>OX244029.2:13195963-15595963 GCA_945859785.2 Tridacna gigas | reverse complement strand
TCACAGAAATATTGCAGGTCGAAGGTTTCACAAGTCCAACTCCAAGGTCATGGTTACCGCAGGTGCGTTAAAGGTCACATGCTCTTAAATCGTGTCAGCTCCATATACATGTATCTGAAAGTCCTGGGTACCTTTACTGACAATTCGTAAGTTTAAATTGCGTAAGAATTTTCGTAACTTTACTGCCTACACTCAGATTTACAAAGTTCGTAAATATACGTACGTTTTACTAAACTTTCGTAACTTCCGGCACAGTGCACTGCGTTCCGGAATTCTCTTCTGGAACGGGCGAAAGGAATACTTCAGCATGTGTTTTGTTTTTCATTTGTTCTAAATGTGATTACTTGATAACAAACATTGCTGATCTATATTGGGTATATGTGTCTTATCCCCTTTTCAATCTATTGTTGGCGAACTGAATGCTATTCTAACCTACGTCATAATTAAACTTCAAATCTAATTCAAACTTTTCTAGAAAAAAAGGGAAATTGTACAGACGTATTAAATTACCCCAAGACAATTTGCTGAGTGTTAGTTCAACGGTTACAATAGCATAACTCTTTACCAAACATCAAACTTTCAGACTTGTCCTAAGTGAAAGCATTTGCAATGACAAAGTCAGTGTGACTCCAAGTTGAAATTTGTTCTGGGATAGCTAGAAAACAATGGGGGTAATGTAGAAATTGCTTCTTGCCAACATTTTCCTCCTTTTTCACACAATGTTTTCAAAAGTTTTTTTTTTTTCACTTATATTTCGATGATGACAAAATGCCGTTGGTTGCAAGTTTTTTTTTTTTCGCAATGCAACTAATTGGG
Organism: Tridacna gigas; assembly: GCA_945859785.2. Classification (NCBI taxonomy): domain Eukaryota; kingdom Metazoa; phylum Mollusca; class Bivalvia; order Cardiida; family Cardiidae; genus Tridacna; species Tridacna gigas. The sequence goes on along the minus strand of OX244029.2, from coordinate 15,595,147 downwards.
TGTCGACTGTTTTACAGTGCTGAAAATACGGACTGGAGTATTCTGAGCTTTTTTCAAAGTGCATTTGTGCCAAGATACGAGGAAACGAGAAGACCGTTGAAACCAACAAAATGGCTTGGCGTTCAGCATGAATCTAGAGCACTCTTCACATCTGTGAGGTCTGTTCAGTAACAATGCTGTTTTCGCACCGAAAAATTGTTCATCTGTCAGCCATCCTGTAACACGTTAGGACGCGTTCAGCAGGTGCACTTCACCTCGATTTATTTAGAACAGCCAGAACATGTTCTGAAGAACACAGCACCGTGTTCCGAAATATTCCATTGATCTATGTTCGGAGTGCTCGAAGTAGCGAAAGGAATACGTCCTATGCGAATATTTCCGTAACTCTTCAATTAAAGGCAGAAATAGTAGTTCCTGCACACTTGTTACCTTTGTAAACAGAGAAGGCCATTCAACCAGAGGGAAATATGACGCAATTTACACGTATGTACGCTACATTGCGCCCGCTTTACGTCATCTCATATGTCAGACGCTTCCGTCAAATACGGATACTGTGCATGTGAAAATAATAATAATAATTGATAACAAAATGAAATTCTTGACTGCTGCGGAAAGCTGTGAGAATAATTGATTTATTAAATCTTTACCAAAAGACAGACAGAATTTTAGACTGGTCCAAATCGAAAGCGTTTGCTGACAGCAGCCGATTAAATGTGGCTCGAATGGTTGTAAATTGTGTCTGAATGACAAGAAAACATTATGGGAAAGGAGAAAATGCTGTTTACCGGCCTTTTTTCTTTTTCCCCACACTTTTTCTCATCTTTTTGAAGGCAGCTTCAATCAGATAGCCATAGATATATTAAACTTGGCGTCTGCTAAAAGAAAAATCCATTTTTCGCAGAGAACACTGTGTGTTGTGGAACTGGAGGAAGAAAACATTTACACCTCTCGGTTCCCACATCCATATTAAAAAAAAAAATGTTATTAACACTTTACAATATTTCAGACTCGTCAAAACTTAACTTATTTGCGGACGAAAAATTAAATTTTGCTAAAATAAATAAAGTTGTCGTCCAAACGGTTAGAAAACATTGAGGGAAAAGGGAAAATGCCAGTTAACGGCAGTTTCTCCTTTTCCCACAGTATTTTCAAAAGGCTTCCTACTAATGGTAGTTGAAACACAAAACAACGTTTAGCATTCAAAGAATGAATAGACTTTTTCCTTTGAAAACTCGTCTTAACAACCGTTGTTTATATCATTCAAGGGTGCATTTGTTTATAAAATAGAATGAATCTTATCCATCTGCATTTCAATACACGCCTTTCTTTAAAATCAAAATGATTAACGAAACGATCCGGTTAATCGATCAAATACGGTAGTTCTCAACAGCAAAACTGAACTTGCGTTTTCATTTCGTGCAATTATAGCACGAATTTCCTGTTTGACGAAACGTCTTTATCAAACAACAACCGAAAATTGGTTCCCATTCAAAATCAGAACCAGCTAAACAAGATAACTTCCTGCAAATTTTTTTCATTCTGTTGCCACTCACGATGCAGTTAACGAGCGCAATCGGGTTGGGTGTGGCTGCCACAGCAGTGATAGGTTATTGCATCTACTTTGACAGAAAACGAAGAAGTGATCCAGATTACAGAAAGAAAGTAAAAGAACGTAAGTTGAAAAGTCTCGCTATACAAAAACAACATGTGTCATCATCTCTGTCCATGTCACATCTTGGAGGTCGAATGTGAGTTTCGTAATAAATAACCAGTAACACTTTGCTTTCTCTTATAACCCCTTACCACAGAATTTTGACCTTCAATGACCCTGAGAAAGAAGAATTCCGAGGACAATGTGGAAAATGAGAAAATGCTAGTAAGCAGCATTTTCTCATTTCCCCACTATCTTTTATAACTTTTTAAACGTGTAAATTTCAATGTTTGAGTCACTTTTCTTTTTTTCATCTGCAAAAACTTTCAGTTTGGATAAGTCATGAATTGTCATTTGGTAAAGAGTTAATTCTTTACCAGACAAAACACTTTGTAGACTTGTACAAATTGAAAACAGTTGCAGATGACAAATGTGATATGGCTCAAATTATTAGATTTGCCTTTGCTTTGGTAGAAGACATTATGGTAGGGTCACACTAAAGTACGCAACAGCAGTAATTTACGCCACAGGAGAAACTGACTTGCCACAGCACATTTATAATGTTCAATATGTAAATTTTATTTTATGCTTAGAGATCTTAATTACCATCAGCATGCCCTCAGGGTTTTCAATTTGGGGGTACATGCACCCTCCAGGTTTTGAATTGGGGGTACAAAGAAAAAATTGGGGGTACACTGTACCCTCTAGGTTTTGAATTTGGGGTACAGAGAAAAGTTAGGGGGTACAGAGCAACTTTGGGCTGTTCCAGTTTTATTAATGAATGTCAACACCCTAGCTCCTTTACCATAATGAATGGGATCTTAATTAAATTAGTAAATTGTGCATTTGGTGATTATATGGATGCATCATATGTCTCCAGGGAATGCACATACTTAGATATAATAATCGCAACAGCGGTCAGGGTTTAAAAGCCGAACATGGCCATGAGTTTTGATAATCGACTGCCTTTATGGAAGATTTTTCACCTTTATTCTTTTCTCAAAAATGCGAAGTACATTAGAACTGCTTTAAAAAGGAAGCGTAGACAGATTGATGCTCGTTGTCCAAGATGATGGTCATAGATCTGGCTATTTTAAAATCACAGAGGAGCTGGCCGATTGGCTCATTGTCAGCTCAAACTCTGTCAAATAAAGGCCATGCCGTGTTAGAACAAAATAAAACAAAATGTGTAATGGTAGAATCACTTGTGTAAACCTATCTCTCTCAGATCTTCACGCTGTAATATATTTTAACAGCTTTTGTTGTGATGACAATTTTTCTGCAGCAGACGCCATACATACGTAAATTACACATTTAATTTGCGGCTCGATTTTTCAGCTTTCATATATCAAAAAAATGTGTTTTTAACAAAAACTGCGCATCATAGTATTATTAAATGATTTTAATTTCTCATTGAAAATTAATTACCAGATTTTCAGTACACATGGTAGATTTTGACACCATAAAAAAAAACGTAGCGAAAATTATTCAGAGAGATGAGGGAGCTGCAAAATATATATAGTGAAAATATTTGGTAACCCGCTCTATGTTGAGGACAAAGCGTGGTACCCACTTACAAGGAAATCTACTTTCATTTTGTTTCTTTGGTATGCATATACGAAATGGTATCTAATTTGTACGTGCAGTTTACGTAATTCCTTTCCTTTTTGTATGTGCATTCTTTTGACAGTGCGTGCATGCACGTAAGCACAAAAAAATTGTACGCGCGGAGTAGAATTTATACGTGAATTATGTACTGCAGTATGTGATTGGGCACCCTGACCATGTTAATCTATAATATATTGAAGTATAGCTAGAAAATATTAAGTATTTTGGTAGCAATTTGATCTTGGAAGATAGCAATATCCTGTCTTGTTTGCGAGTCGCGATCTCAATGACGCTGTAGTTGTACAATACATTAATTTCTTAAAGATGTTTGTCTGTACAACTTTCAGTAGACTTATTTTTCAATTCTTAGGATATTTATTAAAGCTTAGCATTGGATCATCACCTTTTAAACTGAATCATCTCCAGACTAACGATTAAAGTGACGAGTATGAAGCATTTGTTAGTTAGCGCCCTTCACTATCTTCTGATACAAATCTGAGTTAATACATTGACGTCTGGAGACGAAATGGTATACAAAGTTACAATTCAATTCTTAACGTTGTGAAATATTCTCAGAATTGAAAAATAAATCCATTTAAAGTTGTACAATTTACATCTTCAAGAAATTGATGTTTTATACAACTGTGGCATTACTGAAATCACGACTCGGAGTATGGCTGTCTTTCAAGATCAAATTTCTATCAAAATACATAAAAGTTCTCAGCTAAAATTCAATATCCTAAAGATAACACCTTAATTAAGATATTTAAACATAAAACATTTGCATTAGATGTTATTTACGTGCTGTGGCACATCACGTTCTCCCTGTGGCGTACTTGTGGCGTAAATTACTCCTGTGGTGTATTTTAGTGTGACCGCATTATGGTATGCCCTATTCTTGTATCTCAGTGAACGTAACCAGTACTTTAATGCTGTGAAAGATACAAATATGGCACAGATCTAATGGCATAATCCCAGAACTCTCCACCACAGTGTCTATTCTAGAAACTGAAAATAAGGGGCGAATTTCCGCCCTCCATCTGAAAAATAGGGGAGATTTTCAAAACAGGTGGGACAAACTTTGAACAGATAGAAAAAATATAACACATTTATTCCTGTCCGAACTAACATGTCAAAGGTTGTTTCTGGAATATCCTTCTCTTGAAATTAAATTCATTTTTGAAAAACAGATAAGAATAAGGCAGTTGTTAAATTCATTCTGATTATTTTCTGATAAAATTCATTACAATAACAGTGTTCTAAGACGATGTAAAGTGAACTGTTTTAGACTGGGTCGTTTTGGAAGTGGGCCATTTTTACCCATTTCCTGTCAAGGGAAGTAACTTTAATGGGCATAATATGTTTCTGAACAGCTTCGGCAATGATGTTGTTTTATTCAAAACATTTTCTGTGAGGCAAAAGTCATTTCTGTGGTTTGGGCATTTTTCATTGTTTATTTTTTATGTTACGCATTGGGTCTGAATTTATGCAGGATCTGGAAAAAATTGGTGTGAATCCCATCCTAGAATAGACACTACACCACGGGTATTGTTTGGCAATATTTGGGGGATAATGCAAGAAATGCACAGAATGAATGTTGAAATTATGAAGATGCAGGTTCACCATTTCAGCATTCATTTCATCTCCCTAAAATTGCCAAGCAAAATCCATGGTTGGGCTTCCCTGGATCATGCGGTTTTAATTTTGGCATATCAATTGACAGGGAAAGAGTCTGAAGTCATTTTTGGACAAGGAAAAGTACATTTACATGGTTTTCATAGCCACTTTATCTTAGAAATGCATTTGATCACTACCTAGAATCGACCAAACACTTACCCATTTCTTTATTATTATTTTCGAAAATAAACAGTCATTCAAAATGTTGTCAACTGGAATACCATAGCGAGATTCTGCCTATGTCATTGTTGTGAAAAGTTTATTAATATGAGTGAAGCTTCTGCATTCTGAAAAGTTTTGTGTGCGCATATCATCTTTGTTTGTAGAGATAACAATGCGGTAATATCGTCCATGTATGCATTCACATGGATAAATTATTTTTTCAATCCAAAGTAACACCTTTATACTTGTTTTTTAATCAGGAAGGAGAAATGCAGCAAAGAAGACTTCATCAAGAGGTTCAGCATCAACCACAAAGGTAATTTTTATGACACGTAGAAACATGAGCCAGGCTCTGATAAAAGGGGGTTTAATGAATTTCCCAAACTATAAATTTTAGACTGGTCCAAATTGAAAGAGTTTGCAGACGACAATTTTAAATTTGATGAAAATGTAAGAAAGTTCTCAAAAAGGGTAGAAAACACTGTGGGAAAAGGAGAAATTGCTCATCATGAGCAATTTCTCCTTTTCCCACAGTGTTTTCAAAAGACTTGTACTGCAGACATGTGAAAACCAGGGCTTGTTTGGAAAAGGGTTAATGAATCTTCATGATGTGTGATACCAATCAAGACATCACCTAATTATGAATCCATAAAATCCATTTTGTCTTACAACCCACTGGATCCTTAGGTGGAATGGTCCTTTACCAATAGCAAAAAGGGTTGACCCATGTCATCCTCCACAGACTAGGAAAGCTGACATGGGTCAATGCGTTTCTCAGATGCATTAAACCCCCTTTTCACCAAGCATGACTCATGTTTATGTATAAACACTTAGTACACTAAGTACGACACATTTTTCTTTTGCAATGTAGCTCAAGATTAAACTAACACAAAATGATGCAGTCTGATCTTGGATCTGTACTGTCTGATAAGGAGACATTTTTCATCAAAGAGTTCATCATCAACCACAGTGTAGGACTTGAAGTGTACAGTGTTTGGATTGTATGTGACTTGTGATTCTGTACAGTGATGGTTAATTACTTTGAAGTTTAAAACAGAAAACTGAAAAAAAAAAAAGCACCTGAAAACATTGTGGGAAAAGGACAAACTTCTGGTAAGCAGCATTTTCTCTTTTTCCAACAATGTTTTCTACAGCTTCTCAGGCAAATCCATTCATTTAATACACGCCTAATTATACCCCCCACCTATGAAGTAGAGGGGGGATACTGGTTTTGCCATGTCCGTCTGTCTGTGGGCCCATCTGTCCTTCAACTCAAAAGCCATTTGACCTAGGACCCTGAAACTTTATACAAGTGTTCCTCATGACCCTAGGATGTGCACTATAGATTTTGGGTCACATGGGTCAAAGATCAAGGTCGCAGGTGAACTTTGTTTTCTCAGATTGTGCTGCTTCAGTGACAAGGTGCTGCTCGGGGATATTTTTATCGGATTTGTGATAGTTCTAGGTTATTGTCTGGAAATCAATCAGATTTAGGCAAGTCTAGAATATTTCATGTCTGATAGATACATTAGTAGTTAAAGAAGTTATCTGTCATTATTCTACATTTCATATAATTTTCAGTTCCCAGATCCCTTAAACCAGGAAGCTTGTCAGACATTCTTTATGCAAGAAATAAACCTTGGAGAGATGTTGTTATCCCAGGGACGTATGTATTTGAATTTCTTTTATGCTTTTCAGTAGTTTATGGAAATCTAACAGTGAATCATATACTTATAACTCACTGATGAATGTTATAACTTTTTTTTTGACATGCAACAGATATTAATACAACATGAATGAATTTTTGGCGGGTGAACGTCATGTTTTATGATGTCAACATCACTCATGACGTCATTATTACAGCTAGTCCATATCCTACTAGATTCAATAGATCTATTTCACTTGAAAACTGCACATATTTTTCATGTTGAGCAAAAATTAGATGTGAAAAGAACGTTAAAGTGAAGACAGAAATAGGATAATCGTTTGTTTCAGTGTATGATCAAAATTTCTTTCCTCTCCTGAAAAGCAAAGGCCATATTTTCACTTGTGGCTTTACCACTTGTGAAAATATAGCCTTCGCTTTTCACTTGACAAAAAAAATGTCAATCATACACCGAAACAGACAATTATCCTATATTTTATCATTTCATTAACCCTTTCCCACACCACAGCATTTTAGATATGTCCAAAAATGACTCAGAAATTGAAATGTAATTTTGTATTGCATGAACAGGAGAAAATGCTTGTTACCAGCATTTTCTCTTTTTCCCACAATGTTGTTGAAAGCTTCCTTCCTAAAGGTTGTTAAGTCATGATTGTGTGGTAAAGTGTCAGAGATCCAATTATAACCAAATGTAAACAATTTATGTGTATGAAATGCAAATAAATTTCATTTATACCATTTAACTCTTTACCAAACAATATCAAGTTTTAACCACCTCATGGGAGACATCTTTTGAAAACATGGGGAAAGGAGAAAATGCTGGAAAATGAGAATTTTTCTCTTTTTCCCACAATGATTTCTCTTCTATCATTAGTGGTATGGTGTTTTATGCTGTTTTCAACATTATTCCAGTTATATCACGTCAGCCAGTGCAGCTATTGATGCTTTCCTGGGATTTCTTATACCAGTACTACGCGCAGTATTCTTTTCAAGCCACTGGCTGTTTTCCCACATAACCATTGTCGAAACAATGGTAAGCAGTGAGAGAGGAATGAATCTGGTTGCAATGACTATCATCAGTTCTCGTAAACAAATTGACCGAGCTGGGGATCGAACCAGCAACCCCTGTTCTCAAGTCCTGTATGCTACCAGCTGAGCTACTAGGGCTTGGCTCTATCCTATCAAGGACAACTCTTGTCATTTGGGTCACCTTGAATTTGTCGTCAGCAAATGCTTTCAATTTGGACCAGTCTAAAATTTTGTCATTTGGTAAAGAAATCAGTTTTAATGTAAGCTTTCCTACTATGGTAACTTGTGCAGCTGCAATTTTTCATTTTAATTGGTCAAATGGTGCAAGAACTATGGCTGTTTGAATTTTTTCCTAACCAAGCAATCATTAGGGTTAATAACAATGTTTTCACGTCATCAAAAAAAAATATTGAATTTTTGGTATTTTGTAATAGTCAAATGTGTTTAATTTGGACCTGTCTAAAATTTAATTGTTTTGTAAAGATTGATTTTTGTTACTTTTTGGACTTTCATAACAGAGGTTGAAGAAGGTGTGGAGCATTTGGCCAATGCTATTGCCATATATGGACAACCTCAACAATTGATGCAAGTGTTCGCACAGTCACTGCCACAGGAAGTGTTACAGTTACTGGCTATCAGGATACCCATCGTTAAACAGGTAAATTTTTGTAAACAGACTGTACAAACACAAGCTATACATCTGAGCCATGCTCTAGGCAAAGGGGGCTTAATGGATCTCCGTGATGGATTATACCAATGAAGTCATCACCTAACTGTCGATCCATAGTAGCCACTTTTTTTAACAGCCAACTGAATCATGAGGTAGACTGGTCCTTGGACATAAAGGAAAATGGACAAATAGCGAAAAGTTTCAACTCAGTTCAGCCTGTGTAGGCTGACCTGGGTCGATACTTTTCGCAGATGCATTAAGCCCCCTTTTCACAGAGCATGACTCATTAATATCTCTGTTGAATAGACCCGTATACTTTAAGACCATGCTCCCACCTCATGTGTTTATGAGCTTTGTAACATATAAATAAGTGGTATTGCAGAACTACCGTTACTGGCTATCAAATTACCCATTGTTAAACAGGTAAAGCCTAGCCCTGATAGCACAGCCTGGGTAGCGTACAGGACTAGAAAACAGGGAGTCTCTGGTTGGAATCCCCTGCGCAGCCAGTTTCTTTCCAAGGATTGATGATAGCCTTTGCAACAGGATTCATTCTGTCACTGCTGATCATTGGCGGGGGAGTATGTAGTATACTGGTCTATCCCACAGATAGATGTGAATATATAGCTTGTGTTTGTAAAATGGGACATGTATGCTACCTTGCTATAGAGTTAGCTTTTGTAGCAACATGATTGAGCACTTTCCAAGAGACCTAGAGGTACCAGATTTGATCCCTACCATGGAAGGTTTTCTATTAGGGCTTTACACAGGTTCTTCAAATAAAAAACCAACAGACATGGGCAAATAGGGTAGGTGTTCTTGAAATAAAAGATTTGAGGAAGATTCTTCATATGGCAGGGGAGTATGTACACCGTAACTAAAAATAGCACTTTGGGGCATCACCTCTATATCATATATAACATAATGTGTGCAATAAAATCAGGGAAAATTTAATGCTCTGTCCTTTTTCAAGAGAGTATTTAACTGAAAAAAAAAACCTATTGATCAGTGCAGATGGGGGAAAGGGGGGGGGGGGTGTCAGAAATGATTTTTCTTGTGTACCCTTGCCTTACAAGGTTTCAAACATACCTTGCATATGGAAAATATGGAACCTTATTAAAATTGTTGAGAACAGTGCCAATGCTTGGTTGCAAGAGTTTGAAACCTTCAAAAGTACATGTACCAATATTTCTGTTTACAGAGGATGCTCGAGTCACTGACTGAGGGTGGAAAGATAGCAGCACCAGTGTCAACACCCAAACCCAAAGTTGTACAGCTAGCTGAAGATGATGTGGAATGATGATGATGACTTAACCCTTAAATAAATGAAACTTTCAAGCCAATAGTATAAACCGGAAATATCGTTATTTCAAAGGTGTATTTCGGAAAAAACATCTCTTCATCAGACAGTGTAGATCCAAGATCAGACTGCACATTCATTACAGTCTTATCTTGACCTACAATGTCCATAAAACATTCTTGAGTCGTGCTTACCAGCCAAAGGGTTAAAACAAAATTGGTGTAATCTGGATATTGGATATTAAACCTGTACCACGGGACAAAATTTTAGACACATTGAAATTGACATCATTTGTGGCTCAAATGATGAAATTCTTCTCTGAAAGGACCTAAAACTTTGTGGAAAAGGGAGAAAATGTGGAAATGGTTACCAGTATTTTCTGCTTTTCCCAAAATGCTTCCAAAAAGTTAATACCCAGGCCCCAGTTTCACATAAAAAACATTAAGTCTTTTCAGACTCAGCTAAGCAAAATAAATGGACTTAAGTCAATTAACAAACTTAAGTCAATTATTTTGCTGAGTTGAGTCTGAAATGCTCTCTCAACACATGACTTGAACATGTTACATAAGTCTCTTAATGTTATTGAAATGCGTCTGGAGTAACAAACTCAACTTTGGAAAATAAACATATTGATTGATATGAGTAAAAAAACAGACTTAAGTTTTTTGGTGAAACTGGGCCAGGGATTGTTTGGAAATGGGTTAAGCCCATACCGCATTTTAGACTCACCTATTAAAGCAACTGTAGGGGAGAAACAAAACATGGCTCAACTGGAGAGATTGTTTTTGACAAAGAACAAAACATTGTAGAAAAAGAAGAAAATGCAGGTCATCAGCATTTTCTCCTTTTCCAGCTAAGTTTTCAAAGGCCTCTTTCCACAGGGTTGTCTGAACTTGGGATTGTGTGGTAAAGGGTTAAAATGTGGTGTATGACTGAAAGTGAATTATGTCTAAATGAAAACTTGGAGCATTTAAGACAACTTCAGTCATTTTTGCAGACAACGAAGGTTACCACTGCACTGCCTTTTGTGGACAGTTTAGATAAAGATCAGAATGAAAAGAAAATGCGGTCTGATCTTGGATCTACACCGTCTGCAATTTTGTGAGGTATTGTGGCAAAAACATCCCTTATATTACACTGCCTTTTGTTATTTTTCTGATTGAGAAAGTTTATTTCACTTGTTAGAGGTCCTCATGTGACACATGGCTAAAAGTGGTAAACCCTTTACCAGACGACAAAATTTTAGACTGGTTGAAATTGAGAGCACTTGCAGGTGACAAATTGAAGGTGACCTAAATGATGAAATTTGTGCTTGGTAGGGTAAAAAACATCATGGGAAAAGGAGAAAATGGTGACTACCAGCATTTTCTCTCTTTTTCAAGGTTTTCAGAAGCCTTCTACCTCACTATCGTCGAAAGTCAGGATTGTGTGGTGAAGGGTGAATTTCTAAATGAGCCATGCTCTTGCAAAAGGGGGCTTACTGTATCTCTATGATGCATTGTGCCACGCAAGTCATCACTTAATTTTGGACCAATTATATCCATTTTCTCTAACAACAGACTGAATCCTGAGATAGAATAGTCATTGGACACACAGAAAATTGACAAAAGCAAAAAGTTTCGGCCCAGGTCAGCCTGCATGGACTCTGCAGGCTGACCTGGGTCGATACTTTTTGCAGATGCATTAAGCCCCCTTTTCACAGAGCATGGCTCAAATATATTCTCTGTAGATAAATACATAATCACATAAATGGAAAGTCATTTTACAAGCAATTACTCTCTTTTTTCTACTATGTTTGCTATTGTCACCTTGTACAGCACCCAAAGATGAAAAAAAATCTTGATTTTCAATGATGAAAAAAAAGAACCATCACAAAATGTAGAAGTCATTCATTTTATTTTTCAAAGAAAAAATCTTCTAAAATGAAAGACAAGTGTCTCTGTACAAATGAAACTCGAAAGCTCCTATAGCTTGGAAAAATATTTTTGGAAACAGATTGATTGCCTGTTACAAGAAATCCCTTCTTTTCCCACTATGTAACAGACACTTTTAAAATAAGATGTCTTGGTTTATTTTCCAACATTGTCTTTTACATTGTTACAGATTTTTAGAAGAACTAAAATTAAACTTGTGCCGTCCTATAACATTTTACCAAACAATACCATGTTTTAAGTTAAGTCCTGAAGAAAAAGGGGTTTTGAAAGAATTGTGGGAAAAGGAAAACAATGCTGCTGATAAATAGCACTTTCTCCTTTTCACATAATGTTTTCTACCCCTTTCAAAGACATCAAATCACGTGAGCCGCGATGAGTTTATCATCTGATTATATTTTGAATTTGAATCAGTCTAAAACTTTATCATCTGGTAAAGATTTAACTCTTTACCAAACAATCCCGAGTTTTAACAACCTTGAGAAAGGAGGTTTTTGAAAACCTTGCAGATAAAGGAGAAAATGCTGATAACCGGCATTTTCTCCTGTTCCCACAGTGTTTTCTACTTTTTCAAAGAAAAGTATCATCAATTGAGCCACATTCAGTTTGTCATTTGCACATGCTTTCAATTCAGACAAGTCTAAAATTTTGTTGTTCGGTGAAGAGTTAACCCTTTCCCAAACGACAAATTTTGGACTGGTCCAAATTGAAAGAGTTTGCAGACGACAGTTTTAAATTTGATGAAAATGGCAGAAAGGTCTCAAAAAGGGTAGAAAACACTGGGGGAAAAGGAGAAATTGCTCGTTACGAGCAATTTCTCCTTTTCCCACAGTGTTTTCAAAAGACTTGTACTGCAGACACGTGAAAACCAGGGCTTGTTTGGTGAAGAGTTAATAAAGAATAAATTTTCCTGTGAGGGACCAAGCATGACAAAAAACGTATGTATTGGAGTATGATTGTAACAAACTATATCTCTTTTGCCAACCATGAATTTGAAAGTAGTGTACTACATGTCTATGGAATGGTATATTTGTTGGCGGTAGGGGGATCAACTCTTTACTAAATGATGAAATTTTAAAATATTTGAGCCACACTCTCAGTCTGTGAAAAGGGGGCTTAATGCATCTGTAAAAAGTATCAACCCAGGTCAGCCCGCGCAGGCTGACCTGGGCTGAAACTTTTGGCTATCGGTCAATTTTCTGTACCTCAAAGGACCAGTCTACCTCAGGGTTCTGTGGGTTTTAAGAGAAAATGGATTTTATGGATCCACCATTATATGATGATTTGCTTGGTATCATGGAGATGGATTAAGCCTCTTTTTGACAGAGCATGGTTCATATCTATATTGTAAGCATTTTAACCCTTTACAGATGACAAAATTTTAGCCTTGTCCAAATTGAAAGCATTTGCAGACAACAATTTCAGTGTGGCTCAAATGGTGCATTTTTTCTTTGATAGGGTAGAAAACATTGTGGGAAAAGGAGAAAATGCTGGTTACCAGCATTTTCTTCTTTTCCCACAATGTTTTCAAAAGGCTTCTTTCCCAGGGGCGTCAAAAAGGGTTTAGACTGAATACTAATGTGGCTCATATGATTGGAGTTTATTTCAAGCTTTTCATAGTTTATCGGGAAATAATGATGGATTATGGTTTGATAGTTTCACCATTTTGACCACTAAATTTACAGACTGATGACCACTGGAATGGAAATACTGAGAGCTCCCCTGTACTTTGCAAGTCCCAACAAAAAAGGGTTTAGAAGCTTGAAATAAGTAGAATATTTTTTTTTTTTTTTCCAACAAAATATCGAAATTTATTTCATCTTGCGAACATCATACAGTGATATTTTCACTCGTGGCTGCACCACTTGTGAAAATATTACCAATGATGTTCACTCGATGAAATTAATTTTGATCTTTCACCAACAAAAAACAAATATCCTGGATACATATGCTGTTGAAAGGGTGTAAAACAAAGTGGGAAAAGAATCTTTTCCCACAATTCTGTTTTTTGAAAACCTTCAGGTTATAAAGCCACAGGATTGTCTGCTAGAGGGCTGAAGAATCGTGCATGATCTGAATTTTACTGAACCATCTACCACAAATCCAGAGTTTTAATGACTTTGGCAAAGAAGGCTTTTGAGGAGAAAATGCTGGCATGCAGCATTTTCTCCTTTGCCCACAATGCCTTCTACCCATTCAAAATCATGTTCCAACATTTGAGCCAGATTTAATTCGTTGTTTGCAATTGCTTTCAAATTCTACTAGCCAAACAATTTGTCAACTGATAAAGAGTTGACTCTTTCGGCGCCAAATGAATAAACTTGACTTCTTTCGATGGCTGTAAATGCAATCCACAGAGACCCAGAACGATTTTTACCGTAGGGGCTTGACTAATTAAGCGGACGGTACAGATCAAAGATCAGACTGCACGTTCTGTGCAGTCTGATCTTGATCTGTGCCGTCCGCAAAAGTCCCTGTTTTCGCCTATGGCGCTGAAAGGGTTAAACAATTGAAATTTGGTTTACATTTGATTAACAAAAAAAAAAAAAATTTTTTTTTTAATTGGAGGATATGGCTGTATGGTATTTAAGCCTTTACCATACAGCCCCGACTCTTAACGACTTCATGAAAGAGAAAGCTTTTAAAAACATGGAGGGAAAAGGAGAAAATGGTGGTAACCAGCATTTTATCCTTTTCCATCCATGTTTTCTTCCTTATCAATGACAGAAATCATCATTTTGGCAACATGGAATTTGTCGTCTGCAAATGCTTTCAATTTTGTCCATTCCAAAATTTTGTTGTTTGGTAAAGAGTTAATCTGTTGAAACTGGGTTTATATTTGATCAACCCTTTCAGCGCCATAGGTGAAAACAGGGACTTTTGCGGATGGCATAGATCAAGATCAGACTGCACAGAATGTGCAGTCTGATCTTTGAACTATACCTTTCGCTTGTTTGGTCAAGCCTTTATGATAAAAATCTTCTGGAGACTCAGTGAATTCTATTTACAGCCATCAAAAGAAGCCGAGTTTGTTTATTTGGCGCCAAAAGAGTTAAAAAAACAAGAAGATGAAGTTATTTTTGGAGGGTATGGCTGTATTGAACATGCAGAGCTATATTTCAGTTACTGTATATCAGCTGTGTACATTTGAATAAAGCTGGAGTTGGAAATTTATTTTTTGTTGTTCGGTTTATCTGTCAATCCGCTTTTTCTACTATGACTGAAAACAGTGATTTTTTTTATTATTTTCTTAATTCTTTAGCAAGCAAAAAAACTTTGCAGATGATAAAATACATCTGGCTAAAATAATGAAATTTCTGTTTTTCAAATGTAGAAAACATTGTAGAAAAAGGAGAGAAGGCTTACAATGTTCTGTAAAGCTATCTCTGTCAGGGTCATGAAAAATTGGGATTGTGTGATAAAGGGTAAAAGGGAAAAGCTATTGTTTGATATAGAACAAAACATTTCGGAAAAATTGTAAAAAACAATAGCTCGGCAAGAATGGTTGGTGAAGATTGGCATGGAAATATTTCAAGTTTTGACGACAAACAAAAGTCTTTACCAAACGACAAAATTTTACTCTGTTCCAAATTCAAAGCTGTTGCAGATGACGTTAAATGTGGTTCAGTTGAAGAAACAGGAACCTACAAGGGTAGAAAATATTGTGGGAAAAGGAGAAAATGCTGGTAACCAGCATTTTCTTTTATCCCACAATCTTTTATAAAGGCTTCTTACCCACGGTCTTTAAAACTCAGATTTGTGTGGTAAAAGGTTAATCGTGACATAAGCTAATGTGGCTTCGAGTCAGACGAAGGGACACACGACGTTACGCCCTATAGAGTAAGAATTGACTTGATAGTGATCATGCCATGTCCACTTACGACCTAACACCATAACATGCCAAAATCTTGTTTGATCGGATAGATATCAATGTCACATTTACAATACACTTTCAACAGACTGCCAACATCAACTTTGTTATTCAAGGTCATCCTTTTTTCGACTGTATTAACCCTTTGCCACTCAATCCTGACTTTTAATGACCTTGAGAAAGAAAGCTTTTGAAAAGATTGTGGGAGAAAGAGAAAAGGCTGGTAACCAGCATTTTCTCCTTTTCCCGCAATGTTTTCTGCCCTTCCCAAAACAAATTTCAATTTTTGAGGCATATTGATTTTGTCATCTGCAAATGCTTTCAATGTGCACAAGTCTAAAATTTTGTCGTTTGGTAAAGGGTTAAAGAAAGGACAGTGAATATTGCCCAAGGTCCACAATGGTCTCGTCAGTTTAACCCATTCCCAGACGATAAATTTTAGACTAGTCCAAATTGAAAGAGTTTGCAGACGACAATTTTAAATTTGATGAAAATGGCATAAGGGTCTCAAAACGGGTAGAAAACACTGGGAAAAGGAGAAATTGCTCGTTACGAGCAATTTTTCCTTTTCCCACAGTGTTTTCAAAAGACATGTGCTGCAGACACGTGAAAACCAGGGCTTGTTTGGGAAAGGGTTAAACAATTCCAAAATCTTGTTTGATTGGATAAATATCAATGTCACATTCATGATATGCTTCCAACAGACTGCCGACATTAGCCTCGTCACCTTTCATTTTAATCCATTTCCGAATGATATTATATCCCTGTACAATGGGATCTGACTTTGCCTCACTGATAGCTATTTGTATGTCAGCCTCAGTCAACGATAGAAAGAGGGCCACTCTATTTTGGTAGGATCCCATGTGTTTAGCTATTTTATATAAGTCTCGGTTGTCTAGTTCACGACAAAGTGTCTTACTGCAAATAACTCGACTTTTATCACTACTGCTGCCCTGAGATTGAGTCTTTTTTTCATTGTCTTCCATGACCAAACATTTTTCTTTCTGCCCACTAAATTCCTTAGTGTTCCTATTCAGTCTTTCTCCAAGTTTTGGTTTCTTTCTACCCTTCCCTTTTTGTTGTGGCTGTGATATGTTTGAGGATATACCAGAGTCTGTTGTTGACGTCTGCTTCGACTGTGTTTCGTTCCTCATTGACAAATCTTGGACACTCCAGCCAGCTGAACTGGGTGTACATGAGGCTGATGGACTAAGACTTGCCTCCTCCACAGATCTCTGATAGCTGAGGCTTGCAGGCCGTTTTTGTTGGAGATGTATGTGCTGGATACCACTCTCACTACTTTGAGAAGAAAGAGAGTGCTCATCCGGTTCTTTGTTTACTCTGCTGATATAAAATCCACTTGGACTGAAGTCACCCCGTGACAAATCCTAAAATACATAAAAGCAAAAGATTTTTTAAAATGAAGCTGCCTTTATCCTTTTTTTTTTTTGACAACTTTAACAGAGAATCTTGGTAAAACTGATTTTCTTGTAGAGATGGCTTTACTCCCTTTACCTAACAATCCTGTCTTTTAACTCTTTACCAAACGACAAAATTTCAGACTTGTCCAAATTGAAAGCATTTGCATACAACAAAAAAATGTGACTCAAAAACTGAAATTTGTTTGTGGAAGGGTAGAAAACATTTTGGGAAAAGGAGAAAATGCTAGTTACCAGCATTTTCTCCTTTTTTGCCACAATATTTTCAAAAGGCCTCTTCCTCAGGGTCGTTAAAGTCGGGATTGTGTGGTAAAGGGTTAAAGACTCTCAGAAAAAAGGCTTGTAAAATACTGCAGGAAAAAGAGAACATGCTGGTAAACAGCATTTTATATTTTCTACCCCTACAAAAACAAATCACATTTTTTTGAGCCACAGTTAATTTGTTGTCTGCAAATGCTTTCAATTTGAAGGAGTCTAAAATAGTAACCTGCATTTTCTCCTTTTCCTATGATGTGTTCAAAAGCCCTCTGCCTCCAGGCCATTAAAAATTAGGATTGTTTGGTAAAGGGTTAACTCTACCACACAATCCTGAGTTTTAACGACCCTGAGGAAATAGCCTTTAAATAACCTTGTGGGAAAAGGAGAAAATGCTAGTAACCAGCATTTTCTCCTTTTTTCACAAGATTTTCTGCACTTCCACAGACAGTTACCATCATTTCAGCTTAATTTGATATGTCGTCTGCTAATGCTTCCAATTTGGACCTGTCTAAAATTTTGTCGTCTGGAAAAGGGTTAATCATGAGTTGTATTTAGAACTAGTAAAAAAATGTCAGGAGTATAATATTATGTATAAGGGAAGAGGCTGACATAACTGAAATAGTGACAAACACAGCATGAAAGTCTGATTTACAATCAACTTAACTCTTCACCACATGACAAAAATGTAGACTTGTCCAAAGCGAAAGAATTTACAGACGCCAATTTAAATGTAGCTCAAATGATAGAATTTGAAATGATAGGGTAGAAAACATTGCAGAAAAAGGAGAAAATGCTGGTTACCAGCATTTTCTCCATTTCCTGCAATGTTTTCAAAAGGCATCTTCCTCAGGGGTTCTTAAAACTAAGGGTTGCTTGGTAATAGGTTTACTCTTTATCAAACGACAAAATTATAGACTAGTCCAAATAAAAAGCATTTGCAGACGACAAAATAACTGTGAATAAAAAAATGAAATTTGTTTTGAAAGGGTAGACAATATTGTGAAAAGAAGACCAGCATTTTTTCATTTTTCCCCCAGAGTTTACTGTAGCTTTCTTTCTCAGGGTTGTTAAAAGTCGGGATTGCGTGGTAAAGGGTTAACCCTGAGAGACTTCTTTTCACTTGCAGCAATTGTGGCTCAAGATCACACTGAAAAATAGTGTGAACTTACAACTTCGTTTTCTATTATTCTATGATATATTCTGGCAAAAAATGCTATATCTAGGCATGTCTTAACCCTTTACCAGACGAACAAATTTTAGACTTGTCCAAATTGAAAGCATTTGCAGATAACAAAAAAAACGTGACTCAAAGGGCAGAATAGATCCTAAATCAGACTGCATACTCTTTGCAGTCTGATCAACACTGTCTGTAACTCAAGTTGGATTAGTTAAACTGCTCCAAGTGCATAATCAAATAGATATTTTCAGCCATAAAAAAAGCCCAATAGCTGATATCACATGACTTTTTTTCCCCAGAAAATCTCACATTTTTAGCATCTCTCTCTCTCTCTCTCTCTCTCAAAGACGGTTATGTGATAAAGCATTCTATCGTTATAAACAATATTGTCTGTTGCTATTTCTTACATGTTCTATAACATTCCAGTGCTGTAACATATCACTGCGCAGAAATTGGTGGTAATCTCGTGACAATTCATGCTTATCGCATGTTTGTCTTCCTTCAGACAAAGCTGCTAGTTCACTATATTTCCACAAGCCAGCCTCACAACCCCATGATGACTGGTAACACCGAAGATAGTATTCAAATGGTGTAATATTTCCAAGATTAATTTTTAAATATTCTGTTATACACAGATACAAATCCTGACAAATGTCACATCGGATATTCTCAAAATGATCATTAAACCTTGTAACTTGTATTTCAATCATGCTAATCATCTCACTATTAAGTATAATCACTTGATGTTCACAATTTCCTCTCTGAGTCAAAATCACACAGTTGCGAAAACGGCTTTTCAATGTCAAAACATAATGAAGTCGTTGTAAGCACTGATCTACAATTCTGTGAAAATGTTTTCTGATTGTTTTTGTTGCTGTTGGGTCATACTTGTATCCCAGATTGTTGGTTGAAATCGAACATGAAGGAAGCGCAAGATGTTTCGGCTGGACATCTGACAGGGCCTCAAGGTCATACCCTTGTAGATCTGTGGACGGAAATAGTTCTGTTTTAACTATATGCCACACAACAAAAATTTAGACTTGTCAAAATTGAAAGCATATGCAGACGACGATTTCATTGTGGCTAAAATGATGCAATTTTTCTTCATCTGGGTAGAAAACATTGTGGGAAAAGGAAAAAAAGCTGGTTATCAGCATTTTCTCAATTTCCCACAATGTTTTCAAAAGTTTTTTTCCACGGGCTTGTTAAAAGTCTTGTGTGGTAAAGGGCTGAGATGAAAATGTTTCCGAACAGATGAGAGTTAACCCTTTGCCAAACATATAGAGTTTTAAAGACCCTGAGGAAACAGGCTTTTGAAAACAATGTGGGAAAAGGAGAAAATACCAGTAACCAGTATTTACTCCTTTTCTCACAAAGTTTTCTACTATTTCAAAGACTGAAATCATCTTTTGAGGTTCATTTGATTTGTCATCTGTAAATGCTTCCAATATGGTTAACCCTTTACCAAACGACAAAATTTTAGTTGATTGTATTGATTGTATGGTGTTTAACGCTGTTTTCAATATTATTTCAGTTATATCACAGCAGCCAGTGCACCTAACCATGCTTTCCTGGAGTTTCTTTTACCACCAGTACTCCGCACGATATTCTTTCCAAGCCACTGACTGCTTTCCCACATGACCATCATCAAAACAATGGTCAGCCGTGAGAGACGAATGATTCCTGTCTTGATGACTATCATCAATCCTTGGAAAGAAATTGGCCAAGCCAGTGATCGAACCAGTGACCTCCTGTTCTCAAGTCCTGTTCTCTACCGACTGAGCTACGGGGGCTTACCTCGTGTGGTAATGAGTTACTGAACCTGAGTAAATAAGTTTTTGAAAACACTGGGGGAAAGGAGAAATTGCTGGTTTCTAGCCCCTCACATACTAATCCCACTTTTTAAACCACATTTGATCTGCAGTGTGCAAATGCTTTCAAAATGAGAATTTGTAAAATTTTAACATCTGGTAAAGAGTAATGAGACATACCTAATCCATAGGGAAAGGCCTTGAGAAGCTCTGGAAAGTAACCATTCCACTGATCTTCAGAAAACATACACAGTAAAATGACATCCACCTGAAAATACAGAAAGGTTGGCCTTTTTTTTCTGAATCGTGTTCCTTTAAATCTTTACCACATAATTCCAAGTTTTAACAACCTTGAGGAAGCCTGCTTTTGTAAACATTGTGGGAATTGGACAAAATGCTCATAAACAGCATTTTTTACTTTTCAAACAACATTTTCTGCCCTGGCAAGGAACTTTGTATCACTTTTAGATTTGTCATCTACAGAAGCTTTCAATTTGGAAGAGTATAGAAGTTGTTGTTTGGTAAAGAGTGAAAATCAAGAGTTTAGACTCATCCAAATTCAAAGCATTTGCAGACGACAATTAAATGCTGCTAAAATGGTGGAACTTGTTATTGAACAGGTAGAAAATGTATTTGTAAAAGGAGAAAATGCTGGTTGCCAGAATTTTCTCCCTTCCCAACAACGGTTTCAAAAGGCTTCTTTTTCCAGGATTGTTAAAACTTCCTAATATGTGGTAAAGGATTAAAGCACTGAACTGGCTTTAGTTACTTTTGCAGCCAGCGCAGTCTGATCTTGGATCTACACTGCCTGCTACTTTGTTACATATTCTGGCCAAAAGAACCTTGAAACAGCAAAGGTTTGGCTGTTTTTAGTTCAACTGAACACAAAATGCTCATGGTGAGCTTTTGTGATCAGGCTGTGTCCATCGTCCATCGTGTGTTTTGCGTTTTGCATCTTCCATCTTCCGTCATCAACTTTTACCTTGTGTATGCTCTAGAAGCTTCATTTTCAGTCCGTTACTCATGAATTTTGTCAGAATGTTTGTCTTGATATCTCCGACAAGTTTGGACATGTTTGAAAATGGGTCATTCAATTTCAATACAGATGTACATATACACGTAGGCATATGTTCTAACCCTTTACCACACAATCCCGACTTTTAACGACCCTGAGGAAGAAGGCTTTTGAAAACACTTTGGGAAAAGGAGAAAATGCTGGTAACCAGCATTTTCTCCTTTTCCCAACATGTTTTCTACCCTTCCTAAAACAAATTTCAATTTTTCAGTCACATTTATTTTGTTGTCTGCAAATGCTTTCAATTTCGACCAGTCTCAAATTTTGTCGTTTGGTAAAAAGTTAACACATAATGAGCTATACTTCTTGAGACAGGGTTGTATGATGAAAAGAATCTCACACTCGCTTGCTAACTTGGTAAATTTAAGCTCATCTTGAAAATGTTATTAAGCTTGCCAAAGGTTCACTAAGTAACCCCTTTTCTCTACTTGTTTAATAAAATTTTATCTGAAATGCCAACTCATGTCAGATCCTGTGTATTTCTTACACTGTCTCTGTTTTCCTCCAGTTCCAAAAAATCTCGTATAGCTCTTACTGCCACTCTGTTTGCATCGACTGTTTCTAAACCTATAATATGAATAATAAATGAGTTCAGTTTGGTACGCTCAGGGTAAAAAGTTACTATACCTCAAAGACAAACCCTGTCTGAAACAACAAATTTTAACGTCTTTCAAATGAAAGCATCTGTAGGTGCCAAATTCTATCGGTACAAATATGTTGCATGTATTTTTAAAGCTCTCTGGTGGAGTAGAAATCAATGTGGGAAAAGAAGAAAAAAAATGCTGCTTACAATTCTGACAATTCTTTCAAAAGCCTTTCTTCCTAGGGTAGTAAAAATATGGAATTACTGGATAAACAATTAGATATCAACCTTTGCCCAACTTCTATATATATTTGAGATGAATTTAGTGTGGTATCATCTATTTTTCCATGGAAAATCGGTGTCAAATCTAGTTGATCTTTGATATCTAGTGTGGGCAATCTCCAGATATTGTACATAGCAAATAATTGTACACTCTTTTTTTTTAAATCAAGTTCCAAACACTGGGTCAGTCATTCAATTTCTGTATCAGAATTTGCTATGGTTTTATTGTATTTCATTGGTTAATTTATAATTAAATCAAAACAAAATCTGTGTGCTAAATCTTTAACCCTTTACCACACAATCCCAACTTTTAACCCTGAGGAAGAAGCCTTTTGAAAACATTGTGGGAAGAGGAGAAAATGCTGGTAACCATGGGAAAAGGAGAAAATGCTGGTAACCAACATTTTCTCCTTTTCCCACAATTTTTTCTACCCAATCAAAGAAAAGTCCCATCATTTGAACCACAATGAAATTGTCGTCTGTAAATGCTTTCAATTTGGACAGGTCTGAAATTGGGCGTGTGGTAAAAGGGTAATAGATGACAAAGCTGTAGACTCGTCCAAACTGAAAGCATTTGCTGGTGATGAATTAAATGAGCTTATCTCTTTTCCAAAAATCTTTAGACTAGCCTAACTTGAAAGCATTTGCAGACAACAAGATAAAGTAACTTTAAAAACAGAAATTTGTTTTGAGAAGGCTAGAAAACTTTCTGGGAAAAGGAGAAAATGCTGGTTACCAGCATTTTCTCCTTTTCCCACAATGTTTTCAAAAGACTTCTTTTTCGGGGTACCAGCATTTTCTCCTTTTCCCACAATGTTTTCAAAAGACTTCTTTTTCGGGGTCGTTAAAAGTTGGGATTGTGTGGTAAAGGGTTCAATAGTGAGCCTTGCTTCTGAAAAGGTAGAGTAAAATTGCACAGCATCTTTTCCTTTTCCCACAATGTTTTTTTAAAAGTTCATGTCCTATGGAACATTAAAACTCAGCATTGTTTGGTAAAAGGTCAATCCAGTCATAACTGGGTCAGCCAATCAAATTTTGCATTCAAATCAAATTTTTGCAATCAAATTTTTAACTGTTACAGTTATTTTGTCATTTAATTGAATATTTCATTCTTGGATTAGAGCAAAAACATTTTTTTTAATCTTTACCCAGTCCTACTGACAACTTTACTAACTTGAAAGCATTTGCAACTAACCAAATATGAAAAGAAAACGCTCTCAAATTGTTGACAATCAACAACACTGTAGCAAAAGGAGTTAACTGTGCAGACTTACCTCCTCCCCCTGTCCCAAGACACGGAAATGCCTGAAATGGTAAAAAACAAGATGAAACTTTTAGTCCTGCATCCACTGATGAGAAAAAAAAGACAAAAAAAAAAATCACAACAATTTGAGAAAAAACCATTTTTCACCCTTTATCACACAATCTGGACATTATACTCTCTACAGAAACAGCCTTGCAATTGCTAAGCTAACGTTTTGAAAACATTGTTGGAACTTAACCCATAACCACACAATCACGAGTTTTAACAGACCTAAAGAAAAAGCCTTGAAAAGCATTGTGGGAAAAGGAGAAAATGCTGGTACTGAGCATTTTCTCCTTTTCAAACAATGTTTTCAACCCTTCCAAAAACAAATGTAAATTTCTGAGTTACATTTATTTTGTCATCTGAAAATGCTTTTAACTCTTTACCACAAAATCCCGACTTTTCACGACCCTGGGAAGGAAGCCTTTTGAAAATATTGTGGGAAAAGGAGAAAATGCTGGTAACCTGCATTTTCTCCTTTTCCCACAACGTTTTCTATTCATCCCAAGACAAATTTCAATTTTTGAGTCACATTTATTTTGTTGTCTGCAAAAGCTTTCAATTTGGACTGGTCCAAATTTTTTTCGTTTGGTAAAGAGTTAATTTGGACAAGTCTACAATTTGTTGTATGGTAAAGAGTTGGTAGAGATTACTGTCCCTGAAGGTGATGTAAGTTTATGATTGGTCGCACAGTGTAAATGTCCAAATAAGAAAAGAAACAAAAACGTCTCATTATTGCGACTAGGTAAAGAGTAACAACAGCAAGTACAACCAACAGCAAGTACAGCCTCTTTTGCCTTATCACTGACAAAAAAGACATTTTTCTCTTCCCGAAAGAACTGATTTCTATTTACCTTTGCCAGACAAAAAAAATTAGGCATGTTCAAATTGAAAACATTTGCAGACAACAAATTAAACATCAATGATGGAATTTGCCTTTGATACAGGCTGAAAAATTGTGGGAAAAAGAAAGTATGCAGGTTACCAGTATTTTCTCCTTTTGTCACAATGGTTTCAAAAGTTTTTTTTTTCCTCAAAGATTGTTAAAAGTTTAATAGTCTGGTAAACGATTAAATCACATGTGCTTGTTTCTGACAGGTCTAAACTAGACTGTATGGTACTCGCTTAACCCTTTACCCCACAATCCCGAGTTTTAATGACCCCAGGGAAAAGGACTTTTGAAAACATTGTGGGAAAAGGAGAAAATGCTGGTAACCAGCATTTTCTCCTTTTCTCAAAATGTTTTCTGCCCTACCAAGGACAAATATTGTCAATTGAGCCACCTTAAGTTTGTCGTCTGCAAATGCTTTCAATTTGGGCCGGTCTGAAATTTTGTTGTTTGGTAAAGAGTTAACTTATAATCAAACAATCACATGTTTTTACAGCTTTGAGGAAAACATGAGAGAAGGCGAGAAAGCTACCATCATTTTCTCCTTTTCCCACCTTGTTTTCTACACTTTAAATATAAATTCTATCATTTAACTCTTCCACAAACATAGTTCTTGCCTTCCCTAAGTTGAAAGCATTAAATTTGAAGATGACATATTAAAAGTACTCAGAATCTTAAAATTTTCATTCAAAAGGTAGAAAATGTTGTGGGAAAAGGAGAAACTGCTGGTTACCAACACTTTTCCCTTTTACCAAAAGCCTTCTTCCTCAGGGTTGTTAAAACCTGGGATTGCGTTCAAAAAAGAAAAGCCAAGTTACTTGGTACTCTGCAGAATGCTTTTAATTTTGATGAGTCTGTAGCCTGAGTAGCATTTCCTTCTTTTCTCACAATGTTTTGTACACTATGAAAGACAAAGTTCATATTTTTAGTTACATTTAATTCGTCATCTGCAAATGCTTTGAATTTGGTAGAGTACAAAATTTTGTTGTCTGGTAAAGATTTAACTAATATAATCTCAAGCTTACCACCGTTCGTATGTCTTCTCTTTGTCTAACAATATCAAGTGAAGACTGATAGTTGTTCCGCAATATTTCTAGCCTCTCCTCATAGTTATAGGGAGCATCAGGGGACGGACCTGCTGTGAAAATCACATCTGGAAATAGGGTGAAAGAAAACCATATTTCAATAAACACCCTTTAAGGTCAGAACAGAAACGTTTTATTTCAAGACAAGTTGTCTTTTGATAGTTAACAACAAGCCCTGTGTTTAAAATAATATTGTTAGTAATGGCAAAGATATCAGAAAATGTCAGTTTTTGCCAGGCAACACACACTATAGAGGGCTATGACAATATCTCGACATTTTCTTGAAAACCAGCAAATCTAAAACCCTAACCCAAGTTTCTCAGTTGTAAAGTCCAAGGCAAACAACACAGGAAATGTAAGATCAAATCCCAGCTTGGCCAAAGCTCTGTAAAACAAATAATGAACAATTTTGCTCAGTGATAATAAAGGCCTTCAAATGAAACCATATAAAGCCACATTTAATTTGTCATCTGCAGATGCTTTCCATTTGAAGGAGTATTAAATTTTGCCGTCTAGAAAAGAGCTGAGAGAATGAAGACTAGTACTGTATGCATATATGCATGTGTTCCACTTACTTTTGGCAGGAAGGCCATAACCTGAAAAATAACAAGTAATGACATCTTTACCCAATATATCCTCAAATAAATTTGCTGCAGACAAACGAGTTTGAAAACATTCTCTGTTTAAATGTTTACTAAAAAATCCCAATTTTTAATGACCCTGAGAAAGAAGGTTTTTGAAAACAGTGGCAACCAGCAATTTCTACTTTTTCCACATTTTTTTCTATCCTTTCTAAGACTAATTTTATGTTTTGGGTAACATTTGTTGCCTGCATTGTTGGAAAAGGACAAAAAGCTGATTCTCCCTGTAGTGGAATGTTTTCTAAAGCCTTCTCTTTTAGGTTTGTTAAAACTTGAGATTTTGTTTTCTAGGGTTAAAAGGGGAAAGCAACCTAAAAAGTTTAATGATGTTTAACCCTTTACCAAATGATAAAATTTTACACTGTCCAAATTGAAAGCATTTGCAGACAACAAATATGAAATCTGCCTGAGACAGATTAGAAAACATGGGAAAAAGGAGAAAATGTTGATTACCAGCATTTTCTCCTTTTCCCACAATGTTTTCAAAAGCCTTCTTCCTCAAGGTCGTTAAATGTCGGGATTGTGTGGTACAGAGTTAAGGGATCCTACATGGCATCTGCCAGGCTGTAGTAGAGCGCAACACACTTTAATATGCCAGATCAGTCAACAGTTTATCAAATTTGTTAGCAACATTTTCTCCTCTCACAGTATTATCAAAAGCCTCTTATTACACAGGTTTGTGAAAATATAAGGTTCCTAGTACAGGGTTAACAGACATACCTTTTGAAACAAAAGATGTTCCTGCCTCCAGTCTCTCTCTTTCCCAACAAGTATGTTTGAGATCCAGTCCACCTTGCTGCAAAACTTTGACACATACTGTTGAGTTAGAAGAAATAGCTTGTTTTATCACAAAACCACCCCTGTTTTCAGTGTAATATATCGTTAAGTTTCATATCTTACACACATTTGAAGTCAGACCTTGTTACATCTTGGCGGCATCATGTGACATCCTTTATTGGTGCATTTATATATATTTTTCTGCTGGTTTTTTCCAAACTTCTTCGGACAAAAATTTCACAATTAATTCAACAGTCAAAACTTATGATTGTAGTAAAGTTTGTTTTATTTCTAGATTTAAAATCAAGTACCAATATGTTACCTTCTTTTGAACTATTTTTATGCTGAATGTGCCTATGTGCAGTGAGTAGGCATCATTCATAAATGTTGCAAAATCTAGATCTGATCATTGTACAATGTAAATCTTGAGATACAGTTATGTGATAAAAGAATCTGAAACTTGTTAGCTATAAGGATAAAACTTCATTAAAGTCATCCTGAAACATGTTATTAAGCTCACCAAAGGCTCCCTTAATACCATCTTTCTAGACTCTTTTCATAAGGCTTTATCTCAAATGCAAACTTATACTACATCCTATATACAATGCAACCTCACATTGGATCCTATATCTCAAATGTAAACTCATGTGAGATCTCATATATTTGAATGCCAACTTACTTCATCTCTAATCAATCTCAAATGTCAACTTATGACAGATCAAATATCTCAACCGCAGAATTTTTTGTCATATCCTATATACATGTACCTCAAATGCACACTTATGTCAAACCCTGCTATCTCAAAATAGAAATTTTATCAGATCATTTACATGTCAAATACCAACTTATGTCAGATCCAACTTATGTCAGATCATATATAACTCACACTTCAGTCTAAATAAGATCCTATATAACTCAAACACCATCTTATGTTAGATCCTCTATCTCTCAAATACCAACTTATGTCAGATCCAACTTATGTCAGATCATATATAACTCACACTTCAATCTAAATAAGATCCTATATAACTCAAACACCATCTTATGTTAGATCCTCTATCTCTCAAATGCCAACTTATTTCAGACCCTATATAACTCTAACCTCAAATGTCAGATCCTAACTATCTCAAACCCCAATTTATGTCAGATCCTATATAACTCTGACACCAACTAAAGTCATAACCTATATAACTCAAAAACCACCTTATGTCCGATCCTATATACATGTATCTTAATTAAAAGCCAACTTCTTTCAAATCCTATATATATTTCTAATGCCAGCATTTTCCCCTTTTCCCACAATGTTTTCTACCCTTCACAAAACATATTTCAATATTTGAGCCATATTTATTTTGTCTTCTGCAAATGCTTTTAATTTAGACAAGTCTAATATTTTGTCATCTAGTAAAGAGTTGAAGGGACAATAACCAGATTTTGACGCTTGTAATATAGAATTGAATTTTGGATGGTTTGTGAATATGGTACAAGGACTTGCCAACACCAACCATTCTCAATAACATTTGCAATACAGTTCTTAACCCTTATCCCGCTGAATAAAGTAACCCTTTAACACACAGTCCCGAGTTTTAACGACCTTGGGGAGGAAGGCTTTTGAAAACACTGTGGGAAAAGGAGAAAATGCTGGTAACCAGCATTTTCTCCTTTTCCCACAATGTTTTCTACCCTTCCCAAAACAAATTTCAATTTTTGAGCCACACTTATTTTGTTGTTTGCAAATGCTTTGAATTTGGACTAGTATAAAATTTTGTTATTTGGTAAAGAGTTAAAAGAAACTTTCAAGCCGATGGTAAAAGCTAGGATAATGCTATTTAAAACAAAGTTTCTGGAGAAAAAAAATCTTCTTATCGGACAGTGTAGATCCAAGATCAGACTGCACACTCTGTGCAGTCTGATCTTGATCTACACTGTCTGCAAATTTAGAAAGTAACATAATTTCTGAATGACTAAACTTTTGGTTTATTCAATCAAAAATTGTTTAACCCTTTACAGCACTATGCCACCTTTTAACAACCCTGGGAAAGAAGCCTTTTGAAAACATTGTCTGAAAAGGAGAAAATGCTGGTAACCAGTATTTTCTCCTTTTCCCACAATGTTTTCCACCCTATCAAAGAAAAATTGCACCATTTGAGCCACATTGGAATTGTCATCTGCAAATGCTTTCTATTTGGACAAGGCTAAAATTTTGTCGTCTAGAGGGTTAACTTTGATATTTTAGATATTTCTAGACAAATAGATTTAGTTTACAGTTTAGAATGGTTGGACAAGCTCAGGTGGTAGAGCATGTGACTTGTGAACGTCAAATCTCAAGCCACTTTTGGATGTGGGTTCAATCCGCACCGCTGGCCATCTAAAATTACTAAAAAAAGTCTTTTGCTTGAGATGTTAAACCCAAGTCCCATGTGAGGGAGCTATACACTCGGCACATTTAACCCTTTCCCAAACAAGCCCTGGTTTTCACGTGTCTGCAGTACAAGTCTTTTGAAAACACTGTGGGAAAAGGAGAAATTGCTCATAACGAGCAATTTCTCCTTTTCCCACAGTGTTTTCTACCCTTTTGGAGAACTTTCTGTCATTTTCATCAAACTTGAAATTTTCGTCTGCAAACTCTTTGAATTTGGACCAGTCTGAAGTTTATTGTTTGGAAAAGGGTTAAGAACCTGGCATAACTTAGAATGGATTTCATCCTGTATCCATTCCAAGTAATAAAACTAACAGTTTTCAGATGCTGTTGCCCATATGGGCAACCAGTAGCAATGAGACATAAACGAATATCATTCAACTATAATGGTTGGTGAATGCGTTCATAGGGATCATCAGAAAATAGATAAATGTTTACTTACAGCCATATGGAGGTGCCCGAAGGTTGGTCTGGGTTGAACAGACCATAGCATCTGATTTGATTGTAGTAATATCACATTTCCTGATATATATCTTCTCATTTAAGCACTGCCTTCCATCGTAGTCTCCCTCCAAGTCTGTCAATGTGTCAGAAAGAAAAAAAAAATGTTTCTGACTTTCGATAGCAAACTCTGTACAGGTAGGCCACTAAACAGCCCTCTGTTTTAGCTTCATAGCAAATCACAGAAAAAGTTAGACCCATCCAAAATAAAAGCATTTGCAGAGGAAATATTAATTGTAGTTCAAGTGATTGAATTTGTCTATGAAAAGATAGAAAACATTGTGGGAAATACCAGCATTATTCGTCTTTTTCCAAATTATTTTCAAAAGCCTTCTTTCCCAGGGATGATAAAACTCAGGAATCCTCTAAGGCAAAAGTCTTAGAAAACATGACTGAAAAAAGGAGAAAGTTATGCTGGTAGCCACCATTTTCTCCTTTTCCAACAATGTTCTCTACTCTTTCAAAGAAAAATAATTCTAGCCACATCTAATTTCTAATCTGCAAATGCTTTGAATTTGGACAAGTCTGAAATATTGTTGTCTGCTTAACTCTGGGTTTTGATGGCCCTGAGAAAGCAGTCTTTTAAAAAAACATTGTGGGAAAAGGAGAAAATGCTGGTAACCAGCATTTTCTCCTTTTCCCACAATTTTTTATACCCTATCAAAGTCAAGTTCCATCATTTGAGCAACATTTGTCGTCTGCAATTGCTTTCAATTTGGACAAGTCTAATATTTTGTCATTTGGTAAAGGGTTAAGAGTCAAACTACAAAAGTATAGATTAATCATTTGGTGTTCAACACTAGGTCACTAATTTTTCAGGTTATAATACAAATTCATCTACCCTTCTATTCTACTATACCGTATAGTTGAAATCTTTCCAAGACACCAGCTGCCTTCTATATAAATATACATGATATCCAGCAGAAAGAGTACCACAAGCAGGTGCCAATGCTTGGCTGCAGGTGGTTTTTCAGGGAATTCAAAAAAGCGGCATAACTGTGTCAAAATGAACCAAGTTACTGGCCCTCTGGAATGGATATCCCTTCAGGTAGCAAACAAAGCTTGTATCAAATATCTTCAGTAATAACAGAGACATAAGCAAATCTTAATAACTGCATGACAATGCTATGACAATATCTTAACATTTTCTTTAACCTATTACCACACAGTCCCCTGTTTTAATGACCCTGGGTAAGAAGCCTTTTGAAAACATTGTGGGAAAAGGAGATAATGCTGGTAACCATCATTTTCTCCTTTTCCCACAATGTTTTCTACCCTGTCAAAGACAAATTTCCTCATTTGAGCGACACTGCAAATGGTTTCAATTTGGACAAGTCTACATTTTTCTTGTGCAGTAAAGGGTTAAAAAAAAAGCCAAGCTAAGTCAGTGGCATTCAACCGAATCATGAACAAACAACAAATTTAACCCATTTTAACTCTTTACCAAACAACAAAAAATTTAGACCAGTCCAAATTGAAAGCTTTTGCAGACGACGAAATAAATGCAACTCAAAAATTGAAATTTGTTTTTGAAAACATTGTGGGAAAAAGAGAAAATGCTGGCTACCAGCATTTTTTCCTTTTCCCACAATGTTTTCAAGACTTCTTCCTCAGGGTCGTTAAAAGTTGGGATTGTGTGGTACGAGGGACACTTTTTAAGTTCGTAGAGTAAGCCTATAACTTTTTAACGCGATTATGAAGTTGCACGATTTTTTACACAGAACTTGCGTAATCATTCCTCTCTCGAACGGTGTCACGGTATGCGGCGCACGAGGTCCACATGCGCGCTGCGCTGGGTATTTTCAACACGTGGTTTTATACACTATAGTAAAATATAGCATTCAATATGGATGGAAAAATCTCTGAACAGAGGGTATATTGTAAGATTCAAGCACAGCTCGGGTTTCCGCCAACAGAAATTCATGCTGATTTGCAAAAAGTTTATGGGAATGGTGCTTTAAAATATGCTACAGTTTGCAAGTGGGTATGTCGTTTTAATGATGGTCGGGAGTCAATTGAAAATGACCCTCGGGTGGGTAGGCCGGTTTCCGTTTTGACGGAAAAGAACGTTGCTACTGTGAAAACGTTAATTGAGGAAGACGCACGTTATACCGTGCAAGAGATAGAAGAATTAAGTGGCATTCATTCGTCACGTGTTTTGAAGATCTTACGTGAACGACTTGGGCTAAATAAGATCTGCGCGCGCTGGGTGCCCCATTTGCTCACTGACGAGCAGAAACAAAGTCGGGTTAAACTTGCATCGCAAGTTATAGAAAAATATGATAAATGTGACCCACGTCGTTTGGAAGAGATAGTTACAGGTGATGAAACCTGGATCTATCATTTTCAACCCGATTCTAAGGCTAAAAATAAGGTTTGGGTTTCATCTGAGGGCGACAGACCTGTCATTGCGCGCCATTGCAAAACATCAAATCGCATGTTGTATGCGATATTCTTTGATTCGAAAGGTCCAGTCCTTCAAATTCCAGTCCCAAAAGGTAGTTCTGTCACTGGAAAGTTTTACAGAGAAAGTGTTCTTACTCAACTTGTTGATTTCTATCAGAAACGCAGACCGCACACCGGTGTTCGCGGCATCAAATTACTCCATGATAACGCACCGGCCCATAAATCCGCTACGGTACAGGAATATCTGAAAGAATCTGGGCTCGATGTCTTAGATCATCCCCCATACAGCCCTGACCTGTCCCCCTGTGACTTTTGGTTGTTCCCAAGACTAAAGGAAATACTGGCAGGGCACCGTTTTGAATCTCGTTGTGGTATAGGCAGTGCGGTCTACCAGTGTCTGCAACATATACCTAAAGAGGACTACCGGGCGGCGTTCCGGAAATGGGTAGATTGGTGTAAAATGTGTGTGGAGGCAGACGAGGCATATTTCGAAGGTCTTAGATAAATAAAATTTTGATATTTCAAGCGGTTTTAAACAGACCGCCCTACTCTACGAACTTAAAAAGTGTCCCTCGTAAAGGCTTAAGACTATAGTTGCCTTTGCAGGCAGAAAGATTAAGATCTGAAAGAAGAAAATGTCCAATCTTGGCCCATATTCACCAACCATTCTTGTAAGCGTTGTTGGTCTGATTCTCCAGAATTTTCTAGATTTAAAAGTAACATGATGTCTGATTGGCTAATCCATTTTGGTCGAATTGTGTTACTTTTCAGACTTGAACTAAGAATGCTTTATAGAACAGTTGGTGAGTTTGGTCCCTAATCTGTGATCTACACTGTGCACTTTGCTGATGTATTCTGGACAAAAGTAGCTGAACCCTGGTTGGGCATCGGTAGCATTGAGGACTTTAGACCAGGAGTCTGCCTGATCAAATCCCCAGCTGGACTAATTTCTTTCCAAGGATTGACGATAGTCATTGTGACAGAACCCTCTCTCACCGCTGATCATTGTCTCAATGATGTTTATGTGAGAAAGCAGCCAGTGGCTTGGGAAGAATATTGTGCAAAGTACTAGTAAAAGAAACTCCAAGAAAACAGAGATAGGTGCATTGGCTGCTGTGATATAACTAAAACAAGAGGGCCATCATAGCCCTGTATTACTCCACTGGCTAATAAGTACAAACCATGGATACCACATTAAAATTCTAGGCCAAATGTTTTTGAACAATAAGAGTTTAAAGATTTCTCTAGAAAAGCCCATGTGAAAGTTGTGACCCCATCTTTGACCACAGAGCCACATGTATACAAAATAATACAAGTCTAGGCCTTATGGTTATAAACAAGAAGATTTTCAGTTTCCTCGATATAACAAAGCCCCTGTAACCCATGAGACACCTAAGGGAGAGCCAAATTCAATCCAAGGGCTAAATTTTGAATAAATCAACCCTTTACCTGATGACAAAATTTTAGCCTTGTCCAAATTGAAAGCATTTGCAGACAACAATTTCAATGTGGCTCCAGTGGTGCAATTTTTCTTTGATAGAGTATAAAACATTGTGGGAAAAGGAGAAAATGCTGGTTACCAGCATTTTCCCCTTCTCCCACAATGTTTTCAAAAGGCTTCTTTCCCAGAGGCGTCAAAATGTGGCATTGTGCGGTAAAGGGTTAAGAAGTGACCTACCAGATGTGCCAATTTTGGTAGCTCTAGGATTTATGGTTAGGAGCAAGAACACTTAAGAATTTTCACTGTATAAGCACATGTTAAAATTATGACCTATGGAATGGGGCAAATTTTGACACCAGGGCTTTAACTTGAAAAATTTTGGAAAAGGCCTTCTAGATGATAACAATCAAAAAATATTACAGCTGTGGCTCATGGTCAGGAATAAGGAGATCTTTAATGTTTTCACTAAATAAGCCTATGTAAAACTTGTGGCTTATGGGGCGGGGCCAATTTTGACTCCAGGGCTATAATTCGAAGAGCATTGGTAGAGGTCTACTAAATAAATATACATGCAAAATTTGGTAGCCCTAAGTCTTATGGTTTTGATACAGAAGATTAACAATGTTTTCACTATATAAGCTCATGTAAAACATGTGACTGCCCACGAGGGGCAAATTTTGACCACAGGGCTATAATTTGAAGACTCTTGGTAGAGTGTGCGACATTTCGTCGAAAATCATGTTTGCTGAAAACGATTCCTAGCCCTGACCCTTACCCTAACCCAGACGAATTGTGGCTCAAATCTTCCTCCAAGACAGAGCTTTTCATGAAATAAATCTAGGAATTAAGCAATCAGTATTTTAAAACATACATGGCTTTCAACGAAGCACACTTTCGACAAAATGTCATGCACCATCTTGATAGAGGTCCACTAGTTAAAGCTACATGCACAATGTGGTAGCCGTATGCCTTATGGTTAGTAATGACAAGATTTTTAAAGCTTTTAACTATATAAGCCCCTGTAAAACTTGTAAGCCCTGAGGCAGGACCAAGTTTGGCCCCACGGCTGTAATTTGAAGATCTTAGTAGAGGTCTATTAAAAGAAGCTACGTGCAAAATTTGGTAGCCCTAGGCCTTGTGGTTTAGAACCAGAAGATTTTTAAAGCTTTCACTACTAAAGCCCATGTAAAACTTGTGACCCCCAGGGCAGGACCAATTTTGACCCCAGGACTATAATTTGAAGAAACTTGGTAGAGGTCTATTAGATATACCTACTTGCCAAATTTGGTAGCCCTAGGCCTTACGGTTTCGGACAAGAAGATTTTCAATATTTTTCAGTTTTGTTGCCATGGCAACCAAAGTTTTTTGACAGGAATCAGTTTCTTTCAAAAAATTCTAAAGAGGATCATGGCAAGATCATTTCTGTGAATTTTGGTTAAAACTGGATGGATAGTTTCAGAGAAGATGTTTGAAATAAAGTTAATGCACAGGCGGATGGACACACAGATATGTGCACAGAAAGATGCACAACAGACACAGGGCTATGACATAAGCTTGCTGGCCTTCGACTAGTTGAGCTAATAATGTTGAAATGGATTAAACAGCATACAATCGATCATTAACACTTTACCACACAATCCCGAGTTTTAACAACCCTGAAAGAGATGGCTTTTGAACACTGTGGGAAAAGGAGAAAATGCTGGTAACCAGCATTTTCTCCTTTTCCCACAATGTTTTCTAACCTATCAAATAGAGAAATCAGCATTCTGGTTACATTTGTCGTCTGCAAGTGCTTTCAATTTGGCCCAGTCCAAAATTTTGTCATTTGGTAAAGAGTTAAACTTTAGATATTGAAAACTTTACTAATCATTGTGTGTTCAAATAACCTGCTCAGAGTTATGGTTTTCCACAATGTTTTCTGCTCTTTCAAAGTTGAATCCTGTCATTTTAGCCAGATTTAGTTTATCATCACAAAAGGCTTTGACTTTGGACAAGTCCAAACTGTTTTACATCTGGTAAACAGGCTATGCACTTACCTTGGTATTTAGGATGCTCTGTGTAAAAATCACACAAACTTGTGTCATGCATTTCCAACGGAACTTCAGAGCAATCAGAAATTGTCATTTTGAGTCCCCTTTAAAATACTGAAAACCCTGCAATGAAAGGTTAAAGGCCCAGTAGGGAGCAAAAGTAAACAATGCAAGTATTAAAATGCATTTAGATTTCAAACCATTCAAAGTACATGTATGGTAATAATTGTGGGTATGACGATCTGTTATTGTATGGTCTGTCCAAGCTTTAGTCACTGGCAGAAAAAATAATTTCAAAACAAGGTATGAGTAAAAAGTATGATTTAAATTTGCATGCATTTTAATACCTGCAATGTTTTTTGGCTGCTATTGGGCCTTTAACTCTTACCATACAAACTCAAGTGTTAACGGCCCTGAAAAAGAAAGCTTTTGAAAACATTGTTGGAAAAAGGGGGGAAATTACTGTAACCAGCATTTTCTCCTTTTCCCAAAGTCTCCTTTCCCCACAATGTTTTTCACCCAACCAAAGACAAAAATCATCATTTCAGCTGCATTTAATTTGTCATCTACAAATGCTTTCAATTTAGTCCAGCCCAAAATGTTGTCATCTGATAAAGAATTAAAACACTGAAAATCCTGCAATGAAAGTTTTATAAACATTTTGTCACAAAATAAAGGTAGTTTGTTTGAAACCATAAATCCCAATATCTGGATATTTACAAAACTCAAAATTAATATTGAAGTGAACACTTAACTCTTTACCAAATGACAAAATTTTCAGCTGGTCCAAGTTGAAAGCATTTGCAGACAACAAATCGGATGTGACTCAAAAATTAAAATTTGTTTTGGATAGGGTAGAAAACATTGTGGGAAAAGGAGAAAATGCTGTTAACCAGCATTTTCTCCTTTTCCCACAATGTTTTCAAAAGGCTTCTTTCTCAGGGTCATTAAAAGTCGGGATTGTGCGGTAAAGAGTTAAAATCCTGCAGTGAAAGTTTTATTAACATTTTGTTATGCAATAAAGGAAATTTGTTTGAAAGCATAAAACCCATTTATCTGGTTATTTATAGAACTCGGATCAATTTGGAAACTGATCTTTTCCAACATGAAAGTGTATTAACCCTTTACCATACAAACCTGAGTGTTAACAACCGTGAGAAAGAAAGCTTTTGAAAACATTGTGAGAAAAGGAGAAAATGCTGCTTACCAGCATTTTCTCCTTTTCCCACAATGTTTTCTACTCATGAAAGACAAGTTTCATCATTTAAGCCACCCTTGATTTGTCATTTGGAATTACTTTCATCTTGAATAAGCCTAAAATTTTGTGTAGTAGAGAGTTAATTCTGTTTGTGCATGTTTGTTCATGCAAAATGATATACTCTCTGTTAATATCCTGAAAGAAGAAATTTCTTTAAAAAAGATAGACAGCAGAAGAGATACTGGAATATGAATATTAAAACTCTTTTGTGACTCAAACATGAAGTAAAATAACCAAAAGTAACCTCACAAGCAATTGCCTCTTTTTCCTCACTGTTTTTCATTTTGTTGAAAAGTAGTATTGGGTTATTGGGTAACGCTTATGAAAATATTAAATTTCCAAAAATCACAAGAAAAGAATCATTCTCTACTACATTATTTTGCGATGGTATAAATCAAGACCCCGGGATATCGATTAGCAGTAATACCCTTCTTAATAGTGGTTTCATAAATGTGTGAGCAAATATGCCAGCTGGGGCCCACCGAATAAACACGAGCACATTTTCGACCAATCGCAAATTACCATCTATTCATTCTTTATCTGTGCCAGGAAGTAGGTCAAAAACCAGAACATTCAGCACTGCCAAAAAAAAAATGAACAAATTAACTGTCTTTATTCTACAATCATGACACCCGATAAGGATGAATTTACCCTTTTCCACACAATCCCGCCTTTTAAAATCTTTTACCCCTGGGCAATATTTTAGATATGTCCAAATTAAAAGGATTTGCAAAGAACAATTAACATGTGGTTACAATCATAGAATTTGAGTGGAAAACATTATGAGAAAAGGAGAAAATGCTGGTAACCAGCATTTTCTCCTTCTCTCACAATGTTTTCAAGAGCCTCTTTCATCACGGTTATTAAAGACATTTGCAGACAACAATTAAAATGAGGTAACAATGATGGGCTTTGCCTTTGAAAGAGTGGAAAACATTATGAGAAAAGGAGAAAAATACTGCTTACCAGCAATTTCTCCTTTTCTCACAATGTTTTCAAGAGTCTCTTTCATTGGGGTTGTTAAAAGGTGAGATCGTGCTGTAAAAGGTTTAAGACCCTGTGGTAAAAGGTTTTTGAACAAATCCTGGAAAAAGGATAAAATGCTGGTTACCAGCATTTTCTCCTTTTTCCACAATGTTCTCTGCCTATCTAAAGACTGATCATATCATTTGAGTAACATGCTCCATTGCCTGCAAATTCTATCAATTTGGAAAAGTCTAGAATTTTGTCTTTCTAAGGGTAGTTACAAGTGGACAGTGTGTGGTAGAGGGCTAAACCGTTCAATTAAATTCAACTCAACCAAAAACAAACAATAGTGCCTGCTAGGAGCAAGTCTTGAAGGACAAATAATGCACTTTTTTCATGATCCGAAAAGTTACACAGGGAAAAGAAGCAATTCCGTGTAAAGTGCAAACACCAAAAGCATAAAATATTTTGAGTGGTGCCATGAAAAGAGGGCGTCATCCTGTACAAAACAATCCCGATTTTTGATGACCCTGACAAAGACTTTTGAAAACATTGTGGGAAAAGGAGAAAATACTGGTAACCAGCATTTTCTCCTTTTTCCACAACATTTTCTTACCTTTCAGGCACAAATACCATTATTTGAGCCACATATAATTTGTCATCTGTAATTACTTTCAGTTTGAACCAGTCTAAAATATTGTCGTTCGGTAAAGGATTAATGCGTCTTCATAAATAGAGAATAGATGGTTGGTGTCTTGGATGGGTTAAGTTTATCGGGCAAGGCGGAGGAATTTACAGTCAGGTGCAAAAAGTATTGGTGAAATGACGGCCATCTTGGATTTTGCTCACTTCAATCATAGAGATTTAACTGACAAAAATAGCAAATTATTTCAACCAAAACAAACGTAATAGTACCAGTCTTACCTTAATACTTCGTCAAGTGTCCTTTAAGTCGAATCACTGACATTATTCTCCTGGGAATTGATAAATATAGGCTCTGAATGTATGAGGTGGGAATAGTCATCCAGATTCTCTGAATTTCTCCGAACAAATCGCTGTCACTGTTTATAACATGGTGTCTGTAAGCTAGTTTTCTTTTAATATACTGCCAGATATTTTCAATGACATTCAGATCCGGTGACTGAGCAGGCCAAGAAATGGATTTTAAATTGTTGGTGGCTCTGTATCTCTGTAATACCCTAGATCTATGCACTGGGGCATTGTCATCCTGAAAAAAGTACTGATCATCTGGAAAATGTCTGACTATAACTGGCCACATATTTTCTTCAAGTATTTCTTTATATTTTTCTGACTTGATATTGCCTGTCACTTTTGCTAAAGTTCCAACACCATTCCAACAAACGCAACCCCAGATCATTACCTGGAACTTGCGACTGGCCTTTGAGGGAACCAAGTCCGGTCTGTATCCTTCCCCTTGCTTTCGCCAAACGTATATCCTGTTATTGTTTCCTATTACGATTTGACTTTCATCAGAGAAAATTACCTTATCCCAATTACCATTTACAAGCCATCTACGCTTTTCCAAACACCATGACAACCGTTTTTTTCTGTTGACCTCTCGAATCACTACACGCTTTCTTGATAGAGCGGGTTCGTCTTATTCCGAATATCGTATAATGCCGAATACTTTCAACCAATCTCTCCTTGTGTTACAATTGCGCATACTACCGTCAAAACATGCGCATGTGCAGATGGCGCGATCTTTCTCTTCCGGATTTCGAAAGTTTCAAGTCCGCCAAGTTTTGAAAAGTCGAGAAATTTTAATTTGTTTGAAAGGTAAGAATTCTTTTAACACCTCTTACGTAGTTTGTTAAGCCAGAGTGTTTTGAAATTTTTCTCAAGTCAGTTCCCTGTGAACGATATCTATAAGGAAATGAAAGTTTATTGATAATAAAAAGCAAGTCATTCTGTGAAAGGACATTTAAATGACGTCACATACTGTTTACGATATTGATCGGGGTATTCGGAAGATACGACATTAAATTGTAGAGTCGGGTCTTTCGGATATATTGAGATTTTTAATACCAGTTTCTTCACTTTATCAATAACTGCAAGATAACGCTCTACAACTCTGTATTTAATAAATAAAACTTAACCTTACTGATAAATTCTGTTGGCATTTTTCTAGACGAGTTGTTTAATTTTCAGAATGAGTCGCCAGATGCAGTATGATAAATCGTCTCTGGAAAATGCTGTAAAAGCTGTCCGAAACAAATCGATTGGCTATCTGAAAGCTTCAAAGGTATTTAAAGTACCACGGACAACCATATTTGACAAGGTTCATGGCAAGTCGGACATTTACTGCTCAGTTGGTCCGCACACAGTTCTCTCCCAAGAAGAAGAGAAAAGGGTCGCTAAATGGTTGGTGGATATGGCAAAAATAGGGTATGGTAGAACAAAACCCGAGCTTTTAAAAACGGTCTCTGATATTATAAAAGCTGATGGAAGGCCTAATCCATTTAAAGATGATATTCCAGGTAAGGACTGGTTTTACGGATTTATGCGTAGACACCCTGAAATATCCCTTAGGTCTCCAAGGCAACTTGGAAAGGAAAGAGCAGTTATTACTCCAAAGAAAGTGGAAAAATGGTTTGATGATTTCGAACAATTTATTAAAGACACGGTCCAAGATCTAACAATTCTTTTAGACCCTACGCGCATGTACAATGCAGATGAATCGGGGTTTGCACTGAGTGCAAAAACTGGGCATGTTCTTGGTCTACGAGGGGCTAAGTCAATTTCCAATGTGTCTGCCTCTGACCGGTCACAAATAACTGTGTTATGCGGAATGAGTGCCGCTGCCCACTTCCTTAGACCAATGATTGTTTTTCCAGGCCAGCGATTTACTAGAAATATGTTAGAGGGTTTTGAAGAAGCAGTGCTAGGTAGGAGTGAAACCGGTTGGATGGACAGCGAACTGTTTACCAGTTGGTTAAATACTGTATTCATACCGGACATAGAAGAGCGCCAGGTTAAAAAGCCCATAATACTTTTTGTAGACGGACATAAAACTCACATGACCCTTGAGGCTTCTGATATTTGTAAAGAAAATGGTATCATTTTGTACTGTCTCATCGAACATGGATCACACCTTATGCAACCTTGCGATCTTCGCTTATTTTCGTCTTTGAAAGAGTCCTGGAAAGTTGCGCTTAGGGACTGGCAAATCGAGCATGTTGGGCAGTATGTGACAAAATTTGAATTTGCATCCATATTTAGGCAAGCATGGCTAGCATCATCAAAGGTTGAAAATGCGGTCAATGGCTTTAAAGATGCCGGATTATTTCCATTAGATAGGACAAGGGTACTTCAAACAGACAAATTTCAAACTTGTGTCTTATTTGATAAGTGTGGGAGCGATGAATTAAATGAAAGTCCTTTAACTTCCACTACAAATAAAGTGGAATCAAATGCACCAACAGAAACAAAGAAACAAGCAGAGAAAACATCCGTAAGCCAGGATGAGCCAGAGACAGTTAAAGAAAATGATAATCAGTGGGGTAGTCAACGGAACGAAAGTGGTGAAGCGGCACAACCTGCTACAAGAGAAACTGTCGAGGGCACTTCAGAAAATGGTAGCACTGAAATACCCCAAACAGATCGTACAGAGATTGTAAATGAGTCGCCAATGTCTAAATTTCTGAAGCTTCCTGAAATAAAACAATCAGAAAAGAAAAGAGTAAAACGAGAACTACTTCCGAAAGCCGTAACTGGGGAGCAATTCAGAGCCATTCTTTTAGAAAGAAAACGAAAAAGAGAAGAAGAAGAAAATGCTAAGAAACTGAGAAAGCAGGAAAGAGAAAAGAAACGTGAAGAGAAATTAGAAGAGAAACGCAAAAGAGAAGAAGAGCGATTGTTAAAAAAGAAAGAGCGAGAAGCAAAGAAAGTTATGAAAGAAGAAGCCAAGAAGAAATCTAAAGGGAAGAAGCGCAGGCGTAACGATGCAAACTTGAGTAATGATTCAGACAGTGAAGATGATGTGAATTTGAGCAAGTTGGCCGATGATGATGACAGCGACAATTTTGAAGAAGCGTTTGAAACGTGCCCAGCATGTAATAAATTCGACCAACACCCTTCACGCTGGGTAACATGTGAGACTTGTAGCACTCGATGGCATTTTATTTGTGCTAATAGAGCCGAATACGAGTTATTAGACGAAAATGAGCGCAAGAAGGTCGAATTCATATGTCCTCTATGTGAATAAATCACATTTACAAGCCTCCCTATGCTATTCAGTGTGAATGGTGCTGATTTTTATATATTTGAAACTGAACCGTTTATGTTTATTAACTCATTACCGAACGACAATATTTTAGGTTTGTCCAAATTGAAAGCATTTGCAGACGACAAAATAAAAGTGACTAAAAATTTGAAATTTGTATTGTGAAGAGCAGAAAACATTGTGGAAAAAGGAGAAAACGCCGTATAACAGCATTTTCTCCTTTTCCCACAATCCCCGCACAGGATCGTCAAAAGTAGGGATTGTGTGGTAATTGGCTAAGTAAGCCTCCGGTTTTCTTTTTTAAAAAATACGAAGGTATTCGGAAGACCCGACAGTATCCGAAATTATCCGCAAGTACGAGGTGGGTGGTACCCGGTGTTTCTTGTTAACTTATCATCGAAAAGAAATATCTACCATACACAATCAACG
Organism: Tridacna gigas; assembly: GCA_945859785.2. Classification (NCBI taxonomy): domain Eukaryota; kingdom Metazoa; phylum Mollusca; class Bivalvia; order Cardiida; family Cardiidae; genus Tridacna; species Tridacna gigas. The sequence goes on along the minus strand of OX244029.2, from coordinate 15,552,566 downwards.
ACGATATGTTGGTACAGGTAAACAACACAACATTTTTCGTGAGTTTCGAATAGTTCTTGAAATTTTCAATTTTTCTCATAAAGTATCCGGAAATTGCCGACACCGCTCTACTCTCCTCTTGAATCCATGTTTGTTCAAATGATACTGTACAGTTCTTTTAGATACTTTTCTGTCCCTGACTTCATTGAACTTTGAGGTTATATCACTCAAAGAATCTCTACGATTGACTTTTACCAGCCTCTCAAGCTTGCGATAATCTCTGTCTGTGACAACTTTTGGCCTGCCAGTTCTGGCCTTGTTTTCAACAGATCCACTTTGGAAAAATCTTTTGATAATATTGGAAACTGTCATATAAGGCAGTTGCAACAATTTACTTACTTCACAAAGTCTGTGCCCATTCTGGTGCAGATCCACTGCCAGTTTTCTTACCTAAGGTGAAATTTCAGCGCCTTTTCTACCCATGTCAGTGTTTACAAATGAAACGCTTACAGACGCTGAATTCTTGGAATATTGATGATGTCATAAAATTATGATGTCATTTCCTGTCTGTCAGTGTTTCCTTTTCAGTCAAAATACTATTTATAATTCAAGGGAGGCTATATAATTTGGATTTGGTTAATCAGGCAATCCAAGATGGCTGCCCCTTTCACCAATACTTTTTGCACCAGTCTGTATCTGGTGAGCCGAAGGCGAACCGGATAAATTTCGGAGCCGAGCCCGATAAACTTAAACCATCCAAGACACCAACCATCTATTCTATTTATCCTGTCACGCACTCTGCAAGAACAAAACAAAACAAAAAACAAACATTGATATAAAGACCGTACCTCCTATTCAATATCTTACGGTACTGATACCATAAAATTCCGAAGCCGAGCATGACAAACTTTCTTGAAACCAAAGACACTATGTTATTGTGTAATTCCACAATCCACGACACTATTCTGTCTATCCTGTTTCTCATTTGTAAACAATCCTAAATCCGACTAGATAGAATATTTCGCTCGAAATTAAAGTACGTATTGACATCTTTCTCACTATGAAATAAACACACAAATGGCGAACTGTGTAAAGCGCTTTGGGTATGCAGCTGCAATAATGACGTCATAAATTATATTGACTACGTCATAAACGTGACGTAAGACCTCGGGAGAATGCTGTGGCGAAGAATTCTGTTTTATTTTAAATAATAAGAAAAATCAATATGTGCATCGAATTTTAAGCGATAATTTTACTTTAAAATATTGATTTCGTATCGCGCTACCTAAAAAAGGAGTTCCGGCTGGTCACATAACCAACTAGACTAATAAACCTTGATCACGTGGTCAACTGACATAATAAACCTAGTCACGTGGTCAAGTGACCGTATATCACCAAGTTTATATGACCCCCTGTTATACGACGGAATTTATAAGAGGTGACAGGATAATGCATTTTATTAAGCAAGTCACTGCATAACATGGATCTACGATAGTATTTTGTCTAAATAACAGCCAAATCATAAGAGAGAATGGTCCTTTGATATGCGGAAAACTTACCCATAACAAAAAGTTTTGACTCGGGTCAGCTTGCCCAACTTTCTTATACAAGTGACAATTGACACTGGCTCAAAGACATGTATGTGAGGACCTTCATTTAATCCTTTACCAGACAACAAAATTTTAGACTGGTTTAAATTCAAATATTTGCAGATGACAAATTAAATGTGGCTCAAATGATTGGAATTGTTTCTGAAAGGTTAAAAATGCATTGTGGGAAAAGTCTAATTTCCCAGGGGCATTAAAACTCGGCATTGTCTGGTAATGGGTTAACCCTCTACCAACCATCCCAGCATTTAACAATCCATAGGGAAAAAGCTTTTAAAAACATCATGAGAAAAGGACAAAATGTTGGTAACCATACTGTCTCCTTTCCAACAATGTTTTTTAACCCTTTGAATAACTAATTTCAGTTTTTTGAGTAACATCTATTTTGACGTCTGCAAATGCTTTCAATTTTGGACATGTCTAAAATTTCATTTTGTGGTAAAGAGTTTAGTCTTTAACCCTTTACCACACAATCCCAACTTTTAATGACCCTAGGTAAGAGGCCTTTTGAAAACATTGTTGGAAAAGGAGAAAATGCTGGTAACCAGCATTTTCTCCTTTTCCAACAATGTTTTCTACTCTATCAAGGACATATTTCGTTAATTGAGTCACATTTAATTTGTTGCGTGCAAATGCTTTCAATTTGGACAGGTCTAAAATTTTGTTGTTTGGTAAAGAGTTAACTGACAACAACATTTTAGGCTTGACCAAATCGAAAGCATTTACAGACTCTCAAAGTATATGTGCTTTGAAACAAGGAATTTCTTTGTGAAGGAAAGAAGCATGTGGAAAGAGTAGAAAATGCTTTTTATCAGCATTTTCTCCTTTTTTTACAATGTTTTCAAAAACCTCATTGTCGATGGTGTTTGAAACTTGGGACTATTTGGTAAAGGGTTAAAAGCTGAAAATGGAAAATTACGTCATTTTTGTTAACTCTTTACCAACCGACAAAATTTTAGACTAGTCCAAGCTGAAAGCTTTTGCAGACGACAAACTAACTGGGACTTAAAAATTGCTGGTTACCAGCATTTTCTCCTTTTCCCACAATATTTTCAAAAGGATTCTTCTTCAGGGTCATTAAAACCTGTGATTGTGTGGTAAAGAGCTAAAAAAAAGTCACAAATTAGCTAATCACAATAAAGAGGGAAAAACCCAGTCAGGGTATCCTTATCATATAGTACCAGTAAGCATTTACCACCTCGAAGATATGTTGGTTTTTTTTTGTCTTTTCTACAGGTTAATTCTTAAAAATATTGCGTCAAAAGTTACTGCCCTAAAAAAGGTAGAAAACATCAGCGTTTTCTTCTTTTTCCACAGTGTTTTCAAAAGCTTTCTTCCTATAAGTCATTTAACCCTTTACCAAACAATCCTGACTTTTAACGACCCTGAGAAAAAAGCCCTTTGAAAACATTGTAGGAAAAGGAGAAAATGCTGGTAACCAGCACTTTCTCCTTTTCCCGCAATGTTCTCTAACCTTCCCAAAACACATTTTAATTTTTCACTCTCATTTATTTTGTCTGCAAATGCCTTCAATTTGGACCAGTTAAACAGAACGTTCTTTGAACAAGGTTTAGTAAGATCTACATCAAATTCCATACATAATATTGTACCTTTTTTCTTCTCTTTTTAAATACTCATAAATGCTCATTAATAAATAATTGAGCAATGCTCTGTGAAAAGGGGGTTTGATGCATCTACAAAGAGCAAAGGCTCAGGTCGGCTAGCGTAGCCACCAGGAACTGCACAGGCTGACTAGGTCAAAATTTTGTGCGTGTCAAAGGAAAATTGTACCTCAGGACTCCGTCCATTGTTAGATAAAATGGATAAGTTGCCAAGCTCAGTAGCATACAGGACATGAAACCAGAGGGTTGTTAGTTGGAATGCCCAGTTCGATGAATTTCTTTCCAAGGACTGATGATAGTCATTGCGACAGGATTCATTCCTCTCTCAACACTGATAATTGTTTCTACTTTGGTCATGTGGGAAAGCAACCAGTGGCTTTGGAATAATATTGTGCAAAGTACCGGTAATAGAAACCTATAGATAGAAAGCATAGATAAGTGAACTGGCCACCGCATTGTAAATGAAACAATATCAAAAAGGTGTTTTAACTTTTTACCAAATGACAAAATTTTAGACTGGTCCAAATTGAAAGCATTAGCAGACGACAAAATAAATGTGACTGAAAAATTGAAATTTGTTTTGGAAAGGGTAGACAACATTGTGGGAAAAGGAGAAAATGCTGGTTACCAGCATTTTCTCCTTTTTCCACAATGTTTTCAAAAGGCTTTTTTCACAGGGTCGTTAAAAGTCGGGATTGTGTGGTAAAGGCTTAAACACCACGCAAACAAACAATCAAGCATAATACATAAAATGATAATGAATAATTCTTACCGTGTTATGGACTCCAAGCACACACGAGATCTATTTCGTCATTTTCGGTTTACACACATGTACTACATGAATATCCCAAAAGTTTTTAGAAACGAGCACAAAAAAAAAAATTGACATTAACAGAGTAATTTTATCAAAAACAAAGAAAGATAGAATCAATACACCTAATTTATATCAATATTAACTTAATTTATATAAAAAACTTGTGCCAAAATTTCAGGTCAGATTGATTGTGCATGAATTATGCACATACAGTAGTTATCATTTACCATTAGCCAGACGATAAAATTTTAGAAGCAATAACTATTAACTGTGTTTGCAGACGACAAATAATGTGGCCTGAACCATGGGATTTGTCTTTAACACTTCATCAAAAAATCCCATGTTTATGACCCAGAGGAAAAAGAAGGCATTTGGAAACATTGTGCAAAATGGAAAAAATATTGGTTACCTGCATTTTCTCCATTTCACACGATGTTTTCACGCATTTCAAAGACAGAAATAGTCCTTTATGCATATTTAACTCTTTGCGACAGAACTCTAAATGACAAAATTTTGGACCAGACCAAATTGAAAGCTGTTGCAGACAAAAAATGTTATGTAGCTTAAATGGTGATTTATGTATTGAAAAGAGTAGAAAACATTGTGGGAAAAGAAGAAAATGCTGTTTACCAACATTTTCTCCTTTTCCCACTATGTTTTCAAAAGCCCTCTCTTTCAGAGTCGTTAAAACTCAGGATTGTGTGGTAAAGATATGATTAAGTTGTTTGCAAATGCTTTCAATTTGGTCAAATCTAAAATTTTGTCGTGTGGTAAAGGATTCAAAAAGAGAAGAAAACACAGTTATAATGTTCTAATATTGGTTTCCTCAGTGTCGTCAGAATCGAGATTGTTTAGTAAAGAGTTTACTCTTTACCAGACCAGAATTATTTCGATGAGTCCTAATTCAAAGCATTTGCAGACGACAAATGAAATGTAGCTCAAATGATTGGATTTATCTCCGAGAGGATAGAAAATGGTTACCAGCATTTTCTTCTTTTCCCACAATGTTTTCAAAAATATTTTTCCTTGGGGTCGTTAAACTTCAGGATTTAATGGAAAAATTTAAAAACCCAGATAAGAAAACTAGATTCAATCAAAAATAGGTTTCCATTGTTTATAGCAACCAAGCATAACAAACATCATTAAAACTTCCTGGTATAAACCTCCCATTTTACAAATACAACTGCTCTTTACCATAGGACAAAATTTAACTCTTAACTCTTTACAAACAACAAAATTTTGGACCCAACTAAATTGAAAGCATTTACAGATGACAAATCAAATGTAGCTCAAACGATCATTTCTCTCTTTGATAGGATAAACAAAACTTTTGGCAAAAGGACTGGTTATTAGCATTTTCTCCTTTTCCCATAATGTTTTCAAAAGACTTATATCTCAGGGTTGTTAAAAGTCGGGGTTGTTCGGTAAAGAGTTAAAGCGCAAAATAAACCCTGCAGATATTTTCAGTCTAGAATAAAATCCAGATATAAGTAATTTCAATTTCATGGTTGCTTTTGTCTACTGTGTATCAGGAAAGCAGACAGTGTGGATCAAAGATCAGACTGTACATTTTGTGCAGTCTGATCTTGATCTACAATAGCAGCAAAGGTTACTATATTTGTGACAGGTACTTTCAGGGCCAAGACTTGTCCAAATTAAAAGCATTTGCAGACGACAAATTAAATATACTTCAGATGATGGAATTTGTCTTGGGATGGCCGTAAACATTGTGGGAAAAGGAGAAAATGCTGGTAAACATCATTTTCTCCTTTTCCAAAAATGTTTTCAAAAGGCTTTTCCTTCGGAGTTGTTTAAACTTGGGAGCAAGTGGTATAGGCTTAGAGAGACCTTCATAAGTTTTGCAAATTAAAACAAGAGCATCACATGCCATTGCTCGATTTTCAGTGAAAAAGGGACATAACTGTCAAAAATACTTTCACAGTAACCTGCCCTTGTTGTATAGGTTCCTCTTTTGATAGTTTACAACTTGTTCAAAGTTTTCACATGACGATGCAGATGATGATGACGGCAGGGCTACAGCAGTACTGTGATGTTTCAAAAACAGCCGAGCTAAAAATTGTGTGAAACAGGGATACATACTACAAAATACATGTGTACATTTTCATTTGCAGACTGCAAATTAAATGTGGCTTAGATGGTTGGAATTGTGTTTGACTGCATAAAAACACTGTGGAAAAAGGAAGAAATGCTGGTACAATGTTTTCAAGATCTTTTTCCTCTAGGCCTTTAAAACATTGGATTGTGTGGTTAAGGGGTTAAAAATATCGGGCAGCATTTGGCAGTATTTTTAGCATTCATTTAGTTGCACATTTCAAGGGTTTTCAGCCAGTGCTTGTGACCTTTGAACCCCTGCTGTGACCTTGACCTTGGAGACTTGTATGACTCTGCACATTATCTCATTGAGGTGAATGTGTCTGAATTATTTCTAAAAGAGGACAAGGAAGTTCAGTAGATGTTGGATGACAAGCAAACATGAAATGTGACCGACTAATGGACAAACAGACACACATGCTCAGATAATGATTACAACAAAATAGCCAGGATGGCCCTTAACTCTTTAGCAAATGACAGAAATGTAAACTCGTCTAAATTGAAAGCATTTGCAGACAACAATTAAATATTGTACAAATTACGAGATTTGCTTTGAAAGAGTAGGAAACATTGGGCAAAGTGGACAAAATGCTGGTTACCAGCATTTTTCTTTTCCCTTAATTTTTTCAAAAGGTTCCTTCCTTGGGTTTGTTAAATATCGAGATCATGTGGTAAAGGGTTAATAGCTCACCTGAGAAGGTTGCAAGTTTTGGAACAAGAAAATTTTTACAGTTTCAATTAAATCTGTGGCCCCCACAGGCAACAACTCTTCACCCAAAGAACATACCTGTGAATTTGGTAGGATCAGCCTTCTAGTTTGCAAGAAATATTTAAAGAACTTTTGACAAGGCCCACATCGACCATAATAACTGACCACAGTAACACACCTTGAGCACTTCATGCACTGGTGAGCTACAAAGAGGTTCGAATATGGAGAGCTGAAGTCATTAAAGTTTTTCAACAATTTATTAATACATAATAGAAAAGTTGACCTGGGGTCATTGCAGGACAATTGCATTACCATGAAGCAACACTATCACATGACCTTGACCTTTGCTGCACACTGAGACGCAGTCTGAAGGTCATGACCTTGCAATTAGAAAGATCATAATTAATATACACAGTGCCCTGTACAGATACATGTTAGAGAAACTTTATTTGCACATGTTATAAAAAGAATTATCCCGCAATAGGAACATTATCAAAGAGTGGTAACCAGGCGACAAAATTTGAGACTTTTCAGGATTTAACCCTTTTACCATAAAATCCTGGGTTTTAGCGACCCTACAGAAAAAGCCTTTAGAAAACATTGTGGGAAAAGAAGAAAATGCTGGTAACCAGCATTTCCTCCTTTTCCCACAATGTTTTCTAGCTTTTCGAAATCAAACTTCAATTTTCAAGTCACACTTATTTTGTTGTCTGCAAATGCTTTGAATTTGAACAAGTCTAAAATTTAGTCGTTTGGTAAAGAGTTAAGACTTTTCCAAATTTAAACCATGTGCAGATGACGGATTGAATGTTGCTTAAATGACTGGATGTGGCATTTGAAGGGTACAAAACACTGTGGGAAAAGCAGAAAATACTGGTAACCAGCATTTTCCCCCTTTCCTATGTTTTCGGAAGGTTTTTTTCTTGGGGTTGTTAAAACTTAGGATTGTTTGGTGAAGGTTTAACTCTTTACCAAACGACAAAATTTTAGACGAGTCTAAATTGAAAGCTTTTGCAGACGACAAAATAAATGTTACTCAAAAATTGAAATTTGTTTTGGAAAGAGTAGAAAACATTGTGGGAAAAGGAGAAAATGCTGGTTACCAGCATTTCTCCTTTTCCCACAACGTTTCTAAAAGGTTTTTTCTTCAGGGTCATTAAAAGACAGGATTGCTTGGTAAAGGGTTAACTGGGAGGCTAGTTTTTTACTCTTAAGCGTTTTACCACACAATCTGGAGTTTTATTGACCCTGAGAAAGACAGCTTTTGAAAACATTTTGACAAAAGGAAAAAATGCTGTTATCAGAAATCAGCATTTCCACCTTTTACCCTGTTTTTACTTATTCACAACAAATTTCATCATGTAAACCACACTCACTTCGTTGCCTGTAAATGCGTTTGATTTTAACTCTTTGCAAAACACCAAAATTTTAAACCGGTCCAAATAGAAAGCATTTGCAGAAGACAAATCAAATCTGGCTCATGTAACGGCTTTTGCCCTTGAAAGGGTAGAAAACATGGTGGGAAAAGAAAAAAAAAAAAACGCTGGTTATCAGCATTTTCTTATTTTCCCACAATGTTTTCAAAGACCTTCTTTGTCAGGGTCGTTAAAACTCGGGGTTGTGTGATAGAGGGTCAACAAGTGTAAGCTTTTGTCATCTGGCACACTGAATTGATTGAATGGTGTTTAACGCCACTTTCAACACTATTTGAGTCATATCATGGCGACATCTCACATATTCATGTATTTCCTGGGTTTTACCAGTACTAGGCTTTGGCTCTGAAGTGTCTTGCCCAAGGACACCCAGCAGATCAGGTGGGGTTCGAACCTGGGGCCTCCAGGTTACGAGTCCCACACTTTACCACTGAGCCACGCAGGACCCCTCTTCTAGCACAGAATAAGACTCACATATGAAAAAGTATTCAATAACAATATACATGTACAGGCTATTACGTGTAAGCATGATCACAAAAAAAAATAATAATCTGAACATAGAATAAATGCCTCAACAAATCAACAAAGACACAAAAATAACATAGCACAGTGATCAATCCATCCATTATCTATGGGCGCATGAGTTTTCCATGAAAATGATAACTTCCCTCTTTACCAGACGACAAAATTTTTGACTTGTCCAAATTGAAAGCACAAGGTCTTGCATACAACAACTTAAATGTGGCGAGAATCACTGGAATTATCTGTAAAAGAGAAGAAAACATTCAGGGAAAAGAATAAAATACTAATTACTAGCATTTTCTTCTTTACACAAAATGTTTTCAAAAGCCTTCGCCTTATTGGTTGTTTAAACACATGATTGTGTGGTAAAGAGTTAAAGGCCCACTGGCTGCAATACCATAATTCGGGAGTTGGCAACTTTTATTCTAGTTTTACAATCATTTTTTTTCTGCCAGCAACTGGAACTTTGACAAACTGTACTGTTACACATTGTCAGATTCATAACAATAGTCATTCTTTTAAATGGTATGAATTGTTGCTTATTTTCTTGCTGCAAGTAGGCCTTTAATTACCAAATGTGATTTTTTGGTAGAAGATTAAGTCTTTACCAAATGACAAAATTTCAGACTAGTCCAAATTCAAAGCACTTGCAGATGACAAATTAAATGTGACATGAAAAATTGTAATTTGTTTTGGGAAAGGTAGAAAACATTGTGGGAAAAGGAGAAAATGCTTGTTACCAGCATTTTCTCCTTTTCCCACAATGTTTCCAAAAGGCTTCTTTCTCAGTGTTGTTAAAAGTCGGGATTGTGTGGTAAAGGGTCAACAAAGATTCATCTAGAACATAGCACAATAATCCATCCATTTTCTATGGGCACATGAATTTCTATAAAATGATAAATGAATATGGGCCATGCTCTGGCAAAAGGGGGCTTAACTAAGCAAGTCATCACATAACTATAGATCTATAAAATCCATTGTGTCGAACGACTGGCTGAGTCAGTGGTCCTTGGGCATGCAGAAAATTTACTAAAAGCAAGAAGTTTTGACCAAGGTCAGCCTGTGCTGTGGTAGGCTGCACAGGCTAACCCGAGTTGATACTTTGTGCAGATGTATTTGAATTCCTTTTCACAAAACATGGCTCAAATATAACATAAACATGATAAGGAATATGTTGACAAGTTCCTTGCCAAAAAGCCAACTAGAGCACTTTAACCCTTATTCTTCTACATAACACTTTGAATATGCATAAAAGACACATGGAGCAGAAAAGACAAGATGAAAATTGCAATAATTAACAAGAGCACTGAAGTAAGGTGCCAACAGGCTGCAGTTGCCTTTAAAAGTTATATAGGGCATGTTTGATTCCAAGCAACAGCATTAAATAAAACTGAAAAAAGACATAACTGTGTCAAAAATATTTTGAGGATTACCTACCCTTCTGGTATGTGTACCCCTATCAACAGTTAACAACAATCCAAGTTTGAAGGAAGTATCTTCAGTAATGTCAAAGATACCAGAATGATTGATTAATTGTATGGTGTTTAACGCTGTTTTCAACATTATTTCAGTTGTATCACGGCGGCCAGGGCACCTATCCATGCTTTCCTGGAGTTTCTTTTACCAGTACTCTGCACAATATTCTTTCCAAGCCACTGGCTGCTTTCTCACATAACCATCGTCGAAACAATGGTCAGTGGTGAGAGAGGAATGAATCCTGTCACAATGACTATCATCAATCCTCGGAGAGAAATTGGCCAAGCCAGGGATCGAACCAGCGACCTCCTGTTCTCAAGTCCTGTACGTCAAAGATATCAGAAAAGTGCTAAAAGACAGCTCTGATTACAGGGCTCTGACAATACCTTAATGTTCACCTCGGAAACATTTTCTCTTTACAACACTATTCCAACTTTTATTGACTCTGAAGAAGGCTTTTGAAAACATTGTGGAAAAAGGAGAAAATGCTGGTGACCAGCATTTTCTCCCTTTCCCACTATGTTTCCTCTCCTCTCAAAGACAATTCCCAGCATTTGAGCCATGCTGAACTCTTCACCACACAATCCCGGGTTTTAGCGACCCTCGGAAAGAAGCCTTTTGAAAACCTTGCAGGAAAAGGAGAAAATGCTGGTAACCAGCATTTTCTCCTTTTCCACAAAGTTTTCTATCCTTCCAAAAACAAATTTCATTTTTTTAATCATATTTATTGTGTTGTCTGCAAATGCTTTCAATTTGGACCAGTCTAAAATTTGTTGTTTGGTAAAGAGTTAACTTGTCTTTTGCACTTGTTTTCAGTTATGACTATTACCTATCATGTTATTGTGGGTTGCCATTTTGATAGTTCATAACAATTTTTAGACCAGCATTTGCAGACGAAAAATTGAATGTGGCTTAAAATCTGATATTTGCCTTTGGACAGGTAGAATGCATTGTTGAAAAAGGAGAAAATGCTGGTTACCAACATTTTCTACTTTTACCACTATGTTTTTAAAAGCCATTTTCAGAGGGGTACTAAAATTTTGGAATTGTGTGGTAAAGGCTTGAAGTGAATGATTTGAGTAATGGCACAGATATCAGAAAATGTCAATGTTTCAGAAGACAAAAGAGAATGATAGTGTTATGGCAAGACCTCAAGCATTTCTTCCAAAATAGCCAAGCTTAACCCCTTACCACACAATCTCAAGTTTTAACGACTCTGAAGAAGAAGCCCTGTGAAATGACTGTGGGAAAAGGAGAAGTAACCAACATTTTCTCCTTTTCCTGCGGTCTTTTTTGTCCTGTCACAGACAAATTCCATCATTTGAGTCACATTTAATTTGTTGTCTGCAGCTGCTTTTGATCGAACCAGCCCAAGAACTAGTCTTTTGGTACAGAGTTAAAATCAACCTAAAAAGAGTGAATAAATTAAAATAAGAAGAGAGATAAAACTAAAACAATTGCATGTCCTTAACCCTTTACCACATTAAAAAATGTTAGACTCGTCCAAATTGAAAGCAGTGCAGATGACAATGTCAATGTAGCCCAAATAATATATTTCTTTGATAGGGTAGAAAACATTGTGGGAAAAGGAGAAAATGCTGGTTACCAGCATTTTCTCCTTTTCCCACAATGTTTTCAAAAGGCTTCATCCTCTGGGTCATTAAAACTTGGGGTCATGTGGTAAAGGGTTAAACAAAAAGATTTCTTAGTGCTAAAAAGCTCAGTAAAAATTGTCATTGGCATAGGACAAAAATCTACTTCAAAAACACAGGTGACAACTTTTGAAAGCTTTGTGCCAAAACCATCAATGTACTGAAAGTGGTCAAGCTCCCAAGTTGTATCCCCTAAATCTCTTTTCTCACTCTTAAATTTCATTTGCCATCTGTATTTTGACTTCTTATCTTTAACCCTTTACTCTTTATCAAACAACAAAATTTTAGCCTTGTCTAAATTGAAAGGATTTGCAAATGACATGACCCTATAACTGAAATTTGCCTTTGGAAGGGAAGAAAACATTGTGGGAAAAGAAGAAAATGATGGTTACCAGCATTTTCTTCTTTTCCCACAATGTTTACAAAAGGTCTTTTTCTCAGGGTCATGATTACCCAGGATCATTTGGTAAAGAGTAAACCGATCACTCCCATGTATTAATGGCTCTGAAGACAGGTTTTCAAAACTTTGTGGGAAAAGGAAACAAAAGCACCCCATAGAGGTGCTAACGGTTGGCTGCAAGTGCTTGATTTTTGGTGAAAATTTTAAGTTGAAAAAGGGGCATAACTGTGTTGAAAATGCTTTGATGGTTATCTGCTCTTGTTGTATTGGTTCCCCTTTTGATAGTTAACAACTTGTCTTGGTTACCTGCTCTTATTGTATTGGTTCCCCTTCCCAACTTGTCCAAGTTTGAAGTAAATTTTCTTCCAGTAATAATAGAAGATATCATAAAATGTCACAGCTTTGTACAATGACGACACAGACATGTTCAAATTGAAAGCATTTGCAGAGATGACAATTTAAATGTGGCTCAAACGATGAAATTTATCTTTGACAGGGTAGAAAACATTGTAGATAAAGGAGAAAATGCTGGTTGCCAGCATTTCCTCCTTTTCTCACAATGTTTTCAAAAGGCTTCTTCCACAGAGTAGTTAAAACCAGGCATCTTTTGGAAAAGGATTAAGGATTCCAAGGCACATGCAAGTCTAGAAAATCAATGAATATTGCAGGCTGCTCTTTATCCAGTGTTCATATTTCAGCTTCATATAATGCATAGTCTTTATGCAGTGTTCATATTTCAGGGGGGGAGGGGGGGGGGGGGGAAGGAGACATTTAGGCACATGTAATATACCAGCGTTCTGGCAAAAGGGGATTCAATCCATCTTTGTGAAGCATTATACCAAGCAAGTATCAGATAATAATGGATCCATAAAATCCATTTTGTCTACCAACTGACTAAATCATGAGGTAATTTTACATGCAGAAAATTGACCAATAGCAAAAAAGTTTCTACCCAAATCAGCCTGCACCCATTGTATGACCCTGACTTTGCTATAGTGAATAATTTGCTGACAATCATATTATATGGTACAAAAAATGTTGAAAATTTTATCATTAGATCTTCAAGTTTGACCTTCACAACAGATATACATGTACTTAAATGTTTCAAATGGCTTTTCTACTCAAAACGGATAAAATTTGTGCCAAATTATTTTGAAATCCATCCTTAAATGTGCAAGTTACAGCTTGGACAAGCCCTAGGCATGGCAATGCTACCATTTAATCTTTGATTCAGTGCTATAGTTGCAATTGCGGCCTGTAGACAAAAGAAACCTTGAAATTGCAATCACTTGAGTCTTACTTCTTTAATGAAAATGTCTGTTGGGTTCAACTAAGGGTTCACCTTTGATTATGACCTTGACCTTGGACCTACCCTGACAAATGTTTCAAATGGCCCTTGTACTCATGCAGGGGGGCAACTGAGCGACATAATTTTGAAATTCATCCTTAAATGCAAAGGCTTAGGACAAGCTCTATTTATGACAATTATAGTTGACCTTCAAGCATGACCTTGACCTTGGAGTTAACCTGATTGATTGTTTCAAGAAGCACTACTCCTGAGGGAGAAAAGTTATGCCAACTTATTTTGAAATCCATCCATAAATATAGAAAGTTATGTTTCAGGCAAATCCAAAATGAATGCATGGAAGAATGCAAGCACACACTAATCCATGCACAAACACCAAGCTGAAGTTGTGGCAACTATGTCTGGCTTACAGCAAGCTGACTCCATATTGAAAAACTGCCTTTGGACAAAATGCTAATGTTATGCTCCAAAACGAAGAACTAATGACATCAAATCATGCTACGCAATATGTAATGGGCCAAATAAGATCATAAAAAGAGACCTGCAAACTCAGCAAATTCTCTGATATACATGTATATATCACTTTCCACCAAGGGTGATTTCTCTACTTATTTTCCAGCTCAATCCCTTACCAAATGACAATATTGCATACTTTTATATTTCAAAATTGGAAGCATTTGCAGACAACAAATCAAATGTGACTCAAATGATGAGACTGTCTTTGGACATGCAGAAAACATTGTGGGAAAGGAGAACATACTGGTAACCAGCATGCTCTCCTTTTCCACAAATGTTTTCAAAAGCTCTCTTCGTCCGGGTCGTTAAAAGTCCTGACTGTGTAGTACAGTGTTAACAATGTCATCTGTGTTAGACTCATCCAAACTGAAAGAAATTGCAGACGACAAAATAAATATGACTCAAAAATTGAAATTAATATTTAAAAAGGTTAGAAAACATTTTGGGAAAAGGAGAAAATGCTGGTCACCAGCATTTTCTCCTTTTCCCACAATGTTTTCTAAAGTCTTCTTCCTCAGGGTCGCTAAAAGTCTGGATTGTGTGGTAAAGAGTTAAATGACTGAGAAACAAAAAGCATTGAAAACATTGTTGGAAAACGAGAACGTACTGGCATTTTCTCCTTTTCCCACAATGTTTTCTATCCTTTCAGAGACAAATTTCATCATTTGAGCCACATTTAATTTGTTGTCTGCGACAGCTTTCAATATGGTCAGACCAAAATTTTATCATTTGGTAAGGAGTAAATGAAGTAGGCTTTTGAAAAGATAGTAGGAAAAGGACAAAATACTGGTTACCAGCATTTTCTCTTCTTCCACAATATTTTAAAACATTTTCTTCCTCAGGACTGTAAAAATAAAGAATTAATTAACAAAGAATTTATTAGTGTCTCCAAATAAAACACACAAAATAATTTCCATTTCACTCGTCATCATCGGAGAAACTGTCTTCCTGTTTCTTTGTCGGGCTGTCGATATCTTCAACATCGTCTGGGTTAAATATGTCTAGTTTTGCATTGCGTAAGAATTCACCGGTAAGAACATCTAGCTGGGGCAAACTTAACCTGCAAAACAATCAACAATATTGATTAACTCTTTACCAAACAATCCTATATTTTCACAACCCTAGCAGAGAAGGCTTTTGAAAACATTGAGGGAAAAGGAGAAAATGCTGGTAACCAGCATTTTCTCCTTTTCCCACGTTTTCTACTCAATTAAGGGCAAGACCATCATTTGTGCCAATTTTGATGTAACTTCTGTAATATGCTTTGAATTTGGACAAATTTAAAATTTGTCATAGGGGAAACTTCTCAAGCCAAGCAATTCCTAATCTTGCCACTTTTTATTTTTATATATATTAATTCTTTACCAGACCGCAAAATTTTAGACCTGTCCAAATTGAGAGCATTCGCAGATAACAAATAAGAGGTAGCTCAAAAGATAAAATTGTCTTTAATAGGGTAAAAAACATCGTGGGAAAAGGACATATTGCTCTATATCAGCATTTTCTCCTTTTCCCACTTATGTTTTCTACCCTTTTTTCTTTATGTATATATTAATTCTTAACCTGACCATAATATGTTAGACCTGTCCAATTGAAAGCATTTGCAGACAACAAATAAGGGGTAGCTCAAAAGATGAAATTTTTCTTTGATAGGGTAGAAAACATGGTGGGTAAAGGAGATATTACTCTATACCAGCATTTTCTCCCTTTCTCACTTATGTTTTCTATCCTTTCAGTGACATATTCTATCATTTGAGCAATAGAGTTTGTTAACTCTTTCCCAAACAAGCCCTGGTTTTCACGTGTCTGCAGTACAAGTCTTTGGAAAACACTGTGGGAAAGGAGAAATTGCTCGTAACGAGCAATTTCTCCTTTTCCCACAGTGTTTTCTACCCTTTTTGAGACCTTTCTGCCATTTTCATCAAATTTAAAATTGTCGTCTGCAAACTCTTTGAATTTGGACCAGTCCAAAATTTGTCGTTTGGGAAAGGGTTAATATACAATTGCTTTCAACATGGAAGACAGCCATGCCTTGAAAAACAATGGCAAAAAAAGAAAGTGTTTATTATGCTGCTAAATTTCTCCTTTTGCTACAATGTTTTGTATGCATGTACTATTGATAAACTTCAACTCAAATTGATTATCTATTATTTCTAAGAAAGTTCTCAAAAAGTAATCCATATTTGTTTCCAAGGTAATGGGTTAAAAATTCCATATTGATTTAACACTTCATCACACCATCCTGAGTTTTAACCACACAGAGAAAAAAAAGTCTTTTGAAATCATTGTAGTAAAAGGAGAAAATCTCCTTTTTTCCACGATGTTTTCTATCTTTTCAGCATTAAATCTCACATATTCCACAATTTGAGCCCTAAATAATTCATCGTCTGCAAATACTTCCAAGTTGGAACGGCCTAAAATTTTGTTGTTTGGTAAAGGGTTAGGTGCATGTTGGTATTGATCGGCCTGTGGATTGTCTGGCGAGACATTTTATGTTCATCAGTTCATGCAGACAAATCATCTCTCTGTCGCTAACAAATAAGCCATTCTCTGGCAAAAGGGGGTTTAATGCATCTCCATGATCCACTGTACCAAGCAAGTCATCACATAATTATGGATCCATAAAAACCCTTTTTGTCTAACAACTGATTCAATCGTGTGGTACATCATAGACTGGTCCTTTGACATGCAGAAAACTGATCTATAGCAAAAAGTATTGGCCCAGGTCAGCCTGCGCGGGCTGTGCAGACTGACCTGGGTTGGTACTTTTTGCAAATGCATTAAACCCTTTTCACAGAGCAAGGAAAAGGAGAAAATGCCAGAAACCGGCACAAATTTGTTCTCCCTTTTCCACAATGATTTTCAAAAACCTACTTCTTCTAGGTCATAGAATCATCAAATTGTTTGGTAAAGGCTAAAAATCATACAAAAGCAACATTTGGACAAAAGCTGCAGGGGAAATAGTTCAAGGCTACATCACAAAATTCAATAAGAGACAGAAAATATAAAAGTATATCTGAGCCATGCTCTGTGAAAAGAGGGCTTCATGCAAAAAAAGTATCGACCCATGTCAGCCTGCGCAATCCGCACCAGTTGACCCGGGTCAAAACCTTTTGGTATTGGTCAATTTTCTGCAAGTTTACCTTATGATTCAGTTCATTGTTGGACAAAATGGATTTCATGCATCCATGATTATTTGATGATTTCTTGGTATAATGCATCATGGAGATGCATTAAACTCCCTTTTGCCAGAGCATCACTAAAATATAAAATATATAAAATATTTACCTGGGCAAGGAACTATGTCTTGCATGGCTCCTTTGTAGGTTGAAATGATAAATGCACGAGACTAACACAAAATGAACAAATATGGATGTCATGTGACTGGATTGATCATGTGACTAGTTACTGTTGTGCCTGTGGCGAGGAGGGGGACCGGGGACTCGAATTTGCAGAGGCTAGTTTGTAACGACGACGCCTGCAATGAAATAAAGTAGGCAGATGTAAGATTTCTGATTACCGACCACCTTAATGTAGAAGGTTTAAGTTTTCAGAAACAGACCTACAAATCTGAGTATGACCATAACTGCAATTATGCATTCTGTTGGAGTTTATAGTTTATTGAATGGTGTAATTAATGCAACTTTCTTTATCATTTCAGTCATATAACAGGGACAGCTTACCTATTCATGGGTTTCCTGATCTCACCTGTATTAAGCTTGGGTTGTGAGGTGCCTTTCCCAAAGATACTCCCACAAAAAACTAGGTTCCTTGTGTGAACTCTAGACCTTTGGTTGAATGATAGATTGAATGGCATTTCACACAACTTTCAACATTATTTCAGTCATATCACGGCAACAGCTCACATATTTAGATATGTCCTGGGTTTCACCAGTACAAGGCTAGGGCTGTAAAGTGTCTTGCCACAGGACACTCCTACAAAAGGCTTAGTGCTGCCAGTGAGGCTCGAACCCATGGCCTCCAAGGTTACAAGTCCTACACATTACCTCAAAGCCAAAAAGGACCCCTCTAGACCTGTGGATTATTCAGCCAAAATCTTTGCCACTTAGCTATCCGGGACCCCCAAAAAACAGAGTGACAAAATACACAGAGAAAGACCCTAACTATGTCACCAATATGTTTCCCATTTTAGTAAGTCAAAGTTCTTTCTTGAATGACAGGTTAATAGAATGTTAGAACTTGGATAGTTGTATCAACAGATCTAAATTCAGGATAAACCATGGTCCAATGGCCCACAACATGCGAAATGACACCTTCGGACATTTGCGTAAAGTGTCTTCCCGGATTAGCCTGCACGGACTGCACAAGCTAATCCGAAATGGCACTTTACGACTACATAAGATTTTTTCATTGACTTCCATGAAACGAAAAACCACACAAAAAAGGGAAGTATCATCTCAGATTAGTCACAGACTGCACAGGCTGATCTGAGATGACAGAATTTTACGCATACGTCCAAAGGCCCCTTTTCGCGTGTTGCATGCCAAATGGTGTTTTACACTGGTTCTACAATTATTTCAGCCATGTCACGGTGACGCCTCACTTTTTCAGGTGCTTCCTATCTATCACCAATACTTGGCAAGGGTTCTGAAGAGTATCGCCCAAGGGCACTCCCACAAAATACCCAGAACACCTGGCGAGGATTAAATTAAGGACTTCTGGATTACTAATCCTAACCACGGTGCCGAATAGGAGCCCAATGGTGCAGATGATTTAGTATAAATTTTTATGGCTTCTGTCTGACACAGACTTGGTTATGCAAGTAAAAGGTCGTCATTTTTCTGGGTCCATATTTGTTCAAGAATGAAAAAAGGATAAATATAGCTACACTTTTAAGCTTCACAAGTTATGTAAAACTGAAAAATGAAAATAAAACACATCATTAACAAAAGACACATAAAGCACAATATTCAACATTGATGTTTTCCTAATTGTATGGTATACCAACTGCTTTTTGAGAGGTCTAAGTTTGTAAATTTAGTTTACCAAACTTATACAGAGCATTAACTTTACAGATGGCATATATCAAGGCAGAAAGGCAATAGCAAGTTAGTAAGTGAAAATAATTCTTTCATAAATATAGTGCCCACTGTGTTGTTCTTGTCATATTTCTTCAAACAACAGCACTGATATCCTTGTTTACATTCAGAGCATGGGTTCACAGAAATCTGTGACATCATTTACTACTTAGTTTGCAAGAATATTTGGATATCTTTTAACTCTTTATCAAACGACAAAATTTAAGACTTGTCAAAATTGAAAGCATTTGCAGATGACAAATTAGAGATAACTTGAAACATTGTAAATTGTCTTTAATAGAGTAGAAAAAATTGTGGGAAAAGGAGAAAATGCTGGTATCCAGCATTTTCTCATTTTACCACAATGTTTTCAAAAGGCCTCTTCCTAAGGGTCATTAAAAGTTGGGATGGTGTGGGAAAGAGTTACGCAATAGAATACAAGTACTCCTCAAGAAACAGGTAGGTCTATGATATAACAAGATCTTTCCATATAGGGTTGTACATGACCCTCTCAAAAAACAACAAATTTTGGACTCCCTTAACTCTTTACCAAACGACAAAATTTTAGACTGGTCCAAATTGAAAGCATTTGCAGACGACAAAATAAAGGTGACTGAAAAATTGAAATTTGTTTTGGGAAGGGTAGAAAACATTATGGGAAAAGGAGAAAATGGTGGTTACCAGCATTTTCTCCTTTTCCCACAATGTTTTCAAAAGGCTTCTTTCCCAGGGTTGTTAAAAGTCGGGATTGTGTGGTAAAGAGTTAAACAGAAAGCATCTGCAGTCACCATATTTAAAATCAGTACACAGAGATTTAGAGAGCAAGGGTTTTTTTTTGCATGTTCTCGCTTTCCAGGGATTTTCTTTTTAGATTGATTTAATATAATGAGCCATGCTCTGACAAAAGGGGCCTTAATGCATCTCCGCAATGCATAATACCAAACAAGTTGTCACATTATTATGGATATGTTCACTGGATTATGAATATGTACACTGGTCCTTTGAGCTGCAGAAAATTGACTAAATGACTAAAAGCACAAAGTTTCGGCCCAGGTCACCCTTCGCAGATTGCGCAGGCTGACCTGTGTTAATACTTTTTGCAGATGCATTAAGCCCCCTTTTCACAGAGCATGGCTCATGTTTTCACATGAAATCTTTTTAAGACTGGTTTTAGATATATTTCTCTCAGGGATTATTTTTAGACTGGTTCTATCGACTTTTTACTGGAACTGTGAAGCCTCTTAACTTTTAAAACTGAGCTGCCATAATCTTGCTTTATAGGTTTTTGTCTTTTCTAAAGTCTGAGAAAGATCATCTCTTTAACATAAACAAGGACTGAATTTGATTTATATTTCACTCTTTACTAAACAATCTTGTAGGGTTTATCCTGAAACACCCCCCTCCTGTTTCTATGAATTTGGATCCCCAACTTTTCTACATAACCTCCAAATTTAGATCTTAACAGTCTTTTTATCTGAAGAGGGTCGAATTACCCCTTCTGAGAAAGTCCTGAAATCTGTCTTGTAACCTCCCAGGGGAATAATAGTCTAACCCTTTACCAGACGACAAAATTTTAGCCTTGCCCAAATTGAAAGCATTTGCAGACGACAATTTCACTGGTGCTCAAATGGTGAAATTTTTCTTTGATAGGGTAGAAAACATTGTGGGAAAAGGAGACAATGCTGGTTACCAGCATTTTCTCCTTTTCCCAGAATGTTTCGAAAAGGCTTCATTCCCAGTGTCATTAAGAGGCGGCATTGTGTGGTAAAGGGTTAAACTAGAGGCCCTTGAGGGCCTGAATCGCTCTACTGGCAGTGATTTTTCTTATTTTCTAGCATTCATTATGAATTTGTGATGCTAAAAGAAAAAAGACAAATGCACAACCACAAAAACTGGGGAGAGGGGTGTTGTTGCAACTGGGCATGAACCCACTGAAACAGCATACTAAGTAGGCATGGTGAATTGGAAAAATAGACTGAAATAGTGAACTTATCGAAGTACAATTTCTCAAAACCAACTGTTTGGAATCCATAGGGTTTTAGTACTCATTGTATTAAACTATCCCTTCAAGTTTCAAACAAATTGGACCAATAATGTGGACTTTGCTGAGAAAACAAAACTAAGTAGGCCAATGGCTGCTTTTCCTTGCCTGACTGTGGATTTTCTTCATTTTCAACAAGCTCCAATACCATGATGATGCAAATGATGAGTGCAAGTTTCAAAATGATCGGATAAAAAATGCAAACCTCACTTAATCAATAAATGTAAATTTTCAACTTCAAATGGCTACTTTTCCCTTACTAAATGTCAGATTTTTTTCAAAAATAATCCGAGTTCAAGCTATTTGTGAAAGAAAGAAACTGGAAATTTCACCAAAATCAAACCATGGTTGCAGACAGTATCTCATAAACAAGAAATGTAATTTTTCAACTTGAAATGGCTACTTTTCCCTCAATAACTGTTGTACTTTTTCATTTTTGATAAGGTTCAAGGCTTCAAGCTATTGACGATATAAAGAAACTGTGCAAGTTCCATGAAAATTGAACCACAGTTGTGGACTTGTTTATGTAAACAAGAAATGTAAATTTTCAACTTTAAATGGATACTTTTCCTTTGCTAATTGTCAGAATTTTTCCAAATCAATAGGGTTCAAGCTATTAATGATCACACTGAAACTTTCATGAAAATCTAACCAAAAATACGGATCTTATTGCCTAAACAAGAAAAAGACAAATGGACAGATGGACAAAAGGACAGATGGGCAGACCAACAACTGAAACCACACCATGACACAAGCTCTGCTGGCCTCTGGCTAGCACTAGTAGAGCTAAAACGAAAAATTGTGGGAAAAGGAAAACATGCTGGTAAACATCATTTTTTCCTTTTCTCACAATGATTTCTACGTGTCCAAAGACAATTTTTATGTTTGTAGCATGCAAATAATTTCAACATGGATAAGTCTAGAAATTTTTCATCTGGGAAAGGTTTAACCCTATACCATACGATCCCAACTTTTAACGACCCTGACAGAGAAGGCATTTAAAAAACATTGTGGGAAAAGGAGAAAATGCTGGTAACCAGCATTTTCTCCTTTTCCCACAATGTTTTCTACCCTATCAAAAGATAGAAATCACCATTTTAGCAACATCTGATTTGTCGCCTGCAAATGCTTTCAGTTTGGTCCTTTCCAACATTTTGTCATTTGGTAAAGAGTTAAAACTGTCCCGAAAGTAGTATATATGTGAGAAACATGAACTGATATGAATTATATATGTATGAAACATGAGCTACTAACCACAGTACATTGTTGGTTGGTTGTATTGGGGTTTAACGCCACTTTAACAGCTAAGGTCATATCATGGCGGTCGGTGACGCACCTGTGTTTCCTGGCTTTCTCACACCACTACTAACACAACTTTCTTTCCAAAGCCACCGACTACTTTTCTCACATGCTTCAGCAGAGGTGAGAGGCGAAAATATGCCGGAAAGAATGTTAGCCTCAACCGGGTATCGAACTCACAACCACCAGGTCATGAGTCCGACACGCTCACCACTGAGCCACCCAGGCGGACCACAGTACAGGTTTTACAGAATTTTCAAAACAGACATTTAGTCTTTGATTTGTAAACATGCAAAATCACCTATAAAATAATTGTTAACCCTCTACCAAACAATCTTTAGTTTTAAAGACCCTGATGAAAAAGGCTTTTGAAAACATTACATGAATAGGAGAAACTACTAATGACCAGCAGAACCAGCATTTTCTCCTTTTCACACAAAGTTTTCTACTTTTTAAAAGGCAAATCTCATAATTTTAGCCCCACTTACTTTGTCATCAGCAAGTGTTTTCAGTTTCACAATGTCTAGAATTTTTATTGTGTGGAAGACTTGAGCAGATGAAGCTTATGAAACACTGACAAGCAGAAGTTTTTCTCTCACATATAATACTTAAAAAAAAAAAAAAAAAATTGACATAATTAACCCTACCTTGCTGAGTAGACAAGATTCTTCTTTGGGGCACTTCCAGGGGCTGGAGGTTTGGGAACCCTAGAGGGGGCATTTAGCTCCAATGGAGGGACTGGTGTTTTGTTTGATTGTTCCACATTTTTTTGTTTCTCCATCTCCCGTTTCTCTGCTCGTGATGCCGACGATGATCGTCTTTTCTGTTTCTTTTCTTTCTTCTCAGGCACGTCCTCAGCCATGTTTTTAACATTGGTTTCTATATTGTTCGAGATAGAAGGCTTGGTTCCAGGTGGAACAGCGTCATCATTGCAGAGTGACTTTTCTTGTAGCGGTGATACAGTGGGACTAGAGACAGCTTTTATCTGTTCTTCTATCGTTGACAGTGACTGCCTTCGTATCTTTTTGTCATCTGATCTTGATGAGCTTCTGCCTCGCTCTCGCTCTTCTCTACTTTTACTCCGAGATCTCCTCTCGGATCCAGCTATATCACCATCTGACTTTGTTTTTTCTTTCAACACTAAATCGATTGGTCGTAATAAATGTCTAGATTTAGATGGAGAACTACCAGGACTGTTAATACTATCTTTAGTTTTTTCTTTTAAAAGTTTATCTAAACTATCAGAACTACGTTCTTTTCTCAAATTCGAACTAGACAATTGTTTTCCGAACCCAGACAGTTTCAGGTTATTTAAAACGGCCAGCTTTTTAACATCCGACAAACTTTCTTTATCTTTAAGAGAGGACTTTGATGGACTAGATGGGTATTTTGATGGAATGTTCATTCGATTTCCAAAGTCTTTAGTAAACTTATCGGACACTTTGTCTGATAGTCTACTGGGCACAGTTAATGCATGAGGTAATGAAGAGTTGGTAGGCATGATATTGTTGGCTCCCTCAGAGAGCCTGTCAGCTTTACTACTTTTTGACTTTTCAGGGCCGTCTGGTAAAGAAAATGACAACTCTCTGCTTTCAACATTAATACTTTTCTCATCAGTTCTGTCTTTAACTAGTATCCATTGTTCGTGTGGACTTCCTTCAATGTCATCTTCAATGAAAATCAATGAGTTACGTAAAGCTTTACTAGAATCTCTATCGCCGTCTATATTGCGCACAACACTGTCTAACTTCAGATCGTCCTCGTCAGCGAGAGTATTTAGAAGATTAACTTTATGTTTAGACTTTGTTGTTGACTTGTGAACCCTTCCATCAGCTCCTATCACTTCTTCTCCACCTTCCTCATCATTCTCACTTTCTGAACTTGAGGCAAACCCTGACACACCCTGCCACTGACTTGCCTGTGTAAATGGGGCAGCTCTTGTAGCATTTTCATCAACATTATCATCTCCCAGAGTCTGGGTTCTCTCGTCAGCTTGCATAATGGCAAAGGTTAACTGAGCGCGACTAATTAAATGCTCAGGGAAAGAGTTTTCTACAATATTGCACGTAGGTTCTGACTGTCGTCTGGAAGCCTGCCCTGAGCCCTCTCTCTCATTCATGTTTTCTGGCACACTAAATGCTTTTGGTATCTCCAAGTGTTCCTTACTAGTACTTCGTTCAAAATTTCTAACTAATTGTTTAACACTATGTGTAGGAGGAACAACCTCTTCTTTCTCCCCTAATGACTGACCTGAACCTCTTGAAGGGGCTGGAGGAGGTAGGCCAGCCTTATCCTTGACAGTCCCTAATACCATAGGTCCAGAACTGACCCCTACTTTTGAAATTGCATTCTCAAACTTTTCCAACTGTGGTAAAGTCCGACTAACTTTAACATTAGCACCCTCAGGTTTAAAACCCTTATCAGAATACACTATCCTAGGCTCTGGTTTAATCACTTCAGCTGTTGACACCTTAACATTCATAGCACTAATCACAGCTCCCCCACCCTCATCCTTCACATTAGATTTACTATCAGAAGTCTTTAATATCCCTTTCAACTGAGTATCTAATTTAGCTAAATCCTCTAATATCTCGGGCGCTTTATCTTTATCTTCACCTTTCACATCATTCTCCTTTTCTTCTTTTTCCTTCACACCTTGTTCTGCTAAATGCTTTTCTTCTCCTTCATTGGCAAGAAGTAAAATATCTCCCCCTTTCTCTTCACGTAATCTGTTATCCATGTCTTTGTATTTGTTTTCTAAAATCAGTTCATTTTCCTTCATTTTCTTCAGATCTTCTCCGTCATTCTCACTTAAGTTTTCATCGATAACTTCTGTGGCAGCATGGCCTGGTGGATTCACACTGTGGAAAAAGGAAGGGGAAGAGCATATTTACAATACTGTCCATGTCAAGAGGCACTGTACGAAATAAACATGCCAAAATATCCTTACAAAGAAAGTCAAAAGTAAAGGAAAGACAAGTTCTTGAGGAATAAAGCTTTTTCCCACAATGTTTTTAAATGCCTCTTGCTTCGTAGTTGTTAAACTTCAGGAGTTAACTCTTTACCACACAATCCCGACTTTTAACAACCCCAAGAAAGAAGCTTTTTGAAAACATTGTGGGGAAAGGAGAAAATGCTGGTAACCAGCATTTTCTCCTTTTCCCACAATGTTTTCTACTCTATGAAAGACAAACTCCATCATTTGAGTAACACTTAACTTGTCCTCTGCAAATGCTTTCAATTTAGACAACTCTACATTTTTGTCATGTGGTAAAGGTTAAGAGAATGACAGCCAGCAGTTGGAAGTATTATCATCTTGATAAATAAACTTCATTATGAAAATCCATTTTGACTTAACCTTTTACCTTACAATCCCAAGTTAAACAACCCTGAAGAATAAGGCTTTTGAAAACATTATGGGAGAAGCTGAAAATGCTGGAAACCAGCATTTTCTCCTTTTCCCACCTTTTCTGTCCTGTACAAAATCTATGATTTGTTAGTGTCACTTTTGATTTTGTTGTCTGCATTCAATTTGGAAGAGTAAAAAGTTTGCTGTTTGGTAAAGAGTTGAGCTGTTTTTGCACAGTCTATTTCTAGAGTAAAGAAACCACATGCAGGTGCCAATGCTTGGCTGCAGTTGTAGCAGTGAAAATTTCAAGCTGAAAATTGGGCATTACTTTGTCAAAATATTTTGATAGTTATCTGCCACTGATGTATGGGTTCTCTTTTGATATTCCACAACTAGTCTGATTTGAAATAAATATCTTCAGTAATGACAGATTATAAAATGTTATACGTTTTTGCATGACAACACAGACAATGTCACAGACAGTAACACCAGGGCTTTGACAATATGTTTGCTTGGAAAAAAGCCCAGCTAATAAAACCCATGTTGTGAGCAGTCTGTAGAACTGTCTTGATGGAGAACTAGAATGAGTACTCTCAACATAGGTTTAAGTGAAGAAATTAGGTGATATTACTAGTGGAACCAATACATACCCAACACCTGGGGACTGCTTCATGCCAAGCGGAGGGGAGGTAGTGGTGGTTGTCGTAATAGATCCATCCGCGTAGATCTTCTCCCAGTCAAACAGATCTCCGTCCTTTATACCTTTACGTCTCATACACTGCTCGAACAAGTTATGCAACAATGCGTAGTCGGGCTTGTCAAAATAGTCAAGGGATTGCAGATGGTCAAGGAATGTTCTAAACTCAGAAGGCATGTTCTTCAATAGCAAAGTGTGGTCGTATTTCTCCTTCATTATTCCGACTTGTTCTTTGTCCTTAATCTTTCTCCATGGCAGCTGGCCGGCCAGAAACTCCACAAGCATGTAGAACAGGGACCATAAGTCATCGTGTCTACCCATTTCCTTTAAATTAATCATAATACCATAAAAAAGTAGAATTGTAAGTTTGTTAGGTGATTTATGTGGCTTTCAACATTATTTCTTAACCCTTTCCCAAACAAGCCCTGGTTTTCACGTGTCTGCAGTGCAAGTTTTTTGAAAACACTGTGGGAAAAGGAGAAATTGCTCGTAACGAGCAATTTCACCTTTTCCCACAGTGTTTTCTACCCTTTTTGAGAACTTTCTGCCATTTTTCTAAAATTTAAAATTGTCGTCTGTAAGCTCTTTCAATTTGGACCAGTCTAAAATTTATCGTTTGGGAAAGGGTTAACCACACAATCCCAAGTTCTAACAACCCCAACAAAGAGACTCTAATGATGGAAATCATTTCAGATAGAGTAGAAAACACTGAAAAGGAGAAAATCCTGATTTTCAGTATATTCCCCCTTTTCCAAAATGTTTCCAAAAGCCTTCTTCCTCAAGGTCATTAAAACTTTGGATTATGTGGTAAAGGGTTAAAACATGGGGATTGTCTGATACAGGTTTAACAACTATAGAAGCAATTTGACACAATAAGACAAGAAACCGATATTCTATCAGCACTTTACTGTCTGATTACAAGTATTTTCTTCTTTTCCCACAATGTTTACAAAAGCCTTCCTCTTAGGACTATTGCAATATGGGAATGTTAAGTAAAGGTTTAACCGTTACCACAAAATCCAGAGTTTAAACAGAAGGCTTATGAAAACATTGTTGGCAAAGGAGGCAATGGTACCAGCATTTTTATCTACCCTACCAAGGACAGAAATCATCATTTTGAGCTATATTTAATTTGTCCTCTGAAAAAGCTTTCAATTTGGGCAAGTATATAATATTGTCGTCTGCTAAAGAATAAACCCCTGAACAAGTAATTAGGCACTATATGACAAAAAAGTCTGCACGTCTCCTACATTCTATCAGCACTTTACCCTCTCAGATGTGACCATAACCCTGTTTATCAGTGTTCAGAGAGAATTTCCAAAATTTTATGGCCATGGCAGCAATAAAACCTAATTGAACCATCACAGACAAGGACCAAGCTAATATAACCAACGGTTAGATAACCAATATTCCTTGGTCTATGATTGCAGAATATGCAGGACTGATTTAGTGATTAACTCTCTATCATACAGACACATGGTGTGTTTGTTTGCTTGCTTAATGTTTTAACCCTTTACCACACAATGTCAAATTTTAACAAACTGGAGGAAGAAGCCTTTTGAAAACTTTGTGGGAAAAGGAGAAAATGCTGGTAACCAGCATTTTCTCCTTTTCCCACAATGTTTTCTACCCTATCAAAGACAAATTTCCTCATTTGAGTCAAAGTTTAATTGTTGTCTCTGAACAGTTTCAATTTTGACCAGCCTACATTTTTCTTGTGTGGTAAAAAGTTAAGCCATTTCTCATATCATCTTATCAGATATGTCATCTATCCATGAGTTTTTAGAGTTTCTGCGAAAATGTTAAATAAAACACTCTTTTCAAACCACTGGCTGCTTTTCCACATGAACATAGTTGCAGTATTCTACCAAGGTATGGACTGAATGGTGTTTTACACTGCTTTTTTAACAATATTTCGGTCATATCACAGCAACAGCTCACAGCCCAGTGATACTCCCATGGAAAACCCAGTGCTTCCAGCTGGTGGTACAGAGACAAAATATAGGGATTCAGATCTAAACTACAGAATTACATTTTTATTAGAATTGATTCTAATGACAGTCTGTTCATGATTAAAATCTTTTCAGTAACTGAAAACAGCACACTGGCCATTTGCAACATTTTGGATATGATGCAACTCCAAAGGAGATAATTCTAAACATTTTAGTTTATTGTATATCTTTAGAATCAGAAAACCTGTCCCAGAGAGTGACTGCTAACATTTTGCAGTCAAAAACTTCTGAAATTTTATGTTTTACATGTTTTTTATTGGGGTGCATCTTTTTTTTTTGCATGTTCGTGTACATATTACAGGAAATAATTGTATGTGATACTTTTTTTTTTTAACCCTTTCCCAAACAATAAATTTTAGACTGGTCCAAATTGAAAGAATTTGCAGACGATAATTTTAAATTTGATGAAAATGACAGAAAATTCTCCAAAAGGGTAGAAAACACTGTGGGAAAAGGAGAAATTGCTTGTTACGAGCAATTTCTCCTTTTCCCACAGTGTTTTCAAAAGACTTGTACTACAGACACGTGAAAACCAGGGCTTGTTTGGGAAAGGGTTAAATGTGAATCACATACACGTGTATGTGATTGCACACACTGCACAATGTTGACTACCCTGTCAAAGACAAATTTCATCATTTGTACTAGATTTAATTTGTTAACTGCAAATGCTTTCAATATGGAGCTTTTTGAATTCTTTTCATCTGGTAAAGAGATATATACATACCAACAGCTGGCCTTACCATTAAGCTACTGAGACTCAACTGTAAACAAATAAAAGGCTCTTGGTTTTATGGGCAAACTCAGTGCCTAAGATGAGGATCAAACTTCCAATACCTAGATCACTAATCCTAAATCTTGACTAGTGGGCTACACAGTATCTTGTTAACTCTTTACTGTGCAACAAAATTTAGACTTGTCTAAATTGAAAGCATTTGCAGATGACAAAATAAATGTGACTGAAAAATTGAAATTTGTTTTGGGAAGGGTAGAAAACATTATGGGAAAAGGAGATAGTGCTAATTACAGCATTTTCTCCTTTTCCATAATCTTTTCAAAAGGCTTTTTTCTCACAGCCTTTAAAAGTCTAGATTGTGTGGTTAAGGGTTAACTCTTTAACACACAACAAAAATTCAGACTTGCCCCAAGTTGAAAGTATTTGTAGATGAGAAGTAAAACGTGACTCAACTGACGAAATCTACGTCTGAAACAAAATACAACATTGAGGGAAAAGAAGAAAATGCTAGTTTCTCTCTCAAGATTTGTAATTCAGGACTGTGCGGTAAAGTGTAAAGAGACTGAAGTACCTACCTTGTTTTTATGTGCATTAACAGAAGCATATCTAACAGTGCCTCTAAAACCCGCTGCTGCTCTAGGTGGGCGGACCTCCCCTGTGGGGGTCGTATACTGTCTGGCCAGACCATAGTCTAACATAAACACCTTTTTAACTTGGTTAGACAGACGTCCCATGGCAAAGTTGGACTGAAAACACAGAGGAAAAAAAAATTAAAGACAAATCTAATGACAATTTAAGCAGCACTAATATTACCTTAACCCTTTACTGCACAATGCCGCCTTTTATCAACCGTAGGAAAGAAGCCTTTTGAAAACATTGTGGGAAAAGGAGAAAATGCTGGTAACCAGCATTTTCTCCTTTCCCCACAGTGTTTTCTACCCTATCAAGAGAAAACTGCACCACTTGAGCCACAATGGAATTGTCATCTGCAAATGCTTTCAATTTGGACAAGGCTAAAATTTTGTCGTCTGGTAAAGGGTTAAATCTTCATGCATCTATATATTAAGCCTTTACCAAATCTATATATTAAGTCTTTATCCAAGTTTCACTTGGATAGCTTTTGAAACACTGGGGGAATAGAAAAAAATGCCAGTAACCAGAATTTTCTCCTTTTTCCCACGTTTTCAACCTAACAGAGAACTTAGGATCATTTATACTAATTTCAAATTTGTTGTCTGCAAATGTTTTGAAATTGAAGAAATCTGAAATTTGTTGTTTGGGAAAGAGTCAATTATTTCACAAACAACCCTGGGTTTTAATTTTATTTGATCCGCACTGTCTTGAAATTTTTCACTGAGTTAAGTCTCCATCTTTTTTTACAAGTATGTAATACAATCCCCCCCCCCCAAAAAAAGTGAATATAAATGAACCTCACTCTGGCAAAAGGGGGTGCAATGCAGCTCTGTGAAGCATTATAACAAGCACGTCATCACGTAGCCAACGATACATAAAATCCATCTTGTCTAACAACCAACTGAATTTGGAGGTTGAATGTCCTTTAACTCTTTACCAAACGATAAAAGTTTTAGACTGGTCCAAACTGAAAGCATTTGCAGATGACAAAATAAATGTGACAAAAAAAATTGAAATTTGTTATAGGAAGGGTAGAAAACATTGTGGAACTAGAAGGCCCTGAAGGGCCTGAATATGCTCTACTGGCAGGGAATGCAGACTTTATCATGTAAACAAGAATTGGAAATTTTCAACATGAAATGGCTACTTTTCCGACATTGTTTCTTCAATTTTTTTTTCAAAATCAATAGGGTTGAAGCTACTGATGAGATAAACAAACTGTGATTTTCATGAAAATCTGACCAGAAATACAGACTTTATTGCGTAAACAAGAACAGAAAATTTAAATTTTCAACTTTAAATGGCTACTTTTCCCATACTATTTGTTGGATTTTTTTCGAAGTCGATAGGGTTGAAGCTATTGATGAAATAAACAAACTGTGCAAGTTTCACGAAAATCTGAAGTTATTTGCAGACTTTATCGCGTAAACAAGAACTGGAAATTTTCAACTTGAAATGGCTACTTTTCCCATACTGTTTGTTGGATTTTTTTCAAATTCAATAGGGTTGAAGCTATTGATGAGATAAACAAACTGTGCAAGTTTCATGAAAATCCGGCAACAAATGCAGACTTCATCGCGTAAACAAGAAAAAGACTAATGGACGGACAGACGGACGGACGGACAGACGGACGGACGGACGGACGACGGAAACCCCGCCACAACATAAGCTCTGCTGGCTTTCAGCCAGTAGAGCTAAAAAGGAGAAAATGCTGGTTACCAGCATTTTCTCCTTTTCCCACAATGTTTTCAAAAGCCTTCTTCCTCAGGGTCGTTAAAAGTCGGGATTGTGTGGTAATGGGTTAACATGCAGAAAATTTACAAGTGGCAAAAAGTTTCAATCTAGGTCAGCCTGCACAGATTGCGCAGGCTGACCTGGGTCGATACTTTTTTCAGATGCACTAAACCCTTTTTTCACAGAGGATGACGAGAATCCATACTTACAGGTTTGATATCCCGATGGAGAAATCCTACATCATGTATAGCTTCAATGCCCCTCAATATCTGGGCTCCAAGTCGGAGGGTGGTACTCAAGGAGAAACAGCCCTTGGGTTGACTGCGTCGCAACTCCGCAAGGTTCTTGCCTTGTAGGGACATGACCACGTAGTTATAATGCTCGTTTCTACCACAACCTATAAACCTGCACACATGGTCACGGCCTGAAAACAAAGAGTGAAAACCTGTTATAATACAGAATCCATATTTAAACCTTGGCCGCACCAGCATTTTCTCTTTTTTTCCACAATTTTCTCTACTCTTTTAACTATTTACCACACAATCCCGACTTTTAACGACCCTGAAAAAGAATGCTTTTGAAGACATTGTAGGAAAAAGAGAAAATGCTGGTTACCAGCATTTTCTCCTTTTCCCACATTGTTTTCAAATGGCTTCTTTCACAGGGTCGTTAAAAGTCAGGATTGTGTGGTAAAGAGTTAACTTTATACCAAATGACATAATATTTTAAAGTTTAGGCAAGTCCAAATTACAAGGATCTGCAAACAACAAATTTAATTTGGATCAACTGATGGGATTTGTTTAAGAAAGGTTAGAAATCATTATGGAAAAAAGCAGATGACTACCAGGGTCCGTATTCACCAACCATTCTTGAAAATATTCTTAGTCTTATTCTCCAAGATTTTCTACATTTGAAAGTAACACAACTCCTAATTGGCTAAACCAAATGGTTTAGCCAATCAGGAGTTGTGTTTCTTTCAAATGTAGAAAATTCTGGAGAACGAGACAAAGAACGTTTTTAAGAATGGTTGGTGAATACGGACCCAGCATATTCTTCTATCCCAGAATGTTTTCAAAAGCCTTCTTCCTTTGGGTGATTAACCTTTCACCGCACATGACCAAGTTTTGACGACCTTGACAGAAAGGCCTTTTGAAATAATTGTGGGAAAAGGAGAAAAAGCTGGTAACCCTCTTTCTCCTTTTCCCACAATGTTTTCTACCCTTTTAGAGACAAGTCCCATCATTTGTTTCTATACCCTTTGTCTTCTGTAGCTGCTTTGAAATTGGACAAGTCTAAAATTTTGTTGTTTGGTATAAAGTTAAAGTACAGGATTGTTTGTTAACTCTTTACCAAACAACAAAATTTTAGACTTGTCCAAATTGAAAGCATTTGCAGATGACAAAATAAATGTGACTCAAAAATTGAAACAAGTATGTGGAAGGGCAGAAAACACTGTGGGAAAAGGAGAAAATGCTGGTTACCAGCATTTTCTCCTTTTCCCACAATGTTTTCAAAAGGTTGCTTTCTCAGGGTCGTTAAAACTCGGGATTGTGTGGTAAAGAGTTAAAGGCTTAAGCTATGGGTATCAAAAGCACATTATGTACTCAAACCAACTTCAAAAAGTACCTTGGAGTTTCTTTAGAACAGCCACCTCCATTTTAAGGACTTGTTTGGGTTGTTTGGCCGATTCCAGTTTGAGGGCCACTGATTCCTTGGTAACTGTATCCAGCCCTTCATAGATCTCACCAAAACCTCCCCCACCAATTTTTCGGACCTGAAAACATAACACATGTACAGAAAACAATCATAACTATAAACAAGAGCACTGCATGCGGGTGCCAATGCTCAGCTGCGGATGCTTGATTTTCAGTGAAGATTCCAATGTGAAAATGGGGCATAACTTTGTCAAAAACACTTTGATAGTTACCTGCCCTTATTGTATAGATTCCCCTTTTGATAGTTAACAACTTGTCTGTTTGAAGTAAATATCTTCAGTAATAACAAAGATATGTCGAAGTTTTTCCACAATGACAACAATGCAAATGATGACATGGCTACAGTAATAAGTCAACGTTTTCTTCGAACACAGCCCAACTATGTAGTAAGTTATTAACTCTTTCCTAAATGACAAATTTGTACACTTGTCCAAAATCAAAAGCTGTTGCAGACAACAAACTAAATCGCTAAATGTGGCTAAATTGATGAAACCTGACTCTAAAAGGGTAGAAAACATTGTTGGAAAAGGATAAAAAAATCCTACCTAACAGCATTTTCTCCTTTTTCCAGCATGTTTCCAAAAGGCTTCTTCCCAGGGTCATTAAAATATAGGATTGCTTGGTAAAAGGTTAAAAGAAAAAAATGGGCCATGATAGCTTTGTATGGTTTCACAGCCTTATACATTTATGTATGTCCTGGGTTTCACCAGGCTAGGCTAGGGCTCTGAAGTGTCTTGCCCATGAACACTCCCATGAAGCACCCAGTGTGCCCAGTGATGCTCAAACTTGGGGCCTGCAGGATACGAGTACTACACTTCACCAATGGGCCACGCAGGACCCCTCATAACTTTATGATAATGGTCAATTTACTGCATGTCATGATTCAGTCAGTTGTTATATAAAATGGATTTTAAGGATCTGTTATTATTAACCCTTTCCCAAACGACAAATTTTGGACTGGTCCAAACTGAAAGAGTTTGCAGACGACAATTTTAAATTTGATGAAAATGGCAGAAAGGTCTCAAAAAGGGTAGAAAACACTGTGGGAAAAGGAGAAATTGCTCGTAACGAGCAATTTCTCCTTTTCCCATGGTGTTTTCAAAAGACTTGTACTGCAGACACGTGAAAACAAGGGCTTATTTGGGAAAAAGTTAACTTGCTTGATAATGCTTCACAGAGATGCATTTAATCCCCTTTAGCCAGAGTACAGCTCAATGATAATTGATGTCAAATAAAACAACATACCACTTTCCATCTGTCCTTCACTACCTGACCGGCCTGCAAAAGGTCTTCGGTTGTCATGGTAACTCTTGCAGGTCACAGTCTAGTGAACCTCTAAAACAAAGGTCACATATTTTCTCTGCTAATCCTCCTCATCCAGCCATCTTCACTATTTTCTTCAGTTTATCTGTAATAGAAATGTTTTTAGCTCTAAGCATGACATCAGCAACTAATAAACCTTTACCACACAATCCCGACTTTTAATGACCCTGAGGAAGAAGCCTTTTGAAAACATTGTGGGAAAAGGAGAAAATGCTGGTAACCAGCATTTTCTCCTTTTCTGACAATGTTTTCTACTTTTCCCCGTAACAAATTTCAAATTTTGAGTCACATTTATTTTGTCGTCTGCAAAAGCTTCCAATTTGAAGTGGTCTAAAATTTTGTCGTTTGGTACAGAGTTAATGACCCTAACAGAGTGGGCTTTGGAAAAAAATGAATTCTGTACTGTCACACACAACTTCCACCATGTGAGCTAAATTTATTTTGTTGCCTGTAGATGATTTCTGGTATTTGCACTTTTTTTCAACTTCATCATTCATCCTTCACAATCCCAAATTTTAAAGACCCTAAGGATGAAGGCTTTTAAAAAGACTGTGGGAAAAGGAGAAAATACCAGCATTTTCTCATTTTCCCAAACCATTTTCTACCCTTTCAATAATTAATTCCAACCTTTGAGCCACACTTAATTTGTCATCATTCTGCAAATGCTTTCAATTTAACTCTTTAACACACAATCCCGACTTTTAACGACCCTAAAAAGGAAACCTTTTGAAAACATTGCGGGAAAAGGAGAAAATGCTGGTAACCAGTATTTTCTCCTTTTCCCACAATGTTTTTTACCCATCCCATAACAAATTTCAATTTTTTAGTCACATTTGATATGTCGTCTGCAAATGCTTTCAGTCTGGACTATTCTAAAATTTTTTCGTTTGGTAAAGGGTTAAACAAGGCTAAATGGTGTTTGGTAAAGAGTTAAGAGGCAAAGATTTAAGACATTTGCATAATTTTCCAGGTTCATCATTAACTCTTTACCAAATGACAAAACTTTCGACTAGTCCAAATTGAAAGCATTTGCATGCAACATAA
Organism: Tridacna gigas; assembly: GCA_945859785.2. NCBI lineage: Eukaryota > Metazoa > Mollusca > Bivalvia > Cardiida > Cardiidae > Tridacna > Tridacna gigas. The sequence continues at coordinate 15,516,799 of OX244029.2, read as the reverse complement.
TAAATGTGACTGAAAAGTTGAATTTGTTTTGGGAAGGGTAGAAAACATTGTGGGAAAAGAAGAAATTGCGGGTTACCAGCATTTTCTTCTTTGCCAACAATGACTTCAAAAGGTTGTTAAAACTTGTGGTCATGTGGAAAAGGGTTAAGCATCGAGGACCGATTTTCTCTGAGACTGCTGTCTGCCTGCTATAAAACACACAGAGAAATAAAAAACAAGATTTCCATTATTAGGAATCAATAATGGAAAGCAGGAATTATATTCAGTAATCCTGACCGAAACCTCTACCATCAACACTACATGCAAAAAGTCTAACCCAATGCTTCTCTAACAGGTTAACTCTTTACCAAACGACACAATTTTAGACTGGTCCAAATTGAAAACACTTGCAGACGACAAAATAAATGTGACTCAAAAAATTAAATTTGTATTGGGAAGGGTAGAAAACATTGTGGGAAAAGGAGAAAATGCTGGTTACCAGCATTTTCTCCTTTTACACAATGTTTTCAAAAGGCTTCTTTTTCAGGGTCGTTAAAAGTCGGGATTGTGTGGTAAAGGGTTAACCCTTACCAAACCCTGTGGAAGAAGGCTTTGGAAAACATTGTGGGAAAAGGAGAAAATGCTGGTAACCAGCATTTTCTCTTTTTCCAACAATAGTTCCTGTCCCTTTAACCCTTTACCAAACAACAAAATTTTAGCCTTGTCCAAACTGAAAGCATTTGCAGATGATAATTTCAGTGTGGCTCAAATGGTGCAATATATCTTTAATAAGGCAGAAAACATTGTGGGAAAAAGGAGAATATGCTAGTTACCAGCATTTTCTCCTTTTTCCACAATGTTTTCTTTCTCAGGATCGTTAAAAGGTGGCATTGTGCGGTAAAGGGTTAAGAGGCAACGTCCATCATTTGAGCAGCGATCAATTTGTTGTCTGGTAAGGTTTCCATTATGAACAAGTCTAAAATACCGTTTGTTGTAGAGTTAACTGACCTTACCAAAGAACAAAGTAGTACTCTTCTCCAGTCATAGCATTTGCAGACAACAAAATAAATTCAGTTCAACTAATAAACTTGTCCAGGACAGGATAGGAAGCATTGTGGAAAATACAGAAAATGCTGCTTACTAGCATTTTCTCCTTTTCCCGTATTGTTCCAAAAACGTTTCTTTCTTGGGTTTTATTAAAGCCCAGGATTGTGTGGCAAAGGGTCAAATAATCAAAATACGTTAATGCTCAACACAAGAATATGCGAAAACAGTATAATAAAAGGAGGAACTCAATGTTTTTAGCCATTTTTCCTTTTGTCGTAACTGTTCTAGGAATGGCTTGCTGCAAGATGAAGAAGTTATTTGCAGGACGAAATGTGCTACAAAGTTTCCTGTGAAAAAACGTTTGATTAAGTCCTTGAAAAAGTACAGTTCAAGAAAGGAAATTACAAACTCTAGTTGAAAGATCAACAAGACAATAAAGAATCCATTGGGCAAAGAATTAATATTATGCAGTCCTGATGTTTTTTAACCCTTTTACTAAATGATCCTGAGTTTTAATGACCCTGAGAAAACAACCGCATTGAAAACATTATGGAAAAGGAGAAAATGCTATTAACCAGCATTTTCCTTAATTATGGAAAAGGAGAACATGTTGATAACAGCATTTTGTCTTTTTCCCTAAGTGTTTCCTAACCTTATAAAGAAAAATTCAACTATTGAACGCTCGCCCGGGTAGCTCAATGGTTAGCATATCGGAGTCGTGATCTTGCGGTTGCGAGTTTGATACCTGGTTGAGGCAAACTTTCTTTCCGTTGATTTTTTGCCTCTCACCTCTAATGTACGTGAGAAAAGTAGTCAGTGGCTTTGGAAAGAAAGTTGTGTCAGTAATGGTGTGAGAAAGCCAGGAAACACATGGGTGAATCACTGACTGCCATGATAAGACCTGAGCTGTTAAAATGGCATTAAACTCCAATACAGTCAATCATTCAATCAACTATTGAAGCAACACTTGCCATCTGCAACTCCTTTCAGTTTGGACAAAAGCTGCATTGTAAACATTATGGAAAAGGAGAAAAAGCTAGTAACCAGTATTTTCTCCTTTTACCACCGTTTTGAAATGCCGTCTGTCAGCATTTTCAACACATATGATTGTGTGGTAAAAGGATGGTTGTAGGGTTAAACTTTATTGATACACTGTCACTGTGACTAACCATGTTGAGTAATAGTGTTGCTCATAATTTACAGATAAAACAGTGTTCAAGCTTAGTTGTATGAAATTGTTGCTTGTCGGTGTTCTGCTAAGGGCGAGATTCTGGGATAATGTCCCATTGAATTACAAGAATTTCCTATCATAATGCACACAGGTGCGACATTTTTCCCTCTAAATTTTGTTTGGCCTAACTGAATGCGCTGGCTTTTGACCTACTTTTTTGTATTAATAAATTCAAATGAATAAATTGAAATTTGCAATTGGTCAAATATGTGAACATGTTTATTCTGCAGGACTGCCTAATGGTGGACAATTTTTATGCAATCTTTTTTTAAAGACATTTCTTGTTAATACTTAGACTTGAGTGAATTTGTCTCACCACTTTTGACAGTGTCCTGTATTTCTAAAAGTTCATGGGACTATTGTCCCCTCTCTAAATTATCCTTTGCACAACTCTGCTTCTATTCAAAGGGATCATTCTGAATGAAAGATCATTAGTGCTATACGAAACAATCCTGAAGTTTGTATGACCCCAAGGAAGACAGAAGACGGCTTTTGGAAAATTGTGGTGTAGGAAGAAAATGCTAGCATGAACAAACATTTTCTCCTTTTGCAGCATAACATTTTCTTTCAAAGATAAATCTATTAGTTGAGTCACATAAATTTCTCATCTGCAAATGCATTCAGTTACTGAGTCTACTGTAGACAAGTCTAAAACTTTGTGGTCAGGGCCTGTATTCACCAACAATTCTTAGTTTCATTCTTAGTCTCATTTAGATTCAGAAAGTAACACAACTTCAAAACACACGAAATTTTAGGTAACTTGGTTTCACCAATCAAATTTGGTTCAGCCAATCAGAAGCTGTGTTACTTTCAAAGTTGGAAATTCTTGAGAACTGATTGAATGCATGGTGTTTGATGCTGTTTTCAACATTATTTCAGTTATATTGTGGTGGCTAGCACACCTATCCATGCTTTCCTGGAGCTTCTTTTACCACTACTACACACAATATTCTTTCCAAGCCACTGGCTGCTTTCCCACATGACCATTGTTGAAACAATGATCAGCAGTGGGAGAAGAATGAATCCTGTCGCAATGACTATTATCAAACCTCGAAAAAAAAAAATGGCCAGGCTGTGGAGGTCAAACCTTTGACCCTCTGTTCTCAAGTCCTGTTCACTACAGACTAAGCTACTGGTGCTCCGGGCTCTTAAGAAGAAGACTAAGAATGTTCTTAACCCTTTACCACACAACCCCGACTTTTAACGACCCTGAGGAAGAAGCCTTTTGAAGACATTGTGGGAATAGGAGAAAATGCTGGTAACCAGCATTTTTTCCTTTTCCCACATTGTTTTCTACCCTATCAGGTACAAATCTTGCCATTTTGTCACATTTAATTTTTTCGTCTGCAAATGCTATCTATTTGGACCAGTCTAAAATTTTGTTAAGAATGGTTGGTGAATATAGCCCCTGGTAAAGAGAAGACTGTATTGTACTATTGATCCATTTTGAATCACCTTTACTTTCTGTACTAATGATTGGAATGACTCATCAGTTGTGTGGTGATTAATCACACCTTGCTTTTTGTTTGACCCATATGACAATGTCTATTCATCTTTGTCTCACTCAATTTGTTGTCAGCAAATTTTTGATACTTTCAGTAAGGAGGATCTAGTTTGGTTTGTATTGGAGTTTAACGCCATTTAACAGCTTAGGTCATATTATGGCAGTCAGCGACGCACATTGTGTTTCCTGGCTTTCTCACACCAGTACTGACACAACTCTCTTTCCAAAGCCACTGACTACTTTTCTCACATGCATCAGAGGTGAGAGCCGAAAAATCGCCGAAAAGAAAGTTTGCCTCAACCGGATATCGAACTTGCAACCACCAGGTCACGAGTTTGACATGCTAACTACTGAGTTACCCGGGCGGGCTTCAATAAGGAGGAATTCCTCTGGTCAAGATTTCATTATAGCCTTTAGCCCTTAAACTGCTATTAAATAAATGAAACAAATATTTTCACTCAACAGTAAAAACCAAAATATTGAGATTTCAAGACTGATTTCACAGGAAAGAAAATACTGATCGAACAGTGTAAATCAAAGATCAGACTGCACATTTTGTGCAGTCTGATCTTGATCAACACTGTCCACAAAAGGTCAATAATTCCTTTACCACATAAATAATTCAATAAAGGTCAATAATTCCTTTACCACACAAAAAAATATTGGGCTTGTCAAAATTCAAAGCATTTGCAGACGACAAATAAGCCTAAAAAAAAATGAGCCTCAAAAAAAAATTTTTTTTTGTGCAAGGGTAGAAAACATTCTGGGAAAAAAGACAAAATGCTGATTATACCAGCATTTTTACCTTTTCCTACAATGTTTTAAAAAGACCTTCTTCCCCAGGGTTGTTAAAACTCGGGAGGGTGTGGTAGAGTGTTATGAGCCATGAGTCTGATTACCAGCATTTTCTCCTTTTCCTACAATGCTTTCAAAAGCCTTCTTTCCCAGGTTCGTGAAAACCCAGGATTGTGTGGTAAAGAGTTAAGTCACATTGTATTTTTCTGAATATGAAATTAAATTCTCAACTCATACCATCAAACTGCCTGCTGGAACCACCAAGATAACTTAGCAGCATATGAAGTAAACTTACTAATCCTGAGAATCTATGGATTTGCTCAAAATCTTCAAAACATTGTCTACAGAAAATATTTACAAAGTATGTCAACAGATAATAAGCACAATCATGTATATCTTTAGATTTGCTCAAAATCTTCAAAACAGTGTCTACAGAAAATATTTACAAAGTATATGAACAGATAATAAGCACAATCATGTTTATCTTTAGATTTGCTCAAAATCTTCAAAACATTGTCTACAGAAAATATTAACAAAGTATATGAGCAGATAATAAGCATATGACTTTGTGTATATCAATATCCCATAGTCCACAACTGACATTTACCATATCCCATTAATATTTCCTTCTTTGACACTTTGTAAACAGTACACACCCAAACTATAATTTGTCCAGAATCAATGACAACTTCAGAATCATGCGCTGAACCCTTTAACCCGCCACCACACAAACCCATGCTTTAAAAATCCTGAAGACGAAGGCCTTTGAAAACATTCTGGGATAGGGGTAGGAGCTTTTCCCCCTATATTTTCTATCCTTTCACCCACTAATCCAACCATTTGAGCCACATATAATTTGCCATCTCCAAACACTTCCAATATGGAATAGTCTTAAAATCTTACCATCTGGTAAAGAATAAATCTACCTTGAGATGCAGAGAAAACACTGTATTATAAAATCATGATTGCAGAGCCTGCCCTCTCAGAATCTGTGATAGCCAATAATCAATAGGCTGGGAAATGTGAAGTATTCCAGAAAGTCTACAGCAGGTCAATGAGAGACATTAATAATACATGTTCCTACAAGTCACTTGTGGATTTCTAAAGATGTTTCCAATGGCTGTCTTCTTCATTATAAGAAAATGACCCTTTGAATTCCTAAGACAACACTCTTTAACTCTTTACCAAACAACAAAATTTTACACTGGTCCAATTTCAAAGCATTTGTAGATGACAAATGTGGCTCCAAAAATGGAAGCTTCCACTGAAAGGCCAGAAAAAATTCTGGAAGAAGGAGAAAATGATGGTAAACAATTTTTTCTCCTTTTTCTACAATGTTTTCCACAGCCTTCTCTGTAAGGGTTGTTAACACTAGGGATTGTGTGGTAAAGGGTTAAAATATGACTGAAAATATTTGGTAAAAGATAGAGAAATGGTTGAGAAGAAAGCAGTTTGAATGACTTTGTAGCTTCAATACAAATAACACGACTGAATGATAGTTGTGTAGATTTCTAAAGCTGTTTCCAAAAGCTTTTTTTTATTATAATGGACTATCTGAGCCCCTTTGACAACACTGTCTAGGTTTTAGCTCTTTCCCAAACAACAAACTTAAGACTCACCCAAGTTAAAAGTCACTGGAGAAGACAAATTCCAAAGCACTACATTAGAATTGAAATTCTACATAGCAGAAAACATTGTGGTAATAGAAGAAAATGCTGGTTACCAGCATTTTCTCCTGTTCCCACACTGTTTTCGAAAGACTTGTTACCTATGTTAGTTAACTCTTTACCAAACGACAAACTTTTAGACTGGTCCAAACTGAAAGCATTTGCAGATGACAAAATAAACGTGATTGAAAAATTGAAAGTTGTTTTGGGAATGGTAGAAAACATTGTGGGAAAAGGGAAAATGCTGGTTACCAGCATTTTCTCCTTTTCCCACAAGGTTTTCAAAAGGCTTCTTTCACAGGGTCATTCAAAGTTGGGATTGTGTGGTAAAGAGTTAAAACACAGGACTGTTTGGTAAAATGTTAACTGATCAACAGAATTTTGAACAGGTCCAAATTTGAAGGATTTCCAGACTACAATTTAACCCTTTACCAGATGACAAAATTTAGCCTTGTCCAAATTGAAAGCATTTGCAAGCGACAATTTCAATGTGGCTCAAATGATGCAATTTTTCTTTGATAGGGTACAAAACATTGTGGGAAAAAGAGAAAATGCTGATTGCCAGCATTTTCTCCTTTTACCACAATGTTTTCAAAAGGCTTCTTTCCCAGGTTCGTTAAACGGCAGCATTGTGCGGTAAAGTGTTACGGTAACTCTACCAAATGATTAAATTTTGGTTGGTTGGTTGGTTGTATTGGGGTTTAACGCCACTTTAACAGCTAAGGTCATATCATGGCGGTCGGTGACGCACATGTGTTTCCTGGCTTTCTCACACCAGTACTAACACAACTTTCTTTCCAAAGCCACCGACTACTTTTCTCACATGCTTCAGCAGAGGTGAGAGGCGAAAATACGCCAGAAAGAAAGTTCGCCTCAACCGGGTATCGAACTCACAACCACCAGGTCATGAGTCCGACACGCTCACCACTGAGCCACCCAGGCGGGCTGATTAAATTTTGGAGTCAACCAAATAGTAAGTATTTGCAGACAACAAATTATAATAAATTATTATGTACCTCAAATGACAGTTTCTGTGTTTGATGGAGTTAAAAATATTGTGGAAAAAGTGCTGGTTACGAGTCAAAAACTTATGCTGTAGCTACTCATTGGAATAGAACCCTCTCACAAGTTACCTAATCTATTCCGATAAATACCCACGAGAGATTTTTCACAGAAGATTATCAAGGGTCGACACTAACAAGCACTTTCCCTGAAAACAAAAAAGGACCAGAATGACAAAATTGCTTCAGCATTCAGTTCTTTTTCCGTCTAAAAAAAAAAATCCATGTAATTACCAAAGCATTTCCATCGTACTGTTTTGCACAATAAGTTCAGTTTCTTCTAATTCCATAAGTAGTAATTAGTTCTATTTACCCTTTGCCAAATAATCCTATCTTTTAAAGATCCTACTGAAGAAGGCTTTTGAAAACATTGTAGCAAAAGGCTGCATTTTTTAACCTTTCATAGACCAATCCCATCATTTGAGTCACATCTAATTATTTTGTTGCCAGCAAAATGCTTTAAGTTTGGACAATTTTAAGATTCTGTGGTATGTCAAAAGTTTTAGCAAAAATATAAGCCAGAATTATATCTAAGCTTCACCAAAGAGGAATGCACATCCTGTATACAAAACCTGTTTGACTGAAACAGCTCTCTCAAAAGATCAAAGTTCATCAATAAACAGTCTGGGCATGCTGAGAAAAGCACCATTCAAACAAATAAACAAACAAACAAAATAGCTGATAACTATTCCAGATTTGATCACCCATCCAAACAAAAAACAAAGTAATTAACTCTTTACCAAATGACAAAATTTTAGACTGGTCCAAATTGAAAGCATTTGCAGACGACAAAATAAATGTGACTCAAAAATTGAAATTTATTTTGGGAAGGGTAGAAAACATTGTGGGAAAAGGAGAAAATGCTGGTTACCAGCATTTTCTCCTTTTCCCACAATGTTTTCAAAAGGTCTCTTTCTTAGGGTCATTAAAAGTCGGGATTGTGTGGTAAAGGGTTAAGCATGGTATAGTCATTGTGATGCATAATTGATGAAAAAGGCCCACTCTTTTCCAAGGCATCAGAATTATTCTTTAACCCCTGACCAAATAATCTCAAGTTTTACTACACATTGAGAAAAAAGGCTCTTGAAAACATGGTTGGAAAAGGAGAAAATGCTGGTTACCAGCATTTTCTCCTTTTCCCACCAAGTTTTCTACCCTTTCAAAGACAAATCCCACCTTTTGAGCCATGTTTAACTTGTCTTCTGCAAATTCTTTCAGTTTGGAAAAGTTTTACATTTTGTCGTCTGGTAAAGGCTAAATTCTAAATTACGCCTTTTGTTCCTCGATTTTTTCCATCTCCTCTCAAGACATTTTAACTCTTTACCAAACGACAAAATTTCAAACTTACCCAAATTGAAAGCATTTCCATATCAAATGAGGCTGAAATTAAGGTACTTATTGTTGATTGTGATGGAATAGAAAACATTGTGGGAAATGAGAGTAAATGCTGCTTACCAGCATTTTCTCCCTTTCCTACAATGTTTTCAAAAGCCATCTTTATAAATGTCATTAAAACTCGGGTTGTGTGGTAAAAGGTTAATCAGAGGGAAAAGAAACCTTAAAGATATTTCATCTGCAATCAATTGTTTCTGTATTGGCCAACTTGTTTTTTAGCACTGAAAGCACCTGGCACAACGTCCCTTGATTTTGTAGGCAACGTAGACCAAGATCAGGCTGTCTTTTGCGGACAGTGAGAGTCAAAATAAGACTGTCAAGAGCATGCAGTATAACTTTTGATCCACATTTTCTACTATTTTAGGTAATTCAGGCAAAAACACACATAAAACAAGCATTCTGATAGTATTGCATAGCAATACCCAGTCCCCTACCGGCCGTATGTATCGCTGGCGTGTCTGAAATTTTTTAAGTCCAAGGCCCGTAAATGCGTCAAAGAGCAGTGGAGTGGGACGAAACTCGAACTTGATGTGTAAGTCATGGTGGTTGATGTACACACCAAAAATCAGCTCTATATGTAGCAGCGTTTAGAAAAAAAGTGTGGAAAAATGTTTTATCAGTGAAATTTTGTAAGTCCAAGGCCCGCAAATGCGTGAAAAAGCAGTGGAGCAGGACGAAACTCAAACTCGATGTGTAAGTCATGGTGGTTGATGTACACACCAAAAATCAGCTCTATATGTAGCAGCATTTAGAAAAAAAGTGCGGAAAAATGTTTTATCAGTGAAATTTTGTAAGTCCAAGGCCCGTAATTGCATGAAAAAGCAGTGAAGCGGGACGAAACTCCAACTTGATCTGTAAGCCATGGTGGTTGACTTACACAGCAAAAGTCAGGTGAATATCTACCAGCATTTAGAAAAAAAGTCCGGAAAACTGATTTATCGGTAAATTTTGTAAGTCCAAGGCCCGTAAATCCTTGAAAAACCAGTGGACCCGAACGAAAGTCGAACTTGATCTGTAAGTCATGGTGGTTGAGTTACACAGCAAATCTGAGATCAATACCTACCAGCGTTCAGGAAAAAAGTCCAGAAAACTGATTTATCAGTAAAATTTTGTAACTCCAAGGCCAGTAAATCCGTGAAAAACGAGTGGACCGGAACGAAACTCGAACTTGATCTGTAAGTGATGACGGGTGACTTACACACCAAAACTCAGCTCAATATGTACCAGCGTTTAGAAAAAAAGTCCGGAAAACTGAATTGCCGGACTGACGAACAGACTGACAGATGGACAGATGGACGGACGGAGTGCAAACCTAAAGTCCCCTTCGGCTTTGCCCGTACAGGACTAATTAAAATGCTTTGGTTAGCTTTACTGACCGAGCAGTCCATTTTGTATAAACCTTTCCCACGCAATTCTAAGTTTTGATAACCCTGGAGAGGGCTTTTGATAACATGGAGAGAAAAGGAAAATTACTAGTAACCAGCATTTTCTACTTTTCCCACATGGTTTTCTAGCAGAAATCATCATACGGGGTACATTTATTTTGTCGTCTGCACATGTGTTCAATTCGATCGAGTCCAGAATTTTGAACTTGAATCTATATGACCACTTAACCATGAACAGATTTTTCTACTTTTGTCTTCACTCTTGAAAGTCCCAGTCGTGGCCAAAAGTAAATGGTGTTTTAAAATGCATCTAAATTTAAATCATACCATTTCAAAGTATGGAAATTGTCAACCTGTTATTGTATGGTCAGTCCTAGACTGGTATCAGTCCGTTAAGTAGAGCATTTTCATTTAAAAACAAGAGGGCCATGACGGCCCTGGATCGCTCACCTGAGTCAATAGGCCAAACATTCTGACCAAATTTCACAAGTATCTGACTGAAAATGTGGCCTCTATAGCATACACAAGGTTTTTTGAAGATTTGACCTAGTGACCTAGTTTTTGACCCCAAATGACCCAATTTCGAACTCGTGTGAGATTTTATCAAGCCAAACATTCTGACCAAGTTTCATAAGTATTTGACTGGAAATGTGCCTCTAGAGCTTACACAAGGTTTTTCAAAGATCTGACCTAGTGACCTAGTTTTTGACCCCACATGACCCAATTTCAAACTAGTCTGAGATTTTATCAAGACAAACATTCTGACCAAATTTGACAAGTGTCCGACTGAAAATGTGGCCTCTAGAGCACACACAAGGTTTTTCGAATATATGACCTAGTGACCTAGTTTTTGACCCCACATGACCCAATTTCAAACTCGTTCCAGATTTTATCAAGACAAACATTCTTACCAAGTTTCATGAGGGTTGAACTGAAAATGTGGCCTCTAGAGCGTACACATGGTTTTTCGAAGATTTGACCTAGTGACCTAGTTTTTGACCCCACATGACCCAATTTCGAACTCATCCCAGATTTTATAAATACAAACATTCTGACCAAGTTTCATGAGAATCGGACTGAAAATGTGGCCTCTAGAGCGTACACAAGGTTTTCCGAAGATTTGACCTAGTGACCTAGTTTTTGACCCTACATGACCCAATTTTGGACTTGTCCGAGATTTTATCAAGACAAACATTCTGATCAAGTTTCATTAGTATCTGACTGAAAATGTGGCCTCCAAAGCATACACAAGGTTTTTCGAAGATTTGACCTAGTGGCCTAGTTTTTGACCCCACATGACCCTATTTCGAACTCGTCCGAGAATTTATCAAGACAAACTTTCTGACCAAATTTCACAAGTATCTGACTGAAAATGCAGCCTATAGAGAGTACACAAGTTTTTTCTAAGATTTGACCTAGTGACCTAGTTTTTGACCCCACATGACCCATTTTTGAACTCGTCCCAGTTTTTATCAAGACAAACATTCTGACCAAGTTTCATGAGGATTGGACTGAAAATGTGGCCTCTATAGCATACACAAGGTTTTTCGAAGATTTGACCTAGTCACCTAGTTTTTGACCCCACATGACCAAATTTTGGACTTGTCCGAGATTTTATCAAGACAAACATTCTGACCAAGTTTCATGAGTATCTGACTGAAAATGTGGCCTCTAGAGCACACACAAGGTTTTTCGAAGAATTGACCTAGTGACCTAGTTTTTTACCCCACATGACCCAATTTCAAACTCATTCCAGATTTTATGAAGACAAACATTCTGACCAAGTTTTATGAGGGTTGAACTGGAAATGTGGCCTCTAGAGCGTACACAAGGTTTTTCTAAGATTTGACCTAGTGACCTAGTTTTTGACCCCACATGACCAAATTTCGAACTCGTCCCAGATTTTATCAAGACAATCATTCTGACCAAGTTTCATGAGGATCGGACTGAAAATGTGACCACTAAAGCGTACACAAGGTTTTTCGAAGATTTGACCTAGTGACCTAGTTTTTGACCCCAAATGACCCAATTTTGGATTTGTCCGAGATTTTATCAAGACAAACATTCTGACCAAGTTTCATGAGTATTTGACTGAAAATGTGGCCTCTAGAGTGTATACAAGATTTTTCGAAGATTTGACCTAGTGACCTAGTTTTTGACCCCACATGACCCAATTTCAAACTCGTCTGAGAATTTATCAAGACAAACTTTCTGACCAAATTTCACAAGTATCAGACTGAAAATGCGGCCTCTAGAGCGTACACAAGGTTTTTTGAAGATTTGACCTAGTGACCTAGTTTTTGAACCCACATGACCCAATTTCAAACTCGTCCCAGATTTTATCAAGACAAATTACATTCTGACCAAGTTTCATGAGGATTGGACTGAAAATGTGGCCTCTAGAGCATACACAAGGTTTTTCTAAGATTTGACCTAGTGACCTATTTTTTGACCCCACATGACCCATTTCGATCTCGTCCCAGATTCAAGACAAACATTCTGACCAAGTTTCATGAGGATCGGACTGAAAATGTGGCCTGTAGAGCGTACACAAGGTAAAAAGTTGATGACGGACGACAGACACAGCTCGATCACAATAGCTCACCATGAGCACTTTGTGCTCAGGTGAGGTAAAAATTAATAAAATAAAACAGCAAAACAAATATACACATATAATGTTCTCAAGGTCTGATTTAACGAGGCCCTGTATTTCAGATAAAGAGCAAGTAACAACATAATTCCTGAGGATTTACAATAGTTGTGTACCTTGTTTATTAGAATGACTCAAATACAGGGCCTGAATGCCAGGCTAGGTCAGTCCAAGTGTTAGTCGCTGGCAGGAAAATGAGTTTTAAAAACTGGTAAATAGTAATCAAAAGACAGAGCAACCTGGCAACTTTTGACATAGTTTTAAAATTCATTGTCATGCCGGTAACTAACACTTTGACCACACATATAATAACAGATTGTCCTCTTCACCATAATTTTCATTTATTGAATGATATGTTTTAAATTTGAATGCATTTTACCGCCATCTTAGTTTACTTTTGGCCAATATTGGGCCTTTAATCAAAAGACAAATTCTAGACTTGTCCACATTGAAAGCATTAATTTTATTTTGCTGTGTGATTTACATATAGCTAACATGTTGCTAGTTTTGTTTCAAAAGAGAAGAAAACATTGTGGGAAAAGGAGAAAATGCTGGTTACCAGCATTTTCTCCTTTTCCTACAGTGTTTTTAAATCCCTCTTTCTCTGGGTCGTTAAAAATCAGGATTGTTTGTAAAAGGAACATCAAACTAGATATATCAACTGTACAGTTACTAACACAATAAGAAATTTTACTATTAAAAATACAAAAATCTGTAACTCCCCATATTTTCTGTATGATATTTCTTTCTATATTTTAATATTAAAATCATCTTTGCAAGAGAATGAAAATTAGCAGTCTTAGTTAAGATTTTTTCAAAAACTTGCCAAACAAAATTTGGTTTAAAGTCCCTTTAAATTCTTGGTACTGTGAACAGCATGATTATGAGATCTATGGAGATCTAAGGTCTTTCTCTCAACACAACTAGAATCAAACCTCATGAAGACACAATTAACTTTCGTATAAAGATATACCTTATCGGACAATAACTATAAAATCTCTAGAGAAAACAGCAGACCCTCTCCTGACTAAACATATCAGAACGGAGGTGTTATCCCACATCAAATCAGAATACATAAAGCAAACTTCCATCAAAACTAATCCATATAGTGCTTAATAACTACAGAAATTCTCAGTCATATTATGTCATTCTCAGTCAGTATTAGGACACTCTCAGTCAATATTATGACATTTTCAGTCAGTATCGGGACATTTTCAGTCAGTATTAAGACATTCTCAGGCAGTCCTAGAGACACAGATATAGCTAAAAATTGTTTTTTCGTTTTGAGTTTCTGTTGATTGATAATCAGCCATTAATGGTGTTTTTAGACGGTTGTTTTCCAAGTCATCTCACATGCCATAAATTAGTTTCAAGTTATAATGGATTTAGGTTCTTGTCTTCAGCTCATACACTCGCACCCCAGTAGAACGAACTTCGCTAAAACGCTGACCTTATTATAACATGGGTGTCCTATGGCTCCAAAAATTTTGGGGGGTTGACCATTTTCCTCATCTGATCCAGATCCACCGTTACGCTGATTAGAAAGCTCTATGGGAAAAGAACCCTACCTATTGACCAAGAACTGGGGTAAAATCGATACACATAATGTGACAATTTTTCACAACTTTACCTTGTTGATTACCTTTATCTGCTATGGCTGTACGTAACTGCTTTGTTTGACAAATACACGTGCAGTTGATTACTAAAGACTTCAGTCTATAACTGTCTGGACAATCTTACATCAGACAGGCTTTACATAAATACACTTTTACATGCATATCGTTTGTAGCGATAACGAACGTACAGTAATTCGTAAGGGTGTATTTGTACACCCTCAATGTTCGGACATGTTGAATTAAGTATTGTCAAAAAAAATAAATAAAAATCATGTCTAGTCCTAACACAAGATAGTTCAAAAATTAGTTTTCCTCCATATATTTTCAAAAACATCAGACAGTTAATTTTTAGAAAATATTTTCCATAGGATGATTGGCTTTGTAATAAATGCACAATTGTATCTTGTACGTAACACCGCTATGAACATGAATCCTTTGCAAGCGGAGTAACTCAACCAAAATTTTTAGCAATAATTTTCCACCAATATAATTGCAACATTAAGGTTGTTTTTTGTTACATGTCTCCTCAAAGCCAAGATTGTAAATTTAGACCAGAGATCAGACAAGGCATCGACTACAGTCTGATCTTGATCTACAGAGGCTGCAAAAGCAACTTAATTGTGAAAGATGCGTTAATGGTACAATATTTCCCGGCTTTTAGATGTCATTGCAATTTAACCTTTTTTCACGTTTTCGAAAGGCACCTTCTGCAGAAGTGTGAAAAGTTGTTCCTTCGAGGGAAATAGTCAAAGAAAGCCCTGTTTTGTCCCCATGATTACAAAAATAAAGCATTGTTAAGCACTAAACCTTGTTGTTTCTCTTCTTTTTTATCGGTAATAAATCCATTTAACTTCAGCATCAAATTAGCATATGCATTCTTTTTCATCAGGGCCACAACAAAATTTTCAGAAAATAGCCGGATGACTGATTTTTTTTTTTCTGCCGACCACACAATATACATGTGACACGACTGGGGTGCTCTACAAATAATCATTGCACAAAAAGGCAGTATCAGCCTATTTAAAGCAGGCGTGATACTGGCTTACTGCGTGATCATTTTGTTTTTGTTCAGGGTCAGCCAGGTATAGATTTCTTTGGGTGAAAGAGTTGTGTATACAACAAACACTTGCATTACAACCCTCTGGCTTCAAGTGACTAGCATGATGCAAATTTTACCGCGAACATTTGTGGACCCACGACAGGTGTGAAATCTTGACGATATGGCCAGTGTTTGGTCGGATTCAATTGTTCACTGCCAACGGCGGTTTTTGTGTGGACGGAGTAGTTAGTCATCAGATTGCGAAGAACATGCAGTCTGATCTTTGCCATATATCATCTGCTGCTGAACTATGACCGAACTCACATTCATAGAAAGCTACTTGTATTAAGCATAAAAAGGGTAAGAAAATATTTAACTCCTTACCACACGAGCAAAATATAGACTTGTTCAAACTGAAGGCATTTGCAGATGACAACTTAAATGTTGCTCATACATGGACTTTTTCTTTGATAGGGTAGAAAATATTGTGGGAAAAGGAGAAAATGCTGGTTTCAAACATTTTCTCCTTTTTCCACAATGTTTTAAAAAGGCTTTTTTCTTAAGGTCGTTACAACTGGTCACTGTGTGGTAAAGGGCCAAGATACATGTAATTCTAGTTTGAAAACCCGTCCAAACTAGATATATATTACAATAAGTTTTGACTCCACCAAAGTCCTATTTATAAGCCCTGACGTACATCATTTTTTTATTTGAAATTTATCGTGTATGTCTGGCCTTACCTTGTTTGATTATTGAAAATGATTTCGTTAGTCATCATAGTCGATTCAGGTTTGTTATGCAAACATGTGTATGAATGAAAAACATGAAAAACAAGAGGACCATGATGGTCCTAAATCGCTCACCTGAAATGCAACTCAGCTCAACACCATAATGCTACATGCCAAATATGAAAGCTCTAGCCCTTATGGTTTGGGACAAGAAGATTTTTAAAGATTTCCTTCTTTCTCTCTATGTGAAATCCGAGAACCCACAACATAGGGTCAACTTTTAACACCAGGGCCATAATTTAAAGTATTTTGGTAGAGGGTCACTAGATGATGCTACATGCCATATGTGAAAGCTCTAGCCCTTACGGTTTGGGACAAGAAGATTTTTGAAGATTTCCTTCTTTATCTCTATGTGAAATCCGAGAACCCACAACATAGGGCCAATTTCAACACTAGGGCCATCATTTTCAAGACTAGGGCCATAATTTGAAGCAATTTGGTAGAGGGTCACTAGATGATGCTACATGCCAAATATAAAAGCTCTAGCCCTTAAGGTTTGCGACAAGAAGATTTTTAAGGATTTCCTTCTGTATCTCTATGTGAAATCCGAGAACCCACAACATAGGGCCATTTTCAACACTAGGGCCATAATTTGAAGTATTTTGGTAGATGGCCACTAGATGATACTACATGCCATATATGAGAGCTCTAGCCCTTATAGTTTGGGACAAGAAGACTTTTAAAGATTTCCTTCTTTATCTCTATGTGAAATCCGAGAACCCACAACATAGGACCATTTTCAACACTAGGGCCATAATTTGAAGGATTTTGGTAGAGGGCCACTAGATGATACTACATGCCATATATGAGAGATCTAGCCCTTATGATTTGGGACAAGAAGATTTTTAAAGATTTCCTTCTTTATCTCTATGTGAAATCTGAGAACCCACAACATAGGGCCAT
This sequence comes from Tridacna gigas, assembly GCA_945859785.2. NCBI lineage: Eukaryota > Metazoa > Mollusca > Bivalvia > Cardiida > Cardiidae > Tridacna > Tridacna gigas. Next base: position 15,499,739 of record OX244029.2, on the reverse strand, counting down.
TTTCAAGACTAGGGCCATAATTTGAAGTATTTTGGTAGAGGGCCACTAGATGATACTACATGCCATATATGAGAGCTCTAGCCCTTATGGTTTGGGACAAGAAGATTTTTAAAGATTTCCTTCTTTATCTCTATGTGAAATCCGAGAACCCACAACGTAGGGCCATTTTCAACACTAGGGCCATTATTTGAAGTATTTTGGTAGAGGGCCACTAGATGATGCTACATGCCAAATATGAAAGCTCTAGCCCTTAAGGTTTGGGACAAGAAGATTTTTACAGATTTCCTTCTTTATCTATATGTGAAATCCGAGAACCCACAACATAGGGCCAATTTCCACACTAGGGCCATTATTTGAAGTATTTTGGTAGAGGGCCACTAGATGATACTACACGCTATATATGAGAGCTCTAGAACTTATGGTTTGGGACAAGAAGATTTTTAAAGATTTCCTTCTTTATCTCTATGTGAAATCCGAGAACCCACAACATAGGGCCATTTTCAAACTAGGGCCATCATTTGAAGTATTTTGGTAGAGGGCCACTAGATTATGCTACATGCCAAATATGAAAGCTCTTGCCCTTACAGTTTGGGACAAGAAGATTTTTACAGATTTCCTTCTTTATCTCTATGTGAAATCCGAGAACCCACAACATAGGGCCAATTTCCACACTAGGGCAATTATTTGAAGTATTTTGGTAGAGGGCCAATAGATGATACTACATGCCATATATGAGAGCTCTAGCCCTTATGGTTTGGGACAACAAGATTTTTAAAGATTTCCTTCTTTATCTCTATGTGAAATCCGAGAACCCACAACATAGGGCCATTTTCAAACTAGGGCCATAATTTGAAGTTTTTTGGTAGAGGGCCACTAGATGATGCTACATGCCAAATATGAAAGCTCTAGCCCTTAAGGTTTGCGACAAGAAGATTTTTACAGATTTCCTTCTTTATCTCTATGTGAAATCCGAGAACCCACAACATAGGGCCAATTTCCACACTAGGGCCATTATTTGAAGTATTTTGGTAGAGGGCCACTAGATGATACTACATGCCATATATGAGAGCTCTAGCCTTTATGGTTTGGGACAAGTAGATTTTTAAAGATTTCCTTCTTCATCTCTATGTGAAATCCGAGAACCCACAACATAGGGCCATTTTCAACACTACGGCCATAATTTTAAGTATTTTGGTAGAGGGTCACTAGATGATGCTACATGCCAAATATGAAAGCTCTAGCCCTTAAGATTTGGGACAAGAAGATATTTACAGATTTCCTTCTTTATCTCTATGTGAAATCCGAGAACCCACAACATAGGGCCATTTTCAACACTACGGCCATTATTTGAAGTATTTTGGTAGAGGGCCACTAGATGATGCTACATGCCAAATATGAAAGCTCTAGCCCTTAAGGTTTGGGACAAGAAGATTTTTAAAGATTTCCTTCTTTATCTCTATGTGAAATCCGAGAAACCCACAACATAGGGCAAATTTCCACACTAGGGCCATAATTTGAAGTATTTTGGTAGAGGGCCACTAGATGATACTACATGCCATATATGAGAGCTCTAGCCCTTATGGTTTGGGACAAGTAGATTTTTAAAGATTTCCTTCTTTATCTCTATGTGAAATCCAAGAACCCACAACATAGGGCCATTTTCAAGACTAGGGCCATAATTTGAAGTATTTTGGTAGAGGGTCACTAGATGATGCTACATGCCAAATATGAACGCTCTAGCCCTTACAGTTTGGGAAAAGAAGATTTTTAAAGATTTCCTTCTTTATCTCTATGTGAAATCTGAGAACCCACAACATAGGGCCATTTTCAACACTACGGCCATAATTTGAAGTATTTTGGTAGAGGGCCACTAGATGATACTACATGCCATATATGAGAGCTCTAGCCCTTATGATTTGGGACAAGAAGATTTTTAAAGATTTCCTTCTTTATCTCTATGTGAAATCCGAGAACCCACAACATAGGGCCATTTTCAACAATAGGGCCGTAATTTGAAGTTTTTTGGTAGAGGGCTACTAGATGATGCTACATGCAAAATATGAAAGCTCTGGCCCTTACGGTTTGGGACAAGAAGATTTTTACAGATTTCCTTCTTTATCTCTATGTAAAATCCGAGAACCCACAACATAGGGCCATTTTCAACACTAGGGCCATAATTTGAAGTATTTTGGTAGAGGGCCACTAGATGATGCTACATGCCAAATATGAGAGCTCTAACCCTTACGGTTTGGGACAAGAAGATTTTTAAAGTTTTTTCTCTCGGTTGCCATGGCAACCAGAGTTCTTCATGGAATTCAAATCTTTGAAGTATTTTGAAAGTGCATCACATAAGGATCATTTCTGTGAAGTTTCACTGAAATCTGTTGGGCGGTTTCAGAGGAGAAGATTTTTTAAGTAATTGTTCACGGACGGACGGACGGACGGACGGACGCCGGACAATGATCGATCACAATAGCTCACCCTGAGCACTATGTGCTCAGGTGAACTAAAAACACACGGCGGCGGTACCAGTCTGCAATTTAACGTGATACTATGCATAATTTTGCAGGATTTTACCCTTACTGCTTTGGAAACACTCCCCAAACAAGTTAAAATTTATTATTTCAGCTACACCGTATCCTTAAAAATGATATTTTCAAGAAGAATTGGGAGACTGATAAATTCATTTTTGTCCAAATATAATTGCGAAATAACAGTAATAAATTAATGCTATGGTTCTGGCTATGTCGGCAAATCGATCACGGGTAGTGTTTGAAGAAGGGGGGGGCCCACAGCGTTATAGGCTTAAATTCGGATATAACACTGTCACAGGACATGGCTCCCGACTACAGCATTCTTGTGGGGTTACAGTGTATATAAAACCCTTGTTAAGTCTGAAGCCAGATTTGATTCCTCATGCTAACAGTGAAGTTCAAAATCAGACTGGACAGAATGTGTAGTCTGATTTTGATCCACACAGTTAGCTTTTTTGCCAGATTTACCAGGGTTCTCCCCAGAAAATTTGGAAGGCGTAGTGCTACTTTGCCGCAAAGACGTGTCCAAAAGATTTTGAAGGACACGTAAATATTGTTAAAAGAGGTATATATTTCAATTTTATATCAATCCTTGCCCTGCTAAATAAAATTCAATTCCCAACTGTTTTTAATATGCAATGCATTTGTTATAATTTTGTGCTGGAAAGATATTTTAAAATGCTAAAATGACAAGCAGGTAGTTTTGACTATGATTAGACTGCACACTATCATATGTTAAGGCTGATCTTTGTCTATGCTGCCTGCCAAAGCAGGAATATTTCGAGATCAGCAGAAGGGTTAAGAAATAAACAAAGATATGGGGTATATTTTTGTCTTCAATTTATTCAGTTGTGTTATTTCAAGAAAAATAAAATTTAAACTAAAGAATGTAATCAGTTATAAAATTTAAAAAAATAACAAATTTATGATGCTACCTGGCCACATATTTTAACCTTTTACCACACAATCCCAAGTTTTAACAACCCTGAAAAAAGAAGGCTTTTGAAAACATGGTGGGAAAAAGAAAAGATGCTGGTAACCAGCATTTTCTCCTTTTCCCACAATGTTTTCTTGTCTTCCAAAAAACTAATTTCAATTTTTGAGTCCCATTTGTCATCTGCAAATGCTCTCAAATTGGACTAGTCTAAAATTGTATCATTTGGTTTAGAGTGAAATAACTCATGTTTGTTAATCTCACATTTATCCTTAACACAGTTTAATTCTACTGTTTTTCTCTTGATACCAAACATTTACACATTCTTTTATGTCGAACTCATGTACTGATTTTCCTCCTAAAGAGACAGTCAACAGACAGTTTTAAATATGGCCTGAATGGTTTTATCTCAAGTCTGTCTTTATCCTTTTCAGTGTAGAAAAACCTCTTTCACAGTCTGAAATATAATTTGAAATGTTTTCTTGTTAAATGAAAGTATTGAAAATTAAATCTGCAAAACTTGACAATTCTACCAATGATGTTCTGCCAAAGTCAGAATGATACAATGATTTAACTCCAAGTGGTAACTAGCATTTTCTCCTTCTCCCACAATGTTTCTACCCTATGAAAGAGAGAAATCATCACTTTAGCAACATTTAATCTGTCGTCTGCAAAAGCTTTCGATTTTGACAAGTCCAAAAATTTGTTGTTTGGTAAAGAGTTAAATTCCTGTTTCCCTTGAATAAGGATTTAGCTTGATTAATGATTTAGCCTTCACCAAACAATCCCAAGTTTTAACAACCTTTTAGTTTAGAGAAAGCCTTGGAAAACATTTATGGAAAAGGATAAAATGCTTCTACCAGTACCTTCCTCTTTTACCACCATGTTTTCTATCATATTAATTTCAGTTTTCACAATTTGAGCCACCTTTAATTTGTCGTCTGCAAACCCTTTAAAATTTATGAAAAGAAAAATTTTGTGTGGTAAGGAGTTACGAAAAAAAGTTCTTCAGGATTATGAATTTATAAATCCAATCTAAAGAGATACAGATAGTCAGTTCTTTCATGAAATTAATTAGGTACGATTGATTTTAACAGAGCAATAAGTAGGGTTGACTATTGAGGCCAAAATCTACTATTGCAATAGTATTGACATTGGAAAAAATACTATTGCAATAGTATTGATATTGCCTGTTACTATTGCAATACTATTGCGATACTATTGCATGAATTTATTGAATTACACAAAATGAAATTTGACCAAATTACATCTTGAAATCATGTTTTATACTAATACTTTCTTAGGGTAGTTTAAATTCTACCTTTAGTGGGAGTGCTTAATAAATTTCAGAAACTATTTTTTCCAAGTGCAGATGGTTCACAAACAATTAAACATAACTTTACATAAACTCAAACTTTTAAATGTGATTGTCGGATTGATTTACAGAAATGAAAAGCAAAACAAATTATGCTGACAAATGCAGATGGTTCATAAACACACCTTGTAAAAAAGTAATTATAAAGTAACTCTACAGTAAGCTTTTAAAGAAGTCAACTTTTAAAAGCTTACTGCAGAGCCCATAATGCTGAAAGACATTTAACTTCATGCATTGATATCTAAGTAGAGCGTCCAATAAATGTTCCATATTTTTTTTCAGAAACATTAGACAGAAAGTTTTTGAAAACATTATGGCAAAAGGAGAAAATGCTGGTAATCAGCATTTTCTTCTTTTCGCACATCATTGAAAGTCAGGTGCTTCCTTTTCAGGTGGTCGTCAAATTGTTGGTAGATTCTATTCCCGCTGTATTTCAAAATAGGTTGACATATCTTGTACCCGACACGTTTTTTATCTATTTGTCCATTTTCTTGTAATAAGCCAAAATGCTCCCAGACTTGTGATTTTCCCGTTTTTATCATTTCGATTGACGTTGCAGTTGCTGATGCAGTCGCCATGTTTTATGTTGCTAAGGAGAACGACCCTGTTTCGCCCGCCGATAATTCGCCACATTGGCGAACAATATTTTTCAACAACAAAAAAAAAATAACAGGTATTATGATCAAAAAGAGACAAAAGAAAGGTTAACTGAGAATCAAGCATCACAAATTAACGTCTACGAATGATACAACCATTAAATTTGAATGGTGTAAGTTGTTTCCCACTTAAGTACAAAACCGACCTGGGCGAAACATCCGACAGAACGAATATAGGAAGAATTTATCAGACAGTCGGCGACATTTGGAAGCTTTTTGGGGGCTATTTGAATTCTTTTGATTTTTCTCTTCTTCTTGTTAGTGAAACTATCGAAACTATCGATAGTCGAGGTAAATATCGGCGATTGTTATCGATTTTTAACTAAACCATCGATGCAGTTGCATCGACACGGTCGCCATCGGGATCCATCGATAGTCCGATGTATTGTTACACCCCTAGCAATAAGCAGTAACTATAGATCAGAAGGTACATATGTGCAGACTGATCTTTGCTTGCAAAATCAACCAACCACTTAGAAATGTAGAATCAGGGCCTACAGTATTGACCCACTAAAAATATCTAAGATCAGACTGAATTCTCACAATGAAAAGGACTGACAAAATAGGTTTGGTAATTCATTTTATACATAATCACTTAGCCCGTCAGGTTGGAAGAAGGGCCTTTCACACAATTACAAAATTACGTCAAACAAATAAGGGCTACACATTTTCGGTGATTTATCACGGCATTCTCACCTTTAAGTCTGGTATACATGGGATATAATGGGATGCTTACCAATCTACAGGCAGACTGGTTCATAATTTAACACCTTTCAAAGTAATATCTCGCGAGTCTGTGGCTTCCGATTACCACAGATTAGTAACTGTTTTTACGACCATCAGCTGGGAACCACGACAAATTAACTTCGTTCTAGTTTACGACCTGACATCCGGGTACCAATTTTACTTGAAATATTGGTTCCCTCTACCTGGTCAACGCTTGAGTGATTTTCTAGGGATGTGTATATGCTGTTTTATTACCCCTTATCGACAAAACAGCATGAGGGCCTCTAATTTACAGATTAATTAGGGTATTTGCCACTTTTCTCAAGGGTATAATATTAAGGAGTATCGGACTTGCCAATAAGCTGTAGCGGCATTTCAAAGGCGTATCGGCAAATGGGTAAATCTTTGGAAGGCGTATCGGGCCGATACGCTATAAGGGCCTGGGGAGAACCCTGTTTACCAACAAAAATCTGCTTCTGTCAAAAATGTTTGTAAGGTCTGGAAAACACTAACAGACAGTATGAGACTAATTTCCTGGTATTATCTAATGATTTTCAAAAAACTTGTTAAAAAACCTTGTCAGCATGGTGGACAAATTAATGGCTTATCTATAGATGGTCCTTGATTGTGAGCTATGATATGACGATAAATTATTTTGACAGCAAATTCAACAAGCCCAGCAAAAATAATTCAGTTATAGCGGTATTGTATATATTTGAGTAATACATCAATCCCCGAGAGTATTTCCAACAATTGAGGTCTGATATTGATTGGAAGCTGCCATACTATCAAAGACCCTAGAACACAAAATTTTGTTAGAGATATCTCATGCAAAACGTTAGAGCCTATTCTCTTAACCCTTACCAAACAATCCTGACTTTTAACAATCCTCGCAAAGATGGCTTTTGAAAACATTATGGGAAAAGGAGAAAATGCTGGTAACCAGCATTTTCTCCTTTTCCCACAATGTTTTCTTGCTTTTCAAGGACATATACTATCACTAGAAAAACATTTGAATTCTCATCTGTAAATTCCCTCAATATGACGTCCAAAATTTTTCTGCATGGTAAAGGGTTAACCAGTCTAAACCAGACAAAAAATATTTAAGACTTGTCAGAATTTGAAAGCCTTTGCAGAGAACAAATCAAGTGTGGCTTAAATGCTGAGGTTTGTCTCTGAAAAGGCAGAAAATATTGCGGGAAAAAGGGAAAAAATGCTTTTTATCCCTTTTCCGCATCAAGGTTGTAATGGCTGGCATTATGCACAATACCCACAAGTGTATTAAAAAAGGTTTGAAATAGTTTCTTTATTTTGAAAAAAAAAACCAGCAATATTAGTGACAAATTTGTAACTTACAAGTAAAATGCTGTCACAACAGGCCAGAATCCACTATTTTGCATCTAAATTCTCCAAATTCTCTCACCAGGAGGGGTACAACCCCTGCCACTCCCCCGCCCCCATCGGCTCCCTCTCCAATCAGTACTTTGTGCCTCTCTGTGCATATTAATATCAGTGTTTCCATTTGAATAAAATTTTACTGAGTCCATGGGATCCAGTGCAACTGCAAAAGTTAAGAGTCCCATTGCGTTCCTTCTGAGTCCCATTTTTGCTCGCATAAATTGTCTGTTTATTAAGGACAAATTTAGTTGGAGGATAAAAAGAAGAAGCTATTTCAAATCACTTCTTTATGGAACCTTTCGCAGATTTAATGTGCTGTGCATGCCGTTGACTGTCGCTCGAAATAGTACAAATCTTACGTCACGATGGAACTTCTCTGAAAGTCCATGCAACCTGTTGTAAAAACCTTATTTCTGCTTAGTTTCATAACAAATCAAACACATTTACACGAAAAGGGAAATATACTGATAAATTTCTCTTAGCATCTAATCTTGGAAGGCAGGATCTTTCAGCCATTGGTTTTTCAATGAACGTGAATGCTTCTTCTTTTTTGCCCGGGAAGCCATCTTCAGGAAAGAAATGCTAAACAACAACTGCTGTTTTCCTATATCAATTTGCCGGAAAAGAGATTATGGGCACAGGGCGGGTAACCAGGTAACCAGTCGAAGTTGACGACAAAGAGATCTATTTTTATCTTTCTCTGTTATATCTTGGCATACCAAGATCTATTTATAGACACTTTGGAATTCCAACGGTCAGTTTGTACAAGAAATGTTAAATCTTTGTACCGGTATTCTGCATTCTTTTCGTTATTGATGTAGATGTAGTTATATCATGGTTTTGACTCATTTTTGACTGCGTCCAATGGACATGATCAGCTTTGATAATTTTTTGCGTCCGAGCTGATTTTCGTGCATATATAGATACTTTTACATTGTAAACGGAAACCCTGAATATATTAATCCTGGCTAGGCCCATGCACAATGTTAGCAATAGTCTTCTTTCTCAGGATTGCCCGCCCAGGTAGCTCAGTGGTTAGCATATCTGACTTGTGACCTGGTGGTTGTGAGTTCGATACCCGGTTGAGGCAAGCTTTCTCTCCGACGATTTTTCGCCTCTCACCAGTCATGTGAGAAAAGTAGTTAGTGGCTTTGGAAAGAAAGTTGTGTCAGTACTGGTGTGAGAAAGCCAGGAAACACATGGGTGCATCACTGACCGCCATGATATGACCAATGAGCTGTTAAAAATTAATGGCGTTAAACTCCAATACAAACAAACAAACAAATCTTCCCCAGGATCGAGGCAAAGGGCTAAAGGGTAACATACAGAAAAAATTGGAATATTTGCCAATAATAACACAAACAACATAAAGGCAACAGTTCTTCCTTTTACAATTAGCAAGGCCCTGTTCTTACTGGCTCTCCAGTATTTAACTCTTTACCACACAGCAAAAATTTAGACTGGTCCAAATTCAAAGCATATGCAGACGACACATGAAATGTTACTCAAATGAATTATTTTGTTTGTCAAAGGGTAGAAAACATTGTCCATCAGGGTCGTTAAAACATCGGGATTGTGTGGTAGAGAGTCAAGGCAGGTACTGGTCTAAAAAGCCTTGACATATCAAAAAGCAGGTCTTGTGTATGGACTGAAAACATGCTTCACTAACTTCAAAACAAAACAATCCCGCTTTTTAACAACCTTTAGAACAATAGCTTTCGAAAATATTATGGTTAAAAAAGAGAAAATGCTGGTAATCAGCATTCTCTTTTCCCAGCATTGCCTTTCAGAGACAAAACCCATCGCTTGACAGGGTTCATGTGGAAATACTACTGCAAAACTTAACAGGCATGAAAAAAAGATCGCTGCAAGAAACGCGAAAACCCATGACACAACAAAAATTGGTTTGACGTCGTCCGATCATAGGCATTTCAAACTGTCTATTCAGTTTTATCAATGACTTTGAACAGCAAATTTACATAAATATCTCTATAAAACAATAAGTGAAACCTAATTAGTGTCTGAAATTGACAGTGAAATGGAAAAGTCTACTGGCCGTCAGGCTGTAAGTTGTCCCTCTGAAACTGGTCCTGTGAGTAAGGAAATTATAACAAGCGTCTTCTTTTTTTAAATTACCTACCTCTGCTGACTGCAGAGTAAGACTCATTAAAACAAATTTTCAATACAACAGACCCTTACTGTCCTCCATAGATGCTCTATAATTGTCAATATTAAGTGCACTCCTAGAATTTCTCTTGCACTCCCAAACGTGTATTCCAGGGAGCGCATGCACTCCCAAAAAGAGATGTGAGTGGGAACACTGCTTGAGATGCAATGAATATGTTGTCTGCCAATGCTTTTCAATTTAGACAAGTCAAAAAAGGTCTGGAACTAAGTTGTCTAAGCGTTGAAGAAATACTAAATCAGGCTTCTGTCATCTTTGGAACAGATCTTAACCCATTACCATGCAATTCAATGTTTCAACAACCCAAAGGAAGCAAACTTTTGTAAACATTGTTGGAAAAGGAGAAAATGCTAGTATCCATCTCAAGAAATTTCTACTCTATTGAAGAAGACCCCATCACTTTGATCCACATTAAATTTTGTCTGCTGCGAAGATCTTCAATATGAAAAACTCTAAAATATTGACATCTCGCAAAGATGTAAGAGATCAAATACAAAGAAGGTTGTAAAATACAGTTTTAACAGTAATCCTCTCCCTTCAAAGGGACTATTTTGTCATATTTAACAGTATTAACTATCTATCAAACAACTAGAATTTAGACTCATCCGAACTGTAAGCAGCTTCAGACAACATTAACCCTGCACCACACAATCCCAACTTTTAACATCCCTAGGAAAGAAAGCTTTTGAAAACTTTTTGGGAAAAGGAGGAAATGCTGGTTACCAGCATTTCCTCCCTTTCCCACAATGATTTTTACCCTTCCCAAAACAAATTTCAGTGTTTGAGTCACATTTATTTTGTCGTCTGCAAATGTTTAATTTGTACAAGTCTAAAAATTTGTCATTTGGAAAAAGACAAAAATCAGAGGATTTGTCTTTGAGAGGGAAGAAAATTTAGGAAAAGGAGACTAGCATTTTCACATTTTTTTCCCTCAATGTTTTTAGAAGCTTTTTCACTCAGAGTCACTAAAAATCTGAATTGTGTGGTTAAGGGTTGGCTAAACACCGAGGCATGCCAAGTGTTAACCCTTTACCAAACAATTCCAGGTTTTTACAACCCTAGGAAACAAGGCCTTTGAAAACATTGTGGTAACCAGCATTTTCTCCTTTTCCCACAATGTTTTCCACCCTTTCAAAAACAAATTTCAAGCTTTCAGTCACATTTATTTTGTTGTCTGCAAATGGTTTGAATTTGGACCAGTCTAAAATTTTGTGGTTTGGTAAAGAGTTAATTGCATAAAATCTCCAGCTCAGAATGGTGTTTATAGCAACTGATTTATGCAAACCAAATGCAGATTTATTCCATGATCAAGATAAACCTGAGAAAAGGTCTTGATATAAATGTTCCACAAATACATGTACAGTACCAACAATGGCTGGGCTCTGTAGTGAATTGCCAAAGGACATTCCAACATACTTATGCAATCAGGGATCAAACAACAGTTTCCTGATCAAAATTAAATACCTTAATTCTAACCCAAAAATCCTATGTTAATAAATCTCCAAGGAAGAGGCTATTGAACAAGAGGGCCATGATGGCCCTGTATCGCTCAACTGGCTAATATGTACAAACCATACACACCAAACATTACAACTCTAGGTCTAAGGCTTCTAACAAGAAGACTGATAAAGTTTCCATATAAAAGCCCATGTGAAAATTGTGACCCCAGGGTGAGTCCCTTTTTTACCTATGATTACGATTTCAAGCTTTAATTATGAGCTATAAGTAATTGAATCCTGGTTGAGGTCAACAAGTAATAGAGGCCTAGGCTGTATGGTTATAAACAAGATTTTCAGTTTCCTTAATAAACCATGAGGCAGTTTTGTTCAATTGAAACAATGGCTAAATTTTGAATAAATTCAGAAGAGATCTGCTAGATGAAGCTTTATGCCAAATTTGGTAGCCCTAGGCCTTACAACTAAGAACAAGAAGATTTTTAAAGTTTTCACTATAAAAGTCCTTGTAAAACCTGTAACCCCTTGGACAGGGCCAGTTTTGACCCAAGGGCTATAATTTGTAGAATCTTAGTAGAGGTCGATTAGGTGAAGCTTCATACCAAATTTAGTAGCCCTAAGCCATAATTTAGGGTTTAGAACCAGAATATTTTCAGTTTTCCCTGTATAAGCCCATGTAAAACTTGTGATCCCCAGGGTGAGGCCAATTTCGGCCCCAGAGCTATAATTTGAAGGATCTAAGTAGAGGTCTATCAGATGGAGCTACATGCCAATTTTGGTAGCCCTAGGCCATGTGATTTAGAACCAGAATATTTTCAAAGTGTTCCCTCTATAAGCCCATGTAAAACTTGTGACCCGCAGGGCGGGGCTAATTTTGGCCCCATGGCTATAAATTGAAGAATCTAAGTAAAGGTCCATCAGATGAAATTACATGCTAATTTTGGTAGCCCTAGGCCAAATGGTTTAGAAGGAGAAGATTTTTAAATTTTCACCCCATATAAGCCCATGTAAAACTTGTGACCCCTGGGGCAAGGCAAATTTTGGCCCCAGGGCTATAATTTGAAGAAATTATGTTGAGGTCCATTAGATAAAGCCACATGCCAAATTTGGTAGCCCTAGACCATATGGTTTAGGACAAGAAGATATTTGAAGTTTTCAGTATATAAACCTATGTAAATCTTGTGACCCCCAGGTTGGGGCCAATTTTGATCCCAGGGCTTTAATTTGAAAATTTTTTGTAGAGGTCCATCAGATGAAAGTACATGCAAAATTTGGTAACCCTAGGCCTTATGGTTTCGGACAAGAAGATTTTTAAAGATTTTCAATATTGTTCACTTTTGTTGCCATGGCAACCAGAGTTTTTATAGGAATCAAATTCTTTGAAGAGTTTCTGAAGAGAACCAAATTCTTTGAAGAGTCCCTGAAGAGGGCCATGGGAGGATCATTTCTGTGAAGTTTCGTTAAAATCCGATGGGCAGTTTGAGAGAAGATGTTTGAAATAAAAGTTAACACATGCACAGACAGATGGACAGACACACCATGGACACAAGGCCATGACATAAGCCCACTGGCCTTTGGCCAGTGGAGCTAAAGAATTTTGTGAAGAGAAGAAAATCCTCCTTATAAAAAGGAAGTGCTGGTTAACAACCCTAAGGAAAAAAGACTTCTGAAAACAGTGTGGGAAATGGAGAAAATGCTGGATACCACAATGTTTTCTACCCTTCCAAAGAAAAAAGCAGTCATTTGAGAAAAATCTTATTTGATGTTTTTTCCCCTACAACAGCTGAAAAAGTCACATCCTTCTGATTTTTCCTCATCAAATATCAACTTTCTACCCCAAAAAAGATTTTGGTCTATATCTAGTTTAATGCCTCTGTAAAAAAAAAAAAAGGTTTTTTGCACATCTTCAGATGATTTCCGCCATAACTTGGCATCAGGTCTCTGAAGGTGTAGATACCAATTCAGACTGCACATTCTGTGCTGTCTGATCTTCATCTAACCTTGCAGTCTGATCTTCATCTAACCTGTCTGCTAAAGCTATCTAAGGCACCAATGGCAGAGAAAGAATTAGTAAAGGATCACTAGTCCTGTACATAATATATGAGTCATGCTCTGACAAAAAGGGGCTTAACTCTTTCACTACTAAATAAATAACCTTTTCCTTTTAACTCTTTACCAAACGACAAAATTTTAGGCTAGTCGAAATTGAAACTATTTGCAGACGACAAAACAAATGTGACTCAAAAATTGAAATTTGATTTGATTACCAGCATTTTCTCCTTTTCCCACAATGTTTTCAAAAGCTTTCTTTCTCAGGGTCGTTAAAAGTCGGGAATGAGTGGCAAAGGGTTAACGGCTACAAATTCAGTTCTGCTGCAAGATGAAGAGATAATTCAGTTATAATCTAAATTAAAAGAGTGGACAGTGTAAATCAGAGATCATACTGCATGTTCTGTGCAGTCTGATCTTGACCTACACTGTCCACAAAAGCTTCTTGTGCCCTCAACAGTAGGGAAAGAACTAATGCATCTCTGTGATGCTTGATACTAAGCAAACTCTTCGCAGTATTATGGATCCATACAATCCATTTTATTTAACAGCCAACTGAATCATGAGGTACACTGGTCCTTTAACCCTTTACCAGACGACAAAATTCTAGCCTTGTCCAAATTGAAAGCATTTGCAGATGACAATTTCAGCGTGGCTCGAGTGGTGCAATTTTTCCTTGATAGGGCAGAAAACATTGTGGGAAAAGGAGAAAATGCTGGTTACCAGCATTTTCTCCTTTTCCAACAATGTTTTCAAAAGGCTTCTTTCCCAGGGTTGTTAAAAGGCGTCACTGTGCGGTAGAGGGTTAACATGCAGAAAATTGACCATTAGCAAAAACATTTGGCCAAGCTTAGCCTGCTCAGACTGCACAGGATGACCTGGGTAGATACTTTTTTTGCAGATGCATTAAGCTCCATTTTCACAGAGCATGGCTCATAGACATGTATCATGGCCATAACTAGTTTATTTATAGATGTGTTGCCTGGGTTTCACAAGTACTTTTGGAGGGCTTTGAAGTGCCTTGCCCAGTAACATTCTTGTGTGACAACTGCTGCCAGCAAGGATCCAACATTTACCCAAACGTCTGTGCAGTCTGATCTACACTGGCCAAAAGGCAAAGGATGAAAAATGTGTAGATCCTCTCGCTTTTTTTCCCTTAACCCTTTCCCAAACAAGCCCTGGTTTTCACGTGTCTACAGTACAAGTCTTTTGAAAACACTGTGGAAAAAGGAGAAATTGCTTGTAACAAGCTCGTAACGTGCAATTTCTCCTTTTCCCACAACCCTTTTTGAGACCTTTCTGCCATTTTCATCAAATTTAAAATTGTTGTCTGCAAACTCTTGTCATTTGGGAAAATTTGTCATTTGGGAAAGGGTTAACCCTTTACCAAACGACAAAATTTTAGACCCCCCCCCCCCCAATTTAAAAGCATTTGCAGACAACAATTTAAATGTGACTCAAATGATAAGATTTTTCTCTGATAGGGTAGAAAACATTGTGGGAAAAGGTGAAAATGCTGGTTACCAGCATTTTCTCCTTTTCCCACAATATTTTCAAAAGGCTTCTTTTTTAGGGTTGTTAAAAGTCGGGATTGTGTAGTAAAAAAATGCTTAACAATTTAGCATTATACCAAGACGCAGACTCTGGGACAGAAGTTCCATTTCACCCTTTACCACACAATCCCGACTTTTAACAACCCTGAGGAAGAGGCCTTTTGAAAACATTGTGGGAAAAGGAGAAAATACTGGTACCCAGCATTTTCTCCTTTTCCTGCAATGTTTTCTAGTCTATCTAAGCCAAATTCCTTTATTTGAGTCACATTTAAATTGTCGTTTGCAAATGCTTTCAATGTGTGTAAGACTCAATTTTTCTTGTGTGGTAAAGAGTTAACCCTTTACCACACAATCATGAGTTTTAATGACCCTAAAGAGGAAGTCTTTTGAAACGTTGTGGGAAAAGGAGAAAATGCTGGTGACCAGCATTTTCTCCTTTTTCCATAATGTTTTTTTGTTTTCTTAGAGACTAAGTTAATCATTTTAGCTTCATGTGTTGTCTGCAAATGCTTCCAATTTGAAAAAGTCTAAAATTTTCTCGTAAGTCAGAGAGTTTATAAGAAAATGTCCAAAAGTAATACATACAGGCGGGACTGTCTCCATTAGCACTTTACCAGACTACATAATTTCTGACTCATCCAAACTGAAAAGCTTTGCAGACGACAAATAAATTATGGCACAAATAATGAAAACTTTCTTTGAAAGGGTAGAAAACATTGGGGGAAAAAGGAGAAAATACTGGTTAGCCTCATTTTCTCCTTTTCCCACTGTGTTTTCAAATAGGCTTCTAAATCCTCAAGGTCACTAAAACTCAAGATTGTGTGGCAAAGGATTAAAACTTACAACAGAATAAGTATAGAGTACATTTGTCTCAATAAATGAGTATCTTATATTTCTGCTATTTCATGGAATAATTGTCTCTCCTCAAATAATTCTTGGCAAACATTTCCACTTACCATGTAGTTCTAGAATACATTATGGAAAACAGTATCCTCTGAACACAATAATTTCATGTAGTTGTTTCCAGAAATGCCAGACAATAATGACAGGCAGGATTACCTTGGGTCTCATTTTTCAAATCAACATCATAACTGGCTACATTGAAATTAACCCTTTACCACATTATCCCAAGTTTTAATGACCTTGAAAATTGATTGAATGCTGTTTTATGCCACAAGTACTTTTGGAGGACTTTGAAGTGCCTTGCCCAGAAACACTCTTGTGTGACAACTGCTGCCAGCAAGGATCCAAAATTTACCCCAACATCTGAAAATTGATTGACTGCTGTTTTCCCCACTTTTAACAGTATTTCAGTCATGTCAAGGCCACAGCTCACATATCCATCTATGCCCTTGGTTCCACGGGTACTAGGCTAGGGCCCTGATGGGTCTTGCCCAAGGACACTTCCACAAACAAGAGGGCCATGATGGCCCTGTATCGCACCACTGGCTTATAAATATAAACCCTGAAGAAAAGTCTTCACTATATAAGGCCTTATAAAACTTTGACCTCATGGCTACAGTCTGACTAAATGGGGAATATTGTATTAGAAGAATAACATGCCAAATGTGGGAGTTCTTGGCCTTATGGCTGGTAACAAGATGGTTTCTGAACTTTTCACTCCATAAACCCATGTAAAACTTGTGATCCCTGGTGCAGGACCAAACTTGATCCTAGAGCTGTAACTTGGGCCCTCTTTGTAACTGTCCACTAAATAATGCTATAATTATATGCAAAATTTGGTAGCCTAAGCCTTATGGCTATGTACACCAAGATTTAAAAGTTTTCCCTATGTAAGCCTATGTAAATCTTGTGAACCCCCCCCCCCCTCCAAGTATGAGGCCAAATTGACCCCAGGACTATACTTTGGACACTTTTGGTAGACTCCAACTAGATCAAGCTAAATGCCAAATTTGGTAGCTCTAGGCCTTATGGTTTCAGACAAGAAGATATTTAAAGTTTTCTCTATATAAGCCTATGTATAAAACTTGTGACCCCTGGGGAAGAGCCAATTTTGACCCCAGGGCTATAATTTCAAGAAACATGATAGAGGTCTACTACATAAAGCTACATGCCAAATTTGGTAGCCCTATGCCTTATGGTTTCAGACAAGAAGATTTTTAAAGTTTTCTCTATATAAGCCTATGTAAAACTTGTGACCCCTGGGGAAGAGCCAATTTTGACCCCAGGGCTATAATTTCAAGAAACATGATAGAGGTCTACTACATAAAGCTACATGCCAAATTTGGTAGCCCTATGCCTTATGGTTTCAGACAAGAAGATTTTTAAAGTTTTCTCTATATAAGCCTATGTAAAACTTGTGACCCCTGGGGAAGAGCCAATTTTGACCCCAGGGCTATAATTTCAAGAAACATGATAGAGGTCTACTACATAAAGCTACATGCCAAATTTGGTAGCCCTATGCCTTACGGTTTCAGACAAGAAGATTTTTAAAGATTTCCAATATTTTTCAGTTTTGTTGCCATGGCAACCAGAGTTTTTGAAGGAATCAAATTCTTTCAAGAAATTCTGAAGAGGACCATGTCAGGATCATTTCTGTGAAGTTTCGTGAAAATCGGATGGGTAGTTTCAGAGAAGAAGATGTTTGAAATAAAAGTTAACGCACGGACGGACGGACGGACGACCGGACGGACGGACGGACGGACGCACGACGGACACCGGGCCATGACATAAGCCCGCTGGCCTTCGGCCAGTGGAGCTAAAAATCCAGAGTGTCCAGTGAGACTTGAACCCGGGGCCTTCAGGCTAAGAGTCCTGCATTTTACCAGTGAGGACCCCAATGACAATGAAGAAGAATGCTTTGGAAAACATGGGAAGAAGGGAAAATGCGAGTATCCAGCATTTCCGCCTTTTCTCGTCATGTTTTCTACCACCCTATTCTCATGTTTTCTACCAAAGACAAATACCGGTACTGTCATTTGACCCATGATTAATTGGTTGTCTTGTTGTCTGCAAACAATTTCAATCTGGACCAGTGTAAAATTTTGTTGTTCGGTTAGAAGTTAAATCTTAACCCTTAAAGTGCCAAATAAATCCAATGAACATTACAAGTCTAATAAATGCAGTTTTGTGATTGCTTTTTGTCTGTAGTATTTCAGCCAAGTGGACAGTGTAGATCAAAGATCAACAAATAACAGGCAAAATTTTCTGTATGCAAAATGTCTGAATCGGAAATTCGCAAAATATTTTTAACATGATTGTGTATATAATTATACAGGACTTACATGCGTATACAACAGATTTGATAATCCAGCAGTTGGAATATTATTCCTCTACCACAGCTCTCTGTAGCAAGCAACACACTGAATTACAGTCTACTCTACAAGAATGTAACAGAACACCAGAAATATGTCTTTTTCTTTTACCAGCAGAACAAGAGACCTTCCACAATCAATACTCAATCTCTGTCTCTGTAAATGGTTCTCTGTCTCTGTAAATGGTACAAGCTTAACCTTTCACTCTTTACCAAACGACAAAATATTAGACTGGTCCAAATTGAAAGCATTTGCAGACAACATATAAACTTTAGTTGAAATGACAGTATTTGTTTGTGAAAGAGTATAAAACCTTGTGAGAAAAAGGAGAAAATGCTGGTTACCACAAGGTTTTCAAAAGGCTTTTTCCTCGGGGTTGTTAAAACTCGGGATTGTGTGGTGAAGGGTTAACAAACATCCTCATGTTATAAAGACCTTGATAAGAAGGCTTTTGAAAACTTAGTGGAAAAAGGAGGTAATGCTGGTAACCAGCATTTTCTCCTTTTTTCCCCACAATCTTTTCTACACGTACCTTTTCGATACTTGTGATTCTTGTCATTTGAGCCATACTGGATTATTGCATCTCAAAATGGACATGTCTAAATTCTGTTTTCTAGTAAAGAGTTAAAAATTGACATTAGTTTTGTCTTGTATACAAGAACCACATCGGAAAGAAATGGGCTTTTCTTGTTCTTGAATAAGCCAATTTTGGATTTAGAATACAGACATTTCCTAAACACAAAGCTTGCAAGCTCCATAATGTTCATTTCAAATTCTCAGTGTACCATTTCTATGTATCCGTTACTAAACATATATGAGCCATACTCTGTGAAAAGGGGGCTTAATATATCTGCAAAAAAGTATCAGCCCAGTTCTGCCTGCGCAGTCTGCTGATCTGGGCCAAAACTTTTCCCTATTGGTCAATTTTCTGTTTGTTAAAGGACCAGTCCACCTTATGATACAGTCGGTTGTAAGACATAATGGATTTTATGGGTCTCTTATTATGTGATGTCTTACTTGGTACAATGCATCACAAAGATGCATCAAGCTCTTTTTTCACAGAGCATGGCTCATATATTTACTTTTACCACAGGAGTTGAGAGCTTTTGGAAATAGATAAGAAAAAGAGCAATGGGTCATACATGTCCTGAACAAAATTAAAAGTTCCTTTTCCTATTTTTTTTGTAAATTCCATTATGTCTCTTCATTTTTTCATCAATCTCTATTTTAATTCTTGCCTTCCTTTCAGATACTGATAATGTCTTTAACTCTCTCTCACATGAGAAAAATGTAGACTTGTCCAAATTGAAAGCATTTGCAGACAACAATTTCAATGGGGCTGAAATGACAATATTTTTCCTTGATGGGTAGAACAGAGTCAGGGAAAAGAAGAAAAAGCTGGTTACCACTATTTTCTCCTGTTCCCACAATGTTTTCAAAAGAGACTCTTCCTCAGAGTCATTAGAAGTCCGCGCATTTGTGGTAACTTGTCAGGAATCTCTATTGCAACATTTGTTTCTCAATAATTCACACAATGGGAAAATGTATATTCAATTTCACAGTTTGGTAACTCTGTGCAATATGACTTGCTTGCTCTGACGCCATTTTTTACCACTGTTTGCCCTGGATCCTGTTCACCCTTTAATCCTTTACCATACAAGCCTTTGGAAAACATGTGGGAAAAGGAGAATATGCTGGTATCCACAAGTTTTAACAACCCTGGCACCTTAACCCTTTACCAAACAATCATGACTTTTACCGACCCTATCCTTTTCCCTCAATGTTTTCTACCCTACCACAACACAAATTTTGATTTTTGAGTGAAAATCATCTTCTCGTCTGCCAAATGCTTTCAATTTGGAAATGTCTAAAAATGTGTCATTTGCAAGAGACATAACCCTTTACCACACAATCCTGACTTCTAACGACCCTGAAGAAGAATGCTTTTGAAAACATTGTCGGAAAAGGAGAAAATGCTGGTAACCAGCATTTTCTCTTTTTCCCACAATGTTTTCTACTGTATCAAAGACAAAAATCATAGTTTGAGCAACATTCATCTTGTCATCAGCAAATGCTTTTTATCTGGTCGAGTCTAAAATTTTGCCGTTTGGTAAAGAGTTAAGGGTTAGCCTTAACCTAACTGTCTGTTCTTTCGAGTTTCTTGTACACCCTGATCCAGGTATTGTTCTTGTTCATCCTTTGAAAGGAGGGACCATTTTTGAACAGACTCTGAGAAAAATGAATGTTTTGGTAATGGGCAGTTTTAGACTGGATCATTTTGGAAATGAGCCATTTTGACCCACTTCCCATCAAGGGAAGTTACTTTAATGGACATAATTTGTTGCAACAGCAGCTTCAGCAATGATGCCATTTTCTTGAAAACAGCAGTATTTTCTGCAATGCAAGAGTACATTCTATTTCTGGACTTTTTCATTGTTAACTTTTTAGCAGATTTGTATGGCAAATTAGCTTACTGCAATCAAAGTGGCCGGAACCAAACACGTCATACGTAATGGTACATGCACACTCTTTTTCCGTTTTGAATAGCTGTTCTGTACAATGTCATCGGTTTGACCTGAACCAAATACTATCACAGACACTTGCGCTCTACTCATTGATAATTCTACCTTCAGTTTTAGGTAGTACACCCCAACCTTGTTTTTATCACTACAGTATGTACAGTCCTACACATGTACAAACGGTCCTAAATCTTATACCAGCAGAAAACTGTGTCGGATTGACGGATCATATTGCTACTCCTTTACTCTTCACCACACTACAAAATTTTCGACTTGTCTAAATTCAAAGTATTTGCCGACAACAAAATAAATGTTTTTCAAAAAACTGAAATTTGTCTTTTGGATGGTAGAAAACATTGTGGGAAAAGTCCATGTAATAAAATAACTGTTACTGCGCGTCCACCTCGGCACAACAACTTGGACTTTCCCTGCTCTTGCTAGCTCCATTAACCCTTTAACGACCCTGGGAAAGAAGCCTTTTGAAAACATTGTGAGAAAAGGAGAAAATGCTGGTAACCAGCATTTTCTCCTTTTCCCACAATGTTTTCTACCCTATCAAAGAAAAACTGCACCATTTCAGTCACACAGAAATTGTCATCTACAAATGCTTTCAATTTGGAAATGGCTAAAATGTTGTCGTCTGGTAAAGGGTTAACTAGTTACATATATATGTACATGCATAATATATAATGAAAATATATTACATTTTTCATAATACCATGATCATAGCCTAATAGTGTTCAACAAATCTGCTTTTCAGGACTTTGAGTCCTTTAATTCAATGAGAAAACAAAGTTTAACATTATGGGTATTATTCCTTTTGTGTTAAATACCATTTTTCACATTATTTCAGTAATATCTCAGCAGCCAGTGCACCTATCCATGATTCCCTGGAGTTTATTTTACCACAGTGTGTCCACTGAATTTTTCAAATGGGTTTTTTTTGTACATCTAGGGTTGCAAAATTTGGGTTTCAGAAAATACAATGGGAGTACAATTATTTTCAACATTTAGATCAAATTTTCAATAAATGTAACTTTAATAAATCTATCAGGGCTTCCCCTGATAATTTTTATTTGAGTGCCATCAAATTTGTAGATTGTGTGGTAAAAGATTAATGTATAATTTGATTTTCGCTGGAAAAATGAACCTCCTGTACCTTCCTCTTTAACCCTATACCAGACGACAAAATTCTAGCCTTGTTCAAATTGAAAGCATTTGCAGACGTCAATTTCAATGTGGCTCAAATGGTGCAACCTGTCTTTGATAGGGTAATGTGGCTCAAATGGTGCAACCTGTCTTTAATAGGGTAGAAAACATTGTGGGAAAAGGAGAAAATGCTGGTTACCAGCATTTTCTCCTTTTCCCACAATGTTTTCAAAAGGCTTCTTTCCCAGGGGCGTCAAAAGGCGGCATTGTGCGGTAAAGGGTTAACACTTGTTTCAATGCTATCACTGTAAGACAAGGTGGCCTAATCCCCACCCTATCCTGTCTCATTTGTATGTTGTTCAAATTTTTCATTTCATAAAATCATCCAAGTTTTTTCTTCATTATTACACAGGTATTTTCCCAGCCACTTCTTGTTTCATACTGATATTTACGCAAATTTACTGGTTAAAGTCATTAATAAAGCTCAAAAGACAGTCAGAGGTGTCTCTGATCAGACAATGTCCAACTAACATTTTGTTGCATCGTAGGTTTTCGCGTTTTTTGCAGCGATCTACTTTTCATGTCAGATCATTTTTGGGAAGGTATTTCCGCATGATTTGACATAATCTGTCAATACGTTAGCAGGTGACTTAAAAATTTGTCATCTGTATACTAGATCAGGAGAGAGTTTGCAAATTACATTATTTACACATTAGTTAGATTGATTTAAATGTATTCTTTACTATAAGTATATGTTACTTTTCTTGGGTAAGTATCAAGAAAATGCTTCAATAATTTTTTTGAATCCACAGCAATTTCATAAGAGAAAGAAGAAATCGAAAGTAGGTCAAAGTAGTCACCAAGAAATCTCATGTGAACAAACCTTTTAAACAAAATTTCTCGATGTTTGTGGGATACCTGGCAAGTAATTCGTGAAATACACAAACAGTGTATAAATATAAGCATGTGTGAACGACTCATCGTAATCAAGAACAACGTTTTATTCTGTGACGTTCTCGAATTGAATTTGTCACTACAGGACACACTTGATTTGTAGTGCCTATTTTTAACCGAATCAAAAATCAACTTTGAGCAGTGGTAATGGAACAAAGTTCTATTCCATTTAGGGAGACCACAAGGATAAATAAACGAATTTCCCATCCTTTTCACACGTCCGTAGGCCAGCTGATAAGGGATTTGTTGGTCATCATGAAATGGTTCTGCATCGTTGACGCTATTGTCAAAGGGTAATTAACAGTCAGACATGTAAATGGTTAATCTTGTAATTGACACATGCTGTGATGTTTTGATTAGGATAAATCAGAGGTTGTTATCATATACTGTCAATTGAGGATCCACAATTTTGATGACGAGTGTTGATGGGTCGCTTAATGAAAGAAATAGTGGTTTTTGGGGTCTTAAATAGGTGGTCATTGGTCACATAGTACAAAAGTCGCTTAATACAACATGTAATTAGAGGAAAATAGCTCAGGCGTACTTAAAAATGGTCGTTTAGCACAAAAGTCGCTTAAAACACGTGGTCGCATGTACAAGATTGACTGTACTTGTCGCCGGTTGATTCGCCAGTGCTTTTTTCTCTGCAACCTTTTTTTCTAAATTATCGCACTGGTGATCGACAGTGGAGCCCTGTTTATGTTAGACATTGTTTTCTCTAGCCTGCGTTTTTGCGTTTTTAAACACAGTAAATTTCAAAGGGCGCACTAGAATGCGCAGTCGGGGCCTTTTGGGGTGCAGTTAAATGTCTTACCTAAGATCGTAAGAGCCGCACCAGGAAATACCTGGGAAAACCGACTTAGATGTTATTTTTAACATTTACCATGTAGATACGAAATTGAGACTCGTTTTAGTCTAGGAGTTTCACTCACTATCACATGTGTACAATATTACGCACGCAGTAACATTCCTTTCAGTCTACAAAATCAAGACTGGATAATTCAGGCGCTTATCTATTTCTATGCACATTTGAAAGCATCTTGAAGATATGGGCTAGGTACGGTATAAAATTTTACTTCGAGCGCTGAACAGGTAAGTTGAGTAGGATAATTACTTTTGGGTTAAATATTTGACAATAATACATCCAGTTATATCAAATCTTATCCCGGACCACTATACGGAACGGAAAGTGATGCTTAACAGTGAAATTGGTACGTTTTCGATCGCACACTGAGACGAAGTGTGCACGGCGCACACAATGTTTTAGTCATTAACCATATTTAATTTGCCGATATCATTCGTTGTCTTCATCGGATGTAAAAATAAAAAGAGTACATGAATATTTTCAAGAATCCCAGTTCTAGTAAGTTTCAGTGAGATTTAGTCTTCTTATGTGATATTCCTCTGTAATGTCCATTTTTCTCAGTGGCCCACTAATTTCATAAAGGGCCCACTAAATTTGTTGGGGCGGGCCCTTTAGGGCCCACCCTAGACAAAAGCTGGAGAAAACACTGATTAGACTTACTTTTCCTTGTGGCGCAGTAGTGCCGGGTGATGAAGGCTGATTGTCCTTAGCCAATGAGCTCGACTTAATTTCCGATTGATTGTTTTCCTCGGAGGGCCTTTGAAAAAGTTGAAAGTCTACAAGGTCGGTTTTAGCTTTGCCACATGTTATGCAGTCAAAACTTTGCTACATACTGATATCTATCTAAAACGCAACATTACTGGTCTAAGTTCATCTAGACTGAGCACCGGTCTAAATCTGATAAATGAGCATACTGATATCTTCATAATGATTCCAGACTGCAAATACTACGGTAAAAATAAAGGTATCCGAAAATAATGTGTTTCTACATTTGGTTATAGAAAATCTCTGTTTTTGAATTAGCAACCTGGCTGACTTACCTGCTATCCTTTTGCATCAATCGTTTATGATAAAATTTATGATTTTGGCATCTGTTTTGCGTACACTCCAGCATAGATATGGGTGTTAAGTTGTATGTTATTATTTCAAAATGTATGTGATTCACATACATTTTAAACATTCACATACATTTTAAACATGATCGGACACACTGTTCTAATACTTTGCACAAACTTCTCAATTCACTGACTACTTTTTCACAAAACAATCATCAAAACAATGATCAGCCATGCCACACATTGAATCCTGCTACAGTGAATACCATAAATCCAAAGAGTGAAATTGGCCAAGCTGGGGATTACAACCAGTGACTACCTAATTATTTACGGCAAAAATTCTTTTAAGGTAAAAGCACAATGTCATGTAAATGTCTGCAAACTGATGAGTCATTGTATCTTTTAAGATTGATTATGTTTACTTAAAAATCTCTTGCCCATTTATAGGCTTTGCCTATTTTCACATTGATCTTTAGCAATGTGTTTTTTCAGCTGTCAGAACTGCTCAATGGTAAGAGCATTTGCGCTGTTGATTTTCTCAATGCACTGCAAATTTCTGGTTTAGTAAGCTTTATGTGAACTAAATGTGTTAGGTGCGTAAATTTAATTGCCAGAACTGTGTTTAAAAAAACAGGGCTTAATATTCAATGAAAAAGACCTGACATACTGAGTCTCTACAGGTTTCATTTCAATCTGTAAACAGATTTGATGATGTTAGTAACCAATATGTCTGTCACAATAAACAAAATTGTTTTTGAAACTGTATGTGCATTTGTACATGCAGCAGTGGTACAACAACAACGTAAACTTACTGAGATTCTTCCGATACGTTCGCAGCTTTGGTGTTTTTTATCGTTCGTTGTCACTTTCTCAAGTTGGAATCAAAATTGTTGAATTTTGGTATGCGACTTCTACTTCCGCTAAAATTAAACTATTAGGAGACGAATTCTAAAGTTTTCACAGAATTTCTTCACGTTTGATCTGTAATCAGGTAGACCAGTCCAAATAAATTACAAGGATAAATGCAAAGGAATCGAATACGTGACCGGAACTAGAATTACAGGAAATTGCGGGAGATAATTTTGTTTACATAAAAATGACGGATGGGGATTTTGCTCTTGCACTTCAGCTTCAGTCTCAGCTCTTCCAGGATGAAGAGGGTGGAGGCCAGGATGATTATGAATTACCCCGAGATCACAATAAGCCGATGTCTCTAGTTGATCCATTCTGGGAATTAACAGATCCAAACCCTGACATGAGAGCATTGTTTCTGGAGTTCAATGAAAAGTATTTCTGGGGAAGACTTGCAGGTGTTGAAGTTAAGTGGAGTTCAAGAATGACATTGTAAGTGTCTAAATTATTGTTTTAGGCCTTCTTGAAAACAAAGTGGTGTTTCTGCTAGCATCCAGTACATTTTATTTTCATTTTCTAAGCCCAAGCTGCAGTGTTCAATCTAGCTTTTCTTGTTGTAAAGGGGGGTGAGGGCCGGGCCCATTGACACATTGAGATAGAGGGCCATTTGGGAAAACTGGGGGTCACACATGAAAAATCATATTTTATGACTTTTGGCATTTATGTATCTATAAATACTATGTAAATAAAACTGCGACACTGCAGCATTTATCGTTTTGATTGACCCAACTTTGTTTAATCTAACCCTTAGAAAAAATTATGAAATTTCTAAAAAACTGACATCCTGTCATATGTGACTCCGTGTTTGGAATTTTCGGGGTCATTCAGAAATTTCAAGGGTCATGGTCTTTCACATTTTAATTTTTTTTCACATGTTGTTCCCCTTTATAGATGTCACATAATGCTAAATGCAAGTGTGGTATTAAAGATAAAAGTTACAGTCAAACCTGTCTTAAGCAAGCGGTCAAGGGCCCTTCCAAAATCGCTTGCTTAAGACAGGTGCTTGCTTAAAAGAGGTTGATCATGCAAGATGTTCTCGGAGTTATCTTTTCCTAAACATTTATAAAGGGCTGGGGTACATGTCCATATACATGTACATGTGCATACATACCCAAGACAAATGTAAGTAATTCCAAATATGATGTTAACAGTCTCAAAACATAAGAAATCTGCATCTTTGGTATAATCACCAATCAAAACAATGGAATGGTCGAAAGATGATTGGGCATAAAGATCAAACAGTTGTAGGTTTACTGGTCAATTAAAATGTGACACAGGTGTAATCGTCAATTAAAATTAATGTCATCAAAGACAATTTCTTAAACACACCGGCATAGGTAATAACCTATACTAATTTGGGTGCAATTGGTTGTTAGGACAGTTTTCTTTAATCTTTTCTCACCTTTTAGAAGTAAGCAGACGAACAAGATGTCGAGGCAGCTACACGTACGTTACATAATTTCAGATTAAATCGAAAGCAGAAAAACATTTTTGGTAGTCTGACTCGGGTAATTTACATTTGATTTCTAACTTCAAAATTTTTGACAAATCGGGAATAATAGCTTACGAAATCATCAATTGCATCAAAATAAACCGTTCTAGAGGATATCAGGTTATATGCATACACCTGTTGATTGGCGACGTGTGTATATGATTGTTCGATTTTGACACTCTAGTTGTTAATCCGAAAACGGTCGGATGTGAGAAGTACACGAAGTGTGAAGTATAAGTTAGCAGTCCGACTTACGTTGGTTACTGGCCGCTACATACAAGGTTGTTTTGAAAAATGGGACACGATTTCGGCGGCCGTTGCGTGCGTTTTAAGGGTGCCTGTTGAATAAAGGTTCATATAGAGTAAAAGTAGTTGGGGGGA
This sequence comes from Tridacna gigas, assembly GCA_945859785.2. Taxonomy (NCBI): domain Eukaryota; kingdom Metazoa; phylum Mollusca; class Bivalvia; order Cardiida; family Cardiidae; genus Tridacna; species Tridacna gigas. The sequence continues at coordinate 15,472,273 of OX244029.2, read as the reverse complement.
CATTGAACTGGCCGTTAAGTGGAGGTTCACACTGAATGGAGGTGGACGGATCACCAGGTTTGACTGTACAATGTTTTCATAGAAATTATGTCGTCTGTCAGTCGGATTACTCATGCAAATCAGTGACCATGAGTGAGCAGAGTTTAATACATGGATAAAATGTCTAAAGTACAGATTCTGTATGGTAATATAGCCAAGATAACGGTGGTATCACACAGAAGAATGGTTTAGCATTTTCTCCTGTTCCCAAAACTTTCTTTCTTAGGGTTGTCAAAAGTCTGGGTTGTTTGGTGCTAAAGGGTGAAGCACTTGTTTTTTGCAAGTACACTTAACGTTTTGCAAGTACATTTAACCCTGTACCAACAATCCCAACTTTTAATGACCCTAGGAAAAGAGCCTTTTAAAAACATTATTGAAAAAGGAGAAAATGCTGGTAACCAGTGTCTTTTCCTTTTTCCACAATGTTTTTTATCCCATCAAAGACAAATCTGACCATTTGATCAATAGTTAATTTGTTGTCTGCAGATGGTCTCAATTTGGAACAGTCTAAAATTTTGTCATTTGGTAAAGAGTTAAATGTCCCTTTGGTGCTTGCTGAACTCTTTACAGAACAACACAATTTTAGACTTGACGAAATTGAAAGCACATGCAGACGACTAATTAAAAGTTACTGAAATGACAGGATTTGTCTTTTAATATGAAAGAAACTATCATAGTAAAAGGAAAAACTGATGTTTACCATTATTTTCTTCTTTTCCAGCAATTTTTTAAAAAGCCTCTTTCCTCAGGCTCGTAAAACTTAGGATTGCTTAGTAAATTGTTTTTACAGTTTTGACTGTTTTGCAATTTGAAAACTCTTTAGACCTGTATATTATCTCAACACAGTGGTCACTGTTGATACAAGGTCAGATTTTGTGCAGTCTAATCTTCATCTACACTCTTCAAAAACCAGCATAAGTCATACCAGGTATTGTAAGGGTAATATAAGAGCCATGCTCTGTGAAAAGGGAGCTTCATGTATTTGTGAAAAATATGGACTCGGGTCAGCACAGGCTGACCTGGGCTGAAACTTTTTGCTTTTGGTCAATTTTCTGTAAATCAAAGGACCAGTCTACCTTAAGACACATTTGGTTGTTAGACATAATGAATTTTATGGATCCATGATCATGTGATGGCTTGCTTGGTATCATGCATCACAGAGATGCATCAAGCCCACTTTTGCCAGAGAATGGCTCATATATATATTTTTTTAGATGTGCTGGTCTGTGTCGTTATGAAGGACGAGGAGGATTGTGTAGCATCAGTTTAAGTGTCCCCTTGTTAAAGCTACGCCCAAGGAAGGACCTCGTGGAGACTTTATTGGTAAGGCTTTTTTTGTTTTGTCTTTACGAGGAGTGTTCAAATATGAATGCATCTAAGCACTTAAAATTTGATTCTTCATAGGTTTCCCTGAAATTTTTACTTTGTTCCCTCAAAGTATCCACCTCCAACAGATATACAAAGTTTCAGTCTCCGGATCCAATCTTTGAAGGTATTTTCAAAGTCTTTTTGATCCTGAAGAAGAAAGCTTTTGAAAACATTGTGGGAAAAGAAGAAAATGGTGGTAAGCAGCATTTTTTTCTTTTTGCACAATGTTTTCAACGATCTCAAAGACAGATACTGTCATTTGTGTCCCATTTTATTTGTCGTCTGCAAATGCTGTCAATTTGGACTGGTCTAAAATTTTGTTGTGTGGTAGAGTTCAAAGCTCTGTGGAAAATTGAACTTTCAAATAACATTTCCTGTTTCATTCCAATAAAAAGTATCTTTTGCTTCTCTTCAAATTTTTCACATTCTCACTTACTACATGAAAAAGTTTGTATTATTCCTTAGAATAGCCTTTACTGTGATGGTTTAATTCTCTCTTTGATATGAATTATGATTTTTTCATGAACCTTAGTGCTCTAGTATACATGGACATGTCTTATGATTTTTACCTCACTGTCATGCTTGCCTTTATATGTTTATTTCAGCATCATGCTGCCATGAGATACTAAAGCTCTAGTACACATGTACATGTATATGATTTTCACTTCACTGTCATGTTTATTGTTGTATGTCTATTTCAGCATGAGATGATCCATGCCTATCTATTTGTAACTGACAACAATAGGGTAAGGTGATTTGTATAAAAATTTTGAATATGGAACAGATAGAAAGATAATCCATAATAAAATATGGCTTTTTATGCCCCTCAAAAAGACATTTCTGTTAACCCTTTGACTCTTTACCAAATGACAAAATGTTAGCCATATCCAAATTGAGAGCACTAAGTCTTGCAGACAACAAATGGAATGTTATTTAAATTTAAATAATACCATTTCACAGTATGGAATTTATTCTAAAGATTACCATCTTTTATTGCACGGTCAGTCCAAGTGTAAGTTGCTGGCAGAAAAATGAATTTTAAAACTAGGTAAAAAGTTGCTAAGTCTCTCTATCTTTTGTTCAGTTTTTACCTGGGTTTAACCCTTTCCCAGACAAGCCCTGGTTTTCACGTGTCTGCAATTCAAGTCTTTTGAAAACACTGTTGGAAAAGGAGAAATTGCTCGTAACGAGCAATTTCTCCTTTTACCACAGTGTTTTCTACCCTTTTTGAGACCTTTCTGCCATTTTCATCAAATTTAAAATTGTCGTCTGCAAACTCTTTCCATTTGGACCAGTCCAAAATTTGTCGTTTGGGAAAGGGTTAAAAGTCCCTTTTAAGTGCTTACTTAATCCTTTACCACACAATCCCGACTTTTAAAGACCCTAAGGAAGACAGCTTTTGAAAACATAGTGAGAAAAGGAGAAAATGTTGGTAGCCATCATTTTCTCCTTACCCCCTATGTTTTCTACCCTGTTAAGGACAAATCCCATCAGTGAGTCACAGTCACCTAATTGTCTTCCAATGTATTTGATATGGGCAGGTCTAAAATTTTGTTGTGTGGTATAGGGTTAATACAGTTTGGATTGTATATCTTTTTTTTTCTTTGCCTGTAGGACCATGACGGCCACGGTCCAGAGTTTCATAAACACATGTACAGACTGAATAAAGAAACAGGCACCAATATAACTGTAAGTATCAACCCTTTACTGGTTGCCATTATTTCAGACTTGTCCAAATATAAAGCATTTGCAGATGACAAATGTGACTCAAATTATTAGATGTGTTTCTGATAGGTTAGAAAACATTGCAGGAAAAGGAGAAAAATGCTTCTTTCAAAAGCCAATTTCTACGAGGTTTTAAAAGTCGGGATTGTGGGGGAAAGGTTAATTAGTCTTTGTCCTGCTTTTTTGTCCAACCAGAAGGCTCGAAAAATTTTGACTATTTCCTCTAAACTGCCTCAAGTAGGGTTTATTTTGTCCATTTAATCAGTTAAATATCGCGTTTATCTCGGTTTCCGGTGCTGTGCGCATAAAACCCACCTCCCTCATTAATATTCATCTGCCATTTAAATTTACATATACGAGCACCGATAACTCGACAAACACTGTGGTAAGAAGAAAACGGGAAAACACAACAATGTTTTTACACTCTTTCACTGCCAATGCCGCATTGGAAAGACTTTGTTGATGGCGTAGATCAAGATCAGACTGCACAAAATGTGCTGTCTGATCTTTGATCTACACTGTCTGCTATCTTTTGTTTGTCTTCAACCAAAAACAGATTTAATTCAAACGAGAAGGATACTTAAAGACCATGCGAAAAGCAGGCTCCATTTAGTTGGCAGCAAAAGAGTTAAACATAAGTCAGTCAATCTATATTTTGAAATATACAGAAAATACATATCGTAGTAAACTAGTTTATTGTGGTGTCATATCGATACATGCATACAAGATGAAATATCTGAGCCATGCTCTGTGAAAAGGGGGCTTAATGCATCTGCAAAAGAGTATCGACCCAAGTCAGCCTGCGCAGACCACACAAGCCTACAAGGCTCCAACTTTTTGTTTTCGGCCAATTTTCTGCATTTCAAAGGACCATATTAACTGCTTATTTTGTAGGTTTTCAGAGAAAATGGATTTTATGGATCCATAATTATGTGATGTCGTGCTTGGTACCATGTATCATGGAGGTGCATCACGCCCCCTTTTGCCAGGGCATGGCTCATATTCTATGTGTCTATTGCATTTTTTTCCGTCCTTCGCAATAATTTGTGAATGAATGAAGCGGGAAAGTCCATGTAATGTTAGATTTAGCATTGTTTAAGCTATGATGCAACTAGGGCGTGTCTTTGCGAATGATGAAGCGGGAAACTCCATATATGGCACCAATGTTTATGTAATTAGGGCGGACAAAGACTAATTTAGTTAGACGCTGTGAAGAAAAAGTTAAACGATTTAAACAGCCACAGTCGGTCACTACACTTCCTCCTTTTGGCTGTTTAAATCGTTCAATTTTTTCTTCATAGTGCCTATTACTTAATAAAAGACTGCTTTATTAATAAATGGGCATTTTCCCTCGGTGGAAAATGTCCAAATACATGTACATGTACACATTTATTTGATTTTAAAGCTGATTTTTAGCTTAAACCCTTTACTGCACAATGCCGCCCTTTAATGACCCTGGGAAAGAAGCCTTTTGAAAACATTGTGGGAAAACGAGAAAATCCTGAACAAAATATGGACAAATGTCCCTTTAAAATTTATTGAGATTAGATCCAAGAGAATATGGCTCATACGAGTTCTACAGTTACAAAACAGATCAGTCAACAAAAAGATAGCTTTATAATATAAAGATAAAATACCCGCTTTTAAAACTAAATTTGATTTGAAAGGGAGAAAATATGATGGAGATTTTGGTAGAATTTTGATTTGCAACATTCTGTTTCTGTGTTTTGTTACTACTCTTTTTTCTTATATAAGGACCACAAATTTTTCAATTCTCTCATGGACAGATCCTGCAACTGAGCAATACTTAACCTGTCAAGCACCTTTCATGACTGTAGTTGCCATTGCAGCCAGTGTAGATCAAGATCACAGAACATGCAGTCTGATCTTTGATCTACTCTGTCTGCTTCGCTGATTTGTTTATAGACGAAACTAAAACAACCATGAAATTGAAATTATTTGGGTCTTATTTTTCAGCTGAACTTGTCTGTTGGGTTTGTTCAGTGCCCGAAGGGTTAAATCTTTACTATTCAGTCTTGACAGCAAAATTGACAGCATTTGCAGATGACAAATGAGGTATGATTTAAACTTAAGGATTATGATTTTGATATAACCCTTTTACCACACAATCTCAAATTTTAATGACCCTGAGAAAGAGGCCTTTTGAAAACATTGTGGGAAAAGGAGAAATTGCTGGTAACCAGCATTTTCTCCTTTTCCCACAATGTTTTCAAAAGGCTTCTTTCCCAGGGGCGTCAAAAGGTGGCATTGGGCGGTAAAGGGTTAGTTTATTCTTTTACGCTAAATGCACTTCTAACTAGGTCTACCATAACTTCCACGACGAAGTTGATCTGTATAAACAACATTGGTGGAGATGCAATGGACCCTGTCAGAATAGGAAGCCATATTTTGGGTACGTGAAAAGATCGATGAATAGGGCTCCATCCAAAAATGATATCTGGTGGGCGGAACATCAAAGAACTTGCGGAGGAACATATACGAAAATAAAGGAACCAGAAGGATATGGAAAAAAGAAATCGAAAGGAGAGAAAGAAGAAAAAACTAACGGAGAAAAGAGCAAAGGAAAAGGTAAAGAAAATTATGTTTCACTAGAGTGCAGTAATTTGATGGGTATATGTAGATGTGAGACCAGTGTCCATGTTTACCAACCATTCAGAATTGATTTGTTAGGCTTATTATAGTTTTAGAAAGTAACGCAACTTCTAAATAACATAACGGTTTGGTTTAGCTGATCAGAAATTGTGTTAGTTTTCGAAATTAAAAGCATTGGCAGAAGACAATTTAGATGTAGCTTGATTTATGCTTTTTGGTTGTGAAAGCGGAAAAAATATTGTGGGAAGATAGAAAAAGATGGTTACCACCATGTTCTCCTTTTTTCACAATATTTTCAAAAGGTTTGTTTACCAAGGTTGTTAAAACTCATGGTTAATAATGGCTTGTAAATATGGACCAAGATCTGTCTCCTCATTTAACTCTTTAACTCTTTACCAAACATCAAAATTTTAGACTGGTCCAAATTAAAAGCATTTGCAGATGACAAATTGAACGTGACAAATATTTTCTCCTTTTCCCACAATGTTTTCAAAAGGCTTCTTCCTCAGGGTCGTTAAAAGTCGGGATTGTGTGGTAAAGCGTTAAGCAAGCAGTTGCAACAACTTTTGTTTTTCTCTTCTGAGATAATCATTGCATAGCCCCCACCAGACAAAAGAGTATAAAAGATTGTGGAAAAAGCAGAAAATGCTGGTTTCCAGCATTTTCTTCTTTTCCTACAATGTTTTTGAAAGCTTTCTTCCTACAAGTAGTTAACATTTGAGATTGTGTTGTTAAGGGTTTACCCTTTACCAAACCACAAACTTTTGGACTTGTCCAAATTGAAAGCATTTGCAGACGACAGGTCAAATGTGACTCCAAAGATGAAATTTGTCTCTGAATGGATAGAAAATATTGTGGGAAAAGGAGAGAATGCCAGAATTTTCTTTTTTTCCTGCAATGTTTTCATGTGCTTTCTTCCTGAGAGTAGTTAACACATGAGATTGTTTTGAAGGAGCTAAAATGGGTTGAAAACACTAAGGACAGGAAAAAAGTCTTGTGAAAAGCAGTTTCTCCTTTTCCAGCATTGCTTTCAAAAGCGTTTCCCGTAGGACTGGTTAGCTCAGGGCTATTCCAGGAAAAAGTGTCCCTGGGTAGCACAATCTACTATTATCTTTTGTCATTTTTGTCTGAATGGAGTGCCATATTTCATCTGACTTTGCCAAGAGCATCCAATATTCATCAACAGTTAACCCCTTACCAAACAATCCCGGGTTTTAACGAACCTGAGAAAGAAGCCTTTTGAAAATATTGTGGGAAAAGGAGAAAATGCTGGTAACCAGCATTTTCTCCTTTTCCCACAATGTTTTCTACACTTCCCAAACCAAATTTCAGTTTTTAAGCCACATTTATTTTTCCGTCTGCAAATGCTTTCAATTTGGACCGGTCTAGAGTACTACTGTCGTTTGGTAAAGAGTAAAGGAAAACGTCTGTATGTACAAAACTGTAAAATACAGTAAGTGAGGTGAAAATTCTGAATATGTATCATCCTCTTTAACTCTTTACCACACAACAAAATTTTAGACTCATCCGAATTGAGAGTAATTGCAGATGACAAATCACATGTGGCTCCAATGATGAAAATTTCTTTGAAAAGGATAGAAAATATTGCTGGGAAAGGAGAAAATGCTGGTTACCAGCATTTTCTCCTTTTCCCACAATGTTTTCAAAAGGCCTCTTTCCAAAGGTCGTTAAAACTCGGGATAGTGTGGTAATGGGTTAAAGATTAAGAATATAATTCTAACCAGCCCAGGGTGTAGAAGAAAAAAACATTTACCAGAAAAGAAAGTTGTGTTATAGGTCCTTTTTCAAGGTCAGACTTGAAGGTCGAAGTTGTTACTTAAAGCTTGTCCCAGGCATTACTTTACATTAAATGCTCTGGCTAAAGGGGGCTTAATATGCTTCCATGCTGTATTATACCAAGCAAGCCATCACATGATTATAGATCAATAAAATTCATTTGTCTAACAACTGACTGAAACCTGAGGTAGATTGGTCCTTGGACATGCAGAAAAATGACCAAAAGAAAAAAAAATTCGACCCAGGTCAGCCTCCGCAGTCCATGCAGGCTGACCTGGCCGATACCTTTTGCAGATGCATTAAGCCCCATTTTGACAGAGCATGGCTCATTTATGCATTACAAAATCATCTGGAACCATTATTGCTCTCTGTGAGCAGTAGAAGTGTTGTTAAAAAGCATTTGTTCTCGTAATCTGGGTCCATGGTCAAAGTCAAATGAGAAAATTTGCTGTTTGGGGGTATTTTCTCTTTTTTTTTTCCAATGATTCTTTATGCAGGGGGGGAAACGTTTGAACTGTGAGGAAAGGGCAGAAAAGTTAATTGACCAACTGAAAATTGGGGAAAAAAATAGAATTCTTCCAAGTTCAGTATATGTGTGAGTCTTGTTGCATTTCTTTCCCGCTGCCATACAGTCAAGGACTTGTACTACGCTCGCAGTACATATTATTGATGGTTTTATTTGAAATCTGGTTTAAACCAGACTTTTCACAAGTTTCGCACTCGGTAAGGCAATGAGGTATATTTTGCCCGCGGGAGTTTGCGGATTGTTTTTGGTAAAGGTAACGATAGTTAGTCATACGTCTGTATATATCATATAATTATTCTGCCTTGCAATAGGTGAATGTATAACAATATGTGTAATAATATCAAAGTATACCGATATATTTGTCACCATTATCTAAGTATAGTCTATTAATATGTCTCTTTTTACACAAATTGATGCGTATAATGCTTAAAACAGGTGTTAGAAACGTTTTCAATAAAGGGAGATAATTGTAGAATAAATTAGACTTATTCAAGTTAGGTTAAAAATAGTAACACGCCTCTCACTTGCGATAGTTTGATACGCCACCCTCGTTAACCCAGGTGTGAAGTATCACCATTTATCATGAATGGTAATACGTCACACCTGGGTTAACGAGAGCGTCTATTTATTAGATCTAAAAAATGTCTGAAAATCATATCCCATTATCACCGATTTTGAAGCTATGTAACAATTACATATTCATCATGAGCCATGCTCTGTGAGAAGGGCGCTTAATGCATCTGCGAAAAGTGCCGGCTCAGGTCGGCCTGTGCGGTCAGCGCAGGCTGACTTGGGCCGAAACTTTGCACCATCGGTCAATTGAATCAGTCGGTTGTTATACAAAATGATTTTTATTGATCCATAATTATGTAATGACTTGCTTGGTATCATGGATCACGAAGATGCATTAAGCCCCATTTTGCCAGAGCGTGGCTCATATCAATAGGGCATATTATGTAACCCAGCATTTTAGCCTTTACCTACAATGCTTTTTACCATATGAAAGGAAATACATGTACCTTAATTTTCAAGAGCCACATTGAAATGTCTGCAAATGCTTAAATTTATTTGATTATCCCATTACCAAACAACAAATTTTTTGGACTGGTTCAAATTGAAAGCTTTTGCAGACGACAAAATAAATGTTACCGAAAAAGTGAAGTTTGTTTTCGGAAGAACAGGAAACATTGTGGGAAAAGGAGAAAATGCTGGTTACCAGCATTTTCTCCTTTTCCCTTAATGTTTTCAAAAGGCTTCTTTCTCAGGGTCATTAAAAGTTGGGATTGTGTGGTAAAGAGTTAAGTCAAAAATTTATCTTGTGGTAAACCTATGCTTGTCTATGCCCATTGATTTTTTTTTTTTCTTTTTCTTTCAGCTGGCATAAAGAGTATGGATATCCGCATATTCGGTGGTGAAGGGAAGATACTAGGTAAACCCAAGAACTCCGGCTCAGGCAACTCAGGGACCAAAACTGGTAACAGTATGCCAACTGCTACCATAACTAGTGGTGTTCTGTCTAGACAGGGTGATAATGGTAAAACACAGGTAGGCAAGGATAATACTGATGGAAACAGTGGTTCAAATCTTGCTACTAAGGCAAACAGAAACAATGATTCAGGTCTTGTCACTAATGCAAAGAAAAACAATAGTACAGATCTTGCTGCTAACAGTAAGGACAGTGATGGACTGCCAGGGGCCTCAACACCAAGTAAAGCAGTTAAAAATAAGCCTGTGAGTCAGGGAGGTAATGTGCCCTTCAGTAAAGTAAAGAAGAAAGTATTTCCTGTGTTAGACTTCTCTGATTCTGATGATGATGATTTGATCTCTGCAGTGTCACAGATTGACACCAGTGTGCCATGTGACAGGAAAACAGAAGTTGAAAGTACAGCTTCTAGTGAAAAGAATTCAGTTGTATCTGAGGATAATATCAATACTATGCAAAAACTTCATACAGACAAGAGCATAGATAACACTACAGAAAACATAGACAAAAATGATGTCAGGGCAATGCTGAGAAAAGTTTGGGGTCAGAAACAATTTGGCCAAAATAAATTATTGACCACACAAGTTCTAAAAGACAAAAGAGATAAGACTGAAGGCCAGAAAAGAGGCCTAGCAAATACTGATAGCAATCCGGTTAGTAAAAGGATAAAATTGACAAACCCTGAAAAAGAGATGATCACTCATCATGATGCTGGCTCACCATCAAGTGTGATGTCTAAAGTAGCTAATGATGATATGTTACTGTCTCATGATGACACAGGTCAGTACAAGGCTGGATCAAACAATCCCAAAGTGACCTCTCCCATAGAAAAATTATTCCGTAAGATAAAAGACAAACAGAACATTCCATCAATGGAATCGTCAGGTTTAAATAATGCTGTGATAAAACAAAAGACTTCAGATTGTGAAACAACAAACACTGTGATAAACAGCAACAACACTCATGCGGACACAGAAACTTCTGTTTGTCCTGTGTGTTGTCAAAGTGTTCCTATGTCTTCCATAAATGATCATTTAGATCTCTGCTTAACTTTAAAAGCTATATCTTGATTGTGATATGTTATACAATAAAGTAATGTTAATCCTAAAAGTGCCTTTCACTACCATAGTTGCCTTTGCGGCCAGTGTAGATCAAGATCAGACTGCATAAAATGTGCAGTCTGATCTTTGATCTACACTGTCGGCTTTGCTGAAATACTGCAGACAAAAAGCAACCATAAAATTGAAATTATCTTCTTCTTCTCTGAAAGTGCCTATGGGTTATTTGGTTCAGGGTTAAAATATTAAGTTGAATAATGAGCAGATATTGTTATTCTAAGGCTGCTATTTTTACCACTGAAATGGCATGAAATATACTACTACTACTTGCAATTTGGTGCATTTATAGCATAAAATGCTAGTTGTAGTTTTTATTGCCCCTGATCCATTGTATTGTGTCTTTCAAATATATTTTTACCAAACGACAAAATTTTGGACTCCATCAACTTCAAAGCCTTTGCAGATGACAAATTGAATCTTTCTCAATGATGATTTCTGTCTTTGATAGGGCAGAAAACATGGTGGGAAAAGGAGAAAATGCTGGTAACCAGCATTTTCTCCTTTTCCCACAACGTTTGCAAAGCCTTTCTTCTTCAAGGTCGTTAAAATTTGGAATTTCTTGTTAAGAAGTTAAGATATGAGTTGAATGATGAGCAGATACTGTAGGACTTAAGTCCTTAGCTTTTACCCATTACCAAACAATCCTGGATTTTTACAATCCTGGGAAAAGAGACTTTTGAAAACATTGTGGGAAAAGGAGAAAATGCTGGTAACCAGCATTTTCCCTTTTTCCCACAATGTTTTCTACCTTATTAGAGACCTTAAGCTCATTTGTACTAGTTTTGAATTTGACGTCTGCAGATGTTTTGAATTTGAAAGAGTCTACAATTTGCCATTTGGGAGAGTTAAGCACACCATATTACTCTATACCACAACAAAAAATGGGACTTGTCAAAACTGAATGTATTTGCAGACGACAATTAAATGTCGCTTAAATTGAAGGATTTGTCATGAAATGGTAATAGCATTGTCAGAAATAGTCTCACAATGTTTTCAAAATCATTCTTCCTTAGGTTGACATGGTCATTGAAACACAGGATTGTATTGTAAAGGTATATTTTTTACCAAACGACAAAAATTTAGACTAGACAAGTGGAAAACATTTGAAGACGTTAACTCTTTACCACACAATCCCAACTTTTAACGACCCTAAAAAGGAAACCTTTTGAAAATATTGTGGGAAAAGGAGAAAATGCTGGTAACCAGCATTTTCTTCTTTTCCCACAATGTTTTCTACCTGTCCCATAGTGAATTTCAATTTTTAAGATGCATTTATTTTGTCGTTTGCGAATGCTTTCAATTTGGATTAGTCTAAAATTTTGTCGTTTGGTAAAGGGTTAAATGAAATGTGATGCTATTGGTGGAATATTTCTTTGAAAGGGTAGAAAATGTTGTTTGGAAAGGTGGACATGCTGGTTATCAGCATTTTCCTTTTTGCCACATTGATTTTAAAAGTCTTCTTACCAAAGGTCCTCAAGGATGTTTAAAGTCAGGATTGTTTGGTAAAGAGTTAACCTTTTCCCAAACAAGCCCTGGTTTTCACGTGTCTGCAGTACAAGTCTTTTGAAAACACTGTTGGAAAAGGAGAAATTGCTCATAACGAGCAATTTCTCCTTTTCCCACAGTGTTTTCTACCCTTAAGGAGAACTTTATGTCATTTTCATCAAATTTAAATTTGTTGTCTGCAAACTCTTTCAGTTTGGACCAGTCTAAAATTTATCGTTTGGGAAAGGGTTAAGCAATCATTCGAAACCAAATTTTAACTCAAAATGAGAAAATTTTAGACTAGTCCAAATTGAAAGCATTTGCAGACGACAGAGGTGGCTCATATGACAATATTGGTCAACGATAGGGTAGAAAACATTGTGGGAAAAGGAGAAAATGCTTGTTACAAGCATTGTCTCCTTTTCCCACAATGTTTTTAAAAGCCATCTTCCTCAGGGTTGTTAAAAGTTGGGCTTGTGTGATAAAGGGTTAACTCTGAATTGAAAGACTAGCCATTTGTAATCCACCTGCCTTTTGATACAAGAATAACACAGTTTGACTTGTTTTCATGATAATAAAAAACTAGAGGCCCTTTTGGGCCTATGTTGCTCTCCTGACAGTGAATTTGCTCATTTTCTAGCATGCCTCATGAAGTCATGATGCAAATAGGAAGGAGACAAGTGCACACACACAAAAAAAGGGGGGAGGGGGTATTGCAGCTGGTCTTGAACCCACTAGGACATAATAAGGAGACATGGTGCATTGAACAAGTAGTGAAATAATCAAAACCGATTGTTTGGAATCCAACCAGATTTGATAGGATTTTAGTATTCATTGTTGTTTTGCACCATCCCAGCAAGTTTCAAAGAAATGGGACCAGTAATGTGGACTATGTTGAGTAAACAAGACTAGTCATCCAATGACTGCTTTTGCTAAACTGACTCCTGGGTCTGTATTCACCAACCATTCTTAAGAATATTCTTAGTCTTGTTTTTCAAGATTTTGAAAATTTGAAAGTAACACAACTTCTGATTGGCTAAACCATTCGGTTTAGCCAATCAGAAGTCGTGTTACTTTCAAATGTAGAGAATGTTGGAGAATAAGACCAAGAACGTTCTTAAGAATGGCTGGTGAATATGGACCCTGGATTTTCTTCACTTTCAATAAGGTTCAGTCCCATGATAAGAAAAATAAACTGTGCAAGTTTCAAAAGGATTTAATCAAAAATGCAAACATTATCATATAACCAAGAAATGAAATTTTCAACTTTGAATGGCTACTTTTCCCTTACTAATTGTAGTTTTTTTTTTTGTTTTTTTTTAAATCTATAGCGTTCAAGCTATAGATGATATAAACAAACTGTGCAAGGTGCAAGTGTCATGAAAATCCTACCACAAATGCTGCCTTTGTCGTGTACAAAACAAAAACAGTAACAGATAGACGGACAGATGGACAGACAGATGCATGATGGAAACCATGCCCTGACATAAGCTCTCCTGGCTCTCAGCCGATAAAGCTAAAAATGATGAGACAACTGTGGACATAAATTAATATATGAGCCATGCTTAGTGAAAAGGGGGCTTAATGTATCTGCGAAAAGTATCTAACAGGTCAGCCTGCGCAGGCTGACCTGGGCCAAAACCTTTTTGCTATTTGTCACTTTTCTGTATGTCCAAGGACCAGTTTACCTCATGATTAAGTTGATTATTAAAAAGAAAAAAAAAAGAGTAGCTATTATGGATCCATAATAATGTGATGGCTTGATAGGTATAATGCATCAAGGAGATGCATTAAGCCCCCTTTTGTCAGAGCATGGCTCATATGTATTTTTTTATTTCATAGAAAATATTACATGAGATTGTCACAATGAGGTTTAAAAACATTCAATTTTACTAAACAATTACATGGAAACAAATATCACAATCAATTGTTTATGGAAGGGTTAACATGCTCTGGCTTGCCAGTAACTCTCTTCTTTGTGAAGCACACTGACCAGGAAAACGTTCTGACAAAAAGAGAAAATTGCTTAAACCTTTACCACACAATCCCAAGTTTTAAGTCTTTTGAAAGCATTGAGGGAAAAGGAGAAAATGCTGGTAACCAGCACTTTCTCCTTTTCCCACAATGTTTTCAATCCTATCTAAGACAAATTCCATCCTTTGAGCCACATTTAAATTGTCATCTGCAACTGCTTTCAATCTGGACAGGTGTCAGATTTTGTCATTTGGTAAAGAGTTAAACCTTTACTAAGGGACAAAATCTCAGACTTGTCCAAATTTAAAGTATTTGCAGATGACCTTTCAAATAAGGCATAGAACAGATATAATTTGCTTTGAATGGGTAGAAAATGTGGGAAAAGGAGAAAATGCTGAATACCAGTATTTTCTCCTTTTCCCACTATGTTTTCAAAAGCCTTCATCCCTGAGGTTGTTAAAACTCGGAATGGTTTGGGAAAAGGTTAACCAGTAATGTCTCCTTTTTCCACACACTTTTCACATTTAGACCCATTTAAACTTAATTCATTTTGATTATCCAAATTTAAATTTGTCAGACCACAAAATTTCCCACATGTCCAAATTGAAAGCATTTATAGACAACAAATTAATTGTGGCTCACATGTTTGATTTTGTCTGTGAAATGGTAGAAAAGATTGTGGGCAAAGGAGAAAATGCTGATACCCTATCAAGGACATATTTCGTCCTTTGGACCACCTTAAGTTATCATCTGAAAGTGCTTTCAATTTGAACAAGTCAAAAGTTTGTCGTCTGGTAAAGAGCTAAAAATGTCTATGGTGGTACACCAACAGAGATACAAGATATTTCCATTTCGGCAAATCTTGTGTATGTTTTGCAGTTGACAAGTTATGAAAGCATTTTAGCAAAGGCAAAGATTTTGTGGAAAAGAGTATTTTCTCCTTTTGTTGTAATATTTTCACATATTTGAACTCTTTACCAGAAGACAAACTGTCTTACTACGGTATGTGAAATTCTAAGCGTTTGCAGACGACAAATATAAGGTGGCACAAATAATATTTAATTTGTATCATATAAGGAAGAAAACATTGTTGAAAAAGGAGAAAATGCTGGCTATCAGCATTTTCTCCTTTTCCCTCAATGTTTTCAAAAGCCTCCTACCTCAGTCGTTAAAGTTCAGGATTGTGTGGTGAGGGTTAATTCACTCTTTACCACACACAAAAATGTAGACTAGTCCAAATTGAAAGCATTTGCATACAACAAAATGATTGTGACTGAAAAAATGAAATTTGTTCTGGGAAGGCTAGAAAACATTGTGGGAAAAGGAGAAAATGCTGGTTACCAGCATTTTCTCCTTTTCCAACAATGTTTTCAAAAGGCTTCTTTCTCAAGGTCGTTAAAAGTCAGGATTGTGTGGTAAAGGGTTAAACATGGCTCAACTGATAGAATTTCTTTGATAGGATAGAAAACATTGTGGGAAAAGGCTTCTTCCTCAGGGACATTAACCCTGGATTGTGTGGTAAGGGGTTGATGTTGTTTATTCATATTTTACTTAGATCATGTAACTGAAAGATGTCTGATGTAAATTTATTCCCAAATCTTACAGGCGACAGGAAAAACTTGAACTGAAAATCTGACAGAAGAAATGAACCAATATAATTAGATCTACAAACCTGAATTCAGAGACCACCTTATGGAAGTAAGATAAGTGGCTTCTTACAGCAGGTCAAGTCCAAGAGGAACAAAGGCATGTCACCAATTCAATATAAAAAAAAAATCAAATACAGTAATACAAGAAACTTCCTTGTTTACAAGTAGATGTATATCTGATCCCGTATTCACTATCCATTTTAATTAGCATTTATGTCTGAACCTCCAGAATTTTCTTTTCTTCAAAAGTAAAGCAACTTCTGATTGGCTAAACCAAAGGCTTTACTTTCTAAATCTAGAATAAACTAAGAATGCAATTTAGAATAGTTGGTGAACACAAACCCTGGTGTTTTAACTACCCAGGGACAGACAGCATTTGAAAATATTGTTGGACTATGTGAATATTTTGGTGGAAAACTTTACAGTAGGTAAAGATGTGAAGAAATAAATCCACATACCACAATTTTATCTAGATTAAACCACATTTTAATTCGTCTGCAAAAAAGGCTTTGAAATCTGGCAAATCCAAACTTGTTTTCCAATAAAAAATTGAGCCATGTTTGATTTCCGCTCTGCAAGAGCTTTCAATTGAAGCAATCTGAAATTTTGCCTTTTGGTAACGAATTAAAACAACATATATAAAAAAATATAAAAAGATTAGAGGTAAGTCAGATTACTTGCCCTGGCTATCACAACTAAAACAACATATCCATAGAAGGGAATACTTTGTACTATATATGACTCTTTACCAAATGACATAAGTTTAGATTAGTCCAAATTCAAAGCATTTACAGACGACAAAATAAAAGTAACTCAAAAATTGAAATTGTACTCAAAAGGGTAGAAAACATTTGGGTAAATGGAGAAAATGCTGGTTACCAGCATTTTCTCCATTTCCCACAATGTTTTCAAAGCGGTTTCCTGATGGGGTATTAAACTGGGGACTGTGGGGTAAATGGATAATCAATTGTTTTTTCAAAAAAGTTCAGAAATCGCTAATCAGGAATGAATATAAATATGCAAAACAAACCCAGACAATCATTTACACCGAATCCCAAGAGGACATGGCCTGCAACACACGAAATGAGGCCCTCTTACATATACGTAAAAGTGTGTCGTCCCAGATCAGCCTGTGCAGTCTGTGACTAATCTGACACGACACTTCCCGTTTTTGTGCAATTTTCTGTTTCACGGAAGTCTACTGTATGAAAAAATCTTATGTAGTGCTATTTCAGATTAGCCTGTGCAGACTGTACAGGCTAATCCAGGATGACACTTTACGCAAATGTCCGAAGGTCTCATTTCGCATGTTGCGGGCCATATGGGCTAATCTCTGTGTTCAATATGAAATGAAAACAATTTTTAAGAATATTAACCCTTTCCCACATGACAAATTTTGGACCTTCCAAATTCAAAATATCTGGAGATAACGTATTCAAAATTGGCACATATGAGCTCAAGTTCTCTGAAAGGATAGAAAACATTGTGGGAAAAAGCTGGTTATACATCATTTTCTCCTTTCCCCACCATGTTTGAAAAGATGTCATCAATAGGGTCATCAAAACTCAGGTTTGCATGGTAAAGGGTCAAATAAGAACTGATTGAGAAGTAGTGCCTGCAAATAAAAAATCTTCCATAGGCTTATCTGGTAGACCACACACTGTAGGTGTTGAGAAAATCATAACAAGAGAAGAATCATGTCTATTCT
Organism: Tridacna gigas; assembly: GCA_945859785.2. Classification (NCBI taxonomy): domain Eukaryota; kingdom Metazoa; phylum Mollusca; class Bivalvia; order Cardiida; family Cardiidae; genus Tridacna; species Tridacna gigas. The sequence goes on along the minus strand of OX244029.2, from coordinate 15,454,788 downwards.
TTTACATAACTCGTCCTCAAGTCTCTCATAGCTACAAGACTGGTGACTGGCTTCTCCTGCTCCTTTATGAGTTTTACTCTGTGAAAAAAGGGCTTTAACAAATCTGCAAAAAAGTATCAACCCAAGATCAGCTTGCACAGGCTGACTTGGGTCGAAAGTTTTTGCAATTGTTTGATTTTCTGTATGACCATGGACCAGTCTAACTCAGACAAACTGAATTTTATAAATCCATAATCATTATGATGACTTACTCTGAGGTTGCTGTATATATTGCAACATGCAGATGCATTAAACCCCCTTTTTCCACAGTCATATCTATGTAGTGCTTCTATCCCTCGTGAACTGAAAATGCTGAAAAACACGGAATAGAGGTTGCACATGATTCAAAATGAATTTATAAACTCTTTACCACACAACAAAAAATAAACTTTTCCAAAATGAGAGTATTTGCAGACGACAATTTAAATGTGGCTATAATGATGGAATTCATCTTTGATAGAGTAGAAAACATTGCGGGAAAAGGAGAAAATGCTGGTTACTACCATTTTCTGCTATTCCCAATATGTTTTCTAAGACTCTCTAATTCTGAATTGTGTGGCAAAAGGCTAATGATATGGCACTTCAGTGCATGCAGTGTTCTAAGCATACCAACCTGTTTTAATCCTTTCTTTTAACAACAGAACATTAGACCACTCCAAATTGAAAGCACAGACATAAAAATATATGTAGCTAAATTAGTGGATCTTGTCTCTGAGAGGATACAAAAACATTGAAGGTATATAAGAAGATACATGTACTAGTCACCAGCATTTTCATTTTTCCACACTGTGTTTTCAAAAGGCTTCTTCCTCGGGGTAGTTAAAACATGTTTGGTAAAGAGTCAAGGACTAGTGGAGAAGGGTAGGTCCTGAAAGAAAAAAATGTTGGAATGAATATACAAGAGCACTGCATGCTGGTGCCAACGCTTGGCTGCAGATGCTTGATTTTCAGTGAAAATTCCAAGACGAAAAAGGGGCATAACTCCAGAAATACTTTGATGGTTACCTCCCCTTATTTTATAAGCTCCCCTTTTGATAATTAACAACTTGTCCAAGTCTGACATAAACATCTTAATCGATAATAGAGATATTATAAAATGTCAAAGTTTACACACGACACGACACAACAGACGCCAGGTCTACAACAATACTTAATGTTTTCTTCAAAAACCGCCGAGCGAAAAAATGGTAGCATAACCACAAGGCAACACTGAGAGGTACAGGTAGCTTCCCCCCCCCATTTAGCTCTGATATGACTTTTGTGATTGTTTCTCTGTTTAGCAGAGTTCTCTGTTTAACAAAGAAACAATCACAAAAATAACATCAGAGCTACCCTTCAAATTCAAGGAACAGGAAGCTCAGCAGTCAGAGTACTTGTCCTGTAAGCAAGTGGTCCCAAGTGTGAGTCTTGTACCTTTCCCCAATAAATGCTCCTTGAAACTCCTATCTGCAGTCAATGTTGTTGGCACTTTTAGAAAGAGACTCATTGATATGATTCCAATACGTGCCCTCAACATAAGTTTGGCATTATCCCCTGTACTCCCCACCATAGATTTTGTATGGCAATAATGAGGAATAATACAAGAAATGTATTGAATGAATGTTAAAATGGTGAATATGCAAGTCCTACATATTCACCATTTCAACATTCATTCCGTACATTTCTTGCCTTATCTCCACCCCCATCCCCCCACACACACAGTCGCACACAAAATTGCCATGGACTTGCATATTCACCATTTCATTATTCCTCCGTACATTTCTTGTGTTACCCCGCTCTCTTCATATTGCCGAGCAAAATCCATGATGGGGAGTTCCCAGGATTATGCCATAGGTTTCAGATGTTGATTTCAAACTCTAATTGTTTACCTATTGTTTATCTGTATTTTGAGACCCTCCACTCTTTGTCTTCTCTTCATTTCTGTCAAGTGCTTTTTCTCCTTGTAAGTTCTTTTCTTCTAAATACTTCTTCACACCCTTCTTCATTCTCTAGATAAATAAAAAAAATCAGACAATGTCATAACTCTGTTGTGATAATCCACAGCATGGATATTGAGCAGACCAGGTAGCTCAGTGGTTAAAGCATAGCCATGTAAGCAAGGGGTCCCATTTTCAAATCCTGTATTGGCAACATTTTTCCTGCTAAGGATTTACTTTAATGGTGTCAGAAGTGGTTGCAGGGATCAACGGGTCTGCAGAGCCCAGGGACTGTGGATAGCTCCCAAAAATTAGGAGGGAAAGGAGTGTTGTGATTATTAGTTGCACAGATATTGAGGGGTCCAGGTAGCTTAGTGGTAAGCACACTTTTTCCCCTAAGGATTAACTCTATGTACCAGGTGGCAAAATTTTTGACTTGTCCAAATTGAAAGCATTTGCGGATGACAAACTAAATGAGACTCACCAATGGAAGTTTGATTCAGGGATGGTGGAAAATGATGTGGGAAAAGAAGAAAATGGTTACCAGCATTTCTTTCTTTTGCATCACTGTTTTCAAAAGCCTTCCTCCTCAAGGTTAGTTGAGGTACAATGACACTTGAAAGAGCTACCTCAAGTCGTTAAGGTCAAATATAACAGTTTGTTTCAATATGAAAATAATTCTTACCACTTTGTCAGCCTCTTGTGTCGTAACTACATAGTATATTATTGATGTCGTGAACACAATGGACCCAGCTAATGCTATCTTACCTGCTGCAGACATTCTGATAATTATTTTATATAAGAACGATTGAGAGTGACCTCCCTTTTGAAGTGGGGGGGGATGTGCACTTTCGGTATTTCAACTTGGAAACTTACAACCCCTCTTCGGCAAAAGCAATTACTTTTGACATCACAAATTACTTTAAGCAAAATAAAACCTGGTTTTAAACTTTTTCAAAAAGTTTCATTTATAAGGTATAAATCTGTGCGATAAAATAAAATGTTTAAGAGCCACTTTTACAACTATTTAAACTATGGTCAAGATTAAGCAATGGGCTGAAATAGCCGGAAATTACAAGTACGTGGACAGCATCAACATGGCTGACGAATTGTCAAACGGCGTTAAAAATTTGGAAATAAGTGGCACAACGGAGAACAGCCAAGCTAAAAAAGGGAAAAATGAAGATCTGAAAGCTTTAGGGTTTTCTACCGAAGAGTTGTATAAGCTTGCTCTTCATTTTTATAGAGGTACTGACAAGTCTTCAATACTGGATTGATTGATTTTAACTGTAAAAAAGGACTTCCGTTTCAGAGAAACTTTCTCTTCTTTAGCAAACATTTTAATCGTGCATACCCTGTTTGAACTGTAATTCTGTCAGTTATCTAAACTGGCACGTAAGACCAAATTACCAATTTAAAATTTCAGATACAGTAAGCTCTGTCTGTGCTTGGAAAGAAGTCACTTGATTTGCCCTACCTAACGCCGATTTGGCTGGTTGGTTATTTCCGTTTATTTATCGTCGCTACCGGTTGCCCATCTGAGCGACGCCCCCAGAAGACGGTTAGTTGTTACGGGGGATAGTGCAAGGATACAGGTCGAAACTACTGAGAGCAACTCCTGGTTCTTTAACGTGCTCGGCGTATAGCACCGTCACACGGGACCTCGGTTTAATGTCTCATCCGAAAGACTATTAGTAATTTTTAGTTGGCCAGCCAGGGATACGAACCCACAATCTAGGCAGTTTTGGCTGGTAGCTCAAATGCTATTTATAGTGATTTTGTCTCCAGTAGCCTCCTCAGCATCCCTTCTTTTCATGCCCTAAAAGAAATCAGATCATACCAGCCTCACTTGAAGCAGCTTTAAGAGTCGATATTCTTGTTGCCTGCTAATAAAAAGAATCTTGATCAATAGTGAATAATCTTCACAGAAACACTAAACATTAAGAAAGTTAGAGTTGCCCTCTTGCAATTTAAGTTTTTTTTGACACATAAATATCCATTGACCTTCTTCCAAACAAAGTGAAACTTGGCTTGACATTTACTGCCATGTCCCAGAAATCATTTTAAATACAGTATAGTTTTTTCTCAATTTTTAGGCTTTCTGTTTTACAAGCATGGGCATGGAAAAGAATACTGAAATGTACTGGATTTACTGGGAGTCATAATTATGTACTTATCACAAAACCCTTGAATCCACAACGAAATTTTAGACTTGTCCAAGCCTAAAGCATATGCAGATGCCAAATTAGATGTGCTAAAATTGTCTAGGTTGTCTTTGATAGGGTAAAAAACATTGTGGGAAATGGAGACATTGCTGGTGGCCAGCAGTTTCACCTGTTCCCACAATTGTTTCAAAAGCCTTCTTCCTCAGGGTCATCAAAACTCAGGATTATGCAATTAACGGTTAACTTGCTGATTTCACTGTGCTATTTTTTCAATTGAAATTGAAAGCATGCACAGTCAACTTAATTTATTATGATTGTTTGTGTACAAAACTGACCAGATGTATTGATATTACAAAAACAGGTAATTTACAAAAAGATCAGTAAAAACCTTTGTGAATGTAAAATTAAATCATTTGTCTTTCGATCCATGTCCATTTTCATATAGACAGGCAGATTAAAGACACATTCAGAAAGATGACCGGTAAGATTTTAAATTTTCGGCAGCATTAGAAAAATGGCTGCTGTCAAGGGGAGCTGAATAAATAACATCAGAGTTACCCTTGGGATTGAAGGTATTCAAAGGGTAGCTCTGATGTTATATTTGTGATTCTGTCTTGTCTACATGTGCTGACACAATCACAAAAATAATATCAGAACCACTACCCTCTAACTGTGGAGTAGTTTAGACTCCAATTATGTTAAACGCGGGTCATTTCAACAGGGTCATTACAGCCTTGGTCATTTTAACTCTTTACCAGACGAACAAATTTTAGGGTTGCCCAAATTTAACCCTTTACCAGACAATAATGGGTTTTCATGTCTCTGAGAAAGAAGCCTTTTAAAAACATAGTGGGAAAAGGAGAAAATGCTGGTAGCCAGCATTTTCTCCTTTTCCCAAAATGTTTTCTACCCATCCCAAAACAAATTTCGATTTTTGAGTCGCATTAATTTTGTCATCTGCAAATGCTTTCAATTTCAGCTAGTCTAAAATTTTGTCATTTTGTAAAGAGTTAAAGCATTTGCAGATGACAAATTTATTGTTGCTCAAAGAGATTTGGCTTTGATTGGATAGAAAACATTGTGGCAAAAGGAGAAAATCATTGTTAACAGCTTTTTCTCCTTTTCCCTTGATTTTTTTCCCAAAGCATCTCCCTTAATAGGATCGTTAAAAGCCAGCATCGTGTAGTAAAGGGTGAACTTTACAATGGGGATAAGTGGATTTGGCCTATTTATGGTGAGTTGTTTCTTGGTCAAACCTTCCAGCGTGTGCTTACTGGAAACAAGATCAATTCAAGCATTCTTATTACTCGTTACAATAGCTTATGTGACAGTGTAGAACTAATTTTGTTGTTATTCAGTTGTGTAAGTCTGAAATTTTCAATCTCGAGGTAGTGTTTTGGCCACTGCATTTACTTGGATCTGTGTAGAGATACACTAGCCAAGTTTTTTGTCCTGACATACAATATAGGGTCGGTCAACTGACTGACTCCAAATAAAGGCCAAAATGACCCAAGATGGAACAACCCACCCTTACCCGGCCAAATAGATCCACCCCTAAATTTGGCCAAAAGGACCCAGGTAAAAATGATGGTTAAGGAATGGCTCAGTTTAACCAGTATTCTCTCTTCTTCCCGCAATGTTTTCTAACCTTTCAGAAGCAAATCCAGTCATTTGAGCTATATGTGATTCGTCGTCTGCGAATGGTACCTTTCAATTTGGACCAGTCTAAAATATTGTTGGTGGTAAATAGTTATAACACAATATTGTTTGATAAAGGGCTAAACCATTAATATTTCATGCTGAAAAATTTTATCTTTCAGACAAAGATGGAAAGGGACTCCATCTTACATACAAAGATAAACTTAAGATGGTTGCCTATACAAAACAGGTGGCTCATGGGAAATATACTCCAGGTACCTCGCCGGATGTGGGATACTTCGATGTTGTCGGAAATGATAGAAAGTAAGTAAAATGTACTTTAATGTTGTGTTAACCCTTTCCCAAACAAGCCCTGGTTTTCACGTGTCTGCTGTACAAGTCTTTTGAGAACACTGTGGGAAAAGGAGGAATTGCTCGTAACGAGCAATTTCTCCTTTTCCCACAGTGTTTTCTACCCTTTTTGAGACCTTTCTGCCATTTTCATCAAATTTAAAATTGTCGTCTGCAAACTCTTTCAATTTGGACCAGTCGGTTGGGAAAGGGTTAATGTATTATGCATACAGATACTTTAGACTGGACAACTAATATAGGTTTCATATTCAGTTGGTAGAAGATAGACTAATTTCTTATTATTATAGGAAAATTGTTACCAGATAGCAAAGTTTGGACTTATGCATATCTTGAAGCATTTGCAAATGACAGATGTGACTGAAATGGTGAGATTTTTCTCACAAAAATGCCAGGCTGGGTAGCTCAGTGACTTGTGACCTGGTGGTTATGGGTTCTATTACCCGGTTGAGGCAAATTTTCTTTCCAGCAATTTTCTGCCTTTCACGTCTGATGCATGTGAGAAAAGTAGTCAGTGGCTTGGAAAGAAAGCTGTGTCTGTACTGTAGTGAGATAGCCAGGAAACACATGCGTGGGTGCTCTGACTACCATGATATGACCGAAGCTATTAAAATGGCTTTAAACTCCAATACAAACAAAACAGAATTTTTAGAAAACTTTTTTTGAAAGTAATGCTGGTTTCGAGCAATTTATCCGTTTCCATGTTTTCAGAAACCTCATTCCTCAGGATTTATTATTAGCAACTTGTAAAGTTTAAGGGTGCTCTTTTCCAGAATATCATACCAAAGCAGACAGTGTAGATCAAAGATCAGACTACACATTATGTGTAGTCTCATCTTGATCTACACTGGCTGCAGAGGTAACTGTAGTTATGAAAGGTGCTTTATAATTATAAGGGCTAAAAATGTCCTGTAACTGATTGGTCAACTCATTACAGGTCTCTGGAAGCAAATTTACTGCAGATAATTGCCTCTTTACCAAACGACAGAATTTTAGACTTGTCCAAATTGATAGCATTTGTAGATGACAAATGTGACTCAAATGTTAAATTTGTTTTTGGAAAGTTAGAAAACACTGTTGGAAAAGGAGAAAATGTTTTCAAAAATCTGTTTTTTGGCAGGTTGTTAAAATTCAGGATTGTGTGGTAAAGGGTTAAAGGGCATTACACCAGTTTTTGACCCAAATGTTTTTTTTTTTTTTTTTGTTTTTTTTTAGGGGGGGGGGGGGGAATTTGATATTTTATTATGAAAAGTCATAAGGATGTGATAATCTTTAGGGTCAGTTGTTGAAAAAACAAATGCTGAAAAAAAGTTGCCTCCTTTGGGACTCTAACCCACAACCTTCAAAACCAAAGTCAACAACCCTACCAACTGAGCTAAGGAGGCAAGATATTTTCTTTAAAATGCATTTATGCCTTGTTTTGCATTAACAGCTATACTGTTTGTTAAAGAGTTAACCCTATTCAACATAATTCAGATTTTTAATGACTCTGAAGAGAAAGGCTTTTGAAAACATTGTGGGAAAAGGAGAAAATGCTGACTACTCACATCTTTTCTTCCCTGTCAAAGATAGGAATTACCATCTGAGAAATTTTGAGTCACATCTTGTCATTTGCTAATGCTTTCGATTTTTCACAAGTCTACATTTTTGTCATTTGGTAAAGAGTTAAGCAACATTTGTCGTCTGCAATTTAGATCAGTCTAAAATTTGGTTGTGTGGTTAAAGAGTTAATCCTTTAGCAAGTGACAAAATTTTAGGCTTGTTCAAATTGAAAGCATTTGCAGATGATAAAATAAATGTGACTCAAAAATTATAATTTGTTTTGGAAAGGGAAGAAAACATTGTGGGAAAAGGAGAAAATGCTGGTTACCAGCATTTTCCCCTTTTTTCCACATTGTTTTCAAAAGCTTTCTTCCCCAGTGGTTGTTAAAAGTCTGGATTGTGCTGTAGAGAGTTAAACAGTTAAGCCTGCTAAATCTGTTTTCCAGATCTATAATATTGATTGGTTTTTGTCTGTTATTTTTACAGCTGCTGTAACTGCAAATATATTGCATAACTCTTCACCAGTCTACAAACTTTTAGACTGGTCAAAATTTGTAAAGATTGCAGATGATATTATTATGAAATTTGTTTCAAATGATGTAATTTCCCTTCTAAAAGGTTGGAAGCATAGTGGGATACTGAGGAAATGGTTGTAACCAGTGTGAGTGTATTCTTGGTTTCTCACAGTGTTTTCAAAAGTTTTCTTCTTCCTTAGAGCCCTTTATAACCCTACCGAAATTTTGATCCTTGAAGTATGACCTAAATAATAGCAATTTCATTGTTGTTTCTGTCTGCAATGTTACAGCAGAGGGGACAGTGTAGATCAAGATCAGGTTGCACAAAATGTGCTGCCTGATCTTGATCTACACTGGCCGCAAAGGCAACTGTAGTCATGAAAGGTGCTTAAAGGGTTAAATGTCATAGTACAAGATTGTTGGGTGAAGGGACGATGGCTTTTCTAATCATTTCCTTATATTAGGCTTCCAGCTGGGCTTTGCCATTAGGGACATAAATTTTATTTTTGCACAATAAACATGAGACGGTGAAAATGAATGGTATCTATTTTCATTACATCTTGCAAGAAAATTTATAACTGGTTCCTTTTTTGCACCTAAAGCCGAACGGTCCAAAAAAATGAAAAGACCAGTCTCACATCAACTTTGGTTATATTAATTGTGTAATAATACCTACTAGTATACTGTATTATACCGGTAAGTGCAAATTTTTAAGATTTTGCGAATTTGAAAAATTCACAAACTTTTCTGTTTGCGTATTTTACTATAAATATACCCAACAAATAATGACTGTCTTGAATTCGCAAACATTTACGTACACAAAATGTCTGTAATTGGTCATTTTCAAATTTTTCAACACAAGTATATATCCACATATATAGAACATTGTTACTCGTAACTCATTACCAGCCATTGAAACTCTAGACCACCCAAACTGAAAGCATTCTCAGACAACAAATTAGATGTTGCTTTAACCCCTTCCCAAACGACAAATTTTAGACTGGTCCAAATTGAATGAGTTTGCAGACTACAATTTTAAATTTTATGAAAATGGCAGAAAGTTCTCAAAAAGGGTAGAAAACACTGTGGGAAAAGGAGAAATTGCTCATTACGAGCAATTTCTCCTTTTCCCACAGTGTTTTCAAAAGACTTGTACTGCAGACATGTGAAAACCAGGGCTTGTTAACCCCTTCCCAAAAGACAAATTTTAGACTGGTCCAAATTGAATGAGTTTGCAGACTACAATTTTAAATTTTATGAAAATGGCAGAAAGTTCTCAAAAAGGGTAGAAAACACTGTGGGAAAAGGAGAAATTGCTCATTACGAGCAATTTCTCCTTTTCCCACAGTGTTTTCAAAAGACTTGTACTGCAGACATGTGAAAACCAGGGCTTGTTTGGGAAAGGGTTAAATTTTGTGACCAGGTTTATCTTTGAAAGGTTACAAAAAATGTTGTGCCCACCTGGGTTGCTCTATGGTTAGTGTATCTAAGTGACCTAGTGGATGTGGGTTCAGTGCCCGGTTGATGTAAAGTTTCTTTCTGGCGATCTTTTGCCTCTCATCTCTGATACACATGAGAAAAGCAGTCAGTGACTTGGACAGAAAGTTGTGTCAGTACTGGTGTAAGAAGGCCAGGAAACACATGCATAGGTGCACTAATTGTGGTGATATGACCAAGGTTTTAAAAATGGTGTTAAACTCTGATACAAAGAAAAGAAAACATTGTGGAAAAATGAGAAAATGGTATTTGATAGCGAGGCTTTATGATTCTAACCTAAAGAATATTGATTTGATCCTCATTTAAGGCACTGGGTTTTTCATGGAGATGTCCTTGGGTAAGACACTTCAGTGAAATCCAGGACAGACATGAATAACTTTGCTGTAGCTGTCGTATGTCTTGAGATATTGTTTAACCCTTTGCCAAACAATCCTAAGTTTTAATGAAAGAAGCCTTTTGAAAACATTGTGGGAGGAGAAAATGCTGGTAACCAGAATGTAACCACAATGTTTTCTACCCTTTCAAAGAGAAATCTCGTTGTTGAAGTCGTAAATAATAATTATGTTGTCTACAAAATGCCTTTGCTTTGGAAGAGTCAGAAATTTTGTCGTCTGGTACAGAGTTGACTCTCAACCCTTTACCAGACAACAAACTTTTAGCCTTGTCTAAATTGAAAGCATTTGCAGACGACAATTGTGTGGTTCGAATGGTGCAATTTTTCTTTGGTGGGACAGAAAACATTGTGGGAAAAGGAGAAAATGCTGGTTAGGCTCTTTTACCAGGGTCGTTAAAAGTTAAATGTTGCACAAATTGGAAAATCTTTCTGTGAAAGAAAAAAAATAAAACATTGTGGAAAAAAGAGAAAATGCTGGTCATCAGCATTTTTTCCTTTTCCCTTAATCTTTTGTAACCTTATAAAGCCAAATGTCATCATTTGAGCCACATTTTATTTGTCAGCAACAAACACTCTCAATTTAGACAAGTCTAAAATTTTGTTGTCTGGTTAACTCTACCACACAATCACGGGTTTTAATGACCCCGAGAAAGAAGCCTTTTGAAAACATTATGGGAAAAGGAGAAAATGCTGGTAACCAGCATTTTCTCCTTTTCACACAATGTTTTTTTTTCCCTATCCATTACATAAATCACCATTTTAAGCTACACTGAATTTGTCGTCTGCAAATGCTTTCAATTTGGTCCACTCTAAAATTTTGTCATTTGGTAAAGCATTAAGAGAGTTAAGTAAATGCAGTGTCCAACATGTTGAGAAATATTCTGGTTTTACCAGTCTAGACTTTGCAAGTAATGTATTGTATTGTTTGACAAGGAATTTCCATTTATTTTGAAGTCTTCGCATATAGTGTCTGTCTGATCATTGATCTACACTGGCTGCTATTGTTAGAGATATGCCAGCCCAAAAAGCCTCTCGTCCTTTTATGGACTTAAATCTGTACCAGACGACAAAAATGTTGACTTGTCCAGATTGAGAGTATTTGCAGACAACAATTTAACCCTTTACCACACAATCCCAAGTTTTAACAACCCTTAGCAGGAAGGCTTTTGAAAACATTGTGAGAAAGGAGAAAATGCTGGTAAACAGCATTTTGTCCTTTCCCCACAATGATTTCTACCCTTTTAAAGGCGAGTTTCTATTTTTCAGTTACGATTATGTTTTCGTCTGCAAGAGCTGATAGTTTGGCGTAGTCTAAAATTTTGTTGTTTGGTAAAAGGTTAGATGTGGCTCAAATGGTGGAATTTGTCTTTCATAGGGTAGAAAACATTCTGGAAAAAGGAGAAAATGCTGCTTGCTAGTGTTTTCTCCCTTTTCCCACTATTTTTCTGAAGGCGTCTTTCTCAGGGTCATTAAAACTAGGGATTGTGTGTTAAAAAGTTAAAGAATTTCATTTGTTTTCTTTTGCACTTAACTCTTTACCACATAAACACGGGTTTTAACAACCCTGAATAAAAAGCCTCTTGAAAAAACATTGTGGGAAAGGAGAAAATGCTGGTAACCAGCAATTTATCCTTTTCCCACAATGTTTTCTACTCATCCCAAAATAAATTGTAAATTTTTCAGTCACATTTATTTTGTCGTCTGCAAATGCTTTTAATTTGGTTACCAGCATTTTCTCCTTTTCCCACAATGTATTCTATTCGTCCCAAAATAAATTGTAAATTTTTCAGTCACATTTATTTTGTCGTCTGCAAATGCTTTCAATTTGGACCAGTCTAAAATTTTGTCCTATGGTAAAGAGTTAAAATTATTACAGATGGCAAAGTTGTGGACAGTTCCAAATTGAAAGCATTTGCATACAACACAAAGTTTGCCTAAACTCTACCACATGACAAAAATTGAATTAAATCTTTACCACACAATCCCGACTTTTAATGACCCTGGGAAAGAAGCCTTTTGAAAACATTGTGGGAAAAGGAGAAAATGCTGGTAACCAACATTTTCTCCTTTTCCCACAATATTTTCTACTCTTCCCAGCACAAATTTCATTTTTTCAGTCACAATCATTTTGTCGTCTGCAAATGCTCTCAATTTGTTACCAGCATTTTCTTCATTTCCCACAATGTTTTCTGAAGACTTCTTCCTCAGGTTAAAACACAGGAGTGTTTTGGTAAAGGGTTAACCCTTTACCACACAATCCTGACTTTTAATGACCCTTAGGAAGAAGGCTTTTGAAAACATTGTGGGAAAGGGAGAGAATGCCAGTAACCAGCATTTTCTCCTTTTACCACAATGTTTTTTACCCACTCTAAGACAAATTCCATTATTTAACCCATTACCACATGACAAAAATTTATACCTGTCCAAATTGAAGGCATTTGCAGACATCAATTTCAATCGGGCTCAAATGATGAGACTTTTGTTTGATGGGTTAGAAAATATTGTGGGAAAAGGAGTAAATGCTGGTTACCAGCATTTTCTCCTTTTCCCACAATGTTTCTAAAGGTTTCTCCTCAGGGTTGTTTAAAATCGGGATTGTGTGGTAAAGGGTTAAGTCACATTTAAGTTGTCATCTGCAAATGCTTCCAATTTGGAGCAGTCTAGAATGATGATTTCTCTTTATGATAGGGTAGAAAACGTTGTGGGAAAAGGAGAAAAAGCATTTTTGTCCTTTTCCCACAATGTTTTCCAAAGCCTTTTCTTTCAGGGTCGTTAAAAGTCGGGATTGTGTGGTAAAGAAATAAATGATAGGATTTGTCTTTGAAAAGTTAGAAGACTTTGTAGCGAAACCTGAAACCGCTGGTTACTAGCATTTCCCCCTTTTCTTATGATGTTTTTCAAAGCTGTCTTTTTCAGTTTTGTAAAAACATGAAGTTGTGTGGTAATGGGTTAATTTGGTTCCGTAGATCAAAATGTTATAGTTGTCCAAATTGAACGAGTTTAAAGATGACAATGTAAGATGGCTCAAATGATAATTTTTGTCTTTGAAAGGGTAGAAAACGTATTTTACCAGCATTTTCTACTTTTACCACATTGTTTTCATTAGCCTTTTGCCTTTAACTCTTTACCACACAATTCCGACTTTTAACGACCCTGAGAAAGAAAGCTTTTGAAAACATTGTGGGAAAAGGAGAAAATGCTGGTGACCAGCATTTTCTCCATTTCCCACAATGTTGTCTACCTTTCCTAAAACAAATTTCATTTTTTGTGTAACATTTATTTTGTCATCTGCAAATGCTTTTAATTTGGACTAGTCTAAAATTTTGTCGTTTGGTAAAGAGTTAATGGCTGAAAAATATGTGATCATTTTGTAAAAGTTCAAGTCTTTACCTCACAATTCAGAGTTTTTAAGACCTTGAGGAAGAGGCCTTTTGAAACATTGTAGAAAAAGAGAAAAATGCTGGTAACCAGCATTTTCTCCTTTTCCCACAATGTTTTCTACCCTATCCAGGACAAAAATCATCATTTGAGCCTCATTTATTTTGTCATCTGCAATTGCTTTCAATTTGGCCGAGTCCAAACTTTTGTTGTTTGGAATAAAGATAAGTGCATTCTTAGAATTTTCTGTGATGCCGTAAAACAGTTGACTAATGAGCTGATTTGAGGTCGGCTAATGAACTAATTCAATGTGAAATCTGATTGAGAAATTAGATATGGACTTGTTTGAAATTCAGGCATAAAATTGATTACAGATGAAAATAACAGGTTTCTATAGTAAGACTGATTTCAATGCCATTAGACTTACACATGGGTTTTTTTTTTTTTTTCTTAACTCTTTACCAGATGACAAAATTTTAGACTGGTCCAAATTGAAAGCATTTGAAGACAACACACTAAAAATTGCAAAAGTTAGGAACTGTTTCCTGGTAAGGGTAGAAAACATTGTGGGAAAAGGAGAAAATGCTTGTTACCAGCATTTTCTCCTTCTCCCACAATGTTTTCAAAAGCCTTCTTCCTCAGCATCATTAAAAGTCGGTATTGTGTGGTAAAATGTTAAATTAGAACTTTTTACTGTGACAAAATCATACAAGATGAGTATTTTGAATTTGTAGAATTGTCTTGTCTGCCTCCTATTTTTGCATTCAAACTTATTCTCATAACTTTGCTTGTGCCAAGCCAGATACATGTAGCTCAATGGGTAAGTTACAGGGCTTGAAATGGAATGTGAGTTAGAATCCCAACTCGGCCAACTTCTCGCCTGGAATTGATGATAGTCATTGGGACAGGATTTTTTCCTTTCTCACCACTTAACTTTTTTTTGACCATTTTTCTTTTTTGAAAAGCAGTCAGATGGCTTGGAAAGAGAGTTTTGTAAAGTCCTTAATGTGGAAAGGAACTTCAGGAACACAAGGATAGGTGCACTGGCTGCTGTCATTTCACTGAAATAATATTGACAATAGAAGTTTGAGAGCTTCATTCAACAAATATTTTGCTGACGAAAAGCCTAAGTTTTGGAAACATTGGTGGGAAACAGAGAAAATGCTGGCAAAATAGCATTTTCTCCTTTTCCCACAATGCTTTCCATCCTGTTGTAAGTCTAATCCAATTATTTGTGCCATATTTACTTTGTTCAATTTCAACTGCTTTCAATTTGGACAAGTCTACATTTTTCTTGTGTGGTAAAGAGTTAATACCTGTCTTACGGCTGAACATTGTTTGAACTTTTTTTTCGTGGAAAAGTAGCCAGTTGCTTGAAAAGTGTGTTGTGCAAATGCCAAAGTACAGGTAAAATAATTTCATTTTTGAAAATCACAGGTTTGAAAATGTTTTTCTCTATTTCAGACAAGCATGGATAGCCTTAGGTGAAATGACAAAGGAGACAGCTATGTCAGAATTTGTTACTATGATAGACACTTTGTGTCCATTATTTAAACCCTATTTGGAGGCACAAAAAGCTGAAAAGGAACAAGCAGAAAAGAAAAGGTGAGGGGAAATCTGCATCATGAAGGTTCAAAATTATGAATAGTTTCTGTAAGGTTGTCCTCATTTGTTGCAGGAAAACTAGCCAGTAGAGCAGTAAAGGCCCTCTTATCTCTAAGCATCTGATAATGTACCATTGTATCCTTTAACCCTTTACAAATTTTTAAACTTTTCCAAATTCGAAGCCAGAGCTCTAGATAAGAGGGAGTGATGGTATTCTAAATCCATTATTTCTATTTCTATTCCAAACCCTATGTCGAGACAATTCTAAAGTGTACCCATAACATAGGGTTTAGTGGAGAATAATTAATATTTTCACTTTTGAAATCAAAATCACTCCCTCTGTCAGGAGCTCTGGGAAGCACTTGCAGACAACAAAATAAATGTGATTCAGAAATTGAAATTTGTATATAGAAGGGTAGAAAACATTATGGAAAAAGGAGAAAATGCTGGTTACCAGCATTTTCTTGTTTTTCTACAATGTTTTCAAAAACCTTTATTCTCAGGCTCATCAAAAGTTGGCATTGAGTGGTATAGGGTTAACTCTTTACCACACGCCAAAATTTTAGACTTATCCTCATTCAAAGCATTACCAGACAACAAAAATGCATCTCGAAAATGGAAATTTGCTTGTAGAAAGGTAGAAAACATTGACGTCACCAGCATTTTTTTTCCCCTTCCCACAATATTTTCAAGACTTTTTCCTCAGGGTTGTGAAAATTCAGGATTGTTACGTAAAGGGTTAACCTGTGGCACCAAATAAATTTGGACACTTTCAGTTATGAACAAAAACAAAATGAGAAAACCTGTGGATTTCTCTGGCCAAAATGTCTCAATGTGGCAGACAATGAAGATTCAGTATCAGATTGCGCATTCTCATGCAGTCTAACATTGATCTACACTGGCAGCAAAAACAGCTATAATTGTGACTGGCACTTGACTCTATACCACTCAATCCTGAATTTAGATGACCCTGAGAAAGAGCTCTTTGGAAAACATTGTGGGAAAAGGAGAAAATGCTGGTTTCCAGCCTTTTCTCTTTTTCCCACAATGTTTTTGACCCATCCCAAACCAAATTTCAATTCTTGAGTTACATTTAATTTGTCTGTAAATGCTGTCAGTTTAGGCTAGTCTAAAATTTTGTTGTGTGGTAAAGAGTTAATGGGTTAATTAACCATTGATAAAAACATGTGGTATTACAGGAAGGAAGAAGAAGAACAAAGAAGAAAGGAAGAGGAAGAACGAGAGAGGAAGTTATTAGAGGAAGAAGCCCAAAGACAGTTACAGTTAGAGAGACAAAGACAGATGGAGCAGGAGTGAGTAGTTCAGACAAATATTTTAACTTTTTTCAACAAACCCTTCAAGCCTTTACCAGACAACAAAGTTCTAGACTGGTCAAATTGAAAGCAATTGCAGAAGACGTACTTAGTGTCACTTCAAGCATAAAATTCATCGTTCAAAGGGCTGAAAACTTTGTGGAAAAAGACGAAAATGCTGTTTTGTACAATAAAGGGTTAAAGGTAAAAGACTTTTTTTGGAAAGGGAGAAAATGCTGGTAACCAACAGTTAAAAATAGCAGTTTCTGTAAATTTTCATTCAAAAAATGTTGAATTTCATTTGCAAATTGCTTACCCTCAAATCAGATGTTGAGGGTGACATCATTCTGCATAATTGTTTAATATCTGTGCCAAGTATGATGTTAATAAGTCTCCTGGTTTTAATTTTACAACAAATTACTATGAATTTATCAAACAACCCTCATACACTTATCATGTAATTATATTGTTCACAGATAGAGCTCTAGTTTAAACTTGCATTTTTAGCTCACCTGAGCTCAAAGTGCTCAAGGTGAGCTTTTGTGATAGTAATGTGTCTGTGTCCAGGCATCAACAATTACCTTGTGTGCACTCTAGAGGCCACATTTTTAGTCCAATACTCATGAAACTTTGTCAGAATGTCTGCCTTGATGAGATCTTGGATATTGGCTCATGTCGGGTAAAAAAGTAGGTCACCAAAATTTTAGAAAAACCTTGTGTGCACTCTAGAGGCCACATTTTTAGTCTAATGCTTATGAATCTTGGTCAGATTGTCTTGATGATATCTCAGTGATGTCTCGGACAAGTTCAAAATAGGGTCATTTCTTGATGATATCTCTGACATGTTAAAAAATAGGTCAAGTAAGTCAAAATGTAGGTCACAAATATTCATTACAACCAGGATCTGTTCAGCTTTATCGATCCCAGGTGACTTTACTCAGGTGAGCGCTTTAGGGCCTATGGCCCTCTTCTTAATTAGTACATTCCTGTAACATATACCTAACCTAGTCCTGAGTTAACCCTTTCCCAAACGACAAATTTTGGACTGGTCCAAATTGAAAGAGTTTGCAGACAACAATTTTAAATTTGATGAAAATGGCAGAAAGGTCTCAAAAAGGGTAGAAAACACCGTGGGAAAAGGAGAAATTGCTCGTTATGAGCAATTTCTCCTTTTCCCACAGTGTTTTCAAAAGACTTGTACTGCAGACACGTGAAAACCAGGGCTTGCTTGGGAAAGGGTTAACATACCTCTCCCATTAATTCTTTACCAGGGGGGCAAATATTGTAAGACTTGTACATATCAAAATAATTTGGCCACCAGCATTTTCTCATGTTCCCACTCTGTCTGAAAAAGTTATTTTACTAGGATTGTAATAAGATTTCTAGTTAGGTATTACACAGACCTCCAGATAAAAGGGAGTGATAGTATTCTAAATCCATTATTTCTCTTCCAAACCCTATGTTGTGGGTACTCAATAGAATCGTCTCGATGAGACGATTCTAATGGAGTACCCATAACATAGGGTTTAGTGGAGATGAATTTATATTTTCACTTTTGAAATCAAAATCACTCCCTCTATCTGGAGCTCTTGCCGTATAGGATTAATTTTTGAGCTTATGAAATGATGCAAAAAAAAGTCCAAAATAAACTTTTTTTTTTTCAGCAAGTCTAAAACTTTATTTTCTGGTAAGGATTAAAATCCCACACAATTTCTAGTTTAACTCTTTACTTGATAGCAATTTCAGGTGGCTTAAATGGTGGAATTTTTCTTTGATAGAATAGAAAAAATGTGAGAAAAGGAGAAAATGCTTTTTACCAGCATTTTCTTCTTTTCCCACAATGTTTTCAAAAGGTTTCTCCTTCAGGGTCATTAAAACTCAGGATTGTGTGATAAAGGATTCGACTACCTTTAGGAATGGTTTGAAAACATTTTGGGAAAAATAAGAGGAAATGCTAGTAACTAGCATTTTTTCTTTCCTCACGATGTTTTCAACCCTTCCAAAGGCAAATCCCATTATTAGAATAATTATTAGATTTAGATCTGTTATTTGCAAATGCTTTGGTTTAGGACAATTTTCAAATTTTGTCCTCTGGTACAGAGATGACTCTTTACCACACAGTCATGAGCTTTAATGACCCTGAAGCAAAAGCCTTTTGAAAACATTGTGGGAAAAGGAGAAAATGCTAATAACCAGCATTTTCGCCTTTTCCCACAATGTTTTTTACACTTGCCAAAACAAATTTCAGTTTTTGAGTCATGTGTACTTTGTTGTCTGCAAGTGCTTTGAATTTGGACTAGTCCACAATTTTGTCATTTGGTAAAGAGTTAATCCCGATGGTGGGACACAAGAAACTTGTTATGTTTTTCTCTTCCTTGCCAATTATGGTATTAGTTGCCTGACAAATTTGATCATATTTTGTCTAGGGAATTTGCATTGCTGCAAGGTAGACATGTTATACCTCGTCTTAGGTGTTGCTTCTAAATTTATTGGTTTTGAAAAGCTGAAACTCAATCCGAGAGAAACACTGATCAAAAAGCCATTCTAAACAACATCCTTACTCCAACTTTAAATTTAGAAAATCACACAATTTCTGATAGGCGATACAGAATTCTGATTGGCTTACTTTTTTATCAAACAGCAAACTTCTAGACTTGTCCAGATTGAGAGCATTTTGCAGATGACAGATGAAATGTGACTCAGAAATTGAAATTTGTTTTGGGAAAGGTAGAAAATATTAAGGGAAAAGAAGAAAATGCTGGTAAACAGCAATTATCAATATGCATCCCTCGCATCATTTCTACCAACCTACATTTCGGTAATTTTTGGGGGCATTTAACATCAAAACCATGGGTTCATCAAGCAGTAGACTGACAAAAGTTAAGTCTTGTCCAGTCTGAAATATTTGTAGAGGACCAATTAACCCTTTCCCAAACAAGCCCTGGTTTTCACGTGTCTGCAGTACAAGTCTTTTGAAAACACTGTGGGAAAAGGAGAAATTGCTCGTAACGAGCAATTTCTCCTTTTCCCACAGTGTTTTCTACTCTTTTTGAGACCTTTCTGCCATTTTCATCAAATTTAAAATTGTCGTCTGCAGACTCTTTCAATTTGGACCAGTCCAAAATTTGTCGTTTGGGAAAGGGTTAAAGGAGGCTAAAATGGTGGAGTATATCTTTGATAAAATAGAAAACATTGTGGGAAAAAGGGGAAATGACAGTGGCCAGCATTTTCACCCTTTCAGTTAATGTTTTCAAAAGCCTTTTTCTTGGGTATTCTCAGAAATGTAAATTAAAGGCTCGAAGGGGCCATTCAGAAATCTATGATCAAACCAAGCTTTGAAAAATGTTTCACAGCTGAAGTAAGCTAGGCAATTGCTGGCAAAACATCAATAGTTAAGACAGGGAAGTGTAAGAAAGGAAACTGTTAACTTTTTACCTAACAACAAAATGTTAGACTGATCCAAATTAAAAGCAGTTGCAGATGACAATTCAAATGTGGCTCAAATGAGGAAAAATATGTAAGAAAGAGTACAAAACATTGTGGGAAAAGGAGAAAATGCTGGTTACCAGCATTTTCTCCTTTTCCCAAAATGTTTTCAGAGGCTTTCTTCTTCAGGGTTGTTAAAACTTGGGATTGTGTGGTAAAGGGTAAAATGGTCTTCCCTAGGATTATGTAGCCTCTTAATTCTTTACATAATGACAAAATCCTAGACTTGTCCAAATTGAAAGAGTGCAGACAACAAATTAAATGTTACTCAAGACATGAAATTTCTTTCGTAGAGTCAAAAATGTTGTTGGAAAATTAGAAAATGCTGGTTACCAGCATTTTCCCACAGTATTTTCAAAAGCCTTCTGCCTCAGCGTCACCAGAAGTCAGGATTGTTTGATAAAGGGTTAAAAGATTTTATCTGGATTTGGTATCAGGATTTTGCAAAGACTTGTGGGAATGGCAATTGATAAATTATGGTTGATTAATTGTGGGTTCACCATTTAATTTGTTATCTGGAAATACTTTCATAATATTACTGTCTGAAAAATTGTCTTTTTTAGGGGGGTAAAAATGTTTCTGTTTGTTAAATCTTTTTCTTGGTTAAATGTAAATTAGCTTTAAAAGAGGAGAAAAAATAATGAAGGGCAATATAGTAATAATATTTTCAGCTCACCTGAGCACAAAGTGTTCATGGTAAGCTATTGTGATCGTGCTGTGTCCATCATGCGGTATGCGTCGTCCGTCGTCTTTACTTTTTACCTTGTGTACGCTCTAGAGGCCACATTTTCGGTCCGATCCTCATGAAACTTGGTCAGAATGTTTGTCTTGATAAAATCTCGGACGAGTTGGAAATTGGGTCATGTGGGGTCAAAAACTAGGTCACTAGGTCAAATCTTAGAAAAACCTTGTGTACGCTCTAGAGGCCACATTTTCCGTCAGATACTTGTGAAATTTGGTCAGAATGTTTGTCTTGATAAAATCTTGGATGAGTTCGAAACTGGGTCATGTGGGGTCAAAAACTAGGTCACTAGGTCAAATCTTAGAAAAACCTTGTGTATGCTCTAGAGGCCACATTTTCAGTCTGATCCTCATGAAACTTGGTCAGAATGTTTGTCTTGATGAAATCTCGATACTTTTTGCAGATGCTTTAACTCTTTACCACACTATCACAGGTTTTAACGACCCAGAAGAGGAAGCCTTTTGAAAACATTGTGGAAAAAGGAGAAAATGCTGGTTACCAGCATTTTCTCCTTTTCCCACAATGTTTTCTAACCTTCCCAAAATAAATTTCAGTTTTTGAATCATATTTATTTTGTCGTCTGCAAATGCTTTCAATTTAGGCGAGTCTAAAATTTTGTCATTTGGTAAAGGGTTAAATCCCCACTTCACAGAGCATGGTTCATATAAAGAAAAGGTAAAACAAAATGGTAAACTGAGGTTGTCATATATTTGCTGTTTTCTACAAGCTTTCATGTTGACACCATTCAGTGGCATTGTTAATTTTTCTGATTTTTTAGCTCACCTTAGCACAACGTGCTAAAGGTGAGCTATTGTGATCGCCCTATGTCCGTCGTCCGTCAATAATTTCTTTAAACATCTTCTTCTACTAAACCACTGGGCCAATCTTGATGAAACTTGGCAGGGATGTTCCTTTGGTAAAGCTCTACCAAAATTGTTCAAAGAATTGAATTCCACCTACAACTCTGGTTGCCATGGCAACAAAAAGGAAAAAAAAAAGCAAAATCTTTAAAAATCTTCTTCTCTGAAACTAGAAGGCGCAGAGCTTTGATACTTGGTATGTAGCATCTCCTAGTGGACCTCTACCAACTTTGTTCATTTGATGCCCCTGGGGTCAAAACTGGCCCCGCCCCAGGGGTCACAAGTTTGAGCATAGTAACAAAGAAGGAAAACTTTAAAAATCTTCTTCTCTGAAACTTGAAGGTGTAGAGCTTTGATATTTGGCATGTAGCATCTCCTAGTGGACTTCTACCAACCTTCTACCTATGCCTTCAAGTTTCAGAGAAGATGCCCCTGGGGTCAAAACTGGCCCTGCCCCGGGGGTCACAATTTCCAACATAGGAACAAAGAAGGAAAACTTTATAAAAATCTTCTTCTGTAAAACTAGAAGGCATAGAGCTTTGATATTTGGCATGAAGCATTTCCTAGTGGACCTCTACCAAGTTTGTTCATATGATGCCCTTGGGGTCAAAACTGGCCCTGCCCTGGGGGTCACAAGTTCAAACATAGGAACAAAGAGGGGAAACTTTAAAAATCATCTTCTCTGAAACTGGAATGCGTAGAGCTTTGATATTTGGTATGTAGCATCTCCTAGTGGATCTCTACCAAGTTTGTTCATATGATGCCCCTGGGGTCAAAACTGGCCCCGCCCCGGGGGTCACAAGTTTGAGCATAGTAACAAAGAAGGAAAACTTTAAAAATCTTCTTCTCTGAAACTTGAAGGCGTAGAGCTTTGATATTTGGCATGTAGCATCTCCTAGTGGACCTCTACCAAGTTTGTTCATATGATGCCCCTGGGGTCAAAACTGGCCCCGCCCCGGGGGTCACAATTTCCAACATAGGAACAAAGAAGGAAAACTTTAAAAATCTTCTTCTGTAAAACTAGAAGGCATGGAGCTTTGATATTTGGTATGTAGCATTGCCTAGTAGACCTCTACTAAGTTTGTTCATATGATGCCCTTGGGGTCAAAATTGGCCCTGCCCCGGGGGTCACAAGTTAAAACATAGGAACAAAGAAGGAAAACTTTAATTTTTTTTTCTCTGAAATGGGAAGGCATACAGCTTTGATATTTGGTATGTAGCATCTCCTAGTGGACTTCTACCAAGTTTGTTCCAAGGATGCTGCTTGGGTCAAAACTGGCCCTGCCCCTGGGGTCACAAGTTCGAACATAGGAACAAAGAAGGAAAACTTTATAATTCTTCTTTTCTGAAACCGAAAGGTGTGGAGCTTTGATATTTGGTATGTTGCATCTCAGAGTGGACCTCTACCAAGTTTGTTCATATGATGCCCCTGGGTCAAAACTGGCCCCGCCCCGGGGGTCACAAGTTCGAAGATAGGAACAAAGAAGGAAAACTTTAAATTTCTTTTTCTCTTAAACGGGAAGGTGTAGAGCTTTGATTTTTGGTATGTAGCATTTCCTAGTGGACCTCTACCAAGTTTGTTCATATGATGCCCCTGGGTCAAAACTGGCCTAGCCCCGGGGGTCACAAGTTCGAACATAGGAACAAAGAAGGAAAACTTTAAAATTCTTCTTTAAAACTGGAAGACATAGAGCTTTGATATTTGGTATGTAGTGATTCTCTTCTAAGTTTGTTTGCCCATCTAAGCGCAACAAGTCCATTGAGTTCAAAATTGGGTCATCTTGGGTCATAAACTAGGTCACTAGGTCAAATTAAAGAAATACCTTGTTGGCACTCTCGAGGCCACATAATTTGCTCAATTGCCTTGAAAACTAGTTAGAAAGTTTGTCTTTATAAAGTCTCACATAAGATTAATTTGGGTCAACTTGGGTCATAAACTAGTTCACTGGGTCAAATTAAAGAAATACCTTGTTTGCACTCTGGAGACCACATTTATTGCTCAAATGACCTGAAATTTGGCCAGAATGTTTGTCTTGATGAAATACCAGATGAGTTTGGATTTGGGTCACCTGGAACCATAAACTAGGTCACTAGGTCAAAATAAAGAAATACCTTGTGGCACTCTAGAGGCCACATTCTTTGCTTAATTGCCTTGAAAATTGGTCAGAATGTTTGTCTTTGTAAAATCTCACATGAGTCTGAATTTGGGTCAACTGGGGTCATAAACTAGGTCACTTGGTCAAATTAAAGAAATAGCTAGTGGGCACTCTAGAGGCCACATTTATTATTCATTTGATTTGAAAATTGGTTAAAATGTTTTTTTTGATATAGTCAAAGACCAGTTCAAATTTGGGTCATCTGGGGTCATAATCTAGATCACTAGGTCAAATTAAAGAATTATCTTTAGGGCACTCGAGGCCACATTTTTTGCTCAATTGACTTGAAAATTGGTCAGAATGTTTGTCTTCATGAAATATGAGTTTGAAATTGGGTCACCTGCGGTCAAAAACTAGGTCACATGGTCAAGAAAAACCTTAAAGGCACTCTACTAAGGTGAGCGACCCAGGGCCATCATGGCCCTCTTGTTTTTTTTAATGAATTTATATCAATATTTAAACAACATCAAACAAACAAAGTTAACAATAATATGTGAAGGGAAAGGGTGAAAACAAAATGGTGAAACGGAATTATTAAATACTTTCTGCAAATTACATGGTTTCATACTTACACCTTTCAGTGGCTATGTTAACTTTTCTGATTTTTTTCACTCAAGTTTAACCCTTTACTGCACAATAACGCCTTTTGACACCCCTGGGAAAGAAGCCTTTTGAAAACATTGTAGGAAAAGGAGAAAATGCTGGTAACCAGCATTTTCTCCTTTTCCCACAATGTTTTCTACCCCATCAAAGCAAAGTTGCACTATTTGAGCCACATTGAAATTGTCGCTTGCAAATGCTTTCAATTTGGACAAGGCGAAAGTTTTGTTGTCTGGTAAAGGGTTAATTAAGATTTAACTCTTTACCACACAATCCCGACTTTTAACGTCCCTAAGAAAGAAGCATTTTGAAAACATTGTAGGAAAAGGAGAAAATGCTGGTAACCAGCATTTTCTTCTTTTCCCACAATGTTATCTACTCTTCCGAAAACAAATTTCTATTATTGAGTCACGTTTATTTTGTCGTCTGCAAAAGCTTTCAATTTGGACAAGTCTGAAATTTTGTCGTTTGGTAAAGGGTTAAATCCCCTCTTCACAGAGCATGGTTCATATAAAGAAAGGGTAAAACAAAATGGTGAACTGAGGTTGTCATATATTTGCTGTTTACTACAAGCTTTCATGCTGACACCATTCAGTGGAATTTTTTTTTTCAATGAATTTATATCAAAATTTAAACAACAACAAACAAACAAAGTTAACAATAATATGTGAAGGGACAGGGTGGAAACAAAATGGTGAAACGGAATTATTAAATACTTTCTGCAAATTACATGGTTTCATACTACACCTTTCAAGGGCTATGTTAACTTTTCTGATATTTTTTCACTCAAGTTTAATTAAAATTTAACTCTTTATCACACAATCCCGACTTTTAACGACCCTAAGAAAGAAGCCTTTTTTGAAAACATTGTGGGAAAAGGAGAAAATGCTGGTAACCAGCATTTTCTCCTTTTCCCACAATGTTTTCTACTCTTCCCAAAACAAATTTCAATTATTGAGTCACGTTTATTTTGTCGTCTGCAAAAGCTTTCAATTTGGACAAGTCTAAAATTTTGTCGTTTGGTAAAGAGTTAGTCAAAAAGTAATACCAAACAAACAATGATTCATGAAGGGAAAGTTAAAAGCCAGAAAGTCAGTTGTTATAAGTCAGAATTAGATATAAATACCAAACAAGCAAACAATGATTCATGAAGGGAAAAGGTTGAAACAAACAGAACAGAATAATACAGAAACTTTATTCGCAATATCAACTTATAATGTTCATCAAAATGGTGAAATGGAATTATCAGATATTTGTGAAGAACTCTGTGGTTTCATGCTGACACTATTTTGTACCATCGATAGTGTTATTGATTTAATTTGTCTAAATTAAAATACCGAACAAACAAACAAACATTAATATTTATAGGGAAAGAGTTGAAACAAAATGGTGAAATGGAATTATCCGATATTTGCTGTGAACTACATGGTTTCATGCTGACACCATTTAGTGGATGCGATACAGTTATTGATTTTTCTCTGTAATTTCAGGCGACAGATCCGAGCTGCCCTCAATCAGCAAACAGCTCAGCAATTTAAACAGTACGCGGAACAACAGTGCCCCGGGAATACTAAACAGGTATTGTTGTTTCAGAACTTGTTCTTTTAGAATGGTTTTTAGTAGCCTTGCTTTTGCTGTGGCTTTCTTTCTTTCTTTTTTTCTTTCTTTCTTTCTTTCTCTCTCATCCCTGTACTCTCTCCCCCCCTCTCTCTCTCTCTCTCACTCTGTCTCTCTGTCAGTCTGTCTCTCTGTCTGTCTGTCTGTCTCTCTCTCTCTCTATCTTTCTCCTTCATTTTTTCTTTTTTTTTCTTTCTTCCCTTCTTTCATTCTTCTGTTTAACCTCTTAACTAACCTATAAAATTTTAGACTTGTCAAAGCATTTCAGATAACAAAATAAGTGTGACTCAAAACTATTAAGTTTTTTGCGGGGGAAGGTAGAAAATATTGTGGAAGAAGGAGAAAATGCTGGTTACCACCATTTTCTTTTTTCTTCAATGTTTTCAAAAGTTTTATTATTCAGGGTTGTTTAAACTTGGGATTGTTTGGTCAAAGGTTAATTTTAGACTTGTCTGAACAGAAAGTATTTGCAGGCAACCAAATAAATTTGACTCAAAAATTAAAACCTGTTATTAGAAAGGCAGAAAATATTGTGGAAAAAGGTTATCTGCATTTTGTCCTTTTTCCTCAATATTTTCAAAAGTCTTCCTCTGTAGGGTTGTTTAAACTTTTGATTATCTGGTTAAGGGTGAACTCTTTTTATCAAGGAACAAGATCATAGCAGCTGACATTTGAAACTGTTTGTAAAATGAATAATAAACATGAAGTATGTTTGATACATTAATATGTATATATTATTGAAACATTGTGGCAAAAGGAGAAATTGCTTCTTTACAAGCAGTTTCTCCTTTTTCTACAATATTTCAAAATAATGTAATTTGTCTCTGAAATATAAGAAAACATTATGGTAAATGAAAAAAATGCTGGTAACTGGCATTTTTTCCTTTGCCCACATTGTTTTTGAAAGTCTTTTTGTCAAGGTCGTTAAATCTCTGGATTGTGTGGTAGTGGGTTAAGTTTTATTTTCGCTGTATTGGAATGATATAATTATTTATACACTGTTACCCAAAGGTTATCGTTATCTTTCAAGGAGATGTTCAAGTGTTTGGCTGATTGCTTTGTCGCTATAAATAGACACCTTCATAGGCGAAATTTAAAGCAGCATTAATGCAGTGTTGCCCAATATTCTTCAGCTGTTGTGCATTAACTTGTTACCAAACGACAAGATTTTAGACTTGTCCAATTTCAAAGTGTTTGCAGACAACAACATCTGATTCAAAAATTGAGTTTTGTTTTTGGAAGGATAAAAAACATTAATTTTGTGAAAGAGGAGAAAACGCTGGTTACTAGTATGTTCTCCTTTTCCCTCAATTTTTTCAAATGGCCTCCTTCTCAAGGTTGTTAAAACTCTAGACTCTGTGGTAAAGGTTTACTCTGATATTAAACAATCCTTGCTCGAGCCCAATAACTCAGGGCTTGAAGCCCAGGTGTCACTGGCTGGAATCTTCAGCTTGATGATTTTCTTTCAGAGGATTGATGATAGTTGTTGCCACAGGATATCATTCCTCTTTCATTGTTGAACCATGGTCCATGAACCATGACCATGGTCATTTGGGAAAGCAACTAGTGGCTGGGAGAAAATATTTTACAAAGCACTGGTAAAAGAAATTCCAGGAAGGGGTGAATGGATGCACTGGCCACACAGATATAACTGAGATAATG
Organism: Tridacna gigas; assembly: GCA_945859785.2. Taxonomy (NCBI): domain Eukaryota; kingdom Metazoa; phylum Mollusca; class Bivalvia; order Cardiida; family Cardiidae; genus Tridacna; species Tridacna gigas. The sequence goes on along the minus strand of OX244029.2, from coordinate 15,427,294 downwards.
TTGAAAACACTGCTAAACACCAAACAAATGAAAATTCTCAGTGTTTTCTCCTTTTTTCCCTTGTCTAAGACAACTCTACCAAAGGACAAAATTTGGACCTTTCTGAATTCAAAGCATTTGCAGATGACAAATTAAATGTGGCTTAACCCTTTACCACACAATCATGAGTTTTAACGACCACGAACAAAATGCCTTTTGAAAACATTTTGGGAAAAGGAGAAAATGCTGGTAACCAGCATTTTCTCCTTTTTTGATAATGTTTTCTACCCTTGCCAAGAAAAATTTCATTTTTTTAGTTACATTTATTTTAGCGTCTGCAAATGCCTTGAATTTGGACAAGTCTAAGATTTTGTCGTTTGGTAAAGAGTTAAATAGTGTAGGTTGGTTATGAACAGTTAGAAAACATGTGGAAAAAGGAGAAAATGCTGGTAACCAGCATTTTCTCCTTTTTCCACAATGTTTTCAAAAGCCTTCTTCATAAAGGTCATGAGAACTCAGGATTGTGTGGTAAAGGGTAAATTGAGTGTCATTTGATTCATCATCCACACATTAAAAATCGACAAGCCTACAATTTTGTCTTGAAAACAGTTAGATCAGGAAGGGGATGAAACTGTGTTTTGACTGGAGACAGATATGGGCTTGGAAAATTGATTATTGGATAGAAAAGAATAATGATGATATTTATTTCTGTTGTGGATTATCTCTCTATCTGGAAGCAAAGTTTTAAACCTGTTCATATTGAATGCATTTGCAGACGACATAGTTTTTTACCCTTTACCAAATGACAAAATTTAGGACTTCTCCAAATTCAAAGCATGTTCATGGGAAAAATTTAATGATGAAATTTGTGAGTGAAATGGCTGAAAGCGTTGTTGGAAAGAAGAAAATGCTGGTTACCAGCATTTTCTTCTTTTTCCCATGGTGTTTTTAAAAGCCATCTTTCTCAGGATCATGGAAATTCAAGGTTATAATCAGTGTGGCTCAAAGGATGGGATTTGACTTTAATAGTATTGAAAACATTGTAATAAAAACAGGAAATACTGATTAACATTTTCTCTTTTGTCACAATGTTTGTCACAAAGCCTATCTCCTTGGGGTAGTAAAAAATCCTTGGTAAGGCCATGCAAAGCAGTTAAAAAGTCACTCACTGCTGCCCTGCTGTCCATGTCACATGATCTCTTGACCAAGGGAGACTTGCTGCATCGTCAAATTGCTTAACTCTTTCTTTACAAACTCTGGAAATAATTCCATTTTTTCCAAATTCTAAAAATAGATTTACACTGTTATTAAAAACCACTTTCGTCATAGTTTAAAAACATGGTAGCGGACGATGTAGATCAAAGATCAGACTGCACATTCTGTGCAGTCTGATCTTGGTCTATGCCATCCGCAAAAAGCTACTCAAGTTGTCATCATTAGTGAAAGAGTTAGCTCTTTACCAGACAATAAATACTAAGACTTGTCCAAATTCAAAGCATTTGCAGACGACAAAGTAAAAGTTATTCAAAAACTGAAATTTGTCTCTTGAAGAGTGGACAACACAGTGGGAAAAGAAGAATGTGATGGTTACCAACATTTTCTCCTTTGCCTGCATTGTTTTCAACAGTTTTTTTTCTTGGGTTGTTAAAACTAGGGAAGGAGCAGTAAAGTGTTAAGGATAGATCATACAGCAGGTTGCTGAGCCCATACATTTGCTTCCCTCTACCAGTTTCACAGGTTCAGTTCAGAGATAATGATGGTAGGGGCAGTACACAGTTGCCCCTTGAAGTTGTTGGCATTTGGAAATGGATCGAGGTCGGCCATTTCATCTTTGTTCTTCAGTAATTCCAACGTCGTCTATCCTACAGTCATTGAAAAGACACATCCGAGACTCCCAAGTCTACAACCAATTTCTTGTACTCATGTTGTCCTTCAGCCATTGAGAAGCTTATGCCCTGTCCTCGAAGCTTTCTCATTGTCCTTAGAATGACTGCATTGGAGAGTTCAAGTCTACAACTGATTTCTTGTACACCAATGTCGTCCTCCAGCCATCCAATAGCTGGTCCCCTGTCTTCAGGGTTATATCATTATCTTTCTGCCTTTTTGAATCTGGTAGAATTTTAGAATTTTGTAAATTGAAAGCATTTGCAGACAAAAAATTAGATGTGGGTTCAGTGATTGAATTTGTCTTTGAAATAGCAGAAAACATTTTGCAAAAAGGAGAATATGCTGGTTAACAGCATTGTCTCCTTTTCCTACAGTGTATTCAAAAGTCTTTTTTTCCTCAGGTTGTTAAAACCAGGTATTTTTTGGTAAAGGGTAAAGCCATTGTAACCCACATACAAGTATATGTATGGATTATAATTTTGCATGGTCATTCTCCTTGATGAGAAGAAAATCATGTTAGTTAATCAAGCAGGCCCAAGGTCAAGGTCATACATCAAGGTCATGTGATCAAGTTGTCTCAACTGAGTTTCTACTTGTTTCTGAATTAGCAAGTGTCCTGGTAAATTGGCTAACCCTTGGAGCGCCAAATAAACCCAACAGTCTTTTTTTTTAAGTCTGCAAAATTTAATAAGACAAATGTCAGAATTGCTTTTGTCTGTTGTGTTTCAGGAATGCAGACAGTGTAAATCAAAGATCAGACTGAACATATTGTGCAGTCTGATCTATTCTGGATGCAGTCAGACATGTTAGACATGGTTTAACCCTTTACCACACAATCCCGACTTTTAACGACCCTGAGAAAGAAGCCTTTTGAAAACGTGGAAAAAGGAGAAAATGCTGGTAACCAGCATTTTCACCTTTTCCCACAATGTTTTCTATCCTTCTCAAGACAAATTTCAATATTTCAGTCACATTTATTTTGTCATCTGCAAATGCTTTCAATTTTGACTGATCTAAAATTTTGTTGTTTGGTAAAGAGTTAAGGGTTAATTTATCATCTCCCTGCTCTATATATTTTCTCAAATGGCACCTGAGGCTTGACATATTGCCCCTGAGCAAACTTCTAGTATTTATTCAGCACTCTAAATGCAAAGCTTATCTGATGACAGTCATTTTCACTCGATTTTCCTAAATGACAAAATATTAGACTGGTCCAAACTGAAAGCAGTTGCTGATGGCAAGTAGAAGGTGGCTCAAATGAGGTGAATGATCTCTGGAAGGGTAGAAAACATTTGTGGGAAATGGAGAAAGTGCTGGTTACCAGGGTTGTCAAAGCATGAGATTGTTTGGTAAATGGTTAACTCTTTACCAAACGAAAAAATTTCAGACTGGTCCAAATTGAAAGAATTTGCAGACGACAAAATAAATGTTAATGAAAAATTGAAGTTTCATTTTGGAAGGGCAGAAAATTTTGTGGGAAAAGGAGAAAATGTTGCTTACCAGCATTTTCTCCTTTTCCCACAATGTTTTCAAAAGGCTTCTGTCTCAGGGTCGTTAAACGTCAGGATTGTGTGGTGAAGAGTTAACCCTTTACCAGATGACAAAATTCTAGCCTTGTCCAAATTGAAAGCATTTGCAGACATCAATTTCAATGTGGCGTAAAAATGGTGCAACTTTTCTTTGATAGGGTAGAAAACATTGTGGGAAAAGGAGAAAATGCTGGTTACCAGCATTTTCTCCTTTTTGCACAATGTTTTCAAAAGGCTTCTTTCCCAGGGGCGTCAAAAGGCGGCATTGTGCGGTAAAGGGTTAACTCATTTATAACTAAATGTTTGAAAAGCAGTTTCAAAGCTGTTTTGGCCAGTTTATCGAACAAACTAAAGGACAGTAAAAATCCAAGAACACATCTCATATTATAGCGGTCTGATCTGGACTTAAGACGTCCGAGGATTGATGATATTCATTGTCATGGGATATAACTGAAATAATGTTGAAAAAACTTGTTGAACGCCCTACAATTTATCAATCAAGGTCTGCAGAACCAGGAGGGTTGAGGCGGCAAAGTGATCGTGTCTGTAACAATGTGAGTCATGCTGTGGCAAAAGCTAGCTTAATGCACTTCAGTGATGCTGTGGCAAAAGGTGGCTTCGTATATCTCTGTGATGCATAATACCAAGCAAGTCATTGCATAATTATGGATCCATCAAAATACATGTAGTTCAACAATCGACTGAATCATGAGGTAAACGGGTCCTTTGACATGCAGAAAATTTACAGATAGGCTGACATGGTCGATACTTTTTGAAGATGCATTAAGCCTCATTTTCATAGAGCATGGCTCAAATATTTCTAACTTAGCTGTTTTGCAAAGAAATGTCAAAGTATTGTCGTAGCCCTGTTGTCTTTGTTGTTGTTCTCGTGCAAAAACTATGACATTTTCTCATACCTCTGTCATTACTGAAAATATTTACATCAATATTGGGCTAGTTAATTATCAAAGCTGATTGCAGCACAGACAGTAGTGTACAGGAGTTGAAACCATGGTCGCTGGTTTGAATCCTCAGATCAGCCAATTTCTTTCCAAGTATTGATGATAGTCACTGCAACAGGACTTATTCCTCTCTCAATGCTGTTTTTATGGTGGTTATGTAGAAAAGCAGCCAGTGCTTGGGAAGAATACTGTACTGGTACAAGAAACTCCAGGAAAGCATGGATAGGTGATCTGGCCACAGCGACATAACTGATATAATGTTGAAAAGAGCATTAAATACTATACCATGCAAACAAAAGCTGAACTAATATGAAATCAGCATTTTCCTCTTTTCCTACATTGTTTTAAAACTGTTTCAGTCCCATTTATGTACCACATTACTTTGTCGTCTGCAAAATACTTTCAATTTCGACTTATCAAAGATTTTGTCATTTTGTAAAGATTTAAACGCCTGGCTTTTTTCCCAGATAAAATGTAAAAAGTCAGTAAAAAGGTACTACATGTACCTGATTTGTTAAAAGGAAAGAATTCTTTGGGAAAAAAGTTAGGTTGCTATGGAAACAGAAAAGCTAAATATGTCGGGAAAAATCTTGGAAATCAAGTTGCTTCTTCACTGTCAATACATTTTTTGGTTGAATTGGGTTCTTATGTTTCATAAAACAAAGTCTTCAACTCTTTACCAAAGGACAAAATTTAGGACTCGACCAAATTGAAAGCATTTGCAGACAACAAATTAGATGTAATACAAATGATGCTTTCTCTCTTTTAAAGGGTAGAAAACATTTTGGGAAAAGCCTTTCCCACAATGTTTTCAAAAGCCTTTTTCTTCAGAGTTGTTAAAAGTCTGGATTGTGTGGTAAAGGGTTAAACTTTTGTGAGGTTCATATTTAATTCTGTACCAGAATGACAATAGGTTAGACTTGTCAATAATGAAAGCATTTTGGGAACAATGAAATCATTTTGGCTCAGATGATGAGATAATGGTTTTACAAAGGGTAGGAAACCATTCTGCAAACCTCGGGTGATCCGTTGATCAAGTCCCTCGGCTGTATCATGCAGCTTGATATGCACCTACAAGGTACATTTCTTCACCGGAAATATGCTGTTATACCATTCTTAGACTTCTGAGGCTCCTCTTAGAAGAGATAACATGTGTCAGAATTTCGTATCCAAATTTTTCTAAATATATTTCCGTTGATGAATAGTTTGTACTTTCAATTTTTAATGTTGCTTATCAATTCAGTTGGAAGTTTCCATCAACAAACTGATAGATGTGGACAACCTAATCTGTTGCTATTCGATTTACATGGGCACGGCCATATTTAAGATCATACGACTCGCAGTTCAAAATGCAGACCTTCTTGATACGGACAAGGTTATGTAGTAAACAGAATTGGCCGAGTTGTGACGAGTGGAAGACACTGATTTTAGCATTTTCTTCTTTCCTGACAGTGGTTTCAAAGGCCTTTTTCATTTGGGTGGTCATAAAACAGGATTGTTTGGAAATACAAAGTTTAAAGTAACAATAGCTGCCAAAAGTAAACAAAGCAGATGTTAAAATGCATTGAAATTTATACCATACCATTTTGAAGTATGGACATAATTGTGAAGATGACAATCTGTTACTGTACAGTTGGTCCACGTGCTAATCACTGGCACATAAATTTATTTCAAAACTAGGTTAAAATGTGCCAGATCACTTTTGTTAGCCTTTTGCCTGATTTTGAAATTAATCTTTTCTTCTAGCGGACGAACCATTCAATAACAGATTGTCATCTTCACTATATTTTCCATACTTTTAAATAGTATGATATAAATTTAAATGCATTTTAACATCTGCATTGTGTTTTTGGCAGCTATTTGGCCCTTAACCCTTTACCAAACGACAAAATTTAAACTGGTCCAAATTGAAAGCATTTGCAGACAACAAAGTAAATGTAACTTAAATACAGAAATTCTTTTTGGGATGGGTAGAAAACATTGCAGGAAAAGGAGAAAATGCTGGTTACTTGCATTTTCTCCATTTCCCACTATGTTTTCAAAAGACTTTTCTTCCAGGGTCGCTAAAAGGTGGGATTGTGTGGTAAAGAGTAAAAGTTTACATACCAGTTATGTTATCTGCACCATCAGGCCATAGTTTCCAGTCTAAATTTAGAGTTTCACCATATTTTTTGGCTTCCTTTACTCTTTCTGCACACTTCAGTCTATATGTCAGTGGCTGATGTACGGTGGCACAAAAGTGACATGGAAGATATATTTTATACTACGTGCGCACGTAATAGTTATTACGTGCGCACGTATTAGTTAATACGTGCGCACGTATTAGCTACTGCGTGCGCACGTAATAACTAATACGTGCGCACGTATTAGCTAATACGTGCGCACGTATTAGCTAATACGTGCGCACGTATTAACTAATACGTGCGCACGCAATAGTATTACGTGCGCACGCAGTAGCTAATACGTGCGCACGTATTAACTAATACGTGCGCACGTATTAACTAATACGTGCGCACGTAATAATCGACCAATCAGTTTATAAGGAACAGAAGCCATATTGTTGCGAGGGAAGGGCAAATACGGTCCATCGAATTACCCCAAAGTACCCCAAAACACCCCAAACCACCCAAAACATCCCAAACCACCCCGAAACACCTTTTATATGATATAAGATTATTAATACAGTAAGGGTTGGTTGAATTGTTGGGTAAGGATCACTTTTAACAAAAAATATCTATATTACGTCCTGTCATGTTAGCCTAAGGATAAAAGGACTACATGCATTACATGCGCTAGAGACTTTGGCCCCACTGAGATCTGGGACCATAATGTCTGACTGTCTGAAAAAGTTCGTTCATGCCTCCAAACTATATGTAATCAGAATGGCAAACATTGTGGACCCGGATCCGACTGCCCCTTGAAAGAGCAGTCTGATCTGGGTCCATTATGTTTGGTCATGTCTGACTGTCTGAAAAAGTTCGTTCATGCCTCTATATGTAGTTAGAATGGCAAGCATTGTGGACCCAGATCCGACTGCCCCTTGAAGGAGCAGTCTGATCTGGGTACATTATGTTTGGTCATGTCTGACTGTCTGAAAAAGTTCGTTCATGCCTCCAACCTATATGTAGTCAGAATGGCAAACATTGTGGAACCAGATCCGACTGCCCCTTGAAGGAGCAGTCTAATCTAGGTACATTATGTTTGGTCATGTCTGATTGTCTGAAAATGTTCGTTCATGCCTCCAACCTATATGTAGTCACAATGGCAAGCATTGTGGACCCAGATCCGACTGCCCCTTGAAGGAGCAGTCTAATCTGGGTACATTATGTTTGGTCATGTCTGTCTGTCTGAAAAAGTTCGTTCATGCCTCCAAACTATATGTAGTCATGCTGTCAGAATGGCAAACTTTGTGGACCCAGATCCGACTGCCCCTTAAAGGAGCAGTCTAATCTGGGTACATTATGTTTGCTAATGTCTGACTGTCTGAAAAAGTTCGTTCATACCTCCAAACTATATGTAGTCATCCTGTCAGAAAGGGAAACTTTGTGGACCCAGATCATGCGCGGATCCAGATATCTTTCTCAGGGGGGGTCCCACCGCAAACGCACTCTTCTTATTATACGATACTTTGATTTCGGATTTCAGTGGATGTAAGTCAACGTTTCCAGTTCTAACCATGAGGAGGTCTCCACATTTAGAACCGTTTATTTTTTATATTCATGACTGTATTTTACATAAATGCTGTGCAATATCAAACCAGTACCATTTCACGAATCCGATAACCACATTTTTCCAAAATTCCAGGGGGGGTCCGGACCCCCGGTCCCCCCTCTGGATCCGCCCATGAAGATCCAACTGCCCCTTGAAGGAGCAGTCTGATCTGGGTCCATAATGTTTGGTCATGTCTGACTGCCTGAAAAAGTTCGTTCGTGCCTCCAAACTATATGTAGTCAGAATGGCAACATATACCGTAATTTATATAAGTTTTAGGGAAGTTAGATATATGCAAACATTGTGCAGCCAGATCATCAGACTGCTACTAAAGTAACAGTCTGATTGGGGTCCACGGTGTTAGGCATTCAAACTACATCTTTTGAACCATAGATATTTCAGTTTAAGGAAAATTAATTATTGTGTATGCCATTTTCAATTTGATTTATACTGTTCCTGCATCTTAAACCGTTGTAAAATGATATCACTTTAAACGCCTTTTTTGTTTTCTTGAGGTGTTTTGGGTAGTTTTCGGTGACAAAACTCCTTGTATAGCTCATCAGTCTTTCGTACCCTACAAATCATTCCACCCCCAACCCCACCACAGTATTAATTTTATATGATAAAAGGTGGTTTGGGGTGGTTTGGGGTGTTTTGGTGTGGTTTGGGGTAATTCGATGGACCGTAGGCTAGAGTATTAATAGTTACTGTACCGTACCAAGGTACAGATACTTAAAATAATCGCAGTATGCCTAAACGATTTAAGAAATAATAGCTCTACTTGATTTTTTATTTGGGTGTCAGATGTATAACATGGTGAAGGATTGGGGGGACAGGAGCATACGCCCGTTATTACTGAATAACCCCCCCCCCCCCCGCGCCCCGATTACGTCCCAGAAGGTTTGCTTCTCCATTGCAAACAACTATCATTATATATTTTTAGCTTTATCTGATATATGTCGTCTGCAATATTGCTTCAAGTTTGACAAGTCTAAAATGTTACTAATTGGTAAAAGAGTTAAACTCAAGCTATAAGTGTGTATGAGTGCTCTTTTTTTTTTTTTCCCCAGCAGGTGATGTAGATTGTGATCAGACTGTCACAGAGAAACGGTCTGATCACAATTATCATCGCTATCTTCTTCGAATCTTTTCCTTATTAGTATTTATTTTACTTTTTACTTATTTGACACTTACAATTGCGTATTACCATGCTAATGTAGACTAGATTCTATGTTTTTATTTTCGATTTCATGTACATCTAGCTATCACAAGTGCCAAACATTATCTATATAGTGTCTTTGAGAGAAATGCAAATTTCAGTTTACCAATTGTGCACATTGTGAACACTAGCCAGCCAGTGCGGGGTGTGCAGTGTGAGCCTGAGCCTGCACTCTGCATTGAAGTTGGTGCAGATCAGGATCGGACTGCACGTGCGCATTGATTGACTGGCAATGGACTTATAGTACGTGATTTTTTAGACCTTTACCCGAGAAATGATCCTCGTGTTATTGCTGTTCCTTTTATTTTCCCTCTGACTGAGAAGTCCATTCATTTAGCGCATATATGTATCACACATAAAAGGAAATCTTCAAAATTGTTCTCTGATTACTTTAAAAAAAAAAAAAGTCAATAACTATGGCAGGTGTTCTATTTAACGACAAATCTGAAAATTAGCTGCAGTTTTTTCCAAACCATAACTTTTTTTTTTCTCCTTTCTACGTTCTGGTAATATGCAAGTGCGTTTGTTTTATGTCTATATGTCTGTGTATATGCCTGTCTGCGTGTATTTTGTGCTAGTTTCTTTATTCTATTTCTTTTCATTATTTCTTTGAAATCCGCTCGTTTTTGACCATATCTAGTTTGTTGCTATGTAAATTCCATGCTGTATGACTTTTGCATACCTGGAAGAGAATAAAGTGTTGTATTAGTATTAGTATTGTATGCACATCTGTTGCCGTGTTGGACCAATGTAATTTTGCCCTTCCCTCGCAACAATATGGCTTCTGTTCCTTATAAACTGATTGGTCGATTATTACGTGCGCACGTATTAGTTAATACGTGCGCACGTATTAGTTAATACGTGCGCACGTAGTAGCTACTGCGTGCGCACGTAATACTATTGCGTGCGCACGTATTAGTTAATACGTGCGCACGTATTAGTTATTACGTGCGCACGCAGTAGCTAGTACGTACGCACGCAGTAGCTAATACGTGCGCACGTATTAACTAATACGTGCGCACGTAATAACTATTACGTGCGCACGTAGTATAAAATATATCTTCCATGTCACTTTTGTGCCACCGTACTGATGTACCGTAAGTCTGAAAATAATATTCAGTGTGAAAAAAAGACAAATAATTCTGGGCACAATAAACATGCTGAGCTTGGATATGAACTTGCTAGCATAGTTACCATAAACCTGTGACATTACTGAAAGAAATATTGAGGACTTTGTTAAATCAAATGATGGGTTGTTCATTTACTTACGTATTCTGAAATGCTTTTGTTCACCAATTCATCCTTCACCAAACTACCATGTTTTAACTCTTTCTGAAATGGCAAAATTTTGGACTCAACCAAATTGAAAGCATTTGCAGGTGACAAATTTAATGTTTCTAAAATGATGATTTCTGTTTTTGATAGGGTAGAGAACATTGTGGGAATAGGAGAAAATGCTGGTAGCCACATTTTCTTCTCTCCCCACAATGTTTTCAGAAGGCTTCTCCCTTAGGGTCACTAAAAGTTGGCATTGTATGTTGAAGGGTTAAGGACCCATAGGAAGAAACCTTTTGAATACACAGAAGGAAAAACAGAAAAATTTCAGCATCTTATCTTTTTCCCACTGTCTTGCACTCTATTAACCCTTTACCACACAGTCCCGACTTTTAACGACCCTGAGAAAGAAGCCTTTAGAAAACATTATGGGAAAAGGAGAAAATGCTGGTAACCAGCATTTTCTACTTTTCCCACAATGTTTTCTACCTTTCCCAGTACAAATTTCAAATTTTTCAGTCACATTTATTATGTCGTCTGCAAATGCTTTCAATTTTGACCAGTCTAAAATTTTGTCATTTGGTAAAGAGTTAAAGACATATTCTTTCATGTGAGCTGCATTTAACCCTTTACCACACAATCTGGAGTTTTAATGACCCTGAGAAAAAAGGCTTTTGAAAAACATTGTGGGAAAAGAAGAAAATGTAGGATACTAGCATTTTCTCCTGTTTCCACATTGTTTTCTTCTATTTCAGTGTTTGGACAAGTTCAAAAATTTGTCGCTTGGTAAAGAGTTAATGTGTGGTCTGCAAGTGTTTTTAAGTTGGACGAGGCTAAAATTTTGTTGTCAGGGAAAAAGTGAACTCTAGACGGCAGCTGTATAGATGAGACATGATTATATGTCCAATCAGTAGACAGTACCATTTTATTGTAATTCCAGGGCTCTTTCCACTACACTATTTCTTTAGTACCAGGCACTGTAGATAAGTGATCAGACTGCATTTACTCTTAAGTTTGATCATGATCTGAATTGTCCACAGAAAAAGCACATTACCAGTCTGCAAAAATTTGTGTACATATTTGATAGAGGCTCATCCATAACTGATGAAAGATAAGGGAATAATGGAAGTTCATCCTATGCCAATAAAGTTCTGTATAATTTTACCCTTTATGAGACAGTCTGGCAACATAACAATCTTGTTGCTTTTGAAACATGGTGGTAAAAGGAGAAGATGCATGCTAATCAGCATTTTTTGACTTTACCACATTGTTTTTTGTCCATTCAAAGACAAGTGCCATCATTTGAGCCATATTTTGTCTTCTACAAATACTTACAGTGGAGGCAAGCCTAAAAATTTGTCGTCTGGAATGTAGTAAGGCATATTTCAGTCATATAGACTTAACCTGTTACCAAACAATGACGACTTTTAACAATCCTGGGGAAGAAGGCTTTTAAAAACATTGTGGGAAAAGGAGAAAATGCTGGTAACCAGCATTTTCTCTTTTTCCCACAATGTTTTCTACCCTATCAAAGAAAAATCTCATCATTTGAGCTGCATTAGAAATTGTCATCTGCAAATGCTTTGGACTGGTCTAAAATTTTGTTGTGTGGTGAAGGGTTAACTCTTTACAAAAAGGCAAAGTTTTAGACTGGTCCAAATTTAAAGCATTTGCAGACAACACTTTAAATATTAATTAAAAACTGAAATTTGCTTTTGAAAGGGTAGAAAACATTGTTGGAAAAGGGGAAAATACTGATTACAGGCATTTTTAACTTAGGTGTTTTCAAAGAAAATGTCAAGATTTTTTGGTAGCCCTGGCATCAGCGTCAGTGTCATCCAAAAACTTCGACATTTTGAAATATCTTCGTTATCGCTTGCTTCAAACTTGGACAAGTTGTTAACTATAAAAAGGGGAACCTATACAACCAGGGAAGGTGGTCATCATCAAAGTTTGACACAGTTATGCCCCTTTTTCAACTTATAATTTTCACTGAAAGTCAAGGAGCCACAGCTGAGTGTTGGCACCGGTATGCAGTGCTCTTGTTTTCTTTTTCTAACAGTGATTTCGAAAGGCTTCTTCCTCGCAGTCGTTAAAACAAGGGATTGTATCGTAGAGGGATAACTCAGCCTGAAGCATCAGGTTTAAATCTTAACCCTTTACCACATTTTCAAGTTGGGGCATCTGCAAAATATGCAAAACCATACATACGCACACACTTATTTCCATGAGTAAAACCTGTTTCACTACTCTGAAGTGTAAAATGATATCGCATATGACGTCACTCTATGCTGATCTCACATGTCTGTTAGATAAAAAAATTTGTAATGGATATATTACAGTCAAACAAAAAATGTTACATGATAAAAAAACCTTTACCTTAGGTTATGTGAAATTCAAGACTCCCAAACCTTTCCTTAGTGCAGAAAAGAAAACATACAGAGGATATTTGTTGTTTTTTTCTGTGAAAGTTTGAAATTTATTTTATCGAGTGAACAACATTGTCAGTAATGCGGCAGTGTGAAAATATTACCGTATGATGTTCACGAGATGAAGAAAATTTTGAACTTTCACCATTAAAAAAAACATTATTCCATTTTTTTCATGTTTCTAACCCCTTTTTTCTGGGATTTCCGAAGTACAGGGGAGCTCTCAGTTTATAAAAGTGAGTTTATCAGTTGGTAAATTCACTGGTCAAAACAGTGAAATTACCAGAACATTATTCCCCATTATTTTCCAATGAAATACTGAAAAGCATGAAATAATTATAGCTAGACATCTGATACACAGACAGTCAAAAGAAAAACTTTATAACACATTAACAATTGAAATTAGCTGATGCTTAGGGATTTCTCCTTTTCTCTATGTTTTCCGAAGCCTGAAGTGGATTTACCTCAGATTATTGACAATAACGAGTGTTAATGCTTATAGCCCCTCTCAAAAGTTTTATGCATCCCATTAGATGCAAAACCAAAATGTGGTTGGATGCCTGTTAACCTTTTACCACAGAATCACAAGACCCTGAGGAAGAAGCCTTTTGAAAACATTGTTGCAAAAGGAGAAAATGCTGGTTACCAGCATTTTCTCCTCTCCTCACAATGTTTTCTACCCTATCAAAGACAAATTTTATCATTTGAGTTTCACTTAAATTCCTGTCTGCAAAAGCTTTCCTTTTTCACAAGTTTTCATTTTTTGTCGTCTAGTAAAGAGTTAACTCTTTACCGCACAATCCTGATTTTTTCATGACCCTGAGAAAGACGGCTTTTGAAAACTTTTTGGGAAAAGTAGAAAAGAGCGAGGCTATCAGTTTTTCTTGCTATAATAACATAAAATTGTGGAACAAGAAGTAAAGTTTTAATAAACACTGTTATCCTTACTGCTTTTAACTTATTACCACACAGTCCTGAGTTTTAACAACCCTGAAGAAATAGTCTTTTGAAAACCTTGTGGGAAAAGGAGAAAATGGTCGAAACCAGCATATTCTCCTTTTTCCCCCAATAAGGTTTTCTACAGAAAAGTACCATCATATCAGCTTGATGTACTATTTCGTCTGCAAAATGCTTTCAATTTGGACCAGTTTAACCCTTTCCCAAACAAGCCCTGGTTTTCACGTGTCTGCAATACAAGTCTTTTGAAAACACTGTGGGAAAAGGAGAAATTGCTCGTAACAAGCAATTTCTCCTTTTCCCACAGTGTTTTCTACCCTTTTTGATAACTTTCTGCCGTTTTCATCAAATTTAAAATTGTTGTCTGCAAACTCTTTCAATTCGGACCAGTCCAAAATTTGTCATTTGGGAAAGGGTTAAAGAAAGAAAAGTTGAAATTCCATTGGTGATGATGAATCCTTTCCCAGTCAGTCCTGAGTTTTAAAGACCCTGATCAAGAAAACCTTTTGAAAAAAAAAACATTGTGGGAAATGGAGAAAATGCATTTTCTTCATTTCCCACAATGTTTTTTATCCTATCAAAGACAAATTCCATAGTTTTAGCCACAACATAATTATGTTTTCTACAGATGCTTTGAATTTGGCCCAGTCTAAAATTGGTTGTCTGGTACAAAATTGAAGGGTTAACTCTTTGCATGACACAATTTAAAACTAGTCGGAATTGAAAGCTTTTGCAGACAACAGAATAGATGCGACTGAATGATTAAACCAGCATTTTCTCCTTTTCCCTCAATATTTTCAGAGGCTGTCTTTGTTGGGGTTGTTAAAACTCAGCATTGTGTGGTAAAGAGTTATCCCTTTGCCACACAATCCTGAGTTTTAACGACCCTGAAGTAATAGCTCTATGAAAACTTTGTTGGAAAAGGAGAAATTGCTGGTAACCAGCAATTTCTCCTTCTTCCACAAGGTTTTCTACACTTTCACTGACAATTACCTTCATTTCTGATACATTTAATATGTCTTCTGCAAATGCTTTGAATTTGGACTACTTTGAAATTGTTGTTTGGTAAAGGGTTAATGCATTATTGATATTGGATGTCTGGGGCTGATTTACAATTCCAGGAAGAATCAGACAATAACGCTGTAATTTCTGTTTTCCATTAAAGCAGCCAGACCAATCCAGTTTTTTTTTTACAACAAAGATATCAATAGACAATTATCTTGAAACATGTTGTTTATTTTATTTATAATGCTCATAGGAGTAAACAAACACTTCAGGTGCTTTAACCCTTAAAGTGTTTGAACCGAATGTAACTGCTTTTGCTGACAGTTAAGATCAAGATCACACAGCACAAAATGTGTGGTCTGATCTTAGATCTGCGCCCGCCCGGGTGTCTCAGTGGTTAGCGTATCCGACTTGTGACCTGGTGGTTGCGAGTTTGATACCCGGTTGAGGCAAACTTTCTTTCAGGCGATTTTTTGCCTCTCACCTCTGATGCATGTGAGAAAAGTAGTCAGTGGTTTTGGAAAGAAAGTTAGGTCAGTACTGGTGTGAGAAAGCCAGGAAACACATGGATGCGTCACTGACTGCCATGGCATGACCTGAGGTGTTAATATGGTGTCAAACTCCAATACAAACCGATCTGAGATCTGCATTGTCTTCTATTATGCAGGGAGTCTCTGGTTTTAATACCGTCTCGTGAAATTGTGGTTTTTTGGCAGGTTTCCCTCATTAGCCTTTACCACATAGCCCCCACTTTTAATGACTCTGGGCAAGAAGGCTTTTGAAGGCCTTTGACATGCAGAAAATTTACAAATACCAAAAAGTATCGACCCATGTCAGCCTTCACAGGCTTACAAGGGTTGATACTTTTTGCAGATGCATAAAGCCCCCTTTTCACAGAGTATGATTCATATTATGTTTTCTGTATTACAGCAAGAAGAACTGATAGCCCAGCTGCAGGAGCAACATTTTCAACAGTACATGCAGCAAGTCTATCAACAACAATTATTACATCAACAGCAACAATATCAACAATTACAAGCCATGCAAGCTGCACAGAAGACAGCCACTACAGGCACTCCTCCCACAGCTCCGCCCACATCTCAGCCAGCCAATGTCACTTTGCCAAATGGTCCAGCTCCCAGCATGCAAGCAGCCAATGGTGAACAATTACAAAATGGTGATGATGATGGAGAAGGGAGTGTTATTGTAAAAGATGATAATGGTAAATGTTTCTGCATAATGATGGCTGTAGCTATTACGCCCCCATGAAGTTAGAGTTAAAAAGTGGGGTAGTAATACCGGAATCAGCTGTCTGTCTGTTTGTCTGTCCATCCATCCATAGACAAAATTTTGTGTCCCCTCAGAAAATTGGGTGGCTAAGTGGTTAGGAAGATGGACTAGTGAGGGACCTGACCTGAGGCACTTGGTTTTCATGGCAGTGCCCTCGGGCAGGACACTTCAAAGCCCCAGCTTTATAATGTGAAATCTAGGGAACACATGAATAAGTGAGCTGTTGCAGATGTATGACTGAGATAATAACGAAAACAGTCTATATCACCATTTCATAAAATGATCATATTTTCCCAAAAGATTTGTTATCTGCTAGATTTTTCTTCAGGCCACAAAGTTTTTGACTAGTATATCCCTTTACCACACAGTCCCAGGTCTTAACGACCCTGAGCAGCAAAGCTTTTGAAAACATTGTGAGAAAAGGAGAAAATACTGGTTACCAACATTTTCTCCTTTTCCCACAATGCTTTCAAAAATGTTAATGCATTATACCAAGCATGTCATCACATAATTATGGATCCATAATGGGTCCTGCATGGCTCAGTGATAAAGTGTAGGACTCATGACCTGGAGGCCCTGGGTTCAAGCCTCACTGGATCCACTGGATTTTTTGTAGGAGTGTCCTTGGGCAAGACACTTCAGAGCCCTAACTAAGTACTGGTGAAACCCAGTAAACCAATGAATATGTAAGCTGTTGCAGTGATATGACTGAAATCATGTTGAAAGCAGTGTAATACACCGTTCAATTAATCAATGGATTCATAAAATCCATTTTGTCTGACAACCAACTGAAACCAGAGGTAGAGTGGTCCCTTCACCTGCAGAAAATTGTTAAATAGCAAGCGTTTAACCTATGTCAGCCTGCGTGGACTCTGCAGGCTGACATGAATTGATACTTTTTGCAGATGCATTAAATCCCTTTTCAAAGAGCTTGGCTCATATATATTTCATTTCATAACCTATATGTACCTGTGAGTAAATAAAGATCTGTTTTCTTCTGTTCAGAACACAGTTATTTACTAATAAGCTTTTTTGTATTTGATTATTTTATTTCCTGTGTCTGAAGAAAACTGTCCAGCTTTTACAATAAGGTATTCTACCCTACATTCAAGCCATGCTCTGTGCAAAGTGGGTTCAATGCACCTTCACAAATTATTGACCCAGGTCATCACAGTCATCACAGGCTGACCTGTATGGAAACTGTTTGCTTTTGTCTACCTCATTCAGTGGGCTGTTAGACAAAATGGATTTTGTAGATCCACAATTATGCAATGACTTGCTTGGTATGATGCATCACGGAGGTCCATTGAATCCGCTTTTGCCAGAGTATGGCTCATATTATTTTGCACGGAAGACCACATATCAGAACCTCGGACAACACAAATTTCCCTCTGCTGGCTTTTCATATTGATAACATTTGTGTTGTTTTCTCTGTGTATTATAGAAGATGATTTGCCACCCATAGCTGCAGCTTCCATGTGGACCCGGAAAGATGTGAAGGAATTCAAAGATTCTTTGAGAAAAGATAAAGATGCTATGATTAAAGTAGGATCTGGAGAAACTGTAACAGTAAGTAGTGTAGAAAACAGACGAGGGTATCAGTAACCACTTGCAGTTCTGAATATTGCACAGCTGAGCTCCGGTAGCACAGTTGGTAGCGTACGGGTCGCTGGTTAGAAACCTCAGCTCAGCAGATTTCTTTCAGAAGACTGATGATAATAATTGCAACAGGATTCATTTCTTTCTCTCTGCTAATCATTGTTTGAGGATGGTTTTGTGAAGAAGTGGCTTGCAAAGAATAATGTGCAAAATACTTGTGAAAAACAACTGTAGGAAAGTATGGGTAAGTGCACTGGCCACTGCGATATAACTAAAAAAGGATGTTGAAAATGGCATTTAATACCATACAATCAATCTAAATACTTCACAGGCTGTTTTCAGATGAAAAAATATACAGAAAGGATAGATATTAGAAAGAAGGGAAGATATGGATAACATACTTAACCCTTTACCAGACAATCCCGACTTTTAACTACTCTGGAAGAAAAGGCTTTTGAAAACATTGTTGGAAAAAGGTGAGAATGCTGGTAACCAGCATTTTCTCCTTTTCCCCACAATGTTTACTACCCTATGAAAAAGATAAATCATCAGTTTAGCAACATTTAATTTGTCGTCTGCAAATGCCTTCAATTTGGTCCAGTCCAAAATTTTGTTGTTTGGTAAAGAATTAAAAGGAGATACTGTTTGATATAAGACTAAATCTAGCAAAGTCTGCACTTGTTCAATGAAAGAAATATGACTGTGACCTCATCTGGATAGTAAACAGAAAAAGACATGCAAGGTAATCATTTTATGTAACATTACTAAACCCTTGAACTACTTGGAATTGGGGGTACCGTCTTAAATTATTAGATAATTTCCAAAGACTAGTCATGTTGAAATGAAATCTTAGCCATTTGTCAAAAAATGTCATATTAGCAATAAACTAAATATTGAATCAAACAAACACTTTCATCTTAGCTCGTGAAATGTTTATTATGTGTTCCTTTTTCCATTAGACGGGTGGGTTGGTGCAGTCTGTAGTGTTCAGATCTTGAAAGCCAGGAGTCTCTGGTTTGAATACCCAGCTTTGCAAGTTCCTTTCCAAGGATCGATGACAGTTATCATGACAGGATTCTTTATTCTATGACTGCTGTTCATTGTTTTGAAAGTGGTCATGTGGGAAAGCAGCCAGTGGCTTAGGAAGAATATTGTGCAAGGCACTGGTAAAAGAAACTGTAGCAATGCATGGATAGGTGCACTGACCACTAGAGTATTACCTGAAATTATGTTGAAAATGGCGTTAAATACCATAAAAACATACATATCTTGTTCGTTTAGTGTACTTGAATCTTCTCACATTTCAGGTGCGAGTTCCAACGCATGAAGATGGTTCCTGCTTATTTTGGGAGTTTGCTACAGACTATTACGATATAGGATTTGGCGTGTATTTTGAATGGACTATAGCACCGAATAATACAGTTAGTGTTCATGTCACCGAGTCCAGTGATGAGGAGGAGCTAGAGGAAGAAGGTGGGTGTGGCCTCATTTTTCATGACTTTCAGGATGAGGGCTTTTGAAGGAGAAAATGCCGGTAACCAGCATTTTCTCCTTTTCCCACAGTGTTTTCTACTTTTTCATGGTAAAATCTCGTCATCTGAGCCATGATATTATTTGATTTGTCATAGGCAAATGCTTTTGAAATAAACAAGTGTGATTTATTTTGTATGGTAAAGAATTGAATGTTTTCTAATTGGAGCAAACTTGCTTCATTAGTAATTTATTAAAAGCCTAGCTCCAGTAGCACCGTCGGTAGCGTACAGGACTTGAATATAGGGGTTTGCTGGTTCAGTTTGCTCAGCAAATTGCTTTTGAAGGATTGATGATAGTAATTGCGACAGGATTCATTCCTCTTGCAAAGCTGATCATTGTTTCGACAAAGGTGATATGGGAATGCAGCCGGTGGCTTGGGAAGAATATTGTGCAAAGTCCTGGTAAAAGAAACACCAGGGAAGCATGGATAGGTGCACTGGCTGCCTCGATTTAACTGAAATAATGTTGCAAATGGTGTTAAACACCATACAATCAGTCATTACAATAACTTTACCCATATGATGTTGATGCCAACTTTAAGTGCTTTTGAAAAAGTTGAGTGTAATTTCACTCTAGCTATATATAATGCCCATGTTTTGGCCAAAGCCAGGGTCCTGCATGGCTCAATGGTTGTGTATACTAATAGGACTGGTGACCTGGAGGCCCCGGGTTCAAGCCTCACTGGATCCACTGGGTTTTTCGTAGGAGTGTCCTTGGGCCTAGCCTAGTACTGGTGAAACCCAGGAAATACATGAATATGTAAGCTGTCAGCGTGATATGGCTGAAATAATGTTGAAAGCGGCGTAAAACACCATTCAATCAATTTTGCTAAAGTAGCCTTGAAATTGAGACAATTCGGCCATTTGTACAAACAATTTTCATTAAGCTGTATAGAAAGGTAGATTTTTCTTTTTACAGTTTAACGACTCTGAAAAAGAAGGCTTTTGAAAATATTGTGGAAAAAGGAGTAAATGCTGGTAACCAGCTTTTTCTCATGTTTCCACAATGTTTTCTACCCTATTATAGACAGAAATCATCAATAAAGCAATATGTAATTTGTCCTCTGCAAATACTTTCAGTTTGATCCAGTCCAAAATTTTGTCATTTGTTAAAGGGTTAACCCCTTACAAGACAATCCAGAGTTTTAAAGACCCAGAGGAAGAAGGCTTTTGAAAACACTGTAGGTAAAGGAGAAAATGCTGGTAACCAGCTACTTTTCCCACAATATTTTCTACCCGTATAAAGACAGAAATCATTATTTTAGCTACATTTGTCGTCTGCAAGGGTTTTCAATTTGGTCACGTCCATTTAGTAAATAGTAAACAGAATAGATCTGTCTGTGACTGGGATATATCCACCAAAATTTCTTGTGATGTTGTTCCAAGCAAGTGTCAGATATTTATCTGTTTAGCTTTGTATGTCAGTTGCACACCATACATACAAAAAATTGTAAAGGAATGTCGAGTGAATGAAAATTATGAGAACATGCAATTAACCTCAGATTTGAAACTGAGTTGTATGCTTATCTTATTTTAACTCTTTACCATGCAGTCCCAGCTTTTAACGACCCTGAGAAAGAAGCCTTTTGAAGACATTATGGAAAAACGAGAAAATGCTGGTAACAGGCATTTTCTCCTTTTTCCACAATGTTTTCTACCCTTCCCAAAACAAATTCAATTTTTGAGTAACATTTGTTTTGTCATGTACAAATGCTTTCAATTCCGACTGGTCTAAAATTTTGTCATTTGGTAAAGAGTTAATTTATCGTATGCAAAATACTTTCAATATCAAAGATTTTGTCATTTTATAAATATTTAAACGCCTGGCTTTTTTCCCACATTTGATGTAAAAAGTCAGTAAAAAGGTACTACATGTACCCAATTTGTTAAAAGGAAAGAACTGTTTGAGAAAAAAGTTTGGTTGCTGTGGAAACAGAAAAACTAAATGTCAGATCTTCCCTAAACAAATTTTCATTTTTTTAGTCACATTTATTTTTTCGTCTGCAAATGCTTTCCATTTGGACAAGTCTAAATTTTGTCGTTTGGTAAAAACCCCATTAGCACCCGAAAGTAAACAATGCGGGTGTTAAAATACATTTAAATTTAAATCATACTATTTTAAAGTATGGAAATTATTATGAGGATGATTATCTGTATTTGTATGATTGGTCCATGTGTTAGTCGCTGGCAGAAAAATGAAATTTAAAACTAGACAAAAAGATAGGGCAACCTGGCAACTTTTAACCTATTTTTAAGATTCTTTTTTCTGCCAGCGACTTAACACTTGGAGTGGCCATTCAATAACAGATTGTGATCTTCACAATAATTTACATACTTTTAAATGGTATGTTTTAAATTTAAATGCATTTCAACACCCACATTGTTTATTTTTAGCCGCTATTGGGGCTTTGACTTGCATCTTTTATTTACAGAAGGTAAATCCAATGATGTTGAGAAAGGAAGTAAGAAAGATGACAAACCACCAATGGATGAAATCATTCCTGTATATAGGCGGGACTGTCATGAGGAGGTGTACTGTGGAAGCCACGCCTACCCAGGAAGGGGCGTGTACCTACTAAAGTTTGACAATTCATACTCTCTATGGAGGTCAAAGACGCTATATTATAGGGTGTACTATAGCCGGTGAAGTTGCCTTTAATGAATAAGTAATCCAATTTATGTACAGTATGGGATACTCATAGCTGGTATTCAAAATCTTTTCAAATTTTCAATTCTATAGCTTAATTCTTTAACCCTTTACCAGACAATCCTGAGTTTTAACAAGCCATAGGAAGGCTTATGAAAACATTGTGGGAAAAGGAGAAAAACCCTGTAACCAGCAATTTTTTTCTTTTCCCCAAATGGTTTTTACTATTTCAGAGACAAACTCTTTATCGTTTTATCCATATTTAGTTTGTCATCTGCAATTGCTTTCAAAGTAGATTAGTGTAAAATTTTGTTGTTTGGTAAAAAGTAAACCAAATGACAAAAATGTTGACTTGTCCAAATTGAAGCATTTGCAGGCAACAAATTCAATGAGAGACTCATAGGATTTGTCTATGAAAGGGTAGAAAAGATTGTGTGAAAAGGAGTAAAGGCTTCTTCCTCAGTGTTATTAAAAGTTGGGATTGTGTTGCAAAGGGTTAATTCCTTACCAGAAAAGAATACTTTTGGCTTGTCCAAATATTGCAAGAACTTGCTTATGACAAATTAAATACGGCTTAATCGATGGGGACTTGTTTGTTGAAAAGGAGGAAAAAAAATGGAAAAGGAGAAAATGCTGTCTCCGTAATACTAGCATCTTCTCCTTTTCTTTGAATATTTTCAGAAGTCTTCTTTCTCAGTGTTGTTAAAACAGGGAATTGTTAGGTAAATAATTGCTTTCTGATTGGCTGAGACAGTATGTATTAGCCAGTAAGAGGGCCTGTTATTTCAATTCTGGATAAGAAAAGTATTTATTTAGAATGGTTGTAGAATTATAACTGGGAACTTTACTACAGCTATATAACAGTGTGTGTTTACTGAAGATGAATTTACTCTCGTAACCCTTTACCGAACAATCCTGGGTTTTCACGACCCTTGGAAAGAAGGCTTTTGAAAACAATGTACTGAAAGGAGACAATGCTGGAAACTGGCATTTTCTCCTTTTCCCACAAAGTTTTCTGCCCTATCAATAACAAATTTTATCATTTGAGCCACATTTAAATTGTTGCCTGCAAATGCATTGAATTTGGACAAGTCTGTGGTTTCATTTTGTGATAAAGAGTTGACACTTTACCAAACAGTCCTGTGCTTTAACAAAATAAGATGCCATTTGACAACATGGTGGGAAAAGCAGAGAATGCTGGTATTGTTTTCCGTTCTTTTAGAAAACCTAAAAAAAAAAATCAGTTTTTATCATCTGTAGATGCTTGTAGCTTTGAAGAGAGAAGCATTTATCATTTGATAAAGAATTAACTCTCTACCAAATGACAAAATTTTAGACTTGTCCAAATTGAAAGCACTTGCAGACGACAAATTAAATGTGACTCAAACATTGAAATTTGTTTTTGGAAGAGTAGAAAACACTGTGTGAAAAGGAGAAAATGCTAGTTAACAGCATTTTCTCCTTTTCCCACAATGTTTTCAAAACTTGTTCCAAGAGGGTCGTTAAAAGTAGGCATTGTGTGGTAAAGGGTTGACTCTTTACCAGACAACAAAAGTTGAGACTTGTTACAATTGAAACCATTTGTAGACAGCAAATAAAATGTGATTTAAATGATGATATATCTCTCTTAAAGGGTATAAAACATTTGCGGGAAAAGGAGATAGTGCTGGTTACCAGCATTTTCTCCTTTACCCGCAGTGTTTCAGAAGCTGTCTTCCTTGTTTCCTTCATAAAAAGTCTGGATTGTTCGGTAAGGGATCCTGGGAAAGCTTCACATCTCCACTGCATAAATTGATTCTTGTTAAAATGGTAAAAAAAAGTTATGATTGTCACTTTTGATAATATGTGTACATGTAAATGGCTCAGCGTCATCCTGTGTAGTGCATTTCATCTGAATACCACAACAACCTGACCCATGTAGAATTTTGTTTTTGTTTCATGACTTTGTTTTATTGGGGTTGTCATGGCTAGCAAATTACCTCCCTTTAACTCTTTACCAAACGACACAAATTTGGACTTGACCGAAGTGAAAGTATTTGCAGACGACAAAATAAATGTAGAATTCTGTTTCTGTTTAATGGGGGGGGGGGGGGGTTCTCATGGCTAGCAAATTACCTCCTTTAACTCTTTACCAAACGACACAATTCTGGTCTTGACCAAATTAAAAGTATTAGCAGACAACAAAATAAATGTAGTTCATGTGATGATTTCTGTCTTTGATAGGGTAGAAAACATTATGGGAAGAGGAGAAAATGCCGGTTAACAGCATTTTCTCCTTTCCCCACAATGTTTTCAAAAGGTTTCTTCTTCAGAGTTGTTAAAACTTGGATTATGTGGTAAAGAGTTAATTGGATGCCAGTAAGAAAGGCACATCAGAGGTTATGAGTTCTTGTTGGCAAACATAAGCATAGACTGATGCATGTGAGCTATTCTCTGCAAAACGGAGGTTTAGTTCATATGCAAAAAGTATTGATCGAGGTCAGCCTGTGCAGTCCGCGCAGGCTGACCTGTGTCAAAACTTTTTGCCTTTGGTCAATTTTCTGCATTTCCAAGGACCATTCTACCTCAATATTCAGTCGGTTGTTATACAAAATTTATTTTATGGATTGATAATTATGTGATTGATTTGCTTGGTACAATGGGTCATGGAGATGCATTTAACCTCTTTTTGCCAGACCATGGTTCATTTCTGTTGTTCTCTCTGGCTCATAACCTTGTTTCATCCTTTATCATAAAATCTGAGTTTTATAAACCTTGGTAAAGAGGTAACCCATTACCCCACAATTCCGAATTATATCGACCCATGACAGAGACATGGCTTTCTAAAACAATGTGGGAAAAGAGAAAATGCTGGTAATCAGAGTTATGAGTTAAGTCTTTACCAAACAACAAAATTTTAGGCTAGTTCAAATTGAATGCATTTGCAGACGACAATAAATGTGAATCAAAAAATTGAAACTTGTGTTGGGAAGGGTAGAAAACATTGTGGGAAAAGGAGAAAATGCTGGTGACCAGCATTTTCTCCTTTTCCCACAATGTTTTCAAAAGGCTTCTTTCTCAAGGTCGTTAAATGTCTGGATTGTGTGGTAAATGTGTAAGATGAGATAAATGAGTCCAATTCAGTTTGTATCCTATATGTGTAAAATCACTTACAATACTTTATTACCTTGTAAAAGACTGTTTGTTTTACTATCACAGAGCTGGGGTTGTGTTTTTTTATCTTGGTATTCGGTAAAAAGAAACTTCAAATTGAAATGTACAGATATTGTGGACCAAGGTCTGACAGCACGCAACCTCTGATTTTGGATCTTCAGTGGCCAATTTTTTTTATTTTTATTTTTCTGTGATTTCTTATTTTTCATCAAAATTGCCCTAACCCTTTACCACACAGTCCGCAGTTTTAAAGACTTTGATGAAAAGGGCTTTTAAAAACGTTGTAGAGAACAATTGTGGGAAAAGGAGAAAATGCCGGTGACCAGCATTTTCTCCTTTTTCCACAACTTTTTCTACACTTAAAAGACAATGTTATTTGAACCAAATTTATATTGTGGCCTGGAAATGCACTCAGTTTGGCCAATTGTTTACTGCACAATGCCGCCTTTTAACAATTTGGGAAAGAAGCCTTTTGAAAACATTGTGGAAAAAGGAGAAATTGCTGGTAACCAGCATTTTCTTTTCAGGCAACGTTTTCTACCCTATCAAAGAAAAATTGCACCATTTGAGCCACATTGAAATTGTTGTCTGCAAATGCTTTCAGTTTGGCTAAAGTTTTGTCGTCTGTTAACCCTTTACCAAACAATCCCTGGTTTTCACGACCCTGGGAAAGAAGACTTGAAGACATTGTGGGAAAAGGAGAAAATGCTGGTTACCAGCATTTTTCCTTTTCCAACAATGTTTTCTATCCTATTGGAAGGCTTAAGCTCATTTGTACCAATTTTGAATTGGTCTTCTGCAGAAGTTTTGAATTTGAAAGAGTCTAAAATTTGCCATTTGGGAAAGGGTTAAAGGTTTAAATACTTATCTCTTTACAAGATGACAAAATTTTAGATTTGTCCAAATTTGCAGATGGCATATTAAATTTTTAATGCTGCTGAAATCTTGGAATTTGTCCTTGAGAACTGAGAAAACATTTTGGGAAAGGAAGAAAATGCTGGTTTACAGCATTTGTTCTTTTTCACCCACAATGTTTCAGAGCTTTCTTGATCAGGAATGGTTCAACCCTTTACAACACAATCCTGGGTTTTAACAAATCCTGGGAACCCTAATGGACTTTTGAGAAAATTGTGGGAAAAGCACAATTTTTCTACCTTCTAAAAGCAAATTTCAGTTTTTCAAGGATGTTTAATTTGTTGACTGCAAATGCTTTTGAGTTAGACAAGTCTAAAATTTTGTCATTAAATAAAAAGTTAGATATGGAATCATTTGGTGAAAGTTAAATTAGCCTTTTCCAACAGACTGATAGTATCTGAAGGGGTCCAGCATGGCTCAGTCGTGGAGTGTAGGATTCATAACCTGGAGGTCACTAGCTCGATCCTCACATGAAGCTCTTGGTTTTTCTGTGGGAGTGTCCTTTGACAAGCTTCTTCGGAGCCCTAGCCTAGTGCTGTGAAACCCAGGACATTATGTGAATTTGTGACCTGCCACCGTGATATGACTGAAATCAACAATTTGAAAGTGGCATAAAACACCATTCAACCAGTCAGTCAACTGGGAGTATTTGTGTGATACCCTTTAAGCCCTTTCAAATTTTAACCCTTCTCCTGCTGAATAAGTTAAATAAAAATTTCAAGTCGATAGTAAAAATGCAAATTTTGCTATTTAAAAGTTATTTTGTGGGGAGAAATGTCTGTTTACCGGACGGTGTAGATCCAAGATCAGATTACACAGTCTGATATTGATCTACACTGTCTGCAAAAGGTCATTTAGTTAAGCTTAGCAGCTTAAGAGTTAACTGTTGCAAATGAGTCAAAATTTTTAGTGTAACAGAAAATTGAGCTAATTCATTACATGTTGCAGATATGTTTATGTGGTAAAGGTTTAACCCTTTACCAGACGACAAAATTTTAGCCTTGTCCAAATTGAAAGCATTTGCAGACGACAATTTCAATGAGGCTCAAATGGTGCAAATTTCTTAGATAGGGTAGAAAACATTGTGTGAAAAGGAGAAAATGCTGGTAACCAGCATTTTCTCCTTTTCCCACAATGTTTTCAAAAGGCTTCTTTCTCAGGGGCGTCAAAAGGCGGCATTGTGCGGTAAAGGGTTAAACTACCTTGAGGAAAACAACTTAAGGAAAATACTCTAGAAAAAGGAAAAAATGCTGGTTACCAGTGTTTTCTCCTTTTCCCACATTATTTTATACTCTTTCAAAGACAAAGCCTAACATCTGAGTCACATTAAGATTAATTTGTTGTCTGCAAATGCTTTCAGTATGGATTTGAATCCAGAAACAGACAAGAGAATCTTAAAAGCCTTGGGATAAATTTAAGTGGTTTTTGTACTTTTAACATTTAGTTGTATAATTTATGTATCATATTATTGGTTTAACCCATTACCAAATAATCCCATATTTTTGTACAACCCACAGGAAAAAAGTCTTTAGAAAGCTTTGTCGGAACAGTAGACATTGCTTGTAACAAGCAATTTCTCCTTTTTTTACTGTGTTTTCTGTCCTGTCAGAGAACATTAGCTCATTTGTACAGATGTAATTAGAGTTGCCATGTGCAGATATTTTCAATTTGGAAAAGTCAGAAATTTTTTGTTTGGGAAAGGGTTACAAAATATATTTGGCTTGTGTAAGTGATGCCTGTCTGGTTAAACTTTAAGAATGATGTGAATAGTATTTCTGTGTTAAATATACTATGAGATGTGAATATTATTTTGAAATATTAAATTAGTAAAATGAATTTAATTGTGAATAAAAAGTGAAGACAAAGTTACTTCTTTTTGTTTTTCTCATCTTTTAAGACCAAGTATTAACTTTTTATAGGACAGTCATGTATTTTAACTTTTTACCAAACACAGAAATTTTGTACTGGTCCAGATTGAACGCATTTGCAGACGACAGTTTAAATGTAGCTGAAATGATGGTAAATGTCTTTTATAGGATAAAAAACATTGTGGGAAAAGGAGAGAATGCTGATAATCAGCATTTTCTCCTTTCCCACAATATTTTCAAGTCATTTTAATAAAGGGTCATTAAAACTCGCGATTGTGGGGTAAAGGGTTAATGACTCGGAGGAGGATGGCTTTTAAAAAAATATTAAGGGAAAAGTAGAAAATGCTGCTATACAGTATTTTCTTCTTACCTCACAATGGTTTTCATCCTATCAAGACAAATTTTATCATTTCGAACCAGATATTGAAACCACAAATGGGCTCTAGAAAACATTTTGGGAAAGGAGGAAATGCTGGTAACCAGCATTTTCTCCCTTTCCCAAAATTTTTTCTACTCTTATAAAGATAGATTTCATAATTTGTGCAACTTTCAATTTGTCGTCTGCAAATCCTTTCAATATGGACCAGTCTAAAATTTCATCATCTTGTTATAAGTAAAATGAACTATGGCACGGATTATGCTTGTGTAATTGTTGACCAAATATTTCCAAGTTTGTACAATCTAGAGGAAGAAAGCATTTTAAACCTTGACCACACAATCTCGAGTTTCAATGACCCTAAGGAAGAGACCTTTTGAAAACAATGTGGGGAAGGAGAAAAGGCTGGTAACCAGCATTTTTTTGCTTTTCCCACAATGTTTTCTATCCTATCAAAAACAAATTTCATTATCTGAGCTACTTGAAGATTGTCGTCTGCAAATGCTTTCAATTTAAACAAGTCCAAAATTTTGTTTTTTAGTGAAGAGTTAACCAAATGACAAAATTCTGCGCTGGACCAAATTGAAAACATTTGCAGACAACATACCGAAAGTACCGTAGTCCTGTACCACACAATCCAGACTTTTAACGACCTTGTGAAAGACATTTTTTGAAAATATTGTGGGAAAAGGAGAAAATATTGGTAACCAGTATTCTCTCCTTTTCTCACAATGTTTTCTATCCTGTCAAAAACAAATTTTATTATACGAGTCGCATTCAAATTGTTGTCTGCCAATGCTTTCAATTTGGACAAGTTTACAATATGTGGAGTGGTAAAGAGTTAAATGGTGATTTCTAATTTTGATAGGGAAGAAAAATTTGTGGGAAAAGAAAATAGTGGTTACCAGCATTTACTGGTACTCCTTTTGCCATAAAGTTTTCAAAAGCCTTCTCTCTTAGGGTCATTAAAACTTGGGATTATGTGAGTTAACCCTTTCCCAAACGAGCCCTGGTTTTCACGTGTCTGCAGTACAAGTCTTTTGAAAACACTGTGGGAAAAGGAGAAATTGCTCATAACAAGCAATTTCTCCTTTTCCCACAGTGTTTTCTACCCTTTTTGATAACTTTCTGCCATTTTCATCAAATTTAAAATTGTCGTCTGCAAACTCTTTCAGTTTGGACTAGTCCAAAATTTGTTGTTTGGGAAAGGGTTAAGCAGTGAGGGGATCGGAAAGAAATGCTGGTAACTTTTTTCCTCCATTTCCGCAAATGTTTTACCCTTCCAAAGAAAAATTCTATGATTTTAGAAGCTTAATGATGTTTAACCCTTTCCCAAACGACAAATTTTGGACTGGTCCAAATTGAAAGAGTTTGCAGACGACAATTTTA
The DNA here is from genome assembly GCA_945859785.2 of Tridacna gigas. Taxonomy (NCBI): domain Eukaryota; kingdom Metazoa; phylum Mollusca; class Bivalvia; order Cardiida; family Cardiidae; genus Tridacna; species Tridacna gigas. The sequence goes on along the minus strand of OX244029.2, from coordinate 15,397,572 downwards.
AATTTGATGAAAATGGCAGAAAAGTTATCAAAAAAGGGTAGAAAACACTGTGGGAAAAGGAGAAATTGCTTTCCCACAGTGTTTCTAAAAGACTTGTACTGCAGACACGTGAAAACCAGGGCTTGTTTGGGAAAGGGTTAATGCTGCTTTCTACATTATTTCAGTCATATCACAGCAAAAGGTTGTTTATTCATCTTTGTCCTGGCTTTCACTAAGACTAGGCTAGGGCTCTGAAAAGTCTTTCCCAAGGACACTCCTACGAAAGCCCATTGCTTCCAGTGAGGCTCGAATCCAGGGCCTCCTAGTTATGAGTGCTACACTTTACCACTGAGCCATGAAGGACCCAACATTTACTTTGTCATCTACAAATGCTTTCAATGTGGATGCATCAAGTTTTATTCTTTTACCAGCATTTCTCCTTTTCCAACCATGTTGTTAACCCTTTACCACACAATCCCGAGCCCGCCTGGGTGGCTCAGTGGTGAGCGCGTCGGACTCATGACCTGGTGGTTGTGAGTTCGATACCCGGTTGAGGCGAACTTTCTTTCCGGCGTATTTTCGCCTCTCACCTCTGCTGAAGCATGTGAGAAAAGTAGTCGGTGGCTTTGGAAGGAAAGTTGTGTTAGTACTGGTGTGAGAAAGCCAGGAAACACATGTGCGTCACCGACCGCCATGATATGACCTTAGCTGTTAAAGTGGCGTTAAACCCCAGTACAACCAACACAATCCCGAGTTTTAATGACCCTGAGGAAAAAGCCTTTTAAAAACATTGTTAGAAAAGGAGATAATCCTAGTAACCAGCATTAATTTTTCTCCTTTTCCAACAATATTTTCTACCCTGTCAAAGACAAATTCCATCATTTGAACCATATTTGAATTGTCATCTGCAAATGCTTTCAGTTTGGACAAGTCTACATTTTTGTCATGTGGTGAAGAGTTAAATGACTTCTTCCTTGGGATGGAAGAAACGCAGGATCATTGGTAAAAGGTCAACTCATAGAATACCAAATAAACCCAACAGAAATTTTGAGTCTAGAAATAAAGGTCCAACATTATAGCAATACAAGGTTGCTTTTGTCTATAATGTTTTAACAAAACAGACAGTGTAGATCAAAGATCATATAAATCCTATATTGAACAATAAATTTTCAGACTTGTCCAAATTGAAAGTATTTGCAGACGACACTTTGAATGTGCCTCAAATGATGTAATTTGTTTTTGATAGGGTAGAAAACATTTTGGGAAAAGAAGGAAATGCTGGTAAACAGCATTTTCTCCTTTTTGCAAAATGTTTTCATAATGCATCTCCCTGAGGGTCGTTAAAACTCTGGATTGTTTGGTCAAGGGTCAAACAATATGTGAATAGTTCATTTAAGTTTAAACTGTAACCTCAGAGAAGTTTGAAATAAAAGGTAATACATGTATACGCAGACAGACACACTCACACACACAGAAAACGGAAACAGGGTCATGAAATAGGCATCCTGAACAGTGGAACTAAAATTTGTCATGAACGAATTCTCTTCTTTTTCTACTTTGTTTATACATTGATGTCTGCTGCCTTACACTAGAAAGTTTTTATGTTAAAAGTACACAAGACTGCAGTTTCACTCAAAGCCTCTTACAAAATACAGTTGAACTCGTAAACGGAGAGCATCTGAAAAAAAAGATAACCAATTTAGTAAATTATGACTGATCTATGGTAATTATTGAGTAGTGCTTAGATCTATATGATAAAATCTTATAAATAAAGATATAAAGTAAACCCGACAATGGCGAATATATCATCGAACCATGAAAAATTGTCATGCATACTTTGATTCCTTGCAAATTATGTAATTGCCAAGAAGTCACGTGATCAATATTTTCATTGAATTCGAGGCTGATGATGTCAAACTATCGTCTGCAAGAATCTCAACCTGCCCGCACAAAATGGCGACTGTTTACTGCACAGTTCCTACTTTCTGTAATAATCAGGTAAAACGATCCGCACAACATTGCATTTTTCTTTTAAGTTGGAAGGAAAGTGATAAACAAACGCATAAAAGCGGTAGGGCGTCAGGCTCCGATTCCCAATGTTAATCGTGAAGATTAGACGAGCATAAGATATGAAAAGAAAAAAAAAATGTATAGATCTATGTGGCAAATATTGCCAAAGGTCAGCGATCTGATGGTTTAACGACTGTTTCAACTTACGAAGTTATTTTCATGCATGTAGATTTAGATTTACCAAAGTTATATGCAAAAGAAAAGGGTCTGCAAGAGAGGTAACTCTCATACTCTAAAGTTTCTATTAACATGACACGGATTGAGGTTCGTGGAACGGGCACCTGTTTCACGAGGTGGCGTTATTTACCTGACAGCAAAGTGTCGCTACAGAAGCTTTTTTCAAGTTTACCGGTTTAATGTTCCGAAAACGGTAAGTTTTTAAAGCTTTATTACTAGCTTTTGGAAGCATGACAGTCAATGATTGCCATCATTCCTTCGACACTAAACTTATAAGAGTCTTCACAGCATTGCATAAACTTTCTCAAGGTGCTTTTCAGAAAACTTTTTGAACTTCTTGATACTGCAGATCTTCCAATAACACTTCGCGTGTACTTCGGTTATAAAGAAAACAAAGTCAATATTCCTAAATTTCATCACATAAAATAATACGATAAATTAGGTGTTTCTGAATTTTGGTTTCATTTAGTAGAGCATGCTATAACATTGAGAATGGAGAATGAATTTGTTTCCGGATTTGAATCAATCGATACTCGATTATAAAATATTTCAATTAAAGTTTCATTAAGCAAGTTGGAGCTTGTCCTTTCGTTTCGATTTAATAATGGCAATCCCTTTTTTATGTCATTCTGACTCTCTTTCATGTGTTGACTGGAATATTTTTCAAGTTTCTTACACTAGAGATCATGTTTGAATTCCCAAAAGTAGAAATGTGTAAGTCTCCATATCCAGCTGAAGTGATAGACTTGATTGCTAACTATCCAAAACCCTTACATTCCACACCCTTTACAAGATGCAGATCTCTTTTTTGATGACTCAATTGTTGAATGCCCATAAAAACATTGCCACTTTCTTTTTTACCTATCAAAATTTTTTTTTTTTTTTACTTTTATGTCTACATTTATTTCGATTTTGTCCTTGGTACAGTATACCAATTCACCAAACAATCCCATGTTGCATCAGTGCTGAGGTCAAATAACTTTGAAAACATTGGGAAAAAAAAAGGGGAAAATGCTGGTAACTAGCATTTTCTCCTTTTTTTCCGAATGTTTTCAACACCTTCAAAGACATAACCTGTCACTTAATTTGTTATTTAATTCGTCGTCTGCAAATGCTGTTGAAATGGACAAGTCTAGAATCTTGTCATTTGGTAAAGAGTTTGTCTTTTTCCATTGCCTCATGGAACATATTCACAGAAGGAAGACAATTTTCAAAATTTCGTGTTTTTCCAAGTCAATTCCAAGAGTCAAGAGTCAATACTTAACTACTTACTACATGACTAATTTTTTAATTGTCTGTGAAAGCCAAACAGAGACTAGAAATGAAATCTTACTGAAATGACAGGATTTGTCTTTGAATAAGTAGGAAACATTGTGGAAAAAGGAGAAAATACTGGTTACCAGCATTTTCTCCTATTCTTTGCACAATGTTTTTATAAGCTCCTTTTCTCAGAGCCATTAACCCTTTACCATTCAATCCTGAGTTTTAACAACCCCAAGCATGAAAATATTGTGGGAAGAGGAAAAAAAATGCTGGTTAGCATTTTCTAACAATGTTTTCTAAACTTTCATAAAAAAAAAAAAATTGACTATTTTTTGTCATATTTATTATTTTGTCTGCAAATGCTTGGAATTTGGACCAGTCGAAAATTTTGTCATGTGTTAAAGGGTTAAAATAATGAATAGTGTAGTAACCCAGTACCACACCTCAAAAATTCACACTCATTAAAATTGAAAGCATTAAATTTTGCAGACGACAAATCAGGCATGGTTCATATGCTGAGATTTGTCTGTAAAAGGACAGAAAACATTGTGGGAAAAGGAGAAAATGCTGGTTACCAGCAATGTTTTCAAAAGGCCTTGTTCTCAGGGTCATTAAAACTCTGGATTGTGTGGTAATGGGTTAATGATGATAGAAAGCCTGTCCAGCTATAGTTACCTTTATTTCAAAAGTAAACTACAATAATGGCCATATTTTGAGGATATTTACACAAAGTAAAGAAATTAGCCAATAACAATTAAGCTATATTGACAGACACTGGTAGTGTCAACAAACGTGTGTGCTGTGAATCATATTTCGTATTTAGTGAATTTCCAATGGTTTTTCTGCAGAATGTAGATTCTAGACAGTGCTCAAGATAAGTGCAGGTATTTTTGTTAACCCTTTACCACACAGTCTTTATAGTTTTAACGATCTTGAGGAGGAAGCCTTTTGAAAACAATGTGGGAAAAAGAGAAAGATAATGGTAACCAGCATTTTCTCCTTTTCCCACAATGATTTCTACCCTTCCAAAATAAATTTCAATTTTTGAGTCCCATTTATTTTGTCGTCTGCATGTGTTTTCAATTCGGACAAGGCTCAAATTTTGTTGTTTGGTAAAGAGTTAGGGAAACATTAATTCTCAATACTGTCACAGACAAAACAAAACACCACCACTGTTTTGCATAGGCGAGATGCGTGTAATTCAGGCAATGTAAGACAAAGGTGAATTATTTATACAAATAATTGACAAAATGCAAGCTAAAAACTATCTACCCTGCCCCAGCTAAACTTTTAAGATGTTCACTGCATATATATATAAGATACTCATCTTTGGAATTCTGGCCGTCCACAAAAAAACCCTCTTTGAGAGGAAACATGTGTCCGTAACATGCACGATTCAAGACCGGTGATCGGTATGAAGCTCAGGCTATTCCTAGAATATCAGGCATGCGGATCTTACGCCTAGTACAAAATTAGATCTATTCAACATCTAACGTCTCCAACGAAATATTTTTACAATGCAGAAATTGAATTTGAATGAGAAGACGATGTTGCCTGGGTCTGGAAGTCTTGCTAGAAATGACCATGTATGCAGTACTCGTCTATTATTAGATCCTACTGACCAAACCTTACATAACCGGTTTTGGTCACTTCGATTGAGACAGCAATTCTCCGCTATATGCTGTAACGCGGAGAATAATATTACTTTTTTGAAATTTACATTCAGAGTACCAGCTTCGAAAGGCTTTTCTACAAAATGTACTTGTCTGTTCATGCTACACAGAGCTCAAGATGAATACGGGTATTTTGCTTAGGAAACATAGTTCTTTTCTGATAATTTATGTTCAGAGTACCAGCTTAAAACACTTCACCACTCTATCCCGAGATTTAGCAACCCAGAGAAAGAAGCCTTTTGAACACATTGAAGAAAAAGGAGAAAATGCTGGTACCAAGCATTTTCACCCTTTCCCACAACGTTTTTTATACCCTATCAGTAACAAATTCCACCATATGAACAATATTGAAATTGTTGTCTGTAATTACTTCCAATTTGGACAAGTCTAAGATTTTGTAGTGAGAAAGAGTTTAACTCTAAACAGAAAATGCTTTGGAAAACATTGTGGGAAAAGGAGAAAATGCTGGTTACCAGCATTTTCTCCATTTTCCACAATGTTTTCTAACCTTCCCAAAACAAATTTCAATTTTAGAGTAACATTTATTTTGTCCTCTGCAAATGCTTTCAATTTGGACCATTCTAAAATTTTGTCGTTTGGTAAAGGGTTAAATAGAGATCTGGAAATTCCCCCATTGAATTAATACAGCTAAAAAGAAAACAAAACTGTGCATTTTGACAGCTTTTCCAGAGGACAAGTTTACTAGAAGATACAGAGCTCCAGATAAGAGGGAGTGGTGGTATTCTAAATCCATTATTTCTCTTCCAAACCATATGTTGTGGGTACTCATTAGAATCGTCTCGATGAGATGATTCTAATGAGTACCCATAACATAGGGTTTTGTGGAGAATAATAAATATTTTCAGTTTTGAAATCACAATCACTGCCTCTGTCTGGAGCACTGAGAAAACATTTCAGATTTGTCCAGAATGAAAGCCTTTGCAGATGGCAAATTACACATGACTCAGATGAGTGGATCTGTATGAGAAAGGAATCGAAAACTTTACCAGCATGTACTCCCTTTCCCAAAATTCAATTGTCTTCGTTAGCATTGCTAAAGCACAGAATTGTGTGGTAAAGGGTTAATTATGGCTTAAAGGATGAAATACAGTATGTTTTAAAAGATGCATCCTTATAGCCAGAGGGAAAAAACACTGTTAAAACTTGAAAATGTGTAGAATGGCTCAGAATTTGGTCAGCTGTATAAACATAGATGAATTAACAATACATATGGTGTATGGGATAGAGAAGCTCAAGGGATTTGTCTTCATTTAAAACTGGAAATGACAACAGTGATTCCATTTCCTTGAAGGCCTCAAGAAAATTAAATTCATTTTTTATTCGATGTAATCTGTGTAACCTTGCAAACATCAGGGCCAACATTTGGCATGAAGATACAAGAGAGATTATATTTTCATGAAATAAAGGTGAAATGGGTTAAAAACTGGCTGAAAATGAATATAGATGTATCTTTATGGGATGAAAATGTCATAAAAAGGCTAAATGCTGATTTACTGCATTTCCTTCTTTTCCTACAATGATTTCAAAACTCATCTAACTCAGAATTGGAAAAACACTGGTTTTCTTTAGAGAAGGGTTTGATAAAACAACTACATTCTGCTCATTGATCATAAAACACAAAATAAAGGAAAATATAGGACCATTTAGTTTCATTGGAATGTTATGCATAGCAAAACTAGGTTGGAAAATATTTAATAGATCTGATAAAAAAGTGAAAAGGGGCAAAATAATGTTATCTTCTGGTACCTTTCTCCTTGCATTTTTTCTCAGTTTGACACACATGCCTCTGAAATTTTCAGCTAAGGTGATAAATAAGGTGACAAGTAAAGGAGAATCCTTTGGCCAAGCTCTCTACTGCCCATGGCTAGTTTGTTGTCCTTATTTCTTTTTATTGTGTTTCTGTGTTTCAAACCTCATTTTATGTTGATCATTAATATTTCATGACAACATTTTTAACTTGCATATTGTTTTCAAACGGTAGTTTATTATTTGTAAACAAGAGTATCTAAAACATGTTAAAGAAGCACAACAGTGGTTCACTGTTTAAACCTTTATAATTGGTTTTCATCAGAATTTTCCAGATGGACCCTTTACTTAATAAATGATTTCCAGCAGACATTTGTACCTAGGTTTCAGGTCATAGGCATAAGTAACGATGTTTTGAGGATGAAGTTCTGTAAAAAGCGTATCGAAGCTGTTAAGTTGGGGAAGGGTAACTGTTGACAATATCGATCTGTTTGCCAAGATTTGATCACATTTATTGAAAATGCAAGGTGTTTGATCATTTCACAAGTGAAGCAACTCAAGTTTTCTCTGATATAAGATAGGACATTCAGGTATGTAATATTAGATCTGTGATTTATGTTCTCAAGGATTGTTCCAATCAAATCCTTACAAAATCTGCTTGTTAAAACTTTAACTGTCCAACAAGTGTCAAATTATATGCTTCATCATCAAAAATATATACAGTAAGTCCTGGATGTTTAGAATGATTGTGTGGTGTTTAACGCTTTTTGCAACATTATTTCAGTTATTTCATGATGGCCAGTACACTTATCCATGCTTTCCAGGAGTTTATTTCCACTTAACACAATATTCTTCCCGAGCAACTGGCAGCTTTTTCACATAAGTTGATGATAAACATCATCAATGATCAGTGAAGAGAGAGGAATGAATACTGTCGCAATGACCATCATCAATCTTTGGAAAGAAATTCGCCAAGCTTTGGATTCGAACCAGCAACACCCTGTTCTGAAGTCCTGTATGTTGCAGACTGTACTACCAGGCTGGGCCCTGGATGATTTAAATGCAACAGGAAAACTGGTGACCAAACTGGGACTACTTTCATCCTGCAGTTGTATGAATATGGGAGGAACTGTGACAATAATTTTAAGAAGCAGTTTATTCAGATTATAACATAACTTTAAACTGCAATAGATGCAAATGCTGTTGATGCTTTTAATATGTCAGCAACTTGGCAAAAAAGTAATTCTTAAAGGCACAGTTGCACCAAAAGTAAACAGTGTGGTGTTAAAATGCATCTTAATTTAAGTCATATCTACTAAAAGTATGGAAATTACTATATTGTAAAGATGACAATCTGATATTGTACTGTTGGCCCAATTGTTAGTTTCCTGCAGAAAAATGAATTTTAAAACCAGGTAAAAAGTAAACAAAAGATAGAGCAACCTGGCAACTTTTAAAGTTCTTTTAAAATTAATTTTTCAGTACTGATTGAAAATATATTCTTCATTTCTCTGGAGGCCACAAATTTAGATTAACCCTTTACCACATAATCCCAAGTTTTAATGACCCTGAGAAAGAATGATTTTTAAAACATTGTGGGAAAAGGAGAAAATGCTGGTAATCAGCATCTTCTCCTTTTCCCACAATGTTTCCTACCTCGTCAGAGAACTTGAGTGCATTTGTACTGATTTAAATTTTTTGTCATCAGATGTTTTGAATTTTGAACTTGCTGTGTGGGAAAGGGCTAATGAAATTCAGGAAAAAGAAGGATGAAAAGAGGTTAATTTTATGGTGTATAACACCGTCTTCAACATTATTTCAGTTATATTGCAGCAGCCAGTGCACCTATCCATGCTTTCCTGGCGTTTCTTTTTCCAGTACTCTGCACAATATTCTTTCCAAGCCACTGGCTGCTTTCCCACATAACCATTGTGGAAATAATGGTCAGCGGTGAGAGAGGAATGAATCCTGTCTCAATGACCATCAGTACTCAAGAAGAAATTAGCCGAGCTGGGGATCAAACCAGTGAGCCCTGTTCTCAAATCCTGTATGCTACAGACTGAGCTACTGGGCTTCAGCAGGATGAAAAGAGGAGTTCATCAAGGAATATATAAGTCCCGCTTTGTGAAAAGATGGTTTCATGCATCTGCAATAGTGACCAGTGTCAATATTTTTTGCTATTGTTAATTTTTCAGCACCTCAAAGGACCACTGTAACTTATGAATTGGCCAGTTTTTTGACAAAATGGATTGATATTATGTGACATCTTGCTTGGTGTACTGCACTATAATGGTGCATTAAACCCCCTTTTGGCAGAGTAATGATCAATTTTATGCATTTTGCCTAGTGCGAAAAGGGAACTAATCTTGTTTTTAACCTTTTACCACACATTCCCGACTTTTAATAACCCTGAAAGAAGAACCCTTTTGAAAAAAAACATTGTGGGTTAAAGGAGAAAATGCTGGTAACCAGCATTTTGTCCTTTTCCCACAATGTTTTCTACCCTTTACAAAACAAGTTTCAATTTTTGAGCCAGACTTGATTTGTCATCTACGAATGCTTTCAATTTAGGCCTGTCTAAAATTTTGTCATTTGGTAAAGAGTTAAGTTAGTATGTGATTATATAATCTATTGAGATCCAATTTTTTAGCTCACCTGAGCACAAAGTGCTCAAGGTGAGCTTTTGTGATTGTGCTGTGTCCGGGTCTGTTGTGCATCATCCATTGTCCAGGCGTCAACAATTCCTTGTGTCCACTCTAGAGGGTACATTTTCAGTCGAATAATCATGAAACTTGGTCAGAATGTTTGTCTTGATATTATCTCAAACAAGTTCGAAATTGGGTCATGTCGGGTCATAAAGTATGTCACTGGGCTAAATCTAAGAAAAACCTTGTGTGCACTGTAGAGGCCATATTTTCAGCCTGATTCTCATGAAACTTAGTCAGAATGTTTGTCTTGATGATGTCCTCGACAAGATTGAAATTGGGTCATGTTAGGTAAAAAAGTAGGTCACTGGGCCAAATCTTAGAAAAGCCTTTTGTGCACTCAAAAGGCCACATTTTCAGCCTAATACTTTTCAATCTTGGTCAGAATGTTTGTGTGGATGATATCTCTGACAAGTTGGAAACTGGGTCATGATGGGCCAAAAAGTAGATCACTGGGCCAAATTTTAGAAAAACCTTGTGTGTACTCTAGAGGCCACATTTTCGGCCTGAAACGCATGAAAGTTGGGTAGAATGTTTGTCTTGATGATATCTTGGACAAGTTTAAAAATGGGTCATGCCGGGTCAAAAAGTAGGTCACTGGGCTAAATCTGAGAAAAACCTTGTGTGCGCTCTAGTACTAGATAGTGATGGGACATCGGTTAGAAATCATAATTGGTCATCGGTTGGAATCGGTTGCTGCTACCGATGCAATTCTTCCGATTATAATCGGTTCCTCATAAATTTGCATGTTTCATTGTAAACCCTTGTATCATTTATGTATTATGCTGTTGTTTGTGTTGCAGATAGACTTTTTGTAGTTTTACCTTTGCACCTGCTTTCTATACACCTTTTGGTTTTTAACCACCTCTGCTTTGTGCTATTTGGCTTTGTAACACAGAAGTATTTCGGCTGATTGTTGTTGTTATCGAGGGAGTTGTTGTTATCGTGGGAGTGATAAAACCCAGTAAACACAGCGTTTTTTCTCATAGTTTTGGGAACGGGTCCGAAACCAGGCAAATTGGGAAAAAATGCGTCGTTTTCTATAAAACTGGGAATTATTTTCTTGATGATTTTGGACACAGTCCTTGCATATCATTTACTACCGTAATACAAGGGTTAGCACAAAACTATTGTAAGTGCCTATATAAATATATGCACTTATAATAGTTTTGCACTAGACCCTCAGATAGAGGTTATTTTCCCTCTTAAGTCATTGAAACTAAAACTGGACTCAAAAATACTACCACGACGTTTTACTTTTATTGTTCAGTACGACATGAAATACATGTACTGTAAATAAATTGGTCTTTTTAAAGGGCAATGTCCCTGCTTCTCATGTTACTGAAAATACCAATTTAGAGTCAAGTGTCATTTGTTTTTTAGTAAGAGGGAATATGGTAGAGGGACTGGGTTCTGGTAGATGGTCTATTTTAGAGGCAAAAAGAGTTTCATTACTGACAGTGGGATCAGGGTGGCAGGTAGATTCACACTGAATGGCAGACATAGCTTGCTCACCCTCAGAACTCGAGCCTGCTGTGAACGGGATAACTTGGTTACATCTAGTACTTGAAGTGTTTTGATCTCAATCTACGATTGCAGACGAGCGCTTACTTTCACTTTCCTCAGGCTCATCAACCTCATCTTGGCTAGAATTATGACTTGGGCTCTTACAGATAAAGTCTGTTAACCTTTTAGACCCCGTTGATTTTAACTTTTTTTGGTAATATTTGCTGTTGTGGCTCATTTTCACGTTAATTTACCATCCTCGTCTCTCCGCGAAATCACATGTCAGACCGAGCGTGAAAAATCGCAAGTTTTTGGCGCCACAGAAACGAAGCGCCGTTCACTACCGAGTTCTCCGAACTAAATACACAGGACCCCGGCTTATATTAATAATAGAGAGCACACTCCGGGACCAGTTGATCTAAAAAAAAAAAAAGGAAGTACATGTGTTTGGGAAATTCACCTTTTTTTGACCAGTGACATCGCTGATAATTGGAATATATATATATAGCTATGGGAAATCCAAAAAATAGCCGACCACTTGGGGTCTTTTGTTTTGGGAATTTCTTAAACTGGATTTGGTTTTACAGACCCGTTCATAGAAGGAGAAAAAACGCTGTAACAGACACCGGTATATAAAATCCGGTACCCGACCGACGGTGCAGACTTCCTGCCGATCATCGATTATGACAAAGTTCAATTGATAATCGAAATCGGGAGCTTCCAACACGCCGCTAATCGATACTTGCCGATTATCGGTACACCACTAGTACTAGAGGCCACATTTTGAGCCTGATACTCTTGAAACTTGGTCAGAATATTTGTCTTGATAATATCTGGGACAAGTTTGAAATTGGGTCATGTGGGGTGAAAAAGTAGGTCATTGGGCCAATTCTTATGAAAACTTTGGGTGCTCCATAGAGGCCACATTTTCAGCCTTACACTGATAAAGAGTGGTCAAAATGATTATCTTGTTGATATCTCAGACAAGTTTGAAAGTGGGTCATGTCAGGGCAAAAAGTAGGTCACATGGTCAAATCTTAGATAAAACTTGTGTGCACTATAGAGGCCACATTTTCAGCCTGATTCTCATGAAACTTGGTCAAAAAGTTCGCCTTGATGATATATTGTATAAGTTTTAAAGTGGGATACATCCGTCAAAATTAGTAGGTCACTGGACCAAATCTTAGAAAAACCTTGTGTGCACCTTAGAGGCCACATTTTCAGTCTGATACTCATGAAACTTGGTCTGAATGTTTGTTTTAATGATATCTTGGACAAGTTGGGAATTTAGTCACATTGTTTCAAAAAGTAGGTCACTTACACTCATGTGTTTTACATCATTAAAGCCAGGATCTCTTCAGCTTTGTCAACTGTAGATGACTTTGCTCAGGTAAGCGCTTTAGGGCCAGTGGCCCTCTTGTTTAGTAACACTATTCTCTAAACCCAACATAAGCAGCTTTTGATCCATTCTTATATCAAGGGATCTTGTTTGTTTAGTCTAAATAAAAGGCATGCACTATTAATGATGCATACAGATAATCTTCTTTGACTTTTTATTAAACAGGTTTTTATATGCAAATGGCCATGAACTGCACGTAGAGTAAGCTTTACAGAGATCAGTACATATTCACCAAGCGTTCTTCAGAATGTTCTTAGTCTTGTTCTCCAGGATTTTCTAAATTTGAAAGTTACAAAACTTTTAATTGGGTAAACCAAATAGTTTAGCCAATCAGGAGTTATGTTACTTTCTAAATAATGAATAAGACTTAGAATGAAATTAACCGTTATCCAGCTAAGTAACTTAAATGAAACTTTCAAGGTGATGGTAAAAACCAGTATGTTGGTATTTCAAAGTTACGGAGGTTGGGCAAATATCTCCTTATCGGACAGTGTAGATCCAAGATCAGATTGCATGTTCTGTGCAGTCTGATCTTGATGTACATTATCTGCAAAAGGTCCATAGCAGCCTAAGGGTTAAGAATGGACCCTGAACTATTTCTTTTACTTCTGGTATCCGAGGCTAGGAAATAAATACTCTTGTCTGTTTGACTTTTCCTGAGTTTGACTGGGCTGTCCTGTCAGTTTCAGTAGTGAAGGTTTAGTTTTTGCTATCCAGGGGCCCAGGGTTCTGTCCTCACTTGAGGCTCTGGCTGTTTCATGGGAGTGTCCTTTGGCAAGATACTCCAGAGCCTTAGACTGATACTGATGAAACCCAGGACATGCATGTAACCCTTTAACATTTAATCCTGAGCTTTAACAACCCTGAGAAAGTCCTTTGAAAACATTGTGGTTAAAGGAGAATAAGCTGGTAACCAGCATTTTCTCTTTTTCCCACAATGTTTTCAACCATACCCAAATCAAATTTCAATTTTTTGGTTGAATTAAGTTTGTTGCCTGCATATGTTTTCATTTTGGACAAGTCTGAAATTTTGTTATTTGGACTATAAGAGTTAAAGTGATGTGAGGAAGATAAATTTGAAAGGGGGTGTAAAACACAAATCAATAAATCAATTATATTTTGACAAAAAGGATTTGATTTGTTTTTTAACCTCCACAGACAACCATTTTTTTGTGTTCTTAAAATTTAGGGAAGACTTATATGTACCATTTTTTCATGAGTCCAAGATTGAATTAACCCTATACCACACAATCCCGATTTTTAAAGACCTTGAAAAAAAAAACACTTTTGAAAATCCTTTTCTACGAAGTTTTCTACCTTTCATAGATGAATCATCTATTGAGCCATATTTAAATTGTTGTCTGCATATGCTTTTAATTTGGAAAAGTCTATAAAATTTTGTCATTTGGTAAAGAGTTAATATTTTTTTTTTTTTATGATCGGTGAAAGATGTTGCGCAACATTACCATCATTTAATGGCCACAACATGTTGTTTTTAATCCCTTACCACACAGTCCCGAGTTTTAACAACCCTTTTGAAGAAGCCTTTTGAAAACATTGTGGAAAAAGGAGAAAATGCTGGTTACCAGCATTTTCTCTTTTTCCCACAATGTTTTCTACCATATCCAATACATTAATCAGCATTTAAGGTACATTTGATTTGTTGCCTGCAAATCCTTTCAAGTTGGTCGAGTCCAAAATTCTGTTGTTTGGTGAAGAGTTAACCCTATACAAAACTATCCTTTGTTTTCAAGACCCCATGGGAGAAGGCTTTTGAACATAAGAAAATAATAAATACCATTAAAGCATCTTTCACACTATAATAAATTGACCGAACTTATACCAGGGCCCATATTCACCAACCATTCTTAAGAATGTTCTTAGTCTCATCCTCCAAAATTTTCTAAATCTGAAAGTAACACAACTTATGATTGGCCAAACCATTTGGTTTAGCCAATCAGAAGTTGTGTTACATTAGAATTTAGAAAATGTTGGAGATTTAGACTTAGACTGTTCTGAATCATTGGTGAATATTGACCCAGGGTACAGAGGTATTTGGGAAGGTTTTCTAGGAAGAGGACATGCTCATATTGTCAGCAAATGTTGGTTCGATAATTATTCACAGTTATGTACTTTTTATGTTTAAGTTGCTGATTTCCTTTCCAGATTATTATTCTTGGAATCTTTGGATCAAATTAAACGAAACTTCATGGACATTTCCATATTGTCAGCATGTTGTGACTTGATCATTTTTCCTTTGAGTTGTGGCCCAATGAAATTTTTGTCCATCATTGAAATATGAACGATTGAATAGTAACCCATATGAAGAGAGTACATCTTACTTTGACAGCTATTTCTTTTGCAACAAAAACACATTTTGGGGAACAGTTCACCTGTCTCTGGCAGCTCTTGTTTCCAAATGTTTTCAATAACTGGTATCTTCAAAAACAAAAGGATTTTTTGCTTTAAGGTAAGAGGATACAGACATACCATATAGTGAAATGTAATGACTGACATCTCAAAAAGCAGTTGTAAAACAATCTGTTTAGAAATCAGTTGTGCCATGTTCAATTTATTATTTGACCACTGATAAATGTTACTGACCACTAAACATGATTAGCCATATCGGCTTTGTTTAAACATAATATAACATAGATTAGGCTTAAGTGCTTAACTCTTTACCAAACAACAAAGTTTTAGACTGGTCCAAATTGAAAGCATTTGCAGACGGCAAAATAAATGTGACTGAAAAGTTTTTGGGATGGGTAGAAAACATTGTGGGAAAAGGAGAAAATACTGGTTACCAACATTTTCTTCTTTTCATACAGTCATTTTTATAAGTCCTTTTCATTGGGGTCATTATAACTTGGGATTGTGTGGTAAAGGGTTAAATCCCAAGTGACTTTACTGTACAGTGCAAATAAATAATGCCAAAGTGTGCAGAAATTAGACTGGATTTTATGGATAGTTTTCTATACCTTTTACAAACAGGCTCGTGATTTTGCAATGATGAGGAAGATGGTATCTGAAGTCATAGTGGGAAAGGAGTAAATGCATGTAAATGCCATTTCCTCCATATAACAAACAAACAAATTAGAGTCATCATTCTGTTCACTCTCATCTTGATCTGTGCTGTCCTCAAAAGCCCCCCTTTTGCCTAGGACTTTGAAAGGGTTAACTCTTTACCAAAGACAAAAATTTAAACTGTACTAAATTGAAAGCATTTGCAGATGACAATATAAATGTGACTCAAAAATTTAAGTTTGTTTTGGGAAGGTAGAAAACATTGTGGGAAAAGGAGAAAATGCTGGTTACCGGCATATTCTCCTTTTCCCACAATGTTTTCAAAAGGCTTCTTTCTCAGGGTTGTTAAAAGTCGGGATTATGTTGTAAAGGGTTAAAGCATAATTGTATTGATCTGTTTCTAAAGGTCTGCCAAGGCTCATTGACAGGTGTTGACAGAGAGATGATCTTTTTCTTATTTGTATAAAGTACTTATTTTCTACTTATTCTAATTTTAGAAACTTAAAATTTTGATTGCCTGATAAATGCTAAAATGGGCTATAAATTGCCTGATCTTTACTTAACCCTTTACCACACAATCCCGACTTTTAACGACCCTGAGAAAGAAGCCTTTTGAAAACATTGTGGGAAAAGGAGAAAATGCTGGTAACTGGCATTTTCTCCTTTTCCCACAATGTTTTCTGCCCATCCCAAAACAAATTTCAACTTTCGAGATACATTTATTTTGTTGTTTGCAAATGCTTTTAATTTGGACTAGTCTGAATTCTGTAGTTTGGTAAAGAGTTGAAGCATAATTGTATTGATCTGTTTCTAAAGGTCTGCCAAGGCTCATTGATAGGTTTTGACAGAGAAATGATCTTTTTCTTATTTGTATTATTAGCTCACCTTAGCACAACGTGCTAAAAGGTGAGCTATTGTGATCGCCCTATATCCGGCGTCCGTCGTCCGTCGTCTGTCGTCCGTCGTCCGTCGTCTGTCAACAATTTCTTTAAACATCTTCTTCTCCTAAACCACTGGGCCAATCTTGATGAAACTTGGCAGGGATGTTCCTTGAGTGAAGCTCTACCAAAATTGTTCAAAGAATTGAATTCCACCCACAACTCTGGTTGCCATGGCAACAAAAAGGAAAAAAAAGCAAAATCTTTGAAAATCTTCTTCTCTGAAACTAGACGGCGCAGAGCTTTGATATTTGGTATGTAGCATCTCCTAGTGGACCTCTACCAAGTGTGTTCATTTGATGCCCCTGGGGTCAAAACTGGCCCTGCCCCAGGGGTCACAAGTTTGAGCATAGTCACAAAGAAGGAAAACTTTAAAAATCTTCTTCTCTAAAACTTGAAGGCGTAGAGCTTTGATATTTGGCATGTAGCATCTCCTAGTGGACCTCTACCAAGTTTGTTCATATGATGCCCCTGGGGTCAAAACTGGCCCCGCCCCGGGGGTCACAAGTTTGAGCATAGTAACAAGAAGGAAAACTTTAAAAATCTTCTTTTCTGAAACTTGAAGGTGTAGAGCTTTGATATTTGGCGTGTAGCATCTCCTAGTGGACCTCTACCAAGTTTGTTCATATGATGCCCCTGGGGTCAAAACTGGCCCCGCCCCGGGGGTCACAATTTCCAACATAGGAACAAAGAAGGAAAACTTTAAAATTCTTCTTCTCTAAAACTAGAAGGCGTAGAGCTTTGATATTTGGCATGAAGCATCTCCTAGTGGACCTCTACCAAGTTTGTTCATATCATGCCCTTGGGGTCAAAACTGGCCCCACCCCGGGGGGTCACAAGTTCGAACATAGGAACAAAGAGGGGAAATTTTGAAAATCATCTTCTCTAAAACTGGAAGGCGTAGAGCTTTGATATTTGGTATGTAGCATTGCCTAGTGGACCTCTACCAAGTTTGTTCATATGATGCCCCTGGGGTCAAAACTGGCCCCGCCCTGGGGGTCACAAATTTGAGCATAGTAACAAAGAAGGAAAACTTTAAAAATCTTCTTTTCGGAAACTTTAAGGTGTAGAGCTTTGATATTTGGCATGTAGCATCTACTAGTGGACCTCTACCAAGTTTGTTCATATGATGCCCCTGGGGTCAAAACTGGCCCCGCCCCGGGGGTCACAATTTCCAACATAGGAACAAAGAAGGAAAACTTTAAGAATCATCTTCTCTAAAACTAGAAGGCATAGAGCTTTGATATTTGGCATGAAGCATCTCGTAGTGGACCTCTACCAAATTGTTCATATGATGCCCTTGGGGTCAAAACTGGCCCTGCCCCCGGAGGGGGTCACAAGTTCAAACATAGGAACAAAGAGGGAAAACTTTAAAAATCATCTTCTCTGAAACTGGAAGGCGTAGAGCTTTGATATTTGGTATGTAGCATTGCCTTGTAGACCTCTACCAGGTTTGTTCATATGATGCCCCTGGGGTCAAAACTGGCCCCGCCCCGGGGGTCACAATTTCCAACATAGGAAAAAAGAAGGAAAACTTTAAAAATCTTCTTCTCTGAAACAGGAAGGCATGGAGCTTTGATATTTGGTATGTAGCATCTTCTAGTGGATCTCTACCAAGTTTGTGCATATGATGCCCTTGGGGCAAAAGTTAGCCCTGCCCCGGGGGTCACAAGTTCGAACATAGGAACAAAGAAGGAAAACTTTAAGAATCATCTTCTCTGAAACTGGAAGGCGTAGAGCTTTGATATTTGGTATGTAGCATTGCCTAGTTTGTTCATATGATGCCCTTGGGGTCAAAATTGGCCCTGCCCCGGGGTTCACAAGTTCAAACATAGGAACAAAGAAGGAAAACTTTAATTTTTTTTTTCTCTTACATGGGAAGGTATAGAGCTTTGATATTTGGTATGTAGCATCTCCTAGTGGACTTCTGCCAAGTTTGTTCCAAGGATGCTGCTTGGGTCAAAACTGGCCCAGCCCCTGGGGTCACAAGTTCGAACATAGGAACAAAGAAGGAAAACTTTAAAATTCTTCTTTTCTGAAACCGAAAGGTGTGGAGCTTTGATATTTGGTATGTTGCATCTCAGAGTGGACCTCTACCAATTTTGTTCATATGATGCCCCTGGCTCAAATGACCTGAAATTTGGCCAGAATGTTTGACTTGATGAAATACCAGATGAGTTTGGATTTGGGTCCCCTGGAACCATAAACTAGGTCACTAGGTCAGAATAAAGAAATACCTTGTGGGCACTCTAGAGGCCACATTATTTGCTTAATTGCCTTGAAAATTGGTCAGAATGTTTGTCTTTGTAAAATCTCACATGAGTCTGAATTTGGGCCAACTGGGGTCATAAACTAGGTCACTTGGTCAAATTAAAGCAATAGCTAGTGGGCACTCTAGAGGCCACATTTATTATTCATTTGATTTGAAAATTGGTTAAAATGTTTCTTTTGATATAGTAAAAGACCAGTTCAAATTTGGGTCACCTGGGGTCATAATCTAGGTCACTAGGTCAAATTAAAGAAATATCTATAGGGCACTTGAGGCCACATTTTTGCGGTCAAAAACTAGGTCACATGGTCAAATTAAAGAAAAACCTTTAAGGCACTCTACTAAGGTGAGCGACCCAGGGCCATCATGGCCCTCTTGTTTTTACATGTACTTATTTTCTACGTATTCTAATTTTAATTGCCTGATAAACACTATAATGGGCTATAAATTGCCTGACCTGTGCTTAACTCTGTACCAAATGAAAAATTTGAGATTGTTCAAATTGAAAGCACATGCAGACGACAAAATAAATGTGGCTCATAAATTAAAATTTGTCATGGGAAAGGTAGAAAACATTGTGGAAAAAGGAGAAAATGCTGGTTACTAGTCCTCCATTTAAGGGTCCTTAAAACGCAGAAATGTTTGGTAATGGGTTAATCAAAACAATCTTGACTCTGGTACCATCCCCAGAGAGATTTTTGGGGTCAAGTTGAACAACTCTTTGTCTGCGGCCTGGCAGTTGCTTGGAAAGGAGAAAATGCTGGTTACCCTCATTTTCTCCTTTTCTCACAATGTTTTCATAAAGCATCTTTCTCAGGGTTGTTAAAAGTCGGGAAT
This sequence comes from Tridacna gigas, assembly GCA_945859785.2. Lineage (NCBI taxonomy): Eukaryota > Metazoa > Mollusca > Bivalvia > Cardiida > Cardiidae > Tridacna > Tridacna gigas. Next base: position 15,377,965 of record OX244029.2, on the reverse strand, counting down.
GTGTGGTAAGGAATTAACTCCTTAAAACCCTCTACCACACAATCCCAAGTTTTAACGACCCTAAGAAAGAAAGCTTATGAAAACGTGGGAAAAGGAGGAAATGCTGGCTACCAGCCTTTTCTCCTTTTCCCAAATATTGACCTTTTCAAAAAAAAAAATTCTTGGTTTCTACCACATTTAATTTGTCGTCTGCAAATGCTTTCAAGTTAGACATGTATAGAATTTTGTCATTTTGGTAAAGAAGCCCTATCAAATGACAAAATGCCTTTACTAATGTCCACTCCAAAGCCATTGCAGACAACATGTTAGATTGAATGTTGCTAAAATGATGGGATTACTCTTTGAAAGTTTAGAAAACATTGATAAAAAAGGAGAAAATGCTGGTTACCAGCATCTTTTCCTTTTCCCACAATTTTTCAAAAACATTCTTCCACAGGGTTAATAAAACACGGTTTTGTTTTGTAACGGGTAATAACCATTGATTACTGAAATGAATAAAGTCCTAATGCTTGAATATAAGTGAAAATAGTGTGACAAATAGAGAAATTGTTCCTTAACAAACTATCTCTCCCTTTGTCATTATGTTTCCAAAAGTGGTCTGCTCTTGGACACAGTTCTTATAGGGGCAGGGGGCAGGGGGAGGTAATAGGACAAGTCTCCACCAGACTACTAAATTTTAGAGTTGTATAGATTGAAAGCGTTTGCAGGCAACAAATAAGATGTTTGAATAATAAGAGTTGTATTCACAAAGAAAAAAAAATTTGGTAAAGAGAAGTTGCTGGTAACCAGCATGTTCTTCTTTTCCAACAGTGTTTTCAAAATCCGTTTTCTTTAACCCCTCAGTACCACACAATCCCTACATTTAATGACTCTGAGAAGCTTTTTGGAAACATTGTTGTAAAAGAAGAAAATGCAGGTAACCAGCATTTTCTTCCTTTCCCACAATGTTTTTTCCACTGACAAAAGCAAATCCAACTATTTGAGTCACATTTAAGTTGTCTTCTGCAAGTGCCATCAATGTCTAAACATCTTAAATTTTGTTTTAAACAAGTAACTTTAGACCCGTCAAATTTGAAAACATTATTTTGCAGACAAAAAATAAAACTCAGGTTTGTGTGGTAAAGCGTTGAATAGAGTGTTCATGATATAGGAGTATATAGAAGAAAAATAAATATTGATGGGACATATTCTAAAAGGCCTTAGTCCTGATTGATCGAGATTAAAAATGGTTAACCTTGCAGAAGTAATTTTGCTGGTTTTACAATTCAACTGAGATTATAATATAGAATGAATTTACGTAAATACCTTTCAGGTTTTTTGAAAAACATTAACCCCTTTTTCCTTGTATACAAAGAACAGATTGACATATTTGCAATAAACAATCTAGAAAATGCCTCATGAGCAATTTCTTCTTTTTTCACATTGTTTCAAAAAATTCTTCATTTACATTGATTCATTCGGCTATATCTTATTTTTTAGTATATCTTTTGTTCTTTTGTTTCAAACTAAAAGTGGCTCTAGCTTCAAAAACATTTTTAACTTTAATTTCAGCTAGGTTTGGAGCAAGAAATACATAAAGTGGATATTTTCAGTTTCTAGAAACCCCACCCCTTCAAAATTTCAAAATTTTAAAGCCGTTATGGCCAGAATACCTCTGAATGCTTCTTTTGCCCAGTCTGATCTAGATCTACACTTCCACAAAACCAACCTTGGTTGAAATCAGCACTTCAAGGGTTTTACCCTTTACTATGCAATCCAGACCTTCAACAACCCTATGTGAGAAAGTTTCTGAAAACATTGTGGAAAAAGGAGAAAATGCTGGACACCAGCATTTTCTCCTTTTCCCAAAATGTTTTCTACCCTATTGAAGATAGAAGTCATCTTTTTAGCTACATTTGATTTGTCGTTTGCAAATGCTTTGAATTTGGTTGAGTCAATAATTTTTTGTTTGGTATCAAGTGTATAATCAATTAGGCTACATTATAAATTGGCTCCAATTCAAAGTTGATCAAATTCTTTCAGCCTTATATGGATCCTAGTTTAAATAGCAGGTATTATTTCGACGCTTTATTCTCTATGAATATATTTTTGTACTCATCATTGATCTTACCATTAAATCAGTCAGTGCCATAGACAAAGTCAGAGTTTTGGGGACAGAATAAATCAAAACCAGACTGCACAGAATGTGCAGTCTGATCTTGGATCTATACTGTCCACTTGTTTCGCCAAGCCTTAAGAAGATTAAATCTAGACTATATCAGTAGCTGTTGTTAACAGTGGAGCTTGAGATCAGATTGCACAGAATGTATAGGCTGGTCTTGGATCTACATTGTCCAGTACTTGGTTCTAGATATTGACTAATTTCCATCCCTTTAGTTGCACTTGAATTGCATTGTGAAACCATTTGAAAAAAGGATTTGATAATTCATTTTGAGGTGAAGAGTACTTTTATGACCTTGAAGAAGAGGGATTTTGAAAAAATGGAAAGAAAAGGAAGAAAATGCTGGTATGCAGCAATTTCTGTCTTTTCTATGATGTCTTCTAGCTTTTCAAAATCAAATTCTATCATTAATTTGGACCACATTAACCTTTTTCTAGAGTCTTTGGATTTTATGACCATGAGGCAAAAGGCTTTGAAAACATAATGGGAAATGGAGAAAATGCTGGTAACCGGCATTTTCTCCATTTACCATAATGTTTTCTACCCTTTCAAAATCAAATTATAACATTTAAGACAAAATGTAAGTCATTGCATGCAAAAGCTTTCAGTTAACTGACTTTACCAAATGACAAAATTCTAGACTGGTCCAGATTGAAAGTATTAATTTTGCAGACGACATAATAAATTTTATAGAAATAATGGAATTTGTATGTTCAAGGTTAGAAAATAATGTGGGAAAAGGAGAAAATGCCGGTTACCAGCATTTTCTCCTTTTCCCGCAATGTTTTCAAAAGGCTTCTACATCAAGTCATTAAAACTGGATCATGTGGTAAAGAGTTAACCCTTTTACCACACATCAAGAGTTTTAACGGCCCTGGTGGATTATACTTTGAAAACATTGTGGTCAAAGGAGAAAATGCTGGTAACCAGCATTTTCTCCTTTTACCACAATGTTTTCCTTCCTATTACAGAAAGAAATCGTCATTCGAGCAACACTTAATTTGTCATCTGCACATGCTTTCAATTTGGTCTGGCCTGAAATTATGTCGTTTGGTAAAGGGTTAAGCAGTTCGGTAAGGATTTACATGTTATTTGGTACAAGGATTCAGGAAACTCATGAATTTAGAAATGCAGCAGCATGCACACCAATTAGTCTGTCAGAGATAAGGTATCAAGGTGAACATGAGAAATAGGAAGTAGAGCCCCATATAGACGGAGTGATTTTGATTTCAAAACTGAGATATTAATTATTCTCCATTAAACCCTATGTTATGGGTACTCATTAGAATCATCTCATCAAGACATTTCTAATGAGATTATCCTAATGAGTACCCACAACATAGGGTTTGGAAGAGAAATAATGGATTTAGAATACCATCACTCCCTCTTATCTGGAGCTCTGAAATTGTAAGTTCAATGTTGATTATGTTTGATAAAGTGATACTTGACTGATAACTTGGTATCTAGATGTGTATCATATCAAATTTCTTATGTTTTTCTCTAATTGACCTTTGACCTTTCTACTCCAGGAGTTTAGTTCTTTGTAATGCCAGGTACTAGTTTAATTACCTTGGTTGGACAGTTTAGATCTAGATCAGGCTGCAAGTAATTTGCTGACTATTAGTGCAATGAATTAACTCTTTACCACACAATCCCGAGTTTTAATGACCCTGAAGAAGAAACCTTTTGAAAACACTGGGGGAAAAGGAGAAAATGCTGGTAACCAGGATTTTTTCCTCTTCCCACAATGTTTTCTGCCCCTTTGTAGACAAATTCTATCATTTTAGCCACATTAGATTGGTCATTTGCAAACGCTTTCAGTTTGGATGAGTCTGAAATTATGTCGTTTCGTAAAGAACAACAAATGTTAGACTCCATCAAATTGAAAAGCATCTACAGATTACAAATCTAGAAGCAGTATTAATAACTGAAGCCCTTTGACAGGCTGGCAAACAACTTTTCCCTCAGTGTTTTCAAAAGGTCTCTACCACACGGTCGTTGAAACTCAGGATTGTTCGGTGAAAAGTTAAACCGTTAGATGCAAGTCATTGCACAAGGAGTAGCTGCAGTACAAACATACAGCTTTGCTCAGATTGTAACACAGGTGCTTACAATAGGGGGGTTGCAAGTTTGCATCCTGACTCTTTATGATATAGAGGATAAACTTTTTTTTTTCGGTGAAAGATCAAAATTTATTTCATACAGTGAACATTACCAGCCAGGAGTAAAAAAAATATTACAGTATGATGTTCACTCTATGAAATAAATTTTGATCTTTCACAGAAAAAAAAACAAACAAATATTCTTATATTTCATGCTAATGTAACCCCCTTTTCTCTTTGGATTTGGAAGTACAGAGGAGCTCTTTGTATTTCCACACCGAGTGAGTTTATCAATTGGTAAATTCACCAGTTGAAAGAATGAAATTATCAAACCATAATCCTGGAGCTCCGGGCCCGGGGCTGGGGCTGATTTTGATTTCAAAATTGAAAATGTTTAATCACTCTCCACTAAACCCTATGTTATGGGTACCCATTAGAATTGTCTCATCGAGACGATTCTAATGAGTTACCAAAACATAGGGTTTGGAGGAGAAATAATGGATTTAGAATACTTTCACTCCCTTTTATCTGGAGGTCTGAATCCACCATTATTTCCGCAAAAACTACCAAAAAATATGAAATAAATTATAGTTAAAATAACCTTGAATTTGTAAAAAGTTCAGACTTGACTATATTGCATTACATTTTCAGACTGCAAATGAAATCTGGTGTATATGAAAGGAATTGTCTTTGAAATTGTAAAAAATGATGTGGGTAAAGAAGAAAATGCTCATCACCAGTATTTTCTCCATTTTCCTCACTGTTTTTCAAAAGCCTTCTTCCTAAGGGTCCTCAAAACACAAGATTGTCTAGTAAAGGGTTAACATCATGGCAAAGATGCCAGCAGTGGCCCGTAGAAAGTTGCTAAAATATGTCTCCATTAATAATTTGGCGGTAAAAACTCACATGGAGTTAGAAATGAATAATTTATCTTGCATCTGAATAACTCATTTGCATGTAATAAAGTAAGTTTAAACTCTTTACCACACAATCCCAAGTTTTAACGACCTTTAGGAAATAGGCTTTGGAAATCCTTTGGTAACCAGCATTTTCTCCTTTCCCCAAAATGTTTTCTGCCCTTTCAGAAACAATCCTCATCATTTGAACTACATTTATTTTGTCCTCTAAAACTGCTTTGAATTAGGATAAGTCTCTAATTTTGTCTATTGGTAAAGAGATAAAACACATTATCCCTATACCACACAATCCTGACTTTTAACGACCCTGAGATAGAAGCCTTTTGAAAAGCATTGTTGGAAAAAGAGAAGATGCTGGTAACCACCATTTTCTCCTTTTCCAACAATGTTTTCTATGCTTCCCAAAACAAATTTCAATTTTTTAGTCACATTTATCATGTCGTCTGCAAATGCTTTCAATTTGGACTGGTCTAAAATTTTGTTGTTTGGTAAAGGGTTATTGACTGTGGATGATGAATGTAAATGTTCCACTAATTGTCTTGTTTTCATTTCAGCAAGTTAACTCACAGAGCACTTTTGATTTTATCTTGCATCTTGATAACTCATTAGCATGCGATATATTATTTAGCAGGTTCCCATAGCAGATATTATCATTGCATGACTTACTATAGGCAACCAATATTGAGCCATGCTCTGTGAAAAGGGGTTTAATCCTTTCCCAAACAAGCCCTGGTTTTCACGTGTCTGCAGCACAAGTCTTTTGAAAACACTGTGGGAAAAGGAGAAATTGCTCGTAACGAGCAATTTCTCCTTTTCCCACAGTGTTTTCTACCCTTATTGATAACTTTCTACCATTTTCATCCAATTTAATATTGTCATCTGCAAACTCTTTCAATTTGGACCAGTCCAAATTTTGTCATTTGGGAAAGGGTTAATGTAACTGCAAAAAAAATATAATTGACCCATGTCAGCCCCCGAAGTCCGTGCAGGCTGACCTTGCTCGAAACGTTTTGCTATTTGTCTATTTTCTGCTGCTCAAAGGACAAGTTTGCCTCATGGTTAACCCTTTACCAGAAGACAAAATTTTAGACTAGACCAATTTCAAGGCATTTGCAGACGACAAATTCGACTTTGGTACAAATAATCTTAAGCTTTCTGATAGAGCAGAAAACACTGTGGGAAAAGGAGAAAATGCTGGTTACCAGCATTTTCTCCTTTTCCCACGATGTTTTCAAAAGCCCTCTTTCCATGGGTCGTGAAAACCCGGGATTGTTTGGGAAAGGGTTAAGTTGCTTGTGAGACAACATGGACTTTGTAGAATCGTAATTACATGATGACTTGCTCGGTATATTGCATCACAGAGATGCATTAAAACCCCTTTCACCAGATCATGGCTCATATATTAAAAGTGCTAAGCTTGTCATAATCCCATAATTCTAAGACTGCTGATGTCGTTTGTTTTGTGTTTACCAGTTTTCAAAAATAGCCTATTTTCAGCTATGAATATTACAGGCTTCAGTGCACCTATCCTTGCTTTCCTGGAGGTTCTTTTACCAGTACTTTGTACAGCCACTGGCTGCCTTTAACTCAGTGAGCCTTCTGAACTCTTTGCCAGGCAGTCCCTTGTTTTATCGACCCTGAAGAAATTAGCTTTTTGAAACATCAAGTGAAAAGAAGAAAATGCTCGTAACCAGCTGAATGGTTAGTGAATATGGGTCCAGGTTACAGAGATTCATAAGTTGAGAATAGAGAAATGTCGAGCAAGAATGATATTGATTGATATGCTTTTTAGCAATATTTTTTAATTTGCTCTTGTTCATAATTGATCAGTTAGCTGATATAATACCTTAACCCTTTACCACACAATCCGGACTTTTAACGACCCCGAGAAAGAAGCCTTTTGAAAACATTGTGGGAAAAAGAGAAAATGCTGGTAACCAGCATTTTCTCGTATTCCCACAATGTTTTCTACCCTTCCCAAAACAAATTTAAATTATTTAGCCATATTTGTTTTGTCGTCTGCAAATGCTTTCAATTTGGACTGGTCTAAAATTTTGTCGTTTGGTAAAGAGTTAACCCTTGACCAAATGACAAAAAAAGTAGACTTGACCAAATTGAAAGTACTTGCAGACGACAATTTAAATGTGACTCAAATGATGTAACTTGTCTTTGATGGATAGAAAACATTGTGGGAAAAGGAGAAAATGCTGGTTACCAGCATTTTCTCCTTTTACCATAATGTTTTCAAATGGTTATTAAAAGTCGGCATTGTGTTGTAAAGGGTTAACTCTTTACCAAACGACAAAATTTCAGATTTGTCCAAATTGAAAGCACTTGGAGAAGACAAATGTGACTCAAATGATGATACTTTTATTGTGAAATAAGGATTGTAGAAAATGAAAAAAATGCTGGTTACCAGCATTTTCTCCTTTTTTGACAATGTTTTCAAAGGACCTTTCTCTTAAGGTTGTTAAAACTTGTGATCAGGTGTTAAAGAGTTAATGTCTTTGAAAGCACCATTTTTGTACAAGGCTTTAGAAAACATTGTTGGAAAAGGAGAAAATGTTGTTAAAGAGTATTAACTCCGTTTTCCCTCCTTTTCTTTTTTTCTGTTTTTTTTTTCAAAACAAGTTTTACCATTTTTGTTGTATAATGGATGAATGTATAATCTTGTTGTCTAGTGAACAGTTGACCCTTTCCTTCAAAGTTGGAAATCTGTGGAAAATACTTTGACAGAAAGAAAAATTTCTAAATCAGGGACAATTTCCTCATGATCACAGTTTGCAATTTACCGGTATAATTTATCTTTGTTTCTTCTGAACCCTTTGAATTGGAGTCATCAAAAAATTGCATAATGAGGAATCAGGCGGTATTGAAGTGAAGGGGCAGTGGACTGTAACAAGTCGTTTTTGTAATTGAAAGGTTTTGGCGGCAAAACTCCAATATAATATGTGATTATCGCTTTACCAGAGGGAAAATGTTGTATACTTACTGAAGTAGGTAGTGCATGTAAACTGTTTATTTAATCATTAAATTATGCTGCTTTAATGAATTGGTTTACCGATATATCCCTCTTAAACATATTTGTGAGTAGAAATTTTATTAGTCTTAAGGCATAGATATTAAGCAATATTCCGTAATATGACACAACTTTTTTCCATAGCATGAAAATCATATTTGTCGTCGGAGAAAGCATTTAACCCTTTACCAAACAATCCCAAGTTTTAACGATGTTGACAAAGAAGGCTTTAGAAAATATTGTGGGAAACGGAGAAAATGCTGGTAACCAGCATTTTCTCCTTTTTGCCACAATGTTTTCTACCCTTCCTGAGAGGCAGATTCAGACTCTTTGAACCGCATTTAATTTATGGTCTGCAGATGCTTTCAATTTGGATTAATCTAAAACTTTGTTGTTGGGGAAAGAGGCAGAGGAATTATTCAAAATGAACAATAAATTCATTTGCTAAAATATTTTGTTGTTGAGTTACCGATGATATTTGTACATTTAGTTCCATGGCAGGTCTTTTCTTTGTATGTTTAGTCATTGTAAGTTATACATTTCATTATCTCTTAATTCACTCTTTACCAAACGAGAAAATGTTAGACTGATCCAAATTGAAAGATTTGCAGACAACAAAATAAATTTTACTGAAACATTAAAGTTTGTTTTGGTAAGGGCAGAAAATTTTGTGGGAAATGGAGAAAATGCTGGCTACCAGCATTTTCTACTTTTCCCACAATGTTTTCAAAAGGCTTCTTTCTTAGAGTCATTAAAAGTTGGGATTGTGCGGTAAAGAGTTAACCCATTACCACACAACCCCGAGTTTTAATGATCCTTGGAAATTATACCTTTGAAAACATTGTGGGAAAAGGAGAAAATGCTGGCAACCAGCATTTTCTCCTTTTCCCACAATGTTGTCTTCCATATCAAGAATAAATATTGTCATTTGAGCCACCTTTGACCTGTCGTCTGCTTTCAATTTGGTAGAGTCCAAAATTTTGTCATGTGGTAAAGAGTTAATAGCGGTAGTCTTAAATTTTATTAAAGGAATCTGGAATACCTGCTATATGATAATGAAATAAATTGTAAATGGCAAGCCTTGTTACACTAAGGTGAAACATGCATGCATGCACAGGTTTCAGGGCTCCCGTTGTCGATCACCAGTGGCGCCAGTTGGGACAAGTTATCAAGTGTGAAAGTCACTGGTTATCACTAGAGCTGGGACGGGTAGAAATTTTGTACCCGGGTACCCGTGGCCGTATTACCCGCAGGTACTCGGGTACTCGATGTTATTACTTCCGATTAAAGACACCAATAGTTGTCTGTCTTTATGCATCCTGGCACTTGCACAACTAAACATGGCTTCAAATAGCCAAGCTTCGTCAAAAAGCAAAGTTTGGCAGTTCTTTAGTCTTCTGCAAGACAAACAGAAGACAAAATGTAATATTTGTGATTTAGAACTCAGTTACCGAGGGCGTGGTACTTCATCTGTGAAAAAGCATCTCGAGTTTAAACACCATATGAAGCGAAGGAAGCGATCCAGTGATAACCTCACAGAGTCATCTGAACCACGAATGGCGAAACAAGGCAAACTTGATGGCAAATTATACACCATATTAACATCAATCTATATTTTTTTATTCCACATAGTTTTTAAATTTTCCGCCTATTAAACTTATATTAACATATGCCGTTCACGTAAAATTATTATATCGTGTTGTGATAAAAATAGATCAATGCATAGGTGTACTCACACATCGACTGAGTTTACATCACCATGCAGTTACAGTAACAGTACGCAGCATTATGAATTTGACATTGATCGGAGCGGAGCGTTAACGCCATGGGATTGTATTGAATGATGAAGGAAAACGTTCCAGGATTCCTTCAGTTTATGTCAAATAAACCTAAAACGCTGAATGGACCAATATATAACAACAGTTACCCATTACTGACGAGTTATGCGTTGCAGAGGTTATAAGCGGTACAGCCTTATTTCAAGCTATTACGATTATCTACTTCCGGTTCATGTACGGAAGTGGGTAACATGTTTTTTGCTTGTATTTAAATTAAGATCAAATTATTTCATTTGAACTTCAAAATTATAGCTTTACTTAAAAAGTCACTATATAATTATCGGGTACCCGGGTAATGATTTAGTACCCGGGTACCGGTGGTACCCTACTCGAGTACTCGTCCCAGCTCTAGTTATCACCACTAATCAAACTTGGTATCAATCTGCTTTTCTAGTGTAAAATTAAAGGTTTTGAAGTACCATGCTATTCGTATCTCTGAAACGGCTGGTCAGATTTTGAAATAATTTCATAGAGATGTTCCTTGGGTGACCCTTTCCAAAAATTGTTTGTGAAATTTTGATCCTTCAAGAAACATGGCTCTGGTGAATGGGGGCTACTTGCACTATACGGCCATGAAGAAATTCTTAAAAATTCTTCTTCTCTGGAACGGCTGGTCAGATTTTGAAATAATTTCACAGGAATGTTCCTTGGGTGACCCTTTTCAAAATCGTTCGCGAAATTTTGATTTGTCGAAAAACATGGCTCTGGTGACTGGGGGCTACGTGCACTATACGGCCATGAAGAAATTCTTAAAAGTTCTTTTTCTCTGAAACCGCTGGTCAGATTTTGAAATAATTTCACAGAAATGTTCCTTTGGTGACCCTTTTCAAAAGTTGTTTGCAAAATTTTGATCTGTCAAGAAACATGTCTCTGGTGGTGGGGGCTATTTGCACCATAGGGACATGAAGAGGAATTTCTTAATTCTTCTTCTCTGGAATGGCTGGTCAGAGTTTTAAATAATTTCACAGAAATATTCCTAGGGTGACCTTTTTAAAAAATTGTTAGGGTAATTTTTATCGGTCGAAAAACAACAGCCAATTGTTGGCACCTGCATGTGGTGCTCTTTTTTGACTTATGTTTTTCAGCTCACTGGGGCACAAAGTGCTCATGGTGAACTATTGTGATCGTGCTGTGTCCGGCGTCCGTCGTGCGGTGTGCGTTGTCTGTCGTCAACTTTTTACCTTGTGTACGCTCTCGAGGCTACATTTTCAGTCCGATCCTCATGAAACTTGGTCAGAATGTTTGTCTTGATAAAATCTGGGACGAGTTTGAAATTGGGTCATGTGGGGTCAAAAACTAGGTCACTAGGTCAAATCTTAGAAAAACCTTGTGTGCGCTCGAGAGTGACCCTGGAGTGAAATTTCGCCTATTGACTCAGGTGAGCGATCCAGGGCCATCATGGCCCTCTTGTTTTAAATTACCCATATTGTTTTCAAGAGCAGATGAATGCAGAGTTAGACTCATCAAAACAAATTTACAATACAACAGACGCTTACTGTTCTCCATAGATGCTCTAAAATTGTCAATATTAAGTGCACTCCTAGAATTTCTAGCACTCCCAAACTTGTATTCCAGGAAGCGCATGCACTCCCAAAAAGAGATATGAGTGGGAACACTGTATGGATCCATAATTATGTGCTGAATTGCTTGGTATAATGCATCACACCGATGCATTAAACCCCCTTTTGCCAGAGCATTGCTGAAATCATTTTTAGACCTCTCAAAATTGAAGCATTTGTAGACAACAAATTGAACTAGTTCAGGAAATAGGGATGACCACAGGAATGGTAGAAAACATGTAGGAAAAGGAGAATATGCTTGTTCTAAGCATTTTCTCCTTTTCCCATAATGTTTCCACAAGCCCTGGTGTCATGAAAGCTTAAAGGTCATGTGTGGCTCAGTTGTAAACTGTAGGACTTGTAGTCTTGAAGCCCTGCGGGTGAAAGCCTCACTGAATGCACAAGGTTTTTCATAGGGAGGCCCTTGGGCAAGACACTTCAGAGCCCTAGCCTAGTTCTGGTGAAACTGATAGAACATACATTAATATGTGAGCTGTTACCCTGATACGACTTAAAATGATGTTGAAAGCAGTGTTAACCCTTTACCACACAATCCCGACTTTTAACAACCCTGAGAGAGAAGCCTTTTGAAAACATTGTCGGACAAGGAGAAAATTCTGGTAACCAGCATTTTCTCCTTTTCCCACGATATTTTCTATTGTATTAAGGACAAATTTTGTCATTCGAGCCACCTTTAATTTGGTGTCTGCAAATGCTTTCAGTTTGGACCAGTCTAAATTTTTGTCGTTTGGTAAAGAGTTAAACACCACAGAATCAACTGTGAAAGGTTAGAAGGCATTATGTGGAAAAGAGAACATGCTGGTAACCAGCATTTTCATTACTAGCATTTTGTCCATTTTCCACAGTGTTTTTCAAAGCCAACTACCAGCTGGTTATGAAAACACAGGATTGTTTTAGAAAGGGAAAAAGCTTAATTTTGGAGAGGAAAATTTATTGTTGATGAGATTGATGGTCTTTTCTGAAAAACAGAACAGTTTCACTTTCACTTTCTGTGTAATTTTATGTTACAGTAACTGTTTACCACACAATTCTGAGAATCAACAAACCAGTAAGAGGAATATTTTGAAAGTGTTGTGGGAAAAGAAAAAAATGCTGGTGACCAGCATTTTATCCTTTTCCTACAATGTTTTCTAACCTGTCATAGAAAAATACAGTCATTGGAGCAGCATTTAATTTGTCGCCTGCAAATACTTCCAATTTGGACAAGTCTAGAATTTTGTCCTTTGGTAAAGAGTTTATCAGTTCTGAGAAATTGTTGCATGAGTGATAAATTAGGGATGTCAGTGATAAATTTAGATGAAACACATTTTTTGTTTATAAACCTTGTAATATTATTGGTGATATAATCTCTATGTTTATCTATCAACATTGGAAGGGAGGATTTAGAATCCATAATTTGTGAAAACAGATACAGTCAAATCTGAGTTAGCGGTCATACCTGAACAGCGGCCGATCTATCGACAACGGCCACTCGAATCCCCCCTGTGCAATTTCTTTCTTTCATTGCACTGTTTGTAGCGTGATATCGTGAAATGCAGCCAACGGTCACATTAATAAGTCGGGATCAACAGTATATCACACCTAAACAAAGGTCAGCTGACACAACACACGACGTAATTTATCGGATATGAAAAATCGATAATTAACACTATACCGTAGTTATTGACGAAGTCGACTTAACACAATGTAAAACGTGCAAACAGACAATTACAGATTATACAACACCTAATTACGATTAAAATGACCGACAATTGTTGTTTATTTTCATGTTTGATCTTTAAAGGATGAATGGCAATGAAAGTTTGTCGGTATTTTTGCAGATGGGTAATTTGTTGTAATAATATGAAATTGTACATCACGTCAATCGAAGTTGTTTACACTTTAACTAAACTGCGAACCCGTTGTTTTTAAAAATGGATGGAAATTTTCTGTTGCATTCAGTTCTTGCTATCATGTCGCTCTCGAAACGTAAATTCCTCTCTCTAGAGGACCGTGTGAAAGTTGTTCAAATGCTTGAATCTGGACGTTCTTCACGGATTATTGCTACTGAGTTTGGTGTAGGCCGCACACAAATTCAGACTTGCAAAACGCAAACAAGAAATTCTCGAGGAGTACGAAAGTGGTGACCCTTGTGCTAAACGAATCAAAAGGAATGTCTCGTATGAAAACATTGACGCTCTGTGCTATAAATGGTTTCTGGATGCCACATCACGGCAAATTAATTTATCTGGTCCTTTAATCAAAGAGAAAGCACTCAAATTCGCTGCAGACTTAAATGACTCTGATTTCAAGGCATCACATGGTTGGCTTACCTCTTTCTTAAAGAGACATCAAATTGTGCTTAAGAAACAAAGCGGTGAACGTACAATGTATCAACTATAGTATGATAATAATGTGCGAGAAATAAGTAATGTGAACAGCAGCCAATCTGTGTACAGCAGCCAATTTGGGCACATCCCTTGGCTGGCTGCTGTACACAGATTTGACTGTAGTTTTTACTGAAATTTGGTGCATAAAATATGCCTGAACACATTGTGGAAAATGAGACAATGATTTAAGCATGCTCAAAGAAAGAGAACTGACTGCTTTGATTTACCTAAAATACTGTTGAAAATAGGTTTAACCACAAAACAGTCACTTAACCCTTTACCACACAACCCTGCGTTTTTGACAACCCTGAGAGAGATGTCTTTTGAAAACATTGTGGAAGAAAGAGGAAATGCTGGTGCCCAGCATTTTCTCCTTTCCCAACAATGTTTTCTTCCCTATCAAAGATATATTTCATCATTTGAGCCACAATTTAGATTTTCGTCTGCAAATGCTTTCAACTTGGACAAGTTTGCATTTTTGTGGTTTGGGAAAGAGTAAGTACTATGCATTTTGTGAAAGAATTGCTTACTGACAGATACTTATTTACTTTTTACCAAATGATCCTATATGAAGCACGACCTAGAAGAGACAGTTATTGAAAACATTGAGGGTAAAGGAGAAAATGCTGTTAAACAGAATTTTTTCCATTTCCATAATATTTTCCATAACTTTCTAAGACATGCACCATCATTTGAGCTGTTTGTTTTCTGCAGATTCTTTCTACATTGGACAACTCTAAATTTTTGTTATCCTATAAAGAGTTGATTTTTTTTGTTCCTGTTAAAGTATAAACCTTTTTTTTTTTTAATTCTGTGGGGTTCTGCGTGGCTCAGTGATAAAGTGTAGGACTTGTAACCTGGTGGCTCTGGGTTTGACCCTCAGTGGAAGCACTTGGTTTTTTGTGGGAGTGTCCTTGGGCAAGACACTTCAGAGCTCTAGCTTAGTGCTGATGAAACCCAGGACAAACATGAATAAGCGAGCTGTTGCCGTGGTATGACTGAAATAATGTTGAAAGGAGCGTGAAACACCATTCATTCAATCATTCGTAACATTTATTCTGTAATATTTTATATTTCCAGGACATTATATTGATAGTGTGATGAAGTGACAGAACCACCCCAGCAAGTGAAGTGTGTTTTGGACATTTTCTTAGACAATGATTTGGTGATAAACACCAGAGTGTGCAGAGTCAAGTGGTGTCAACTGGATTGACAGACCCGTAAATAACAGAATGGATCGACAACCACCAGGGATAAGCCCTGCAAGCTCGATGACTTCGTTGTCTGGCAGTTACAGCCCCAGGGACAGTCCTGGCCCTCTGTCCCCAGGGTCCATAACTGACAGACCCTTCACAGATAGAGCTAGATCATCAGGGGGTGGTGGCATTCAAATGCAAATTCAGCAACTTCAAAGTAAGTGCCCTATTATGTGTTGCATATTTTATAAGTTTCTCAAGTGTATGAGTCATACACTGTGAAAAGGGGGCTTAATGAATCTGCAGAAAGTATCATATCAGATCAGCCTGCGCTGACTGCGCAGGCTGACCTTAGTCGAAACTTCTTGCTATTGCCTATTGGTCAGTTTTCTGCCTGTCAAAGGACCAATTTACCTCATGATTCATTGGATTGTTATATAAAGTGAATTTTATGGAATAAATAATTGTGTGATATCTTGCTTGGTATGCATCAAGATGCATGAAACCACCTTTTGCCATAGCAAAACCCATATATTTTTTGCTGTGTTTATACTGTAAACCTATTGTTTTACATATAGATTGTGAAAGAAGTTAACCAACATACTGGTCTATTAATCCTTAACCCTTTCCCAAACAAGCCCTGGTTTTCACGTGTCTGCAGCACAGGTCTTTTGAAAACACTGTGGGAAAAGGAGAAATTGCTCGTAACGAGCAATTTCTCCTTTTCCCACAGTGTTTTCTACCCGTATTGAGAACTTTCTACCATTTTCATCAAATTTAATATTGTCGTCTGTAAACTTTTTCAATTTGGACTAGTCCAAATTTTGTCGTTTGGGAAAGGGTTAAGCTGCTGAATAAATGTTCAAACGAAAGTTTCCACTCAATAGGTAAAACCCAAATATTGTGATTTCAACGTTGATTCCAGTGGACAAAACACCTTATTGGAGACTGTAGATTTAAGATAAGACTGCATGATCTGTGCAGTCTGATTTTGAACTACACTGTCCACAAAAACACCCTGAGTTGCGCTTAGCAGCCCAAGGGGTTGACTCTTTCCCACATGATAAAATTGAAAGCATTTGCAGATGACATATTTGACGTAGCTCAAAATATAAATTCTGTCTTTGATATGGTAGGAAACATTATGGGAAAAGGAGAAAATACTGCAGCATTTTCTCCTCTTCCCACAATTCTTGCTCAGAGTTGAAAGTATGATTGTGTGGCAAAGGGCTGAATGTTGTTTTCAGTTGTCACAAGGGTTTACCTTGCTAAAATCTGTTCTATAGTACCTGCAGGCTTGTTAACTCTTTACCAAACCACAAAATTTCGGATGCCAAATCGAAAACATATGCAGGTGACAAATCAAATGTGGGTCAAAAGATGGAATTTGCTATTCATAGAATAGAAAATGTTGCGGGAAAAGGAGAAAATGCTGGTTACCTACATTTTCTCCTATACCCACAATGTTTTTTAACCCTTTACCACAC
Organism: Tridacna gigas; assembly: GCA_945859785.2. Classification (NCBI taxonomy): domain Eukaryota; kingdom Metazoa; phylum Mollusca; class Bivalvia; order Cardiida; family Cardiidae; genus Tridacna; species Tridacna gigas. Next base: position 15,361,296 of record OX244029.2, on the reverse strand, counting down.
AATCCCGAGTTTTAACGACCTGATGAAGAGGCCTTTTGAAAACATTGTGGGAAAAGGAGAAAATGCTGGTAACCAGCATTTTCTCCTTTTCCCACAAAGTTTTCTAGCCTATGAAAGACAAATTCCATCATTTGAACCATATCTAAATTGTTGTCTGCAAATACTTCCAATTTGGACAAGTCTATATTCTGCTTGTGTGGTAAAGAGTTAAAGCCATCTTTCCTCAGCATCAGGATGGTGTGGTACATTGTTTACTCTTTTCCAAACATTCTGATGATTAATTGACCCAAAAGCTGAAAGATTTTGACAACTGTGTGAGATATAGGCAAAAATGCTGCTTACCAGCATTTTCTCCTTTTCCCACCATGTTTTCAAAAGGCCTTTTTCCCAGGGTCGCTAAAACTTGGGATTGTGTGGTTAAGGGTTAACTCTGTACCACACAGTCCCGACTTTTAATGACCCTGTGAAAGAAGTCTTTTTAAAACCTTGTGGGAAAAGGAGAAAATGCTGGTAACCATCACTTTTTCTTTTTCCCACAATGTTTTCTACCCTTCCCAAAACAAATTTCTGTTTATCAATCATACTTATTTTGTCGTCCGCAAATGCCTTGAATTTGGACAGGTCCAAAAATTTATCATGTAGTAAAGAGTTAAGAATACTATTGGATTTTCAGAAAATCAGATGTAATCACAAAATTGGATCTCTGGGAGACACATGTTGACAAATTGTATGTTTATACTAGACCACAAAATTGTAGACTAATCCAATTTGAAAGCATTTGCAGACAACAAAATTAAATCTGACTCAAGTGTTTTGGTTTGTCTTTGAAAGGGTAGAAAATATGGTGCTAACCAACATTTTCTCCTTTTCCTGTGATGTTTTCAAAAGCCTTCTTCCTCAGGGTCGTTAAATTATGGGATCGTTTGGCAAAGAATTACCCCTTTACCACACAATCCCGACTTTTAACGACCCTAAGAAAGAAGCCTTTTGAAAACATTGTCGGAAAAGGAGAAAATGCTGGTAACCAGCATTTTCTCCTTTTCCCACATTGTTTTCTACCCTATCTAAGACAAATTCCATTATTTGAGTTGCATTTAAATCGTCTGCAAATGCTTTCAATTTGAACCAGTCTAAATTTTTCTCTTGTGGTAAAGGATTAAAGAGGCTTTAAAACCTAGATGAGGGTATCAGTGGTGTTGACAAAATCAATTGGTTAGCTCATTACCCCCTGCAGACCACTTATTTCATCTTGCATCAGAGTGATCAGACAACTTTTTAGAACATTACAGCAAAGGAGAAACTGCTTGTGACAGGCATTTTTTCCTTTTGCTGGGATGTTCTTAGATGTACACATGTATGTACATATTAAGTGTATTATCATGTTGACTTATTAAGAGTGTCAATTTGGCAACCATAAGGTCCTGAATTGGATTCCCAGTGGTGGATGTCAACTTTCCAAATGTTGATTTTTCCCAAACATTGGGAGCGAGTGCTGGTATGGTTTCCTTGGAGCAGAATCAAGAGAGATTAGAATGAGTTGTAAGAAATTGGCTCATTTGAAGCCATGGGAATGTCCTTGGGTAAGGCACTTCAGAGTCCTGGCCTAGTACTGGTGAAATCCAGGTCATCCAAGATGTGATCTGTCACTGTGATATGACTGGAATAATGTGGAAAGTGGTGTAAAACGCTATTTAATAACCCTTCAGAGAAAAAAAGACTTGGTCGTAATATATGAATTCATGTATTCAATTGGCTGTGTTATATCAAAATAGACCTACTTTTTTCCTGTATCAGTTCTTTAACCGTTTCCCAAACGACAAATTTTGGACTGGTCCAAATTCAAAGAGTTTGCAGACGACAATTTTTAAATTTGATGAAAATGGCAGAAAGTTCTCAAAAAGGGTAGAAAACACGGTGGGAAAAGGAGAAATTGCTCGTTATGAGCAATTTCTCCTTTTCCCACAGTGTTTTCAAAAGACTTGTACTGCAGACACGTGAAAACCAGGGCTTGTTTGGGAAAGGGTTAATGGCATTTCCAATTAGATAATTTCCAGTATCAACTGAACATATGGGTCGATCAATTACCAGTTTTAATGGTTTGATTTTTCTTTTATTAAGTATTTTCCTGTTATTTTGTGCAGAGCCAGTTAACCCTTTACCACACAATCCAGACTTTTAACGACCCTGACAGGGAAGCCTTTTGAAAACATTGTGGGAAAAGGAGAAAATGCTGGTAACCAGCATTTTCTCCGTTTCCCACAATGTTTTGTATCCTATCAAAGAAAAATAACATCATTTGAGCCAAATTGAAGTTATCATCTGCGAATGCTTTCAATTTGGACAGGTCTAAAATTTTGTTGTGTGGTAAAGGGTTCAGTTTACTTTGATACTATGACTGTATACCTGTAGGATGATTGTACAGAACCAGCTTGTTTTGTTTGTAGCCAGTTGTTGAAGATGGAAATATCTTTTTATGGTATAATTTATCAGTTGAACACAATGAGGTATCTTTTGAGCAAAGAGGCAAATGGTGAAGATCAAAGATCAGACTGCATGTTCTTGGCAGCCTGATTCGTAGCCACTGGTGGTGAAAGGTTAACTCTTTACCACACAACCCCGACTTTTCACGACCCGGAGATAAAGGTACTTCTGAAAACATTGTGGGAATAGGAGAAAATGGTGGTAACAACCCTTTCCTCCCTTTCCCACAATGTATTCTACCCTACCCCCCAAAAATTTCAGTTGCTGAGTCACATTTATTTTTTCGTCTGCAAATGCTTTCAATTTAAACTGGTCTACAATTTTGTTGTTTGGTAAAGTGTTAAACAACAAAAGTCAAATCACAGCAGGGGGTAGGTGGATAGTGAAATAGAGACTTTAATATTTTCATTCTATCTAATAATGTCACAATTTCATTCATAACTAGGGTTGCCAAACATATTATAGTTATGGGAGCTGCAAAGAATTTTAGTGTAAGGAATCACTCTTGCTACTGCGTTCTAGCAGGAAGATGCTCTGATGCAGGTCTCTAAAACTTAACCCGGTGTTTCAGAAAGTCCGTTTTTTTGTGTTTTTGACTCACTAAATGAAAGCCTGATGCAACAATATTAATGCATTGCGTCTTCTTTGACGCAACATAAATCAGAATGAAAAAGAAACATAAAGTATTGATTCCTTGAATAGATCTAATCTTTCAAAGTCGTCAAGTTAATAACTGCAAAATCATATCGAACTCGCTCTCTAACACGGAATTATTTGTTTCCGGTTTACACTGTATCAGTCTAAAACGCGACATTATTCTGTCTGACATCGCTGTCGTCTCATCTATATTGCTGTATGGAATCCATACATAAACTTTTTGTCCGCGTTTTAGACCCTGCACGGTAATGGTCACCGACTTGCTGAAGTAATTGGGGTGACAGACGACAGTTTCTACGAGGTCATTGTTTTCTACTTTTACCTTTAATACCACACTGTCATTTAAAACTTTTGGCATTATGCGACATCTACAAACAGGTTAAAGACCATGACACCTAAAATTTCTGAATGACCTCCCAAATTCCAAACAGGGAGTCACAGATGACCCCCAAAATTTATTAGCTAGCAGAAACACTGCTTAACCCATTATCAAATGACCCAATTTCAGCCATGTCTGAATTCAGAGCATTTGCAGACCACTTATGCCTACAATACCCTCTTCAAGCAAAAGGCTTCTTTCTGACATTACAAAGTTGAAACAATTATTTGTTGGTGAGAGAGGAATGAAACCTGTGGCTTTTATATCTACCACACAGAAATCCAGGCTTGTAACTCCATGATGATCACTTGTCCAGTGCTCTAATTAACTGAAGCACAGTCTTTGTAGAAAGGTACAAAGGGATCCTTCATGGCTCAGTGATAAATTTAGGACTTGTAACGTGGAGGTCCCAGGTCCGAGCTTAGTGGATGTACTGGATTTCTTGTGGGAGTGTCCTTTTGCAAGGCACTTCAGAAACCTAGCTTAGTACGGGTGAAACCCAGGACATACATGAAAATGTGAGCTGTCGCTATGATAAGACTGAAATAATATTGGTAGTGACATTAAAGACCATTCCATCATTAATCAAATGAAGGCAAAGAAAGTATGCAAAATAAATAATGTTACATTGCTGAATTGTCATCCCATGTTTTTATCCATATAAAGGTATTTGAATCATTATAGGACAATTATATCTTGATGGTTTACAACTGGGATTAGGCGTGAAACTTGAGACATTTTAAGTTAAACTTTATTGGTTATCGTTTTATTGCGAGGCCAGAACGACTTGGGTTGTTGTCCAAAATCAATAGTGATCTGAAAACATAATTAATAACGCTACATATACTCTGTCAGGTCCAAACTCGTAAAATAAGAAGGATGTTTTCTCAACATTTTTTACCTCTCTACAGTAAAACCTGCCTTAATGACCACCTTTATTAAGCAAGCAACTGTTGAGTTCCAAAAGAGAACAAATACATGTATGTTGTGATGGACCTGTACTAAGCAAGCACCTCTCTTGAGTGAACTAATTTTTTGGTGTCCCTTAACCCTTTACCACAGGATACTGAGTTTTAACAACCCCCTTGAAAAAGAGCTTCTGAAAACATGGGACAAGGAAAAAATGCTGGTCACCAGCATTTCCTCCTTTATCCACAATGTTTTCAAAATGTTTTTTTCCTATGGGTCATTAAAACTCTTGATTGTGTGGAAGAGTTAACTCTACCAAATAGTAAAATTTTAGATCTGTCCAAATTCAAAGCATTAACCCTTAGAGCTCTAAATAAACTGAACAGACATTTTCAGTCTAGAAATTATAGACCCAAATAATCACAATTTCAGAGTTGCTTTTGTCTAAACTGTTTCAGCAAAGCAGAGGGTTTTGATCATAGATCAGCCTGCACATTTTGTGCAGCCATCATCTTGATCTATACTGGCCACAAAAGCAGCTATAGTTGTGAAAGGCTCTTTAATCCTTTACTACAGAATCCCGACTTTTAATGACCCTAGGAAAAAAGTTTTTTGAACAAAATGTGAAAAAAAGGAGAAAATGCAGGTAACCAGCATTTTCCCCCCTTCCCACAATGTTTTCTGTCCATTCAAGGGCAAATCTCACCATATGAGAAAAATTAAATTGTTGTCTGCAAATGATTTCAGTTTGGACCAGTCTAAAATTATGTTGTTTGGTAAAGAGTTATGGGTTAACTGACACCAAATAAAATTCGGCTTCCAGTATTTTCTCCTTTCAATTTTTAGCTCCACTGGCCGAAGGCCAGCGGGCTTATGTCATGGCCCGGTGTCCGTCGTGCGTCCGTCCGTCTGTCCGTGCGTTAACTTTTATTTCAAACATCTTCTTCTCTGAAACTACCCATCCAATTTTCATGAAACTTCACAGAAATGATCCTGCCATGGTCCTCTTCAGAATTCTTGAAAGAATTTGATTCCTTCAAAAACTCTGGTTGCCATGGCAACAAAACTGAAAAATATTGGAAATCTTTAAAAATCTTCTTGTCTGAAACCATAAGGCATAGGGCTACCAAATTTGGCATGTAGCTTTATGTAGTAGACCTCTATCATGTTTCTTGAAATTATAGCCCTGGGGTCAAAATTGGCTCTGCCCCAGGGGTCACAAGTTTTACATAGGCTTATATAGAGAAAACTTTAAAAATCTTCTTGTCTGAAACCATAAGGCATAGGGCTACCAAATTTGGCATGTAGCTTTATGTAGTAAACCTCTATCATGTTTCTTGAAATTATAGCCCTGGGGTCAAAATTGGCTCTGCCCCAGGGGTCACAAGTTTTACATAGGCTTATATAGAGAAAACTTTAAAAACCTTCCTGTACCTAGCCATAAGGCCTAGAGGTACCAAATTTTGCATTTAGCTTGATCTAGTTGGGGTCTACCAAAAGTGCCCAAATTATAGTCCTGGGGTCACTTTGGCCTCATGCTGGGGGGGGGGGGGGGAGGGGGGGGCGTTCACAAGATTAACATAGGCTTACATAGGGAAAACTTTTAAATCTTGGTGTACATAGCCATAAAGCTTAGGCTACCAAATTTTGCATAATTATAGCATTATCTAGTGGACAACTACAAAGAGGGCCCAAGTTACAGCCCTAGGATCAAGTTTGGCCCTGCACCAGGGGTCACAAGTTTTACATGGGTTTATGGAGTGAAAAGTTCAGAAACCGTCTTGTTACTAGCCATAAGGCCAAGAACTCCCAAATTTGGCATGTTATTCTTCTAATACACATATTCCCCATTTAGTCCAACTGTGGCCCTGGGGTCAAAGTTTTATAAGGGCTTATATAGTGAAGATTTCTCTTCATGGTTTATATTTATAAGCCAGTGGAGCGATACAGAGCCATCATGGCCCTCTTGTTGGAAAAACTAGTCCCCTCAGGTTCATATAAACTCTTTACCACACAACGCTGAGTTTTATCGACCCATATGGAAAGGGCTTTTCAAAACATTGTTGTCCTTTTTCTACAATGTTCTCCACCCATGAACATACAAACATTTTTATTTGAGTATTAACATTTCAATTTGTAGTCTGCATTATGCTTTCAGTCTGGACCTGTCTAAAATTTGCTGTGTGGCAAAGAGTTTAGAAACACAGGATTGTTTGGCAAAAGGTTAATGTATTGCAAAGAGCTAATGTATTGCAAAGAGCAATACAAATTCTGTAATAAATCTTAGACACTGAATCAGTGAAAAAAAGCTTTTGATTGATGGGCACCATGTGGCATTATGAAGCCAGGTCTTTCAACTCTGAACTTCTCACACCTACGATGCAACATTTAACCCTTTATCACACAGTCCCAAGTTTTAACGACCCAGGGGAAGAAGCCTTTTGAAAACATGATGGGAAAAGAAGAAAATGCTGGGAACCAGCATTTTCTTCCTTTCCCACAATGTTTTCTACCCTTATAGAGTCCAGTTTTATTAATAGAGCCAAATTTAATGTCATCTGCAACAGCTTTGAATTTGGACTAGAGTAAAATTTTGTTGTTTGTTAAAGACTTAAATTCCCAGTCTAGCCACACCCTTGTTTACATTACTTCCAACTTTTTCTCAGAAGTGGTGCCTGCTTTATCTTTTTTACTGCAGACTTTCCCCAAGGGAGGTAATAGCTCATTAACTCTTTATGTGATACCAAAACCTTTGGTCTTTGGCCCTTTACTGAACAATATCCATAGCTTGAATGACTCTGAGGAAAAGGGCCTTTGAAAACATTATCTGAACCTGTACTGAGTCAAATGCCATCATCTCTGCCACAGTTTAATATTTTGTCTGCAAATAATTGAATTTGGGGAAGTCTTAAAGTTTGTTGTCTGGTAAAGACTCATTGTATTGAATGCATTTTCAGACGACAAATCAAGTGTAGCTTAAGTTATGCAATTTGTCTCTGATAGGGTAGTGAAAATTGCGGGAAAAGAAGAAAATTCTGGTTGCCAACATTTTCTCTTTTTCCCGCAATCTTTTTAAATGCTTTATATTACAGAGATATGAAATCTCAGGATTGTGTGGTAATGGTTGAACCAGTGCACTTCAGCAAGTGGGATAAGAGGAGCTCAGCCTCCCACTGTCTAGTGAAATAAGTTTTCAAGTGAACACTAGCTCTCATCTCGTGCAAACAAGTTACTGTAAATATCACACATATTATAATGACAAAGCTAAGGGCAGATGTTCTCAACTGTTAGGTAATAAACGTGAATGTTTATCATGTCCTTATTTGCATATTGTTGTAAAATGTAGCTGAGAAAATAAAACATGCATTAACTCTTTACCACACAATCCCAGCTTCTGATGACCACTAGGAAGATTAGCCTTTTGAAAACATTGTTGGAAATAGAGAAAATGCTGGTAACCAGCATTTTCTCCATTTCCCACAATATTTTCCACCCATCAAAGAGAGAAATTATCAATTTGGCAATATTCAATTTGTCATCTGCAAATGCTTTCAAATTGTACAAGTCCAAAATTTTGTCATTTGGTAAAGAGTTAAGTAGAGAGAATAAGTACTTGACACATTGCAAGTTACATACCACTGTTTTCCTCCTTACAGAAGAACACAGTCACATAGTGAGGGCAGGAATAGAGTGCTCTTGTATGACAATGTTCTAATTAGACATTAATTTGAGCCATGCTCTGGCAAAAGGGGTGTAATGCATCTCTGTGATGCATTATACCAAGCAAGTCATCACATAATTATGGATTGATAAAATTCCTTCTGTCTGACAACCATCTGAATTATGACGTAAAATGGTCCTTGGACATTTACAAAATTTACCAATAACAAAAAGTTTCGACCCAGGTCAGCCTGCGCAGGTTGCGCAGGCTGAAATGGGTCGATACTCTTTGCAGATTCATTAAACCCCCGTTTTACAGAACATAACTCATTTTTGTAGTGGTCTGTATTTTACTTTCATGTTTTAAAACCACTGCCAGGGAGATTGTTTTAGGAAGTAGCAGGCGTTTACTACATGAAAAGATTTTAGACTCCTCCATATTAATCTCATTTACAGACAACAAATTGAGGGTTGAAAACATTGTGCAAGGAGGAAGAAATGTATGTTAGCAGCATTTTCTCCTTTTCCCACAATTTTCAGGAGTCGTCCTCAGGGTGATAAAATTGTGTGGTGAAGGGTGACCTTAATTCTTTACCAAATGACAAAATTTTAGACCAGTCCAAATTGAAAGCTTTTGCAGAGGACAAAATAAATGTTAATCAAAAATTGAAATTTGTTTTGGGAAGAGTAGAAGGATTATGGGAAAAGGAGAAAATGCTGGTTACCAGCATTTTCTCCTTTTCCCACAATGTTTTCAAAAGGCTTTTTCTTCAGGGTCGTTAAAAGTCAGGATTGTAAGGTAACGGGATACCAAAATGAAATTCTAAACTACTCTCAGTACATGCAGAGAATATAAAAGCCTTTCCTGGATATAATTACATTCTGATGTATCTTGAACAGATTACAGGCAACATTGGGACAAATGGATAAAATGCTTATAAAATTGTCATTATCTTACTGTTTTTCTTAACTCTTTACCACACAATCGACCCTGAGAAAGAAGCCTTTTGAAAACATTGTGGGAACAGGAGAAAATGCTGGTAACTAATGTTTTCTCCTTTTCCCACAGTGTTTTCAAAAGGCTTCTTCCTCAGGGTTGTTAAAAATCTGGATTGTCTGGTAAAGGGTTAAAGGTACTTTTGGGTATTGGGTGGATAAAGTCTGTGCACAACATTTTGTTTAAAGGGAGTTTCGTGGAAATCCATGTATGTTTTGAAGTACCTATTTCTAAGTTCCTAGGTTTATTTCATGAAAAGCTCTGTCTGGAAGAAAGATTTGAGCCACAATTCGTCTGGGTTAGGGTAAGGGTTTTTGACCAACATGGTTTTCAAGGAAAGGAGGAAATGTGGTGGATCCGTATAAAGTATTGCTTTAACAACAGTCCTTAAAATATGAATATGCAAAGTGTTCACTTTAACCCTTTACCAAACTACAAAATTTTACATGTGTTCATTTTGAAAGCATGTTGGAGATGACAAATGTGGCTTAATATTAGTAGAAAAAATGTCGGTAAAGGAGCACCGGCATTTTCTCCTTTTTTGACAACGTTTTTAAAACATGTTTTTCCTCATGGCTTCTAAAACATGGGAGTATTCAGTAATAGGTTAAGAAAATAAAGATGAAATAGAACTTGCTGGCTTACAAAACAGCCCAACAGCGTGTAGTCCTCCCACTCAGTAACAGATGGGCTTCCAAGGGTGTTGATGCTGGGAATGAAACTGTACCTTTAATATTTATGGCCATCTGATCTGTATTCATGACTTTTCACACATATAATCAACTATACTACATATTTAACTTTTTAACTTCCCCCACACTGATGCAGATGGCAGCATTTAAAGAATTTATTAAAAATAAAACAGTTGCATTTACAAGGAAATGCTCCTTTTCCCCCAATGTTTTGGGAAATAATTGAAGAGACATTTTCCTTTCCTTCGAATGTTTCTTTGTTTCGTCTCTGGCATTCATGAAATAGTTTTCTAAAAAGGGCATATAACCAACAAAATTTTAGCCTTTCCAATTCAAGCATTTGCAGACAGCAAAATATATGCTACTCAATACATAAAATCTACCTTTCAAAGAGTAGAAAACATGTTACCAGAATTTTCTCCTTTTCAAACAATGTTTTCAAAAGTCTTTCTCAGGGTTGTTGAGAAATAGTTGTGTTAAAAGAGAAAATATTGTGTTAAATATTGTGTTAAAAGATTTTGGTCATTCTAAGCATTTCCTCCTTTTGCCAAAATCTTTTCAAAAATAGTTTGTTATTTTGGCACCTGGTATTTACACCTGTTCCCTCAATGTTTTAGGCTGCTAAGTGTGACTCACTGAGGACCTTTAGTGAACAGTGTAGATAAAGATCAGACTGCACAGAAGCACCCTCGTTGAATGTTTGTCTTTGTAACAAGGATTTGCACTATCTACCCTGGATTGTCATAAGGTAAATGCCACAGAAGGAAGGCCCACCGGCGGCCGCCATATTCATTGATAATGATGAGGGTTTTATCCGGTTTATTCATAATAACGGAAGAAATGTGATTATCCTCCACTACAAGAGAGTATCAATATGTCATCGACAATTCGATTGGCTATTGGGTGTAATTCGCAGTCTTATGAATATTCATAGAAATGACGGTTTTGCAATTGAATGTCCCAGGGGTGATAAATGGTAATACTTGACACTTGGGTTAACGAGGGTGGCACAGAAGCTGCAGTCAGATCTTTCATCTAGACTATTCGATCCGGAGATATTTTTCCCCAAAAAGTAACTTTAAATTAACAACAATTGGGTTTTTATCATGGGCTTGAAATTTTCATTTCACTTCTATAGCAGGATAAGGGTTAACCCTTTACCACATAATCCTGACTTTTAACGACCCTAAGGAAAAAAATCCTTTGGAAAACATTGTGGGAAAAGGAGTAAATGCTGGTAACCAGCATTTTCTCCTTTACCCACAATGTTTTCTACTCTTCCCAAGTGATTTTCAGTTTTTGAGAAACATTTATTTTGTTGTTTGCTTAAGCTTCCAATTTGGACTGGTCTAAAATTTTGTTGTTTGGTAAAGAGTTAAAAGCCTATTTCTCAGGGTCGTTATAACACTGAATTGAAAATTAGGCCTGTGCTATAACCTAGGTAAAGAACAACAGGTTTCAACACAGGTCTGATGTAAATAACATACCTGTTGCAACTTTCCTGTACTCTTTACTAGGCAACAGAATTTTGGACGTGTTCATATTGTAAAGTAGTAGTAAACATCAAGTTATGATGTGGTTAAAATGACAAAATTGTCTTTGAAAGTGTCAAAAGCATTGCTGGAAAAAGAGAAAACACTGGTGACAGCAATTTCTCTTCTTGCTCTCTTCTTGTTTTCAATAGCTACTTTCCTCAGCTTGTAGAAACGTGATTTTTTGGTGAAGGGTTGATATTCGGTATGATCACTTAGTGCTAAAATTACTGTCTGCCATAACATTATAATGTAAACAACATACATAGACACTACAGACTGGTGTTTCTTTCTAGGCTTTTCAGTTTATGGTCAGAGTTAGCCCCCTTCTTGATTTTTTTGTCTACACTTCAACTCAATTTGACTGTCTGCTCATTAATTTTATTCTAGGCCATGAGAAAATCTCTTCATTGCACTGGAAGAGTATTTCTAATAATTTGAAACTGTAAACTTTTTCATTTGACAGGGAAAAGGATAAATCCTTAGAAGTGTCTGTCACAACTTAGATTTCTTTTGCCACTGGTGTAGGGTAAGATCAAACTGCGCAAAACATGCCATCCAGTCTTAGATCTATACAGTACCCTATGTTGAGATATTTTGATCAGAAAACAGTTGTGGAATTTCAGATTTTTGTCTTCTCAAATCAGAATAGCCTATGTTGTTAATTTGGTGTTGTATGGGTTAAGAAGGCTACAAAACTCCTGACTGACATAGATCTGAATCTCAAGCATCTGAGAGAGGCTGATTACATGAAAAGGAAACCTATTAACCCTTTACCTTTAATCCCGAGTTTAGCGAACCTGAGGAAGAAGGCTTTTTAAAACATTGTGGGAAAAGGAGAAAATGCTGGTAACCCCTTTCCTTGCAATGTTTTCGACCATATTAACCCTTTCCCAAATGACAAATTTTGGACTGGTCCAAATTGAAAGATCGAGTTTGCAGACGACAATTTTAAATTTGATGAAAATGGCAGAAAGGTCTCAAAAAGGGTAGAAAACACTGTGGGAAAAGGAGAAATTGCTCGTTAAGAGCAATTTCTCCTTTTCCCACAGTGTTTTCAAAAGACTTGTACTGTAGACACGTGAAAACCAGGGCTTGTTTGGGAAAGGGTTAAGAAAAGATGTCAGATTTTGAGTCACATTTATTTTGTCGTTTGCAAATACTTTCAATTTGGACAAGTCTAACATTTTTTGTTTGGTATAGGGGTATAGTGAATCATTTCCTGATGTAACCCTCTATCAAAAAGTCCCATGTCCTAACAACCTGAGGAAGAGAGCTTTTGAAAACATTGTGGAAAAAGGAGAAAATGCTGGTATTTTCTCCCTTTTCCACAATGTTTTCTGCTCTGTCAAAGACAAAACCCCTCATTTCAGTCGTGTCTGATTTGTTGTCTGCAAGTGCTTCCAATATGGACAACTTACAAGCCTGGTGTTAGGGTGAATTCATGATTTAATGTGAAAATATTGTAGCAAAACCAGACCAAAAAATTTTAGACTTTTCAGACTTAAAAGCGTTGATTTATGCAGATGACAAATTAAGTGTGACTCAAATTGTTCCATTTGTCTGTTAATTGGTGGAAACATGTGGGGAATACAGTGAATGCCTGTTACGAGCATTTTCTTCTTTTTCCATAGCGTTTTCAGATGCCTTTTTAGCTCACCTGAGCACAATGTGCTCAAGGGGAGCTTTTAGGGTCACCCAGTGTCCGTCGTCCGTCGTGCGTCGTGCGTCGTCAACAATTCTTTAAACATCAACTCCTCCTAAACCGCTGGGCCAATTTGGACCAAACTTGGCTGGAATGTTCCTTGGGAGGTCCTCTTTAAAAATTGTTCGCAGAATTTGATTCCGTCAAAAACTCTGGTTGCCATGGCAACAAAATGGAATTTTTTAGGAAATTCTTTAAAAATCTTCTTCTCTGAAACCGCTGGCCAGATTTTAAAATAATTTCACAGAGATGTTCCTTGGGTGACCCTTTTCAAAAATTGTTCGCGAAATTTTGATCCGTCAAGAAACATGGCTCTGGTGAATGGGGGCTTCTTGCACTATACAGAAATGAAAGAATTCTTAAAAATTCTTCTTCTCTGAAACCGCTGGCCAGATTTTAAAATAATTTCACAGAGATGTTCCTTGGGTGACCCTTTTTAAAAATTGTTCGCGAAATTTTGATCCGTCAAGAAACATGGCTCTGGTGAATGGGGGCTTCTTGCACTATACAGAAATGAAGAAATTCTTAAAAATTCTTCTTCTCTGAAACCGCTGGCCAGATTTTAGAATAATTTCACAGAGATGTTCCTTGGGTGACCCTTTTCAAAAATTGTTCGCGAAATTTTGATCCGTCAAGAAACATGGCTCTGGTGAATGGGGGCTACTTGCACTATACAGAAATGAAGAAATTCTTAACAATTCTTCTTCTCTGAAACCGCTGGTCAGATTTTGAAATAATTTCACAGAGATGTTCTTTGGTTGACCCTTTTCAAAAATTGTTCATGATATTTTGATCCGTCAAGAAACATGGCTCTGGTTTTTCATAGGATCGTGAGAATGTGAAGTTTGGCTAAAGGGTGAAATGAAAGTTTTGCAACTTGCCTTACAAATAAGGAAGTACCAGTATTCATATTGTATTTTATTGCTTTTATCCCTTTACCAGACAGTTTCATGTTATTTCGACCAAGAGAAAGCTTGATTGATTGATTGATTGTATGGTGTTTAACGCCGTTTTCAACATTATTTAGGTATATCACAGTGGCCAATGCACCTATCCATGCTTTCCTGGAGTTTCTTTTACCAATACTCCGCACAATATTCTTTCCAAGCCACTGGCTGCTTTCCCACATAACCATTGATGAAACAATGGTCAGTGTTGAGAGAGGAATGAATCCTTTGGCAATGACTATCATAAATCCTTGGAAAGAAATTGGCTGAGCCGGGGATTGAACTAGTGACCTCCTGTTCCCAAGTCCTGCACATTACTGCCTTAGCTATGAGGGCTTGGCTGGAGAGGAAGCAGACTTTTGAAAAGATATTTGGAAAAGGAGAAGATGATGGTAACCAGCATTTTCTCACAGTGTTTTCTACCTTTTAACCCTTTGCCAAACAATACCGAGTTTTCACGACCCTGGGGAAGAGGCCTTTTGAAAACATTGTGGGAAAAGAAGAAAATGCTGGCAACCAGCATTTTCTTCTTTTCCCACAATGTTTTCTTCCCTTCCCAAGGCAAATTTTAGTTTTTGAGTCATGTTTAACTTGTTGTCTGCGAATGCTTTCTATTTAGACAAGTCTAAAATTTTGTTGTTTGGTAAAGAGTTAAGCCTTTACCACGCAATGCCAAGTTTCAATGACCCAGAGTAAGAGGCCGTTTGAAAACATGCAGGAAAAGAAGAAAATGCAGATAACCAGCATTTTCTCCTTTTCCCACAATGTTTTCTACTTATTCAGACACAAACTCCATCATTTGAGCCACATTAAATTTGTCGTCTGCAAATGCTATTAATTTGGACCACTCTAAAATTTTGTCGTTTGTTATAGAGTTAAAAGACAAATTCCATCATTAGAGTCATGTTTAACCCTTTACTATGTAACAAAAATGTACAATTGTCCAAATTTAAAGCATTTGCAGATGACAATTTAATCATGGCTGTAATGATGGAATTTATCTTTGATAGGGGAGAAAAAAATTTGTGGGAAATGAAAAAAAATGCTAGTTACCAAAAGGCTACTTTCTCGGGGTCTTAAAAATTTGGGATTGTGTGGTAAAGGGTTAAATTGTTCTCTGCAACAGCTTTTTATGTCCATTAGTCGAAAATTTTGACTACATTAACTCTCTAGCAAATGAAAAAATTTCAGACTGGTCCAAATCGAAAGCATTTGCAGATGACAGATTAAATGTGGCTCAACAGTGGAACACCTCTTTGGTAGGATAGAAAACATTCTTGGAGAAGAAGAAAATGCATTTTCTTCCTGTGTCACAATGTTTTCAAAAGTCTTCTTTCTCAGGGTTGTTCAAACTCGGGATTGTGTGGTAAAGGAAACAAGTTCAGGATGTTGTAAGCACTGCTGTGTCTCATTACCCACTGTTTTCAATGAGTAGGAGGTTCAAAAGAAACCCAAGTGCTTTTCTAAGCCTCTCCCCAAATTGTTATATAATGTATTTTTTTTTAACCCTTTCCAAAACAAGCCCTGGTTTTCACGTGTCTGCAGTACAAGTCTTTTGAAAACACTGTGGGTAACGAGCAATTTCTCCTTTTCCCACAGTGTTTTCTACCCTTTTTAGACCTTTCTGCCATTTTCGTAAAATTTAAAATTGTTGTCTGCAAACTCTTTCAATTTGGACCAGTCCAAAATTTGTTATTTGGGAAAGGGTTAACTAGATCGTCCAATGCGAAAAACATAGGAACCCTTTCTGGCTTAGAATTGAAGGTGAAGAATTTGCACTATAGAGGGCTGAGTTTGACCCACCTCAAATTTGGAGCTGGGTGTTTTGAAATATTGACAGTATACTATAGAGGCCTGAGTTTCTCACTTTAGGTGCCAGGTGTTTTGCAGGGGATTTCCTTGGGCATGAAACTCTGGAGCCCTGGCCCATTTCTAGTAAATCCTAGGACTCACATGAATAAGTTAATGTATCTGTTGCTGTAACTGAAGTTATGAAAGTGGTGTTAAATCAATGTAACGAAAGAGTACTCGAATCATATGATTTGTTTTACAAAAAGAATTCTGCTTGTTTTTATAGCGATTAGATAATCACTGTATTAATAACATGGAAATTAGCTGTGTTCTGTGAAAAAGGGGTTTAATGCATCTCTGTGATGCATTATACCATGCAAGTGATCACAATGTCATAATGATAGATCCATAAAACCATATTGTCTAACAACCAACTCAATCCTGAGGAACACTGGTCCTTTGACATGCATAAAATTTACAAATAGCAACAAGTTTTGATGCACAGGCTAACATGGGTGGATACTTTTTGCGGATGCACTAAGCCCCCATTTGTCTCAAATGTATCAGATGCCCCACTTTCCTTGTTACTTCTTATGACTTGCTACTTCTCATGCACCGTGTTAATATAATTATTTTCATTAAGATATTATCTTGTGCCTTATTTTTTCCATGGAGGAATTGTGTATGAAACAGGAGCTTTCTTCCTTTTGAATATATGTTGAACCAAGGTAATTACTTTGGCTTATGGACAAAGCAAGAAATTATCTCCCTTTAATGAATTAATCTATAATATTGATGTTTATTGAAGTGGAGGCGGGTAGTGAGAACTTTTTTGACATCTTAATGAAAATAAATCTGCAAGATAAAGCAAAACTGATTTGTCAGGTCACCTGACCATCAAAAATAACTTGTAGTATCATCTTAAAAATGAAATAGTATATTAATCAAATACCATAGTTAATGAATTAATATATTGCATGAGCCAGTTATATATCACACTGGACAAATAGGTATTAAAAGTTCTTTGATTTTGTGCAGGCATTTGCCTTTTGTCTTTTGTGTAGAAAACCTATATTCTTATGCAATTTGTGTAGAAAACTTACTTTCTTTTGTTTGACTGCTCTTTTTATGCTGTCTTATCTTGATCTGTACTGTCCACAAATACAACTATTGTTGCAATAGGCACTCCAAATGATGTAACTTGTTACCAATCAGTAAAATTCAGAAATATTCCAAATTGAAAGCATTCGCAGACAACAAATAATGTGACTCAATGAAGAAATTTGTCTCTTTACTCTCTACCACACAATTGTGGGTTTTAACAACCTTCAGGAAGAAGGCTTTTGAAAATATTTTGAGAAAAGAAGAAAATGCTGGTATCCAGCATTTTCTCCTTTTTCCAAAATGTTTTCTACCCTATCGAAGACAACTTGCACGTTTTGAGCATCATTTAATTTGTCATCTGCCAATGCTTTTGGTTTGGACAAGTAAAAAATTTTGTTGTGTGGTAAAGGGTAAAAAAAAATGGGATGTTTTGGTTTAGGGTTAAGTATGAGATTTGCTTTTGTGGTAGATTCCACTGGTCAGTAAGTAGTAAGTAAACATTGTGAGTGTATTCAAGTAACTGGTCACTCTTGGTGTGTGATCAAATATTTGATGTGATTGATCCTTATAGAATGTTTAACCAGGGGTGATTAGTCTCTGGTTTGGACAGAAGATATCAAATTGCAGATTTCAAACTTCTTGTAGAAATCTAATTCTCTGATTTATGGACATTTTTTTTTCTTTGCAAAAGGCTAATAAATCTCATTGCCTCCTGAAACAAACTTAAAGGAGAAGGCTTTGGTTTGATTGATTGTATGGTGTTTAATGCCATTTTCAACATTATTTCATTTATATCATGGTGGCCCTATCCATGCTTTCCTGGAGTTTCTTTTACCAGTAATTCGCACAATATTCTTTCCAAGCCACTGGCTGCTTTCCCACGTAACCATCGTTGAAACAATGATCAACGGTGAGAGGGGAATAAATCCTGTCGTAATGACTATCATCAAAATAGTGGACAGTGTAGATCCCAAGATCAGACTGCACCTCATGTGCTATCTGATCTTGATCTACAATGTCAAAAAAAATAACTTAAGTTGGTTCCTGCGCCTTATCAGTTAACCCTTTACCGCACAATCCCGACTTTTAACGACCCTGAGGAAGAAGCCTTTTAAAAACATTGTGGGAAAAGGAGAAAATGCTGGTAACCAGCATTTTCTTCTTTTCCCACAATGTTTTCTACTCTATCAAGGACAAATTTTGTCATTCGAGCCACCTTTAATTTGTCGTCTGCAACTGCTTTCAATTTGGACCAGTCTAAATTATTGTTGTTTGGTAAAGGGTTAAGCCAGAATGTGGCAATACTAAAGAATGTCACATTTAGAATACATAGTTTGAGACATTAACTCTTATCCTCCTAAATAAATAAAATGAAACTTTCAAGCCGATAGTAAAAACCCAAATGCTATTATTTCAAAGGTATATTTTGCTGAAAATATGTGTTGGACAGTGTAGATCCAAGATCACACAGCACATTCTGTGCACTCTGATCTTGATCTATGTTGTCTGCAAAAGGTCCTTGAGTCTCACTTATCGGTCTAAGGGTTAATAAATAGTACAGGGAGGGTTTATTGACGTGAAATAAGATGTAAAATGGAACAATGAAATACCAATAGGGTTATTGGATCAACTATATTGAGTTGTTGGCTTAGCATGTTAGCCCTTTACCACACAATTCTGAGTTTTAGTGACCCCAAGGAAATGTGGTGGTTGTGAAAACATTGTGGAAAAAGAAAAAAATGCTGGTAGCCAGCATTTTATCCTTTTCCCACAATGGTTTCTTCCTTTTCAAAGATGAATTCCATTATCTGAGCCATATTTGGAATGTCCTCTGCAGTTTGTCTGCTGTTACTTTCAATTTGGACAGGTGTTAACACTTTACCTCAGGACAAAATCATAGGTTTGTCAAAATTGAAAGCATTTGCAGACGACAATTCAGATGTGGTTCAAAATGATCAAATTTGGCTTTGATAGGGTAGAAAACATTGTGGGAAAAGGAGAAAATGCTGATTACCAGCATTTTCTCCTTTTCCCACTATGTTCCCAATAGACTTCTTTCCTCAGGGTCATTAAAACTCAGGATTGTTTGGTCAAGGGTTAAATATAGCTGTTTAGTAAAGAGTTAATCAGAATATTCTGTGTTGATAGATTGAGTGTTTTATCTCGGGCTTTTTTAATAAAGACAATTAAGTTACATAGTTTTAGAACCCTTACCTTTATATGAATATGGTGGGTTGACAGTTACCCTGGTTCCTATTCATCAGTGATTCTTTATATTCTTCACTACTACTGAGTTATAAAGGGTGAGACAATTGTTGTCTCTGCCATTCAATGGACATCTCTTATAAGCCATTTCTAATGCCTACTTTATACTTGGCCACTGATTAGATGAGGTTACAGCAGCCATATGATGCCTGTAACCCTCTTTCTGTGCGGCCTTTGTACAACAAGCATATGATTGTGGTACTGATTCCCAGGTGTCATAGCCTTTATGATTTTGTTTAACTCGGCACAAAGACAAATTTTAATAACCACAAGCCACTGTAGCCCATAGACAAGTCATAGATAGCATTGCTTGATCCCAGGACAGGCATTGTGCAGAATCAGGGCAGTGAACATGCTAAAAACTCACAATTTTACATGAACATTGGGGCCCAAAAAATAGTGGGTTAATTGTAATTAATAATAGAATTTAGTAAGTCCGGCTTATCAGGTCAGGGCTGCTGTTGTAATGTTAACCTAGGATCTCTTTTCACAACTATGATTGCCTTTGCTGCCAGTGTTGATCAAGATGATCTAGATTGTCTGCTTTACAAATATATTCTGGACTAGAGGAACCTTGAAACTGCAATTATTTGGGTCTTTATTTTCTAGCCTGAAAATGTCTGTATGGATATATTGGCAATCTTAGGCTTAACCTCAGCCTTGATGCAAGCCCATTTTAACACTTCAGGATAAAAATGCAATTGAAATCATTGTGGTAGTTTGATAAAATATCTAGATCAAGCAATGTCTCTGTCTTACAGTGTTATCTTTGCTGTATTTTTATTGAGATTTTAAATTTGTTTTAAGCATTTAATCTTCTTTGGACCAGAGGCCTTGAGTTTTGTATTCTAAAAGCTTGTAACAGGTTTATTTTAACTCTTTTACAAACATTCCCGGGTTTTACGGATCCTGAGGAAGAGGCGTTTTGAAAATGTAGTGGGAAAAGGACAAAATGCTAGTAACCAGCATTAGCATTTTCTCTTTTTCCCCCACAGTGTTTTCTATCATATTAAAGAGAATTTCCATCGTTTAATTCTTTACCACAAAATCCCGACTTTTAACGACCCTTGTGAAAGAAGCCTTTTGAAGACATTATGGGAAAAGGAGAAAATGCTGGTAACCAGCATTTTCTCCTTTTTCCCACAATGTTTTCTACCCTTCCCAAAACAAATTTCAATTATTCAATCACATTTATTTTATCGTCTGCAAATGCTTTCAATTTTTAAGCCAAGTTTATAACATCTACAAATTCTTATGATTTTGACAAGTCCACAATTTTGTCATGATAAAGAGTTAACTCTTTACCAGACACTTTACCAGACAACAAAATTTAAGACTGGTCCAATTGATAGCATTTGCAGATGACAATTTGAATGCTGCACAGATTATAAAATTTGACTTTGAAGGGGTAAAAAATATGGGAAAAGCAGAAAATGCTGGTTACCAACATTTTCTTCTTTTCCTAATATGTTTTTAAAAGGCTTTTGTCTCACGGAAGTTAAAACTCAAGATTGTTTGGCGAAGGCTTAACTCTTTACCAAACGACAAAATAGTACACTTGTCCAAATTGAAAGCATTTGCAGACGACAACTTAAATATGACTCAAAAATTGAAATTTGTTTTTGGAAGGGTAGAAAACATTGTGGAAAAAGGAGAAAATGCTGGTTTCCAGCATTTTCTCCTTTTCCTACAATGTTTTCAAAAGCCTTCTTTCTCAGTGTCGTTAAAAGTCGGGATTGTATGGTAAAGTGTTAGATAACTTGATTTGTTACAAATTTAGCAGCAAAAAAACCTTTGCCACAGAAAGTTTTTTCTTTCCAACCCCCCTCCACCTTGAGTTGTAGGAATGAATGAAAAGCAATACTGTTGTGCATAGAATGCAATTAAGAACCACAGTGACCTATGGTGGAGTTGTAAATAATGAACATTTTCTCATTTTGTCACAATGCTTTCAGATATCCAGAGGTTCCAAAATATGGTATAGGGTTAAAACTTTAAGAATGTTTGATTCATTGTGGGGATTAAAGTAGGCATGAACCTCTGCCAAGATCAACACAGTGGTGGAGTACACCATGATAGTCTTTGAAATTACTTTAGAATTATGCCACTGAATTTTTGAACCTCAAACAAAATTTCGATAAGATATGTCACAAGGTATTTAGCCTTAAATCTGTCACTGCAATGGGCAGATTTTATATCTTGTTTGTGGAAGGCATAGATCAAGATCAGGACATGCAGTTTGATCTGTGATCTGCACCATCACCTTTTTCATTCTAAACTAAAATAGAAGGAATTTCTTTCATTTGTTCTGAGATTGTAGTGTAGTTATCTGAGATAGAAATATCTTAGAACAGATAGACTATGAAAAATTGTCTGCAAATAGGCAGGGCCCCTTAAAGAATAAACATGTATACATTTTTACCAATCACAAATTTCTGTTTATTCATTTGTTATCAGAACCGAAAAGTAGGTCAAAAGCCAGCACATTCAGCTACGCCGAAAAAATTGAGTTGGTTTATTTGAAAGCAAAAGATTTGAATCTGAGCAATAGGTTGTACAATTCTTAGATTAGGGCCATGCTCAGGGAGAAGGAGGTTTAATTTATCTGCAAAAAGTATCTAACTTTGTCAGTCTGTGCATTTCATGCAGGCTGACCTGGGTCTAAATTTTGTGCTGTTGGTGAATTTTGTGCATGCCCAAGTACCATTCTAACTCATGATTTAACTCTTTCCCAAACGACAAATTTTGGACTGGTCCAAATTGAAAGAGTTTGCAGACGACAATTTTAAATTTGATGAAAATGGCAGAAAGGTCTCAAAAAGGGTAGAAAACACTGTGGGAAAAGGAGAAATTGCTCATTATGAGCAATTTCTCCTTCTCCCACAGTGTTTTCAAAAGACTCTAAAGACACATGAAAACCAGGGCTTGTTTGGGAAAGGTTTAATCTGTTGTTTGACAAGCTAGATTTTATGGATCTAATTATGTGATGACTTGCTTGGTGCTCTGCATTATAGAGATACATTAACCTTTTACCACACAATCCCGACTTCTTACGACCCTGTAGAAGAAGCCTTTTGAAAACATTGTGGGAAAAGGAGAAAATGCTGGTAACTAGGGGTGAAACAATACGGTAAAAAGCGTATTGCAATATATTGCAATACGGCTGACCCGTATTGCAATACGTATTGCAATATGCTGTATATGCTGACATTTAGCATATCTGACCACTTGTAGTCACTGTTAGGGTAGCATATGCTCAAAAGGTGATAAAGAAAACTAGTACATGTGCTTGGAACTCTTCCATTCTTTCAAGATAATGAACTAAAAAGCAATTGTTTCGCATGAACAAATAAAAACAAACTGAAATTGACTAGTCTTTAACACTCGCTATCTTGACGATTTTCGTCTGCCATTTTTTTTTTTTTTCTTCAAGAGCGTACTTGTTTATATAAAAACCAGCGCTACTATACCGAACTTCGGGACATGGCTCAACAGAGTAGACAGTGCGATGCACTAACTTACTCAGTTGCTTACTGCACTAACACTAATACTTTGCCGCTAACTATTGGACAACGCAAAAATAAGTGTGAGCAAAGTTATAAGAAATGAATAACATACAAACTCCATTGATCCAAAAGCATTAAAGCTCGACGTTTATTTGGAGTTCGTGTCGTTAATTTTATGTGGTCATAGTTTTACCTAAACACCGGTGACACCGCCTGTGGAAAAAAATAAACAACTTTCGCTTTCGGAAATCTTTAGAACTGTAAGTTGAAAAACGATCGATTTCTGACAGAATTTTTGGGAAAACCGGACTTTCTGATGCAATTAAGAGAAGTTGACATATTGCAGAAATACCGATACGGTGAAATTCGAACCGGTTTCGGTTTTTTCTTTGAATAGACCGCGGTTAATCGGTTAATCGGTAAACCGTTTCACCACTACTGGTAACCAGCATTTTCTCCTTTTACCACAATGTTTTCTACCCTATCAAAGACAATTTACGTCATTTGATTCACATTCCACTTGTCGTCTGCAAACGCTTTCAATTTGGACCAGTCTACATTTTTGTCGTTTGGTAAAGAGTTAAACCCCTTTTGCCACAGCATGGCTGGTTTCTATTTGAACCTCTGGGGAATTCTTCTTTGAAATATTTGCAAAGCACTTCAAAACAAAAAGAAGCCCATGACACAATCCCTACTCTAAATGACCCTGATAAAGAAAGCTTTTGAAAACATTGTGGAAAAAAGAGACAATAGCAGTGACCATTTTCTATTTTTCTGCAACGCTATCTAAGAGAATTCATTGGCTTTTGCAAAATTAGGGAGCCCATGATTTTGTGGAGTTGTAAAATCTGTAGATAAATTCATTTGACAGGAACAAATCCATTTACAAATATCAAACCTTGTGCTTCAAATGCCAAATGGGATCATTTAAGTCTTTACCAAACGACAAAATTTTAGATTAGTCTCAATTGAAAGCATTTGCAGATGACACAATAAATGTGACTCAAAAACTTTGTTCTGGGAAGTGTAGAAAACTGTGGAAAAAGGAGAAAATGCTGATTACCAGAATTTTCTTCTTTTACCATAATGTTTTCAGAAGCTTTCTTTCTCAGGGTAGTTAAATGATGGGATTGTGTGGTAAAGAGTTAAACATTATAAGGTAATGATGTATTGTTAGTTAACCCTTAAAGCGCCTTTCACAATAGTTGTTTACGTGGCCAGTGTAGATCAAGATCAGACCACACAAAACATGCAGTCTGATCTCTGATCTACACTGTTCGCTTTGCATAGAGATTCTAGACAAAAGCAACATTGAAAGTGCTATTATTTGGATTGAAAGTGTCGGCCTGGTTTATTTGGCATGCAAAGGGTTAACCCTTTACCAGACAATCCGGAATTTTAACAAACCTGAACAAGATGGCTTTTGACAACATTGTGGGAAAAGGAGAAAATGCTGGGTACCGGCATTTTCTCCTTTTTCCACATTGTTTTCTATCGTTTCAGTGACAAATATCATCATTTGAGCCATAATTGATTTGTCGTCTGCAAATGGTTTAAATTTGGTCAAGTTCAGTTTTTTGTTTGATAAAGAGTTAAACCCTTAGAGCGCTTAGCATGACTTGTGTTACTGTTGCAGAATGCAGTCTGATCTTGGATCTACACTGACTGAAACTTTCTAACATATTCTGGCTACAGACAACACTGAAATTATAAAACTTTGGTGCCTTTTCCGGATTGAAAGGTCACTTTTTATTAACTTTTTACCAAACAAAAAAAATTCACAATTGCCCAAAGTGAATACACTTGCAGACAACAATTTCATAGTATCTAAAATGGTTGGACTTGTTTTCAAAAAGATAGAAAACTGTAGGAAAAGGAGAAAATACTGGTTACTAGTTTTTGGCAGCGGGTGAAACCCGCTGTCATAGTCCCCAGGTATGAGTTACTGATTTTCAACGCTTACGATATTTATCTAGGTCGAGAATTCTTGCATCCGGCAGCTTTTTCCTGGATACACGAGGTAAACAAAACTTGATTCCTACACTTGACTAAATAGTTCCTCCATGAATACACAAACGATCATGTATAAATACGCGCTACTCGCGCAGACGACACCCTTTCAAAACTGCCTTACACCTTACGAGTTCATCCGTAATGTTACTGTAGAATAGAAACGGAAAGAGGGCGTCGGTATCTACATAGACCGAAAAAGTGCAAAAGAAAATATTTTCAGAGCAAAAGTTTTTATTAGTCGCCGCGCAGAAGCGCGCGACTATATTTTTAATAGTTTTTCGAGTTAGGACATGGACAATGGGAATTTCTTTTTTATAGGGGTGTTAAGGTTAACAAGGAATCTTTCTACTTTGCCTTAAACTGGCTTTTTAATTCATTCTTAAACTACGAAGTATATACAATACGATACTATTTTTGCTCTGTTAATACTTACAACATCAAAAAATCCGCCCAAGTATTACTTTTATTTTCGCTATTCGCGAGAAATGGACTCATCCAAATAAATGCCTTGTTTCCATTGGTCAAGGCTGTACAGGTTTCCAGTAATTTCGTACCTAGTTAATTTCGTACCTAGGTCATTTCGTAGATACGATTTTGGTCATTTCGTACCTACCTATACTTTCTATTTTGGTCATTTCGTATCCAGTTGGTCATTTCGTATCCACTTTCGTCATTTCGTACACAGGTTTAATTATCATTTTGATTATTTAGTACCTAGTTTTTCCTACTATTTGTGTTTTTTGTTGAATGACCACCGCTAAAATTGTACATTGCTGAAATTGTGTTAAATTCCGCCGAAGAACGAGTATGATGGTTATGATTGTATCTAACCATTATTGGTTACTTCTTTATAAGTTTAGTTTTTAAAACAAAGATTGTTTAGAACCCTTTTGTTTATTTCTCACCAAGTTCTAGATAAATTTACATGTACTTTGTTGGAAAAAATCTGGAGAGAGACCAGTTTTTCGCTGTGTTGTTCATAAATCGCAATGCAAAACCAATATTCTTTATTAACAGCGTTCACCAAACAGTATAGTTTTAGACTTGTTTAAATTGAAAGCATGCCTTGCAAACTTACGTTCTCTTGAATCATACTATCCTAGGACAGCAACATTTTAGTAACTTGGCCCTGTTTTCAACACTTTCCCAAACAAAGGCGGTTTATCACGTGCGCTGTCAAATTCTTTTGGAAAAACATGTTGGATAAGGAGAAATTACTCGTTATAAGCAATTTCTCCTTTAACAAATACTTTTCCCCCCACTACTAGCGAATTTTCTACCATTTTTGCAGCTTTTTGAATTGTCGTCTGTCAGCTCTTTGAATTTGGAAGAGTCTGATATTTTTCGTTTGGAAAAGAGTTCAGAGAGCGCTATGCGAGGGTATTAGATACTGAAACGGAACTTTTGATATAGATTCACAGTCACATCAATTTCATAATGTGTTAAAAAATCTGCTGATGAAAACTGACATTTACTTATTTGCCCTGGCTTTCTTGAAGCATTAAATAAAAAAAATTTGCGGCGACTTTGATTCTTTGCATCGACTTTTTCTTGTCGGTGTTTGTTTGCATGATGAATTTTGAGCATAGGGCATCGTAATGGGATTCGTGTAACATCGCCTTTTATCGCCAAAGTCGTACGGATTCGGCTATGACAGGCGATGTTACACGAAAAGTCACCCATTAAAAGCCTTTTGCAGACGGCAAAATTTCAGCTGTGTTCAAACTGAAAGCATTTGCAGACGACAATTTCATTGTGGCTCAAATGGTACAAGTTTTATTTTATAGGATAGAAAACATTGTGGATAATAGAGAAAATGCTGGTTCCCAGCATTTTCTCCTTTCCCAGACTGTTTTAACAAGGCTTTTTTCTCAAGGTTGTTAGAAGTCGGCATTGAGTGGTAAAGAGTTAAAAGTAGTTATAACTGCAAATTATATTATGCATTTACTTGTACAACACAATCTCAAGTTTTAACGACCCTTAGAACATAACTTTTTACAAACATTGTAGGAATGGGAGAAAATGCTGGTAAGCAGCATTTTCTCCTTTTCCAACAATGTTTTCTACCCTATCAAAGATGTACACTGTTTTTGAGCCATGTTTCAATTTTTGTCTGCAAATGGCTTCTTTCAGTATAATTTATTAGCAGTTAATGAAATTTAAACAGCTTGGGTCATAACAGCTGCCAGTGTACCTATGCATGCGTTTCTTGGCTATTTCCTTAAGGTCATGCACTGAATAACAACATGGCATAAATGATAAGTGGATCAGAAAGAAGACCATGCTGGAAATTTAAACCAGCGGTACCAACTTCAAGCCTTTGAGCTACAAACTCCTTAAAAGGGATCGGCAAAACTTTTATAAAGCACATTATTTGGCCTACAAGGATTTTGAGGTGTAAAACCTCAAAATTATACTAAGACTGGTTTTCAGTACTTTAAGATACCTTTCAAGAATTTCATAAATGTTACGGATTGATATAATAGAAAACATTGGTTAGAAGCACTTTCTCCATTTCCACAAATGTCTTTAAAGGCCTCTTCCACAGGGTCATAAAAACTTGGGATTGTTTTGGAAAGGATTAATATCATTTATTCAAGTCTTGTTTTCTGCCTGTGCTCATGTACTAGATTTTATCTTTATTTTAGCCACAAACAAATGAGCTGTGCTTTGGCAAAAGGGGGCTTCTTGCATCCTCGTGGTGGATTATACCAAGCAAGACATAAATAATTATTGATCCATAGACTGACCCGTCGATGTACAGAAAATGGACCAATGGCGAAAAGTTTCAGACTGACTGCCTGCACAGGCTGACCTAAGTCTATACTGTTTGCAGATCGATTAAGGCACCTTTTTACTTCAAGTCAAGTATAAAGGAAACCTGTGCAAAGAAAGTAATAAGATCTGTAGCTGGCACAAACCCGCTGCCTTCAGTGCGTCAGTGCTTTGATTTCATCAGGGTTGCTAAAACCCAAACTGTTTGCCCTCAAAAGGTTACCCAATACACAACCCCCCTGTGTTCTGAGTGTAATTTTGATACCCAAACAGGCTAATGTCTATTTACTCTAATTATTACCAATGTTAAAATCTAGCAATATTCAAGTGCTTAGACACTTTGCAAAATGAAAAAAAAATTACATTGGTTCCAAATTGAAAGCATTTGCTGACCACTTATTAAATATGGCTCAAATAATTGGATTTGTCAGGAAAGAAAACATTGTAGAAAAGGGAGAAATTCCTGGTTATATTTTAAAGGTTTTTACCCTTTTGAAGACAGATTCTGTTAACCCTGATGATGCTTAACCCTTTACCAAACGACATTTTAGACTTTTCAAATTTGAAAGCTTTTCAGACGACATATTGAATATGACCCCAAAACTGTAATTTGCTTTAGAATAGTAGAAAACTGGGGGAAAGAGAGGAAATGCTGGTTACCAGCATTTTCTCCTTTTCCCACAAGGTTTTTACTTCAGGGTTGTTAAAACTCGGGATTGTGTGGTAAAGGGTTAGGAAGACCTCAAGTGCTCTGGATAGTGTGGAACAAGATCCAACTGCATGGAATATAATCCAACTGGCTGGAACATGCAGTCTGATCTGTGGTCATCACTTATCTGATGATTTGTCAGAAATTCAAGATAAAGGCAGGTTTTTGGTCATGAGTAGAGACTGAGAAAATTATTTTTTCAATTAACTCTTTACCAAATGACAAAATTTTGGACTGGTCTAAATTGAAAGATGAAAAATTGAATGTAGCTCAAATGATTGAATTTGGCTTTAATAGGGTAGAAAACATTGTGGGAAAAAAGAAAATGCTGGTTACTGGCATTTTCTCCATTTCCCACAATGTTTTCAAAAAGCTTCTTTCTCAGGGTTGTTAAAACTCAGGATTGTATGGTAAAGAATTAATCAGTTTAACCCTATTCTATGTGTTTCAATGATCCAGGAAGAAGGGTTGGGAAACATTATGAGAAAAGGAGAAAATACTTGTAACAGTCATTTTCTCCTGTTTCCACAATGTTTTCTACTTCCTTTACTAGACAAGGTCTAGCATTTTGGCCACATTTAATTTGTCATCTGCAAATGCTTTCAGTTTGGACGAGTTTATGTTGTTTTGTAAACAGTTGGGCATAACATGTTAGGGCTTGTAGACCTGATTTAGAGGGAATTCATTGTCCTCCTCATATTGAGCTCTATATCTCTCTGTAGGGCAAATTTATTAACTCTTTACCAAATGACAAAATTTTAAGCCAGTCCAAATCCAAAGCAGTTGCAGACGACACAATAAATGTGACTGAAAAATTGAAATTTGTTTAGGGGAGGGTTGAAAACATTGTGGGAAAAGGAGAAAATGTTGGTTACCAGCATTTTCTCCATTTCCCACAATATTTTCAAAAGGCCTCTTTCTCAGGGTCGTTAAAAGTCAGAATTGTGTGGTAAAGAGTTAACCCTTTACCACATAGTCCTGGGTTTTATCTACCTTGAGGTAGACAGGTTGTAAAAACATTGTGGGAAAAGGAGAAAATGTTGGTAAACAGCATTTAGTCCCTTTCCCACAATATTTTTTACCATTTCAAAGCCAGTGGTGTAGGGATAGAGACTCGGCCTCTCACACCAAAGGTTCAGAGTTAGAATGCCTCAATGAGGAGGGTCAACCATTGAAACTACCCTCATTACAAAGCAAGTACTGGTTAACTCTTTACCAAACAAAAGAATTTCAGACTGGACCAAATTCAAAGCATTTGCAGTAGACAAACCAAATGTTTCACAAATTAGGAAATTCTTCTCTGTAAGAATAGAAAACATTGTGGGAAAAGTTCTTTTCCCTGTGAGTCGTTAAAACTAGGGATTTTGTGGTAAAGGGTTAAGGTTTCCAGGCTGCAATCATGGAAAGTTCGTTGAAATCTCCCTCAACAAAGAGGGAGATTTGTTTCAGCAAAGTGGCCTGGAGTGTATATCAAAGATCAGACATTGTGTTCTTTGCAGTCTGATCTTAATCTATACTGGCCACAAAAGCTACAATAGTTGTAAAAGGGGCTTTCATGGATAACTGAGCTTTGTGTTAAGGATTTAACAATATATTTTTTATCTTCACTGTTTATTCATGCCTGAGATTTAACCTGACACCATTCAGAGACTGATACTGCTGTTATGAAAAATGCATCTGTAAATTTGCATAATTGTTCAGTGAAAGGGTATCAATCGAAGCTTGAAAGCTTGAAAGGAAGTTTTAAAATGCTGCATTTGAAAGGAATGTAAACTTGATGGGTGTCTTTTTGAATTGATTATGAAAAAAGAAAAACTAAGAATTTTGTTTGATTTATAACATTGAAGTAAGGCTGTGTTGGGGTGCATATCTATCATTTTGTGAGCTATCGCTTTACCACATGGCAAAATTTTGGACTCATCCAAATGTTCTTCAAATGAGAAAAGTTGTCTGAGAAAGGGTAGAACATATTCTGGGAAAAGGAGCAAATGCTGGTTACTGGGATTTTCTCCTTTTCTCACAATGTTTTCATATACTTTCTCAAGGAGTCCTCAAAATTTGGGCTTGTGTAGTGAATGGTTTACATTGCACAAGAGAGAATGTTATGCTTGTTGTCTGCAGATGTCATACTGTAATTCTTCAAAGATTGACCTGTCTGCTATGACACATCACTATCCTGTACAGGATAAACATTAATGTGCGGTGTGTAAAATTAAAACCCTGCCGCTTAAAAAGTAGCAAGTGGAAAATAGCTACACTATGTCTGTGGAGAAATCAAGCCTTTTTTTTTTCTGATGATAATTGTAAACAGGAAAAATAATCTAAAAAAGTGAGAATACCATAGTTTACTGCCAATCTTTGTATTCAGTTTCTAAATATAGACATGGGGAAAACCAGGATTTGTGTAGGTTTTTTTCACAGACTTTAACAACAGTAACAAATTGCCCCCACCATGCTAGGCTTGTACCAGATTTCCCAGGCCTCTAGGGGCTATGTTTATAAATGACTGGTGCTATATGCTAGCTAAACATGGCTGAATGAAATTTAATCAGTTATTGTTGTTTTAAATAAACATACTTTATTTTGAAATTCACAGTTGCCATTTTGAAAAGTAACCCAGTTGTGTACCCAGAATGCCCATTCAGATAGATGTGTATTTGGAAAAGGTCATCTAGTAGAAGATAATCCATTATGCATAATGGAGGTAAATAAAACTAAAATCAATGTAAGGGAGATTATCATGTACATTGGAGACAACTGAATAATACTAGTAATCTCCCTTGTGGTCATTATTGTGCTCAGTGCCTGAAAATTAGGTTGTGAGCTACATTTGCATTAACCTTTACCACACAATCATGTGTTTTAGCAAACCTCAGGAAAAAGTCTTTTGAAAACATTGTGAGAAAAAAAGAAAATACTAGTAACCAGCCTGTTCCTCCTGTACCTACAATGTTTTCAACCCTTTCAAAGTAAAATTTCATGAATTGTGGTATATTACAATTGTCGTTTGCAAATGCTTTCAATTTGGCAAGGTCTAGAATTTTGTTGTTTGGTAAAGAGGTAAGTTAAGAATGAAGGTCACTAATCCTATTGAGTTAATCACCATAGGTATTGAAATTGATAGATCTACTCTTATTGATCTGGGAATTATACCTTATATGGTAGGCAAATTGGTGTCCCAAAGTATATAAGCAGCAGATTAAAGATCATTCTATTGAGAAAAACTGACAGACTTTTCATTCTACCTATGGTGTAAATCAAGGTGTTTTGTTAATGACCAATCTAGCAAAATGAGAGTCAACAGGAACTGACATTAAAAGATTAGAGGTTTTATGCTGCGTAAAGAAAAGTTTTATTATGACCCTGTGAATTTAACTTTTTCCTCCATCCAAGTTGAATAAGGCTCAAACATACTAACTAGTCTGAAAGGCTAGAAAATATTGTGAAAAGAGGAGAAAATGCTGGTTACCATCATTTTCTCCGCTCCCCAAAATGTTTTTAAAGCCATTATCCTTAAGGTTGTTAAAACTCGGGATTGTGTGGTCAAGGGTTAAAAATGTGTATACGGTCTGCCATCGTGCAAGAAATGAAAAGTAAAGGCCAGACACCTTTTAACTCTATACTAAACAACAAAATTTTGGAAAGGACCAAATTGAAAGCATTTTGCATATGACAAATTAAATGGTGCTAAAAGGGATGATTTCCATTTCTGATGGGGTAGAAAACATTGTGGAAAAAGGAGAAAATGCTGGGTACCAGCATTTTCTACTTTTCCCACAATGTTTTCAAAAGCCTTTTCTTCAAAAGGGTCTTCAAAAGTCAGGATTGTGTGGTATAGGGTCAAAGTGTAATAACTAGGTCTTGTCACAAGACTGGCCATTTCATTTACTGTGTAGCCAATGGGTTAACAGTTTATATCTCAAGTACCACTAAGATTTGAATACATTCCTCGGTTGTCAAAGTTTTCACACAAAATCAATCAATAATTCTATACTGAAGATAGAAAATCGAAATTAGAAAGTAACTTGCTCAAACTTGCAGTTATGGTTATCTCCCTTTGACAATCGGTTCAGCTCAACCAGTGATGTAACTGGAATACTTTGAATAGCAGCCTTAACTCTTTGCCAAACAACAAAATTTTAGACTAGTCCAAATTAAAAGCATTTGCAGATGACAAAATGAATGAGACTCAAAAATTAAAATTTGTCTTGGGAATGATAGAAAACATTGTGGGAAAAGGGGAAAATGCAGATTAATACCAGCATTTTTTCCTTTTCCCACAATGTTTTCAAAAGTTTTCTTACTCAGGGTCGTCCAAAGTCAGGATTGTGTGGTACAGGGTTAATACCATGCAAACAAAGTTAACCCTGTACAAGACGACAAAAATTTCGATTTGAAAGCAGTTGCAGATGACAAATAAGATTTAGCTAGACCAACAGGTTATATCTGAAAGGACAGAAAGCATTGTCGGAATGGAGAAAATGCTGGTTGCAAGCATTTTCTTGTGGGAAAGGCGAAAATGCTGGTTACAAGCATTTTCTCCTGTTCCCACAATGTTTCCAAAGCTTCCTCAGAGCCCTAAAAACATAGGATTATTTGGTCAAGTGTTAAGCCCTATAGCACCTTTTCATGACTATAGTTGGCACTGTGGCCAGTGTAGATCAATATCGGACTGCACAAAACGTGTAGTCTGATCTATGATCCACACTGTCTGCCTTTTGGAAACATTATAGACAAAGGAACATTGAAATTAAGATTACTTTGGTCTTATTTCTGGACTGAAAATATCTGTTTATTTGGTGCACTAATGGTTGGTTTATAGACTCTGCAAGGTTCAGTGTGTAGGATGTAGGATGAGCAATCCAGAGGTCCTAGGTTTAATCTTCACCAGAGGCACTGATTTTTTTTTTTGTTAGTCTCCTTAGGCAAGTCACTTCAGAGCCCCAGCCAAGTAGTCGTGAAATCCAGGAAAGGCACAAAATAAGTCTACTGTCGGTGTTTTGAAATAATGTTAAAAGTGCCACAAAATACTATTTAACCCTTTACCAGACGACAAACTTTTGGCCTTGTCCAAATTGAAAGCATTTGCAGATGACAATTTCAGTGTGGCTCAAATAGTGCAATTTTTCTCTGATAGGGTAGAAAACATTATGGGAAAAGGAGAAAATCCTGGTTACCAGCATTTTCTCCTATTCCGACAATGTTGTCAAAAGGCATCTTCCCCAGGGTCGTTAAAACTCGGGATTGTGTGGTAAAGGATTAAGTAAATTGTGGCTGAGACTACCAATTATGATTTGAAGAATGGCAGAATTTGGACAATGGCTGTCTGTCAAGATAATGCAATGGTTCATTTATTTGAGATGGGTCATTTCATATTTTCTTGAACTGCAATTCATACCATATGTATAAGTTGTATTTTAAACCTTTACCACACAACAAAATTTTAGACTTGTCCAAATTGAAAGCACTTGCAGACGACAAAATAAACGTTACTCAAAAATTGAAATTTGTGTTGGGAAGGGTAGAAAACATTGCGCGAAATGGAGAAAATGCTGGTTACCAGCATTTTCTCCTTTTCCAACAATGTTTTCAAAAGGCTTATTGTTCAGGGTGGTTAAAACCCGTGATTGTGTGGTAAAGAATTAAACCTTTACCATAATTTATGATCTTCTGTTTTTTCAAAGACCTAAGAAAAAAGGCTTTGGAAAAGATTGCTAGAAAAAGAGAAAAAAGCTGATAACCAGCATTTTGTTCCTTTGCTGCATTTTTTTTTTTACCCTCTATGCAACCATTTGATTGACATTCTGTCTGCATGACTGTATGATGCTGTTCGATCTTGATCTACAATTGAAACTGAAGCACTGTATGATCCTGCTCACAGTTGACCTTTTGCTTCTTTAACCCTTTACCACACAATCCCAAGTTTTAACGACCCTGTGGAGGAAACCTTTTGAAAACATTCTGTGAAAAGGAGAAAATGCTGGTAACCAACATTTTCTCCTTTTCCCAAAATGTTTTCAACTCTTTCAGACACAAATTCCGTCACTGGAGCCACATTTTATCTGTTATCTGCAAATACTTTCAATTTGGACCAGTCTAAAATTTTGTTGTTTGGTAAAGGGTTAAGACTCAATAATTGCACTTAGCACTGAATAGATTGGCCAAGGTATTTAGCCAACACTCGTCACAACTTAGCCATTTCTGTACCTACATGTGACCTTGTCTGTATCCAGGGTCCACAGTTTCCATATTGAAATACTGCCAGTCATATGATCTTGAACATGGTTGTGCCCATGTAAATTGATTAACAAAGGCAACAACAATGACGGTGATGAGCAACCTGTCACTGAGAAATGCCTACAGAGTTGAATATTAGAGCAAGTTAGAAAATAAATGTATAAACTGTTTGTCAATGGAAACGTAGAAGAGATTCTGATAGAAATTTGTGACTAGTAATTTCTTTTTCTAAGTGGAGTATAACGATTTAACCTTTTACTGCATAATGACGCCTTTTGACGCCCCTGGGAAAGAAGCCTTTTGAAAATATTGTGAGAAAAGGAGAAAATGCTGGTAACCAGCATTTTCTCCTTTTCCCACAATGTTTTCTACCTCATCGAAGCAAAGTTGCACCATTTGAGCCACATTGAAATTGTCGTCTGCAAATGCTTCCAATTTGGACAAGGCTAAAGTTTTGTTGTCTGGTAAAGGGTTAAGAACAGTGAAGTGGCATATTTCTGATGAAGAAATGTACCATGTGGGTGCATATCAAGCTAGGTGATACAGCCGAGGGACTTGATCAACGGATCACCCAAGGCTTGCCAAATGTGCGTGAGCCCGAAGTGATGGATGCTTATCAATAAATAGCCCAAGCACACATAACTTACTAGACTCGATGTTCAACTTTCACTTTGGTCACTTTCTTTATAGACGGATCGTTTATTCAAAATATGGTAGGAAGAAAGGAAAAAATATGGTCAGGTAAACTATTGTGTGCAGGGATAGAATAGAAAACGTGTGAAAAATGTAGATATTTTTCCTTGTGCTCTTTTTCTTCATGGCAACAATATTTTTCAAGATGGGCAACTACAGGTTTTTTTTTCAAATCTATGTGCTTTAACTCTTTACCACACAATCCAGAGTTTTAAACGATCCTAAAAGGGCAGGCTTTTGAAAACATTGTGGGAAAAGGAGAAAATGCTGATAACAAGCATTTTCTCCCTTTCCCATAATGTTTTCTACCCTTTCAAAAACAAAAAATTTTGTTTGATTAAGATGGCATCTGCAAATGCTTTGAAATTTGACTAGTCTAAAATTGTGCTGTGTGGTTAAGAGTTAGGAAAAGGGTGCTTCTATTCTAAAAGGGTGTGTACATCTATATAAACAGAATCGAAAATTTGAAAATGGAGAGTAGAGGTCAGAGAGGTAATAAAATGCTATAACCCTTAGATTGCCTATCACTTGACTTTTAGTGCTTTTTGGAACAATGAAGTTCATGATCTGAGTGTATACAATGTGCAGTCTGATCGTGATCTATCCTTTCTAATATTTTGCAAGAAATTTTGGCTTATTATGGCCTAAAAATTAGGATATTAAGACCTTTTTTGCCTTGAATCTGTATCTGCAATTTGTTCATCTCTTTACCAAATGACAAAATTTAAGACTTGTCTGAATTCAAAGTATTTGCAGACAACATAAAGATAGAATTTGTTTTTGGAATGGTAGAATACATTGTGGGAAAAGGAGAAAATGCTGCTTGCCAGCATTTTCTCCTTTTTCCACAATATTTTCAAAAGGTTGTTAAAAGTCGGTATTGTGTGGTAAGGGGTTATTTGGCACTTTATCGTTTGAATGGCCTGTAGAGCATAGATGGACATACGTACTGTCTAGTATTATCAATGGGATTCTTTATTGGCTTTTCCTTTATAACTAATGATTCGTAGATTCTTTTGTGAATAGAAAAGATGAAGATTAGTCTACAGAATGTACGGTCTGATCTTTAAGTTATACTGTATATATATATATATATACAGATCTATATTGTTAAAAACAATCCAGCACAGAAATATTAGGATATTTTTGGCAAAGGGTAGATGTCCATTCAAGAATCTATTAGTCTTGAGTTATCTCTCAACAATGTTAAAATCAAATTTAGATGACAACTTAAATGTGGCTGAAATGATGGGATTTATCTTTGAAAAGGTAAAAAATATTGTGGGAAAAAGAGAAAATGCTGTAACCAGCATTTTCTCCAGTTCCTACATTGTTTTCAGTGGCCTTTTTCCTGAGGGTCATTTAATTGCAGGATTGTGTAGTAAAGGGTAAAATAGTGATGTAGAATTGAAAACGAAATCAATTAAAGGATTAAAATCGGAGAAACATGGACATTTGAATGTTGGACTTGTAGAATAGGCTAAAGATGTGACTGAATAAAGAAACAGCGAATGGACTTTTTGTGTGATTGTGTACGAGTTTTTTTATTTGGTGAATAAATGGCAAATTAATAAGTGTACATAGATGGCTAATAAAAAGGTTTTGAAGGTTTTGTGGAGATGGATTGACAACTTATTCCTTTTTTGTCTACAGCAAACAACTTTTAAACATGGTAAAAGGAGCTGAAATTTCTTTTGAGAATCTTTAAATGGGAAAATAGCCAGTGGCTGGTAAAACAATGCTAGGAATACCTTCAGAATTGCACTGGCCTTGTGATATTACTGCAATAATGTTGAAAACTATGGGAAAGTAAGCTGGTGATTTTGAAGTACTTGTTAACCCTTTACCACACAATGCAGAGTTTTGACAATCCTGAGGAAGACGCCTTTTGAAAGCATGGTGGGAAAAGAAGAAAATGCTTCTTTTTCCACAATGCTTTCTCCACTATCAAAAGCAAATCCATCGTTTTAGTCATACTTACTTTGTCGTCTGCAAGGGCCTATTGATTTGGACATGTCTAAAATTATGTCGTTTGGTGAAGAGTTAAAGAAATGTTAAGAATGCCTTGAAAGGTGCTCTGGCCTTGTGATATGACTGAAATAATGTGGAAAACAATCTTGTAGCAAACAAAATCATCTGTTGTAGATCTTTTGTTGGAGATAAGCTAGCCAGTTACCTTACCCTGTATCAGTCAGTGCAGGGTTGACTGCTGTTGAAAACCTTTTTGGAAAAGAAGAAAACACTGCCTGTGTTGGAAAAGGATGAAGTGCTGGTAATCAGCATTTCCTTTTTTTTCTACAATGTTTTTTTACCCTTTCTTTGAGAATTTTAATCATTTGAGCCACATTTTGTCATCAAATGTTCCTAATTTGGGAAAGTATAGAAAATTCTGTCATCTGGTAAAGTGTTCAGCATTCTACAACATTTATAGCTTTCGGCATAGATTATTGTTTTATTATTGTAGCATGATAAATTGCAGAATGTATTTTTCTGGTACAAGAAATGAATAATTTATGCATTAAAAAGACCCATGGTCGTTATTTGATGGAAACGATTAAAGAAAGTAAAATCTTCTTGTTTGATTTTCTTGCTGTTGTAAATTACTCTTTTCAAAACATAAAGATGTTATGTAGGTAGAGTGTGTTTACTTTAATAAGTTGACAAACATTTTCTGAAAGGTTTTCAAACAGTCAGTTGTGTTGCAAAGGGAATTTTCATTGTGATAGAAAAATTTTAATAGGAACTTTGTAAAGCCAATTAAGAAGGGAAAGTTATCACCCATTGCACCACTCATGCAATTTTTGGACTTGATCTGTTGGTTAATTCTTTACCCAATGATAAACTTTCAGAATTGTCCAAATTAAGCATTGGCTGTCCACAAATTAGATGTAATTCACATGAAGAAATTTGTCTCTAAAAGGATTGAAAAACTTTGTGGGAAAAGGCGAAATTGCTGCTTTCAGCATTTTCTCCTTTTCCCAAGTTTCCATAAACCCTATATTGTAGGCGCACTTAAACTCGGAACTGTTTGATAAAAGGTTAAGGATGAGAAAACATTATATCAATTGTGGAATTGAAGATACATAGAAACCATAGTTGCTTTTGCTGCAAGTTCTGCTGCCAATGTAGATCAAGCTTTGACTGCACAAAATTGTGCATCAGACCTGATCTGACACCCCAAAATAGATCTAGCAATCTTGAAATTACTATAATTATGTTGATCTTATTTCTGTACTGAAAATGTCTGTTAGATTTACTTGGTACTCTTATTAGGGTTGAATGTATAATTTTGTTTTTCCACAAATTTGTTCTTGATGTTGTTGCGACATTAACATTTCATTGTTTTATCTTTTTATTGCTTCATTGTTTTTGTAAGATGTCGAAAAGTTTGAGTATTCCTGAAAATATCATTGGTCATTGACAGTATTTACTTTTGTAGATGTTTGTGTTCAAAATCTTGCATACATAAACTTGACCTTTGAGACAAAGATAGTTCAGTGGCAGAATTTGTTGATTTTAAACATTTAACTTTTAACCAGACAACAAAATTGTAGACTTTTCCAAAGTGAAAGACTTTGCAGACGACAGTTTGTATGTGTCTCTAATTGTTGGACTTGTCTTTAATAGGATAGGAAACATGGTGGGTAAAGGAGAAATGCTGGTTACCAGTACTTTATTCTTTTCTCACGATGTTTCAAAAGCCCTTTTTATCGGGCTGTTAAAACTCTTGATTGTTTAGTCAAGGGTTAATAGCCACTGTGAAAGTTGTTCAAATCTTCTTCCACGTTTGAACTGGCCTTTTATAACTTGTCCATGTTTACCAACTAGCACTGTCGGAATTAAGTGATGGATATTTTGGACTCGGAGTGTCACATACACAAAGATTTGTCCAGTGCTGAATCCCCGTCAAATCCTCCGAGAGACAAGTCTGAAAATATCAGGAATTCTTTACTTGAGTGCTAATTATGGAAATTATTGGAACTTTTGTGTGTAACCCTTTTCCGTACAATCTCGACTTTTAATGACCTTGAAAGAGAAGGATTTTGAAAACATTGTGGGAAAAGGAGAAAGTGCTGGTTACCAGCATTTTCTCCTTTTCCCAAAATGTTCACTACCCTTTCAAGGACAGACCTCATCAGTTTAGCCACCTTCAATTTGTCATCTGCAAATGCTTTTAATCTGAACAAGTCTGAAATTTAATTTTACCGGGACAGATGACAACATTTTAGACTTTTTTTAGCATTTGGAGATGACAAACTTCATGTTGCTCAGGTTATGCGATTTGTCTCTAAGAGTGTAGGAAATATTGAAGGAAAAGGAGAAAATGCTGGTAACTAGCATTTTCTCCCTTTCCCACAATATTTTCAACAACCATCTTCCTCAGCATTGTTGAGACACACAGAGTGGTGTTATAAAGGGGTATGGAATTTATTAGAACTTCTGTGTTCAAGGACCATGAAACTGAATAGAATGGTCTCTTATCAGGGAACCAGTGATATTGGATTGATCTGGAAACAGTAGCCGACAGAGAGATGTGAAGTGCCTCCATTAGATTATCCCATAGTTTATTGTCGGAATACAAATTCCTTTTAGGGAGATTATTGATGTTTGTGCATACCAGCTAAGGTCGACATAAGAATGCTATTGCGGACAGACTGTTGATCAAGATCAGACTGCATAGGTATAAGAGGATGTAGCCACATGACATTTAGGAAACTGATTTTGTACTATTTTACCAGTAGACCTTGATTTAAAGATATGTTTTCAGTCAGTTACCCTTTACCTAATGATAAGCTTTAGTGACTTGACCAAATCAAAAGCATTTGAAGAAGACAAATGTAGCTCAGATGATGGATTCTGTCTTTAATAGGGTAAAATGCTGGTTACCAGCATTTTCTGTTTCTCTCACAGTGTTTCCCAAAGGCCTCTTTCTCGGGGTCATTTATAATCGGGATGGTGTGGCTGTTGGTTAACTCTTTACCAAATATGATATGGTGTTTTAACAATTCTGAAGAAGAGAGGGAGAGGGAGATTTTCTATTTAATATTTAATTATGTAAATCAGCAGGAACCACTTTTCCCATACCTAATACTATGATATTGAAATTTTCAAATTTGAAATCATTCTTTGTGAGAAAAAAATCAATGTAATATTTAGGATAAAGCAAAATACATGATGGGTAAAAACATGCCTTGCGGAATCTCTAGAACTTCAGCCAAAAATCAGCAATTTGTAAATGCTTAAACTGTCTTTAACTCTTTTCCAAACAACATATTTTTAGATTTGTCCAAATGGAAAGTGTTTGCAGACAAAAAAATTAATATGACTCCAATGATGTAATTTATTTTTGAAAGGGAAGATAATATAGGAAAAGCAGAAAACGATGGTTACCTGCATTTTCTCCTTTTCCTACTGTGTTTTCAAAAAGCTTCTTTAGGTTGGTGAAAAAGTTGGGATTGTGTGGTAAAGTTAACCCTTTACCACACAACAAAATTTTAGACCAGTCCAAATTTGAAAGTGTTTGCAAATAACAAATAAAATGAGGCACAATGACAGTATCAATCTTTGAGATCTTTGAAAACATTGTGGGAAAAGAAGAAAATGCTGGTTACCAGCATTTTCTTCTTTTCCCACTATGTTTTCTAAAGCTTTCTTCTTCAGTGTTGTTTAAACTCAGGATTGTGTAGTAAACAGTTAAATGATTTGTAATGCTATATGTAATGAAAGAGTTACCTACAGGGTGAAAGAGCAGATTAGGAAACACTGAACTGGTAAGGAAAAGTAAGAA
The DNA here is from genome assembly GCA_945859785.2 of Tridacna gigas. Classification (NCBI taxonomy): domain Eukaryota; kingdom Metazoa; phylum Mollusca; class Bivalvia; order Cardiida; family Cardiidae; genus Tridacna; species Tridacna gigas. The sequence continues at coordinate 15,320,456 of OX244029.2, read as the reverse complement.
TTGTTCACACTAAGTTGTTAATCCGTTTAAAATATTATTTTTGAATCGAAGCATTATTGAGCACACCATGGTTGGTGAAAGCACACAAGAAAAGGGACAATATGTGGAAATTCTTTCATTGAACGTGGAATTTGTGAAATGTTATTGAATAGATCGGTAATCATTCATAATCATCTGTAGATGACTATTTTGGTGGCTTACTGCAGATCACTCTCCAACGCCTTGTGGTATAGGAGAAATTTGACAAGCATGGTTATTATAGCAGCATGTTTAGCTCTGCTTTAAGAAAAGGTAAAGCTATTGTCATAGCGCTGGCTGTACCAACTGTGTCGTCTTCTGGGTCATCATGCAAAAATTTTGACATTTTGTAATATTTCTGTTACAACTGAATATATTTACTTTGAACATGGACTAGTTGTTAACTATCAAAAGGGTAACCTGTACAACAGGAGCAGGTAACCACCAAAATATTTTTGACACAGTTATACCCCTTTTTTTTAACTTTAAATTTTTACTAACAGCAACTGTGGCCAAGCATTGGCACCTGCATGTTGTGCTCTTGTTTCTGTTTATATTTGGTTACTTTTCCGTATTTTATCACTTAGTAAAAAGGCTCGTGAAATTATTGTGGATATAATTATGAGAACATGCTTTTTACCAGCATTTTCTTTTTTTTTTCTCCCCAGTTTTCTACCCTTTCATAGACAAATCTTATCATATAACTTAATTTAATTTGTTGTCTGCAACTGCTTTGAAATTGGAACAGTCACATATTTTTACATATAATAGAAGGTTTAAATGTTGAGAAGGTTTCAGTGTTACTTTAACCCTTTACCAAACGACAAAAGTTTAGACTTTTCAAATTGAAAGCATTTGCAGACGACAAAATTAATGTGGCTCAAAAATTGAAATTTCTTTTTGGGAGGGTAGAAAACATTGTGGGAAAAGGAGAAAATACTGGTTACCAGCATTTTCTCCTTTTCCCACAATGTTTTCAAAAGGCTTCTTTCTGAAGGTCATGAAAACCGGGGATTGTTTAGTAAAGGCTTAATCAGATAAGAAAAGAAATTCTTAATTATTGTCATTTGACTTGCAGATTTCCAGGGTCTCATCAATTCTTTGAAATTTGGTTCTCTCTCATTCACAGATAGAATCAGTTATAAATTGTGAGGCAGACTTTTGATAATTTATAAATGGACTTTTATAGAGGACAGAAATCAAAGAAAAATTATTACAGGCACTAATTTCCATTATGTTTCTGAAAACGTTAAACCCTTAACCAAACAATGCCATGTTTAATGACCCTCAAGAATGGCTTTTCAAAATATTGTGGGAAAAGGAGAAAATGCTAGTAACCAGTATTTTCTCCTTTTCCCACAATGTTTTCCACCCTTTCTAAGACAAATCCCATTATTTGAGCTACATTTGAGACTCAAGTATGAAACTCGGCAACTGTTGTTGTTATTCTTCACCACACAACCCCGAGTTTAATGACCCTGAAAAAGAAGGCCTTTTAAAACACTGTGGGAAAAGGAGAAAATACAGGTAACTTGGCATTTTCTCCTTTTCCCACCATGTTTTCTATCCTTTCTGGCACAAATCCCTTCATTTGAGTATCATTTTACTTGTTGTCTGCAAATGCTTTGAATTTTGACCAGTCTAAAATTTTGTCATTTGGTAAAGGGTTAAACAGGGTGAAGACTTAACTATTTTTTTTTGTCAGTTTGGGCAGCTAGATTATTTCCAAATGTGTTCATGAAGTTGTTTGGAAACCATCAAATACTATGAGGACTATGAGGATGATCATTCACAGATTTTGGAATGTCATGGATCATCAAGCTCATCTTGCTCATCCTCATTTCTCTGATCCTGTTCTTGAAAAAGAAGTTCATGTACAGGACTTCAAATTACCCTGCACCACACAATCCTGAGAGTTAATGAACCCCAAGGAAGAAGACTTTTCAAAACATTGTGGAAAAAGGAGAAAATGCTGTTCCCACAATGTTTTCTTCTCATTTAAAGGCAGGTTTCATCATTTGAGCCACCAATGATTTGTCATCTGCGTATGCTTTGAATTTGAACAAGCCTAAAATTTTGTTGCACAGTGAAGAGTTAACCAAAATTAACCTGCCTTTAAATTAATCTGCCTTTAACCCTTTACCAAACAGTCCCGGGTTTTCACGACTCTAGGAAAGAAGGCTTTTGAAAACATTGTAGGAAAAGGAGAAAATGCTGGTAACCAGCATTTTCTCCTTTTCCCGCATTGTTTTCTGTTGTATCAGAGAGCGTAAGCCCGTTTGTTCCAAAGTTGAATTTGGCATCTACAAATGCTTTGGAAATGGACTGGTCTATAATGTTGTTGTGTGCTAAAGAGTTAAATGAGAAGAAAACATGTGGGAAAAGGAGAAAATGCTGTTTACCAGCATTTTCTCCTTTTCCCACAATATTTCCTAAGCTTTCTTTCTCAAGGTCAGGATTGTGTGGTAATGGGATAAAGAAACTAATGTTGAGCTTTCTAAATTCAAGAATTAACTCCTCTGCACATCTTGAAACATAATCATTTTTCAAGAAACAGGAAAGGATTGTCCTTTGCCTATTATCATACGATGAATAGGATTAAACCTTGACCTAACAGTCCAAAGTTGCCTTTGAAAAAATTGTAGAAAAAGGAGAAAGTGTTGGTAACCAGCATTGTCTCCCTTCTTCACAGTGTCTGCTACCCTTTTAAAGACAAATATGAGTGCTTGAACCACATTTAATTTGATGTCTATACTTTGAAATTGGACAAGTGTTAAATTTTGTCATTTGGTACAGGGTTAAAAGAGAGTTTATTTTGACAAAGCCTAAGTATTTCCCCATGGTGATGATGTAAATAAAACTGCACCACATTTTCATGGTGGTTTCCCAATTTCCACAAAGTTGAAATACAAGAAAAATCCACTGGATGAACTTCTGAGAAAAGCCGATGTTGCCATTTTACATTCTCCAAAAATTTTGATTGCTTTTTTTGCATAAAAATTTGTCATGTAACTGATGATAAATATTGTTACTGATAGATGTGCAAGCTGCCATATAAATTCTTGTGAGCTTTTTGTTGTGATCTTTGAAATTTATGATGGATAAAATACACATTTATACATAAGTTTCAATAGATTTTAAGTCTTGTGAAGGGTTTTTATTATTTATTGTTTTGGACGTATGGAAATTAAGAATGCAAAACTACAAAGTTCAGTTAAAGAAATGCAGAGTTTACGTAAAGAAATTTGTCTGAACTTTTTTCTTTGTACAAGCCATAAAAATTGATAAGCAATTGTTCATTTTACCAGAATGTCTCATCAGAGGCTGTTACTGTAGCTGTATGTTTGAAAGTATTTATCAAGCAGGCAGAGTGTTGAACATACTTGCGATTTGAATGTAACATCTAACACATAATAAGACCATTAACAGTGCAGTAAATTGATAATTTTGTCACTTGTATGACTGTTACATTATGTTTTAAGAGAGACTGTCATTTAAATGTCCATTGTGTGATATATATCGTCACCATTACTGCTAGTCATTACCGTCCAAGTCATTACTGGTCAATCACCAGAGAAGAGTTTCTGAGAGCAGGGCTGTAACACTTTACCAGAGGACAAAATTTAGATTTGTACGAATTGAAAAGCATTTGTAGACAAAAAACTTAGTGTGGTATAGGTTATGACGTTTGATTCTGAAAGAGGAGAGAACATTGTGGGGAAAAGGAGAAAATGCTGGTAACCAGCATTTTCGCCTTTTACCCACAATGTTTTTAAAAGTCTGCTTCCTCAGGGTCATTTGGTAAAAGGGTAAATATTGTAGAGGCCATTGGCAGATTTTGGGGGGCCTGGAAGTCTAAAACACTCATTTACATCAATACTGGAGACTGGATGGACTTGGGAATATCATAATGGACAATATTATTTGGTACAGAAACAACTTTGTAGTTTAGTTTCTATTCAAGTCTGACTGGAAATGAATATTGTTTTAATTTTTTATTGTCACCTTCAATCAAAATGAGAAAATGTGTTTTTAATTCATCATAACATAAGCAGTATCATAGAAAATTTTAGTTTTGTGTACCTTATTGTGACAGAATAATGTGTTGTTGATCATTTTTTTAACTGTCATCTTCGAAGTAAGTGAAAAAACATGTTTTTAAATCACAGACAGCATTGTAGAATGGTTTAGAATTGTAAATGTGAGGAAATTTTATTCACTGATTAGAAGTGGACAAAGTTATACAGACAATATGAACTTCAAGAAATTTTTTCTTTATGGAATGGAGATATAATGGTTGAAATCATTTGTTACCATGGAAAATACTTCAGGAAGAATGACATCTATGCTATCAGAAATTACGAAGGTAAGGTTTTCAGTTTTGTATTTCATTATAAACTCAGTTTGATGTTTGTTTTACCAAACAATCCTGGGGTTTTTACCACTCTGAGAAAGAAGGCTTTTAAAAATACCAATGGAAAAGTAGAAAATGCAGCTTAAAACCAGCATTTTGTCCTTTTCCATCAATTTTTTCTATTCTGTATTTGCCCATACTAAAAGCGGTTTCAGACAACAAAATGGATATGACTGTAACATTTGATTTATTTGTTATAGCAGAAAATATTTTTGGAAAGAGGAAAGGCCAATATTTGTAGATAAGGGGCTGAAAAAGTGAAATGCAGAAAAATTAAAAAAAAAATCATTGTAGACGTTTTGAATATTATGCAAACTACAGTAGAAAGCGGGGAATAATTTAAAATTTGTGCTTTTATTTGCATGAAGAAACATTCTAATTCTCCTGGTTTTGTGATACTGATAGATAAAAACATGAGCTTGCATTAATTTGAAACAGGTTTCAAAAATTTTTACTTCACGATCTGTATTCACCAACCATTCCCTTGAAATTCTTAGTCTTATTCTCAAGAATTGTCTAAAGTTGAAAGTAAAACAATTTCTGATTGGCTAAACCAATTAAAAAGTTGTGTTACTTTCTAAATGTAGAATTAGACTTAGAATGACTTAAGAAAGGTTGGTGCAAATGAACCCTGTTGTTTTGATAATGTGGTATGATAAATGAGGAACAGGGGAGAAAGATTTAGGGAAAAGAACAAACTTGTACAGACTGGCGAAAAATACAAGATAAAATGTAGAAAAGTTTGCCCAAAGAATTCTGTTATCAGCTATGGCTGCAGTGAAATTTGTCTCTTGAAAGGATAAGGAAATGATTGGTTCCTGTTTTGTATGGACCCTCAACCAAATGATGCTGTTTTTTTTAACAACCTGCAGAAAAAGTACTTTTGAAAACATTGTTGGAAAAGGAGTAATTGCAAGTTTAGATTAAAGTGATGTGATTTAAATACTTGTTTTTATAATTAATCTGAATTTAGAGGTTAAGTTGTCAGCAAAAGTTTATTGTTGGGGGGGATTTTCAATGTGTGACTATGAAACCAAGTAATGAAATTTATTTGAGAATCCCTTTTCATGCTGGTGGTTTTTTTTATTTGGTTTTGCTGATCAGAAATTGCCTCCCTTAGAAGCTTAAACAGTTCTTGAGAATTTGATTGCCATCCAGAATGGTTGCTTAATACAGCCCCTGGTTGTCATGAATGGACGGTATCAAGTTCACTGTCAGAATGACTTTCTGTGTGTGACCATGAAACCAAGTAATGAAGTCTAATCAAGTCCCCCTTCACATGCCTGTCTCTCTGGGGAAATATCTGCTTATGACAGTTAGTTCCAAATACTCCATACTGATGGACATCAACTCTTTACCAAATGTCAAAAGTTTGGACTCGACCAAATTGTAAGCATAATTTGCAGACATTTTAAATGTAGTTCAAATGGTGATTTCTGTCTGTGATGGGATAGAAAACATTGTGGAAAAAGGAGAAAATGCTGGTTATGCTTCGTTTCCTCCTTTTCCCTCTATGTTTTCCAAAGCTTTCTTTTTCAGTTGTGGTAAAGGGTTAACTCTTTCCATACCATAGACAACAAAAGAAGCCTTTGTGGACAGTCTAGTCTGATCTCTGATCTACACTGTCCACTACTTTTCCCCCACAGACAACTGTTTATGTCTTGAAAACATTGTGGAAAGAGGAGAAAAAGGCTTATACTCAGCATTTCTTTCTTTTCACAACATGTTTTTTTCCCATTGAGAGACAAACTCTATCATTTGAGCCATATATGAATTAATGTGTCTTCTGCAAGTGTATTGTATTTGGACAAGTCTAGAATTTTGATGTCTGTCCCAAAGTTTCAAATGATGGTCATTAAGAGTCACAAAGAACCTAGATTATTGCCATATGAAGACTCTTTGTACTGTAGTCATGATTCCTCACTAAATACCAGACAGTGTAGGTAAAGATCAGGGAGATCAGGGTTTACATAGTTTGTGGTCTGATCTTGTTCTTCATTGGTCCCAAAGGCTACCTAATATGTGCTGATGGCACATTAACCCTTAAGGTGCCGGATAAACCTATCAGACATTTTCATCCTAGAAACAAGACCAAAACAATCGCAATTTCATGGTTGCTTTTGTCTACAGTGATTCAGCAAAGCGGACAGTGTAGATCAAAGATCAGGCTGCACGTTTTGTGCAGCCTGATCTTGATCTACTCTGGCCGCAAACGCAACTATAGTTGTGAAAGGCGCTTTAAGGGTTAAGGTTGAACTGTCTACTAGAAAACAAAATTTTAGAGCACTGATAATAATATTGCATTCTAGTTACAAAGAGAAATGTTTCGGCACTGCCTAATCCCCTAATTTGGCAGGCATCATTGGCATGCCTGATTATTGGCAAATTCTTAACCCTTCACCAAACAATCCGGACTCTTAATGACCCTGCAAAAAATGCTTTTGAAAACATTGTGGGAAGAGGAGAAAATGCTGGTAACCAGCATTTTCTCCATTTCCCATAATGTTTTCTCTACTATCAAAGATAAATCTTACCATATGAGCAATTGTTTGATTTGTTGTCTACAGTTGCTTTAAATTTGGACCAGTCTAATACTGGGCATTTGGTAGAAAGTTGACTGACCCTACCTCAAAGGAGCCTATGTTTAAAATGACCCTGAAAAGGCCTTTGAAAACATCATAGGAAAAGCAGAAAATGCTGTTAATGTGTATTTTGCCCTTTTCCCCCAATATTTTCCCCCTATTTATGACTAATTCTATAATTTTAATCACATTTAACTTGGCAGTAAAGGCTTTCAATGTGAACTAGTCTAAAATTTTGTCATCTGGGAAAGAGTAAAGGTTGGTCTTGAATGCATACATTATTAACTGGAGGAAACAATAGAAATTGTTGATTAGGAAAATCTGATGACATGAATGACAAGGAAAGAAACTGCTAGTAGGAAAAAGTACTCACTATATGCAATGAACTTATTTATAAGAATCTTAGCAAGTCATTGTCTACTTTTTTAGCCAAAAATAAAAGTCTTTTGAGGGGAAAAGGGAAGATTGGGTTTTATAACCCCTCCTGGACCCTGGTCATTTATAAAATTCCTCTGGTTCTCTTATTGATTTCTCTGCCATAAAAATGTCCAACTTTGTCCATTGTGCCTTTGCCCAAATTGAGGCTGTTAATTCCAAATTAGATTTAGTTGACAATGGGAAAAAGATGAATAGATACATAAACATGGTTTTTAGAAGGATTCATGGTTTATATTACATTATTCCTAGTCTGGCTACTAAGATCATACAAATCTCTGGGTTTATTTGTTTTTCTATTGTATTTTTGCTGTTAAAGTCTTGAACTGTAGGCATTCAGTTTGAACCCAGACTAGATCACATACTGAAGACTTTATGTCCCGCATAATTTTTACCCTTTATCAAACAGTCCCAAGTTTTCATAAACCTGAGGAGTGGAGCTTTTGAAATATTGTGGGAAAAAGAGAAAATGCTGGCAACCAGCTTTTTCTCCTTTTCGCACAATGTTTTCTGGCTCTTTAAAGGCAACTCTCACCATTTAAATATCATTTAAGTTGTTGTCTGGGAATGCTTTAAAGATACATCTATACTCAGTTTTCAGCCATTTTTTAACCAATTTCATCTTTATTTTATGAAACTATGGCATAATCATTCTTGTATCTTCATGCCAAATGATGCCCCTGACAGTTGGAAGTTTGCACACATTTATGAGGGATAGAAAATGTATTTGCAGATGACAAAAGTGACTCAAAAATTGAAATTTGCTAGAGGAAGGGTACAAAACATTGTGGGAAAAGGAGAAAATGCTGGTTACCAGCATTTTCTCCTTTTCCCACAATGTTTTCAAAAGTCTTCTTCCTCAAGGTCGTTAAAACTCGGGACTGAGTGGAAAAGGGTTTACTGCACCTAGTTATGGTTAATTGATTGACCATATGTTGTTTAACGCCATTTTCAACATTATTTCAGGTATATTATGACAGCCAGTGCAACTGTCCATGCTTCCCTGGAGTTTCCTTTACCAGTACACAGCACAATATTCTTTCCAAGCCACAGGCTGCTTCCCACATAACCATCATCAAAACAATGATCAGCAATTAGAGGAATGAATCCTGTTACAATGACTGTCATCAATAAAAAAAAAAATTGCTGAGAATAGGGATTTGAACCAGCGACATCCTGTTCTCAAGTCCTATACTTTACCCACTGCACTACTGGGGCTTTGCACACATAGTTACGTGGATCTGTCCCACAGGGTGCTGTAGGTTCAATATTGTAGAGAAAGAGACCATGGTTTATCTTGTATGACAGAGATTTTTCTCGTTATCTAGTTCATCTTCACCCATCTTTGTTTGATTTTGATATTACCTGGTTATAAATTACAACCCAAAACACCTATATATTGATTCTTAGCCCTTTTCCCGATGGAACACAGTATCTAATACATGGAATGGTTAAATGATGATATGGTGTTTAACACCGCCTTCAACATTATTTGAGTCACGCAGGACCTTGGTCTAATATGATTTTTTTAACCCTTATCCTGCAGTATCAAAATTGTTGATGACAACAAAATTAAATTTTGTTACATTATTTGACAGTGAATAGGGTTTACATAAGCGAGACCACTGAAAGAGTAGTGGAAATTGTACAGCAAGATCAGACTGCACATATTATGTGCAGGCTGATCTTGCTGTACACTCTCAGCAATTTTGTGATTACTGACCTTCATGAAACCCTGCCTCTCTGGCACAAGGTTTGTTGTATTATTGTACCACACACAGTGTGCTTCGTCAGAGTTCAATTTTGAGACTTAGTGAATGTTATTCAGTCTTCTACTCTTTCTTTGACCTATACTGTCTGCCTTGCTGAGATTTTCCAGACAAAAGTAACCTTCAGAGTGCATTTTCTGCTTTTCCCACAATGTTTTCTGCCCTTCAAAGACAAATCCAACATTTAATGTGTCTTCTATAAATGCTTTGGATTTGGATCAGTGTAAAATTTTGTTGTCTGGTAAAGAGTGTCGAAGTTGAAAGCAGCTGCCTATAAAAAAAAAATATAAAATATAGATGTGGCCCTAATGGTGGGTTTGCATTTGAAAATAGAAAAAAACCTTGTGGAAAAAGGAGAAAATGCTGGTTTCCATCCTTTTCCCCACAATGTTTTCAAAAGGCATCCTTCTCAGCATTGTTAAATTTTGTGATTGTGTAGCTAAAACCTGGAAGATCAGAAATGGGTAAATAAAAGTATAGGTTAATCCTGACAATATCTGGACATTCTCTTGTCCTTTACCTCTTTGGGGTTCAATATGACATATCTATTGGGAAGAAAAGATGGAGAAAAAAAATGCACTAATATGGCAAATAAAGAAATCATCCGTATGATGCAGTTTTGTTATATTTAGGCTTTAATTCAAAGGTTCACATTTTGCCTTAGTTCTTTTCTGCTCTGTCATAGATGTTTTCTGAGTCAAAATCTTATCTTTGATTGTGTGTTAACCCTATCAGTTATGGGTGAACCATTTTACTTGTTACTAAAGGAAAAAAATTTTAGACTTGTCCGAATTGAAAGCATCAGCAGACGACTAATTCATTGTGACTCAAATGATGGGAATTTTTTCTGAAGGGACATTAAAGCATTGTGGGAAGAGGAGAAAATGCTGGTTACAAGTAAATTCTCCTTCTTCTTCAGGGTTGTTAACACTTGGCATTGCATGGTAAAGAGTTAAGTTGGCAAACTATGTTCTAGACATCACATTTTGATGTTGATTTTTACCAGGATGACTGGAACTATTGGACACTAAAAAACCAAAGATCAGACTGATTGATTTGTGCAGTATGACCTTTCATGATTTTAACTCTTTGGAAAAGCACCAGAAATTGTGTCAAGCTATGTGTTAAGACCAATATAGACTAGAACTGAATATAGACCAATATTGAAGGAATTTACAATTTGGAATTGGACTCAAGTATAAGATAACAAGATGAGCCTTGTAAACACAGAATGCATGTGATTTTTTTTTCTGGAAATGATTTGATTGTCTTATTCATAATAAAAATGGGTTTATTCTCAGGTAAGATTTTTGCATGAAATCCTTGAAGAGGTATATACCATTGAAGTATTGCTATGAAATTTTATTGTTTATCTTTTTAAATGAATATAATATTTTATGATAGATTAAGCATACACTTTCAACAGAAAGGAAGCCCTGGGCTTGTCCAGAATAATAGTAAGTTTGCCTTTTCACAGTTGCTGTTATTGAAATGGATTTTACATAAGTGAAATTTCCCAACACAAAGCTCAATAGCTTGTAATTAGCAATTTTTGCATTTTCTGCATTGTGTTTTAACCCTTTCCCAAACAAGCCCTGGTTTTAACGTGTCTGCAGTACAAGTCTTTTGAAAACACTGTGGGAAAAAGAGAACTTGCTCGTAACCAGCAATTCCTCCTTTTCCCAGTGTTTTCTACCTTTTTTGAGAATTTTCTGCCATTTTCATCAAATTTAAAATTGTTGTCTGCAAACTCTTTCAATTTGGACAGGTCCAAAATTTGTCATTTGGGAAAGGGTTAAAATAGCCTGTTTCAAGATGAGAGACATGGCATGAAGGAGGGAATAAGCTATCAAGGTGCCATATGAATGTATTTCTTTTGTAAAACATTAAATTTCATAGTATCACAAAGCAAAAAGAGTTCATAGCGCCTGCCTGGGTAGCTCAGTGGTTAGCATATCTGACTAGTGACCTGGTGGTTGCGAGTTTGATACCCAGTTGAGGCAAACTTTCTTTCTGGCGATTTATCGCCTTTCAACTCTGATGCATTTGAGAAAAGTAGTCGGTGACTTGGAAAGAAAGTTGTGTCAGTGCTGGTGTGAGAAAGCCAGGAAACACATAGTGCGTCACTCACTCAGACTGCCATGATATGACCTGAGCTGTTAAAATGGCTTTAAACTCCAGTACAATCCAATCCAATTGAGTTCATAGTATCACAAAGCAAAAAGAGTTCATAGTATCACAAAGCTGAAGAATTAGCCCTTTACCAAATAATCATGACTTGTGAGGAGCCAAAGAAAGATTGCATTTGGAAGCATTTTGAGATATGAGAAAATGCAGGTAAGCATTTTTTTCCTTTCCCCGCTATGTTTCCAAAACTTCCTGAGGGTTGTTGCAACACAGGATTGTTTTGTAGACAGTTAACCCTTTCAATATGTTGTCTGCAACTGCTTTCAATTTCGACCAGTCTGAAATTTTGTGGTTGGTAAAGTCTGAAAGAGTTAAAGCATTCTCCCATTGAATTACAGAATAATGTTTACACCAACTACCCAGAAAGTAATTGGTTGATTTTTAAATAAGTATATTAATTTTGTATTGTTTGTGAAAATTTGTTGAACAAGTTGTTGAATCAATGTTTGTTTTTTCCAATTATCTCAGAGATTTTTATTGAACAAGGGAGGTCATTTAATTATACTGGTAAGCTCATGTTCAAGGGAAAGAACTGATAAAAATGAATTGAGCCAGACAAGAACATTAACCATGTCTGGGCTTGATTTGGTTTGTGCATTTTGGTTGTCTTTCTTTTATAATCTCTCTTTCCGGACTCCCTACCCCTATCTTTTCACACTTGGTTGGTGGAATGATTTAACCCTTTCCCAAACGACAAATTTTGGACTGGTCCAAATTGAAAGAGTTTGCAGACGACAATTTTAAATTTGATGAAAATGGCAGAAAGTTATCAAAAAGGGTAGAAAACACTGTGGGAAAAGGAGAAATTGCTCATTACAAGCAATTTCTCCTTTTCCCATAGTGTTTTCAAAAGACTTGTACTGCAGACACGTGAAAACCAGGGCTTGTTTGGGAAAGGGTTAATGGTGTTTGAAGCCCCTTCCAGCATTTCTCTTTTACACACGGATATATAGAAATGTCATAAATCATTTTTAACTGAAATATGTATTTTGCGTTTTTTTCTTGTTCTATTTTCTAAAGAATAAGAGTGATTCAAGGATTATTCCCTGTAAATGCATTTTATGATTGAACCCTCTACCAGAAAGCAAAGTTTAACCCTTTCCCAAACAAGCCCTGGTTTTCATGTGTTTGCAGTACAAGTCTTTTGAAAACACTGTGGGAAAAGGAGAAATTGCTTGTAATGAGCAATTTCTCCTTTTCCCACAGTGTTTTCTACCCTTTTTGAGAACTTTGTGCCATTTTCATCAAGTTTAAAATTGTCGTCTGCAAACGCTTTCAATTTGGACCAGTCCAAAATTTGTCGTTTGGGAAAGGGTTAAAACCTGTCCAAAATAGCAAGTATGTGTGGAAGAGAAATTGAGTGTGGTTCAAATGATGAAATTTCTCTTTTGAAGTGTAGAAAACATGGTGGGGAAGAGGAGAAAATGCTGGTTACCAGCATTTTCTCCTTTCCCTTCAATGTTTTCAAAAGTCTGTTTATCTCGGGTAGTCAAAAGTTTTGAAAAAAAAGTATTTGTCATCAGGTAGTTGAAATCCAGGATTGTTTTGAAAAGGGTTTAGAGTTTAACATAAAAACAGTTGGGAAAAAAGGAAGATGAAAGATTCACCTCGGCAGTGTGTATGCTGCTGGCAAGGTGGTATATCAAACAGTCTATAAAAATTAATGATCTATAAACGACATAAAAAAGGTAGACTGTTATTTTGTCTGTTTGATCCTGTGAACCTAGATGATTCTAATCTCTGGTCTGCATGTATATAAATTCATCTGTCAGAGGTCTTTCTTCCAAGCTGTACCTTATTTGTTTGTTTGGTGTTTAAAACTATTTTCAACATCATTTCAGTTATATTGCACTGGCCAGTGTACCTGTCCATGCTTACTGGAGTTTCTTTTAGCAGTGTTTTTCACACTGGCTTATTTCCCACATAACTACCAAAATGTACTATCATCTGCTTTATCGTTATCTACACTGTTTGCAAATATAATGGAGTGTGGTGGGTATTCTGAGGGTAACAAAATGGCCCACTAGCAGCCAAAGCTAAACAGCAGGGTCAAAATGCAAGCAAGTTTAATTCATGCCACATAAAAGTATGGCGACTATAGCTCTTGCTGGATAAAGCTTTCATTATCAGTTTACATTACTGTTTACATTTGGGATAACAGGTTTAAGGTAAGACCTGTGTAATGCACTTCTGGTGAACATTGGGCAAAAATTCTAATTGGTAGTTAAATAAGGATAAATAAGGATTTATGCCGAAATAATATTTTTGCACATTTCTAATGGATCAGAAATTCCGTTTATGTCTATCTTGAAACTTTTTTTTGGATACTTTTGTTTGTTTTCTAAAAAGGGAGGTAATTATTATCTCTTTTTCAATTGAGAATATAGCGGTTTTAAATTTATAAATGATAATTCAAAAAAGGAAAAAATGGAAAAAATGAAAAGGTGAAAGTAGTTCAGTAATACTCATTTTTAATTATAGCTAATTTTGCAGGATGATATTGTAGTGGAAATAGCTGTTTTCCATTACACAGGTCTTACCTTAAAATCAGGTACTGTGATGAGATAGATGATTTAGAAACCCAACTCAGTAATGTTTATATTATCTTGTCATGGTTTGTGGTTTTAAATATGTATTCCTAAAAAACAAAAATGTTAGCTGTTAATGAAAAGTTTTTCAGTTGCAGCTATAAAATGGGTCTGACCATGTGTTGAAAGCACAGTCTGTCAAAGTCCTAGTTGCTGGCAGAAAACTGAGTTGTAAAACAAGAGTAAAAGTTTGGGCCAGAATTTTATACTGGCTCAAATGAAAAGATGTGTCTTATAGAAACTGGAAAGCATAATGGTAAAAGGAGAAAATGCTGGTTACCATTTTCGCTTTTCTCTACAATTTTCTCCTTTTTCCCACAATGTTTTTAAAAGCCTTCTTCCTTAGAGTCATTAAGATGCAGGATTGTTTGGTAAAGGGTAAGCCTTAAAACCTAAGCACCAATGTTACCACAAATTAAGATGTTTCCCCAAGTTACATTGTTAATTGTGAATTACAGCTAAATATCATTCATCATTTGCTTAAATTTTACTCATTGTACTTTTTTGTTCCTTTCCCACACTGCTGACATAACCATTAAGAATTACCTTTTCTTTTTCTTTGTTCTTCATGTGATTTGTTTGTTCTTCAGAAGACCTAAAAAACTTGTCTGTGCAGCAACTGGTTAACCCTCTACCAAGCAATCTTGAGCTTAACAACCTTTTAGAAAGAAGGCTTTTGAAGAAAATGTTGGAAAAGATAGAGGATATTTGTTTTTTTCGGTGAAAGATTGAAATTTATTTCATTGAGTGAACATCATTGGTAATATTTTCATGAGTGGCTGATGATGTTCACTCGATGAAATAAATTTCGATCTTTCACAAAAAAACCCCCAGATATTCTATTTATTTCATGCTTCTAACCACTTTTTTGTTGGAGGTTTCATCAAAAACCAGTACAGTTGTTTTTGGTAATTCGCCTTGGTGTACCCCCCTCACATAACAACGCATTACAATATTTGAATGGCACATGCTGTTTACCTAGGTCGCTAGTGCGTGGGAACTACTGTTTCCACCTTCAGTTGAAGATTAAGAAAATATGAATTCGGTATTTTCACCAGGGGTAACCATGAAATATCAAACCATAATCCACCATTATTGCTCAATAAACTACCGAAAAAGCATGAAATAAAACATGCTATTTCTCCTTTCGCAATATATTTCAGAAACAATCTGCTTTTTGAAACCTTTTGAAAACCTTATGGGAAAAATGAGATAATGCTGGTATAATCAGCATTTTCTTCTTTTCCCTCAATGTTTTCAAAAGCCTTCTCTCTCAGGGTCGGTAAAACTCGGGATTGTATGGTAAAGGGTTAAATGTCGATCCCATTCTGGACATCTCTGTCTCAACAGCAGATATTTGGATAACCTCTGTTCACTTTGTTATTTTAGTATAGGTAAAATAATAACTGTCCCCTTTTCATAAATAAAATCTTTTTACTTGGCTCACCTTTCATTATAGCTCTTTGCATGGTTTATTTATGGCATAAAATGATGATGCATAGATTAGACTATACATTTTGTGTGGCCTGATCTTTTATCTATACTGTATACAAATGTAACTGAAATTGTAATGGGCATTCTGTGGGTAACATTAACTTCCTATCTCCCAAAACAAATTTGCAGCAGGCAGTTTGAAAATATCTTTGTAAAAGAAAAATGATTAACACATATTAACCCCTTACCAAAAAGTCCATTTTTCAGACGATCCTAGAGTAGATGGCCTTTGAAAACATTGTAAGAAAAAGAGAAATGATGGTAACCAATATTTTCTCCTTACCCAACAATGGTTAACGGCCTTACAAAGATAATTTGTATCATTTGAGCCACAATTATGATTTTTCATGTGCAAAATTAATGAACATTGATTTGGACAAGTCCAAAACTTTGTTGTCTGGTAAAGAGGTAGGTTTTAATAGAAAGTGCGTCTGACAACATTGTCGCATAATGAGAAATTGCTTGTTATGATGAAATTGGTCTACTGACAGCTGAGAGGGTTGTCTGCAGGGATTAACCCTTTACCACACAATCCCGACTTTTAATGACCCTGAGGAAGAAGGCTTTTGAAAACATTGTGGGAAATGGAGAAAATGCTGGTAACCAGCATTTTCTCTTTTTCCCACAGTGTTTTCTACCCTCCATAAAAGAAATTTCAATTTTTCAGTCACATTTATTTTGTCATCTGCAAATGCTTTCAATTTGGACCAGTCTAAAATGTTGTCGTTTGGTAAAGAGTTAACCCTTATCCTGCTAAATAACTTAACTCTTTACTAAACAACAAAATTTCACGCTTGTCCAAATTGAGAGCATTTTGCAGAGGACAAGATAAATGTGACTGAAAAATTAAAATTTGGTTTGGGAAGTGTAGAAAACATTGTGGGAAAAGGAGAAAATGCTGGTTACCAGCATTTTCTCCTCTTTCCACAATGTTTTCAATAGGCTTCTTTCTCAAAGTTGTTAAAAGTCAGGATTGTGTGGTGAAGGGTTAACCCTTTACCACATATTCCTGACTTTTAACGACCCTAAAAAAGAAGCCTTTTGAAAACATTGTGGGAAAAGGAGAAAATGCTGGTAACCAGCATTTTCTCCTTTTCCCTCAATGTTTTGTATCCTTCCCAAAACAAATTTCAGTTGTTCAGTCGAAATTTGTTTTGTCATATGCAAATGCTTTCAATTTGGACTAGTCTGAAATTTTGCTGTTTGGTAAAGAGTTAAGTGAAACTTCTTAAGCCGATGGTAAAAACCAAAATGTTGGTATTTCAAAGTTATGGGGGTTGGGGAAATATCTCCTTATCCAACAGTGTAGATCCAAGATCAGACTGCATGTTAAGTGCAGTCTGATCTTCGATTTACACTGTCAGCAAAAGGTCTGTGAGTCTCGCTAATAGCAGCCTAACGAAGTGTTAGTGTGTTCATCTGTGGAAGATTTTTGGCTGCTTTGTCAGTGTTTGACCAGCCTGGATCTATGATTCACCCTTTCCATGATACAGCCATAAAGGAAAATACGAGTTAAAAGTCACATTTGTCATCTGCAAATGCTTTGAATTTGGACCAGCTTAATTTTTTTTTCGTTTGGTAGGAGATTAATGCCATCAACTAAAGACGGTTACTAAAACTGAGTATGAGGTAAAGACTCAGTTGGATAACTCTATAGTCATGGATGGAACTCATTAATATCTAAACATTATTGATTAGCCATGTCTTAACTCTTTACCAGACAACAAAAATGTAGACTTGTCCTAATTGAAAGCATTTTCACACCACATTTTAAATTTTTCTCCAATGACTGAATTAGTCTTTGAAAGAGTAGAAAACATTGTGGGAAAAGGAGAAAATGCTGATTGCCAGCATTTTCTAATTTTCCTACAATGCTTTCTAAAGGCCTTCTACTTAGAGTCATTTAAAACTTGAGATTGAGTGGTAAAGGGTTAACATTCAGGTAGGTATTTTACCCACACTGTTCAATTTTTATGCGAGCATAGTTCTTGTCATCACAGTTGCAAAGATGAAATATTTGGGTAACTCACATGAATGGAAATAGTGCTATTTATTTTACTGTTTATCTCCCTTTTGCCAATTCTGAGGCCGTTTTGATACAAATATTTCTCAGGATATTTAACAGTGTAGTGTAATGATCAGACTGTATATTGTGTACATTGATCTTTGTCTGATCCTTATGTTGCCCAGGGCATGGTAAGGTTGACACACTCAGGTCTTCCATTAGAGGTAATAAAATGATTTAATGACAGGTTGTCAGTGGATTTTATTGGTTCATTTTGCAAGTCTGTCGCCTCTGCCCAACACCAAACTTATCATCAGTAACTGTTAGGCTGGGTACATCTTCTTACCAGACCACAGATTTTATACATGCCCATTAATGAAAGAATTAGCAGACAAACAATTAAACAACAAATTAAAAGGTGCCTGAACAATTTGACTTTTTTAAAGACACGGTGGAAAATGTCATAGGAAAAGGAGGAAATGCTGGTGAACAGAAAAAGGTTTGGTTTGTATTGGAGTTTAATGCCATTTTAACAGCTCGGGTCATATCATGGCGGTCAGTGACGCACCTATGTGTTTCCTGGCTTTCTCACACCAGTACTGACACAACTTTCTTTCCAAAGCCACTGTCTACTTTTTCTCACATGCATCAGTGGTGAGAGACGAAAAATCACCGAAAAGTTAACAAAAAAAAAACATGTTTCCTCGGGTCGCAAAATGATGGGATCTTTTATTGAAGGGTTAATCCAAGATTCGATGAAAAGCAGGAGTATCTGGGTCACATGGAGATCAGTTCATTCAATCAGAGGCTAGATAGCAAGTGAACTTAGATATGTACCCTTCATATCTTTGTTATATATTTTCCTATTGGTCAAAAATAATTTTAACCCTTTACCAAACAATCAAGCGCTTTTACGACGCCGTGGGGATTGTAACATTGTGTCTCCTTTTCCTACAGTTCTATTTTTGAAAGAAAAACACAGTTTCAACAACATTGAATTTGTCGTCTGAAAATGCTTTGGATTTGGTTGAGTCCATAATTGTGTTGATTGGTAAAGGTTTAATCCTTTACCACACAATCCTGACTTTTAACAACCCTGGTAGATTAGACTTGTGAAAACATTGTGGGAAAAGGAGAAAATGATGATAAGCTGCATTTTCTCCTTTTCCCACTATGTTGATACCCCTTCAAAAAGAGAAATCATCATTTTAGCAACATGTAATTTGTCATCTGCAAATGCTTTCGATTTGGATTTGTCCAAAATTGTGTCGTTTGGTAAAAGCCCTGTCACACTACACGGCGATTGCACCGCGTTTGCACGGCGCTCTAGCATTTTTCAGAGCGCCGTGGGATTGCCGGAAAACATCAATAATTTTCGGGAAAATAGAGATACACGGCGATGCTACGGCTCTCCTACGGCGTTCCTTCGACGATTCTACGGCGATGTATCGCGTTCCTACGGCGATTGACTGCACTTCTACGGCGCTTCTACCGCGCTCATGGAGATGTCACGGTGCGTGCACTGCGCTCTCACGGCGATTGCACTGTGCTGCCGGCGCGCTTGAGACACTGTTAAAACAAAGTGCATTCATACCTTTTCATCAGTTCCTTGTTTGCTCTAATACGGTAAGCATGCCAGCAAAAGCGAGAAAAGGCAAGAAGTCCAAAGACAAGCCTATGCAAGAAGAGGTTCTGCCGCCCCCAGCATCCCCGCCTCCCCCAGCATCACCGCCATCGCCGCAGGATGAAGCAGGATCTCCTCTGCCGCCAGCTTCCCGTGCTAGCTCTCCATCAAATTCAATTTCTAACAGCCCTACCCTGCCACAAAAGAAGGCCAAAACCGTAACTGACCTTACATTGGCACAAGAAGAGGACATGGCGTTGTGGCTACAGGAGAATGAATTGCTCTACAACAAAAAACTTACCGCTTATAAGGACTATAAGAAGAAAGAAGCCCTGTGGGAATCTAAAGCTGCTAGCATGGAGAAAGATGTTCAGATTTTAAAGACCTGGTACAGGTCAATTCGTACACGTTTTGGTTGTCTTTTGCATAGGAAGTCTGGGGATGGAGCAACCGAAATCACAGAGAGGGACCACTGGATCCTCAAGAACTTCGACTGGTTGAAATCTCACGTCTTTGAAGTCCAGAAGAAAACCACAGTCAGTGTAAGTGAAATGTTTTTTAACCCTTTCACTTGGTACGAGACCCAAACATATAACAGCTATAGTGTTTTTTTTTTTATGAAAGATTCTGTTAAATAAGAATGAATTTGTGCAGGATGGAGTAAGGCGCCAATCTGTCAAGATAAAAGCCTAGCTTCATTTGCCCTTCGTTTGCTTTGAAAATAGTCGTCTGCTAAACATGTCCTCTGCCCGACATTTCAAAGTGCTCCGATTTTCTTAAAATTGGTGTAATGTAGCCTATGTTTCAAAGGGTTTTAGTTTTAGGTTTTACTACCATGAAATCTTGATGTTTGCTTTTTTTTGCAGTTGAAGGAAAAAATAGCCGCAGCAACTTTGACTGATGATGCAAAAGATGAGCAAACGGAGGAGCTGACAGACACCGACAGTGTAACCGATGCCCGCCGGCCTCTGGAACCCCTGCCCCGGAGGCCGTCTGCCAAGAAAGCCGTCCTGGAGGAAGAACGTCTGCTAGGCAGCATCGCTGCTAGGGAGGAGCAGACTCGAGCTTTTCAAAGTAAGATATTGGATATGCTGTCTCCTTCGAAGGCCACAGAAAGAAGCCTCTACGCGGATTGGGCAAAAGAGGTAATGGTAAGCCTACATCCATCACTTTGGTTAAAGTTTCAGCGCGAATGTACCAATCTGTTGTATACTTACCAGGAGAAAACTGAAGAGCTTCTTAATCCCGTGTCCCAACGCTTGCCTCCTGAGCAGCCACTGTATTCAGCACAGCAGCACACCCAATATCCATTTAATCCTAGTTCCGGAGCATCGTCCACAAGCGCTATGTGGCTACCCTCGATTCAGCCGTGGCCTGCTGCCGTCCAGCACAATATACCTTTATGGGACTCACATAACTCCTCTTTGATGCAGGGTCAAGGGACAGAATTGCAACAGATGAGGCCGGTGGTCCAGGGCTCTATTTCAACTAACGTGCATACAAGTATCAGACCCACCATCACTTCTACTACCCAGTCATGCTCGCCGGCTCTCAGTTTGTCGAAAATTATACGCGAAACTATCATAATGCCCGATGACCCACTTGAAAGTGCCAATGTGTCTGAGGATGAGTAAATGAAGCTGGAAATCTTGTATTATGTGTTAGTTATGATACACAGGCAGCGTGTTTGTATAACTTTTATTTTGCCTATTAGATTGAACATACAGGAAGTGTTGAGTATACAAGTGATGGCTAATCGTATCAGTCACTTTTTAAATGGAACCAAAGTGAAATATGTCTATTTTAATAACATTTCAAAACACACAGATGTGTAAATGACACAACCATCATATAATCACTTCGTAATTAACATTGTGGTTTTATCCAATGTCCTAAATTACTTCTGTATTTATAATTATTAAACATAAATTTGTTCTATTGATTGTTTAACCCATTACCACACAATCCCTACTTTTGACACCCCTGAGAAAGAAGCCTTTAGAAAACATTGCGGGAAAAGGAGAAAATGCTGGTAACCAGCATTTTCTCCTTTTCCCGCAATGTTTTCTACCCTTCCCAAATCAAATTTCAATTTCTGATTCACATTTATTTTGTCGTCTGCAAAGGCTTTCAATTTGGACTGGTTCAAATTTTTGTCGTTTGGTAAGGAGTTAACCTTTACCACACAATCCCGACTTTTAACACCACTGTGAAAGAAGCCTTTTGAAAATATTGTTGGAAAAGGAGAAAATGCTGGTAACCCAGCACTTTCTCCTTTTCTCACCATGTTTTTGCCCTTCCTAAAGCAAATTTCAATTTTTTAATCACATTTATTTTGTCGTCTGCAAATGCTTTCACTTTGGACCAATCTGAAATTTTGTCGTTTGGTAAAGAGTTAACTTACACTGTCATGACTTAGTCGTCGTATAAGCTACTTTTTTAATGTCCCAACGACAGCGTATGCTATGCATAAATGCTTTACCTATTACCTTTAATAATTGAATGAAGAATAGTGCTTAAACATGTCAAAAACTACCAGGGTTCGTATTCCCTACACAAAAGTCGGACTTCAGACCCAGGCGCTATGAGTGGCTGTTTCTGCAGAGTCAAGACTCCGACACAGTGACTGGCTGATTCTACTGAATTAGCCAATCACTATGCCTGAATCTTGAGTCTCTAGAATAAGTCAGTTACTGTGCCTGAGTCTTGAGTCTGACTTTTGTTTAGGGAATACGAACCCTGGTAGTTTTTGATATATTTAAGCAATATTCCTCATTCAATTATTAAAGGTAATAGGTAAAGCTTTATTAGGTTTGATAAACGAATAATTTTGTAGTACGTTTTCTCACATTATGCCGTATATAAGGCCACTAAAATTACGATTGAAAAGGCAGACTACAAATACAGATTCTAATCCGCAAAACCATATTTTTGTTGTTCATATTAATGAATAATGAAATGTGTCTCTGTTACACTTAAATCATTTGGTCCTGCCAGGGTACTCGTCCAGCATCTGAGTTGAAGTACAACTTGAGGTACTCCCGTTGTTTTTTGCCAGCAGTGCTGTCGCGATTGGGACCTTTAATATTGTCTACCTCATGCATATTTGCAGTTGCTCTCCATGCACCAGGGATGATTTCGTGGTTGACGTTTTCACTGTCCATGTCATTATTCTGAAAAGCAAGGTGGCGCATGCGCATCAAATTGTGCAGTATTACACACGTCTCCACGATGATACGGACTGTTTCGGGTTCGTGTTGCATCATAGTTAAAAGTATCTGCCATCGATGAGCAAGAATACCGAAAGCATTCTCAACAATGCGCCGACCCCGCGACATCCTGTAATAGAAAGTATGATTGTTCAATTTTGTATTTTGCATAACTACAACTTTATCAACAAAGAGCAGTAAAGTGCCCTTCTCTCACTTTGGAAGTCGTTTTTTCGTGCCTCTCGCCCACCTCTCATAATGGAACGCAGTTCAGGCCCCATGGCTATAAACCTTTTTGAGCCTGAGAACTGGTCAGATTTTGACTATGGTCGTTCTTGAGCTCGAGCATGATAATTGAAATTGGTAATTTTCAAACAGAAATGTATAAGAGAGACCCAAGAACTGACGAGTAAATGTTTGAGTATAGAACCGTGCTCACACTAAACGGGTTTAGTCTGAGCTTCCGTCTCAAATACCCCAGTTGAGCTCAAATGAACTTGTATAAACAAATATATAAAGTAATGCGACTTTTTTTTTAACCCTAAGCTTGCAGTTCGCGAACTTAGTAGAATTTCCACAGAGCTTGGATTCGGATAAGACTCCGAGAATCTCAGCGTCTTACCCAGACCCAAATTCTTTGAACATCGGGCTACATTTTTACCAAATTTGAAGCAAATCGAAACGGTTTTAACTTTGAAGCAAACGACAAATGTAGCAGACAACAAAAATGAAGCACGCAAAGATTTAATGATGTGGAACAATGTTCTGGCGATTATTCATCGCTTATATTTAGTAGAATACACTTATGTAGGAACATATTATTCATATCAACACAGTTTATAATCTAACCTGTAATTGAAGATTCTCTGCTCTTTTGTCATTTGGCGCTGCGCATAGGGTTTCATTAAGTATGTGCGTAGCCCAAACGCATCGTCTCCCAAGATAAAATACGGCGTCTGTACGTTGTCATTTGGCAGTGGTTCTGGTGCTGGAAAGCCGACACTGTTGTCTTCTAGACACTCTTTCAACTCCGAGGCATTGAAAATCTGAGCGTCGGACATGTGTCCATAGCCGCCTACGTCGATCCACAAAAACTTATAGTCTGCGTCTACAAGGCCCATGAGAACAATGGAGAAAAATCCTTTATAGTTGAAATACAGACTACCACTACTTCGTGGACGTCTGCAAGCGATATGTTTACCATCGAGCGCACCGGAAGCATGGGGTACGTTCCATCTGCGTTCAAACTCTTTTGAAATTTCTCTCCATTCTTCTTCGGTTGTAGGACACTGAATACACTCGTGTTTATATTCCTCAATAATGGCAAGGCATACTTCACGTACGCATACAGAAATGGTGTTATGCGGCACTCTAAAGTCAAATTTCATGCTGGCATATCTATCCCCAGATGCAAGATGGCGCATTGTCATGGCCAATTTCAATCCCGGATCGAGTGCCTTTCTGTACCGCATGTCCTTCTTGGTAAGTGCAGGACGTAGCCTGCCTAGGAGCTCATCAAACAGCTCGGGTGGTACTCTAAGATAATTAAAGTAGCTAGCGGGATCCGCGTATCGCAGCTCTGGCATAAGTTTATTGTAATGCCCATGCTGTAATCGCCTGGCCTCGTCCAGCCATGCTCGAACCCAGATCCTCCTACGCCTTGGTGCCCTTCTCCGCCGTCGTCTGAGAATTACATGTATTATATCAGCATCAGCCTGGAGCTGTTGCTCTTGCATTAAAGCGAGCAATAATCCGGCTTGCTGCCATTCATCTGCCATGTTGAAATGAACGATTAGTTTTACAAGTCATAGATGTAAACATTTTTTGTTTGTCATGCTAATTCCGGACATCGCAGTAGGAACGTCGTAGGAGCGCAGTAGAGACGCAGGGGATGCGCATAGAACGTGGTATAGTCGCCGTGCAAGCGCCATTGCCTGCCATGGCGTTCTGACTGCGCTCACACCGCGCTGTCGCGGCGCTCTTACGGCGTTGTAGGAGACCTCGTGGCGCTGCTAAGGCGACCGCACGACGTTCCTACTGCGCACTTATCATACCGCGCTCCCAAGGCGATTGTTTTGTGCATGTTCAAAGTGCGCGCCATCCCTCGCCGCTCTACGCGACTGCACGGAGCTCCCACTGCCCTCCCGCGGCGATCATGGCGATGTCACGACGTTCTCACAGCGCTCTGGAAAATTTTGGATCGCCGTGGGAGCGGCGTGGGATCGCCACCCTAGTGTGACAGGGGTTTTAGGAGTTACATGAATTATTGAAACTCTACACCTATAGTTAGAGATGCTGGTATGTAAGTACATGTAAGTATAGAATTTGCTCTTAGTGAGCAGAAGGGCCTTATATCTATCTTTTTGTCCTCTTAACCCTTTAGCACACAATCCTGTCTTTTAATGACCTAGAGAAAGAAGCCTTTTGAAAACATTGTGGGAAAAAAAGAAAATGCTGGTAACCAGCATTTTCTTCTTTTCCCACAATGTTTTCTACCCTTTAAGACACAAACATTATGTTTTGAGACACATTTAAAAAGTTGTCTGCAAATGCTTTCAATTTGGACTAGTCTACATTTTTGTTGTGTGATAAAGAGTTAACCCTTTACCAGACAACAAAAGTTTAGATTTTCCAAAACTGTAAGCATTTGCAGATGACAAATTATATATATTGCTAGATCGATAATTTCTGTTTTTGATGGAGTAGGAAACATTGCTTGAAAAGGAGATAATGCTGGTTTCCAGCGTTCTCTCCTTTTCCCACAATGCTCTCAAAAGCCTACCTTCTCAGGGTTGGTAAAACAGGATTGTTTGATAAAAAGTTACCCTGAAAGTGCCATATAAACTGAATCAGTGTTTTTGATCTAGAAATAAGCGCAATTTCATTGATTCTGTTTGTCCAGGATAATCTCAGCAAAGCAGTGTAGACAAAGATCAGACTGCTTGTTTAGTGCAAAGGTAACTAAAATTGTACAAGGTGTTGCTGTAGTGATTAAGTAATTTTTGCCCCAGTTTGCATACAAAGTAAACATATACTACTTCATCAGTGAATTGTATTTTTGTGGGAGTGTCTGTGATAGTCTATGTCTCCTTAACTCTTTACCAGATGACAAAATTTTAGACCCATCCAGATTGAAAGCATTTGCAAACAACAATTTCAGTGTGGCTCAAATGATGCAATTTTTCTTCCCTAGGGTAGAAAACATTAAGGGAAAAGGAGAAAATGCTGGTACCAGCATTTTCTCCTTTTCCCAAAATGTTTTCAAAAGGCTTCTACCCTAGGGTTGTTAAAACTCGGATTGTTTGGTAAAGGGTTAAATTGATGGTTAACCCTTTACCAAACAATCCCGAATTTTAGGAACCTGAAGGAAAAGGACTCCTGAAAAGATTGTGGGGAGAGGAGAAAATGCTGGTAACCAGCATTTTCTCCTTTTCCCACAATGTTTTCAATCCTTACAAGGAAGATTTTCCTATTTTTTGCAACATTTAGTTTGTTGTCTGCAACTGCTTTCAAATTGGACCAGTCTAAAATTTTGTTGTTTGGTAAAGAGGTAAAGCATAAATTAGTACAGTGTATCTTGTAATTGTTTAAAACTTAAACATTAGTACAGAAATCAATCAATTTTGACAGCTGCCTTTAGGTTTTGTATCACAAAATTAAGTTGTTTATTCTTGTTCATTTCACAGCAGACCATCTTTTAATGGAAAATATCCCAATGAATAATTTCGCCTTTTGATGTAACATTTTCAGAAGTATTTATGTAATAAACCATAACTCTCGTTAATAATCCATATTAACTCTTTACCAAACGACAAAATTTTGGACTAAACCAAATTGAAAGCATTTGCAGACGACAAAATAAAAGTATCTCAAATAATGATTTCTGTCTTTGATTGGGTAGAAAACATTGTGGGAAAAAGAGAAAATGCTGGTTACCAGCATTTTCTCCTTTTCCCACAATGTTTTCTAAAGGCTTCTTTCTCAGGGTCGTTAAAAGTCGGGAATGTGTGGTAAAGGGTTAAAAGAAGATGTTCTCCATAGTTATCAGCTTTACCTCCTTACCTAGCGACGAAATTATAGACATGTCCAAATGGAAAGAATTTGCAGACAGCAAGTTAAATGTGACTCAAAAACTGAAATTTCTCTTTGGAAGTGTAGAAAATATTGTGGTATAACAGGAGAAAATGCTGGTACCGGCATTTTCTCCATTTCCCACAATATTTTCAAAAAAAACCTTCTCTCTTAGGGTCATTAACACATATGATTATGTGGTAAAGGATGAAATTAGTTTGAAGAGGTAGTGGTAAGATATTGTGTAAAGGATCATTTGAATTGTTAATTCGGCATGGATGGTTAGGTCCTGAAATGGCGGGAAGGGAGGTATTAAGCAAAGACGGATTTTTTATTTACAATATTGATCAGGACTACTAATGTGTACGAGAAGGGTGTATGACAATCTATAGACAAGGTAATCTGGTCAGTTTGTGCCGGGGGACGGACGAAGGAAGGTGTGAGCAACATGGACGATGGGGGCGACAGCCGTCTTGCCAACTGCCATGAGATTTTGTCATAAACATTTCATGTTTTCATTAATAATGTAATCACATTCATTCATGTATATAGATGCCTTGAAGATTTACTGACACAGGATTTTTAACTTTTATATAACTTGTATCGTATTTATTTATTGGAAAATAGACAGTGCTGTTAGGTTCTAGGAATTCAATAGTATATAGTGAAGGTTGCTGTTTCCGGGAAAATACAAATACATGGCTTATTGGGAAGTTGTTGTGTCTGCTATGTTGAGTAAGGAATAACTGAAAAAGGAATTATATTTGCACTGTAAGGGTTGCTATGGAAACTTTACATTTGGGAACTCTTAAGCAACAGAAATGTGTGGTCTAGGATTTAAGATTTTTGTTTATATGAGCCTGTGATTATTTGCATTGGTTACCATGGCAACATATCAGAACGTCACATATCAGACAAGAGTTTTCCAGGAAAGAGTTTTGACCTTGAAAGGTGAGGCAATCGTTAACCACTTGCTACATTAGGAAAAAATCGTTAACCCTTTACCAAGACACAATTTTGTGTTTTAGCAACTAGCATTTTTCCTTTTCCCACAATGTTTTCATCCATTTCAAAGAAAGATAGTTTTCTGTGCTACATTGAACTGTCATCTGAATATGATTTGAAATTGGTAAAGTCCAAAATTTTGTTGTTTGGTAAAGAATTAACCCATAGACTAATAGAGCTAACTGGCACGGCATTTCTGGTTTGTGAGAAAATCTCTATATCAGACATTTTGTGCAGCCTGATCTTGATCCACACAGTTTACAAAATCAGATTCAGCTGTCATTTGCATTCTAAGATTACACTTTTAGGACAAGGTGGCTATGGCTTATTCATCTTTGATATTGACCTTTATTAACAGTCCAGAGCTTTAAAGACACAGTGGAAGAAAGCTTTTGAAAACATTAAGGGAACCAGCATTTTCTTCTTATCTCACAATGTTTTCTACCCTTCCAACAGCAAGTTTCAATTTTTCAGTAACATTTATTATGTTGTCTGTAAATGCATTCAATTTTAACACATCTGAAATTTTATTGTGTGCTAAAGAGTTAAATCTTCTATACAGTGCTAAGTGAATTGAACATTCACATTCATTGCAATAACAAGAATTCGTCAGAATATGTGGCAAAATAGCTGAGACAGCGACTAGATCAAATTGGTTAGCTCTTTACCAAACACCAAAATAGTTGTCCCATCCAGGAGAATTATGCGGACTATATTTTAAATTTTAGCATAAATGATGGAAATTGTCTATAACCCTTTACCAAACAATCAAATTCAAGACCTGTCCAAATTGAAAGCATTTGCAGATGACAAAATAAATGTGGCCCAAAGATTGAAATTTGTTTTGGGAAGGACAGAAAACATTGTGGGAAAAGGAGAAAATGCTGGTTACCAGCATTTTCTCCTTTTCCCACAATGTTTTCAAAAGGCCTCTTTCTCAGAATTGTTAAAGTTCGGGATTGTGTGGTAAAGGGTTAATATGGTGGAAAACACTGTGAAAACATTTTCTTCTTTTCCCACAATGTTTTCACTAGCACATGTTTCAGGGTCATTTAAACACAGAACTGTGTAGTGCATTAATTGACTCTCTGATCATTCAAATTTATTTTTGGGTGAAGCAAGCATAAAAAACCATTTGAAATCTCAAACTAAAGAAACTGCATTTCCTGTCTTTTCAGTCCTCATCTGACTCCAGTCATTTTAACATCTTTTTTGGATGGATTATAATTTTAAGCTCCCCATTGGCTCATTGCATTACCAAGATGGGGACATGAAAGTGGGAAATAACCAATGGGTCATTATTTCCGCTTCTGATTGAATTAACCCTTTACCAGATGACAAAATTTTAGCCTTGTCCAAATTGAAAGCATTTGCAGACGACTGTTTCAGTGTGGCTCAAATGGTGCTGTTTTTCTTTGACATGGTAGAAAACATTGTGGGAAAAGGAGAAAATGCTGGTCACCAGCATTTTCTCCTTTTCCCAAAATGTTTTCAAAAGGCTTCTTTGCCAGTGGCATTAAAAGTCGGCATTGTACAGTAAAGGGTTAACTTATTACCAAATGGCAAATTCTCTACTTTTCCAAATTGAAAGCATTTGAAGAAGACTGACTAATTTGTGAGTGACACAAATGAAACAAAGTTCTTTGACAGAGTAGAAAACATTGTGGGAAAAGGAGAAAATGTCATTAACCAGCATTTTCTCCTTTTCCCACAATATTTTCAATAGCCTTTACCTTCAGGGTCATTAAAACTTGGGATTGTGTGGTAAAGGGTTAACTCTTTACTACACAATCCAATGTTTAAAGGGGGGAGCGGAAGAAGGCTTTTTAAAACATTGTGGGGGTTGTTACATTTGCATTGACATTGCAAACTGTATTTGAGGCTAGGGTCCTGCATTACTCTGTAGTGAAGGGCATGAGGGGTCATATAGTGAAGGGAGTGAGGGGTCCTTTGTGGCTCAATGGTTCAGTTATAGGATTTGTAACCTGGGGGCCCCAGGTTTAATCCTCACCTGACACTCTGTGTTAAATGTTGTAGGAGTGTCCTTGAGAAAGACACTTTAGAGCCCAATGGGACAATGCCTTGGTCATTGTTCTGGCAAGGCAGAGATTCTATCACATGTATTTCTACTTGAGAACCCAGTTTTTATTGGGTTATAAACTTATCTCTCAAATTTCACCTTTAGCCCAAGGTACCACAGGTTAATATTTGTTCTATTGTTATTTACAGATAAGAAAATTGTCAAAGTAAACATAAACAATGGTTTTATTGAAAGTCATAATATGGACCTTTAATTTCACTGATCTTTGTAACACCTCAACACTTTACCATACAACACAATTTTTGATTTGTCCAAATTGAAAGCATTTGCAGATGACAAGTTGAACTTGGCTCAAATGATAAGGTTTGTCTTTGGAACCGTAGAAAACATTGTGGGAAAAGGAGAAAATGATGGTCATGAGCATTTTCTCCTTTCCCTGCAATCTATTCAAAAGCACTCTTTCTCAGGGTCATGAATACAAAGTATTATGAAGGAAAGGGTTAACCACAGCTAGTACAAGATCAGTATTTGGAGACAGCAAAGGGATAGATTGAGATCAGATTTTACATACCACACTGCTTGATGTTCAAGATCTTCAAGATCTTCAAGATCAAAATTGTAGTCATCTAGAGTTACCTATTTGTCAAAAGTTCATCTTGTTTATTTTCTTACCTTCATGTTTAACCGTGGCTTTGAGTGCCAAATGAAATAAATTAACAGAATTTATATTTTGTTACCCAGTGTACTATGTATATGATTAGGGCAATTCAAGCCTTTATAGCCAAAATAATTCATTGGGTTGAATGGATTTTATCAAGATCAGAATGACATGTACTGTTTAGTAAGATGTCAGTCTTTACAGATCAGTAAATGAGCTCAGACTTAAGACCTTAATCAGTAATTTGCAGATGACAATTGGAATATAACTCAAACAATGGAATTAGTCTGAGATGGTAGAAAACAATGTGGGAAAAGGAGAAAATGCTGGTCACCAGCATTTTTTCCTTTTCTCATAATATTTTTAAAGGTTTCTTCCCCAGGGTCTTCAAAACTCGGGATTGTGTGGTAAAGGGTTAAGTGTAGATTTTAATACATTTCTTATAATGCCAATGTTGTCAATTACTGTGGTCCATTTCCTGCCTGCATAATTTTGACTTAACCCTTTCCCAAACAAGCCCTGGTTTTCACGTGTGTGCATTACAAGTCTTTTGAAAACACTGTGGGAAAAGGAGCAATTGCTCGTAACGAGCAATTTCTCCTTTTAACACAGTGTTTTCTACCCTTTTTGAGAACTTTCTGCCATTTTCATCAAATTTAAAATTGTCGTCTGCAAACTCTTTCAATTTGGACCAGTCCAAAATTTGTTGTTTGGGAAAGGGTTAAATGGTGGAAGACAGCATTGTTGGGGCAGAGTGTTGGTCTCTCATCAGAGGTGCGGGGTTCAGATCATGAGATGACCGGTGTCATCCTTTTGAACTACCCATATCATGGTGCAAGTGCTCAGGTTATGATTTCCTGGAAGCAATCATGAAGAGTTATTGATATAAGTTGCCTGGAGTTTCGGTATCAAAACTTGAGTTTTTTTCAAACAATTCTTTCAACTTCCAATGACAGCCATAGTAATTACTTCAACAGCAGCAAATCTGACTGATGATGAAATATCAATATGCTAAAATATTGTTATAATTGTCCATACTTTGGAAGGCTGTATGTGTGTGATCTGTAGAGAGAGTGGCGACATTTTCTCTCTGAGTCATTGTTAACAATTTTGTTTATCCTTGCATCAGTGGACATGATAAATATTACCCTTGTCATAAACAGAAATGTTTTAATGTAAAATAAGAGTGAAGGAAATTCTAAATTTTATTATAGCAAATGGAGAAAATGCTCAAAGTTACAACAGTTTTTTCCTGTAATGCTTCTACTCCATCAATCTGTAATTCTTTCATAAATTTTCTTCTGTAAGTGATCACAATTTTTGTAATTGAAAGAGAACAAAAACTTATTAACACTTACCACGCAATCCCGAGTTTTAACAACCCTGAGGAAGAAGCCTTTTGAAAACATTGTTGGAAAAGGAGAAAATGCTGGTACCCTTCCCCAAACAAATTTCTAATTTTTAATAACATTTATTTTGTTGTCTGCAAAATTTAATGCTTTCAATTTGGACAAGTCTAAAATTTTGTCGTGTGGTAAAGAGTTAAGTATGGTGTGAATTATCAAGTAAGTGAAAAGTAATTTTACACTGTGATGGCTTACTGAAAATACTCAATTTTGTTTTGATTTAACCCTTTACCACACAATCCCAAGTTTTAACGTTCTTGAGAAAGAGCTTTTGAAAACATTGTAGGATAAGGAGTAAATGCTTATAACCAGCATTTTTTTCCTTTTTTCACAATATTTTCTTCACAAAGGGAAGTTTCGTTATTTGAGCAACCCTTGATTTGTCATCTGTGTATGCTTTGAATTCGGAATTCTCGTGTTTAGCTCTTTCGCTGCTAAATGAAATCGACATTTCTCGGAGATCTGACAGTATATTTTTATTGAAGTCGAAGACAATTTGTCAATTTTTAGCATCAGGTAGCGGATTTTGAAGATCAAAGGTCAGACTGCATGTTTTGTACAGTC
The DNA here is from genome assembly GCA_945859785.2 of Tridacna gigas. Taxonomy (NCBI): domain Eukaryota; kingdom Metazoa; phylum Mollusca; class Bivalvia; order Cardiida; family Cardiidae; genus Tridacna; species Tridacna gigas. The sequence continues at coordinate 15,288,386 of OX244029.2, read as the reverse complement.
TGATCTTGACCTGCCCTGTCCTCAAAAGTTTTCAAAGGCGAAATTGGCCGTGAAAGAGTTGAAGAGTTGATTGTCATGGTGTTCAAATAGCCATAACTCTTTCAGATTTGAACCCACTTCTGAAAGCCTGAGAACCATTGAGAATCGACATTTCAGCATAAGGCTGTTTCGTTGAAGTCCATATATGTTTTGAAATAGCGATTGCTAAATTCCTAGATTTATTTCATGAAAAGCTCTGTCTTGGAGGAAGATTTGACCCACAATTCTTCTGGTTTAGGGTAAGGATGATGGCTAGGGATAATTTTCAACAAATGTAGTTTTGGACAAAATGTCATGCATCAACTGAGAATCACTGATATTTTCTTGAAGAATATATTATCTGTAGCCAGGTCTCGGTCTTTACTTTATGACGCCTACATTTTTTGCTTCTCTATTTTAACCGTTAACCAAAACAGTCCCAGGTTTTAAGGACCTTAAGGGTGAAATCTGTTTAAAACACGGGGGGAAAAGGAGGAAATGCTCGTAACAAGCATTTTCTCCTTTTCCAACAGTTTTTTCCACCCTATCAAAGACATTTCCTATTGTCATATGCAAATGCTTTCAATTTGGACAGGAGCAAAATTTTGTGGTTTGGTGAAGAGCTTAACTATACATAGATATCACTCCATTTGCTGTATTTTTCCCCAGTTTTTGGCGGCAAATGATATTTTAAAAAAAAAAAGGTGTTTTTATATGCTATCTTACTATCCTAGTTTATGCTAAATATTCAAATTCTAATCCTCCTCCAGCTGAGTTAACTATGACATTTGCTATGGTAACTATGACAACATATTTTTATTGTTCTTGAAAACCTTAATAAAGGCTTCAGGATTAAAGTCTTTAACTTTTAAGATATTCTTAAAAGACAGTCTTAACATGCATTTTTGACATACATTCTTGTAACTTGATTACTAAGTAAATGATGTCTTTGACATTGTAGTGGGAAAACCGCCAGCGGGTGGGAAACACATTTTACAAAATTGTTTATGTAGGAAAGCAGCCAGTGGGTTGGGAAGTATTTTACAAATTACTAATTAAAAAAAACCTCTAATTTGGCAAGGAAAGCTGGAATAGTGGTTTTCATTTGACAGAGATGATGTAGAAAATGATATTTAACACCAAGCAAACAAAGCACAATTTTTAATATCTTAACCCTTTACCAGATGACAAAATTTTAGCCTTGTATAAACTGAAAGCATTTGCAGATGACAATTTCCATGTGGCTCAAATGGTGCAAAAGTTCTTTGATAGGGTAGAAAACATTGTGGGAAAAGGAGAAAATGCTGGTTACCAGCATTTTCTTCTTTTCCCAGAATGTTTTTAAAAGGCTTCTTTCCCAGGGCTGTTAAAAGGCACATTGTGCAGTAAAGGGTTATAACTTGTATGCTGACAAGACTTTATTCTGATATAAAGATTGATCAAGAAGGTCCTCATTAAACCTGTGTATGTAACTCTTTACCAAACAGCAAAATTTTGGACTAATCCAAATTCAAAGCATTTGCAGACGACAAATTAAATGTGGCTCAAATGATGGAATTTGTTTTTTTGGATAGGATAGAAAACATTTTGACTAGCCTTTTTTCTTAATGTCATTAAAAATCAGGACTGTGCGATAACGTCCCGGTATAACTAGCATAAAAGTAAATGAGCCATGCTCTGGCAAAAGGGGCTTAATACACCACCATGGTCCATTATACTAAGCCAGTCATCACATGATTGTGGATCCATAAAATCCATTACGTGTAACAACTGGCTGAATCCTGGGGTACAGTGGTCCTTGGACATACAGAAATTTACCAACAGCAACAAGTTTCAACCCAGGTCTGCCTGTGCAGACCCCATGGTCTGACCTGGTTTGAAACTTTTTGCAGATGTATTAAGCCCCTTTTCCACAGAGCATTGCTCAAATACTAAAGGTTTACGCTGACAATACCTTATTCTGATGTAAAGATTGATCAGGTAGGTCTCGACAAACCTCAATATAGCTTGTATATTTAAATAGATGATAAAATCTTTTGTTTCACAAAAATGCTTGATTCCCAATACGTGTAGCTAGAGTTGATAGATATCCATGTACGTAACAAGTATTTAAAATCAGTCTAATTATTCTGACTAATTATCCCAGATCTCGTGCATAGGCCTAATAAGATTTAAACACCCATCCTTAAGAAAAAGAATATATATGAGCCATGCTCTGTCAAAAGGCTGGATTAATGCATTTGCGAAAAGTATCGACCCAGGTCAGCCTGGGCCAAAACTTTTCATTTGTTGGTCAGTTTTCTGTATGCCCAAAGAACAGTCTACCTCATGATTAAGCTGGTTGTTAAAAAGTGGCCATTATAGATCCATAATTATGTGATAGCATTATTGCTATCATGCATCATGGAGATGCATTAAGCCCCCTTTTCACAGAGCATGGCTTACATGTATGGTGGCTTCTTTAAAGAAGTTAGATTTCTGCAGTATTTTAAAGTTACGCATTTATATTCCTGCATGAACAGTTTAATTAAAATCTTTACACACAACTACAATTTAGACATGTACCATAAAAGCATTTGCTTCTGTGAAATTGAAAGGTTACTCGAATGACTGGATTATCTGATAGAGGGATGAAAGGACCGTGGCAAAAAGAGAAAATGCTGGAACCTACGTTTTCTCAAAAACCTTCTTCCTCATCATCATATAAATGTTGGATTGTTTGATAAAGGCGTAATCAAAATGCAGGCTTTTGGGTACTTCAGTGGATATCACAGTATCAAGGCATTTTCTAAATGTCAACTTTCACTTGTATACTTACAAAACAAGCATAATTAGGCTATTTTATTTGTAAACATATTCTTTAAAAGCAAGTTTCCTACATGTGAGGGTCTTTAATCACCAGCCATTCTAAGAACATTTCCAGACTTATACTCCAGAATTTTCTAGATTTGAATGTAACGCTACGTCTGATTGGCTAAACCAATGGTTTAGCCAATCAGAAGTTGTGTTACTTTAAAATTTAGAAAATTCTGGAGTATAAGTCTGAGAATGTTTGGTGAATATATAACCAAGAAACAATAACCCTTGACCACACAATCCTGAGTTTTAATGCCCCCGAGGAAAATGACATTTGAAAACATGGTGGGAAAAGGAGAAAATGCTGGTTGCCCGCATTTTCTGCTTTTCCCGCAAGGTTTTCTACGCTTTCACAGACAATTACCACAATTTCAGCTTTATTTAATTTGGCATCTGCACAAGCTTTCAATTTGGACCAGTCAATAATTTTGTTGTTTGGTAAAGTATTAAATGTAACATACAGCTTAACAGATGCCCAAACAACGAAAGGTAAAAAAAAACTGTGTAGCTTTTTTGAATAGAGGACCATCATTCCCTGGCAGTTGGCTGAAAGATAGTTGATTGAACTCAGAATTTAGTTTACATTGTATCAATAGCAGTTCTGTTCTGTATCAGTAGCAAAGAGTCTAGATACCATTATGGTGACTGATATGATCACCAGGCTATGAGAACTGACCGTAGATGGTTCTGTCTTAGGATTTAGGGGTTAGCATTTAGCACTGGTATACAAGAACAGGAAACTGGTAAAGTAATGGTTCATAAATGACCTTGGAAAAAAATTGAGTACATGAACATTGGGAGTAAGTAAATGGCACTAAATAGATTTGCTATGTTTGAAGAGGATACCTGATACAGAAAAAATTATTTTTGAATACATATTATATATGAGCGATGCTGTGGCAAAATGGGCATGTGATGCATCTCGGGGTTGCATTGTACCAAGCAAGTCATCATATAATTATGGAGCCATAAGATCCATTTTGTCTAACAACTGACTGAATCATGAGGTACACTGGTCCTTGGACATGCAGAAAATTACCAGTAGCAAAAGGTTTCGACCCACAGGTCAGTATATGGGGATTGCGCAACCTGACCTAGGCTGATGCTTTTAGCTGATGCATTTAACCCTCTTTTTACAGAGCATGGCTCATATTATTATTCAGGTTCAAAGGTGAAAATATAATTGACATTGAATGTGTCTTTTGGGATCATTTGGTGTTATTAATGATCTGATTAGGGATGGGATTTACTTTAATCTGGAGTCAGAAACAGCTTGTTTGGAAACACATGGTTCTGTTATAAACATTTCCCTGCCACATGTCTGCTGGTTGACCTCTGTGGATTGAAAATGGTCCATATTGTATTGATTGGTCAGTTAAGGTCACTGACAGTCTCTGTTTTGAGTTTCAGCTTGGCTGTTGTTGATGAAAACTCAGCTGTTGTTTTTAGCTCCTATGTCACAGTCCTGTGTCAATGTTGCATGTGTCTTTGAATCCACTTCATGCATCTGTAATAACTTTAACTCTACCAAGTGACAGAATTTTGGACTTGACTGAATTGAAAGCAATTGAAGCAAACAAATTAAATGTAGCTCAAATGATGACTTCTGTCTTTGATGGGGTAGAAAACTTTGTGGAAAAAGGTTAAAATGCTGGAAACATGCATTTTCTCCTTTTCCCACAATGTTTACAAAAGGCTTCTTTCTTAGGGTTGTTAACGACCCTGTGAAAGAAGACTTTTAAAAACATTGTGGGAAAAGGAGAAAATGCTGGTTACCAGCATTTTCTCCTTTTCCCACAATGTTTTCTACCCTTTTAAAAAAATTAATTTCAATTTTTCAATCACATTTATTTTGTCGTCTGCTAATGCTTTCAATTTGGACCAGTCTAAAATTTCGTCGTTAGGTAAAGAGTTAAGAAAACATCGAAGGTTGTAGCATGTCATGCCATCGTTGCTTCTGCATTTACTGCTAGCAAAGGCCAGTTTGCCTTGGTTTTTACTTTGACACCACAATAATGTTACTATCATCTTGTTTTTGCACCAAATTCCCTAATTAACAATTTGAAGAGTCTGATAACATGTATATCAAGTGTTTTGTTGATGTAATTAAGTAATTAGCTGAATCACAGGTTATGTCTTTGATCTCAGTATGGGGCAAGCTCTGTTGTTTTTTGTATTATGGAAAATATGTAGTTTGGTTTTTTAATACTTTAACCTTTTCATTTTAGAAAATTTTAAGATGTTAACTCTTTACCACACAATTCCAAGTTTTAACAACCCTGACAAAGAAGGCTTTTGAAAACGCTGTTGGAAAGGGAGGAAATGCTGGTAACCAGCATTTTCTCCTTTTCCTAGAATGTTTTCTACCGATTTAAGGGCAAATGCTATCATATGAAAAACATTTGAATTGTTATCTGGCAACTCCTTCAATACAGAAAGTCTAATATTTTGCTGCGTGTCATGTAATTCTTCTAGCCACAGTTTGATGCATCTGCCAGAAATGGCCTTAGAAAACATTGTAAGAAGTTGAGCCATTCTTTAAAGGAAACAATTTTTCAGTTTTCCACAATGCTTCTAATGTCTTTCTTTTCATATCAAGATTAAGATTCTCCTCAGCATGAAAGGTCATCAAAGTCTAAGTTCAGCTTAGGAAGAAGGGTATTGATTTAAAATATTATGCCCATTCAATTGAATAATATTTGAATAAAAGAAAATTCACACAAGAAAATTGTTTTACAGATTTACTGAACAACTCTCATAGATTTTGGGATTTGCCTCCTGCATGATCTGAATATGGTATTCTGTAAAATAAGGATGTATTGTTAGGTCTTGGAAAAGAAGCTGACAGGGTTTATTTCATTCAACCCTTTACTACACAATCCTGAGTTTTAATGACCTTGAGGAAAGAAGGCCTTTGAAAACATTGTGGGAAAAGGAGAAAATGCTTATAACCAGCGTTTCCCATTCCCTACAATGCTTTCTACCTAATTAGAGACAGAAATCATCATTTGAGCTGCATTTACTTGTCTGCACATGCTTTTGATAAGTCAAGTCCAATTTTTTTTCATTTATAAAAAAATTTAACAATTTTGATAATGCTTTGACATCATCATCCCAGTTCAAAATTCGCATCTTCCGAAAGATTTCTTTGCAGTTGAGGCCCATATTGATGCATTGATAGCAAACACCTTTGACAGACACTGAAAGAATGGGCAATCACTGTAACTGTACATCTCCCTTTTCTGTGCTGTGAAAAGTAATTGTCTGAGCTATATATCTAAAATGGATGATTGTTTATTAGCTCACCTGAGCACGAAGTGCTCATGGTTAGCTATTGTGATCGTGCTGTGTCCGTCGTCCGTCGTGCAGTGTGCATCGTCCGTCGTCAACTTTTTACCATGTGTACGCTCTAGAGGCCACATTTTCTGTCCAATCCTCATGAAACTTGGTCAGAATGTTTGCCTTGATAAAATCTCGGACGAGTTCGAAATTGGGTCATGTGAGGTCAAAAACTAGGTCACTAGGTCAAATCTTAGAAAAACCTTGTGTACGCTCTAGAGGCCACATTTTCGGTCAGATACTTGTGAAATTTGGTCAGAATGTTTGTCTTGATAAAATCTCAGACGAGTTCGAAATTGGGTCATGTGGGGTCAAAAACTAGGTCTCTAGGTCAAATCTTAGAAAAGCCTTGTGTACGCTCTAGAGGCCACATTTTCAGTCCGATCCTCATGAAATTTGGTCAGAATGTTTGTCTTGATAAAATCTCGGACGAGTTCGAAATTGGGTCATGTGGGATTAAAAACTAGGTCACTAGGTCAAATCTTAGAAAAACCTTGTGTACGCTCTAGAGGCCACATTTTCAGTCCGATCCTCATGAAATTTGGTCAGAATATTTGTCTTGATAAAATCTCGTAGGAGTTCGAAATTGGGTCATGTGGGGTCAAAAACTAGGTCACTAGGTCAAATCTTAGAAAAACATTGTGTACGTTCTAGAGGCCACATTTTCAGTCCGATCCTTATGAAATTTGGTCAGAATGTTTGTCTTAATAAAATCTCGAACGAGTTTGAAATTGGGTTGTGTGGGGTCAAAAACTAGGTCACTAAGTCAAATCTTAGAAAAACCTTGTGTACGCTCTAGAGGCCACATTTTCAGTCCGATCCTCATGAAATTTGGTCAGAATGTTTGTATTGATAGAATCTCGAACGAGGTTGAAATTGGGTCATGTGGGGTCAAAAACTAGGTCACTAGGTCAAATCTTAGAAAAACCTTGTGTACACTGTAGAGGCCAGATTTTTGGGCAGATACTTGTGAAATTTGGTCCAAATGTTTGTCTTGATAAAATCTCAGACGAGTTCGAAATTGGGTCATGTGAGGTCAAAAACTAGGTCACTAGGTCAAATCTGAGAAAAACCTTGTGTACGCTCTAGAGGCCACATTTTCAGTCCGATCCTCATGAAACTTGGTCAGAATGTTTGTCTTGATAAAATCTCGGACGAGTTTGAAATTGGGTCATATGGGGTCAAAAACTAGGTCACTAGGTCAAATCTTAGTAAAACCTTGTGTACGCTCTAGAGGCCACATTTTCAGTCAGATACTTGAGAAACTTGTTCAGAATGTTTGTCTTGATAAAATCTCAGACGAGTTCGAAATTGGGTCAAAAACTAGGTCACTAGGACAAATCTTAGAAAAACCTTGTGTACGCTCTAGAGGCCACATTTTCAGTCCGATCCTCATGAAACTTGGTCAGAATGTTTGTCTTGATAAAATCTCGGACGAGTTTGAAATTGGGTCATATGGGGTCAAAAACTAGGTCACTAGGTCAAATCTTAGTAAAACCTTGTGTACGCTCTAGAGGCCACATTTTCAGTCAGATACTTGAGAAACTTGTTCAGAATGTTTGTCTTGATAAAATCTCAGACGAGTTCGAAATTGGGTCAAAAACTAGGTCACTAGGACAAATCTTAGAAAAACCTTGTGTACGCTCTAGAGGCCACATTTTCAGTCCGATCCTCATGAAACTTGGTCAGAATGTTTGTCTTGATAAAATCTCAGACGAGATCAAAATTGGGTCATGTGGGGTCAAAAACTAGGTCACTAGGTCAAATCTTAGTAAAACCTTGTGTACGCTCTGGAGGCCACATTTTCAGTCAGATACTTGTGAAACTTGGTCAGAATGTTTGCCTTGATAAAATCTCAGACGAGTTCGAAATTGGGTCATGTGGGGTCAAAAACTAGGTCACTAGGTCAAATCTTAGAAAAACCTTTTGTACGCTCTAGAGGCCACATTTTCAGTCCAATCATCATGAAACTTGGTCAGAATGTTTGTCTTGATAAAATCTCAGACAAGTTTGAAATTGGGTCGTGTGGGGTCAAAAACTAGGTCACTAGGTCAAATCTTAGAAAAACCTTTTGTACACTATAGAGGCCACATTTTCAGTCCAATACTCTTGAAAAATGGTCAGAATGTTTGTCTTGATTATATCTTGAAATAGTACGAAAATGTGCCATGTTGGGTCAAAAACTAGGTCACCATGTGTACACTGTTGTGGCCACATTTTTTGTTCAATACTCTTTTAAAGTTGCTCAGAATGTTTGCCTTGGTAATATCTTGGATGAGTTTGAAAATGGGTCATGTTGGGTCAAAATCTAGGTCACTAGGTCAGATCTGAAAAACCTTGTGTATGCTGTAGAGGCCACATTTTCAGTCCAATACTCTTGAAATTTGGTAAGAATGTTTGTCCTGATGATATCTTGGACCAGTTTGAAAATGTGTCATGTTGGCTGAAAAACTAGGTCACTAGGTCAAATCTTAGAAAAACCTAGTGTACGAATGACTCTCAGAAAGAAGCCTTTTCAAAACACTGTTTGAAAATGAGAAAATGCTAGTATCCAGCATTTTTTCCCTTTTTCACAATGTTTTCTACCCCTTTGAAAGACCAATTCCACAGCTTGATCCACATATTATTTGTTTTTTGCAGAAGGTTCGGACTGATGAGTTTAAAATTTTATTGTTTGGTAATACATATATCTCACAAGACGTTGGAAATTGGTTGTGTATGGTCAAAAGGCTCAGGTGAGCGACTCCAGGGCCATCATGGCCCTCTTGTTTCTATTCTTATGTCAAAACTATCTTGACTTAGGATGAAAATTGTCGTTGGCTCAGACAGGTCAGGATACTCGGCTTTCCCCTGAATTGCTGTCTCTAGAGCCTAATTTGCCTAGAAACTTAAGTTGAACAGCCAGAGTCTACCTTGATTTCTTTGAACACTTCCTTTGGTTGATCATTATTAGGTTAATGATTGGACATGGGTGCCAAATGTTATATGTAGCATGAAGGTGTGAGGGAATTACTGTTTCTTTTTCTTTGATCATCAGTGGTAATATCAAATGCTTGCCATGTATTCTTAAAAGTTTTGGAGTAGCTTAGTATGGTTTATTCTCAGAAAAGAGGTGGGTCACTTACAATATTGTTGCATTTAGGATCTTTAAACCTTTGAATCATAATTATAAATTGCTGCTTTGATACATCTGCCCCTTTAACCCTTTCCCAAACGACAAATTTTGGACTGATCCAAATTGAAAGAGTTTGCAAACGACAATTCTAAATTTGATGAAAGTGGCACAAAGTTCTCAGAAAGGATAGAAAACACTGTGGGAAAAGGAGAAATTGCTCGTTACAAGCAATTTCTCCTTTTCCCACAGTGTTTTCAAAAGACTTGTACTGCAGACACGTGAAAACCAGGGCTTGTTTGGGAAAGGGTTAATCTCTTACTACACAATTGTGACTTTTAATGATCCTGAAGAAGGCTTTTAAAAACAGTGTGGATCAGAAGGAGAAAATGCTGGTCACCAGCATTTTCTCCTTTTCTCACAATAATTTCTACACTGTCAGAGATAAGCCCTATCATACGAACTACATTTGATTTGTTGTCTGTAAAATTAATGCTTTCAAAGTGGACAAGTCTTATCATTTTGTTTTCTAGTAAAAGGTTAACTTTACCACACTGCAAAATTTTAGAGTCATCTGTATTGAAGGAATTTACAGACACAATTCAAATATTTTTCAAGGGATAGTTATCTATCTTTGAATAGGTAGAAAACATTGTGGAAAAAGGAGAAAATGCTGGTTGCCAGCATTTTCTCCTTTCCCCGCAATGTTTTCAAAAGGCTTCTTTTTCAGGATCGTTAATACACAGAATTGTGTGGTAAAGGATTAACCCTTTCCCAAACGACAATTTTGGACTGGTCCAAATTGAAAGAGTTTGCAGACAACAATTTCAAATTTGATGAAAACTGCACAAAGTTATCAAAAAGGGTAGAAAACACTGTGGGAAAAGGAGAAATTGCTCATTACGAGCAATTTCTCCTTTTCCCACAGTGTTTTCAAAAGACTTGTACTGCAGATACCAGGGCTTGAAAACCAGGGCTTGTTTGGGAAAGGGTTAATCTCTTACCACACAATTGTGACTTTTAATGACCCTGAAGAAGGCTTTTAAAAACAGTGTGGAAGAAGGAGAAAATGCTGGTCACCAACATTTTCCCCTTTTCTCACAATATTTTCTACACCATCAAAGATAGGCCCTATCATACGAACCACATTTGATTTGTTGTCTGTAAAATTAATGCTTTCAAAGTGGACAAGTCTTATCATTTTGTTTTCTGGTGAAAGTTTAACTTTACCACATCGCAAAATTTTAGACCCATTCATACTGAAGGAATTTACAGACACAATTCAAATATTTTTCAAAGGATAGTTATTTATCTTTGAATAGGTGGAAAACATTGCGGAAAAAGGAGAAAATGCTGGTTACCAGCATTTTCTCCTTTCCCCGCAGTGTTTTCAAAAGGCTTCTTTTTCAGGGTTGTTGAAACACAGAATTGTGTGCTAAAGGATTAAAGGAGTAAAAAATATGAAGGGCATTTCAACAGCTTGCCTGTCAGATGTTAATTTTTGCAGCAGTGGCTAGCAATAAGTTTGTCACCAATGTTGTTCACTGCAATTAATCTATCTTCTGACCCTATTGGCTAAACCCTTTACCACGCAGTCCGGACTTTTAATGACCCTGAGAAAGAAGCCTTTTGAAAACATTGTGAGAAAAGGAGAAAATGCTGGTAACCAGCATTTTCTCCTTTTCCCACAATGTTTTCTACACTTCCCAAAACAAATTTCAATTTTTCGGTTAAATTATTTTGTCGTCTGCAGATGCTTTCAATTTGGACTACTTTAAAATTTTGTCGTTTGGTAAAGAGTTAAGTGAAACATAGATGCTGCAGACAGCTCTGAAAACATTGTTATAAAAAGCAGAAATTCAACTTCAATTAATCTGTCACCATACAATCCCAAGGGTTTTTTTTAATGACCCTGAAATGAAAGGCCATGGGAACAAGCAAAAATGCTTGTAACCAATATTTTCTTCTTTTCCATCAATGTTTTAAATTTGCTCTAAAACAGAGATAATCATTTCAGCCATATTGAATTTTTCACCTGTAAAAAAATAAAGGCAGGGGCCATATTCACAAACCATTCTAAGTATAATTCTAGATTCTGAAAATTACTTGTGATTGTGTTACTTTCAAATTCAGAAAATTATTGAGAATAGGACTAAGAATGTTGGAAGTAATGGTTGGTGAATAGTCGAACCCAGTTTCAGGGCTATCGGGGTATAAAATAGAATAGATTTTGTGGATTGGTCTATATTTGTTCTATTCACACATTCTGATTTATTTATGATTATAAGGCTGACCTGATCAATATTTCTAATTACTACCCACCCTTATACCTAACAGATGGCTATGCTAAAGAAATCTGAAGAAAAAAAAAAAGGTGACAAATGTAGTCACTGCCCAACTGATGGATTTCTCCACAAATTTTGTTATGTTAGTTTTCCCATAGTACCTATGTCCAAGAGTTTAACTCTCTACCAAATGACAAAGTTTTGAACATGACCAAATTGAAAGCATTTTTTAGAAGACAATTTAAATGAGACTCAAATGGTGGAATTTATTTTTGATAGGATAGAAAACATTGTGGGGAAAGGAGAAAATGCTGGTAACCAGCATTTTCTCCTTTTCCTACAATGTTTTCAAAAGTCTTCTTCTTTAGGGTCATTAAAACTCAGAATTGTGTGATAAAGAATTAATCATCTTGCTGTTCAAAGTTTTCGAAATATCTGCTATTTGGAATGGAAAAGTCTAACATTTCATCCAAGGATTAGGGTTTGAAAACTTTGCTGTGAGCCTACACCCTATCATACTTCAGTTATATATTTTGGTATATATTATGATAAAGGATTTAAAACACCCATACCTATTGTTTCCAAATATTTCGCGTACTGATTGAAAAATGATAATCCGCCATGGATCCAAGACCCTGAATAAATTAACTCTTTACCAGACTAGAAAATTTTAGACCTGCCAAACTGAAAGCACATGCAATTTCGGCAAAAATGATGCAATTTATCTTTAAATTAGGCTAGAAAACTTGTTAGTAAAGGAGATAATACTTCTGACCATAATATTTTTAACATCCCTCTTCCACAGGAGAATCTTTGGACTGTTTGGTAGAGCATTATTTAACTCTTTACCTAACAACAAATTCTTAGACTTTTCCAAATTGAAATAATTTGCAGACAACAATTTAGATGTGGCTCAAATGATTGAATTTGTCTTTGATAGGGTAGAAAACATTGTGGGAAAATGAGAAAATGCTGGTTACCAGCATTTTCTCCTTTTCCCTCAATGTTTTCAAAAGGCCTTTTATTCAGGGTCGTTAAAAGTTGGGAGTGTGTAGTAAAGGGTTAAGAAGCTTTAATGAGGTTTTAAAAAAGTAATGATTATTCTGATTATTTAGAATTGAATTTCAATATCACATCACCAGGAACATCAGTTCAGGTTATGATTTTACCTGTACAAAGCGGCTGAGGAGGAATTGTCTCTTTTCCAAACAGCTAGTTCTGATGATTTTACAACCTTGTACATTTATTAAGTTTTTGAAAACAGTGTAGTAAAAGTAGACAATGCTGATAATCAGCATTTTTTCGATTACCCTTGTTGTGCACTGTTTTAAAGCCTTTAACTCTTTACCAAACGACAAAAATGTAAGCTTGTCCAAATTAAAAGCATTTGCAGACAGCAATTTAAGTGTGACTCAAATAATTCAACTTGCAGATTACCAGCATTTTCTCCTTTTCCCACAATGTTTTCAATAGGCTTCTTCCTCAGGGTCTTTAAAACTTGGGATTGTGTGGTAAAGGGTTAACTCTGTACCACATTTCAAGAATTAAGAGTCTGCTACAAGTTGAGAAATTGTGCAGCTGACAAATTGAATGCAGTTTAAGATAAGGGAGTCTGTTAGTCAAAGGGAAGAAGCCATTATGTTTTTAAAAGTCATCTCTGTCAGGGTCAGGAAAACAGTAAAACTTGGGATTGCGTAGAGTTAAACACTTATTCCATCAGTTGAACCACATTTACTGGTACTTTGTTGTTTGCAAAATTTTGATGCTTTTAGTACGAACAAGTCTGTAACTTGTAACTTTGGAAAAGTCTGTAAATTCATTGTCTAGTTAACCCTGTACCATTCCATCCCAACTTATAACAACCTTGAAGAAGAAGCCTATTGAAAATGTGGGATGAGGAGAAAATGCTTGTAACCAGCATTTTCTCCTTTTCCTACAATGTTTCTACTCTTTCAAAGACAAATTCCATTATTTGAGCCACAGTTATATTGTCATCTGCAAATGCTTTCAATTTGGAAAAGTTAACATTTTTCTTGTTTGGTAAAAAGTTAACTACCGGTAATTGGTATAGATTTGTACCAAGCTATATGATAAAAGATAGGAATCAGATAAATGTGTGCATTATTCGATAGCTACAAATTACTGTCTACATATTGCAGTGAGATGGACATGATTGACATTGATTGGTCAGTTTTATCTCCATAGACACATAAAATTGCCACATTAGCTTTATAATTAACCCTTTCCAAAACAACAAAATTTTAGACTCTCCCATACTGAAAGCATCTGTAGACAACATACTGTACTCAAAGTCAATACAAATAAACTTGAGTTCTCTGAACAAGTAGAAATGGGAAAAATCTAAAAAGAGAAAATCTTGATTGCTTGCATTTATCCTATTCCCACAATCTTTTCAAAAGGCCTTTGCACTGGGGTTGTTATAACTTGGGATTGTATGATAAAGGCTTAATTATGTCATGCTGTTCTCTCCTTCATGTAGCAGTTGGCAGCTTCTGCAACAGATGACTTCAACTTCCGTAAATTTAAATAGTATGGTAGCTGACATTGATCAGTCATTGACTGTCTTCAGTCAGATTCAAGCGGCTCTTTATTGGCTTAGGTCCTCCTTGAATTATAAGATCCCATTATGTTCCTTCCCCCTTTACCACATGACAAAATTTTATACCCATCTGAATTGAAAGCATTTGTAGAGAACAATTTCAGTGTGGCTCAAATGATGTGGTTTTCCTTAGCATAGAAAACAATGTGGGAAAAGGAGAATGGAAGTTTTACTGTGTTACAGCCATGAAAAAGAACACCAAAATTTCAAACCTGTATAGGAATTGTTCCAGAAGATGCTGTTTCACAGCATTTTCTCCTTTTCCCTCTATATTCTCTGTTCCTTCAAAGAAAAATCCTGTTACTTGAATTACTTGATGTTTCTTGTCTGCAAATGCTTTGAATCTGGCCAGGTCTAAAATTTTGACAATATAAAATCTCCCTTCCACAGAATTTTGTCTGATTTGGATATTCAAAGTATTCAGTTCAGTTGGAGATAGGACATTATGCAAAACAGTTTGAAGTTTTGCTAAAACAAATATTAGCATAAAAATCTCAGGAGTGAAGTGTGATTTTTTTTTATAAAGTCTTTATTGTGAAGTTGCATGTGAAAACATGAAATCAAATTTCTGTTTCATTCCTGTATGCATTTTTTCCCACATCTTGACATATGTTCTTGTTAACAGATTGAAGCTGCGTTTTCACCAATAAATATTATGTAACCCTTTACCACACAGTCACAAGTTTTGAGGACCTTGAAGAAAAGACCTTTTTGAAAACATTAACCAGCATTTTCCTCTTTATGCACTATCCTTTCTACCCTTCCATAAACAAATTTCAGTTTGTGAGTCAGGTTTATTTTTTTTGTCAGCAAATGGGATGAGTTCAGACTACCAAGAATTGTTGATTTGGTATAGAGAAAACAGGTCTGTACTCTACCCACAAGCTGTGTTGATGTATTATGACATTATACTGCAGACCAATCTGTCATTTTAATGCCTGAGGCCACAAAATAATCAAGTTGACTTTAAAACAGATCAAATAGTGGATAATTTATTAAACACACAGACTGTGATCATTTGCATAATTATGTGTTGCCTCTCTGGGCTGTACTCCAGTTACTTCATGAAATGTGTGGAGTTGGGGGGAGGGGGAATATATGACCATCAACTCTTGCAAACCCAACATATTTTGTCTCACAAAAACCACCCTGAATATATGGGTCAAATGGAGCGATTGCTCATAATGAGTGATTTCTCTTTTCTCTTTCTGCAACGATGTGTTCACATGTATTTGTGTATACGCTTGATTTCATGCTGCCAGGGCCCGGAAGCACAGTTGGTAGTATGCAGGAATTGAGAATGGGATCATTGTATCGAACTCCCAGCTCAGCCAATTTCTTTCCAAGGAATGATGATACTCATTGCGATAGGATTCATTTCTGTCTCACTGCCTATCATTGTTTCAGTGATGGTTATGTGGGAAAGCAGCCAGTGGCTTGGGAAGAATATTGTGTGAAGTACTGGTAATAGAAACTAAATGTTTTCAAAAGTTCCTATGTCAGGGTCATTTAACCCTTTACCGCACAATGCCGCCTTTTGATGCCCCTGGGAAAGAAGCCTTTTGAAAACATTGTGGGAAAAGGAGAAAATGCTGGTAACCAGCATTTTCTCCTTTTCCCACAATGTTTTCTACCCTATCAAAGAAAAATTGCACCATTTTAGCCAAATTGAAATTGTCGTCTGCAAATGCTTTCAGTTTGGAGAAGGCTAAAATTTGTCGTTTGGTAAAGGGTTAAACTGGGGGTTCTGTGGTGAAAGGTTAAGTTGCCACCGAGAGTAAAAATGGTAAATTAGCAAAGAAAACAATGATGCAAATGTACTAATTATCATAAAACTCATTTTCCTTAAATTAGAAGATTTTTTTTTTTCCTTCTTTAACCCTTTACCACACAATTTCGAGTTTTAACGACCCTGAGGAAGAAACCTTTTGAAAACATTGTGGCAAAAGGAGAAAATACTGGTAACCAGCATTTTCTCCTTTTCCCGCAATGTTTTCTTCCGTATCAAATACCAAAATCACCACTGTATTTCTTACTCAAGAGGCCTCTGGACAACCCCCGCCCCACCTTAGCTTAAAATTGACAATTGGAGTGACAAACTTCTATGACTGGCAGTAAATTCAATAATCTACATTAATATAGTGGGTTTTTCAAATGGTGATCGCTTCGCATTTGGCACTAACTAAAACCTGGATCAGAGTACCATACTTTACTATATGCAGCTCATAAATTTTGAGAAATTGGCTATTAAATAGGAGTGCCCTGATGCTTTAATTAGGTGAAATAAGGTAATTGAGAAATGGCTGGTGAAGACTAAGTTCAGGATGCACATATGCTCTGGGATCTTGGTCAGCATCTCAACAGAGTATAAAGAACAATTTTTTATGGCAGGATAAGGGTTTATTGAATTGTATGGGCAACTTTGGTCAGTTGGATAACATGTGTTTGTGGATGCATTTTGACAATGGCACTGTTTTGGAAACCTATTGTTCCAGAAGGTTGTTTTATTGTGGTCTCTAAAAGCAGTTTCATGTTCATGTCTCAATTAGACATGGAATACCTTTCAAGGGAGGAAACTGACAGGATATTCCAAGTCATTGACAAACACTTCAACCAGTACTGTCCTTCACTATTCTTTACATGTTTGATTCACTATTGAAAACTCTGTTGGATGATTTGACAGAGAAATTGCTGAGTCCTTTTCCATTTCTCACACTTTCTTGTGGTTGGATTTTCATTTTTTTTTTCGCACTGCTTTGGAATATTGTACTTATCCTTTATCATACAATCTCCAGTTTTAAGAGCCCTAGGGAAGAAGTCTTGTAAAAATTGTGGGTAAAGGAGAAAATACTGGATTTCCTTTACTCACAATGTTTTCTACCCTGTGAAAGACAAATTCCATCATAAATTGAGCACATGTAAATTGTTGTCTAGAAATGCTTTCAATTTTAATGTCTGCATTATTTTTTGTCATGTGGTAAAGAATTAAGCCTTTGCATCTCTAACCTGACACACATGTTCATTCTAGAATGAAGACAGTAATACCTCCTTAAAACAAATCCTATTGTTTAAACAACAATTACTATGTTGTCTACAAAATTTTGCTTCTGAATTTGTGGTGTCTGAAATTTTGTGGAATGTTACAGAGTTAATGGCAGTTTCAATTCAATTTTTTGCAATGAAAGTTGTCATCTCCTGGCACTTGTAATTTTTCATGAGGCTACAATTTCTGTTTTGACATTTTATCCGGGAGTGTTTGTCATGGAATAAATTAGACCCTGCATGTCACACTTCACAGTGTTCGATACTCAATACATGTGAGGAAACGCCCCAACACAAGATTTGACTCTTTTCCAGAATTTTTTTCAGTCATAGCTAGAAACAAAATGTGTCAAAAGATGGCCTTAACTGTTGAAGCCCTGAATCCACATTTAGTTGCTCATGCAGACAGTCTAAATCAAAATCAGACTGCACAGAATGTGCAGTCTGATCTTGATGTACACTGTCTGTGTTTCTTATTGGATATAGTAGTAAAAATAGCCTTTAGCTTACATTGTCTGCATCTTTTGTCCTGACTGAGAATGTAAATTTCATTTATTGAGCACAGCAAGGTTGAAGGAAAGTTTAACTCTGTACCACACAATTTGGATTTTCAGTGACCCTGAAATGAAGGCTTTAGAAAACATTGTGGGGAAAAAGGAGAAATTGCTGGTAACCATGGCAGCATTTTCTGCTTTTCCCTCAATGTTTTCTAACCTTTCAAAGACAATTTCCATTTTTTTGAGCCACATATTTGTCGTCTTGAAATGCATAAAAGCTAGACCAGTCTAGGAAGTTGTGGTTTAGTATAGAGTTAATATCTGACAGTATCAAGAAGCATTATGAGTGTGACCTTAACACTGTTTTACAATGATTTAAGTATGTGGTACTATAAAATATTCAAGGAATTCAATCTGTCGAGACCCTGAACAAGCCATATCTTTAACCCTTTACCAGACGACAAAATTCTAGCCTTGTCCAAATTGAAACCATTTGCAGACGTCAATTTCAGTGTGGCTCAAATGGTGCAACTTTTCTTTGATAGGGTAGAAAACATTGCGGGAAAAGGAGAAAATGCTGGTTACCAGCATTTTCTCCTTTTCCCACAATGTTTTCAATAGGCTTCTTTCCCAGGGGCGTCAAAAGGCGGCATTGTGCGGTAAAGGGTTAAGTGTAGTAAAATATGTATGAGCTTTTGGTAATGGCTGAATGACCAGTAATGGGATTCATGGAGTGATGTCCCTTGAAAGGGGTCCCAGGAGGACCCTTGGTGCATTGGATATGCCATAAACTGGTGTGAAAGTGACATATGTGAATGATTCATTAGACAGGGAGAGAGACCTTAACCTCTAGAATATTCAAATAAGTTGAATTTAAAAAAGGACCATTATAACCCTGTACCACACAATCCCAACATTTAACAACCTTGAGGAAGAAGCCTTTTTGAAAACATTGTGGTAAAAGGAGAACTGGTAACCTATGGAAGACAAAATTCATGTTTTGAGTAACATTTGATTTTTCGTCTGCAAATGCTTTCAATTTTGACCAGTCTAAAATTTTGTTTGTTTTGTAAAGAGTTAAAAAAAGGGTCCACTTGAAACATTTCAAAAGTTGTCTTGGCCAACATATCAGACTATGTAGATCCAAGATCAGACTTTAGAATATAATACATCTTGATCATGATCTTCAGTCCAAAGTGCACATAAGTTTGTCCCTAATGATGATTATCATCCTTATTATTCATTGATGATTTCTCTGAAACATAGGGATGTTATAATCCTGACTCTGTAAATCTATGGTGACCCATGGAACAGCTATTGCATGAAGATCATAGTTCTCTGGGTTACTCTATCCAGGTGCCACAGTTACCTGCCAATATCAACATGTTGCTGAGTATATTGATTACTTAGGTGTCTCCAGGTATTGTTTAGAAGACAACACATCATAAACAGACCAGTTGCATTAGAGAAAGACACTAAATTGATCACAGACAATCATGTTAACTTTTTATCACACAATCTGGTGTTTTTAAGGAGCCTGTCCGATAGATAATGCGTCTGAAAACATGGTGGGAAAAGAAAATGCTGGAAACCAGCATTTTCTCCTCTTCCCACAATGTTTTCAATTCTTTCAGAAACTAATCCAATCATTTTAGCAACAGATGATATGTTGTCTGCAAATGCTTTCAATTTGGACAAGTCTACAGTTTTATTGTGTGGTAAAGGATTTACCCTTGTGATGCTGAATGAATAAAATGGACATCATGAATCAGTTTTAAAAATGCAGATATTGCAGTTTTAAGGCAGTTATTGTCATATCTTGCAGAGAAGTGGACAGTGTAGATCCAAGATCAGATGGTACATTTTGTGCAGTCTGGCATGTCCTATACCGGCCGCAAAGGCAACTCCAGTTGTGAAAGTGCACTTTAACTCTTTGCCACACAATCCCGAGTTTTAACGACCCTAAGAAAGTCTCAGGCCTTTTGAAAACATTGTATGAAAAGGAGAAAATGCTGGTAACTAGCATTTTCTCCTTTTCCCACAATGTTTTCTATCCCTCCCAAAACAACTTTCAATTTTTGGGTTACATTTATTTTGTCATCTGCAAATGCTTTCAATTTGGACTAGTCTAAAATTTTGTCGTTTGATAAAGAGTTAAGGGTTAACTCTTCATTAGATTATAAAAAAATTTAGACTTGTCCATATTGAGAGCACTTGCAGGTGACAAATTACGTGGCACAGTTGATTGGATCTGTCTGTGAAAGGTTGGGAAACATTGGAAAAAGGAATGATAGCCCACGTTTTCCTTTTTCCTTCAGTTTTCAAAGCCCTTCGTACTCTGGGTTGTTAAAGCATGCGATTGTTTTGTATATGCTTGACAGAGGTCAATCACCTGGTCATTTTCTTGCAATGATCTTTGCATTTCTTCAACCAAATGCTGCACTAAAATAATCAAAGGTCTGATATGTAATTATAATAAGCCTGAATGTCCTGATTGCTTCCATGCAAGACCTTTGTGGTTTGAAGAGACAAGTGTGATTGTTTTAAAATAATGTGAAAATCAATATGCTGTAACGAGACTATTGCATGATGCTCTTATCTCCTGTCTCAGAGACAGCCATGGAAAGGCTGTCATCCTTGCAATAAAAAGTAATGTAATTGAAACCTATAGAAAAAGTTGCCCATAATTTGCAATTTTTAACCCTTCACCAGACAATCACGATTTTTAACAACCCTGAGGTAGAAAGCTTTTAAAAACAATGTGGGAAATGGAGAAAATGCTGGTAACCAGCATTTTCTTTTTTTCCCACCATGTTTTCTACCCATTCCAAAACAAATTTCAATTTTTGTGTCACATTTATTGTGTCATCTGTAAATGCTTTAAATTTGGACAAGACAAAAATTTTATCGTTTGGTACAGAGTTAAGACTGTTTGGACCAGAACTTCTGTCAACCCATACTGTGTTTTCTACAGCTATAGTTGCATTTGCAGCCAGTGTACATGAAGATGAGACTACACTGAAAGAACTTATGCATTTATTTTTTTCTATTTCCAGATGAACAAGAGAGAGTACAAAAGAAGACATTTACAAACTGGATGAACACATATCTCAAACAGGTACTGAATTCAAACTTCTTTAAAATTTGCATTCTTAAATATTTGACCCAAGCTCTGGCAAAAGGGGGTTTAATGCACATAATTGTGGATCCATAAAATCGATTTTGTCTAACAAGGAGGTGAATCACGAGATAAACTGGCCCTTTGACATGCAGAAAATGGACCAATAGCAAAAAGTTTCAACCTAGGTCAGCCTGGATTGATTGGGTAGGCTGAGCTAGGCTGATACCATTTGCAGATGCTTTAGAACCCTTTTTCACAGAGCATGACTCATGCTAATTCTGATTAATCCATTACCACACAATCCTGACTTTTAACGACCCTGAGAAAGATAGCTTTTGAAAACATTGTGGGAAAAGGAGAAAATGCTGGTAACCAGCATTTTCTCCTTTTCCTGCAATGTTTTCTACCCTTTGTAAAACAAATTTCAATTTTTCAATCATATTTATTATGTCGTCTGCCAATGCCTTCAATTTGGACTAGTCTAAAATTTTGTCGTTTGGTAAAGAGTTAAGCACTTGATCAGAAGTGTTTTCAAGAACTGACATGCCCTGATCATCTAATGAAAATGCTGCTAAGCATCTTCTAGAGAATATCAATTTAACCTGTAATGGGGACATCTGTGCAGTCTGATCTTGATCTCCACTGTCCATAGAAAGTCTATTATTATTGTCAATAGATTAGACTTAACTCCTTACCAGACAAGAGAATTCCAGGCTGGTGCATTATTTAACGCAATTGCAGACGACAAGTTAACCTGCCACCAAACAATCCCAAGTATCATCGGTCCTGATAGAAAAGACTTTTGACAACATTGTGGAAAAAGGAGAAAATGCTGGTAACCAGCGTTTTCTCCTTTTTCCCACAAAGTTTTAAATGTTTTAGGGATAAATCTTTATCTTTTGAACCACATTTACTTTGCTGTCTGAAATTGCTTTCCGTTTGATCAAGTCTAAATTTTTCTCATCTCCAAACAACAAATTTTTTGACTGGTAGAAATTGAAAGCATTTGCATATATGACAAATTAAATGTGGCTTAACTCTTTACCATACGACAGAATTTTAGACCAATCCAAATTGAAAGCTTTTGCAGACAACGAAATAAATAAGAATCAAATATTGAAACTTGTTTTTGGAAGAGTAGAAAATATTGTGGGAAAAGGTTTCTTCCTCAGGGTCGTTAAAAGTCGGGATTGTGTGGTAAAGGGTTAAGTGATGGAATTTGTGTCTGAAACAGTAGAAATCATTGTGGGAAAAGGAGAAAATGCTGGTTACCAGTATTTTCTCCTCTTCCCACTATGTTTTCAAAAGCCTCTTTCATTAGGGTTGTTAAAGATCAGGATTGTGTGGCAAACGGTTAACTCTTTACCAAATGACAAAAATTTGGAGATGCCAATTTGAAAACATTTGTAGACAACAATTTAAATGTGGCTGGAATCATGAGATTTGGCTGTGAAACAATTGTGGGAATCTGCATCTTGCACTGTCTGTACCCAGGATGTTAAACTCTACCGAACGACGAAATTTTAGACTGGTTCAAATTGAAATTATTTGCAGCCAACAAAATACAGGTTGCCCAAATGACAAAACTTGTCCTTGAAAGGGTAGAAAACTTTGTTGGAAAAGGAGAAAATGTTGGTCATCAGCATTTTCTCCTTTTCCAACAATGTTTTCAAAAGGCTTCTTCCCCAGGTTCATTTAAAGTCGGGATTTTGTGGTAAAAGGGTTAAGACAAGAGAGTGTAGTTAATTGTATTGCCTTGCATGCTGTTAGAATGGTAAAGTAATTATGGCTTCTTGCTGTGATTGATTAACTTTAATAAAATAAGTGCAGTGCCACTTGATTTCTGTTATTATATGATTGGTCAGGTAGGGTATCATATTGTCTGTCCTTGATTTGAGTAATGTGTAAAAGAAGTTGCTGGATCTCAGCAGCAGAAGAGTTGAATGCCAGTTTGAGTACTTATGATAACATTTTACAAAGTTCGTATCATCATTAGGCAGGCAGTTTTCAAAGAAAATGTTGAGTTATTGCCGTAGCCATGTCATTATCTCCGTCGTTGTCAGTTATTGCAAAATCTTTGACATTTTACAGTTGTTGTACAAACTCTTGCTTGGGAAAGGGTTAAATGTCATCGGTCTGAAATTACTAGTTTGCCAGAATGATCCTTGGTAAATCTTTAGCAGAGCTGTTGATGGTGTGGCTTGTTTGCATTGTTGGAATTAATTCTGTAAGACAGTTTTTACCACACTGTTCTGAGTTTTAATGACCCTGAGGAAATAACCTTGGGAAGCTCTGATGGAAAAGGAGAAAATGCTGCTAGCAAGCATTTTCCCCTTTTCCAAAAGGTTTTCTACACTTTTACAGACAATTTCCACCATTTCAGCCCAATTTAATGTGTCGTCTGCAAATGCTTTAATTTGGACTAGTGTCAAGTTTGTTGTTTGGTAAAGAGTTAAGTCAGTAGAGAGATACAGGACCAATATGGCCCTCTTCTTTCCTGCAAATCTGACAACTGGAGAAATTGGAAACTCTTAGATGATCTGCTCATCATATTCTCCAATATCATTTTATTTTTTAGCTCTTTACACACAACAACATTTTAGACCTGTCCAAATTGAAAGTGTTTGCAGACGACAGATAAAATGGGGCAAAAATGACAGTATCTGTCTTTGAGATCGTTGAAAACATTGTTGGGCAAAGAAGGGAAATGCTGATTACCAGCATTTTTTTTCCTTTCCCACAATGTTTTCAAAAGCCTTCTTCTTCAGGGTTGTTAAAACTCAGGATTGTGACTGGTAAAGAGTTAACCCTTTATCGTGTAATGCCGACTTTTAACAACCCTGGGAAAGAAGCCCTTTGAAAACATTGTGGGAATAGGAGAAAGTAACCAGCATTTTCTCCTTTTCCCAAAATGTTTTCTACCCTATCAAAGAAGAATTGCACCATTTGAGCCACATTGAAATTGTCGTCTGCAAATGACTTCAGTTTGGATCAGTCTAAAATTTTGTTGTTTGGTAAAGCCTTCAGTGATATAATTGAGGGGAAGACTTCTGTTATATCATCCAAATTGTCATGATTTGTGAACCATCAGATAAAAGTCATCGTAATCCGTAAACTACATTCATCGCCCCTGGGTTATCTCGCGTATGTTTTCTCGTTCTCATGAATTATTCATGAGGCATTTTGATTGGTAATCTCAGTTTTTCAGTGAGAAAATTTAATCTATTTTTATCAACCATATGCCATCATTTCTATTTTTACCTCGTCTACAACCAATCAAATTGATAAATGTAGTTTACAGAATACATCGGAACTGGGTCAACGAGGATGACGTCACCCCTGCTACATACCCCTAAGGACTGCAGCAGCATGCTGTACTTCTGAATATTTGCCTTTGTATACAAGGATTTTTAATGTCTGCCCTGGATTATTGTAAGGCAAATGCCACAGAAGGAAGGCCCTCCGACGGCCACCATATTCGTTGATAATGATGTGGGTTTTACCTGGTTTATTCATAACAACGGAAGAAATGTGATTATCCTCCACTACAAGAGACTATCATTATGTCATCGACAATTCGATTGGCTGTTGAGTGTAATTTGCAAAACTTATGAATATTCATAGAAATGACAGTTTCGCAATTGAGTGTCCCAGGGGTGATGAATGGTAATACTTCACACCTTGGTTAACGAGGGTGATAAAAGTGGGTCAGAAGTAATTCCGCCGTAGATTTATTTGTCTAAATATTTTGATTACCTTGTAATTAAAAAATAGATAGGATAATTCTGCAACATTCATCTAGGGCTTATCAGCTAGGTCATTGAAAATAAGTGAGCTGTGCTCTGTGAGAAGGTGTTTTAATGCAGCTTCTTGATGCATAATACCATGCAAGTCATCACATGACTATGGATCCATAAAATCCATTATGTCTATTAACTGACTGAATCACGAGGTACAATTGTCCTTTGACATGCCGAAGATTGGCCAGTAGTCAAAAGTTTCAAACAAGGTCAGCATGCACAGACCAGTGTTCCCACTCACATCTCTTTTTGGGAGTGCATGTGCTCCCTGGAATACAAGTTTGGGAGTGCAAGAGAAATTCTTGGAGTGCACTTAATATTGACAATTATAGAGCATCTATGGAGGACAGTAAGGGTCTGTTGTGTTGAAAATTTGTTTTGACGAGTCTTACTCTGCAGTCAGCTGCTCTTGAAAACAAAATGGGTAATTTAAAAAAAGAAGACGCTTGTTATAATTTCCTTACTCACGGGACCAGTTTCAGAGGGACAACTTATAGCCTGACGGCCAGTAGAATTTTCCATTTCACTGTCAATTTCAGACACTAATTAGGTTTCACTTACTGTTTTATAGAGATATTTATGTAAATTTACTGTTCAAAGTCATTGATAAAACTGAATAGACAGTTTGAAATGCCTACGATCGGACGAAGTCAAACCAATTTTGGTTGTGTCATGGGTTTTCGTGTTTCTTGCAGCGATCTTTTTTTCATGCCTATTAAGTTTTGGAGTAGTATTTCTGCATGATTTGACATAGATTTGTCAATAAGAATAGCATGTAACTTCAAAACCTTCGATTTTACACTAGAAAAGCGGATTGATACCATGTTTGATTAGCGGTCATAAACAGTGACTTTCACACTTGTTAACTTGTCCCAACTGTCGGCACTGGTGATCGACAACGGGAGCCCTGAAAACTGTGCGTGCATGCACGCTTCACTTCATATTTTTGTGCGTGATTATTCAATTCAGTGCGTGAATCACGCACATATGTGCGTGAATGGGAACCCTGCAGACTGTGCAGGCTGACCAGGGTCAAGATCTTTGCAGATGCATTAAACACCCTTTTCACAGAGCATGGCTCATTTATTTGTCTAAATCTTTTGGATTATCATGTGTATGTAAAATAGATAGGATAATTCTGCAACAATGCATCTGGGTGAATGGGCTAATTTGCTAGGTCATTGAAAATAAGTCAAGTGTCCATGAGGAGGCAATGACCATTGAGTACATGTTACAAGCCATTACAAACTTGCTTAGTGAAAGTCAATAAATAATTGTCTAACACAAATTAAAGCCAAGTGTCCCTTTTGTTTCTTGAACTGTTGACAAAAGAAGTTAAATATTTACTTGTGACGTACAATTGTTTGATTATTGTAATTTGTACACATTGATCAGGCTATGGTTGTATTTAATAAGAAAAAGAGAAAATGAATATTATTCTTTTCCAATCAAAATACAAATGAATGGTGATCTGGCAAAAGGGGTTTAATGCATCTCCTTGATGCATTTTACAAAGCAAGTTATCACATGATTATGCATCTATAAAATTCATTTTTTCTAACACCGACTAAATCATGGTGTAGAATGGTCCTTTAATTGACATGCAGAAAATGTACCAATATCAAAAAGTTTCGACCCAATTATCAGCCTAAACAGACTTTGAAGGCTAACATGGTCCATACTATTTGCAGATGCATTAAGCCCCCTTTTCACAGAGCATGGTCCATATGTAAAAATATTTTTGTATAATTTTCTTGTATTCTGGATTTAACCATTCAACATGTAATATATTACCTCCCTTGAAATCTTGTGTGACTTGCAGGAAAAAAGTTTAAGACCTTGTGACAAAAGATATTTTTCATAAGAAGTGGTTTTTCCTTTTGCCTTAATTAATCCTCTATCAGGTCATAAAATTCTAGACTGGTCCATTTTGAAGGCATTAATTGCAGACAACAAATTAACTCTTTACCACACAGTCCCAACTTTAAAATTAATGACCTTGAGGAAGAAGGCTCGTGAAAACATTTAGGGAAAAGGAGAAAATGCTGGAAACCAGCATTTTCTCCTTTTCCCTAAATGTTTTCTAGAGTTTCAAAGACAGATTTTCAATGTTTGAGTCCTATTTAGTTTTTCGTCTGCAAATGCTATGGATTTGGACAATTTCAAATTTTTTTGTTTGGTGAAGAGTTAAAGAAAATATGACAATTTTCGTATTATTCTATTTGCAGAGGAATCCTCCTATGAAAGTTGAGAACCTGTTTGAGGATATCAAAGATGGCGTGGTTTTATTATCACTACTTGAGGTCCTATCCGGAGAAAAACTGGTAGGTGTTTAGTATTTTCCCAAATTCAGACAAATTATGAGCTACTAGTACAAATATCAGTTACCATTGGTTTTAGAAAACATTGATCTCTTCACTGTTGGCACTGACTGAAACCATGCCATCAATGTGATTGTTGTCCACGGAAAATGATATGTTGTTTGGCATATATTCATCCTGCCCATATTTTATGCATCTTGGGTTGGGGGGAGGGGTTTAGAGAAAATACAATATGAAAATTTTAAGTTATAGCCTCTTTTACTGACATCTTGCTGGTCAGATTTGACAGAGTGGAATTGGATAAGAATTGCTTGGAAACAAAAATTTCATTGTAAAATGTGTAAGAACTCTGTTTTAAGTGTGTTAAATCTATCAAACTATAGCACTTTTCAACGACCCTAAAAAAGTAAGCTTTTGAAAACATTGTGGGAAATGGAGAAAATGCTGTTTACCAGCATTTTCTCCATTGCCCACAAAGTTTTCTACCCCTTCAAACAACAAATTCCATCATTTTAGCAACACAGAATTTGTGGCATGCAGATGCTAACAGGTTGGACAGGTCTAAAATGTTCTTGCTTAGTGAAGAGTTAACTCTTTACCAAATGATAAAATTTTAGACCTAACCAAATTGAAAGCATGTGCAGACGACAATATAAATGCAGATTAAATTATAGTTTCAGTCTCTAATTGGGTAGAAAACATTGTGGAAAAAGGGAGAAAATGCTGGTTATCAGTATTTTCTCCTTTTCCCGCAATGTTTTCAAAGGCCATCATCTTCAGGGTCTATTAAAGTCGGGATTGTGTGTTAAAGCCACACAGTTATAGAAGGTACACTTCAGTACTGGCAGCTTCTCGTTCAAACTTGGTCAACAAGAATAGATTAAAACTCCTCACCTTTAGTGTAAATATTTTAAAAACAGTTTGGCAAATATTCAAAATGGCCTGCGTTGAATGTAAACTGATTGGAAGTTTGTTTTGATTATCAGATCAACCCTTAAACAAACAAACCCTTGTTTTAACAGTCTTTAGGAGAAAGACTTTAAAATATTGTGGAAAAAGGAGAAAATGCTGGTAAACTATCCTTTCAAACACAAATCCCATCATTTGTGGGAGGGATCAACAACATTTTGTCGAAAATCATGTTCGTCAGAACAATCCATAGCCCTGACCCTTACCCTAACCTAGACGAATTGTGGCTCAAATCCTCCACACAGACAGAGCTTTTCATGAAATAAACCTAGGAATGTAGCTATCTGTATTTGAAAACATGCATGGATTTTGACAAAATGCCCTTTCGACGAAATTTGGTGCACCATTATGGCACCATTATGGGAGACAGTGCTGTAGGGGTAAAGTGTCAGCCTCTCACATGGAAGGCTAGAATACAGTGATACGCAGGGTCAACCATTGGAATCACCGATAACATGGTCGGAGTACATGGTCGGAGTATTGGTTAAGGTTTCCAGGAATCAATTGTCAAGGATGATATATATAAGTTGTAAGAGCTTGTTTCACAGTAGATGTAAAATAGGTATGAGCCATGTGCTGGCAAAAGGGGGCTTAATGCATCACCTTAATGCATTGTACCAAGCAAGATATCACACGATTATGGATCCATAAATTCCATTTTAGTCTGACAATTAAATGGATATAGGGGTAGAATGGTCCTTGGACATGCATAAAATTTACAAATAGCAAAAAGTTTTGACCTGTGTCGGCCTGTGTGGACTGCGCAGGCTGACATGGGTGGATACTTTTTTTTGCAGATGCATTAAGCCACCTATTCACAGAGCATGGCTCATATGTTCTAAGCTATTTGAGACACATATAAGTCAAAATGGTGGTCCTGTATCAAAGGTATCAAAGCTATTCAAAGTATAGCCCTGTGGTCAAAAATGGCCCTGCTCAAGAGTTTGTAAATTTTAAAAATTTTTGATTTCAAATAAAGTTGAAAAATCTTGTATTTCCATAGAGCTTAGAGTTTCTACATTTGGTCTATTAGGTCATCTAATTGACCTTTCAAGGACTGCATGAAAATGGAGCTCAGGGGTCAAGCATGGCTCTGCCCCAGGTGTCAGAATTTTTACTTAGAGTTGTTAAGGAAATAATGTAGAAAACCATTTTGTCCAAATGCATGAAACCTTGATCATTAATAAAAAATTCTGTTAAAATTGCCCAAATGATCAAGAATGGCACTAGCTCAGAGATCTTTCTAACTTATGATATAGAGTTAAAAATGTTGAATGTCAGAAACTGAAAACATAGAAAAACACAATAATTGAAAAGAAATGTCTTCCTTCTAAATAAATAACCATTTCCATAAAGATTTTATACACTTGAGAAAGAGTGTGAACATTGTCAAAACAAATCCCCTTGGTATTTTTATAGATTAAATGCTAAGCTCCATGAATGAATTGGTAAACAAACTTTCTTTTGAAATGAAGAGAAAGGCTTCAATAAAATGGATTTACTCTTGGCCATTAAATCTGTGCTCTCACTTCACAACATTAAATCAATTTGAATGAAATACTTGGGTCAGCGAAACTCAGAGATAGACATAAATACAAGACTTTAATGTACCAGATTTTCAAAACAATATTCATGGCATTTTGTTAGTTTCTAATTTTTAATTCTCCTGCTTGAAGGCCAGATAGCTTATGTCATTGGCCCTATTTCCATAGTGGGTGTATTCATTTGTTTTTGTGTGCTTGTGTCAGTCTTTGAGTGTTTTATTTTTTATTTCAAAAAATTTTATCTCTGTGACTACATACTTTTTCCAAAACTTCACAGAAATGATCCTGCAAACGTCCTCCTCAGATTTTCTTAAAAGAATTTGATTCCATTAAAAACTCTTGTTGTCATAGTAAAGAAGATTGGAAAATACTGAAAACCTTTAAAAAGTGTCAGTTTGGAATTCCCAATAAATTAGCCAAAATGATGCTTTTGTTGTCTTTTTTCAATTTGTTTTTTAAAATGTAATTTTGAAAAGAACATGGCTGCTTTTGGACTAATCATTGGTATAGCAAGCTAAACTTAGATGTTTAAGGGACGTAACTTCTGTTTTTCCGTGACAGCAAGTTGCCATTTATTTCCATAGATGGTCACATAATACTTTATTGTTGCCAGATTGTAACATGGTTGGCATTTCACAGTCAGGTTATTTGGATAAAAAATGCTCAATTTTGATTCGTTATGATTCTTATTGATGTTTATGGTTATGCACTGATGTGTCGAATGTTTAAATGAAGTGGGGTTTGTACTATTTTTTCCCAAAAAACTTTACCATTCATGCAATGGAAAAAATGTTTTTCTGCCACAGAATTTTTGGAATTTTCTTGTCAAAATACTGTATCTCAGAATTCACTGATATTTATTGTGAATAATAGTTGTATTCTTGACATGATCTTGGCATAATAATTTGACTGTTGAATGTTTGTCAATGCCAATTACATAATATGGCTCTTTTGTTTATAAGACAGTGGAGTGATACAGAGCCATCATGGCGCGCTTTTCGTTTATTAAAGAATTGTATGCTTCTTCCTAGGTCCTGATTTCAAGGTTTAGGATAACCATACTGAAACTATAAATATAAATGATATAAATACATGTAATAGCTCTTGGAGGTTACTGAAATTTAAAACTTTATGTGAGAAAGTTCCATACCAGTGAAGAGTTTCTTTTCTTAATAGTGAAATACAATTTTTAACTTATTGCCTCTGAGGTAGTAATAATTGAAGTTGTTTGCATTCCTTTAGAAATAGTAATAATGTCAAATTGATTAGGAATGTGTAAGAATTCATAGAAATTTCATAGTTCATATAGTTTTCGAAATTGTGTTTTGGGCATCCTATAGTTTCTTATCAAATTATAAATTGATGATTTATAGCTTGTTTGACTTACAGAATAGTGAGACACTGGCTTAACTCTGTAACAAGATTTTAGACTTGTCCAAACTGAAAGCATTTGCCAGTGACAAAATGAATATTACTCAGAATTGAAATTTACTTTTGGAAGGATAGAAAACATTGTTGAAAAGGAGAAAATGCTGGTTACCAGCATTTCCTCCTTTTCCCACATTTTCAACAGTGTTTTACCTCAGGGTTGTTTAAAGTTGGTACTTTCTGGTAAAGGGTCAACTTACATACCATTTGTTAAGAGTATTGAAGAAAATTTTGTCATGAAATGGAGCAGTTATGGCAACTTTAGAATTGGCTTGGTGATTACATTCTAAACCAATGATATTAGAAAAAAAAACAGATAATATAATCTTACTTTTTTATCATAAACAGGAAAAGAAAAAAACACTTTACATGTTCATCAACCGTCCTGTGCAACCTGTTTCCTTTTAACTCTTTGCCAGATGACAAAAATTAAGACTGGTCCAAATTGAAAGCATTTGCAGAAGACAATTTGAATATAGTTCAAGAGATGGAATTTGTCTTTGATAGGGTAGAAAACATTGTGGGAAAAGGAGAAAATGCTGGTTACCAGCATTTTCGCCTTTTCTCACAATGTTTTCAAAAGGTCTCTTCCTCAGGGTCGGTAAAACTCGGGATTGTGTGGTAAAGGGTTAATGTTATCAGATTGATCAAATCACATACTGTTTTCAAGAGATACAACTACGTATGAGATGTGTGAAAGATAATTTATGTAAACATGAAAATGTTTATATTTGTTATATATGCTTGTTGTAAATTTCAGTGTTATCATGGATGAACACAAATAATCACTTTGTTTAGTATTGTGAGTTAAAATTAAATTTTCAACCCTAAATTACAATACAGCCCCTAGTTATTGCCATCGGTATAGCCAGGATTAAAATAATTATACACATAGCCAGCTGTATGATGAACTTTGCTCGACAGCATGATTTCACATGAAACGTCACCACTTACTGTAAAGCATAGAATTCCCTAGTCACCATTGTATCAAGTTAACCTATTTATTTTGAAAAGACGCATAGACCTAAAGAAAAAAAAAACATGTGTATGATATTGTGATTTACAACTTTGGTCGCCAAATTTTTTTAAATGCATGTATTGTGGATGATGGGCAGTTGGGCACTACACCCATGATAACAACCCTGACAGAGAAAGCTTTTAAATACATGTTGTGCTGGTAACCAGTATTTTCTCCTTTATCCACAATTTTTTCAAACCTTTTCTAGAAGAATCCCATCATTTGAGTGACATTTTATGTGTTGTCTGCAAATGCTTTCCAGCTGGACAGGAAAAAATTTGTCATCCAGCATTTTCTTCTTTTCCCATAAGATTTTTTATCCTTTCTGATATAAATCCCATCATTTGATGCATATTTAATTTGTTGTCTGGAAGTGCTTTGAATTTTGACTAGCCAAATATTTGTTTGTTTGGTAAAGAGTTAAGCAATAAGCTTATGCACAAACAGAAGCCATTAAATTTTATTGTGAAATTACCATCCTCGGTTAAAGGACAAGAATATGTTTCAAACCCATTTCCAGTAAACAAGAGGCATTATGGTATTTCATAACTTCTAAAACCCAAAATAAATCTAACACATTTTCAATTTAGAAATAGAAATAGAATATTACAACAATCTACATTTCTGTATGGTTGTAATTAAGGTTGATTTGCTTGTGTAAAAAGGTGCATATTGGATGAGACCAATGGTCAAATCCTGTGCAAAACTCTTTACAAAATTATGCTATGATACTTGATCTGACCAAACAAAAATGGGGACTGTTGTATTGTTCCCTTTATTATGTTCATTTCCTTAATACCTGTAAAAAAAACCCACAAAATTAAAAATTAATTAAATAACAAAAAAGTTTGGGAAGCTCACATTTTTGGATTTATTCATCAGCCAATCAAAATTCAATTCTAATCCTATATCCAAGACTAATATTCTGATTGGCTGTGACAAAATGTCTCTGCCAGTCAAATGGCTTGTCTTGAAATTTAACTCCTGAACTGCTATGTAAATCAAATGAAAATCAGCCAAAAAATTAAAATGAAATATTGCAACATAAAAGTTTTTGTGGGAAAACAATTCACTGTATTGGATAGTACAGATCAAAGGTCAGAATGTGCAGTCTGATCTTGATCTACACTGTTTACAAATGTTGCATTGTGCTTACCAGCCTAATAGTTAGTGTTGTAGGTGAAAAAGGACCTTGGTTATAGTTTGATATACTTGCCCAAGTTTCATCCAAAGGATTGCTTCATGGTAGGAAGATATTTGATGATTTAGGCCATAAGTTTCTTCCAAAGGTGTTAAGTAGGTAATAATGACCATGGAGTGATTAATGTAGAATATTGACAGATTGAATCATTTACCATGTGGCCAGCATCCCAGTCTTTTTACTGTCTAGTTGAAGCCTACATTATTTGTTGCCACCTGACTGCAAAGAGATTATCTAGCATACCATGATGACTTTATTGAGAAATTTGCATGAACCATGCTCTGTGAAAATGGGGTTTAATGCATCTGCAAAAAGTATCCACCAGGTCAGCCTGCGCATTTGAAACTTTCTGCTATTGGTCAATTCTTGCATTTCCAAGGACAATTCTACCTCATGATTTAGACGGTTGTACAAAATGGATTTTATGGATCCATTGTTGATAGATGATTTGCTTGGTATAATGCATGATGGAAATGCATGAAGCTCCCTTTTGCCAGAGCATGGCTAATATTTATGCATCAATAAACTGCTTGCTTGATGATGCCTTTTGAATTTTCCATTATGTACCACCACTCAGTATACCAAACATTAGTATTACCATAGTAACATAAATAGTCTAAGCAACATAAGAGAATTTTTAGTCCCCTACCGGCAAAGCCAAAGGGGACTTTAGGTTTGCACTCCGTCCGTCTGTCTGTCCGTCTGTCCATCTGTCCATCTGTCCGTCAGTCCGGCAATTCAGTTTTCCGGACTTTTGTTCTAAACGCTGGTACATATTGAGCTGAGTTTTGGTGTGTAAGTCACCCACCATCACTTACAGATCAAGTTCGACTTTCGTTCTGGTCCACTGGTTTTTCACGGATTTACGGGCCTTGGACTTACAAAATTTCACTGATAAATCAGTTTTCCGGACTTTTTTCCTAAACGCTGCTAGGTATTGATCTCAGATTTGCTGTGTAAGTCAACCACCATGACTTACAGATCAAGTTCGACTTT
The DNA here is from genome assembly GCA_945859785.2 of Tridacna gigas. Lineage (NCBI taxonomy): Eukaryota > Metazoa > Mollusca > Bivalvia > Cardiida > Cardiidae > Tridacna > Tridacna gigas. The sequence goes on along the minus strand of OX244029.2, from coordinate 15,254,219 downwards.
CGTTCCGGTCCACTGGTTTTTCACAGATTTACGGGCCTTGGACTTACAAAATTTCACTGATAAATCAGTTTTCCGGACTTTTTTTTCTAAATGCTGGTAGATATTCACCTGACTTTTGCTGCGTAAGTCAACCACCATTACTTACAGATCAAATTTGAATTTCGTCCCGCTCCACTGCTTTTTCTCACGTTAGTGGCCTCACCCGGGGTTACCTGATTTAGCACACTCGGAGGGTCCGGGAACTCGGAGGTAAACAAAAATAGTCATGGTAGAGTAGGCTCGATGTTTATCCTGGTTTATTTTTAAAAGACAAACCCTTTCGAATATTAAATAACCATATATGTTAAGTTTAGAAGCCAAATGATCTATAATCGTCATTGATGTAAGCTTACAGGCCATTTTACAAAGAAAAAATTAATCTAAACTGGAAATTTTACTATTTTGAAAATCAATTTCAACTCTAACCGTCTCTTTGTAGGTTAATGAGTGATTTGTTGCAATACTTCTGTTAATGTCTTATATTATAGGGTCTTTTTTAAGGATCTAACACATTTTCAGTCTCCAGTATGTAAAAAATCAAGTGTTTTATACTAAATGAAAGTGGGAGGTATGGAATTTTTGGGTATGGTAAATCTCGGAGGTATGATATGGTTAACTCGGAGTATTGTCATATTTATGATATGGTGAACTCGTAGGATCCATATACTGAAGAATGTGCTAGTTTGTCTCAGAACCTTACCAGGCTTTAATTCTACAAAATAGTGTCCTGTTTATTATAAGCCTCTGAAAATATACCATGTAATACAACCTGTAAGCAAATATCTCGTCCAGGTAGCGTACGAGTTAACACTATTCCAAACAACAAATTTTAGAATCGTCCAAACTGAAAAAAGTTTGCAGATGACAATTTAAACTAGATGAATATGACGGAACGTTCTCCAAACGGGTAGACAACACTTGGGGAAAAGGACAAATTGCTTGTTGCGAGCAATTTACCCTATTCCCACAGTGTTTTCAAAATGTTCGCACTACAGACATATAAAAAGAAGGGTTTGTATGAGAAGTGTTAAAACAAAAATCTTTGTTAGATGAAATAGCCATTTTTTTTCTGTCAATCTAGGATTACCTTTCGATTATGGAAAATTTTCGTTGTTATTACTGTGCTTTCAAAACAAACTGTGTCGACCAACTCCTGCAGCATATAACAATACTACATGAAAATGAAACACTCAAATACAGAGAGCTTTCACTTGATGAGGCCACTGGAAAATTTAAAAGCTATGATTCGGACGGACGGACGCACGGATGCACGCACACATGCACACACCCACACACTGAACTGTCATTATACATTACAATAGACGTCTAGGCAATATACAACAACTTTACAGCTTTGAAAGTGGCAAATTTTCAGTTGATGTTTAACCACAAATGAAGTTTTAGCCTGTAGACTAGAACAGCCTCTATGAGCGGTTCTGACAGGTACACAAAGCCGTAATTAAGAGCAAAAATATGAAATAGTAATGTACATTCCAGTTTAACAAAGGTGGGATGCGAGGCTGTCTACATAAAAAAGACGAATTATCCTGTCGGTTACTCATCTACTTTCATTGCATACATTGAAAACTTACCTTCCCTTAATACCTACCTCTGCCTACCTACCTCCCGAGACATTCAGATAATCTCACATTAACATTTTCAAAAACAATCAGCTCTTTGAAAAGTTAAAACCTCCGAGTTTCCAAACCCATACCTCCGAGTTCACAAAATTACATTTAGAAATTACTCCGAGAATTCCCGTATTAAATTTTGTGACACATCGTTAATGTTTTTATTTATACAGAGATTATCCTTATACATGAGTGTGCGATGACGCCTAAGATCTGTAGTAAAAAGACTGGATTTTGATTTAAAGATGGCAGTTTGTTGCTAAAATGGTATATTCGTTCAATATTAACCAGTGAATACGAATAATCTCGTCGCAGTAACATAATTCCGAGTTCAAAATAGTATATTATCTTTAAGTGACCACATAATAAGAAACGATGTTCATAAACTGTTTCATTATTATGTTGGCCAATAACCTACAACACCAATAATATCTGATAATACTTTAACATCATATTATAAATGATTTAATTCAGACCCTGGTCTACCGTGACTATTTTTGTTTACCTCGGAGTTCCCGGACCCTCCGAGTGTGCTAAATCAGGTAACCCCGGGTGTGGCCTTGGACTTACAAAATTTCACTGATAAAACATTTTTCCACACTTTTTTTCTAAACGCTGGTACATATAGAGCTGATTTTTGGTGTGTACATCAACCACCATGACTTACACATCAAGTTCGAGTTTCGCCCCGCTCCACTGCTCTTTGACACATTTACGGGCCTTGGACTTAAAAATTTCACTGATAAAACATTTTTCCGCTTTTTTTTTCCAAACGCTGCTACATATAGAGCTGATTTTTGGTGTGTACATCAACCACCATGACTTACACATCAAGTTCGAGTTTCGTCCCGCTCCACTGCTTTTTGACGCATTTACGGGCCTCGGACTGTGTATTGCTCTGCAATGCTATCAGAATGCTTGTTTTGTTTGTTTTTGACTAATGTTGAAAACTTTGTGGGAGAAGAAGCTTGTAAAATGTAATTGATCCTTCTTCCACAATTTTTTAAATTTCTAAACGCTGCTACATATAGAGCTGATTTTTGGTGTGTACATCAACCACCATGACTTACACATCAAGTTCGAGTTTCGTCCCGCTCCACTGCTTTTTGACGCATTTACGGGCCTCAGACTTTAAAAATTTCACTGACATGCCAGCGATACATATGGCCGGTAGGGGACTGTGTATTGCTCTGCAATGCTATCAGAATGCTTGTTTTGTTTGTTTTTGACTAATGTTGAAAACTTTGTGGGAGAAGAAGCTTGTAAAATGTAATTGATCCTTCTTCCACAATTTTTTACCGCACCTGCATCAACAATCATTGTATTTTTGTGATTACAAGAAATTGTTTTCATTTTATATTTTACAGCCGATGGAGAGAGGGAAGTTAAAAAGAGTACATTATGTCAGTAACCTTTCCACAGCCTTAAAGTTTCTGGAAAGTAAAAGGGTAAATATATTGTCACTTTGTTCTTTTTTCATGAAAGAATTTTATTCTCTTTGCTTCACAACAAATTGACTCGGTTGCCATACGACATTTGAAAAGCATTTGCAGATGATAAATTGAATGTAGCACAAGTGACAATTTCTGTGTTTGATAGGGTAGAAAACATTGTGGAAAAAGGAGAAAATGCTGGTTACCAGCATTTTCTCCTTTTCCCACAGTGTTTTCAAAAGCCTTCTTCTGCAGGGTTGTTAAAACACATGATTGTAAAGAGTTAGTTGTACTTCCTAAATGCCAGTAATGTTTCAGTATTGTTTATCTAATGATGATGAGGTTTGTTCCATGAAGCTCTTTTAACTCTTTTCCACACAACAAAAATCTCACTCTTCTATTTTGAAAGCATTTGCAGATGACAAAATAAACGTTGCTCAAATGATGAAATTTGTCTTTGAATAAAAAGAAAATTTTGTGAGAAAAAGAGAAAATGCTGATTACCTGCATTTTCTTCTTTTCCCACAATGTTTACAAAAGCTTTTTGCCTCAAGTTTATTAAAACACGGGTTTGTTTGGTTTTTCCATGTTGTTTTCAAAATTGACTTGGTGCAAGACACAAAAAGTAATGCTTGCAAGAGGTAGTGACGTAATGGAGATTATAATTAGAATATCTTTTGGTTTGACATAATTTTACATATGGAACAATAGTAAGGAGATCAGAAGCACAAATAATGCAATTTTTATCTTGGTTGTTTTGAAGAAAGAAGTTGAGTTATTGTCATAGCTCTGTCATTGTTGTTGTTGTCCAGAAACTGACATTTTATAATATCTATGTTATTACTGAAGATATTTTCTTCAAAATTGGACGAGCCTTGTTTAACTATCAAAGGGGAACCCATACAACAAAGGCAGGTAACCTTAAAAGTTGTTTTTGACACAGTTATGCCCCTTTTTCGATGTAGAATTTTCATTGAAACACAGCTGATCATTGGGATCTGCATGTGATGCTCTTTGTTTTCAAACATGTAGCCAAAGGCTTACACCATTGTTAATTAACTTTGAGATTAAACACAGATTTATAATTTTCAATATACAGAATATGATGCAGGTAATGTGTACTGCCATTTTGTTTTTCTCTCTCAGAAATTTGTCTGAGTAGAACAATGTCATTATAAAACTCTGGTATGAGGCATTTTCTGGGACTTTGTCCATTATAATTCTTTAGTATCTTTCTGAAATCATGACTTTCAAACAGTTTTCATTCATCATCACATTCTTGGCAAGGTCATCCCATGTTTCGACAAGGTCATTTAGTTCTCTTTAAAGTTTCATTTCATTATAAACACTTAACTCTTTGCCAAACGACAAAGTTTTGCACTTAAACAAATTGAAAGCATTTGCAGACAACAAATAAAATGTAGCCCAGATGATAGAATTTGTCTTTGATAGAGTAGAAAATAATGTGGGAAAAAGAGAAAATGCCCTTACCCCTCAGGTCCATTAAAACTCAGGATTGTGTGGTAAAGGGTTAAAGAAAATGCCAGGAGCAACATTATATTTAGTTTACAGTTGGACAAACAGATCAGACTGAACAAAACAAGGAGACTTTTTGGGGCGTTTGATCTGTTTTCTGGCAAAAGTAGGTGTGAAATTACAGTATCAAAATCTCTAAATTTTGGATTAATAGTGGATGTAGCCATTTGTAATCATGGAGCTGAGTCATTTTACAATCAAGTTTTTAGTCTTTTGACATTTATTTTTTTTGGGGGGGGGGTTGTAACAGTAACTTAGAACAAGTTATCGGTATTTCTTGAAAATTTAAATTTTCTTTAGCTTTTTTCGTCCAATCCGTAATCCTGTAGAAGTGTTGGCTTCACTTGAGGTAAATTAAACCTTTAGGTATCAAGTGCAACTTAAAATTGCCAAATACAAACTGAAACAGCTTTGTAAAAAACTTGGTATTAGGACTGTAATGTTTTTCAGCTGTATAAAATTTCAATTTTTTCCACTTTAAGAGATTAAAGTCACACATCTTTTTATCAATTTCTGAAATGAAATTGATATTCCTGTCTAACTCTTTACTAAATGACAGAGTTTTAGGATATAACCAAATTGAAAGCATATGCAGAAGACAAAATAAATGTGACAGAAAAATTGGATTTATTTTTGGGAAGGGCAGAAAATATTGTGGGAAAAGGAGAAAATGCTGGTTACCAGCATTTTCTCCTTTTCCCCACAATGTTTTCAGAGGCTTTTTTCTCAGGGTTGTTAAAAGTTTGGATTGTGTGGTAAAGGGTTAATGAGGTAGGTTGATGAAAATGAAACACACACAAAATGCATTCTTTTTATCAAGTTTCTTACAAGTGTACCGCAGTCTTATGTTAATTTGGCCTTTTTTGTGGCAGGTCTAATCAACTCAATAATTTTCCTATTAAGGTTCTAAATGAACCATATTGATAAGATAGAACATTTTGTAATCCAGATTTGTTTTACCATTTCAGATAAAGCTTGTAAATATCAATGTATCGGACATTGCTGATGGCAAAGCCTCCATCGTTCTGGGTCTAATATGGACCATCATCCTGTATTTCCAGGTAGGTGTTTTCGTTAGTTGGACATGAGCTATTTCTTTCATTCTCTCTGTCAATCTGACTTTTAAATTCTTGATAGCTTTAACTCTACCAAACGACACAATTTTGGATAGGTCCAAATTGAAACCATTTGCAGATGAAAGATTGAATGCTGCACAAATTATGAAATTAGTCTTTGATAGAGAGGAATATATTGTGGAAAAAGCAGAAAATGTTGGTTCCCAGCATTTTCTCATTTTCCCAACAATGTTTTCAAAAAGTTTTTTTTTTCTTTGGGGTCAATAAAACCAGGGATTGAATGTTAAAGAGTTAATTGTATCCCAGCTATTTCTTCATCCTCTCTGTCCATCTGAATTCACGCTGAATAGCTTGAACCCTCAGAGTGCAGAATAGACCCAACAGACATTTTAACTCTTTACCATACAACAGAAATTGAGACTGGTCTAAATTGAAAGCATTAGCAGACGAAAAATTAAAGGTGGCCCAAATAACAAAATTTGTCCTTGATAGGATGGAAAGCATTGCGGGAAATGGAGAAAATGCTGGTAACCAGCATTTTCTCCTTTTCCCACAATGTTTTCAAACGTTGAAAGTTGGGATTGTGTGGTAAAGGGTTAAATTTAGAAATAAGATCCAAATAAATGCAGTGTTAAGGTTGATTTTGTCTAGAATGTATCAGCAAAGCCAACTATGTTAGATCAAAGATCAGACTGCACATTTCATGCTGTCTGATATTGATCTGCACTGGCTGTAAAAGCAACTATAGTTGTGAAAGGCACTTTGCTTTTACCACACAATCCAGAATTTTAAGTCCATGAGGGAATAACCTTTTGAAAACCTTGTGGGAAAAGGGGACCAGCATTTTCTGCTTTTCCCACAAGGTTTTCTACACTTTCACCAACAATTACCATTATTTCAGCTAAATTTGGTATGTCATCTGCAAATGCTTTCATTTTGGACCAGTCTAAAATTTGCTTTTTCGTAAAGAGTTTATCTCTTTACCAAACGACAAAAGTTTGGACAGGTCAGAATTGAAAGTATTTGCAGACGACAAACTAAATGATGCATAAATTAGGAATTTTTTGTTAGGGTAGGGAATATTGTGGGAAAAGGAGCAAATGCTGGTAACCAGCATTTTCACCCTTTTCCACAGTGTTTTCAAAAGTGCTATCCTTGTGTGTGGGGGGAGGCGGGTCTTTAAAACTCGGGATTGTATGGTAAAGGGTCAAATTTTGTTTTTTGGAAGGAACGTGTTCATCAGCACTATATTATAGGAAATCATCTTTAAAAAGAAGAGCAAAAGCTTGTTTGAAGAGATGGCTCCCAGCCTGTCCTCTCAATGCTTTCTTTGGCTGTCAATTTCAGTGACATATTTGGACAGAAATTTTATCATTCTAACCTGCTACTAACACTCTAAAGGGAACATTGAAAAAAAAATAGAATAAAATTTCCTTCTCTTTTAAGTCTTTGCCAAACAACAAGATTTTAAACTCGACGAAATTGGAAGCATTTGCAGAGGACAAAATAAATGCGAATCAAAAACCGAAATTTGTTTTGGGAAGAGTAGAAAACATTGTGGGAAAAGGAGAAAATGCTGGTTACCAGTATTTTCTCCTTTTCCCACAATGTTTTCAAAATCTTTCTTTCTCAGGGTGGTTAAAAGTCGGGATTGTGTGGTAAAGGGTTAATTTTGTTTGTACTTATGAGAGCTGTGTTGTCAAGATAATTCGTTTGATCATCCACAACAAGCAAACCGCTGTTTTAACGACTCTAGGGAAGAACAGGTTTGAAAACATTGTGGGAATAGGAGAAAATGCTGGTAACCAGTGTTTTTCTTCTTTTCCCACAATGTTTTCTGCCCTTACAAAATATATATCCAATCATCTGAGCCTTATATAATGTGTCATGTAGGAGACCTTTCTGTTTGGGTAAGTCTAAAACTTCATCCTATTGTTGATTGAATCATAATAATTGAAATAAAGTTTTTTGAGAGAACTAGTTTTGACTCCTCTCGGACAGAGATTGTACTATGATATGATACACGTTTGAATTTTAGGTTCAAACCATTCCACAATTCTTAGAAAGTATAGAAATTGTTTTGGGACAGGTACTTGTACAGTAAACATACAAAATATGATCTCTGAGTTTAAAAGATGTGGATTACAGATGTTCTGTAATATTTGAAAGAGTAATTATCCTTAAATTGAGTATTTCTTCTCTGTGATGACCATGTTTATTGAACTGGTATATGCTTTAGCAGCAATACCCACTAACAGTTTCAATTATTTTTACAAATTTTGAATTCAGATAGTAGTCATTTCACTGGCTTAAAGTTTCCAATACAGATTTCAAGATGAACCATTTGATTGGTTAAAACAGAACATCTTATCTAGTAGGATGGCAGCTAGCCATAAAATTTTGATACAAAATTTGATATATCTTTAGATAAAAAAAAAATACAGGCTGTAATCTCATCTTTTAAATTAATGATTTCTTATAGCATGAGAGTGACTTGGTATCTGTTTCTGTCAGTGACCTGTGGACAAGGTTGTCAGTGCGGCATGTGTGAAAGTTGGACGGAGTTAGGAGAATGATTGTTCTCATCAAAATGTAACATGTCAACCTTTTTAGGAAAGATTGTAAAGGAATGCACAAACTAAATGGAAGTGAATTGTCAGTTACGGAATATTCCATCATAGGATGGTAAAGTAAATGTTGCTAAAAGAGAATCTGCAGTTGCTTGTTCTGAGCTATTGGTCTCCTTTGCACAATGTTTTCAAATGAGTTGAACTGCAGGGGCTCATAAACTGATTTATAAATGCATTATGTCAATAGTATTTTATTTTGATACCATTAAAGTTTCCAAGCTTCAGATGAATGAACCATTGTGAACTCTCACATACAGGAAGACAGAAAATTTGACAAGTACAGAAACTGTTCTCGCTGAGCATTTCTTCAGGCTATTACAGTGTTTTCAAGTCATCCATTAAGCTGAATGGAAACAATTAAGCGTATAAGTGAGCCATGCTCTGTTGAAGCATGGTTTAATGAATCCAGGATTTTCTCAATTTCCTACAATGTTTTCTGCCTTCAAAATAGACATATACAGATTTTTAAATTGGACAGGTCATAATTTTCTGGTTTGATAAAGAGTGAAAGGCTATAGGTAGACAGTGGTCAGTTGTGTATGTTTTAATTTCGTAGTTTTCTTGGAATACAGTATTATTTTATGTGTAATGTATGTTTTTGCTTGATAATTACTACAATATAATTACTTTTTGACATGAGTTTTGTATACTTTTGACTTCTGTTATTATTACAGAGCTCCATTTAAGAGGGAGTGATGGTATTCTAAATCCATTATTTCTCTTCCAAACCCTATGTTGTGGGTACTCATTAGAATTGTCTCCATGAGACGATTCTAATGAGTACCCATAACACAGGATTTAGTTGAGAATAACTAATATTTTCAATTTTGAAATCTAAATCATTCCCTCTATTTGGAACTTGAATTATACTTTTGACAAGTCATTATTCTGAGACCCAAATATTTCAGTTTCAATGGAATTTGCTTAACCCTTTACCACACAAGCCACCTTTTAACGACCCTGGGAAAGAAGCCTTTTGAAAACATTGTGGGAAAAGGAGAGAATGCTGGTAACCAGCATTTTCTCCTTTCCCCACAATGTTTCCTACCTTATCAAAGAAAAATTGTACCATTTGAGCCACATTGAAATTGTCGTCTGCAAATGCTTCCAATTTAGACAAGGCTAAAATTTTGTCATCTGGTAAAGGGTTGAAAATCACAAAATGGTAGACTGTGTCTATCTCAGATCAGACTGCATGTTCAGTTTAGTCTGATCTTGATCAATATTATCCACATAAGCTTCATAAGGTGAACCCTATACCGCACAATCCAGACTTTAAATGACCCTGAGGAGTAAGCCTTTTGAAAACATTGAGGGAAAAGGAGAAAATGCTGGTAACCAGCATTTTCTCCATTTCCCACAATGTTTTCTACCCTTCCCAAAACAAATTTCAATTTTTCACATTTATTTTGTCGTCTGCAAATGCTTTCAATTTGGACAAGTCTAAAATTTTGTCATTTGGTAGAGAGTTAAAGCATGTTTCTAGGCATGGTGCCTTGATGAATTAACTTGATGCAAGGAATGACTATGTATAGAATTGTCTCTGTTAGCTTGCCTTTTCCCTTAGAGATCCATTTACCCTTTACCACACAACAAAATTTTAGACCGCTCCAAATTGAAAGCATTTGCAGATGACATAAGTTACTGTGGCTTAAATGATGAACTATGTTTTTGAAAGAGAAGAAAATATTGTGGGAAAAGGAGAAAATGCTAGTTACCCGCATTATCTCCTTTTCCCAGTGCCTTTTCAAAAGCCTTACTCCTCAGGGTCATTAAAACTTGGGGTTGTTTGGTAAAGGGTTAACTCTTTACCAGATGGCTTATTTTATATACAACCAGTTTAAAGCATTTATTTTGCAGACTATTGTAAATGTTGCACAGTGAAAAAGTTTTGTCTTCGAATTGTAGAAAACAGTGCAGGAAAAGTTAAAAGACCTAAGGTACACACTTCTGGATCCAGGTACACTTTTCTGGATCCAGTGTACACTGATGGTTACTAGCAATTTCTGCTTTTCTCACAGTGTTTTCAAAGCTTTCTTTTGTCAAGGTCATTAAAATTTGGATTGTTTGGTGAAAGGTTAACTTGAAGATTGCCAAACAAGTGAAATGGATGTTTCTACTGATTGTAGGATGATCCAATACATGTATTGTTGGTTCAAAGCTGTTTTTGCCAGAATAAATTAGAGAATACAATCGCAGTACATGTATATAGCAGGTATACCAGACCGTGTAGAAACAAGATCAGGGTGCATGTTGTGAGCTGTCTGAACTTGTGGCATATTGTCTGGAAAACCATATACCAAGAAACACTATCTGTTGCATTCTTAGATTTGAATCAAGTATGCAAAGTACGATATCAGTATTTTGCTTATTTTTAACCCTTTACCAGAAGACAAAATTTTAGCCTTGTCCAAATTGAAAGCATTTGCAGACGGCAATTTCAATGTAGCTCAAATGGTGCATTTTTTCTTTGATAGGGTAGAAAACATTGTGGGAAAAGGAGAAAATGCTGGTTACCAGGATTTTCTCCTTTTCCCACAATGTTTTCAAAAGGCTTCTTTCCCAGGGTCGTTAAAAGGCGGCATCGTGCGGTAAAGGGTTAATTCTTTACCAGACAAATGAATGTTGGACTCGTCTAAATCTAACGCATTTACAGACAACAATTCAAATGTTGTTCAAATTATAATATTTGTCCTTGAATAGGTAGAAAACATAGTGGGAAAAGAGAAAATCTGGTTACTAGCATTTTCTCCTTTTCACACAATGTTTTGAAAAGGCTACTTCCTCAAGGTCATTAAAACTCTGGGATTGTGTGATAAAGAGTTAATGTAGTGAATCTGTTATCTTCTTTCTTTTTGTTTATAGAGAGAGATTGATCTCATTTCCTCAGGCAAAAATGGTCACAAAATATGGATTATAGAAAACATATTTGTAAAATGGGCTAAAAAACTTGTGTCCCATGTTTTTTTTAACTGCCAGTGCTTCCAATTTTTTCTAGTCCAAACTTTTGTTGTTTGGTAGAGAGTTAACCCTTTTCCAAACGACAAATTTTAGACCTTTCCAAATTGAAAGCATCAGTCTGCAGATGACAAATTTGAAAGTGGTACAAATGAACTTGATTTTTTTGACAGGGTTGAAAACATTGCGGGAAAAGGAAAATATGCTGATTACCAGCATTTTCTCCTTTTCTCACATTCTCCTTCCTCAGTGTCATGAAAACACAGGATTGTTTGATGAAGGGTGAAGCTGAGGTGGACAGTTATGATTTAAGCATGTTTTGTGTCTGTGATTGAAAGAAATATATGTACATGTATATATATACCATAGCATGGAACTCAAAATTGAATGATTGATTAAAATTCCTTTTGATTTCTTCTGAAGTAACTTAAAAGGATTTATCTTACTCAGTAAGTTTATGTTTGTCTACTAAGATCTACCTCTAATGAAATATACATGCAGATGATATTAGAATATTCTTATAAATCCATTTGCTTGAATGCATATTTCAACTTTTATTGTATGTTTTATTGGCCGGGAAATAGCTTAAAAATAATGAATGAAAATAGGCTGAATCCGGAACATATTTAGAATTGCTTCACTTTTTGTAATAAAAAAACACTATTAGTGGCATAAATATTATAACATGTTATCTTTATCCTGAGAAGACCTTAACCCCTAGCATGCTAAAGGTAATTTTAGAAGCTATAAAGCTCGATGTAGATCAAGATCATAGTTCAAAGAACATGTCATCTGATCTTGCATCTACACCTTGAGAATTAACTGTATCAAAACTGTTTTGGCTTACTTAGGATAACACTTTCCACTTTTGATATGCGTTATCTAAAAACAAAAAACAGTAATTACTTGACAAACTCTATGAGAAGACCTTTATTCCTTGCAGATTGAAGAGACTATGGTAGCCCAGCAAGCCCAGGACACAGAGGGAGAAGCCCGGCCCCTGTCAGCCCTGGACAAGTTCAGAATGAACGCAAAGAAAGCGCTTTTAGCTTGGACAGAAAATGCAATTACAAAGTAAGTATTTGTACCTGAACGGTACCCTTAACCTTTTACAAAACAATTCCAAATTTTAATGACCCTGATGGAGAAGCTACAAAGTCTTCTAGAGCCCTCTTCCTGAGGATGGTTAAAACACAGGATTGTTTGGTAAAGAACTTAATTCATGATGGTTGTCCACATTTTTAGCTTGGCTGTTTTGGAAGAATATGTCGAGATATTGCCATAGCCCTATCGTCATCTGCATTGTTGTGGTGCAAGATCTGTTGACATTTTATCATATCCCTGTGATTATTGATGATATTTACTGCAAAGTCAGGCCTGTTGTTAACTCTATAAATGAGAATCCATTATAGTAAGGCAGGTAACCATCAAAATATTTTTTACACAGTTATGCCCCTTTTTCCACTTACAGTTTTCATGAAAAGTGCAGGTACAGTGTTGCACCTAGAACTTATTGATTGTCCTGTTGTTTATTTTTCTGTTGACTCTGTTTCAATTGTGCCATGATGTGTGAAAAGGGGGCTTAATGCATCTGCAAAAGTATCAACCCAGGTGAAGTGAGCTGACCTGGTTGATACTTTGTGCTATGGGCCAATTTGCGACATGTCAAAGACACAGTGCACCAGCTCCTGATTCAGTTGGTTGTTATACAGAATGGATTTTATGGATCTGTAATAATGTGGTGACTTGCTTAGTATAATGTAGCACAGAGATGCATCAAACCCCCTTTTGCCAGAGCATGGCTCATCTGTATGTTATAACTATTTTTTCAGACGTTATGGTATAGAAATCAAAGATTTTGGAAAGAGTTGGCGAGACGGTTTAGCATTCAATGCAATTGTACATACAATTCGTCCAGATTTGGTAGATATGGAACAAGTAAAGAAGCAGAGTGCCCGCCTTAACCTTGAGAATGCCTTTTCTACAGCAGAAAATCACCTTGGCATCGCACGTCTTTTGGACCCTGAAGGTATTCAATAAATGTTCCAATGACTGTACTTGTAGTCACTGTAAAAATCAGAGGGATTAGTGCTCTGCTGCCAAAGGCTTAATCTCAATTTCTGACTAATTTAACTCTTCACCACATGAAGAAATTGTAGACTCAGTTGCAGACGACAAATTGAAGGTGGATCAAATGACAAAAGTTGTGCTTGATAGGATAGATAACATTGTGGAAAAAGGATTTTCTTCTTTTCCCACAATGTTTTCAAAACCTTTCTTCCTCAGGATCATTAAAGTCTGGATTGTTCGCTAAAGGTTTAAGTTGAATGCTAGACTCCATTATGAATTTTGGATAGGATTTCAAGGCCTCATCCAATTGATCCTCTGATGACCTTGAGAGGACAATCTCAAAAACTATTGCCAAAACATGATACTGTTGGCCAGATTATGCACCCATTTAGTCATTGGCTGAAAACTGAACTTCCAAACCAGGCAAAAGGTTAACAAAGGATAGAGTGACCTGGCAACTTTTAACCTGGTTTTGAAAATAACTTCTCTGCCAGTGTCTAATGCTTGGACCAACCGTACAATAACAGATTGCCATCTTCACAATAATTTTTATACTTTTGAATGGTATCATTTGAATTCAGATGCTATTTAACTCTTTACCACACAATCCTGACTTTTAACGACCCTGAGGAAGAAACCTTTTGAAAACGTTGTGGAAAAAGGAGAAAATGCTGGTAACCAGCATTTTCTCCTTTTTTCACAATGTTTTCTACCATATCAAAGGCAAAATTCCTCATTTGGGTAACTTTAAAATGTCGTCTGCAAATGCTTTCAATTTCGACTGGTCTACATTTTTCTCGTATGGTAAAGAGTTGACACCCACTTTGTTTACTTTTGTTTTCTTTAAGTAATGGGTATTTTCTGCCAGAAAAGGGGACCCAGATCCGTTGGAAATTGTGTGAAAACTGCATGTTTTGTGCAGTCTGATCTTGATATACAGAAGATACAAGACTACTGTATTTTGCGATATTCACTTTAAAGTGTTAGAACAATCCTTTTAGCAACTAGTAGTCAGAACAGTTAACATTGACCCATACTATTTACAGACGTGGATGTTGCCAAACCAGACGAGAAATCTGTGATGACCTATGTTGCTCAGTTCTTAAAGGCGTACCCAGAGGCTGGGGAGGACCCTGCTGTAAGTTGGTTATTATTTGACTTTGTTTTATGCTTTTCAGTAGTTTATCAAGAAATAATAGTGGATTATGGTTTGATAGTTCATCGTTACGACCAGTGAAAAATACAGATTTCATATTTTCTAACTCTTCAATTAGGCGGAATGTTCAGTAATCCGAGCACACTAGTTACCTAGGTCAACCATAGGATAATATGACGTAATTTACGCGCATTTACCCAATATTTCTTACGCTTTATGTAATATTGTAAGTTGTTATGTAAGGGGGGTACGTCAGGGGGAATTACCAAAAAAAAACTACTGGATTTTGAGGAAAGCCCCAGCAAAAGAGTGGTTAGAAGCATGAAATAAATAGAATATTTGTTTTTATAGGTGAAAGATAGAAATCTATTTCATTGAGTGAACATCATCATATTTTCATGCGTGGTGCAGCCATTTGTGAAAATATTTCCAATGATGTTCACTTGATGAAATAAATTTCAATCTTTCACAGAAGAGGTCAACATTCTTGAAACGTCATTTGAGAAAAAAATATCCATAAATACAAAAGCAATATTTCCATCTTTCACAATGTTTTATGAAGTTGTTAACTCGTCATTTCAAAATGTGTCAGTTTGATGCAAATTGTTTAGAATAATTAACTCTTTGCCAGAAAAAATGTTTGACTTGTTTGTGTTGAAAGCATTGCTAATGAAAATTTGAATTTTGCTTAAATAATGGGGATTGCCAAAAAAAGGTTAGAAAACTTTGTTAGAAAAAGTTAGAAAAGGAGAAAATGCTAGGTACTAGCATTTTCTCCTTTTCAAACAATGTTTTGAAAGGTCATCTTCATCAGAGTCGTAAAAAGACGCAATTGTTTGGTAAAGTGTCAGTGAAGTGTTTGTTTTTTTGCTATAATAGTTGAGGAAGAAAACAAAGACTCCAGCAGAGCAGGAGATGGCTGACTATAACGACTTGATGGCCTGGTGTAATACAGAGGCTGAGGAGGTGTTACAGATCATAGAGCAGCCGGTGGCTGACAGACAACAGGAATATATGGTTAGTGGCTAACCAGTATCTATGTTTATAGATCTAGTATTTGTTTAGAAGTAGTAAATATGCATCCCAAATGGATAAATCACAAAATTGTGAGACAAAGAGGCTTAGGAAGTTTGTAAGTTGGTGCAAGGAAATGTCAAAGTTTGGAAACTGGTAGTGACAGATTTCTTCCTGGTAACATGGCTTTTATAGTATCTTAGGAATTGGTCTGCTGGTTTAACTTTTTACCAGATGACAAATTTAGACTTGTCCAGATTCAAAGCACTTGCAGATGTACAAACTGAATGTGGCTAAAATGACAGGATATGTCTTTAACCCTTTACCAGACGCCAAAATTTTAGACCTGTCCAAATTAAAAGCAGAAGACAATTTCAATGTGGCTTAAATGGTGCTTTTTTTTTTTAGCTCTACTGGCCGAAGGCCAGCGGGCTTATGTCATGGCCCGGTGTCCGTCGTGCGTCCGTCCGTCCGTCCGTCCGGTTGTCCGTCCGTCCGTCCGTGCGTTAACTTTTATTTCAAACATCTTCTTCTCTGAAACTACCCATCCGATTTTCACGAAACTTCACAGAAATGATCCTGACATGGTCCTCTTCAGAATTTCTTGAAAGAATTTGATTCCTTCAAAAACTCTGGTTGCCATGGCAACAAAACTGAAAAATATTGGAAATCTTTAAAAATCTTCTTGTCTGAAACCATAAGGCATAGGGCTACCAAATTTGGCATGTAGCTTTATGTAGTAGACCTCTATCAAGTTTCTTCAAATTATAGCCCTGGGGTCAAAATTGGCTCTGCCCCAGGGGTCACAAGTTTTACATAGGCTTATATAGAGAAAACTTTAAAAATCTTCTTGTCTGAAACCATAAGGCATAGGGCTACCAAATTTGGCATGTAGCTTTATGTAGTAGACCTCTATCATGTTTCTTGAAATTATAGCCCTGGGGTCAAAATTGGCTCTTCCCCAGGGGTCACAAGTTTTACATAGGCTTATATAGAGAAAACTTTAAAAATCTTCTTGTCTGAAACCATAAGGCATAGGGCTACCAAATTTGGCATGTAGCTTTATGTAGTAGACCTCTATCATGTTTCTTGAAATTATAGCCCTGGGGTCAAAATTGGCTCTTCCCCAGGGGTCACAAGTTTTATACATAGGCTTATATAGAGAAAACTTTAAATATCTTCTTGTCTGAAACCATAAGGCCTAGAGCTACCAAATTTGGCATTTAGCTTGATCTAGTTGGAGTCTACCAAAAGTGCCCAAAGTATAGTCCTGGGGTCAATTTGGCCTCATACTTGGAGGGGGGGGGTTTCACAAGATTTACATAGGCTTACATAGGGAAAACTTTTAAATCTTGGTGTACATAGCCATAAGGCTTAGGCTACCAAATTTTGCATATAATTATAGCATTATTTAGTGGACAGTTACAAAGAGGGCCCAAGTTACAGCTCTAGGATCAAGTTTGGCCCTGCACCAGGGATCACAAGTTTTACATGGGCTTATGGAGTGAAAAGTTCAGAAACCATCTTGTTACCAGCCATAAGGCCAAGAACTCCCACATTTGGCATGTTATTCTTCTAATACAATATTCCCCATTTAGTCAGACTGTAGCCATGAGGTCAAAGTTTTATAAGGGCTTATATAGTGAAGACTTTTCTTCGTGGTTTATATTTATAAGCCAGTGGAGCGATACAGGGCCATCATGGCCCTCTTGTTTTTGATAGGGTAGAAAACATTGTGGGAAAAGGAGAAAATGCTGGTTACCATCATTTTCTCCTTTTCCCACAATGTTTTCAAAGGGCTTCTTTCCCAGGGTCATTAAAAGGTGACATTGTGCGGTAAAGGGTTAAAAGGCAAGAAAGCATTATGAGGAAAGGAGAAATGCTGGTTATCCGCAATATTCTCCATTTCTCCCAATATTTTCAAATAGACATCTCTTCATGGCTGTTAAACTTTGGATTGTATGGTAGAGGATGAAGTGATCAGTCCAAGAGAAAAGAATATTTCAGTAATGGCATTGATATGTTGTAAGGGGGGGAATATGTAAGATAGATATTAAACAGATTTTATTTATGGCCATTAACTCTTTACCAAATGACAAAATCTTTGACTGGTCCAAATTGAAAGCATTGCAGACAACAACATGAATATGACTCAGAAATTTATTTTTGGGAAGGGTAGAAAATATTCTGGGAAAAGGAAAAAAAAATGCTGGTTACTAGCATTTTTTACTTTTCCCACAATGTTTTCAAAAGGTTTCTTTCTCAGGGTTGTAAAAAAGTCTGGATTGTGTGGTAAAGGGTTAACATGTCTGGTGCGAGTTTCTTCTCTATGTATTGATTTCCTAGACCACTGAATGGTCATAAACTGTCTTTCAAAAACATTTTATTTTAGATGTGAATTGCTCTTGAATTATTTACGCTATGATAGCTTCCTATCAATATTGAACAGTATCAGCTATACCTTTCTTGCACACTTTAGTGCAGGGTGCCCGTGATTAGCTGAACTGTGCTTATTTAATGTTCACTGTGGTCCTTGTCTTCTGTCAGTCATCAGTTATCTGTAAACTGTGCTTTACCACAGAATCACTGTTGATGAATTCCAGGGAGTAAGTTGTGCCCAGATTGAAAAAAAAAAAATTACTTGTCATATGAATGGGCAGTAGGTGGTGGGTGAACCTTTCCGGAACAATTTTGCTCAATACTAATAACTTTGAGGTAGAATTCTTTTGAATACATTGGTAAAAAGCAGATAATGGTCACCAGCATTTTCTCCTATTGGCATAGTGTTTTTACCATTTTTTATACAAGTTCTCAGTATTTTGGCAATATTTATTTTGTTGTCTGCAAGGGCATTAAAAAGTTTTGTCATCTTGTAAAGAGTTGAAGCATTTGATTGTAGTTAACCTGTCTTTATTTGTGGACACAAAGGAACTTGTTCAAGATGCAGTAGGTAATTTGTTTGTTATGAGTACAAGTGTTTTTTTGTCCCTGTTAGTCATAGCCATGTTTTCAGACATCCTCATTTATAGAAAGTGGTTAGTGTTCTAGAATCAACTGTAAGTAAAATGTTATATTTTACAGGATTATTTAGCTTTCAAAGCAGAAGTAGACCGACGAGGGAATGTATATAATAAACTTGAAGAGAAAGTAAAGAGTGGGAAAGCAGTGAAGATTTCTGCTGAACAATTTAAACCTCTGGAAGAGGCATGGAAGAAAGTTGTACGCAACACAAGATTATGGTTGTGGAAATTAGACTCTAGCTTGCCTGGTCGCCTTGGAAAGTTTGGTGACTGGTTGAACCAGGCGGAAGAGATGTTGGAACAGGAGGAGGTGATGCTAGAAAACCCGCAAGAAATGGCGACACAGCTCGGAAATATACTACAGGAACACAAGGTAGGATAAGAAGTATTAATTTTTAACACTTTGCCAAACACAAACAATCCTGTGCTTTAATAGCCAATCTCAAGATGCTGAGCCACAGTAGCACAGTCAGTAGCATACAGGACTGAAGAACAGGAGTTGCTGGTTTGAATCCCCAGCTCGACCAATTTGAGGGTTGATGATAGTCATAGCGATGGGATTCATTCCTCTCTCACTGCTGATCATTGTTTCAATGATGATAATGTGGGAAAGCAGGCAGTTGATTGGGAAGAATGCTGTGCAAAGTCATAGAAACTCCAGAAATGGAAGTAATGTTGAAAATGGCATTGAACACCATACAATCAATTAATCATTTTTCTGCAAGAGAATCTTTTTGACAAAAAGATAAATGTATAACTATTCTTATGTAAGTGAATTTTCCCAGCGAAAGTATCTGTTGATAGGTGAAAAATATAGTTTTTTTGTGTGTGAAGTTCATCTTTTTTTTTTCTAGATAATGACAACAAATACTTGACTTGGAAAAAGCTAATTTGAAATTTATCCTAACTGTGATAAAAAGTGTATTGTATATTGTTGAGCTGTCTGCAGCTGTCTATCGTCATGTAGAACACAACTTTGGAAAATGATGTGGCAGAAGGAGAAAATACTTGTATAAGTCCACAGTATTTTCATATATTCCTACCCTTTACCACACAATCCCGACTTTTAACGACCCTGAGAAAGAAGCTTTTTGAAAACATAGAGGGTAAAGGAGAAGATGCTGGTAAACAGCATTTTCTCCTTTTCCCACAATGTATTCTACCCTTCCAAAGAACAAATTTTAATTATTCAGTCACATCTATTTTGCCATCTGCAAAATGCTCTCTTTTAACTTTGACAAGTCTGAAATTTTGTTGTCTGCCAAACACTTAACCCTTTACCACACAATCCTGAGTTTAAATGACCCTAAGGAAGAAACCTGTTGAAAACATTGTGGGAAAAGAAGAAAGTGGTGGTAACCAGCATTTTCTCCTTTTCCCGCAATGTTTTCTACCCTATCCAATCCAAATTTCATCATTTGAGCAACACTTTGATTGTCGTCTGCAAATGCTTTCATTTTGGACAAGTCTGAAATTTTGTCGTCTGTTAAAGAGTTAACCAATGAAGTGCCAAATAAACCTAACAGACATTTTCAGTCTAGAAATAAGATCCAAAATATTGCAAATGCATCCTTTCTTTGGTATTTATTGCTTCAGCTAAGTGGACAGTATAGATCAAAGCTCAGACTGCATTTTAAGTGCAGTCTGATCTTTATCTACACTGGCCACAAAGAGCAACTTCAGTTGTGAAAGACGCTTTAAGAGTTAGTCTTGAAAGAATTACAATCTAGGTCTGCTTACTAGCTCAGATGTTTTCAAAGAAAACATCAAAAAAGTGTTATAGTGTTGTCATTGTCTGCATTGTCTGCTTTGTTGTAGTTAAGCAAAACTGTGACATATTTTATAATATCTGTGTCAATACTTAAGATATTTACCATGTTGTTAACTACATTTATCAAAAGGAGAAGCCATAGAATAGAATACCCATCTATCAAAGTATTTTTGACACAGTTATTTCCCCTTTTGTGGCTTGGAATTTATTTATGAAAATCAGTCTGTTTCTTAACTCTTTACCAAATGACAAAATTTTGATCTAGACCAAGTTGAAAGCATTTGCAGAAGACAAATATAAATGTAGTCCAAATGATGATTTCTGTCTTGGTAGGGTAGAAAACAATGTGGGGAAAGGAGAAAATGCTGGTTACCAGCATTTTCTCCTCTTCCCACAATGGTTTCAAAAGGCTTCTTCCTCAGGGTCGTTAAAACTCGGGATTGTGTGTTAAAGGGTTATAGCAACCACAGCCCAGTGTTGGCACCTGCATCCCAGTGTTGGCACCTGCATGTGGTGCTCTTGTATGAAATTACAACAGTCACTTGATGTATTACATTTATAGGTACCATTACATGGAATTTTCATAAATGGTATTTATTCTATAGAAAAGGTTAGAGGCAAAACTTTCTTGGGATTTGTGTTTCACTAAATTATTTTAAGATATTTTCAACTTTCCCTCATGCACATGTTTCTTGATGCCTCTGTGGTGAAAAAATCATGACAACTGAATGCAGTATGCAAACTATCATTTTCTTCGCTTTTAATAAGTAGTTTTTTTTAAAGTAGCTTTTTAACCTGTAGAGGACCATAAAATCCCAAATTTTATTTTTAATCTAGAAATAAGAGCTAAATTATTGCATTAACAAGGTTACTTTTTGTCTGTTTAGAATGGTTGAACAGCAGACATTGTAAATAAAAGAACAGACTGCATGTTTTGTGCAGTCTGATCATATTCTACACTGGCCACAAAGGCAACTATAGTTGGGCTAGTGGCTTTAAGGGCTAAACACAACTTAGTTGCTTTGGCAGGTAGAGATGGCTAATAATGCTAGTGCACTATGAGGGTTGAATATTTTTATGATATATTCTGGGAAAAACAATTATTATTTTGCTTTTTTTTTTTCCTCCTTACAAAAAATTTTAAATCACTTCATTCTTCAAGAGAAGAAAAGGCTTATTTAGCAGTTTACTACCTCAAGATTATATTTTTATTCTTTGAACAGACCACTTTTAAAAACAATGTTAAAAATTTGAAATTGCCTGTGAAAGGCTTTTCTGTTTTGCATTGTGCTTGTTTTCTCCATTTAGCACAATGTTTTCAAAAGCCTAGGACTGCAGAGGTGTTAAAAGGTGCCTGTGTTAGGGAAAGGTCAATATAAGTGATATCACATTTACATGGCATGCATATCTGTATTCATTTGACTGTGTCGCTTTCTGTTGGCTTCCAACATAGAACAATGACATATGAAACACAGAATTATGGTTCAAAATTTCTGTATACCTGTTATGTTAATATTCAAGATAATTGATGATTGACATGAAATTTTAGCCATTGCCTAAAAATAGATGACCAATGAAATGACAATATCATAATAACATGAAAAATTGTGATTCAAAATGAGATTGGTTAATTTAGTCACCTGACCTTTGATGTTCTAAATAAAGTAGCCAAGAAGGATATTTAACGACCTTTAAAGGTAAAGACCTTGTGGGCCTGTCAGCACAAATCAGTTTGATTGGGTGCTGTTTGCTGTAGCAAAAGTCTATGCCCCTGAAATAGTTTTGTAGTCTTTAGCTCTTCACCAAATGACAGAGTATTTGCAGACGGCAGATAAAATGTAGCTCAAATGATGATTTCTGTCTTTGATAGGGTAGAAAACATTGTGGGAAAAGGCGAAAATGCTGGTTACCAGCATTTTCTCATTTTCCCATAATGTTTTCATATACCTTCTCTTTCAGGGTTTTTATCTCACCTGAGCACAAAGTGCTCATGGTGAGCTATTGTGATCGTGCTGTGTCCGGCGTCCGTCTTGCGTCGTCTGTCGTCAACTTTTTACCTTGTGTACGCTCTAGAGGCCACATTTTCAGTCCAATCCTCATGAAACTTGGTCAGAATGTTTGTCTTGATAAAATCTCGGACAAGTTCGAAATTGGGTCATCTCAGGTCAAAAACTAGGTCACTAGATCAAAACTTAGAAAAACCTTGTGTACGCTCTAGAGACCACATTTTCAGCCCGATCTTCATGTAACTTGGTCAGAATGTTTGTCTTGATAAAATCTAGGACAAGTTCGAAATTGGGTAATGTGGGGTCAAAAACTAGGTCACTAGGTCAAATCTTCGAAAAACCTTGTGTACGCTCTAGAGGCCACATTTTGAGTCAGATACTTGTGAAATTTGGTCAGAATGTTTGTCTTGATAAAATCTTGGATGAGTTCGAAATTGGGTCATGTGGGGTCAAAAACTAGGTCACTAGGTCAAATCTTCGAAAAACGTTGTGTACGCTCTAGAGGCCACATTTTCAGTCAGATACTTATGAAACATGGTCAGAATGTATGTCTTGATAAAATCTCGGACGAGTTCGAAATTGGGTCATGTCAGGTCAAAAACTAGGTCACTAGATTTAATCTTAGAAAAACCTTGTGTGCGCTCTAGAGGCCACATTTTCAGTCAGATACTTGTGAAATTAGGTCAGAATGTTTGTCCTGATAAAATCTAGGAAGATTTCAAAATTGGGTCATGTGGGCTCAAAAACTAGGTCACTAGGTCAAATCTTCGAAAAACCTTGTGTGCTCTCTAGAGGCCACATTTTCAGTCAGATACTTATGAAACGTGGTCAGAATGTTTGTCTTGATAAAATCTTGGACGAGTTCGAAATTTTTTGTCTTGATGATATCTCGGATGAGTTCAAAATTGAGTCACATAGGGTCATAAACAATGTCATTGGGTCACATTGAAAAAATACCTTTTGGGCACTCTAAAGGCCACAATTCTTGGTAGGTTGACCTGAAAATCGGTCTACATATTTGACTTGATGATATCGCGGATTAATTAGAAATTGGATCTCATAGGGTCATAAACTAGGTCACTGGGTCAAATTCAAGAAATGTATTGTGGGCATTGTAGAGGCCACAGTTTTTGCTCAACTGACCTGAAAATTTGTCAGCATTTTTGACTTGATGATATCTTGAATGGATTGGAAATTGGACCACGTAGGGTCATAATCTAGGTCACTACGTCAAATTACAGAAACCCCTTGTGGGCACTCTAGAGGCGACAATTCTTACCCAATTCACCTGAACCTTGGTCAACAAGTTCGTTTTGATGTTTCGGATGAGTTTGAAATATGGTCACATGGGGTCATAAACTAGGTCACTAGGTCAAATTGAAGAAAGACATTTTGGACACTCCAGAGGCCACATTTTTAGCTCAATGGACCAGACAATTGGTCAGAATGTTTGTCTTAATAATATCTCGGAGGAGTTTTAAATTGGGTCATTATGACCCTGGAGTGCAATTTGGCCTGTTGACTCAGGTGAGCGATCCAGGGCCATCATGGCCCTCTTGTTAAAATTTGGGATTGTGTTGTAAAGAGTTAAAAAGATAGATACAAAATGTATTTAACCAGTGACAGTCATTTCCAGACATGGTTTACCACACAATCTTGTATTTTTATGACCATGAGCAGGGAGGTTTTTGGAAACATTGTGGGAAAAGGAGAAAATGCTGATGCCCTCAATGTTTTTTTACTTTACCAAAGACAATTTTCATCATTTTATTCACAGTTAATTTGTTGTCTGCAAATGCTTTCAATTTTGGACCAGTCTAAACTTTTGTTATGTGGTAAAGAGTTCACATTAAAAATTTACATATGGCAGACTTTTAGACATGCCCAAGTTGAAAGCACATGCAGACAACAAACTAAAAGTTGTCCAAATGATAGGAATCGTCTTTGAAAGGGCAAAAAACCATCTAGGGAAAACAGTGTGGTTGTATGTTCTAGAATTTATGCATGTTATTTTAGTTTACTCACAGGAGTCATGACACATTAAACTTTGTATACTTTTTGAGTTTTTACTGAATGATTCCTGTTTTTATGACCTTGAGGAAGAGGGCTTTTCAGATTGCCAAAGGAAAGGGGGCAGATGATTTCTCCTTTTTTAACAATCGTTTCAGAAGCTTTCTCAAAGGCGAATCCTTTCGTTTGAGCAAAGTATAAGTTCTCTCAGAAAATGTTTTTAGTCATAGATGAGTCTAAATCCTGTTATCAGGTTAAGAGTTTGACTCACAGAAATCAAGATAGGTTGGTAAACTATTGTAGATGTAGTGTGGCTCATTGGGACATTGGTTTTTTTTTCTAAATAAAAAATATAACATCTTATATTATTAGATAATTAGAAAAGAAGAAAAAGGACATTTTCTTTGGATCAATATAAAACACATAAGAGAAGAACAACACTGAATTAGATTTCATTTGGATAGTTTTGAAAATGCCTTTTTGCAACTTGTTTTATGATGAGTCATTTGAATTAATTATCTTTTCTTCTAGAACTCTTTACCAAATGCCAAAATTGTGGACCAGTTCGAATTGAAAGCATTAATAATTTTGCAGATAGAAATTTAAATTTGTC
This sequence comes from Tridacna gigas, assembly GCA_945859785.2. Taxonomy (NCBI): domain Eukaryota; kingdom Metazoa; phylum Mollusca; class Bivalvia; order Cardiida; family Cardiidae; genus Tridacna; species Tridacna gigas. The sequence goes on along the minus strand of OX244029.2, from coordinate 15,229,256 downwards.
TTTGATAGGGTAGAAAACACTGTGGGAAAGGGAGAAAATGCTGGTTACCAGCATTTTCTCCTTTTTCCACAATGTTGTCAAAAGGTTATTTTGTAGGGTCGTTAAGACTTGTGATTGTGTGGTAAAGAGTTAAAGTCACTGGAGTCCTGTGTGGCACAGTGGTAAAGTGTAGGACTTGAAACCTGTAGGCCCCAGGTTTGATAATTACCTAAAGCACTGGGGCTTTTTGTGGACATGTCGACAGACTTCAGAGCCCTAGTACCAGGACTAACCAGTGCTTGGCTAGGGAACTGATGCTGTGATATAACTGAAATAATGTGAAAGCAGTGTAAAGCACCATTCAGTCTGTTCATGTTGACAAATGAAAGGCAGCCCTTGCAACAGAAAGGATCAATGGAATGCAATATTTTTAGCTTAACTTGTACTTCTACAAACCACAAAAGAAATTTAAAATGGCCATCTGATCAAAGGATGCTCTGGTGGCATTTTGAATTTGTTTATCTACTTACCAAATGATAAAATATTAAACTTGTATAAATTAAAAGTATTTGCAAATAACATACTAAATGTGGCTAAAATAATATTTGTTGTCATTGAACAAGTGGAAAACATTATGGGAAACATGAGAAAAAACATGAGAAAATGCTGGGTACCATCATTTTCTTCTTTTCCCACATTGTTTTCAAAAGCCACTTTAGTCAAGGTTGTTAGAACACAGGACTGTTTGGTAAAGGGTTAATAGGAATCTGTAACTTCAAAACAGTGTCTACATTAAACATAGCTATAGTTGTGCTCAAGGGATAAAATAGAAAACAAACTGCTGGTTGAAGGACCTTCAGTTTTCATGAATGATAATTTCTTTTTCAGAAATTTTTCAAAGACTTAGACTCCAACAAACAATTCTTTATGCAAGTACGGCGGGCCGGCCGGTACGAGGGCGAGTCCCTCCCGGGCCCCCAGATGGACAACTTACATCAGAGATTACAGAAAGTGTGCACACAGGCCCCACAGCGTGAGCGCAGACTAGAGTTCGAGGAAATGAAATACCAGTTACTGGCTTTCCTGGTAGCCTCGGAAAATAAACTGAAAATGTGGACGGTCAAATATGGAAGACAAGAAAGTGTTGAAGGACTCCTTGAGGATTATAAGGTCAGTTATCAGTAACTGTTTCTGCTTGATGCGAAAAAAAAAAGAAAAAGAAAAAAGAAGAGCCATGCTCTGTGAAAAGGAGGCTTAACCCTTTCCCAAATGACAAATTTTGGACTGGTCCAAATTGAAAGAGTTTGCAGACGACAATTTTAAATTTGATGAAAATGGCAGAAAGGTCTCAAAAAGGGTAGAAAACACAGTGGGAAAAGGAGAAATTGCTCGTTACTTTTCCCACAGTGTTTTCAAAAGACTTGTACTGCAGACACGTGAAAACCAGGGCTTGTTTGGGAAAGGGTTAAGGCATTTGCGAAAAGTATCAACCCAGGTCGGCCTCCCCAGTCTACGCAGACCTGGGCCGAAAGTTTTCAGTATTAGTCAATTTTCTGTATGCCCAAGGATCAGTCTACTTCATGATTCAGACGGTTGTTAAAAAAAAGTGGCTCATATGGATCCATCATTATGTGATGGCTTAATTGGTATCATGGATCACGGAGAGGCATTAAGCCCCTTGTTGCCAGAGTGTGGCTTAAATGTTGGAAGAATCTGTCATAATGCATTTGTGCAGTTACTGAAGGAATTTATCAAAGTGTACATGTCCAGTTACAATACGAAATTTATACAAGATTTAACACATCTTTGCACAGCTCATGAAAATGTTGTTCGAAAAGATGCAATTTCTTGTTGTGAGCAATTATTCCTTTTCCACGAATGTTTTCCATATCATTCGAAAAAGATAGTTTTATTTTCTTCAAATGTTATTTCTTTGTGTAACTTATACTAGATGGTAGAGAGTCTGAAAATAGCCTGTCCAGTTATGGGTTAATTTTGAGATAATTTTTGGAAATAGAATACATTTTGTACCTGATGACAAAATTTTAAATCCACCCATACTGAAACCATTTGTAGACCACCAATTACAGTTGTAAGGGATTTGTCAGTGAAAGGGTAGAAAACATTGTGGGAAAAGGAAAATGCCCTTACCAGCATTTCCTCCTTTTTCCACAATTGTTTTCAAAAGCTGTTCTGGTCTAGATTGTTTTAACACAGGATTGTGTGGCAAGGATTAATTGATAAAGTACCTCATAGTGATTCTGTGTTGGCTATCAGCATATAACAAGAGCTCTGTATCAGATGAACATATTGAAAGCAATTTTGCGGACAACTAATTAGCTCTTCACAAAATTTTTGACTAATTCAATTTGAAGGCAACTGCAGATGACAAATTGAACTTTGTTCAAATGATGGATTTCGTCTTTGAAAGGCCACAACAGGTTTTGGGAAAAGGAAAAAAATGTTGGATACCAGTGTTTTCTCTTTTACCTTGATGTTTTCAAAAGCCCCCTTCTTTAGGGTGGTTAACATACAGGGTTACGAGGTAAAGGGTAAACCCTTTCCACACAATCCTGAGTTTCATTTTGACCATGCCAGAGAAGGCGTTTTAAAAAATTGAAAGAAAAGGAGAAAATGCTGGAAACCAGCAACTCATTCAGGGACAAATCCAATTATTTGAGCCAAATCTACGTTGTTGTCTGCAAATGCTTTCAAACTGGAGTAGTCTAAACCTTTGTCATCTTGCAAAAGGTTAAATATAGCTCATATAGTGAGATTGAAAAAGGAAACAAAATGGTGGTATCCACCATTTGTTCAAAAGCATTCTTCCTTGGGTTTACCTTGTACCACACAATCTCGAGTTTTAATGACCTTTAGAAAGAGGCCTTTTGAAACATTGTTGGAAAAGGAGAAAATGCTTGTAACCAGCATTTTCTCCTTTTCCCACAATGTTTTCTGTCCATCCCAGAACAAATTCCAATTTTTTAGACACATTTATTTTGTCGTTTGCAAATGCTTCAGTTTGGAAAAGTCTAAAATTTTGTCGTTTGATAAAGAGTTAATACATAGATTTGTTCAGTAAACTTTCGGAATGTTTGGTAAAGGATGCTTTTGATTTTATTTCAGGAATTTGTTCACCGTGGAAACCTATTCAAAAACTACGACAAGACCTATGATGCATGTAAGAAAAACTCGGATGCTTACAGGAAGGCCAACATTCCAAAAGATGAGATTGAGAAAATGAATGCTTACTTTGACGAGGTGAATGGACGATGGAAAAAAGTGTCCGTTGAAATCAAAAGTGTTCAGTCGATGTTGGAGGAAGTAATTGACTGCTGGAGAAAATACAATGCCTGTGTGGACGTGCTCACCGTGTGGCTGAACGAGGGGGAAGCTGTCATGTCAAAGTCTGCAGAACAGAAACAGGTCAGTGTGGAAATTGACTGCTTTTGCAGTATATTTTTGTGAAACATTGTTAATCCCTTACCACACAATCCTGAGTTTTAAGGACCCTGAGAAAGATGCCTTTTGAAAACATTTTGGGAAAAGGAGAAAATGGTGGTACCCAGCATTTTCTCCTTTTTCCCCACAATGTTTTCTTCTCCTTCAATGATAACTTTCACCATTTGGGCTACATTTAATTTTTTGTCTGCAAACGCTTTTAATTTGGACAAGTCTACATTTTTGCCATGTGGTAAAGACTTAATAAAAAAATGGACAATGTGTATGATATAACTGATGAAAAATACAAGTTTAAGACATGGTGAGGACAGCTTTCGAAAGCATTGAGGGAAAGGAGAAAATGATTTAACCATTTACTAAAGAACAAAATTTATGACTTGCCCAAATTAAAAGCATCTGTAGAAAATTCAGTTTGGTGGAAGTAAGGGTATTTATTTTTTAAACGACTTGACTATCCAAAGCTCACTTGCAACTTCGTGCCTGAATGTTGGAGTAAATTCAAATATTCATCAGATCATATTAAGTCTTCCATAATATGGAATTGTCTGAATCCATTAGTAATTTAAGATAATTGTAGTCAAATTATAAAGAGTTGAATAAGTAAAAGTCTGTAACTAAAAACATAACTTTTGTTTTACAGCAATTTTTCTCAGATCTGCCACAGTATGAAGAAAAACACAGAATATTGAACGAGGCTGGTAACTTTCTGATAGAGACAGTTGAGGAACCAGTTGCAGCAGAAATCAAACAAACCTTGCTCATGGTCAATAGACGATTTAAAGAATTAGTAGAACAATATCAAACATTTAAACAAGTGGAGGTGGTGGGGAAAGCCCGTAAAGAGTACGGAGAAGGGCTGAACAGATTATCAATGTGGCTGAAGGACGCTGAAGAGCTTCTGGTTAAAGAAGTGCCCTGTCAACATTCCATGCTCAAGGAATATTTGAACGAACTAGATGTAAGTGGTATTTTGTTTGGTTTTTTGTTTCATGGAACGATGCTTTACTGTACTATCAAATGTATTTCAGTTTTGTCACAGTGACATCTCACGTACCAATGACTTTCTTGAGCCTCACCAGTACTTGTAGTTACATAGTTGGCCCAACATAACATGGTGGTAATTTTCAGGACGAGTAATTCATAGATATTATGCTTGAATCCAAGCATGGCTAAGCTACTACAATGTTCTATGGAATAACAAAATTCTAGACTTGTCCAAATTGAAAGCATTTGCAGGCAACAAATGAAAGGTGGCCAAAATGATGGTTTCAATCAGTGTAAGGTTAGAAAACGTTATGGTAAAAGGAGTAAATGCTTGTTTGCCGGCATTTTCTCATTCTCCAACTGTGTTTTCAAGTTTTTTTTTCCTCAGTGTGGTTAAAACACAGGATTATTTAGGAAAGAATTAAGAGGATTTATGAAAGTCATAGAGACAGAGTTGATTCCTGTCTCACCACTTTGTTCTATCTTGGTCCATGTGGGTGAATTAGCCACTGGCTAGAGAAATGTGCTGTGGTTATTTTGAGTTAAGCAATAGTTAGACAGGTAGGTGCACTGGTCAGCCTGATATATTGGTAACTAAAAGACTTTTGAAAACAGCAATGAACAACAAATGAAAATTTATCATGTAGAAATTTTACAGAGTATAGGTTTATATAAAGTTTTAAGGGATTGCTATCTATTATGAGTATGCCACAATCAATAAAAATGTTAGTACTTACCTGTATATCAGAAAGTGCCATTAATTTATTTTTACATTTCAAACCTTTCAGACCTTTTCCAGTCAAATACCAGGTATAGAAAATGACTTCAAAGTAACCACAAAAACTGCACAGGCTCTGGTTAAAGAGAGTTCACAGGAAGTTGTAACAGAAATGTTACAATCACTCAACATTCAGAAAGAAGTGCTTGTTAGACTAAGAAGAGAGATTCCAGAGAAGACGAAATATCTGAAAGCACTGTTACCTAATGTAGAATCACTGGAGACTGGTCTGGTAGATATGAATGCCTGGTTAGATAAAGGAGAGTCATTGCTAGAAAACCACAAACTAGATGGTACACAAGAAGAAACTGAAAGTAGACTTGAGAGGCATAGGGTATGTGTAAAGTTTTATTTTAGTGTAAAGACTAAAATTGCAAAAAGGAACAGAAAGTTAGCTTGAGAGACATAGGGTATGTATAAGGTTTTACTCCAGTGTAAAAAGACTAAAATTGCAAAAAGGAACAGAAAGTTAGCTTGAGAGACACAGGGTATGTGTAAACTTTGTTTTAGTGTAAAGACTAAAATTGCAAAAAGGAACAAAAAGTAAGCTTGAGAGGCATAATTATTATGGTATGTGTAAAGTTTTATTTCAGTGTAAAGACTAAAACTGCAGAAAGGAGCAGAAAGTAGACTTGAGAGACATAGAGTATTATTAAGTACCTTAATAAAGGTTATTCCTTTTCCCACAATGTTTTCTCCCTACCAAAGACAAATTCAGTCATTTGAGCCACTTTTAATTTGTCATCTGTAAATGTTTTCGATTTGGACAAGTCTACATTTTGGTCTTGTGGTAAAGAGTTCAGCAAGAAGGAAAAGAAAGTAGACTTGAGAGGCATAGGTCATGTGTATAATTTTTACAGTGCCTTTAAAGAGAGCTTAGGAAACATTGCAACAGATGGATTGGACTGGCTGACGTGAATGCTTAGTTAGATAGTTACAAGCAGGTTGTGATAATGTTAATGATTCTTTTTCTCCATGGTGCAGACTTACTGTCTTTATTCCTGATAAGAACCTTTATTAATAAAAAAAATTAATAAAGACATGAACTAAATATAAAGATTTAACCCATTACCACACCAACCAGTTTTAACGACCCTGAAGAAGGCCTTTGAAGGCTTTGTGGGAAAATGAGAAAATCCTGGTAACCAGCATTTTTTCCTTTTCCGATGCTATTTTCTTCCCCATCAAAGACAGAAATCATCATTTGAGCTACATTAATTTTGTCATCTGCAAATACCTTCAGTTTGTTTCAGTCTAAAATTTTGTTGTTTGGTAAAGAGTTAAATTCCTTAAAGTGTCTTTCACAACTATCTAGTTGCTTTTGCAAGCAGCATAGATCAGATCAGTCTGCACAGAATATTTAATCTGATATTGATCTACTAAGTCAGCAGTGTCAATAAATTCTTCCCGAAAAAAGCAGTTCACCCTTTACCACACACCCGTAGATTTACCAACCCCGAGGACACAGACTTTTAGAAATATTGTGGCAGAAGGAGTTAATTTTCTTGGGCTCTACGAGTGATATTTTCATTTTTTCTGACACTTTTCTCAGAGATTCCCTAGAAGTTACATTTTCATGTTTTCAGGCCTTTTTCTCGGAGATCACCTACCAGAAGTCCATTGTTGAAAGCAAAAATAAAGTACACCAGAAGGTGTCTACAGCCAAACCCAAACTCAAGAATGTGGACTTTGCTACAGTGGATATGCCCATAGAGGAAATGAACAAAAGATTCCAGGTATCCATTGTAACATATTGTGTGACACTTTTATCCAATCAGATTAAGTGCATTTTGAAAATAAACTTTTGTTTGGTATAGAATCTAGAGCCGTCTTAACCCTTTACCAAATAAAATAGTGTTTTAATGACCTCGAGGAATAAAGCTTTTGAAAACATTGTGGGAAAAGGAGAAAATGCTGGTAGCCAGCATTTTTTCCTTTTGCCATAATGTTTTCTTCTTTACTAAAGAAAAAATTCATCCTTTGAGGCACATTTGATTTTTCGTCTGCAATTGCTTTGAGTACGGACAAGTCTAAAACTCTATTTTCTGGTAAAGATTTAAAGACATTGTTGACTTAACCCTTTCTCAAACAAGCCCAGGTTTTCATGTGTCTGCAGTACAAGTCTTTTGAAAACACTGTGGGAAAAGGAGAAATTGCTCGTAACGAGCAATTTCTCCTTTTCCCACAGCGTTTTCTTCCCTTTTTGAGGCCTTTCTGCCATTTTTATCAATTTTAAAATTGTTGTCTGCAAACTCTTTCAATTTGGACCAGTCCAAAATTTGTCGTTTTGGAAAGGGTTAAATTAATACCAAACTGATGTTTTTACATTGTTTCATGTTGTAACTAGTTCTTGTTCTTATTCTTGTATATCAAAAACTATGCTGCATTAGCATGATATTAAATTTTGATAATGGCTTGAATAAAGATTTAATGATAATCACTGGTCTAGATTTGAATACCATGCATGAATTAGGGAATTAATGAATTTTCAATGATGTATTACAGATAATTGCATATGAAAATATACTATAATGCTTGTATTTGACTTTAATTACCAATTGAAATCTTGTCAAACAGTCCTTAAATGTTGTCTATGCAAGTTTCATCAACAAAGGTGGTGTTTAAAAGTTCAAGTATTATTCATTTATAATTCTGTACCAATACTGGCAGGATGACGAAAACTGCTTTTATTTCTAAATGATTTTTAATAAGTTTTTCATACAGCTGGTGAATGAACCAATAGACAATCATGTTATGACTCAATGACCTAAGATGTCTTTTTCTCAAGAATGTGGAAAAATGAGTTGTTTATAGTCAAAAGAAACATTTTATTCTCTGACAGAAGAATTCCTGTTCTGTATTAGAATTTCCTGTATGTACCTTTAATAATGTATTGCAAAAACAATTACAACTTTTTTTAAAAAGATTGTTTAAAAATCTTTGTTGTAAACTAAAATGCCCTCTAGAAATTGAGATTGTGATCGAAAATTTATAAAATACTTTGTTGATGAAACTTACATCAGTAGGATTGCCAACCTTATTGTAAGAGACATGTTAAACCTCCATCATGCAAACATATTCAAAAGAATGTTTCATAATATCTCTTTTATCAGTTTGCACAGTAGACCTTTTCCACCTTAGCAAAAATAGGGGCTTTTTCGAACGACATCAATCAAGATCAGAGTACAGAATGTAGAATGTGCAGTTTGATCAATGTTTTAGATCATCCACTTGTTAGGTCAAGCCTGTAAGATAGATAAAAAGTTTCAGTGGACTGTATTTTCAGCGATTAAAACAGGTTATGTGTGTATATTTGGCACTGGACAACTTTTGGTGATATTATGTACAATGTAGATGGACATCAGCCCTCCAGATAAAAGGGAGTGATAGTATTCTAAATCCATTATTTCTCTTCCAAACTCTACATTGTGGGTACTCATTAGAATCGTCTCGATGAGATGATTCTAATGCGTACCCATAACGTAGGGTTTAGTGGAGAATAATTAATATTTTCGATTCTATAATCAAAATTGCTCCTCTATCTGGGTTCTGGACATACTGGTACACTGATACTTCATTAAATATTTCTTCCAAAATGATCTTGATATTTTAAAGATATGTTTTGTTTTCCAACTGAAAATCTTCATTTCAGTAATTTATCAAACCAAAATTGACATTGAAAATTGAAAGTGTGCAACAGTTTTTTTTGCAAAGCTATTTTTAGCAGCTGACTTGTTTAACCAGAATTCTTTATGGACGTAAGGTTGGCATCCCTATTACATTGATTTATGTTGCATTTGTGCTTTTAGACATTATCTGTAGTTTGCCATTGTTTTATTTGTATTGTTTGAAATGCCAGTTGTCAAAATGAAAGTGTATTTAAAGCATACAGTATGATTGCTTAACATAATTCACAAAGTGCATCTGTTGGACTTAATGTTGGATGGTCCTATGCCTTCAAAGAAAACAGAACTCTTGTTATGCATGTTCACATTTGATGAGAAAATAGCCATTGCTTAACTCTTTACCAAACGGCAAAATTTTCGACTGGACCAAATTGAAAGCCTTTGCAGACGACAAATTAAATGTAGCTTACATGGTGATTTATGTATTAGATAGGGTAGAAAACACTGTGGGAAAAGGAGAAAATGCTGGTTACCAGCATTTTCTCCCTTTCCCACAATGTTTTCCAAAGCCTTCTCTTTCAGGGTCGTTAAAACTCCGGACTGTGTGGTAAAGAGTTAACTCTTTACTTCACAATCCCGACTTTCGACAACCCTAAAAGCCTTTTGAAAACATTGTGGGAAAAAAGAGAAGATGCTGGTAAGCAGCATTTTCTCTTTTTCCCACAAAGTTTTCTACCCTTCCCAAATCAAATTTAAAATTTTTAGTCAAATGTACTTTGTTGTCTGCAAATGCTTTCAATTTGGATGAGTCTAAAATTTTGTCTGTGTTAAAGAGTTAAACAAAATCTTGAACCTTAGCTTTTTGTAAGATAGGTTATATGAAAAAATACTCTAGAAGTTTCTTCATAGTAAATCCTTTTATCTTTTTCAAAATATTTGTCTGTCATAGAAAAAAAGGCAGAGAGATATGGGGGTGGGCGGTAACCATAAAACTAAATTTGATAATCTCTCAGACAGGTCTAAAAGATAATTTTGAAAAAGAAAAAAAAGTTTTGTAATCTGGTAGAGGATTAAAAGAGATGGCCAAACTTGTTATGAATTCCCTCTTTAGAGCTAAAGTATTTGTAAGTTGGTGAACTTCTTTCAAAACACCAGTATGTGAACAGTTTTGTATTGGCACTATGGTTTTGAGAAGGTATTGGACCATTTGGCTTGAAGTACATAGAGTAGATTTAACCAAGATCTGCCAAGTAGAAACATATTAGTTTTCAGGACTAGAAGTAGAGAGCCTAGTGCTTCTTGCAGCACCTGTAAAAGGTGTCTATAGTTTTTGCTACTATGTTATATCACTACTGAGCCAATCATGAACCCACCACACTTTTCAGATTTGCATTTCTAAAGCCAAGGAATGGGAAAAGAAGTTGGATAACCTCTCACGCCTCTGGCGGGCCTTGCACCAAAAACAGCACACCCTTGAGGCGTGGCTAGACCAGGCCCAGGCCAATCTCGAGGACACGGAGGATGACTATGACAGTCTCATACGCAAACATAAATCATTTTTTGTGCGTGTAGATGAGCGCATGTTGCAGGACTACCTGCGTGCATGTCAAGATATTTTAATGGTTTTAGAGGAGGAAGATAGGGCTGCTCTCACTGAATCCATGGAAAACATACAACAAAGATGGGAGGTAAGGGCGCTGTTTTACATATGCTTGCCTGATGGGCATCTGACTCACTTGAGGCCATCTTCTGTTTCTTCTGCCAACTTTTTTTTTTTTTAATCTCCCTTTGTTTATTCTTCATATCTTGGAACAAAGCCTGTACTGGGGTCAAGGGTCAAATTTCATTTCATCAAGGAATTCATCTTATCAAAGATCTTTGTAGGCCAATGATATGCATTACTCTTCAGCGTAACTCATTACCACACAAATAAATTCTAGACTAGTCCAAATTCAAAGCATTTGCAGATGACAACAAGTGTGACTCAAATATTGAAATTCATTTTAGGCAGGGTAGAAAACATTGTGCTAAAAGGAGAAAATGCTGGTGACCAGCATTTTCTCCTTTTCCAACAGTTTTCAAACGGCTTTTCCTTCAGGGTCATTAAAACTCGGGATTGTGTGGTAAAGAGTCTATTTCTTGAACAAAAATTATCGCGACTGCTCGGAGCTTTGGATGCCATCGACGATCTGTCAAGTTAGTCAGAGGTCAGGTGAGTGCAGCGTGAGTTTCATAAGATGCTCTAATTTGGCTTTGTTTACTTTGCTAGCTTTCCTTGCTATTCAGACTAGATAGTCGGAGCTGTTTCCTTCTTTGTCATCCAAACATTTTGTAGATATTTAGCTAGAAGGTAGAGGTCGCCCAAGTATTTTTAGGTTTTTGGCTAGCTTGTATTTTGATACTTCATCAATGCACTTTCTTTTGTTTCAATCTAGAACACCCATTTGTCTAGAATGTCTGCTAGAAATTTGTTTCTTTGGTAGCTGTAGTACTTGGATTATCTTTTTTATGTGGGTAGTTAGGTTTTGCAGGATGTATAAGAATTTATTGGAGAGTTAAAATAGTACTGAAATGGATTTGTAAGTATGATAGATCTTTATTCTTTTATCATAAATGTTTGTATAGTATACATGTAGGTTGTTGGCTTTCCCACAACAGAACCTGTTGAATTGTGCAAGAAAAATAATAATAATTATAATAGGTGGCATTCTAGCAACCTTTATGGCCAATGGTCAAGCTCTTTTTCTAGAGCTAATTTCATCGTTGGAAACAAAGTGTGGAGAAAAAGTCTGTTGTGCAAACATTAGGATAGTGCATAGTGCAACCATATGAAGTAATAGATTTGATAGACATATTGGAAGGGTAGGCTAGAAATAGTTCCATTGTACACCATAGATGCAAGATATATTTGAGAATCCCAGAGTTATACAAATGCAATATAGTTCTCTAATAAAGAAAAAAATCCAGTTGTTTCTATTTCAAGACCCTTTTGGCCCAGTTCTGTCTGAAATATCAGACTATAGAGATACATTAGATCGCTTGTTTTTGCAGACAGATCTTGCCTACATTGTCAGCAAAAGTGATGATTATAGTCCCTAGTTTCCAATGGTTATTGTTATGGCTTTGTCCTGTAGCTAGTCCATAGTTCACTACTATGAACATATTTTTGGTTGGTTGTAAATTCTCACTTCTATATTACATGTGTCTGATTTAGTCAATGTTTTATAGTGAAGTGTATTTGGCTTTTATTTCCTCTTTAATTTAGAGGTCACATAAAGTTTTTAATTTTTCTTATATGTTGCATTTCTTCTATTTTTCTTGTGTCTGGTATTTGTTCTATTTTTCTAATATATGGCATTTGTTCAACCTTATATCAAAGGTTTTCTTTAATTTGAGAGCTGTGAGAACTGGTGTTTTATACTTATGAGAACTCCTCTTGCAACTGTGACATGCACAGGAAATATTATTGATTGAATTTAGTGATGCTCTGCTTCAGACTTCAGTTATGAGGGGGTGTAATTCTTTGCACATGTGGATTGCTTTGAAAGTCTGTTTGTGCATCAGTATTCAGAACCATGATTGTACTATAATTAGTCGCTGGTTTAAATTTGGTACACAATCTCATATAGATTGGCTGTATTCAATTTTTCATTTTCATCTTGATCTAGCTTCTAATTCCAACCAATTAGGCCAAATATCTTGTTTCTAGGTACACTCTGCTGAATGTTAGGTTGGCATTGTTCTTTTGTCTGCATTTGCTACCACATGACATAATTACTTTACCAGATGATCCATATTTTATCAGAGGAAAAAGAAGAAAAAGCTGGTAACCAGCATTTTCTCCTTTTCTAGCAATGTTCTCCACCCTTTCAAAGCCTGAACTCTGTACCGCAATGTTGCCAACATTTTAGCCTGGTCCAAATTGAAAGCATTGATGTAGACAACAAGTGTTGTACAAATTATGAATTTCGAGTTTGAAAGGTTATAAAACATTGTGGGAAAAGAAGGAAATGCTGCTTACCAGCATTTTCTCCTTTTCCCACAATGTTTTCAAATGTCCTTTTCCCTGAGGTTGTTACAACTCTGGATTGTGTAGTAAAGGGTGAAACCTTATTGAAAGCATAAATAAAAATTGTTGGACACAATTAGGTCAATTTCTAAAATATATACCCCATCATTTGAGCCACATTCGATTTGTTTTATGCTATGGCTTTCAGCGTGGACAAGTAGAAAATTCTGCCATCCAACAAAGCATTGAATACTTTACTTAGTTGAATATTTGAGGTGTAGTTGTTTTTATTCATGTAGTTTTTTTGCCTGAAATTTGTTGTTTGATTTTGATTGTTTAATTAATAAAGCTTGAGATTCAAACAATGCTGTATATTGTTTTGCTGTGATCATCTGGAGAATTATTTATTTTAGTATTTGTATTAGCTATTTTGTAGAGTAGGTTGTTTCTATTTTTTTGTTTTACATAAACACAGTTTAGGTGCTTATATTTGACCTTTTTGCTTGCATGCTATTGCTGTGAACATGGTTTGAACTTTTGCTACATTGAAATTTTGAGTTTGCTTGAGTGCTCAGCTTCTACCATAACACTATGTGTAAACTGTTTGACATAGACAATCCTTTATAAATTGGAAAATTTACTATAAAATCTTTGTATCATATTTCAACAGTATATATGTCAATATTTATACCCTTCAAACACTTTTTTCCCTCAATGCGCATCAGGTATGACACACTACCTCTTTAAACCACAACAAAATTAAGACTTATCCAAACTGAAAGCATTTGCAGATTACAAACTTAATGTGGCCTAATTGATGAAATTTGTCATTGAAAGGGTAGAAAAAGTGGTTTTCAGCATTTTTTTCCCTTGCTCACAAAGTTTTCAAAAGTCTTCTTAAAGGGTGGTAAGACATTGGGTATCAGTGATGTAGGTGTAGAGCATAAACCTCTCACATCAAAGGTTCTATGTTCAAATCCCATGATGATTGGGGGGGGGTCAACCTCTGTGAGTACCCACATCACGGCGTGAGTACTGGTCAACTCTTTTCCAAACACTAAATTCTGGACCGGACCAAACTGAAAGTGTTTGCAGACAACAAAGTAAATGTAGCTGCAATGATGATTTCTGTCTTTTATAGGGTAGAAAACATTTCTGGAAAAGGAAAAAATGCTGGTGACCAGCCTTTTCTTCCATTTCCCACAATGTTTTCAAATCTTTCTCAGGGTCATTAAAACTCGGGATTATGTGGTAAAGGGTTAAGGTTTCCAGGAAGCAATCACTGAGAGTGATTAATACAAGTTGTAAGAACATGTTGCACAATCAGTGTTTTTAAAATTTTATCCATATTAACTAAAATTATTTATTTCCATCTTTAGGACCCTAACCTTTGTCTATACAGGTAAGTATCTTGGCACAGCATAACAAAAATGTTTCTTAAGTAACTCTATACCACATGACAAAATTTTAGATGCAGCCATATTGAAAGCATTTGCAGATGACAAATTGCATTTGGCTCCAATGATTGGATTCTTCTTTGAACGAGTAAAAATCATTTTGGACAAAGGAGAAAATACTAGTAACCAGTAACCAGCATTTTCTCCTTTTCTACAATGTTTTCAAACACCTTCTTCATGGTCATCAAAGTACAAGATCGATTGCTTAAAGGTCAAGTCAAAAATGTTCTGTTGTCAATGTTTGCAGCAAATCCAGAAGATTGCCCCTGTAAAGCTGATCAAGCTGGAGTTTTGTATCCAAGAAGAGAAATTTATGGGATCGGTAGAAAATGCAGAGAAAACCATCAACCAGCAGCAACAAAAACTGCAGCGTAGAGAAAATGTGAAAGAGACACTGCAGAAACATAAGGTAAGGATGAAGGATTAAGTTTCCTTTCTTAGTTTATTCTTCAGTACATAATTTCTAATGTGAGCTAGTTAATTAATTGCAGAAATTATGCACACTTAAAACACAGATTTTGATGTTTCATTTATGCTGTTGTTGGAAAAATCGGCTGGGTGTAGTTTCCAAAAAAGCATGTACATGTAAACAGTTTTTATTCAATACTGCAATGGTTATGAGCCATACTCTGGCAAAGGGGGATTTAATGCATCTCCATATTACATGATACTAAGCACGTCATCACATAATTCCGGATCTATGAAATCCATTTTGTCTAACAACCAATTGAATTACGAGGTAGAATGATCCTTTGACATACAGAAAATTGACCAATAGTAAAAAGCTTCGACCCAGGTTAGCCTCCATGGACCGCACAAGCTGACCTGGTTCCATACAATGTGCAGATGCATTTAACCCTTTTTCACAGATTAGGGCTCAAATAGATGTGCCGATAACATTTCATTTCCATTAACCCTTTCCCAAACGACAAATTTTGGACTGGTCCAAATTGAAAGAGTTTGCAGACAACAATTCTAAATTTGATGAAAATGGCAGAAAGGTCTCAAAAAGGGTAGAAAACACTGTGGGAAAAGGAGAAATTGCTCGTTACTTACGAGCAATTTCTCCTTTTCCCACAGTGTTTTCAAAAGACTTGTACTGCAGACACGTGAAAACCAGGGCTTGTTTGGGAAAGGGTTAAGAGATCAAAATTTGTTGTTTTGTTAACTCTTACCACACAATCCCAACTTTTAACAACCCTGAGAAAGAAAGCTTTTGAAACTTTGTGGGAATAGGAGAAAATGCTGAAAACCAGCATTTTCTCCTTTTCCCCTAATGTTTTCTACCCTTTCATAGACAGAAATCATCACTTGAGCTGCATTTAATTTGTCGTCTGCAGATCCTTTCAATTTAGTTGAGTCCAAAATTTTGTTGTTTGGTAAAGAGTTATGGGTGCAGAAACACTAATGTTGTGTAATTACAATTTCAGCAAATGTTCCATCAAGGAGACTTCCAGAAAACTTGTGTGAAGTGCCTAGAGTCAATGGACACCTTATCTAAGGACCTTTTACGTCAAGACAGCCGGGATTCATCACTACGGGAACAGTATGAGATACATCGAGACAGATGGGCAAGACTCAAAGAAGCCATCGATTCAACATTGCTGTCTCTGAAACAACTGCCAGAGCGATGGAAGGAGTATAATGCTAAGTAAGTATTGATTGATCATGTATTTAATGGTTTTCTTGTATCTTTGCATGTTTCATTGAGGAAAATTGTGAATCCAAATTTTGGCAGCTTATACAGGCATAGTAGATCAAGGACAGCTGCACAGATTTGTTTGATCTTAAGTCTTGTCAGTGTTAGTGGCAATATATGTGTCACTTTCCTCTCCAGGGGCCATATTCACCAGCCAGTCTAAATTGTTTTCTTAGTCTAGTTCTAGATTTAGAAAAACAGCAATTTCTGATTGGCTGACCCATTTGGTTCAGATAATCTCAGACTTGCATTCGTGTCAAATTTAGCCTATCTTAGAGAATGAGGGAATGTCATTCAGAATGTTGATTACAGGCCAAGAAATTATCAGTTCAGTTCAATAACTCTAACAGTCAACCCATTACACAACAATCCTGAGTTTTAACCCTATCCCAAACGGAAAATTTTACACTCTTTCAAATTAAAAACATCTGCAGACGACAAATTCGAAACTGGTACAAATGAGCTTCGGGTCTCTGATATGGTAGAAAACAATGTTGGAAAAGGAGAAAATGGTGGTTACCAGCATTTTCTCCTATACCCACAATGTTTTCAAAAGCATTCTTTCCCTGGGTTTTGAAAACCCGTGATTGTTTGTTAAAGGGTGAATGACCCCAAGAGACAAGGTTTTGAAAACATTGTGGTAATTAGAGAAAATTCTGTTAACCAGCATTTTCTCCTTTTGCCACAATGTTTTCAAAAGCCTCCTCTTTCAGGGTCGTTAAAACTAGGGATTGTGTGATAAAGGGTTAAATAGGGGAATCCGTTTTTGAAAAGGTAGAAAACAAGAAATTTTCTCTTATTCCTAGAATGTTTTCAAAACCCTTCCTTCCCCTGAGTTGTTAAAACACAGAGACAGGGCATACATACCATTCCCATGCATATAAATTGCAACTCTTTACCAGATGACAAAATTTTGGACTTGTGCAGATTGAAAGGTTTTGCTATTTGCAAATTTCATACACTTCCAAAGACCATCCTACCTCCTGAGTCAGCCTGTCATCAGACAAAATGGATTTTATGGATCGGTAGTCATGTGATGTCTTGAGTTGTATAATGCCAGAGCATGGCTTATATGAAAATGTCTAATATTGGGTTGACATTAATGCTATTTTATAAAATATTCTGATCTGATGCTTTTTGTAGGCTTGGAGAGTTCACCAAGTTTGTAGAGACAGCTGAAGACCTTGCTAAACAATTACAGAGGGAGGATCTCTCTACTGATGAATACAAGGACCTACAGGCCCAGTTTCAGGTAAGGGTCGGTACCAGACAGCCATCAGGGCTCCTTCATAGTAAAGGCTTTGGACTTGTAATTAGAAAAACCCTGATTCAATTCCTTCTAGTGGTGCTTATTACACGGTAGTTGATTGATTGATTGTGTGGTGTTAAACCCCGTTTTCAACATTATTTCAGTTATATTGCAGCAGCCAGTGCACCTATCCATGCTTTCCAGGAGTTTCTTTACCAGTACTTTGCAAAATATTCTTCCCAAGCCACTGGCTGCTTTCCCACATAACCACTGTCGAAACAATGATCAACTGTGAGAGAGGAAAGAATCCTGTTAGAGTGACTATCAGCAATTTTTTAAAAGAAATTGGCTGAGCAGGGGATTCGAACCAGCAAGCTCCTGTTCTCAACTCCTGTATGCTACCGACTGTTCTGGGCATTGAAACTGATTAGTCTAATGTGGACTAGTTCCGATTTTAGTCTTTAAATGGGTTTGAAGTAAACTTATGTCAACTCTTATTTCAGAGAGCTCTGAAGAACATGAACAAATTCAGAGATGATTCAAAGTGGCTGAAAGATAACCTCGAAGAACTCCTGCAAGATTCAGATGATGCCAATGCCCAGCAAGAACGACGTCAGCTCGAGAACATGTTAGGAAGATTTAATAATCTTCTGCCTAACATGGAGAAAACCTCAGATAAATCGGCCCTGTTCTCGAAGGCATACGATTTTAGAGATGGTATAGATCGTAGATTTAGCTGGCTGGATGATGCTCAGAAACAAGTAATGGAGGAACCTTTTATTGATGGGCTGGAAGATGCAAGGACTTGTCTGCATGAACATGAGGTATGTATAGAACTTGAAGTCAAGATCATGAAAAAAGTATAAGTGTCTACAAATATACACTACCTTTTTCAATATACAGTTGAACCTGTCCTAGAGTGTACCTGTATTAAGCAACTTACTGTTAAAAGGGACCACTGTTTTGATCTGCATCCCTTCATAACCATCAGAGTGTCAAATAAGCATAACAGATATTTTCAGTCAAGAAATAAAACCTGAATGAATTCTATTTCCCGGTTGCTTTTTTTGCCCTTTATGTCTTGACAGTGCACATAGTGTCAGTCAAAGATTAGCATGGGTTTTTTTTTGCATTCTGATCTTGATCTGGACTGATGGTAAGGGCAATTATAGTTGTGAAAGGCGCTGTAAGAGTTGTGTTAACTTTTGAAGATGCATTTTATGGTCACCTGCTGTAGTAGACCACTTTTCTAAGTGCCCTTTCCTAACAAAGACATTTTAGATCCCTCTCCAAATTCAAAGCATATTCAGACAGCAAATGATGCTCAAATGATAGAATCTGTCTTGGGTAGACAACATTGTGGGGGGGAAAGTAGAAAATGCTAGTTACCAACATTTTCTCCATTTCCATCTATATTTTCTACTCATAAATTGAGCTACATTTTATTTATCTAAAAATCCTTTTAATTTGGATGAGTTTCAGATTTTGTTGTTTGGTAGAGAGTTAACCCTTTACAACACAACCCTGACTTTTAACAACCTTGAGGAAGAAGCCTTTTCAAAACACTGTGGGAAAAGGAGAAAATGCTGGTAACCAGCATTTTCTCCTTTTCCCACAATGTTTTCTACTCATTCAAGAACAAATTTCGTCATTCCAGCCATCTTGAATTTATCGTCTGCAAATGCTTTGAATTTTGACCAGGCTAAATTTTTGAGTTACGACATAGCTTTACAGGAAGAGGCTAAAGTGTGAGCCATTGCCAGAAACATAGGATAAAAGCTGCATTTGTGCACTCCTGCATGAATTTCAGAATTTCATACTATTTACATGTAGCACAGAACATCTTACTTGGGTTTCTGTGCTCTGTTATAGCTCTACTGGCCAAAGGTCAGCAGAGGTGATATAATGGCACAGTTTCTGTCATCCGTCTGTTAAGTCTTTTTCTTGTTTACTCATCTAAGTCTACATTAAAAATTTTGTAGTTGGATTAACATGAAACTTGTACAGTTTCTTTATATCATCAACAGCTTGAACCCTATTGATTTTGAAAAAAACTGTGACAATTGGTAAGGGAAAATTCGCCATTTGAAGTTGAGATTTACATATCTTGTTTACATGATAAAGTCGGCATTTGTGGTCAGATTTTCATGAAAGTTGCACAGTTGCTTTATATGATAAACAGCGTGAACCCTATTGATTTTGAACAAAATCTTACAGTAAGGGAAAAGTAGCCATTTAAAGTTGAACATTTGCATTTCTTGTTTACATGACAAAGTGTGCATTGGTGGTCTGATTTTCATGAAACTTGCAAAGTTTCTTTATATTATCATTGAATCCTATTGATTTGAATGAATTCTGCCAGTTAGTAAGGAAAAGTAGCTATTTAGATTTGAACATTGCCATTTCTTGTTTACATGATAAAGTCTGCATTTTGTGATCCAATTTTTTTGAAACTGGGACAGATCATTGGTATCGCATCAGCAAGGGATTGAACCCTATTGAAAATGAAGAAAATCCAGCAATCGTTTTAGGAAAAGCAGCTTGATGACGTAGTCTGGTTTACTCAACATAGTCCACATTATTGGACCCATGTCTTTGAAATTTGTAGGGATTGTCTGATACAATGACTATTATTGCATAAAATGTATGTTTCTGGGCTGTTATAAGCATGTATTTACGGGGAAAAACCGGGCGTTAACGGGAGAAAACATGGATTAATCAGTAAAATCAAGCGCCTTTAATGCCGGGCTTTGTACTTTGAATATCCTCGATCCAAGCCAACCTTGTAAACAGTGTACGCTGAATGTTTGTTCTTGTCAGATACATTCCAAGACTCCAACCAACAAAGCTGTAGGAACTTGTATCATATTAGATCCTTACTATAGCTTGTCTTTGATGATTTTAATACACCACAAACGAAATCTTACACAATATCTCGGTATTATCAAGATCTGAGCAAAAAATCAGTCATGATGCACTCTATATCCCACCAACTTGCTTAACGTGGTTGGTAATTCCTTCACTTGATATATCCCTTTGACTCCTTTCAGTTACAGAAATTTCATATCCACTCATATATCCTAGTTGTAATTGATCCAAAACTGTGCAAGTTAATCCCACAAAAGTCCACTATGTACTAAATATCATTAGAAGTGAATTTTAACAAGATATTGAAACAGCAGCATAGTACTATATGGCCCCTCACTATGCGTAACAAAAATTTCATTGTCGAATTCCATATTTGACAGGTATAAGTCGGTACAATTTGAGTCTGTCTCTATGCATTTCTATGGAAATATTTTTTGCTTTCTTTGCAAATTATTGCTAAAATACATTTATTTTGTGCAATATTGGCATTAATTCACGTTTTTTTGGTCGTTTACATTCTCAGAGGCCCTCAAAATGGTTAAACGCCCTGGTGCTTTGCACCCGGGCGTTAAACAATTTTCAGGACTTCTGCGAATGTTAACGACCTCAAAAACTTGACTTAACCCTATAATAAAACTTACCAAGTTTGATTAGATTCCAAGGAATAGGTTTTGAGGAATTAAACTTTAATTATTTTACCATGCATACTCTTTTTGCTGTCTCTTCGCATTTTTTTTTTTGTGTGTGTGTGAATTTGTCTTTTTCAATTTGCTTCATGAATTCATGGTGTATGCTAGAAAATAATCAAAATCACCGCCAGTAGAGCAATTCAGGCCCTCAAGGTTTTTTGCTGTAAAATGATAGGTACAAAGGTAAACAGTGATCAAAAGAGATTCTTAATATGTTTAGCTCCACGAGGCAAAAGCCAAGGAGCTTATCCCATGGCCCTATGTCCATCATGTGTTTGTTTATGTGTTAACTTTTATTTCAAATAATTGCTTCTTTGAAACTACCCATCCAGTTTTGTTGGAGCTTCACGGAAATCATTGATCCTGCCATGGTCCTCCTCAGAATTTCTTTAAAGAATTTAGTTTCTTCAGATACTCTGGAAAACTTTAAAAATCTTCACCAAAATGTCAGTATGGAATTCTTTACCAATAGGCAAAAATGATCCTTTGGTTGACCTCTGATAGATTTCTTGATGTACTTTTGAAGTAGCAAAGAACATGGCTGTTTTGATTTGGCTGAATTATAGGTCATAGTAAGCTATTAGTTAGGCTGATAAAGTTTAGTAAAAGTAACCCCAGTCTTCCCTACAGGTAAAATTTCATTTATATTAAAATTGAGATGTAAGTTATACTTGATTAAATATGCATTTATTCATCGACATTATCTTTGCATATGAAAAAGATTGGACTGCTTTTGGGCTAGGCTTATTTTCTTTATGAAATTCCATTTTGATACAGAAGTCTTATAGTTAAATGCCTCTGTTGATGCCAATTAATGTTTTACAACCAGTGGAGTGACATAAAACCATTATGGCTGTCTTGTTTATCAATGCCAAGGGTGCATGTTGAATGACTTTCTCTCTTCATGGAACACAAAGAGTCCAAAGAACATTAGTAAATCTATAAGTTATATCAGTAATGAGTGGATGATGTTTTGGGTGATAAAAGAATTTAGAGCAAGTTATCTAGTTTAGTCAAACAACATGCTAAACAATTTAAAACTTTTTGAAGACTTAGTTATTGCTGAACTAAAGGATCTAGATAAATGGAGCCAGACCTTTGTCAAAAAGGGTTGCTTGAACATAAGAACATAATAATGAGGACTCTAAATATAGGTTTATGTCACAGACTGATAGTAGCAGTCACCATGGTTCAGATATGTATTGTTTAACATCACAGTTCTATGTACTCTATGATATATAATTTTACAGGGCCGAAACCATGAAGTATGTAAAATATCGTAGCTTAAATGTACTCGTTAGAGTACAAAAACAGCCATTTTTTTTTTTCAAATACAAGCTTTTTGTTCCCCCCTTTGTCTCCCGGTGTTCGCATATTGTTCCAAATTACAGTGTAATGTCTTGTACTCTTTACCACACAGTAAAATTTTAGACTTGTTCAGGAAAAAGCATTTGCAGACAACAGATTTAATATGGATTCAATCAAGTTTTTCTCATTAATAGGGTTAAAAACAATGTCAGAAATGGAGAAAATGTTGGTAATTTTTTACCAGATAATAGAATTTTAGACTCCAAATTAAAAGCACTTGCAGACAACAAAACAACTGTGACTCAAAAATGGAATTGAAGGAAAGAATTTTTAAAAAATGAAGATGTTTTCAAAGCCTTCTCTTTGGGTTTGTTAAAAGCCTAGATTGTTTGATAAAAGGTTAAAAAATAATCAATTTTGACTATCAAAATGCCAGTGTACTCAGCTGATTTTTAATGACTAAAGAATGGAACAATATGCTACTTGTATAATCAGATTATGGTTCACAATTTAGGTTGATTTGCACAAAATGATTGTGCAATTCCTACACAATCCTTTGTTACGGGAAGGGTTACTAACAGTATCTTTCTCAATCTGTCATACTTTCGTCTGCTCTAACCTTTATTTTTACAAAAGATGTTCACAGGATTTATTTTAAAGTTCATTAAAATATATGTTTTATTTATACTGTTCATGTCCTATGACCAGAATACAACTTTACACTTGTCACAACATTTGAGTTGTTTAAAATGTCTTTTTTTCTTTCTTAGGTCTTTTAAGTGTGTAAAGCCTATTTCATTCACAAGAATATTTCATTTTGTGGCACCACTGTCAAGTTTTCCATTAGTCTTTTCTGGTTTACGCAGAAGTCCGCATTTCTTGTTTACGCCATGATGTCAGCATTTTTTAACACATTCTTGTTATGTAACAACTTTCAGCTCCCATTACTTTGAAATGAGTTTGGAGTTATTATTTCTATGCATATGAAAAGCCCTACTTAGTTTGGTTTGATTACCAAGAAAAGGTTTGATTTGATTACCAAGAAAAGGTTTCAAAATATATGCACTTATTTAATTTCCTATTAAACATGCATATACTGGTATATTAAATAAAATGCTGTCACTGAGACCAGTGTGAGCTCAAGCCTAGTTCAAACCTTCAAAAAATTTAAGATGGTTTTGGGGGACTCTTGTTTGTTTGTTTTTTTCTTAAGTTCTTGATTGATTGATAATAACCATGCATTCATGAAATTTTGTCGGAAAAGAATTACTGTGACTAATTTTTTTCCAAGTTTATTGAAAGGGGTGGGTGGAAGTGGGCTGTCTTTCAAGGCTATTTTACTTTAATGTTCATGAAATCCTAAAATGTGGCATCAGGGTTAATAGGGTGAATCGGGGCATAGGGCCTGCTATTCTCTTGGATATATTTATATACGTGGAATGATAAGTTCAATCATGATAAGCAAGGCATTGCTCTAATGATGAAAGACGATTGAACCCTTTACCACACAGTCCCGACTTTTAACAATCCTAAGAAAGAAAGCTTATAAAAGCATCGTGGGAAAAGGAGAAAATGCTGGTAATCAGCATTTTCACCTTTTCCCACAATATTTTCTACCCTTTCTCTGCAAACTTTCCCCATTTGAACCACATTTAATTTGTCATCTGTAAGTGCTTTGAATTTGGTTGAGTCTATAATTTTGTTGTGTGGTAAAGAGTTAATTACCAAGAGTTGTCTGAGATGGGTTTTAAGCTACTGCTTTCAGTGGTTTGTTTGATTTGTGTGCTTTCATGATGTTGCCCCCCAAAAATCCCTAAACTACATGCTTTGATGCATATTTGTGTGAGTCTGTCTGTCTGTTCTAGGTAATTATTGTTATCCTGCTTTACTCTTTAGCAGACAACAAAATTTTAGACTTGTCTAAATGGAACACATTTGCAGATGACAGAGTGAATGGGGCTCACATTATGGTTTTGTTTTTGGAAGGGGAGAAAACATTGTAGGAAAAGGAGAAACTGCTGGTTACCAGCATTTTATCCTTGTCTCATAATGTTTTCAAAAGCCCTGTTTATTGGGGTCGTTGAACTTTGGGATTGTATGGTAAAGGGTTAAGCTTTGTAGCTTTAATCAAAAGGTTTAACCCTTTACCAGACCACAAAATTCTAGCCTTGACCAAATTGAAAGCATTTGCAGACAACAATTTCTGTGGGGCTCAAATGGTGCAATTTTTCTTTGATAGTGTAGAAAACATTGTGGGAAAAGGAGAATATGCTGGTTACCAGCATTTTCTCCTTTTCCCACAATGTTTTCAAAAGGCTTCTTTCCCAGGGTTGTTAAAAGGCGGCATTGTGCGATAAAGGTTTAAGAAGAATTGCAAAAGGAGACATAAGCGTCCATGACAAAGCAAGAGGGTTTTTCTGTTGATTTGTTGATTTCTCTCGCTTTTTCTCTAAGACTTAAATTCTTTCTATGTTTACCCTCTCTCTGTTTCAGACCCTTAAAATAGAGAATCTTGATTTCCAAAACAAAACAAGCAAAAACTTAAGGAATAAATAGACACTAGCACAGGATATAGTAGTTACTTGTTGTATGTAGACATTGAACAGAATCTTGATTTTCAGACAAAACATTCGCAAAATGTAGTGAATAAATAGGCAACAATACAGGATATGGTAGTTTTTTGGTGGATCCAGACACTGAATGAAAACCTTGACCTAATTATGAATCTAACCCTCAGCGTTACAAATATCCCAAATTTAACAACTTGGAGAATGAAGCCTTTTGAAAACATTGTGGGATGCTGGTAATCAGCGTTTTTCTCCTTCTCCCACAATGTGTTCTACCCTATCACAAACAAACTCCATCATTTGAGCAGCAAATTAAAGTGTCATCTGCAAATGCTTTCAATTTGGATGTCTACATATTTGTCGTGCGGTAAAGGGTTAACCAGATGACAAAATTCTACGCTTGTCCATATTACAAGTTTTTTTGACAAATCAGACCTGGCTTAAATGATAGAATTTGTCTTGGATCTACACCATTACATTATCTCTTTACCAAACGATAAATTTTTTGACTTGTTCAAATTGAAAACATTTGCAGACGGCAAATTAAATGTGGCTGAAATTGTCTCTGTCTATTATATAAATTGTCTATGAAAGAGTAAGAGATGTTGTGGGAAAAGGAGAAAATGCTGGTTACCGGCGTTATCTCTTTTTTTTCACTTTTTTCAAAAGTCTTCTTCCTTATGGTCGTCAAAACTGGGGATTGTGTGGTAAAGGCTTTTACATGTGTTGTAGATGGGAATTATTGCTAAAACAGCCTTGAAAATACAAAACATTTTGCTGTTGTTTTTCTACAAATTACATTAATGTAATAATTTATTACAATTCTTGGGCATTCCAAGCCATAGCAGTCCTCTCTATTAACCATTTACCAAATAGTCCCAATTTTTAATGACCCTGAGGAAGAGGGCTTTATAAAAAGTTGTGGGAAATGGAGAAAATGCTGGTAACCAGCATCACTTTGGAAGACAGAATTTGTATTTTGAGTGACATTTGCTGTTGCAAATACTTTCAAATTTTAATTTTTTTTTTTAAATTTTATTGAATTTTAAAGAATTAACCCTTTCCGAAACAAGCCCTGGTTTTCATGTGTCTGCAGTACAAGTCTTTTGAAAACACTGTGGGAAAAGGAGAAATTGCTCGTAACGAGCAATTTCTCCTTTTCCCACAGTGTTTTCTACCCTTTTTGAGACCTTTCTGCCATTTTCATCAAATTTAAAATTGTTGGCAGCAAACTCTTTCAATTTGGACCAGTCCAAAATTTGTCGTTTGGGAAAGGGTTAATTTGGAAGTTCCAGGTTAGATTATTCACATTAGATGGATAAAGGGTGTACACGGTCCTACCTTTAGATTCAGATTGTTAATGCCTTCATTCTATGATGATCCTCCACCTTCCTCCAGTTTTGTCTGAAAACAAAATTACAAAAAAAATTGTTTTAACTCTTTACCACTCAATCAGCAATTTTAACTACCCTGAAGAAGGCTTTTAGAAAACATTGAGGGAAAAGAAGAAAATGCTGGTAACCAGCATTTTCTTCTTTTCCCACAATGTTTTCAACGATCTCAAAGATCTCGTTTGTGCCCGATTTTACTTGTCATCTGCAAACGCTATCAATTTGGACTGGTCTAAAATTTTGTTGAGTGGCAAAGAGTTAAGTAAATCGCTAGCTGAATACTTCCAGCAGAGAACAGGATGTGTCTAAACTTTTAGGTAAATAGTTTAGTTCTGTTACTGAGTTGCTGTTTTCGGATGGAGAGACAGAAATTTTATGTGATGGAAAAGGTTTATAGATTGACATAGAAGTAAGATGATATATAAGTTTATTCTTAACCCTGACATAGAAGTAAGATGATATATAAGTTTATTCTTAACCCTTTCCCAAACGACAGAGTTTGGACTGGTCCAAATTGAAAGAGTTTGCAGACGACAATTTTAAGTTTGATGAAAATGGCAGAAAGTTATCAAAAAGGGGAGAAAACACTGTGGGAAAAGGAGAAATTGCTCATTATGAGCAACTTCTCCTTTTCCCACAGTGTTTTCAAAAGACTTGTACTGCAGACACGTGAAAACCAGGGCTTGTTTGGGAAAGGGTTAAATACAAGCTTTTGCCTCTTTTGAGATTTGAGATTCTTTAAGAAATATTCTTTTTATGAGGGTGAGAAAGATGGAGAAATTGATAAAAGTAGTTCCTTTAACCCTGTACCACACAAGCCCAAGTTTAAATGACCCTGAGAAAGAAGGCTTTTGAAAACATTGTAGGAAAACGAGAAAATGATGGTTACCAACATTTTCTTCTGTTCCCACAATGTTTCTAACCTTCAACAGACAAATCCAGTCATCTGATCTGCAGATGCAGATGCTTACAATTTGGATGACTGAAAAATTTTGTCATGTGGACATGTAAAGGGTTAAAATATTGTACAAAGCACGACCTTACCTTTTTGTGTGGTTTATCAAGGTCACACTGCACAGATCTTGCAGTCTGAGCATGGATCACCACTGTATGTTGCATTACAATGGACTTTGTAGGCCAAAGATCAGACTACAAAGGTTGTGCTGTCTGATCTTAGTTTACATTGATGGAAAGAGTATCGTAACTCACAAATTTAATTGCCTTAGAATTATGAGTTCATAATACTGAATATTTGATCCTTAAATTGCCACATAAACAAATAAACCAAACAGACACTTTTAGTCTAGAAATTAGACCCAAAAATTTGCAATTTCAAGGCTGTCCACAGTCTCCTCAAAGTGGATAGTGTAGGTCAGAGATCAGACTGCATGTTTTGTGCAGTCTTATCTTGATCTACACTGGCTGCAAAAGCAACTGTAGTTGTGAAAGACATTTAAAGGGTTATCAGAAATGTATCATCAAAATAATATTTTATTGTTTTTATTGAAAGATACTGGAGAAGAAAAGTATTTTTAGCTTAGCTTTTTTTGAAGCCCTGTTGTTGTCGTCATCTGCGTCTTTGCGCAAAAACTTCGACATTTTATAATATCTGTGTCATTACTGACGATATTTACTTCAAAATCAGACTTATCAAAAGGGGAACCAATACAGCAGGGGCAGGTAATCATCAAAATATTTATGACACAGTTATATCCACGACTTACATTTTTCTCTGAAAATCAATTTATTTCTCAAAGCAACTGCAGCCAAGTGTTGGCACCCACATGCTATGCTCTTGTTTATTGTCCCTTTACCACACAATCTCAACTTTTAACGTCCCTCAGAGAAAAAGCTTTTGAAAACATTGTGAGAAAAGGAGAAAATGCTCCTTTTCCCCCAATGTTTTCTACCCTTCCCAAAACAAAATTCAAACTTTGAGTCACATCTGATTTGTTGTCTGCAAATACTTTCAATTTGGACCAGCCGAAAATTTTGTTGTTTGGTAAAGAGTTATACCAGTAATTCATTTTCAAATGTATGTTTGTGTTTATCTACAGAGCCTGATGTCAAGATTAGACAAAGAGAGAGATGCCATTATGAGGGAACTGGAAGAAGGAAAGCGGCTGCAGAAAGAGAGAAATGCTCCCGCTTTTATTACACAGAAAATGGTAGACCTGGAACGCAAACTGAGAGATACCGACCAGCTTGCTGAAGCCAAACACACTAAACTAAAGGTACTTCTGAATTTGTTTTTCTTTCAAGTTGATGGTAATGCTTACAGCACCAAATAAACATCTTGATGAAGATTGGACAGATGTAAATTAACCCTTTACCATATAATTCTGAGTTTTAACGACCCTGAGGAAAGAGCCTTCTGAAAACATTGTAGGAAAAGGAGAAAATGCTGGTTACCAGCATTTTCTCCTTTTCCCAAAATGTTTTCTTCTCTGTAAGAGGAAAATCTCATTATTTTATCCACTTTTGATTTGGTATCTACAAATGCCTTCATCTTGGGCCACTCTAAAATTTTGCTGTTTAGTAAAGAATTAACATAGTGCAAGGGGCTTTAAGGGTAAACAAATAACAACACAGGCTATTTCAAAACCTACTGTAACCTTTGAAGTGCCTTTTATTAGTATAGTTGCCTCTGTGGCCTGTATAGATCAAAAGCACACTGCACAAAATGTGCAGTATCATCTTAGAACTACATTTTCAACTTTGCTGAGGCATTCTGGACAAGTGCAACCGTAAAATTATTAGCATCTTAACCTTTTACCAGATGACAAAATTTTAGCCATGTCCAAATTGAAAGCATTTGCAGAGGACAATTTCAGTGTGGCTCAAATGGTGCAATTTTCCTTCGATTTGGTAGAAAACAGTGTGGGAAAAGAAGAAAATGCTTGTTACCAGCATTTCCTCCTTTTCCCGCAATGTTTTCAAAAGGATTCTTTCCCAGGGTCTTTAAAAAGCGGCATTGTGTGGTAAAGGGTCAAGTCTTTACTTAATGACAACAGTTAGGACTGGACCAAATTAAAGGCTTTGCAGGGGACAAAGCAGATGCTGTGGAAAGAAGACAATTCATCTTTAGTCTTTACCACGTGACAGTATTTCAGACTGGTCCAAATTGAAAGCATTTGCAGACGACAATTTAAATGTTGCTCAAGTGGTGATTTCTGTCTTTGATAGGGTAGAAAACATTGTGGGGTAAGGAGAAAATGATGGTTTCCCACAATGTTTTCAAAAGATTTCCTTTTCAGGGTCGTTAAAACTCGGGATTGTGTGGTAAAGGGTTAATTTGATTGTCAACAATGTAGGACAAGGAAGAAGAGTTGGATATATTTTACAAGGATATTTTGAAACTTATCTTCCAAATATTTGAGATAAAAATAGACAAAATTCAATCATGAAACATTTTTCTTTTCAGAAAAAAGTTGAGGATTGGCAGCAATATGAAGGAGAGAAGACCAACTTGTTACAGTATTTAAAACAGGCAGAAGCTGAATTGGAGAAACCTTTAGCCACCACTGGTCAGGAATTGGCACAGAAAGACTACTCCTCCAAGAAGGTGAGTTACAGGCTTAACCCTTTACCGCACAATGACGCCTTTTAACGACCCTGGGAAAGAAGCCTTTTGAAAACAATGTGGGAAAAGGAGAAAATGCTGGTAACCAGCATTTTTTCCTTTTCCCACAATGTTTTCTACCCCATCAAAGAAAAGTTGCACCATTTGAGCCACATTGAAATTGTCGTCTGCAAATGCTTTCAATTTGGTCAGGGGTAAAATTTTGTCGTCTGGTAAAGGGTTAACTCTTTACCACAAGACAAAAGTTAGACTCACCCAAATTCAAAGCATTTGCAGATGATATATTAATTCTGTCTCAGGTGGTTAGATATGTCTTAGAAAGGGTAGAAAACATTATGGGAAAAGGAGAAAATGTGTGTTACCAGCATTTTCTTTTTTCCACAATATTTTCAAAAGCTCTCTTCTCTAGATACAGGATCTTGTGGTAAAAGCTTAACTCTTTACCACACAATCCCGACTTTTAACGACCCTGACAAAAAAGCCTTTTTAAAACATTATTTGAAAAAGAGAAAATGCTTGTAACCTCCTCCCACATTGTTTTCTACCCTTCCCAAACCAACTTTCAAATTTCAATTTTGACCACACTGAAATTTTGTTGTTTGGTAAAGAGTTAAGATGCATTTTGATAAGTCTGTTGAAGAAGTCTTTCAAAAAAATAAGGAAAAAGCAATAAATTTCTAATCAGAAGCTGAAGCCACTTCTACATTCACTACAATGGCTTTTACTTGTATTTTAATGTTTTCTTTAAAATGTCACGAAACTGAATAGGTTGAAGATTCTATTCAGTAGTGGATAGACTGACATAACAAATATTTTTACTATTAGACAACTGTTATGTTATTACGTTGTTACCCTCTGACTACTAACAGATACAAAGATTTATCATTGAAATTCTGAAATACTTAGTTTTTATCAAGAAGATATCTGTTGTTGCAAACTACCTGATCTGAAGAAAACTGAATTCTCGGGCCACTTAACCCATTACCACACAATCATGAGTTCTAGCAACCCTGAGGAAAAAGACCTTTGAAAACATTGGGGGAAAAGGAGAAAATGTGGCAATAGGAAAAAGCAAAAATTGGTAACCAGCAAGTTCTCCTTTTTGCACAATGTTTTCTATGGTTCCAAAAATAGATTTAAATTTTTTAATAACATTTATTTCGTCATCTGCAAATGCTTTCACTTTGGACGAGTAAAATTTTGGCCTGTGGTAAAGGGTTAAGCAAGGAATTATTGTTGGAATTTTTTTAACCCTTTCGCAAATGACAAATTTTGGACTGGTCCAAATTGAAAGAGTTTGCAGACGACAATTTTTAATTTGATGAAGATGGCAGAAAGTTATCAAAAAGGGTAGAAAACTCTGTGGGAAAAGGAGAAATTGCTCGTTACGAGCAATTTCTCCTTTTCCCACAGTGTTTTCAAAAGACTTGTACTGCAGACACGTGAAAACCAGGGCTTGTTTGGGAAAGGGTTAAACAAATGTAACAAAATAACATTGCTTACACAGGAGAAGTAACAAGTTTGAGCAGTGAATGCCTCCATACATTGCACTTTGCTAGTAAAGATGTTTCACTTCTGTTTTATCTTTGTAGGAACTGCAGCAAACACTGAATAAACTGAAAGGTAGTTTGTCGGAAGTACAGAAATTAAACTCCATCCTTTGTGAAGGGGCCAGTCGAGAAAGGCGTGGACCTCTGAAAGGGGAGATGACAGATATAGACAAGAGGCTTGACAATGTGTCTGTCCGTTTGAATGCCAAATTATCTGATCTCGAGGCTACTATTGCAAAATGGACGGAGTATTACAAACGCCTCACACACTTTTGTGATTGGTTGAATGAGAAAGAGGATAAACTGAACAGTGTATACGAGGATAAGACTAGCACCCCTGAGGAACAGTTGGAACAAGCAAAGGTAGGGTTAACATATTATTGTACAATGAAGGCTTTTAATGCCTGTGCTTTTGATAGCTTCTATCTTCACTGGCCGTAAAGGCACCTGTATTATTAACTCTTTACCACACAATCCCAACTTTCAACAACCCTGAGAAAGAAGGCTTTTGAAAACACTGTGGGAAAAGGAGAAAATGCTGGTAACCAGCATTTCTCCTTTTCCCACAATGTTTTCTGTCCTTTCCAAAACAAACTTCTATTTTTCGGTAACATTTATTTTGTAGTCTGCAAATGCTTTCAATTTGGTCCGGTCTAAAATTTTGACTTTTGGTAAAGTGTTAAAAGGCATTTTAGGACTTTGGAATGCATATATAATGTACCTTCCTCTGTAGCCCATCTATCAAAATAAACAACTTCATCCTTATCTTAATCATGGATGTTGCTGCATCACAGGTTAGATTATTGATTTATATTAGTATGAGTATTTGAAATTGAAAAGTAGGCATATGAAAATAATAATAGTAATTAGAAAGAAATCTCAATTAACATGTAATATCTCTGACTGTAAGAATATTTTCAAAAGTTAATTGTGGGTAACAACAGACTGATTATTGAATAATCGTTCAATTTCAGGCTATAACCACAGAAGTCTATGAGAACCATATAACCCTGGAAAACTTAGAAAAAGATGCACGAGGATTATCTCAAAACTTCCGATCAAGAGAGACTGCTGCACTCAAATCAAAACTGGCCACAGTCCGTAGACAATGGGAGAGTCTGTGTGCACGTGCCAAGGATCGTAGCTCTGCCCTGACGGGTAGTGTGGCTCACTGGCAGATGTACCAAAACCTCGCACAGGAACTGATGCCTTGGATACTGAAGGCAGAGAAATACTGCGCTACTGAGTTACCCAAATGTTCCAGTATGCAGGAGGCAAAGGAAATGTTTGATTTACACCAGGTAAATAAACTTTGTTTCTTCTTTTTTAATTTTTCCCTACTATATTTTATAGATTCAAGCCTGCAGTTCATAGCATTGTGTGTTTTATAAACAAAGAATTCCTCTTTGAATACAGAAAATGGTCGTAGCTGCAGAGAAATGCTTAGAGCAAAACATATCGCAGTTTGTTACAGCTCTCAATGTAGTTCGATTAGACCATAGGGTTCTGAAGCAAATTTACAGCAGGATTCCAAGGTTGAAGGTCATGTAAAAATACATGCTATACAAAAACTCTATTGAGCTGTAACAAACAGTTGCATTTTTCTTTCAGCAATTCCTCAGTGAATGTGAGGCAAACCTACCTATATTTGAGAAGATGACAACGGAAGCTGGTTTTATCATCGACCAACCAAATATGCAGAAAGAACTAGAGAACTTGCAACGTCGTTGGGGAGACATTATCACAGCATCCGAAGAGAGAAGTCACAGGGTGGATAAGATGCAAGGAGCCTGGGTAGCCTATAACCAGGAAGCCAATAATATAGAGGAAATACTGGAGAAATTTGAAAATAGACTAGCACAGGAGCCTAATGTAAACTCAACAGATCCGCAAGTTTTGGAACACGAGTTAGCTCTCTGTAAGGTATGTCTCCTTTTGTGCCATGCCATATTTGTGAAATTTCATGATGATGGAACATGATGATAACCCAGGTTCACATTTATTAGACCGTTACTTTACAGGTTTTTTTCTTTGACATACTAAAAGCTGTTATGAGTGATGGAAAGGAAAACAATCCGAGGAAAAGAAAACATCTTTTCAGAATGATATAGAAAACTTTGTGGGTAAAGAGGCATTTGCTTGTCACAAGCATTTGCTCCTTTTCCCACAATGTTTTCAATAAATAACCCACTGAAAGGGCACGAAAATTCAACATTGTACAAATGGTACATATTAAAACATCAGTATATGTAATTTGTTTTCCTACTTTGACAGACTTTACAAGAAGAAATTAGAAGTCAACAGCCACATTTGAATGCCTTACATCGTCAGTTTGAACAAGTGAAGCAGCATGCAACGCCAGAGGGTGTCCAAGAGCTGAAATCTCGACAGAATGATGTCAAGGCCAAGTGGGAAAAGGTGACAGCTGATGCTGGTGAGAGACAGAACATGTTAAATGCTGCATTACGACACAGGCAAGATTTCTATGGTAAACTGAATGAATTTGAAAAATGGATGAAGAAAGCTCAGAGAAAGCTGGACTCTGGAGCTGAGATCTATTCTGATGAAGTCGGTGAAACTATGCAGAAACTTAAAGCTTTGAAAAAAGAGTTTGATGAAAATGAACCATTGTTTAATGCAATTCAAGAAGAGTTTAAAGAACTTGTTAGAAACTGTAATGAAGATGAAGCTGCCATATTAAGTGATAGATATGATAGAATTATGGATGGTTATACCAAAATGGAGGACCTGTTGAAAAATAGAGAAGAACTTTGTGAAGAATGGGAGGATTATCAGAATGCCCATAGAGACACACAGGGTAAACTTAAAACATTACAGGCCAAACTGGCATCTCCAAACATTACTGAGGAGGAGGTAGCTGAAGTCAATGAAGAAGTAAAAGCTCTTAGACGTGAGATGGATGAATGGAAGAAAAAAGCAGATCCTTTAGATGAACTGATGGCATCAGCTCAGTTAACAATCAAGGACAGAGCAACCCAGAGGACTTTACATTTTGGTACAGAGTTACAG
The DNA here is from genome assembly GCA_945859785.2 of Tridacna gigas. NCBI lineage: Eukaryota > Metazoa > Mollusca > Bivalvia > Cardiida > Cardiidae > Tridacna > Tridacna gigas. The sequence continues at coordinate 15,195,027 of OX244029.2, read as the reverse complement.
GCCCTAGATACAATGTGTGATTCTGTAATGTTTAGCTCGCATCAGAAACAAGAGCATCTGGGTGAGTTAGCACAATTGTGGAATGAGTTTGAGACAAGGCAAGCAGAACTGGCAGATAAACTTGGTGATGTTGGAGATAGAATTGAGAAAGCTGCTGTTGGACAGTCATCCTTACAAGGTGTCAAGGATCTTGTCCGGGAAATTGAGGTAGGTCATTTCAAAGAGGTGTATATGAAGTGTATAAGGAACTTGACTCTCAACCGGACTGCCCGGACTTACAACAGTCTTAAGAGAAAGGCTTTTGAAAATATGATGGGAAATGGAGAAAATGCTGAGAACCAGCATTTTCTCCTTTTCCCAAAATATTTTCTTTCCTTTCAAAGACATTCTCCATTGTTGGAGCCACATCTCATTTTTTGTGTTAGTATTGCTTTCAGTTTCAAATGAACTGCCCTCTGGTAAAAGGGATTTAATGCATCTCCATGACACTTTATACCAAGCAAGTCGTCACATAATTATGGCTGCATAAGTCAATTTTGTTTAACCCTTTCCCAAACGACAGTTTTTAGCCCCTTCCAAATTGAAAGCATCTGCAGACAACAAATTGAACGTAAGGTTTTTTGACAGGGTAGAAAACATTGTGGGAAAAGGAGAAAATGCTGGTTACCAGCGTTTTCTCCTTTTCCCACAATGTTTTCAAAAGGCCTCTTCCTTAGGGACGTGAAAATATAGGATTGTTTAGTAAAGGGTCTATAAGCGACTGAATTATGAGGTAGAATGGTCCTTAGACGTGCAGAAAATTAACCCACAGCAAAAAATTTGACCCATTTCTGCCTGCCCAGACCGAGCAGGTTGACATGGGTTGATACTTTTTGCAGATACATTAACTCTTCACTAAACATTCCCGAGTTTTAACAACTGTTAGGAAGAAGGCTTTTGAAAACATTGTGGGAAATGGAGAAAATGCTGGTAACCAGCATTTTCTCCTTCCCTCACAATGTTTTATACCCATTGATAGACAAATTTCCTGCCTTTAAGTTACATTTGATATGTTGTCTGCAAATGCTTTCAATTTGGACCATGCTAAAATTTTGTCATGTGGTAAAGAGTTAAGCCCTTTCTCACAGAGTATGGCTAATTCTTTTACAGGATATCAGAGACGATGTGTTTGCTTGTAACCCAGAATATGAGCAACTCCGAGAACTTGGTCGTCAGATCATGCAGGCCGACCCGAGTAAGGCGTCTTCTGTACAGGCAAGTCTTGGTCAGATCACCAAAGCGTGGGACGGAGTTCAAGCCCAACTAGGTGACAAACACAACAACTATACCGCCGTGGCTAATGCCTGGCAACAATATAATGATCTCAAACAAGGAGTCATTAGAACCCTGGATGATGTAGATCCTCTTGTAGAGTCAGACATTGCATTTAAGACGCAACCTGAGGTTAAGAAGTCGCTGGATCAGCATAAGGTATGATGCTCCTCTTTTCTTTCTGCCATATTGCTATAGCATTTGTGGTGATTTTATACCTAACCCCATACCAAATGACAAAATTTTAGACTTGTCCAAATTCAAAGCATTTGCAGACGACAAACTAAATGTTGTACAAATAATGTAACGTTTCTTTGAGAGGATAGAAAATGTTGGAAAAGGAGAAAATACTGGTCAGCAGCACTTTCCTGTTCTCACAATGTCTTTAAAAGTCCTTTTCCTAGAAGTAGTTAAAACTCTGGATTTTGTGGTAAATGGTTACCAAACAATGTTGAGTTTTAACGGCCTCTAGGAAGAAGACTTTCTGAAAACATATTGGTAAAAGGAGAAAATGCTGGTAGCCAGCACTTTCTCCTTTTCCCACAATGTTTTCTACCCTTTCACATTTTCTCAGACAATTTCTGCAATTTGAGCTACAATTAATATCTTCTGCAAATGCTTTGGATTTGAACAGTCTGAAAATTTTCTCCTTCAGTAAAGAGTTGAACGCTTTTCCTGATGCAGGCATCCTCTATTTTCCATTCATCACAGTGTCTTTCTTCATTGCTTTTACATACTGATTTAATTTTTCTTTTTTTTTTGGGGGGGGGGGGATAGAGTGTAATGGTTAACTTTTTCCCACATCTAGGAATTAAGGGGAAAAAAAAACAGCTTATCAGTCATTAGAATAACATTTTATTTTTCATCTACAAATTCTTTCAAATATATCTAAAAAATTTGTTATCTGAAATACAATTTTTTAAATTTGTTATTGGCATTACTATTATATTTCAGAATGCTGAGTTTGAACTGCATGCCAACCAGTCACAACTGGACCAGATGAACCATAAAGGACTTCAGTTGTTAGAGGAACTCAGAAATATCCCCAACTTTAATGAGAGCGTCCTTGAACATGACCTTGACACTGTTAACCACAGATGGGAAACGTCCAATGCCAAAATTGATGAACACAAACAGAACCTTGAGGCACAGCTTAATTGTTGGGACCAGGTACAGACTGGTAAAGAGGAACTAGAATCCTGGTTGAATTCCATGGTAACCAAACTGGATGATAGTCTTCAACATTTTGATGATGCAGTGACTGTTGAATCTTGTCTCATGAAATTTAAGGTAACATTTTGACACAATTTTTTTTCTGTAGACTTTAACTCATAACTACACAATCCTGGGTTTTAACAACCCTGACAAAAAAAGCATATGGAAAATATTGTGGGAAAAGGAGAAAATGCTGGTAACCAGCATTTTCTCCTTTTCCCACAATGTTTTCAAAAGGCTCCTTCCTAAGAGTCAACAGAAACAAATTGTCATTTGAGCTACATTTAAATGTCTCATCTGCAAATGCTTTCAATTTTGTCCAGTCCAAAATCTTGTTGTTTTGTAAAGGGTTAAGCTATTAGTTAAGACTGTTTTTCTTGTAGACTTGTATGTGATTTACACTTAGTATTTGTTTTAATATGCAATATATGGAATAATCCATTTCTGAACTTGCTATTTTAAGACCTAAGCAAAACTGTTTAAATAACACGGTATCAAGAACATTTTAAGGAAAGAGAGTAAATTTTAACAGCATGCAAACTCTGTGAGAAAAGGAGCAGCCACTTATTATAAGCAAATGCTCCATTTCCCAGAATGTTTCCTACGCAGTCCACTGTATGAATATAAAATGTCCTTTGTACATTAAGTGATTATGCTGATGAATACATTCATATACATATTTTTTCTAAACTTCATTAGAGTGCATTAATTACTTCATTTTAAGATTTTTCTACTGTCTGTTAGCTGTGTTTCACTTTTGATTAACCCTTTACCAAACAATCATGTGTTTTCACGACCCTGGGAAAGAAGGCTTTTGAAAACATTGTGGGAAAAGGAGAAAATGCTTGTAACCAGCATTTTCTCCTTTTCCCACAATGTTTTCTGCTCTATCAGAGAGCTTATGCTCATTTATACCAAAGTTGAATTAGTTGTCTGCAGAAGCTTTTAAATTATTCTAATGTCGTGTAGTAAAGGGTTAAACCTCTACCAAACGACAAAATTTTTGACAAGACCAAATTGAAAGCATTTGCAGATGACAAATGTTGCTAAAATTATGATTTCTATCTTTGATATGGAAGAAAACATCGTGGGAAAAGGAGAAAATGCTGGTTACCAGCATTTTCTCCTTTTCCCACAATTTTATCAAAAGCCTTCTTTTTCAGGATCATTAAAAGTTGGGATTGTGTGGTAAAAGGTTAACAGACCATTTTAATTTGAAAGATGTATTGTGATATTGTGTATGAAGTGCATATTTTGAAATTAGTTAAAATAACACATGTGATATATTTGAAATGGTTTTCCAGGAGGAATCTCCAGTCTATGAAGAGATACTACAAGACATGGCCCAGAAGATTAGTGATCTCAAGGAAATGAACAGAGACGAAGATATTCCACAACTGGAAGCGGAATACAAAGCTCTGAAAGAACAATATGACAAAGCCGGAAAATTAGCCAATCAGCTTGAAGGTGTCATGGCTAACTTTACCGATGAACGTGAAAACCTGCAGAAGGAGATTGAAGCTGAATCAGAATGGCTGAACCAGATGAAAGACAAACTCGGAAAATGCGATGATGTGTCAGGCACAGATGAGGACCTTGTAAATAGGCTTCAAAATTGCAAGGTATTTGGGTTTTTTTGTTGCCTTGTCTTGGGTTGTGTTACGTTCATAACTCCAGACTTTGATCCAAGTTTCATCATGAACAATGGAGCAAAAACTTTCCTGGTCTTGAAGCAGAAGCAGAGTTACTGTCAAAAATCTGTAAAAACAGCAAAATGAGCAATTGGTTATAATTATCAATTTAACCTTTTGTCACATTGTTTTCTTGTTTATGCACCTCTGCAGCCATAATTCTTGTTATTTCCTTGATCTGCATTGAAAGCATTTACAGAGGACAAAATAAATGTAGAAAAAGTGATGGGATTTCTATGTTAAGGGGTAGAAAATATTGTGGATAAAATACCAAAATTTTAATGATGATTACTACATGTAGCATTGTCTCAGGTTCCAATAGTATTTTTGAAAACCTTCTTCCTCAGGGTCATAACAGCTAGGTATTTTTTGGTTAACCATATACCACACAATCCCAACTTTTAATTACCCTGAGGAAAATCCCCAACCCATTTCAGTTTTTGATTCACATTTATTTTGCAGTCTGCAAATGCTTTCATTTTGAACAAGTCGAGAATTTTGTCTTTTGGTAAAGAATTAACGCTTTACCACAGGAGGAAAATTAATACTCATCCAAATTGAAAACCTTTGCCGTCAACAAATTAATTATGCCCAAAACACTGGTATCTGTCTTTGAAAGGTGTAAAAAATCATTGTGAAAAAAAGAGCTCTTTTCAACAGAACTGTTGAAACTTGGGATGGTGTGGTAAAGAGTTAAGATTAATAAAGTATTTCCATCATGTTTCAGGAACTTGAAGAAGAGATGAAACAACACAAAAAGAACATTGCAGCTCTGCTGGACAAAACAAGTGCCATGCAAGCCAGATTCCCATCTGCTGAAACAGCCAACCTTGCAAAGGATGCTGTTGTTTTAAATAAAAAGTTTGAATCTGTGCTGAACCGTGGTGAGAAAACAGAAGATTTGTTGCAAAGTACCCTTGAGCAACATTGTAATGATGCTCAGATGCAGCAGCAGAGATGGTTGAATGCTGCCAAGGAGAAAGTAGCTTGGTGTGATGATATAGCTGGGGATAGATACAGTGTAGAAGCCAAACTGGCTACAATTAAGGTAGATACAGAAAGATGCATTTTTAGTCAAAATCTGAAGTTTGTTAAGCATTTTGTAAACTGTTTATTTAAAAAGGTTGTTAAACAGTCTTACAAGTAGCACAGAAAAACAGAAGAATGGGCTAAGAAACAACATTTATTTTGTTGGAAAAATGGAAAATGACATAAAGAAACTATAATTGCGTGTAACAAATAATTACACCTTTTCCCATGCTATCAAAAGCTGTAAACTGCTAGAGCAAAAATAAGTCACTTTTATGATTATGGGTTAAATTAATTTTGACAATGTGATGAATGTAACATCTCTGATTTCAGGACCTTATAAACAGTGCTGGTGAAGGGGAGATGAAGAAAGAAACTGCTGCTGCAAAGCTTGCAGCATTAAAAGCTGTCCTGCCTAAAGAGAAACAAGCAGAGCTAGAGAGACAGAAACAGAAGATGGAGGCAGAGTGGCAACAACTCATGGACTCCATGCAAAACACAGAGTACGTATCCCATAGCTGTAATTCCGTAACTATTATGTAGCCACTTCTAATCTTGTCTGTATCAAGGGGGTTTCCATTTGAAATACTGTCACATGATCTTAAACATGGTGACATCCATGTAAAGTGATTAGAGACGGCAACAACAGCCACACTGAAAAGCACCATTGATGCTGAAAAATGCCAGTGGTATGACTAGACCAAGTTAGAATATAAATATTCAAACTGTTTGTCAGCAGAAATGTATTTAGAAAGATTTCACTAGAAAATTGTAACTACTGTTCCCTGTTTCTAAGTGGAGTATTACAATTTTAAGACCAGTAAAGAGGTGTTTTTCCTGCAGAGAAATGTACCATTTAGCTGCATATCAAGCTATGTGATACAGTTGAGGGATTTAATCAACAGATTACGCAAGATTTGCCGAATGATAACTGTATTCAATTGATGTCAATCCTTTGCCACAAAGTCCCAAGTTTTTGAAACCTTTAGGAAGAAGCCTTTTGAGAACATTTTGGGAAAAGGAGAAAATGCTGGTAACCAGCATTTTCTCCTTTTCCCATAATGTTTTCCAACCTTTCAGACACCAGTCTCACCATTTGAGCTATAGTTGATTTGTTGCCTGCAACTGCTTTCAATTTTGACCAGTCTGAAATTTTGTTGGTTGGTAAAGAGTTAAACTCATGAACTCCATGCAAAACACGGAGTAGATACCCCGTAGCTGTATTTAGACAGCCATTCTTGATGCTAAATGCTCTACTACACTGTCTTGTTTTCGTGGGAGTGTCCGTGGGGCAAGACACATCAGAGCCCTAATCTAGTACTGGTGAAACTCAGGACATGTATGAATATGTGAGCAGTTGCTGTGATATGACTGAAATAATGTTAAAAACATTAAAGCAGCGTAAAATACCATTCATCTAAACAGCACTATCCTGTGTTTTAACGGCCATAAGGAAGAAACCCTTTGAAAATATTGTGGGAAGAGGATTACAGTCATCAAGATGAAATGCTGGAAAAATCAGTTATTTCATCTTTGGTACAGCGTTTTCCATAGGTCAACAGCAATAAATTCCACATAAGAGCATCAGATGAAAGTGTCCTAAAACACCACTCCATCCTTTGTAAAGTCACTTCTAGAGAGAAATCTTTAAACCCTTTACCAAATAACAAAGTTATAGACAAGTCCAAATTGAAAGAGTATTTGCAGAGGACAAACAAAACGTGGCTCAAATGATGAAATTTCCTGCAAAAGGGTCGAAAACATTGTGGGAAAAGGAGAAAATGCTGGTAACCAACATTTTCTCGTTTTCCCTCAATGTTTTCAAATGCTTTCTTTGTCGGGGTCGTTAAAGCTCGGGATCATGTGGTAAAGTGTTAAGCATTTACTATACAGGCTATTTGAAACCTAAAAAAAAACTGTCGCAAACATCACACTGAAGTAAAAGAAAATACTGTGTTTTTACAGTTTGGAAAACATTGCTGGAAAAGGAACAGTTGCTTGTTACAAAGTGTTGTTATTTATCCCTCAATGTTTTCCTAAGTTGTTAGGTGCAGGTACGTTGCAAGTCATACATGTACCTGTAGGAAACCTTCTGTTTGTGAAGTCAAGAGAAAAATATTTTACTTATTTCAGAAACAAGCTGGAATCCTCCATTGACCAGTGGCAAGTCTATGACAAGGAGTATGACAGTTTATCACAATGGCTGAAGGACATGGAAAGCCGGGTTAGAAATGAGGCTGTCCTGAAACCAGATCTCCAGGGTAAAGTGCATCAGTATGAACAGCTTAAGGTGACTACATAATCATGTTCACCCTTACCACACAATGTTGACTTTGAACGACCCTGAGGAAGAAGGGTTTTGAAAACATTGTGAGAAAAGAAGAAAATGCTGGTAACCAGCATTTTCTCCTTTTCCAACAAACCAACAAAGTTTTCTACCCTCTCAACGCAAAATAATTAGACAGTTCATTACCTTACACATTAATTTTGCTTTTTCAACCAAAACAGAATTAGTTTTTGTCAGCATTGTAAGAAAAGACACAAAATTTATTAATACTCATGTCCACAATATCTTCATACTAAAAGCATAACTCCTGTAACAATTTTGCAACATGCTATTTTGAAAATATCCTAGTAAAATAGCAATAATGTACAGGAACTCGGGTTTGATTCATGAATGCATTTGAAAACGCCATGGAAAACTCAGATATTGTTCAAACTGAGCAATTGCTCCAATTGCCATAATGCTTTTATCAGCAGTTCTCTACACTTTATTGCAAGGAAATTTCTGACGTGACATTTTTTAGCTCCACTGGCCGAAGGCCAGCTGGCTTATGTCATGGCCCGATGTCCGTCGTGCGTCCATCCGTCCGTCCGTGCTTGCGTGCGTCTGTCCGTCCGTGCGTTAACTTTTATTTCAAACGTCTTCTTCTCTGAAACTACCCGTCCAATTTTCATGAAACTTCACAGAAATGATCCTGCCATGGTCCTCTTCAGAATTTCTTGAAAGAATTTGATTCCTTCAAAAACTCTGGTTGCCATGGCAACAAAACTGAAAAATGTTGGAAATCTTTAAGAATCTTCTTGTCTGAAACCATAAGGCCTAGGGCTACCAAATTTGGCAAGTAGCTTTATGTAGTAGACCTCTATTAAGTTTCTTCAAATTATAGCCCTGGGATCAAAAATGGCTCTGCGCCAGGGGTCACAAGTTTTACATAGGCTTATATAGAGTAAACTTTAAAAATCTTTCTGTACCTAGCTATAAGGCCTAGAGCTACCAAATTTTGCATGTAGCTATATCTAGTGGGCCTCTACCAAGTGGGCCAGAATTTTAGCCCTGGGGTCAAAATTGGCCCCGCCGCAGGGGTCACAAGTTTTGCATGGGCTTACATAGTGACAACTTAAGAAATCTTCCTGTTTTGATTTTTTTTTTTTTTTAAAATTAGCCTTGCATTAGGGGTCGTATGTTTTACAGAGGCTTCATATGGACAAAAATTGAAAATCAGCTTATTTATAACCATACAGCATAGACTTGTATTATTTTGGCATGTGGCTTTATCTTGTGGACCTCTACCAGGGTTCAAGTATAGCTCTGGGCTCAAAAATGGCTTTGCCCTGCGGGTCTCAACTTTCACATGGGCTTTTACAGAGAAAACTTTGTAAGTCTTCATTTTGAAACCATTTGGCTCAGAATTGAAATGTTTAGTATTTATGGTTTATATTTATAAGCCAGTGGAGCAATACAGGGCCATCATGGCCCTCTTGTTTATGTTTTTGATCCCGTGAGCAATTTCTCATACTACTGTTCATGCTTACAGGACTTACAGGCAGATGTCCTGGCCCATAAAGATGACTTTGAAAAGGTCAAAGATTCCGCCCAGGATATCAGTAAATCTACGGGAGATGGTCGAACAGCATCATACGCTAATCAACTGTACTCACGTTACCAGACTTTAGCCGCCTCTATCCAGGTGAGATATATCTGTACATTACTAATGAAAGGGCCTTTCACAATTGAAGTTGCCTTTGCACCCAGAAATAGATCAAGATCAGATTGTACAAAACATGCAGTCTGATCTTTGATTTACACTGTCCACTTTGCTGAAATACTCTGGACAAAAGCAACCTTTAAACTGCACTTATTGCGATCCGATTTGTAGACTGAAAATGTCTGTAATGTTAATTTGGCGCTCTAAGGGTTGATATGTTTAACATTTTACCACACAACAAATTTTTAGCATTTTCTTTTTCCACAGTGTTTTTTAAAGCTTGTCTTAGATCTTGGGATTGCCAAATAAAGGGTTGATGCAGTGAAAGCACAGTTCATACCGCAACGATTGACCATTTACCAATCATACCTCTGGTTCATGACCTAGATGGAGAAGGCTTTTGAAAACATTATTGTTATTATTTTGAAAAAGATTAAATCTCTGGAAATTGTTTTTGAAACTTTGGAAAACATTGTTGGAGAAGGAGAAAATGCTGGTTAGACACAGTTTCTCATTTTCCCCTAATGTTTTGAAAAGCTCTATCCATGGGATCATTTAACACTTTCCCACATGACAAAATTTCACTCATCCAGATCGAAAGTATTTGCAGACAACTATTTAAATGTGTGGCCAAGATGATGCAATTTCTCTTTTATATGGAAGAAAATGTGGGAAAAGGAGAAAACGATCGTTAACTGCAATTTCTCCTTTTCCCACAATGTTTTCAAAAGGCTTCTTTCTTAAGGTTGTTGAAACTCGGGATTGGAAAGGGTTAAGCATGGAATAGCTTGGTAAAACTTAACCAAGTGGCAAAATTTTTGTCCGACTGAGAGCATTTGTCTTTGAAAGGATAGAAAACATCGTGGGAAAAGGAGAAAATGCTGGTTATCAGCATTTTCTCCTTTTCCCACAATGTTTTTAAAAGCCTTCTTCCGCAGCATTGTGTGGTAAATGGTTAACAAATTGTATTATCTACTACAGGACCAGGTAGAGAAGTGTGAACAGAATGTGGCAGACCATGAAGATTATCAGGCCAACTACAAGGACTGTATGGAATGGATTGAAGCCAAGAATCACGAACTCTTGGAATGCTCTGATATGCCCAGTGACAATGAAGCTTTAGAATCAAAACTAGACTTGCTACAGGTTGGTGAAGTCATTCTTGAAAAGTGTCTAAATATTCACACTCCAAAAATGAAAGCAAAAAATGGGAGAAATCTCAACACAGACTTTGTCCACACAATCAAAATCTCATATTTTCACAAATTGATGACAAAACTAAAATTTGAATATACCTGTTGCTTGCGTATCCAATAATCCTTCATTTCAAATACAAATACTTTAAATTTAAATGCTAAACAAAAGAAAAAATAGTTTAAAAATGGCCAAACATGGTAAATTTAGGTAGTTTTTTCGAGATTTACTGGTTATAAATGACTTCTAAAGGGACTATAGGTAATGAAACATTTCATAATATGTCCTTAGTCACATGTGTTACTAAATATTAATAGCACTTTGCTGCAACACAGATTAAACCAACAGAACAGAAAGTCAGTACAGGAACGTAGCTTTTCTCTGAGAAAATTCAATATGGACTTGAGATAGTACACTGCACAATAAACATCCAAATATTACAAGAAGCATGATTGTAAACACATCATTATTGCGGCTATGTGATGAAAATACTTAAAATTGCATGACCAAGAAAACAACTTTTCATAACTTTTGCCCAATACTAAATGATGTATTTTTATGATAGTGAGGAAGAAAGCTTCTTAAAACAATGTGGGAATAGTAAAAAATGCCTGTGACTAGCATTTATCTTTTTTCCACATTGTTTCGTACATTTTTCATAAGTAAATCACACCATTTAAGTCACATATACTTCATCATCTACATTTACAATGTATTATCATGATGGACCAGTCTTAACCCTCTATCTATCAATCCTAAGTTTTAATGAGCCTGAGAAAAAAAGCTTTTGAAAAGATCGTGGAAAAAAAGAGGAAATCCTGGTAACCAGCATTTTCTCCTTTTCCTTCAATGTGTTCTACCCTTCAAAAAAACAAATACCAATCTTTGAGTCACATTCATTTTGTCTTTTGTAAATGCTTTCAATTTGAGGAAGTGCAAAATTTTGTTGCTTGGTAAATTGATAAATGGGTACAATTTTCAATATGGACCAGTCTTTATCCTGAGAAATAAAGCTTTTGAAAAGAAAATCCTGGTAACCAGCATTTTCTTCTTTTCCTACAGTGTTTTGTACCCTTCAAAAAAAAAAATTTCAATCTCTGAGGCACATTCATTTTGCCTTTTGTAAATGCTTTCAATTTGAGGAAGTCTAAATTTTGTTGTTTGGTAAACAGTTAAATTTGGTAGAGATCTAAATGTATCCACTATGATATTTCAGACTTTGAACTCCACAACCGACTCTGGTCTCGGTACATTTAACTCTGCTCTAGAGTCTGGTGAGAGGTTGTATCCCAATACATCCAACGAGGGTAGAGAATCTATCCGCCGAGAACTAAGATCATTGCGCGACAAATGGGAGAATTACAATGACAACCTGAACGAGACACAGAGAAAACTGGAAAGCAGCAGAATGCAGTGGTCCTCGTTCGATGAAAACTTTGATCAGCTTGAGAAGTGGATCAGTGATACAGATAAACAGCTTAAGGAGGATGCTGAGCCAAAAAATACTCTACAAGAAAAGAAAAGTTCCTTACAGCATTACAGGGTAAATACTGAATTGATTTTATAACAAACATCATGACCTAATGTAAACCAATTAACATACAGATTCAGCTTTTAAGGCCCCTGCAGTTTACAGCTTTCACGAAAGCATTGAGGGAAAAGGAGAGGGCTTTTTTTTTTCCCCCGGGCATGGGGCAGCTTGTCTGAATAATGACTTTTTTTCCAAAAATGATTACTGTACTATTAGAAATCAATATATTTTCTATTTTTCCTTGAAATATTTGCTTTTTGGTATTCAGTAATGATTTTTGGTGTGTGTGAAATTAACTTGTACTGTAATGAAGTAACTTTAACCCTTCATCCAAACAAGAAATATTTAGATTGGTTCAAATTGAAAACATTCGCAGAAGAAAAATTAGATGTGGCTGAAATGATGGAATTTGTATTTGACAAAGTGGAAAACATTGTGTGAAAAGGAGAAAATGCTGATTACCAGCATTTTCTCTTTTTCACACAATGTTTTCAAAAGCATGAATCTTGCCTGGGTTGTTAAAACACGAGATTGTTTGGTAAAGAGTTAAGCATTCTAGGTGCAACACTATGTGCTTTTAAAAACAATGTAGATTCAATATAGATTGCACAGCATGAGTATTGAGCTGTTCTTTATTTTTGAAACACAATTGAAAGCATCATAAAAGGCCATGCAAACAAGTAAATAATGCTACACTTGTTTTTTGCAGACTCGTTGCCAAGACATCCTGTCCCATCAGACAATGATTGACAGTTTAGGTGACAAGGGAAGTGCCCTAGCTTCTACAAAGGCCAAAGGCAAACTGAATCAGCTGAACGCAAAATATGGCGCTCTGTGTCAGGCTGCTCAGGTAAGTTTGCTGTAGTTTCAGATGACAAAAATGTAAAATCCTTGAAATTGAAGGCATGTACAGACAAAAAATTGTATGTGTCTCAAATGATGGTTTACATCTATGAAAGGATAGAAAACAGAAGAATATTGTGGGAATAGGAGAAAATGCTGGTTACCAGCATTTTCTCTTTTTCTCTAAAGGCTTTTTCCTCAGAGTCATCAAAACTCAGGATTGTGTAGTAAAGAGTTAACTCCTTACCAGATGACAAAATTGTAGAATCCTTTTTTTTAAATGAAACTTGAAAACATCTACAGATCAGGAATAAAAGGTCACATCTCTGCTTCTGCTTTGTCATCAAAAACATTACCATTTTCTCATATCTCTGTCTTTACTGATGATACTACCTCAGTCTTGGTCCAATTGTAAACTATCAAAAGGGGAACCTGTACTAGAAGGGCAGGTAACCCCCAAAATGCTTTTGACTGTCTTATCTCTTTACAAAATGACAAAATTTTGGACTCAACCTAATACATGGATCTGTGGAAATCGATATTCGACCAATCAGGTCATCGCATTTATTTGGCCCGATGTGCAGCATTGCTGTCTGCTATTTCGGCTCACAAACAAGCGACTGTTAATGATGGAGAAGTGCGATATTATGTGTGTTTACAACACTTGAATTTTAAGAAAAAGTTTAAAAGATGTGCTTTGCAATCGTGTACTGCTTACGTGAGATGTACGAAGAGATTATAAGTGTGGATTATGATTATGATTGACAATGGGACATGAGCAAAGAGTTTGATCAACGCTATATTACGCAATGGATTAATTAATGTTAGTTGTTTTTTTCCCCTGAAACTCTCCGAAAAAACTTAAAACTGTTTTACAGTGGAAAACAAAGGTAAAATATATGAAATACTAATAAAGAGAAAGTACGTTCATTCAAATAGTTAATCTTGTTTAATAACATCTGCACATCAAAAAAGGGGCACATGTCATCAATGTTTAAGTTTGACGTTAACATTAACCTTTGGTGCGTGAAGAATGCTGAATGTGTAGATACAGATCAGAGTGCAAAAAAAATGCAGTTTATTCTTTGATTCAAACCAGCTGCTACTTAAATAAAGTGCATTTACGTGTATTCTTATTGAAGATACATGTAGATTTCAATTATCAAACAGAGTAAGTTCTGTTGTGTACAGTTTTGGAAGTTTAGCTCAAAAGGCAACTTATGTTAATTAAATCAGCTTTTGCCTTGGCCATATTTAAGTGGATTAGCAATCTGCCATTTCAAAGGGTATGTCGGTAAACTGTTAACTGATAAGATGTGTGTTTGATTTCCCGCTGTAATCCACTCGACCACCCGTTGTCTTCAGTATATCTATCATAAACTAGAACAAACTACTGCCAATGATATTAACAAGTTTGTTAATTGACAGCACACTTTACGCTTATTTAAAATCTTCAGGCAACCATTTTCCCTTAACTTGAAATTTAATCATTTCTCAGACTTCCACCTCTCTGTTGAATGAGACAATCTATAAATATTTCAAAATGCTTGTAATATAGTGTAATTTATTATCTAATACGATGTTGAGACAACCTAACAAGCCTTACAAAATATTAATCATCTTTAATTCTATTATTTTTAAGCAAAACTGCAGAGGATTATGAGTTGTTTCATTCTTTCTCGTAGAAGTTCAAAACTTTGCTGGCACATGTGTTAGATTGTACGTAGCCCCTGAAATTCACACTTTTTTTACAAATCCTTGTGTAAATAAGTTCAAGTATCCATATATTTCTTGCCGAGAATCCATCATCGACAGAAACATATGAAAGCGATTATTTTTTCGGAATTTGATCGAAAGAAACAGGCATGACAGCATGATTTAAGTAGCCTTTCCGCTATACTGTATATGTATTTACTGCGTTTGTTTGTGAGCCCTTAACGACAGTAAGCAAGGAAGTCGGTTTATCTCATCGCCACGGATCCATGTATTGACATCTGCAGATGACAAGTGTAGCTGAAATGATGATTTCTGTCTGATAGGTTAGAAAACATTTGGTTATCAGCATTTTCTCCTTTTCCCACAATTTCTCCAATAGCCTTTTCTTTCTGGGTTGTTACCAACTTGGGATTGTGTGGTAAAGAGTTATGCAGCTTTTGCAACCTAGAATTTTCATTGAACAGGCACCTATACTGCCAAGCATTGGCACTGCAGCGCTCTTGTTTTTCCATTTACTACATAGTTATATACATGCACACATCTAACAAAGGTTAATTAACTCTTCTTACTAGGCTCAAGTAAAGAAAGCAGAATCTGAAGTTGACCAGCATCAGAAATACCAGGACTCGCATCAGCAATGTCGTGACTGGATGGCCGCCACGAAGGACAAGCTAGCTGTATGTGCAGAGGCTAGTGGGGACAGACAGGCCCTACAGAATAGACTAGACAAAGTTCAAGTGAGTTTGACTGCCAACAATCTATTCATCTCAATATTTACATTAACTTCCTTAGAATACACCTGTTTTGAAATGACTGTTTTTGCTCTGCTGCAAATTACCTTAAAGATCAGTATGTCAAACGAAGATATTGATCATAACAAGCAATTTCTCTTCTTCACACAGTGTTTCATATGACATATATGAGCCACACTCTAGCAGATGGGGGCTTAATGCATCTCCGAATTGCAGTATACCGAGCAATGCGAGCAAGTCATCACAGTATCATAGATCTATAAAATCCATTTTGTATAACAACCGACTGAATAATGAGGTAGACTTGTCCTTTGAGCTGAAGAAAATTGACCAGTAGCAAAAAGTTTTAGTCCAGGTCAGCCTGCACAGACTGTATAAGCTGACCTGGGTCGATACTTTTTGCAGATTAATTAAGCCCCCTTTTCACAGAGTATTGACCATTAAGGCAGATTATCCATACAATTCAGAGTTATAATGACCCTGAAGAGAAAGGCTTTTAAAAACAATGTTGAAAAAGGAGAAAAAACTGGTTGCCAGCATTTTTTCCTTTTCTCACATTGTTTTCTATCATTCCATAAACAGATTTCAAATTGTGTATCTTGTTTATTTTTTCCTCTGCAAATGCTTTCAAATTTAAAAAGTCTCAAAGTTTTTCATTTCGTAAAGAGTTAAAATTAGCAGCATGACATTTTTTTGTGTCGATGAATATAAGAATTTGTGTAAACAATAAAGTACTTATTATCAAGGTTTTGATGTTGGAAATCCTTTTGCACATGAAGAATACCTATGAATAATTCTCTACCTACAGGACCTGGTAAAGTCTATGCAAGATGGCCAGTCCAAGGTCAAGGTTGTTCATGTAAATGGAGAGAAGGCGATCCCACAGACTGGGGCTCAAGGTCAGAAAGCCATTAGACAGGATCTAGAAGCCCTAACAGATGACTGGGAGGCCCTTGCTTCTCATATGGATGAAACACAAGAGAATCTCATGCATGCTTTACAAGCCCTTACTGCATATGATGGGTCATGTGACCAACTGAACAAATGGCTTAGGGAAACAGAGACGGCCATCAAGGAAGTTGACCTTAAATGTACTCTAGGTGACAAGCAAGGTCAAGTTGAGAAACTGAAGGCCCTGCAGCAACAAGTAAATGCCAGGCAGAGACATTTTGATGAGCTGCAAGACATGGTGGCTCATATGCAGGGAGCCGACTCTAGACTGGTTAACTACAGTGGACAGCTGAATTCCAGATATGAATCTTTGAAAACTAATCTCAGAGTTAGTATCAACAGATTTTTCTTCTGTCTCTCTTTTTAGCTCACCTTAGCACAAGGTGCTAAAGGTGAGCTATTGTGATCGCCCTTTGTCCGGCGTCCGTCGTCCGTCGTCTGTCGTCCGTCGTCCGTCAACAATTTCTTTAAACATCTTCTTCTCCTAAACCACTGGGCCAATCTTGATGAAACTTGGCAGGGATGTTCCTTGGGTGAAGCTCTACCAAAATTGTTCAAAGAATTGAATTCCACCCACAACTCTGGTTGCCATGGCAACAAAAAGGAAAAAAAAGCAAAATCTTTGAAAATCTTCTTCTCTGAAACTAGAAGGTGCAGAGCTTTGATATTTGGTATGTAGCATCTCCTAGTGGACCTCTACCAAGTTTGTTCATTTGATGCCCCTGGGGTCAAAACTGGCCCCGCCCCGGGGGTCACAAGTTTGAGCATAGTCATAAAGAAGGAAAACTTTAAAAATCTTCTTCTCTAAAACTTGAAGGCGTAGAGCTTTGATATTTGGCATGTAGCATCTCCTAGTGGACCTCTACCAAGTTTGTTCATATGATGCCCCTGGGGTCAAAACTGGCCCGCCCTGGGGGTCACAATTTCCAACATAGGAACAAAGAAGGAAAACTTTAAAAATCTTCTTCTCTAAAAGTAGAAGGCATAGAGCTTTGATATTTGGCATGAAGCATCTCCTAATGGACCTCTACCAAGTTTGTTCATATGATGCCCTTGGGGTCAAAACTGGCCCAGCCCCGGGGGTCACAAGTTCGAACATAGGAACAAAGAGGGGAAACTTTAAAAATCATCTTCTCTGAAACTGGAAGGCTTAGAGCTTTGATATTTGGTATGTAGCATTGCCTAGTGGACCTCTACCAAGTTTGTTCATATGATGCCCCTTGGGTCAAAACTGGCCCCGCCCCGAGGGTCACAAGTTTGAGCATAGTAACAAAGAAGGAAAACTTAAAAAATCTTCTTCTCTGAAACTTGAAGGCGTAGAGCTTTGATATTTGGCATGTAGCATCTCCTAGTGGACCTCTACCAAATTTGTTCATATGATGTCCCTGGGGTCAAAACTGGCCCCGCCCCAGGGGTCACAATTTCCAACATAGGAACAAAGAAGGAAAACTTTAAAAATCTTCTTCTCTAAAAGTAGAAGGCATAGAGCTTTGATATTTGGCATGAAGCATCTCCTAATGGACCTCTACCAAATTTGTTCATATGATGCCCTTGGGGTCAAAACTGGCCCTGCCCTGGGGGTCACAAGTTCGAACATAGGAACAAAGAGGGGAAACTTTAAAAATCATCTTCTCTGAAACTGGAAGGCGTAGAGCTTTGATATTTGATATGTAGCATTGCCTAGTGGACCTCTACCAGGTTTGTTCATATGATGCCCCTGGGGTCAAAACTGGCCCCGCCCCAGGGGTCACAATTTCCAATATAGGAACAAAGAAGGAAAACTTTTAAAATCTTCTTCTCTGAAACAGGAAGGCGTGGAGCTTTGATATTTGGTATGTAGTATCTTCTAGTGGATCTCTACCATGTTTGTTCATATGATGCCTTTGGGGCAAAAGTTGGCCCTGCCCCGGGGGTCACAAGTTCGAACATAGGAACAGAGAAGGAAAACTTTAAGAATCATCTTCTCTGAAACTGGAAGGCATAGAGCTTTGATATTTGGTATGTAGCATCGCCTAGTAGACCTCTACTAAGTTTGTTCATATGATGCCCTTGGGGTCAAAATTGGCCCTGCCCGGGGGTCACAAGTTCAAACATAGGAACAAAGAAGGAAAACTTTAATTTTTTTTTTTCTCTTAAATGGGAAGGCATAGAGCTTTGATATTTGGTATGTAGCATCTCCTAGTGGACTTCTACCAAGTTTGTTCCAAGGATGCTGCTTGGCCAAAACTGGCCCAGCCCCTGGGGTCACAAGTTCGAACAAAGGAACAAAGAAGGAAAACTTTAAAATTCTTCTTTTCTGAAACCCAAAGGTGTGGAGCTTTGATATTTAGTATGTTGCATCTCAGAGTAGACCTCTACCAAGTTTGTTCATATGATGCCCCTGGGTCAAAACTGGCCCCACCCCGGGGGTCACAAGTTCGAAGATAGGAAGAAAGAAGAAAACTTTAAATTTCTTTTTCTCTTAAACGGGAAGGTGTAGAGCTTTGATATTGGGTATGTAGCATTTCCTAGTGGACCTCTACCAAGTTTGTTCATATGATGCCCCTGGGTCAAAATTGGCCCAGCCCCGGGGGTCACAAGTTCGAACATAGGAACAAAGAAGGAAAACTTTAAAATTCTTCTTTAAATCTGGAAGGTGTAGAGCTTTGATATTTGGTATGTAGTGATTCTCTTCTAAGTTTGTTTGCCCATTTAAGTGCAACAAGTTCATTGAGTTCAAAATTGGGTCATCTTGGGTCATAAACTAGGTCACTAGGTCAAATTAAAGAAATACCTTGTTGGCACTCTCGAGGCCACATTATTTGCTCAATTGCCTTGAAAATTAGTTAGAAAGTTTGTCTTTATAGTCTCACATAAGATTAATTTGAGTCAACTTGGGTCATAAACTAGTTCAATGGGTCAAATTAAAGAAATACCTTGTTTGCACTCTGGAGGCCACATTTATTGCTCAAATGACCTGAAATTTGGCCAGAATGTTTGTCTTGATGAAATACCAGATGAGTGTGGATTTGGGTCACCTGGAACCATAAACTAGGTCACTAGGTCAAAATAAAGAAATACCTTGTGGGCACTCTAGAGGCCACATTATTTGCTTAATTGCCTTGAAAATTGGTCAGAATGTTTGTCTTTGTAAAATCTCACATGAGTCTGAATTTGGGTCAACTGGGTTCATAAACTAGTTCACTTGGTCAAATTAAAGAAATAGTTAGTGGGCACTCTAGAGGCCACATTTATTATTCATTTGATTTGAAAATTGGTTAAAATTTTTCTTTTGATATAGTCAAAGACCAGTTCAAATTTGGGTGACCTGGGGTCATAATCTAGGTCACTAGGTCAAATTAAAGAAATATCTTTAGGGCACTTGAGGCCACATTTTTTGCTCAATTGACTTGAAAATTGGTCAGAATGTTTGTCTTCATGAAATATGAGTTTGAAATTGGGTCACCTGCGGTCAAAAACTAGGTCACATGGTCAAATTAAAGAAAAACCTTTAAGAGACTCTACTAAGGTGAGCGACCCAGGGCCGTCATGGCCCTCTTGTTTTTTTTTTGTCTACATTTTATGCGGTAAGAAAGTTAAAGGACAATTGACTGTATGACAAAACATTCAAAAAGTTATTGGCAGCTGAGGATTTTTTTTTTTTTTTAATATAGATAATAAAGATCAGTATCATACTGTAGTAAACAAGTAAACAATGTGGGAGTTAAAATGAATTAAACTTTAAATCATAACATTCAAAAATATAAAAATGATCGTGAAGATGACAGTCTGTTACTGTATGTTGTTATAAAGGCTCAGTAACAGCCAAAACTGGGTAAAAAGTAATGAAAAGCTCTGGAGCAACTTGGCAACTTATTACTTAGTTTTGAAAATGTTTCTGCCAGTGTCTAAAACTTGAAACAACCATACAATAACAGATTGTTGTCTTCACAATGATTTCTGTACTTGTAAATGGTATAATTTAACCCTTTACCAGATGACAAAATTTTAGCCTCGTCCAAATTGAAAGCATTTGCAGACGACTATTCCAATGTGGCTCAAATGGTGCAATTTTCTCTTGATAGAGTAGAAAACATTGTGGGAAAAGGAGAAAATGCTGGTTACCAGCATTTTCTCCTTTCCCCACAATGTTTTCAAAAGGCTTCTTTCCCAAGGTCATTAAAATGTGGCATTGTGCGGTAAAGGGTTAAATACATTTTAACACCCGCATTGTTTACGGTACTTTTTGCTGTTAGTGAGCGTTTAACCCTTTCCCAAATAAGTCCTGGTTTTCACATGTCTGCAGTACAAGTCTTTTGAAAACACTGTGGGAAAAGGAGAAATTGCTCATAACGAGCAATTTCTCCTTTTCCCACAGTGTTTTCTCCCCTTTTTGATAACTTTCTGCCATTTTCATCAAATTTAAAATTGTCATCTGCAAACTCTTTCAATTTGGACAAGTCCAAAATTTGTCGTTTGGGAAAGGGTTAATTGGATGTACACTGTAGTGAATGTTGGGATCTTTGTACTCTTCATTGCTGTCTCTTGGATTTTTCTTGTGAGAATTTCCATTGCACATAGTAAAGAGTTATCATTTATCAGTTGTTGACTATGTCTTCCCCATATGTGCCCATTGATGTCAGTATGTTGCCTCTAAAGTAAGAATTTTGTTTGGACCAAAAATGTTACCATGGATACAATTTCGTTGTAGGATTTAATCAACAGATGGCAGGACTATGTACGTGAACACCAGAGTTATTCAACAAGTTACAGTGAATGCAAAGAATGGGTGGACACACTCAATCGAAGATTACAAGTGTGTGGTGACATGGCCGGAGACAAACAGGATGTCGAAGACAGACTTACAAAACTACAGGAACTACAGGCGGAGAAAGAACAGGGCACTGCTAAAATCCACATGACCGTGGAAAGTGGTGAAAAACTCTATCCAAGTACAGCGGCTGATGGTAGAGAAATAATACGACAGGAACTCAGGTATAGTTGTAATGTTTCAATCCGTAGATTTAATCACTTTTTTCTCTCTTCACTTTATTTTTTATGCTTTTTTTTTCTCATGTCATTCATCATTTCCATTCAAACATATTTTCAAGTTTTCTCCTATTTTTTTTTTCTTAATTTTTCTACACATGAATACAAATTCTTTATCTTTTTTTGAAGCAGTGCTTTGGGCAGTGGGGCTTCTGAGTATTTTAGATCCTGTTTGCTGGAATTTGTAAAGGTGGAACTAACTGCACCGGGTAGCACAAATTGCAGTATTTTTTGTCATCCTTTTCTCCTATATTAGATACCCTTTTTTGTTCATGTCATCTAACATGTCCATTTTACTAACACCTGCCTTATTATATTATGTATAAGCAGATATATATTCAAATACTATATATAAGTACACAATATGAAAATTATCATGCCTTTTGAAGTAAAAATACAATCATTTGAGGCTGTGTTTTTTTTTTGGGGGGGGGGGGGTTAACGACTTTTAACGACCCTGTGAAAGAAACCTTTTGAAAATCTTGTGGGAAAAGGAGAAAATGCTGGTTACCTTGGTAAGGGTTACAACATTTGTTGAGGAAGATGGAAATTTTCATTTGTTTGTGTTGAATTTGACTATTTGCTCCTTTTACCACAATGTTGTCTTCCGTGTCAGAGAAATATGGCTTATTCGTACCAATTTTTTCCAATATGTAATATATAGTTCATTTCAATTTTGAATAGTCCACAATATGTTGTTTTGGAATGGGTTAAACCCAATTTTTTTTTCATAACTTGCTAGAGGCATGATACTGGTATGGAAAAAGGTTTCACAAAGTTGTTGGTATTTTATCTTTTATCTTTTTTTATGTCTGATATCTATTTGATTTTATTATCATCAATTACTGCTTTCTTGCTAAGCTTGTTTTCATGTTTTTGTTCTACAGGATTAATTAATGTGATCATTTCATTGCAGTACTAAATGTTGGCTTTTTTCCTTTCAGATAGTGATGATATTTGTTATATATATAAATTATTCTAGAGTCGATAATTTAAAGCATTGTATTAACCATTTATTGTATGAATTGATTAGATCATTACGAGACCAGTGGGAACAAGTTTGTGATCAGCTGTCTGACACGCAGCGCAAATTGGAATCCTGTCTGATACAATGGTCTTCCTATGATGAGAATTACGAACAGTTACAGAAATGGTTACTGGATACTGAAGTCCAACTGAACGAAGATACAGACATGAAATCTACTCTTCCAGACAAGAAAGCTCAACTTCAAAATCACAGGGTAAATTTTATCTTGAAATTGGATTAACTTTTGCCCACATGACAGAATTTTAGATTGTTCCCTTTGGAAAGCATTAGTTGATGACAAATGAAAAGTGGACTTGTCTATCTAAAGGTATGGGGAGAAAATGCAAGTAACCATTATTTTCCCCATTTTCCCACAATGTTTTCTACTCTTCCCAAACACAAATTTCTATATTTCATTCACATTCTTTTTGTTGCCTGCAAAAGCTTTCAGTTCGGGCAAGTCTAAAATTTTGTTGTTTGGTAAAGGGTAAATCATGTTTTTCAGGCCACAAATCTCATTCCTTGTATATATACTTTCAGAGCTAAGAAAATATTACTACAGCTGTCAAAATGTTAGCCTTCTTGCAGTGACAAATCATACTTATTTGATAATTTTCAGGTGCTAAAATAGGAAATGATAATGCTCTGATAATTTTCAGGAGCTAAAATAGAAAATGATAATGCCCTGATAATTTTCAGGTGCTTAGATAGAAAATGATCACACCATGATAACTTTAGGTACTAAAATAGAAAATGATAATGCCATAATAATTTTCAGATGCTAAGATAGAAAATGTTAATGCCATAATGATTTATAGGTGCTAAAATGATAAAAGATAATGTAATGATAATTTTTAGGTGCAAAAATGGTGAAAGATAATGCCATGATAATTTATCATTGCTAATATAGAAAATGATGATGCAACAATAATATTTAGATGCTGAGGTATGATAATATCATAATATTTTGGGGGTACTAAGATAGAAAATCATAATGTTATGATAATTTTCAGGTGCTACATCAAGACATCATGTCCAGACAGCATGTGCTGGATAATCTGCTGGAAAAAGCTCAAACATTGTCAGCATCGTCCCCAGTGGCCAAAGTCAACAAGTTTGTAGATGAGGCTCATACAAAGTATGGCAAACTGTGTAACCAGTCTAAACAGATGTTGGAGAAGCTGGAAGTGGCAGTGAAAGACCATCAGCAGTACCAAGATGCTTATCAGGACTGCCAGGATTGGCTGAATGCTTCCCGAGACAAGGTGGAGGCTTGCGCTGATACCTCTGGAGACCGGGTCTCAATACAGAATAAACTGGAGAGACTTAAGGTAAAGTGCAAATTAACCTGTAAAGTGCTGTTTTTTTTTTTTTTTTTTTTTTTTTTTTTTTTTGAGGGACAGCGTAGATCAAGATCAGACCGCACAGAACATGAAGACTGATCTATGATCTATACTGTCCGCTACTTTGTAACATATTCCGGCCAAAACAACCCTGAAATGACAATATTTCAGATGTTTTTCCCAACTAAGAAGGCCATTATCATTAACCCTTTACCACACAATCCGGAGTTTTAACAACCCAGGGGAAAAAGCCTTTTTGAAAACATTGTGGGAAAAGGAGAAAATGCTGGTAACCAGCATTTTCTCTTTTTCCCACAATGTTTTCTACTCTAATAAAGACAATTTCCATCATTTAAGCCACATTTAAATTGCTGTCTGAAAATGCTTTCAATTTGGACCAGTCTACATTTTTGTTGTTTGGTCAAAGAGTTAATTCAGCATTGTATAGGTTAAAAAAAAAACTCCAGCTGTATTCACAAACTTTTCTTAGTATTGTGCCAGCTTTGACCCTTTTCCACACATTCCAGAGTTCCATGACCATAAAAAAGAAAACTTTAGGAAAAATTAAGGAAAGGGGAGAGAATGCTGGTGACCAGCATTTTCTCCTTTTCCCACAATGTGTTTTACCCGTTTAAAGATGAATCTCATTATTTCAGCCACATATAATTTGTAGCCTGGAAGTGCTTTCAATATGGATGAATGTATGTTAAAGTTAGTTCTGTCTGAAAGTGTTGAGTTCCAAGAACAAGTGTTTGATTGGGTGAGAGACACTATCTTACGCAAACAGATGGCTTTACTTGGAATTTAGAATTGGCACAGAATTTGAATTTTTGTGAATAGAAATCTAAATATTATACTTAGAATATTTTAAACCAACAAAATATTTGAGACTTGACAGATTAACAGTCAGAAATCTTGAATTCAGAGAGAGTAAAGGAAACATGAACAGCTTGTGCTGGTTTTTGAACTGGTGAAAGTTTAGGTGGGAAAAATGAAGGAATTTCTCCAACTCATTTCTTTTGAAAAAATAGAAGTATGCATTTCATCAAATAGACTTTACATATCATGAATGATTGCAAAGAAAATTGACAGGAAAGGAGATGACATTTGTTCAGTATGAAGAAAACATTGTGGTAAAAAATGTAAATTCAGTATTTTCAGCATTTATTCAAAGACTATTATTAAGTTAAGAAAGAAAAAAAAAAAACATTCATTTGTAGGTAAAGTTGATAAAATAATTAATAAATTTTTAAAATATTTCAGGAGTTTGCCAGTCGAGTTCCTGATGGCGAGAAGAAACTAAAACTGACTCAAGAATTATGTCACAAGACTTCACAGAATTCCTCCATACCAGGAAGAGAAGTTCTCAGACGTGAAATGGATCATTTACAGTCAGAATGGCAAGACTATGTTGCTAGGATACAACAGGTACAGTGATACTTGTTGTATATAACTCTTTTATAAACAGACAAAATCTTAGATATTGAAAACTGTTAAAGGCAAGAAACTGAATGAGTCTGAAATGGCTGAATTTGTCTGTAATTCGGAAGACAGTATTGTGAATCAGTTTGTATATCTGGAGCCTCGTAGCTTAGTTGGTAACACAGGGCTTGAAACTAGGTGGTGACTGGTTCAGATTCCCAGCTTAACCAATTTATTACCGAGGACTGATGATAGTCATTGTATCTGGAGTTGTTCCTCTCTCATCAGCAATAATTATGTGGGAAAGCAGCCAGTGTATTGGGAAGAATAGTGTGCAAAGTTCTGATGAAAGCAAACTCCAGGAAAGTATGGGTTGGCTGTTGCAATGTAACTGAGATAATTTTGAAAATGGTGTTAAACACCATACAACAAACAAACAAGCTATCTCTATACATAATTATGTCAAAGTTGAAAAAAGAAGTTGTTTGTGAAATCTATTAATCTATAATAAATATTTTTCAATATTTTATCAACTCTTTATGAATGTGACATTGTTAACCCTGTACAACACAGTCCCAAGATTTAACAAACCTGATGGTGGAAAAGCATTTGCCTCCTTTTCCCTTAATGTTTTTTACCCTCTCACAGACCAGACCCATCATTTAAGCCACATTTTATTTGTTGTCTGCAAATGCTTTTAATTTGGACAAGTCTAAAATTTTGTTGTCTGCTAAAGATTTAATATGAAGTACCTTACTTTAACAGGCTGAGGAAGACTTGGAACATGCACAGCTTCAGTGGGGTGACTTTGAAACCAAGTTTGATGCTTGCTCACACTGGCTGAAAAACATGGAACAACAAGTCAAAAACTATGAACTCAAGTCAACTCTTCCAGAGAAGAAAGCCCAAGTAGAAAAATTCAAGGTATCATTGCTTCATATTAATTGCTTGTGTATTAATGCTCAGATTAATGAATAAATGAATGTGTTGTTTTCTGCAAACCCACTTATATTCAGTTTTTGCCTTTTCAGGGTCCTTTTTATTTTAGTCAGAAAAAAAAATAAGGATCCACTTACTTAATGATAAAGTTTAGTAATCCATTTTGTGTAAATATACATGGATATAGCCTTTGGAAGCATTTCTTACAACAATGGGGAAGAAGGCTTTTGAAAACATGTGTGGAAAAGAAGAAAATCTTATCATTTGAGCTGCATTTTATTTATCATCTACATAATATTATGCTTTCATTTTGTCTAAAATGTTTTTGTTTGGAAAAATGTTAAGATCTGAATCATGAACAAGATCAAAATTAGTCACATGACCTGCTCTTTATTGCAGAAACAAAGGGAGGAAATTTTGTCCCATCAACCAGATTTTGACAGATTTACTGATGATGCTCAAAACCTCATGCATACCAGTGCAGATGTGCGTTTGAGCACCCAGGTCTCACAACTTACCAATCGATACAGGGGTCTGCTGACCCTTATTAAGGATTTAATTGGGAAATGGGAGAAATATGTACAAGACCATCAGACCTTTGACAGTAGATACTCAGAATTCAGAAACTGGTTGTCACAAGCAGAGGATAAATTGGAAGGTTCCCAGCAGCCGGCTGCTGATCAAGATACAATGGAAGAGAAGAAAGCTGTGATTCAAGTATGTGTCTCTCTTTTTTGTCCCTTTTTCTGTCAGCTTTTCTTGTTGTTAAAGCCAATACAGAAATTGTTGGTATGTTTTATAATGAAAGAACCCAAAGTAGATATTTGTACACAAAACAAATACTGAATATTAGGTTCTGTAGATATCTGTTTGCTATCCATGTGAAGAGAATAACAACTTTCAATAGTATGATCAATTTTATTATGAACACCAACATTACCATTCAACCCTGTCTGATATATTTTTACAGCTGCTGTTATCAGAGAAAGACCACGGTCTACAGAAACTTAACCTTGCTATCGAAGCTGGCGAGAGATTGTACCCAGACACTGCAGCAGCAGGTAGAGAGAAAGTCCGTCAGAGTTTACGTAATGCCAAAGAGGACTGGGAACGTCTGTTTAATACCTTGAATGACACTCAGCGTAGAGTGGATAACTTCCTGTTACAGTGGACATCATATGCAGAGGGTCAGGATCAGTTAATGAGATGGATGGCTGATACCGACGCTACTTTGAGGGCAGATGTGGACATGAAGAATACACTGCAAGAAAAAAGGATGCAGCTTCAAAACCACAGAGTAAGTATTACTACCATATATTTCTAAAATAGAATTA
Source organism: Tridacna gigas (assembly GCA_945859785.2). Taxonomy (NCBI): domain Eukaryota; kingdom Metazoa; phylum Mollusca; class Bivalvia; order Cardiida; family Cardiidae; genus Tridacna; species Tridacna gigas. The sequence goes on along the minus strand of OX244029.2, from coordinate 15,167,712 downwards.
ACTTTGTGATCGATCTTGCATACAGAGCTAATGTGGTTTCTGACTTTCTGTTATCCATCTATGGGGTCAGTGGAACAATTTCAGGATCTTTTTCACAGAAATTTTCAGACCAATTCAGTTCACTCCTACGTGCATGTTTCACATCACCTGAGACTTCGGGTATTTATGTTTCTGATTACAAGACCGTATACATATGTGTAATTCTCTGTGAAAAAGTAGTTTACCTCTTTACTACACAGTCATGAGTTTTAATGACCCTGAAGGAGAAGGCTTTTGAAAACATGGTGGCAAAAGGAGAAAATGCCGGTAACCAGCATTTTCTCCTTTTTCCACCATGTTTTCTACCCAGTCATAGAACTTTGGTTCATTTCACTTTCAAATTTGTCCTTTGCAGATGCTTTCAATTTCGAAGAGTCTAGAATTTGTCGTTTGGTAAAGAGTTAATACATCTGCTGAAAGTATTAACCCGTGTCAGCCTGCACAGACCTGGGTCAAAACTTGGTGATACTAGTAAATTTTGCACATGTCAAAGGACTGTTGTATTTCATGATTCAACCAGTTCTTAGACAGAATGGATCTATATTATGCCCAAACTTGCTGCTTGGTATTATGCATTACGACAATCAGTACACTCCCTTTTCCTACAGTACTGCTCATTATATATTTTCTGTATTTCAGTCACTATTACAAGATATTGGAAGTCACCAGAGACTTGTGGATTCTGTGGTGGAGAAAGCTCAGGGTGTTCTTCAATCTACATCTAACCCAAATGTGGCCAATTTTATCACGGAAATAAATTCACGATATGAGGGTTTGGCACAGGGTGCAAAGGTAAGGGTTTTATACGTACCTTTTTGTTTCATAAACTACAAAATTTTGGACAAGTCTAAATTCAAAGCATTTGCAGACGACAAATAAAGTGTCGCTCGAATGATTTGATTTGTCTTTGAAAGAGTAGAAAACATTGTGGGAAATTGAGAAAATACTGGTTATATGGGTATCGGCATTTTTTTCCTTTTCCAACATTGTTCTCAGAAGGCTTGTTCTCCAGGGTTGTGAAAACCTGTGTATGATTGGTAAAGGGATAACCTGTTATAGCATAAGATTTGAAGAAAGCACGGAAACATCAGAAACATCATTAATACCTGAATGCTGTATAAATGAGCCATGCTCTGGCAAAAAGGGGCTTAATACATCTCCGTGATGCATTGTACCAATCAAGTCATCATATACTTATGGATCCAGAATAGCCGCTTTTTTTAACAACCGACTGAATCATGAGTTAGACTGGTCCTTGGGCATACAGAAATTTGGCCAGTAGTGAAAAGTTTTCGCCCAGTTCAGCCTGCGCGGAATGCGCAGGCTGACCTGGGCTGAAACTTTTCACAGATGCATTAAGCTTCCTTTTCACAGAGCATGGCTCAAATAGTTACTTGAGTAGTATTTTTTCTGCAAGTTTATGCATGACACTATATTTAGCTCTGTGTTACTGAAAAGATCTAACTATGACCTTCTTGTTCATGTAACATTTTTTTTTATCAATACCTCACACCAAAGGGCAGAGGTGTTGTCCATCCATGCATCTGTATGTCAGTCTGAATTCATTTTTCTCTATACAAAACTATGCCTCATTTAGGGGAGAATATCAGTTCAATGCTGTAACTTGATTATTCAGCCTTTACTTGACCCATTTCCAAACAATGCAATGTTTTAATGACCTTGAGAAAGAAGCTGTTAACCAGCATTTTCTCCTTTTCCAACAATGTTTTCATCTCTTCAAAGACAGTTTCCATCATTTGCATCAAATTTAATCTTTTTGTCTGCAAATGCTTTTAACTATGACAGGTCTAAAATTTTGTCATGTGGGAAAGAGTTAAGATTTTTAATCTTTCTGTTAAAGGTTGATTTTCAGAATTTAGAACTCCCGCTACATTTAAACATATTTTATTTCAGGCACAAATCATTAAATCTGACAAAGCTGTAAAGGACCATCAAGAGCACCATGATGCCCTGCAAGCGGCTGTTGATTGGTTAACTCTGATGAAGGACCGCCTCAGTACATGTGCTGACACCTCAGGTGACAGACACACCCTACAGAACAAACTGGACCGGGTCAAGGTAAATATGCATTCATTTTTTCACCAAAGGCCAAAATTTTAGACTCGCCCATATTGAAACCATGTGCAGACCAATTGCAGTGTTTTGCATGTTTTCTCTCTCAAAGTGGAAAGGATTGTTGGAAATTTAGCAAAAGCTGGTTACAAGCATTTTATTTTCCAACTATGTTTTCATATGTGTATTTTAGGTTGATGAAAAGTTAGATTGGTTGATAAAGGGTTGAGATGATAAAGTATATTAGCCATGCTCTGTGAAAAGAGGGTTTAATGCATCTGCAAAAATTATCAACCAGCTGACCTGTGTGGAAACCTTTTGCTTTTGGTCAGTTTTCTGCATGTCTAAGGACCATTTTACCTTGGGATTTAGTCAGTTGCTAGACAGAATGGATTTTATGGATCCATAATTATGTGATGGTTTGCTTGGTATAATGCATCACAGAGATGTATTAACCCTTTAACACACAGTGATGCCTTTTAATGCCCCTGGGAAAGAGGCCTTTTGAAAACATTGTGGGAAAAGAAAACTGTGTGGCAAAAGGAGAAAATGCTGGTTACCAGCATTTTCTCCTTTTGCCACACAGTTTTCTATCCTTCCCAAAACAAAATTCAATTTTCAGGTCACATTTATTTTGTCATCTGCAGATGCTTTCAATTTGATCTAGTCTAAAGTTCTGTCGTGTGGTAAAGAGTTAAATCCCATTCTGACAGAGTATGACCCATATAGTAATGACAACAATAGACCTATTTTGTACCAATATCTCATTTCAGGAACTTATGAGTGCTCTGCCAGAAGGAGAAGCCAAAGTCAGAGCCTGTGAAGAGAAGTCTGAAAAAGCCATGGAAACAACTGCCTTGAAAGGTCGTCAGGCCATTCAGCAAGAACTTGATGTCCTGAAACTAGACTGGGAGGATTACAGTATAAAACTATCCTCTCTGCAGGACAACCTGGAGAAAGCTGTCCAACATTGGGGTCAATATGAGGACCAGTATGGTATCATCTCTCAATGGGTCAAGGACATGGAGAGGAGAATTAAAGATTGTCCCTTAAAATCAACATTAGAAGAAAAACAGGATCAGTTGAAAAGATATCAGGTAATATTGTAGTTAGTTTTGTTATTTTTGTTTTTTGTGTGTGATTTAACGACTACTGATGTATTATTCATCATTACATTTCATTTCATCATCATATCAGATCAGTTTGTTGAAATACATATTAGATCAGGAATATGATAAAACTCGATACGAAACTCAGTGTATTTACAACTCATTCTGACAAATATGCTGGAATAGAATGAATTCAACATCTGATGTTATGTTTTAATAGTGATACAAATCTTTAATTAGGAAATGACTTGATGGATTTGAAAACTGTTTTACATGGTACTTGTGATGAAATTCCAGGGACACATACTTGTGATTGCTGCTGTAACATTATTGAAAAATCTATAATTAGTTACTCTGGGACTGCTTTATAGATATGAACCATGCTCTGGCAAAGGGAGTTTAATGCATCTCTGTAATGCCTTATACCAAGCAAGACATCACATAATTAGGGATCTATAAAATCTGTTTTGTCTTACAACCAGCTGAATCCTGTGGTAGAACAGTCCTTGGACATGCAGAAAATGTACAAATAGCAAAGTTTCAACCCATGTCAGCCTGCATGGACTGGCAGGCTAACATGGGTCAATACTTTTTGCAGATGGATCAAGCCCCCTTTTCACTGAGCATGGTTCATATATAAATGAAAATTCAGAGTAGTAGGAGCGACCTGAATATGGCCTTTTGTCGGCATTTTTGGCTACAGTATCTCACAATATACCTCCCAATGTTGACTCAAGATCTAAGTGCATGTTCTGTCCAGATTTATCTTGATCTATATTGTCTACCAAAGTACCATAAGTTTTTTCTATGTGGTGAATGGTCAGTTCTGTCTACCCTGATGAAGAATTTCCTTTGACCTTGTATCTTCTTTTCATGCTTAAGAGGAGATTTTTTAAAATCTTTTTGTCATGTTTTCAAGAAGTTTTAAGACTCTATAAGGAAGAATTTTTGCTGTAATTTTGCCATGCTATAACATGGAACTTCTATCTTTTATGCCATGCAAAACCAGGGAATGCAGCGAGATATAGAGGACTGGGATGACGTTTTAATTGTTTTTAGCCAAGTAGAAAATGTAAGAATCAACGTTTTGCTGGCAGCCATCTTGGTTGCTTTGTAGTACCTCACTTGACTGGTAGCAAGTGTTTGGTTTCACTCTTTTGGATTTTAGATGTTTTGGGCACAGTCTACGATTTCAGTTTCTTTGCAATGTGTGAAGCAAAATATGTCTGAATTCTGTTAATCCCAATTTCTGTTTTCTGTATTTCAATCACTTGCAGTTTCGAATTTCAATTTTATTTTGTTACAATGGTTACTTTTGTTTATTTCACAAACAGCAATTTCTTCTTTTATAAATTACTTTTGAAATTACTTTATGTTTCCTAATTACTCTCTTTTTTTAGGACAATGAAATAGTAGGTTACCCATTTTCACTTCAGCGCTTAAGTCTACCCTCCCTGGCAATGAACTCGCTTCATCTGGTACAAATTGTTTTGTACCCAATGTACTCATAATCCATGCATATTCATTAACCTTACATGTTTTGTCATTGTCATTTGCATAAACCCTTGGTACTTATGGCCCCTGAACCTATGTAATTTTGGAATGGAATATTAAAGAGATAATTAAGCTTAAAGATGCAAAAACTCCTCAGATAACATTGTGTTTTGATGGAACTTGCTGTAACCCTACTAGCTGCTTTTTGTTCAGCAGTTTATGAAGAAAAAATTTAGGTATTGTGATATCTTTATTGTCGTTGTGCAAATAATTTGACATTTTCTCATATATATCTCTTTAATTCCCAAAGATATTTATTTCAAACTTAGGCTAGGGGTGTTAACATATAAAAAGCGGCACCTTTGCCAGACAGGCTAAAAATATTTTTGACACAATTATGCCACTTATTTGATTGTGGTTTGTCATTGAAAAAGCACCAGCAGCCAATAATTGGCACTCACATGCAGTGGTCTTGTTAGATAAACCAGTAACTAGTTAAATGTACTCAAAGAAGAAGATTGAAAGGATGGAATATGTTCTGGAAGCATTTGGAAATACAGAATTTATTCATGGAATGGAATTATGGATATGAACAAATGTGATGTTTTCAAAAGTAGCTTTCTCAATGTGCATTAAAGTATCTATGATATTGGGTAAAGTTAGTTGCAAGTTTTACAGAGATTTTGAGAAAACAAATATCAGGTGTAAGATGATGTAGCAGTTTCGGGGGGCAACAAGGGTTTATGTACATATTCATTAATTTTAAGCTTGTCATTGTTTCATATGCTTTATTCATCTTACTTGCTTTATGCTTCATCTATACCATTGGTATTGTTTGGTGTTGTTATGGTTGCATCATGGTTAAAAGGGAATCATCACATACTTGCATTTTACCCAATGAAAGCCCTATGTAAGTCCATTATTTGTAACACAATGTACCATATCTGTATTCATGAACATTTCCACCATTGTATACCATCGTTATTGTCCTAAATTGCATAATGGTATAAATACTGGTAATATTATTCCTTTACCGAACAAGCCTGGCTTTTTGAATTGCCTGAAGAAAAAGCCTTTTAAAAACATTGTGGGAAAAAGAGAACATGCTGACAAGCTGCATTTTCTCCCAATTTTCTACCCTATCAAATACAGAAATCACCATTTAAGCAACATATAATTTCTTGTCTGCAACTTCTTTCAATTTGGACAAGTCTAAAGTTTTGTCATTTGGCAAATGGTTAAGGTAATTAATGGCCTATAAATTATATAGGAAGTCCTGAAGAAACAAAAGCCATACCATATTTCCAAAAACAAGACTAGGCATTTCAGAAGACATGAAAAAGACAAAAAAGAGAATGTAAAGCCCCATTAGAGTATTTACTATGCAAGACTTAAGGATGGGGAAAATGGGCATGCATCATTCTTTACATACAAGTATGATACTTATTCTAAATGTTTACTTTATTGTAGCTTGAAGTTTTCTTGGTTCCACCATGGACATAAACAAATTACCAAATGTTAGATGTAAAAGGGCTCTTATGTTCAGAAAATGGTTTACATGACATTATTTTTAACAAGCAGATCATAATGATTGGTTTTAACCTTTGAGAATATCGGATCTTAAAGATCTTCAGGGTATAGTAAAGCGAGCTGTATGTTATAGACAATGCTGCATTATGTTCTTAACTTCTCAATGCAAGCCCTTCTGTCAGCCCTAGTTTTGTTTTGCATTGTGCCTGGTAGTGTTTCTTAACCCTTTCCCAAACAAGCCCTGGTTTTCACGTGTCTGCAGTACAAGTCTTTTGAAAATACTGTGGGAAAAGGAGAAATTGCTCGTAACGAGCAATTTCTCCTTTTCCCACAGTGTTTTCTTCTCTTTTTGAGAACTCCCTACCATTTTCATCAAATTTAAAATTGTCGTCTGCAAACTCTTTCAATTTGGACCAGTCCAAAATTTGTCGTTTGGGAAAGGGTTAACCTAAAACAATTTCTCCATACATAAATATGTTTTCAATGTTTCAGTTTGGAGAGATTTGTTTGCCAAAAAGTCTTTACATGACATATTTAGTTAATAAGTTAAGTTTGTGTATGTTGTTATAAAAGCATTATCATCAAAAATCTATTATTTATGATACTATTTAATTCTTTACCAACCAATTCGGAGTTTAACAACCCTGAAGAAGAATCGTTTTGAAAACATCACTGGAAAAGCAGAAAATGGTGGTAACCAACATTTTCTCCTTTTCCCCAATGTTTTCAACCCTTCCCAAAACAAATATTGATTTCTTAGTCACATTTATTTTGTAGTCTGCAAATGCTTTGAATTTGGACTAGTCTAAAATTTTGTCATTTGGTAAAGAGTTAAATGACTAATGTGGTGAAGGCGGGCATATGGCCGTATCTTACCTGCCTAGATATGGGGCTTTATGTACGGTAGTGGTGGAAGATACTGTTTAAATGTATAGCATTAACATTTTCTGAACAATTCCAACTTTTAATGAACCCGAGGAAGATGGCTTTTGAAAACATTGTGGAAAAAGGAGAAAATGCTGATAACCAACATTTTCACCTTTTCCCACAATATTTTCTACCCTTCAACATAAAAGTATAATCCTATGCTTGGAACCACATTTATCGTCTGCAAAATTTTAAAGCTTTCAATTAGGACCAGACTTAAATTTTGTCTGGTTAACCCTATACTACACAATCCCGTGTTTTAATGACCCTAAAGAAGAAGCCTTTTGAAAACATTGTGGGAAAAGGAGAAAATGCTGGTAACCAGCATTTTCTCCTTTTCCCACAATGTTTTCTACCCTTCCTACAACAAATTCCAATATTTCAGTCACATTTTGTTTCGTCGTCTGCAAATGCTTTCAATTTGGACAAAGATGAAATTTTTTCGTTTGGTAAAGGATTAAGAGTTGACCCTTGAACTGTGGTGAAGTTGCAGTATGATCTTGGATCTACACTGTCCATTATTTTGCCAGATATTATAAGAAAAACAGCTTCAAAACTACAGTATCCAGATGTACATCTTGGATAATGATTGAGAATATCCAATTCATTTATGCTGCACTACCAGGTTCATTTCTTAACCCTTTACCACAAAATCCCAAGTTTTAATGACCCCAAGAAAGAGGTCTTTTGAAAGAGCCCTTAGGAAAGAAGTCTTTTGAAAACATTGTTGGGTAAAGGAGAAAATGCTGGTAACCAGCATTTTCTTCTTTTCCCACAATGTTTTCTGTCCCTTTCAGAGATATATCCCATCATTGAGCCTTATTTGATAGGTTGTCTTCAGATGCTCTCAGTTTAGACAGGTCTGAAATTTTGCCGTGTGGTAAAAGGTTTAAGTTAACCATAAGAATGGAATAATGTTGCTCGGTATGATGAATAAAGTCTTTTAACTATTTCATGCAAGATGCTATGCACATCGGAGGTGGAGGATAGGGTTTAATTAGTCTTTTGTACTTTTACGGTATTCAAATCCTTACTAGACGACAAAATTTTAGGGCAGGTCGAAAAGTTACTTTCTTTCTTGACATTACTCCTTCCATTACAAAGTTTCCAAAAGTCATATGGCACTGATATGTTGAAACCTGTAGTTATGAAGTAATCAGGTTGATATGTTGATATAACTTTCATGTAGTATTGTGTAGGTGCCCTAATTAACCATTTTGCTGTCCGCAAACACGGATGTATTGTGAAGAGGAAGTTGATCAAGATGAGTCTACACATTTGTGCAGTCGGATCTTGATTTATACTTTCCTCTGAACTATTGTTGGTTTAAATCACATATTCATAAAATGCCCCCACGTCAAAAAAATATGTTATGCAATTAATTCTGTCATTAGTCAACAGTATCAATTAAGCAGGATTAAGTTTGGATATTTTTTGAGGTCTAACGTTACAGATCTTCTTGGAACATCACCACATCATCCTGAGTTTTAATGACCTTGGGGATAAAGGCTTTTTAAAACATTGTGGGAGAAGGAGAGAATACAATTAGCCAGCATTTTCTCCTTTTCCCGCAATGTTTGTTACCCTTTTGAAGTCAAATTCCATTTTTTGAGTCGTATTTATTTTGTTGTCTGCAAAATTAATGCTTTTAGTTTGGAGAAGACTAAATTTTTCTTGTGTAGTAAAAGAGTTATCCCTTTACCACACAATCCTGACTTTTAACGACCCTGAGAAAGGAACCTTTTGAAAACATTGTGGGAAAAGGAGAAAATGCTGGTAACCAGCATTTTCTCCATTTCCTACAATGTTTTCTACCCTTCCCAAAACAAATTTCAATTTTCCAGTCACATTTATTTTGTCGTCTGCAAGTGCTTTCAATTTGGACCAGTGTAAAATTTTGTCGTTTGGTAAAGAGTTCACTCTTTCCCGAACGATAAATTTTGGACTGGTCCAAATTCAAGGAGTTTGCAGAGGACAACTTTAAATTTGATGAAAATGACAGAAAGTTCTCCCAAAGGGTAGAAAACACTGTGGGAAAAGGAGAAATTGCTCGTTACAAGCAATTTCTCCTTTTCCCACAGTGTTTTCAAAAGACTTGCCACGCAGACACGTGAAAACCAGGGCTTGTTTGGGAAAGGGTTAAGAGACCTTTTTGTGGCAGTTTTACTTAATTTGCTCTTGGTAATGCACTATACCAAGCAAGTCATCCCATAACTATGGATCCTTAAAATTTATTTTGTCTAGCAACAGACTGAATAATGAGGTAGAACCATCCTTTGACATGCAGAAAATTAACCTAAAGCAAAAAAATTTCGACATGGGTCAGCCTGGACAAACTGCACAGGCTGACTTGTGTCGATTCTTTTTGCAGGTATATTAACCCATAGAGCACCAAATAAACCTATCAGATATTTTCATCCTAGAAATATGACCCAAATGATTGCAATTTCATGGTTGCTTTTGTCTACAGTGATTCAGCAAAGTGGACAGTGTAGATCAAAGATCAGGCTGCACTTTTGGTGCAGCCTGATCTTGATCTACACTGGCTGCAAATGCAACTTTAGTTGTGAAAGGCGCTTTAAGGGTTAAACCCCTTTTCACAGAGCATGACTCGTATACATTTGAAATAGAGGTAATGTTTTCATGGTTATCCCATTTTCTACAGGATTTAATGTCAGAGATCAAATCCAGACAGAGAGAGGTAGATGTGTTCTCAGACGAGTCACAAACATTACAACAGTTGACGGGTGAAGGTAGACTGACGTCCTCTATTTCACAGCTGACATCAAGGTACCAGTCCCTTCAACAGTCAGTCAAGGTGTGTATCTACTTTGTATCTTAATTACTTTTTTACATGTTTGAAAATCATTAAACTTAGTGGAGAGTTAAGGATTATGGCTCCTTTCACAATTGACATCACTATCCCAGTTTTGCAACATTCAATTGACCTTTTAAACCCTTTACCAGACGACAAAATTATAGCTTTGTCCAAATTGAAAGCATTTGCAGACGACAATTTCAATGTGGCTCAAATGGTGCAATTTTTCTTTGATAAAGTAGAAAATATTGTTGGAAAAGGAGAAAACGCTGGCTACCAGCATTTTTTCCTTTTCCCACAATGTTTTCAAAAGGCTTCTTTCCCAGGGTCGTTAAAAGGTGGCATTGTCGAAATGATTACATAGGACAAGATAATGATAATGGCTTCTCTTTGCAGGAAACACTGAAGAAATGTGAACAGAATGTAGCAGATCATAAAATATACAAGGACAGAGCCAGAGAATGCTCTCAGTGGTTATCAAGGGCCAAGGAGAGATTTGCAAACAGTGCTGACACATCTGGGACCCGCCAGGAACTGGAGGAGAGGTTGGAGAGGATTCAGGTAAGCTTAACCCCCTAACAAAAAGGATGTGAACAACCATATGGGAGAGGGCTTCTGAAAACATTGTGTGAAAAGGAGAAAACGCTGGTAACTAGCATTTTCTGCTTTCCCAAAATCCTTTCTTCTACCTCTGACAAATATTTATGGCTAATTCGTGCCAAACTGTTTGAATTGTTGAATGTTGTTTTGTTTAATGTTATAAGCTTCGGTTTTATCTCTTGCTTGGAACAGGAAACAAACTTTCATTTTTCAGCTTTTCACAACTGTAGTTGCTTTTGCAGCCAGTGTAAATCAAGATCAGACTGCATAAAACATGTAGCCTAATCTTTGATCTACACTGTCTGCTTTTCTGAAATAATACAGACGAAAGGCAGCCAAAAAAATTACAATTAATGGCGTCTATTCTAGAATGAAAACACCTATCAGATTTATTCGGCGCTTCAAGGGTTAATAAACTTGTGTGATTGAATATGACTCCTACCTCATCTCAGGTAATCTTTGCTTTACTTAGCAGGGTTTCCCTCTATTCCCCGTTTCTTTGAATTTGAACCCTCAAATTTCATACCTGTTCCCCCCTATGTAAATGAATGCCTCCTTTCATTCATTTGAAGGGTGGTAAAATGACACCAACATGAGCTAGTCCAGGACAAACCCTACTGTTTGTTACATGCATTTTACTGGGTAATTGAATGATTTAAGAATTTCTTCATTATGATTTCTCATTACAGGAGTTGATTAGTGAGAGAGATTCAGGATTTGCCAAACTGAATCAGGTGATAGAGGCCGGAGAAAAACTGTACCCGAACACTGCTACAGAGGGTCGTGAAAAGGTCCGTCAAGAGTTACGTCAGTACAAACTGAGCTGGGAGAGTCTTTTTGATGATCTGTCATCTGCTCAACGTAAACTTGAGGTTGCCCTTGTACAATGGACAACATTTGATGACAGCTATGGACAGGTGGAACAGTGGCTGAGAGATGCTGAAGTTCAACTTGAAGGAGCCATACCACTCAGATCTACGTTGGAGGAGAAGAAATCTCAGTTACAGAATTTCAAAGTGCTTCATCAAGATGTGTTGTCATATCAACGAGTGATAGACTCTGTTGATGACAAAGCCAGGACTCTAGTACAGACAAGCAGTGATCCACAGTTATCCAACTTCGTATCTCAAACTGGAGCAAGATATTCCAAACTCTGTAATGCTGCCAAGGTAAGAGGAAACTCTTGGGCTTTATTCACCAACCATTCAACTATCCCAAGACTAGAAATCTGATTGGCCATTACCATGTCAAACTGAAAAAGTCATTTATTTGGAACCCTTTTTCATGGATTATTTTCTTGATTTTGTTTATGTATAGACAAAACAATATGGGTAGTACAGCTGAAGAACCTCTTGGAACAAAAATGGATGATGAATTCTGATGTAACTCATATAGAGTTGAAAAATGTTCAACAAACAAACAAAATTTGGCACTCTAATGTGTTAACTTTGGAAGATTCATGACATTAAATATTTCAACTCATCACTAGGCTACAAAATTTAGACTCGTTCATTGTGAAATGATTTACAGATGACATATTAAATGTAGAGTATTATGGTATTTATATTTGAGATACAAAACACTGGGGGAAAAAATTTTAATGCTTGTTGCCAACATTTTTTTCTATTTCCAACAATGTTTTTAAAAGCCTTATCTGTCAGTGTTGTAAAAACACTGGGTCATTTGATGAAGACTTTCTGTTCTCACCATATTTTTCAGGAGCGTGTTAAAAGTGGGGATTGCTAATATTTTTTACCATATTTTTCAGGAGCGTGTGACCCAATATGAAAGTTTTGTGGCTGACCATCAGCAGTATAATGATGCCTACAACCAGTGTGTGGAATGGCTAAACAGTATCAGAGAGAAATTGTCCCTCTGTGCCGATATAGCTGGTGATAGACACACCATACAAAACCGTCTGGACAAAATACAGGTATGTCAATGCTGTTGGCACATCAGCTTTGTGACCTAGATTTATCCCGTAAAAGTTTTATTGTGAAAAGATTTTTTTAAACCCATTAACCTTGTTATGGCATTTTTGGGACTTATATTTGAAGCTATGCAAAGAAGATAATAATACCTAGACTATAATATATTGTCCTGGAATTATTTTTGAAAATGGATACATAGTCATTTTGAGCAAATACTATGGCATGTCATACTGCTTTTGATAGTCCTTTTTCAGAGATATCTATTTGAATTCATGATTTCTGTACTATCCTTTGTACAATACAAGAAAAAAAATCATTTAATACCTTAACCCCTAAAGCACCTTTCATGACCATACTTGCTTTTGCGGCCAGTGTAGATCAAGATCAGACTGGACAAAACATGCAGCCTGATGTTTGATCTACACTGTCCACTTTACTGAAACATTGCAGACGAAACAGCCATGAAATTGCAATTATTTGGGTCGTATTTGTAGGATGAAAATATCTAATAGGTTTATTTGGTGCTGTATGGATTAAGTGGGAGAAAAAACACTTTTTCACTTCCTACCTCTATTTTCAATCCTGCTGAAGAATTTTAACTTTGAATGTTGTTCTGCTTTTGTGATCATATATATCAAAAGCATGAAATTAACAATATTGTCATGGTTAATCTCTTGTGAATAGTATTTTGAAGACATATACATGAGCCATGCCCTGTGAAAAGGAGGCTTAATGCACCTGCGAAAAGTACTGACCCAGTTCAGCCTGTGCAATTTGCCGAACTTTTCGCTATTGGTCATTTTTCTGTATGTTCAAGGACCAGTTTACCTCATGATTCAGTTGGTTGTTAAAAAACTCTTTCAGATCCATAATTATGTGATGGCTTGATTGGTACAATGCATCACAGAGATGCATTAGGCACCCTTTTGCCAGAACATTGCTCATATATATATGAGCCAGGCTCTGACAAAAGGAGGTTTAACCCATCTTCATGATGTATTATACTAACCAAGTCATCATAATTATGAATCCATAAAATCCATTTTGTCGAACATTCAACGGAATAATTAGGTAGACTGGTCCCTTAACATGCAGAAAATTAACCAGTAGCAAGGGTTTCGACCCAGGTCTTTCTGGGCAGACTGCGCAGGCTGACCTGGGTGAATACCTTTTTGCAGATGCAATAAACTTCCTACCCACAGAGCACAGCTCATTTGCTTCTTTTCCTATCAATCTCAATATTAGTGTCAACATTTTCTCATTGTCATCGTGCCATTTTTTGCAGTCCATTGATAGGGAGATTTTGAAGAAAGTAAGGAAAAAATGTGTACTTTGTTGCTTGTTTGTTTTACCGTTAAGTGTCATGGTATTGGGTATAAACTTGAAGAACGTTCCGCACCTTTTATGCATTAATGAAGATCAACTTTGGCTATGAGCCATGCTCTGGCAAAAGGGGAGCTTAATGCATCTCTGTGATCCATGATACCATGCAAGTTATCACATGATCATAGATCCATAGAAAGTTGACCAATAGCGAAAAGTTTTGGCCCAGGTCAGCCTGCACGGACTGCGCAGGCTGACATGGATCAATATTTTTCGCAGATGCATTAAGCCCCCTTTTCACAGAGTATGGCTCATATATAAGTGCAGAGATACGTGTAACTTGATTGTGAAAGAGAGTTTTCATACCTGCTTACATAAAGTTCAAACCATGTAATCCCTTGAAGGGCTGAGCATTAAATTTGTCCCTTTTTTGCGGAGACAGTGTAGATCAAGATCGGACTGCCTTTTGCAGACAATGTAGATCAGGATCAGACTGCCTTTTGCAGATAGTGTACATCAAGACCAGACTCCTCAAAATGTTAACGAATGTTTGAAACTTTCTGACAAAATGTTAACTAATGTTTGAAACTTTCCGACAAAATCACTCTTCAAAGTCCAATTTCCCGGTCTGTTTTCCTGCTTAAGAAAAAAATTCATAGAGAGATTTAAGTGTAGTATGTTGCTTTTGAGATGGAACAATACAAGAGGAGCAAAGTCTTGTCCTGTGTAGATATTGTAGAGCCATGCATTATGTCATGTGACTTGTACTAGTTCTAATTGGATGTTACCATTGTGTTTTTTGGAATGGAGCATAATTATGATGTGGCTTGTTTTTGTGTTGTTATTTTTGTCTAACGTGTGTGTTTTTCTGCTCTAACCAATACAGCGGCGATGTGTAAGTGTGAAAATGATCCTTGAAATTTTAATTGCTTTACTTTTTGCTTGATCTCTCTCTTTATATTTAGTACCAGTTACATTTTTCATAACTAGGAACACATATGATTAAGATTTTTCCATTTGTAAGTGAATTAATTGATTTATTGCAATGTAAGAAAATCCAGAAACAGGGAAGAAAGAAATGGTTAAAAAAATATGCCAAGTAAACAAAAAAAGAAAGGGTCCTTTACATATTGAATGTTTAATTAATGATTAATTAAGAAGAAAAAAAAAAATTTGTTGAAAAAAAAGAAAAAAAGGCAGAAATATGATCTCATTTGAATTTGTGTATAGCAACACTGCTTCAAGTGTCGTCTACCCCTTTACCACACAATCCGACTTTTAATGACCCTGAGAAAGGAGCCTTTCGAAAATATTGTGGGAAAAGGAGAAAATGCTGGTAACCAGCATTTTGCCATTTCCCACATTGTTTTTTACCCTATCCATTACATAAATCACTGTTTAAGCTACACTTAATTTGTCGTCTGCAAATGCTTTCAATTTGGTCCAGTCTAAAATTTTGTCGTTTTGTAAAGGGCTACATGATTTTAAATTGCAACAGAAAGTGTTATACTAGAATCTTTTCTAGAAACAGAATTTACAATAGAATAAATGCAAAAATGGGTAAATTGTGTTCCTAGTTTCATATGTTTTTCTTAGATATGGATTTGTGTTGATGTTTGAAACAATATTTGTATGAGGTATGGGGAGAGTGAAAACTAACAACTTTTGAAATACTTCATACAGTTGCATGGTGTGTTCTAGTGAGTTTGGCTAAATATTAGTGCAGTAGGCATTGTCATTGCATTTTGCCTTGAAACTTGAAATTGTCAGCGTGGTGTTGTAAAAGCAAAATGAATTTTCATACCTTACCTTGCATGATTAATAGAATAAATATGTTTTCTCAGTTATATAAAAACCAGATGCATAATGATGTTTTCAAGACCGTATTGCATCTGAAACAAAACCTTTGCAATCTAAACATTAAACATTTCAGCAAGTGTATACTCAAGAGTAATCTGAACAAAGTTGTCTGTTTCAAATTTATTTAAGGGCAATAATGGGTTAACCCTTTACCAGACAAAAAAAATTTTGACTTGTCCAAATTCAGAGCATATGCAGACCATAAATTAGATTTAGCTCAAGGCTGACAGTATTTTAGAAAGGGAAGAAAACATTGTGGGAAAAAGGAGAAAATGCTGGTAACCAGCATTTTCTCCTTTTCCCACAATGTTTTTTGAAAGCCTTCTTGCTCAAGGTCATCAAAAGTCAGGATTATGTGGTAAAGGGATAAAGTATTAGATGCTATTTATCAGAGAGATGGGAGGAATTCATTCTATAGTAGGAAGTCCAACTAAGCACATCATTTCATCAGCGCTTTTTGGTAGGTGCTTGCTCAAGGCTTATATTCATTGTCTGTGATAACTGAATGATGTCATAGTCCAACTCTGGGGAAGAAAATTCTAGCTTGGGTTATTTTCTGTTGTTTGACATGCATAGTTTAAGAACTATCTCAGTACTTCCTGGACTTAATTTGCCTGCAGAACTTTAATAATGTCATTGCAAAAAGTAGGTTGGCAACATTAAGAAAAGGTTTAGAACTTGACTGCATTTAAAAAGAAAAGGGGGATTAATGTGAGTTTGTTCCTTTAAAGCAATTTTCAGATTTTTCTGCAAGAATTTTAAAAGTTGTACACTTTTAAGATAAAAATGGGTATCATAATCTGCAGGTGGTAAATGTTCACTAAAGATCCAAAAGTGAAGATTGAAAAGGATAATTACTGGTTTGAAACCCAAAGTATGTTTTGTTGCTGATGTACAAATGTATGTCTACTCCAACTTGGGTTGTTGGTTTTATTTGTACACCCTTAACCAAACATAAAAATTTCAGATTTGGCCAAATTATCAACAGATAGCGTATAACCTCTTTATATTGTTGATAGACATGAAACCATTATGTGTACATGTATAAGGCAATTTCTCTTTTTATTGTTGTCAGAGCCTGGTAACCCAGTCAGTAATACACAGGGTATAAAACCAGATACATGTAAGGTGGCTGGTTTGATACCCAAGGTCGGTCATTTTCTTTGTAAGGATTGATGATAGTCATTGCAACAGGATTCCTTCCTCTCTGACATCTGAACATTTTTGACGAGGTTTATATGGGAAGTATGGTAGCTAGGGGCTTGGGAAGAAAATTGTGCAAAGCACTGATTAAAAGAAACTCCATGAAAGCATGGATAGGTGCACTTCCTGCCACAGTATAACTCAAATAATGTTGAAATGGCATTGATAATTAATCGGAACACTAACGAATTAACCTTTAATTAAATGATTTAAAGGTCATCTGCTAAAATAGGTTGAAACCCTCCTTAATTTACGATGTATGGGGTAGGTGAAAAGTAGATTCTCATTTTCGTTATTGTTGATGGTATTTTAGCTGAAGATTACAATCCTAGAGTGTGATTTGGTAGGCCATTGTTGTTTCATGTACATAAGGAGCCATATTCACCAATTATTCTAAATTAACAATTGAAACACCTATCACAACTATAGTTGCCTTTGCATGCAGCATACATCAAGATTAGACTGCACTAGTATTTTCTCCTATTCCCACAGTGTTTGCTAAGTTCTCTCCATCAGGGTTCTTGAAACTGAGGATTGAATATTAAAGGGTTAACCCTTTACCAGACGACAAATTTTAGCCTTGTCTAAATTGGAAGCATTTGCAGACGACAATTTCAATGTGGCTCAAATGGTGCAATTTTTCTTTGATAGGGAAGAAAACATCGTGGGAAAAGGAGAAAATGCTGGTTACCAGCATTTTCTCCTTTTCCCGCAATGTTTTCAAAAGGCTTCTTTCCCAGGGTTGTTAAAAGGCGTCATTGTGCGGTAAAGGGTTTAGGACTAATCACAGAGTCAAAGACTACCTGTCTGATAGCCAGATTGCTAGTCTTGGAGTTCAGAAAAAAAAATTTAGAATTATTGGTTACCATGGTTCCTGTAATATACTTTGTATAAATGGACCTATATATATGTATCACCCTGTGCCAAAACTATAAGCATGTGAAGGGCAACATGGGCTGGTTTTGCAGTCAGTTTCATAGTAGTCCAACATTTCACCGATAGACCAAACTTGGATGAAAACTTTATCTCTTAACTTTTTACCAAACACCAAAATTTTAGACTGGTCCACATTGAAAGCTTTTGCAGATGACAAAATAAGTATGACACAGAAATTGAAATTTGTTTTGGAAAGGGTAGAAAACATTGCGGAAAAAGGAGAAAATGCTGGTCACCAGCATTTTCTCCTTTTCCCACAATGTTTTCAAAAGGCTTCTTTCTCAGGGTCATTGAAGCTCGGGATTGTTTGGTAAGGGTTTAAAATGGTTTAACTCTTTACCAAATGACAAAATTTAAGACTTTTTTTCAAATGAGAGCATTTGTAGTTTAGCTTTGTTTAGATGATGGCATTTGTCTTCCAAAGGGTAGAAAACATGGCGAAAAGGAGAAAATGCTGGTTATTAGCATTTTCTTTTTTTCCCCACATTGTTTTCAAAAGCCTTCTTCCCTAGGGTCATGAAAACACTAGATTGTTTGATAATGGACTGAATGTATTTCACATGTTTATGTGGAAATGAATACATTCCTTCAACGTACAGCAAGTTATGCTTAATCCTTTACCAAACGACAAAATGTTTAGACTTTTCCAATTTGAAAGCATTTGCAGACGACAAAATGATGTAACTCAAAAACTGAAATCTGATTTGGGAAGGGTAGAAAACATTGTGGGAAAAGGAGAAAATGCTGGTTACCCGCATTTTTTCCTTTTCCCACAGTTTTCAAAAGCTTTCTTTCTCAGGGTCGTTAAAAGGCGGGATCGTCTGGTATAGGGTTAAAGGGCATGTTAATCGGTGTGGTTAGAGATTATTTTCATTGTCCAAAGTTCTTTTCGCAAAATACATTTCACTGGTATTTTCCAAATGTTGAATTATCAGTTTTCAAGAAATATTGCAGTGTTTTCAAAAGTTTTATGTCATGGAGTTAATTAAACCTGCAATGTCTTGCATGTCAGTAAGTTTGATATATGTCATTTAGCACTTTCAGCTGAAAAAAAGTTTGCCCCACTTTGGCTTTCCCCTGGTTTTACAATTGTCAGGATTTTTGACAGTCTTTTATCAATATGCACAATCTTTACTTTTGTTTTCCTTTCATCACATTGTTTTCCACAGTATTAGGCCTAGGTTTAGCACTTACTTGCATGTCTAGATTGAGAGTGAGCAGCTATAGTGGTAGACAAAAGAACTGAATTTGTTGTTACTGTGCAGTATGGGGATTATTCATATTGAACACAGATCTATTTTATGACCTTTTGTTAAAGGTCTGATGGCATTAGACTGCTGTATAAGTGCTATGGACTCTCTGTGTCAGTAGAAAGGATATTATTGATTACAATTTAAGAGGTGTTTTGACTGTTTTTTCACAAAATCTTGACAGTTATATTCGAAAAACAGACAGAATTATGTACCTTGCAAGACAAAGCTGATCTATGATACACTTGAGTGTCCCTGTTGTTTTTTAAAAAAAAAGTTTTTTATTTTATTTTTTTTGTAAACAGGACCTTAAGTATTACTGTCTTATGTTTTTTCCATGTAGCTTAAAGTATTAGGATATTATTTACAATATCATTTGTTTTATTTGTTTGACCCAAACATTTCTCCGATAACTGCTATTAGTCGAATCCATTTGGTCACATTCTTACCCAACCAATGCATACTCTTTTCTGAAATTAACATCGTATTTCTTTGCTCAAATTACCTCTTGAAACAAATTTGCGGATCACTTGGAAACTTATTAAACTTGTCAAGAAAGAATATACTAAGCTTGCCTAAGGCTGGCTTAAAAACATTCTTCTGGACTCATTTATTAAGATTTTATTATTAAAGCCAACTTACATTATATCCTGTAATGTAACATATTTTGTATTATCTAGCAATATTTTTCTAACACATTTTTCCTACAAGTTCCTGTTGGTAAAAAATCAAATAAAAATGAAATTTTTGTAGGTATATGATTCTGTTTTATGTACATGCATGTTCTACAAGAGGACTTCACATGTGATGCTAGTCTTGATTTTCAAACTTAGCTGTTATATGCATGATAAGTTACTGTTTGCATGTTTGATCACAAGTACAATATAATGTTTAGTGACAACATGATGTGTGCATGGATGAATCATTACCTTCAGAAACCAATTTGTGGCAGACAGTTTTGAACACACTATGATTATCAACATGAATTGAAATTTAATACCTGACAAAATGAGCTTTTTAAAGGTATATGTGAGCTGGGCTATGTGAAAAGGGGGTTTAATGCATCTGCAAAAAGAATTGATTCAGGTCAGTCTGTACAGTCCCCACCGGCTGACCTGGGTTGAAACTTTGTGCTATTTGTCAATTTTATGTATATAAAAGGACCAGTGTGCCTCATGATTCCGTTGGTTGTTATGAAAATGGATTTTATAGATCCATAGATATCCGATGACTTACTAACTATTATGCATCATGAAATTGCATTAAACCCTTTTTTATCAGAGCATGGCTCATGTAAAAATAGTCTGCTTTAAGATACGATGATAGCTATTATTGATTCTCTGATTACCATACAGACTTGTTATCATAAAGCAAGAACAAGTGCACAGGAGGATTGGTACCATTCTCTGATTACAATACTAATGTTATCATAGATTAAGAAAAGGTGCACTGCAGAGGTGTGGCAGTTTACAATTACAGGATTTAACCCAGGTTACATAAAAATATGACATGATGAACTGTTTTTAAAACCTGTTGAAACCCATTCAAACATAACAAATACAAGTGAAAGGAGCACCACGGAAAACTAATAAAAAGGAAAAAAAAAAACTTCTATGAGCCATGCTCTGTATAAAAGGGGTTTAATGCATCTGCAAAAAATATCAATACAGGTCAGCCTATGCAGTCCACACAGGCTGACCTGTATTGAAACTTTTTGCTCTTGGTAAATTTTCTTCATGTCAAAGGACCATTCTACCACATGATTCAGCTGGTTGTTAGTCAAATTGGATTTTATGGATCCATAATGATGTGGTGACTTGCTTTGTGTGATACATCACAGACATGCATTAAACCTCCCAATTGCCAGAGCATGGTTCATATGTTAATGATTTCTATGGAAAAGTGTGCAGGCAGTTGAATCTTTTTTCCTTGAACTTTTTGTTTATCTTTAATTTTTCCTTGCACATGTGCTGAAGTTTATGCTTGTGTAGGTTTACAAGTATGTGAAGAGAAGTGCAATATTCCTTCGCCCTCTTGCCATTCAGAAATAAATGCTATATTGATTAACTCTTTATCAAATGACAAAATTTCAGACTGGTCCAAAGTGAAAGTGTTTGCAGGCAACAATTTAAGCGAAGCCTAAATGATGAAATATGTCCTTAATAGGTTAGAAAACATTGTGGGAAAAGGAGAAATTGCTGGTAACCAGTATTATCTCCTTTTTCCCACAATGTTTTCAAAAGCTTTCTTTCGTTAAGCCGAGCCCCGGTAGCTCAATCGGTAGCGTGCAGGACTCGAGAACAGGAGGTCGCTGGTTGGATCCCCGGCTTGGCCAATTTCCTTCGGAGGATTGATGATAGTGATTGCGACAGGATTCATTCCTCTCTCACCGCTGACCTTTGTTTTGACATTGGTTATGTGGGAAAGCAGTCAGTGGCTTGGAAAGAATATTGCTCGGAGTACTGGTAATAGGAACTCCAGGAAAGCATGGATAGGTGCACTGGCCGCAGCGATGTAACTGAAACAATGTTGAAAATGGCATTAAACTCCAACCAATCAATCAGTCAGGATCGTTAAAATTCGGTATTGTGTGGTAAAAGGTTAACCCCTAACACACTAAGCTGTATTATGATTCTCTAAGAAAATAAACTTGTCATGTAGGTAGGATTCCAAAGGTTTAACCTGTACCAAACAATCCTGTGTTTTTATGACCTTGAGGGAGAAGGCTTTTAACCCTTTCCCAAACGACAAATTTTAGACTTTTTCATATTCAAAACATCTGCAGACGACAAATTCAAAAGTGGTACTACTGAGCTGATGCTCTCTGTCAGGGTAGAAAACATTGTGGGAAAAGGAGAAAATGCTGGTTACCAGCTTTTTCTCCTTTTCCCACGTTTTCAAAAGCCTTCTTTCCCAGGGCCTTGGATTGTTTGGTAAAGGGTTAAAACAACTGTTAGAGAAAATGCTGATGACCTTCATTTTCTCAATTTCCACAATGTTTCCTAATCTTTTAAATACAAATTTAAGTGTTTGAGCCACAGTTAAACTTGTCATCTGCAAATGCTTATGACAAGTCTAACATTTTTGTCGTCTGGTAATGGATTAACCATAAATATGAGGGTGAAAGAAGGATTTTGAGTTGGAAAATAAGGATTATTGCCAGAATACCTTATTAACATTAGACAGGGTAGATCTGAGATCAGTCTGCATTTTTTGGTGCTTTCTGATCGTAATCTACACTATTTGTTAAAGCAAATGTAAGTTGTTCTTTGACCTTTGGGAGATAAGAGTATTTATGTGCCTTACAGAATAAGTCATTTTGCAACTGGGAATACTTTTTATCTTAGATTATATTATTCTGATGGATGTTCTATTTGTCTTTCCCACAGGATATCCTTGCCACAAAAATGGAAGGTGAGCCAAAGGTAAAAAATATTGTAGCCTTAGCTGAGAAGGTTCTACCTAACACAGCACCCCAGGGTAAAGACAGCATTGTCAGGGAAACAGAGGCACTCAGGGCTGACTGGGAGGCCTTTGTAACAGCTCTACAGAAGGTAATTTATATTCACTTATTTGGACTAGGTTGTTGTGTATGTTAAATTTTTCATCATCCTTTTTTTATGTTACTGATTTCCTGATGAATATTGATTTTATATATGGAATGTTCACATTAAAATTGGTTGAATGAATTTTCCATGTAGCCCTCAAAATATTTCCAAAACATTTCTCAACAATCTTCTTCAAATGGTTTTGTTTTAAATTTTCAGACAAAGAAAGACCTTGAAAACTGTATGGACCAATGGAAAGAGTTTGACTCATGGTATGAAAGATGTAACACTTGGCTCAAGGATGTAGAAGCCAAGGTGAAGGACACTGAACTTAAAGCTACACTCAAAGATAAACAGAACCAGCTGGACAAACTGAAGAAACTACAAGAAGAGTTGAACACCAGACAAGAAGATATTGATGCTCTGAGTGATGCTGCCCAGGATTTAGTTAGAGTTAGCACAGACACACGTGTGATTAGCCAATCTTCACAGCTAGCCACCAAGTATCAGACACTCAGAGTTAACATCAAGGTTTGTCAGATTAATTGATTTTCCATCTATTTGTCATTGCCAACAGTTTCCCATATGGGCGACACCCCCAAAGGCTGTTACATATGTTACAGAGGTTGGTGAAAGATACAGGACGAAACCCATCCAAAGTTACTCCTGGTTTTTTAAATTGTTCAATGTGTAGGATCTTAGTTTAATGTCTCATCGGAAAGACTATTAGTAATTTCAAATGGCTAGCCTGGGGGCTCAAACCCATACCCTTAAGTGGACCTAGACTTGATATTTACAAATCCTACACTCTACCACTTGAGCTATTTGGGCTGGTCAGGTATGTCAGATGTAGTTCTAAACCATAATATCACAGATTTTTTTACATCACTGCCGCAGATGATTGTTAAAATATCATGGAAAAGCAAGTCATTGTTCATGGTAGGTAATAGCTTCTCTTTGCAAAAAGTTAAGATAAAAACTGCATGGTTGCAAACATTATTGCGAAAGTAATTGTCAAAAATTGTTGATAAGTGTTTAACATCCTGATATGACGTGGAAAATATTCCAAAACCTATAAACTCTTCAATCTATATAGTTATTTCAGCACAGACTTTTTTTGTAACTATAGGAACTGTGTAGAAGATGGGAGCAGTATGTACTGGATCACCAAGCCTATGTGGGCTCATTTGACCAGTGTAAGAATTGGGTAGCCAACATGAGGAAGAAGTTACAATCCCAGAGTGATGTTAAGGGAGATAAGAGAACTGTACAAGAAAGAATACAGAAGTTACAGGTTAGCCAACAGTTTTCTGTATAATATTTTCATCTCATTCCATTGCACTCATTACTTTCTGCAAAAGACTTTTTTGTCATGTTGCAGACAACATATGAAAACTTAATGGACTGTCTTATTTACCATGCTTGATAAGAAGATACTAGCAGCTTTGCTGTTGTATTATTCTCCACACGTAACAATCCAAGTTTAACATTTAACAGGACAATTTATCTTAAACCTAAAGAATGGAAAGACAGAATTGGTGTAAAATGATGGTAAAAGGAAGGAATGTTATAGGTTGATACTACTCATTGTCTGAAGAGGCATACAGGCTCAGACCTTAAGAGTTAGGTATGAATCAACCCTCTGTCATCCCATGTTTAACTCTTTACCACCAAAAGGCTTCTTCCTTAGGGTCATTAAAACTCATGATTGTGTGGTAAAGGGTTAAAACACCCAGAGACAAAATGATTTTAAAGATGGAGGGAAAATGCTGATAATCATTATTATCTCCTTTTCCCACAGTGTTCTCGATGACACTAACCCTAACCCTGTAAATATAATTTTCACCTTTTCATATTATTTTCTTAATCATATTTAAGAAAATCCCATGAAATGAATAATGTTTAATTTACTGTTCGCAAATGCTCTCAAGATGGTCAGGACTAAAATTTTAGTGTCTGGTAAAGACTGAGGAATGTCATATTGGAGAAGAACTTGATCTATTTGCCGTGATGTTATCATATTTCATAAAAAAACAAAAGCTAATTTTTTATGTACAATGTATATTACAAAACTCTTTATCACAAAACCTGAGTTTTAACAACCCTGAAAGAGACAGCTTTCAAAAACATTGTGGGAAAAGGAGAAAATGCTGGTAACCAGTATTTTCTCCTTTTCCCTCAATGTTTTCTACCCTGTCAAAGAAAAATCCCATCATTTGAGTCACATTTTATTTGTCATCTATAAATGCTTTCAATTTGGACAAGGCTAAAATTTTTGTCGTTTGGTAAAGGGATAAAGAGGACAAGGGCAAAGTTCATAATTATCCCTTCAGAAATTCATCATCTTTTATTTTGTGAAGTATAAAATTATTCTGAGCTATATTTTGAATCACAATTAAGCTGAAGAGCTTGTTGTTAGGTTGACTGTTTTCGAAGAAAACATCGAGTTACTGTCTTAGCCCTGGCATCGTCTGCACCATCCTGCAAAAACTTTGAAATTTTATAATATCTCTGTCATTATTGAAGTCATTTACTTCAAACTTGGACAAGTTGTTAACTATTAAAAGGGAAAACTATACAACAAGGGCAGGTAACCATAAATATTTTTGACATAATTATGCCCCTTTTTCAACATAGAATTTTCACCAAAAATCAAGCAACCACAGCCAAACGTTGGCACCTGCATGCGGTGCTCTTGTTATGAAATTCTGGTGAAATCAATTTAAATCAACTTCTGTGTATTTAGGATATGTGGGTAAGCATTTTATATTGTGCTTGAAAGCTTTCTAAACAGTTTACCCAAAGTAGAACATAATAAATTTTGTAGTTTTGATAAGTTGGAGGTTTAACAGGTTTACATTTTATTTATGTTTTATGAGGTGACAGTTACTTAGTTTTTCGAATGTTTTCATCGTCCCAGTATCTTCTGAAAGCTTTCTTTTGTTCTGTTTGTGACTAGTTGAATCAAGGTGAAATCTGGCAGCAAAAGATTGTATATTGTAGAATGGATGACCTTGAACTAAGACATAACCCGGACTTTGCATTTCATTGAACATTTTCATGTATGGAATTCAAAGCATCTAGAAGATATTGACTCACTGTAACTATTATGAAAAACATAGGAATTGATTCAGAGACATGGGATGTCAGATTTTCTTACAGGCTGTCATAATGTTTGCACTTGATTCTAGTCACGAGTCATCAAGCCCCGATGGCATAGCGGGTAGCGTACAGGACTTAAGAAGCAGGGGGTCACTGGTTTGATATTCCAGCTCGGCCAATTTCTTTCCGAGGATTGATGATGGTCATTGCAACAGGATTCACTGATTTCCTTTGTCACTGCTGATCATTATTTCGATGATGGTTATGTGGGAAAGCAGCCAGTGGCTTGGGAAAAATATGCTAAGTACTGGTAAAAAGCAGCTCAAAGGTACCATAGATATATGCACTGGCTGCCACCATATAACTGAAATAATGTTGAAAAATGGTGTTAAACTCCCATACAAGTAATCAGTCAATCAGTTAAGAAACATTAGGGTGAAGAAAATGGATACCAAAATAGGCAAACATGTGGCTCCTACTGTATCATTGCCTCACAATCTAATTTCTTGTTTGGTGAGGGGGAGGGGAAGTCCTTCCATTTATGTAATAATCCTTTTTGTTTCCTTAGTTTTTAGCTCCACTGGCCGAAGGCCAGCGGGCTTATGTCATGGCCTGGTGTCCGTCGTGCGTCCGTGCGTGCGTGCGTCCGTCCGTGCGTTAACTTTTATTTCAAACATCTTCTCTGAAACTACCCATCCAATTTTCATGAAACTTCACAGAAATGATCCTGCCATGGTCCTCTTCAGAATTTCTTGAAAGAATTTGATTCCTTCAAAAACTCTGGTTGCCATGGCAACAAAACTGAAAAATATTGGAAATCTTTAAAAATCTTCTTGTCTGAAAAGATAAGGCATAGGGCTACCAAATTTGGCATGTATCTTTATGTAGTAAACCTCTATCAAGTTTCTTCAAATTATAGCCCTGGGGTCAAAATTGGCTCTGCCCCAGGGGTCACAAGTTTTACATAGGCTTATATAGAGAAAACTTCAAAAATCTTCTTGTCTGAAACCATAAGGCATAGGGCTACCAAATTTGGCATGTAGCTTTATGTAGTCAATTTGGCCTCATGCGGGGGGTTCACAAGATTTACATAGGCTTACATAGGGAAAACTTTTAAATCTTGGTGTACATAGCCATAAGGCTTAGGCTACCAAATTTTGCATAATTATAGCATTATCTAGTGGACAACTACAAAGAGGGCCCAAGTTACAGCCCTAGGATCAAGTTTGGCCCTGCACCAGGGGTCACAAGTTTTACATGGGTTTATTGAGTGAAAAGTTCAGAAACCGTCTTGTTACTAGCCATAAGGCCAAGAACTCCCAAATTTGGCATGTTATTCTTCTAATACACATATTCCCCATTTAGTCCGACTGTAGCCCTGGGGTCAAAGTTTTATAAGGGCTTATATAGTAAAGACTTCTCTTCATGGTTTATATTTATAAGCCAGTGGAGCGATACAGGGCCATCATGGCCCTCTTGTTTGCTTTCCTAGGACAAAAGTATTTTGAAAATTTTTGGGAGAGGGAGAAAATGTTGGTCACCGGCATTTTTTCCTTTTCCCACAATATTTTCTATCCTACTAAAGACAAATCTCATCATTTCAGCCATTATCAATTCGTTGTCTGCAAAATTAATGCTTTAAATTTGGACTAGTGTTAGAATTTTGTCATTCGGTATAGAGTTAGACTGGTATCATGTTTTTAGCTCCACTGGCCGAAGGCCAGCGGGCTTATGTCATGGCCCGGTGTCCGTCGTGCGTGCGTCCGTCTGTCCGTCCGTCCGGTCGTCCGTCCGTCCGTCAGTCCGTCCGTCCGTGCGTTAACTTTTATTTCAAACATCTTCTTCTCTGAAACTACCCATCCGATTTTCACGAAACTTCACAGAAATGATCCTGACATGGTCCTCTTCAGAATTTCTTGAAAGAATTTGATTCCTTCGAAAACTCTGGTTGCCATGGCAACAAAACTGAAAAATATTGGAAATCTTTAAAAATCTTCTTGTCTGAAACCATAAGACATAGGGCTACCAAATTTGGCATGTAGCTTTATGTAGTAGACCTCTATCAAGTTTCTTCAAATTATAGCCCTGGGGTCAAAATTGGCTCTGCCCCAGGGGTCACAAGTTTTACATAGGCTTATATAGAGAAAACTTTAAAAATCTTCTTGTCTGAAACCATAAGGCATAGGGCTACCAAATTTGGCATGTAGCTTTATGTAGTAGACCTCTATCAAGTTTCTTCAAATTATAGCCCTGGGGTCAAAATTGGCTCTTCCCCAGGGGTCACAAGTTTTACATAGGCTTATATAGAGAAAACTTTAAAAATCTTCTTGTCTGAAACCATAAGGCATAGGGCTACCAAATTTGGCATGTAGCTTTATGTAGTAGACCTCTATCATGTGTCTTGAAATTATAGCCCTGGGGTCAAAATTGGCTCTTCCCCAGGGGTCACAAGTTTTATACATAGGCTTATATAGAGAAAACTTTAAATATCTTCTTGTCTGAAACCATAAGGCCTAGAGCTACCAAATTTGGCATTTAGCTTGATCTAGTTGGAGTCTACCAAAAGTGCCCAAAGTATAGTCCTGGGGTCAATTTGGCCTCATACTTGGAGGGGGGGGTTCACAAGATTTACATAGGCTTACATAGGGAAAACTTTTAAATCTTGGTGTACACAGCCATAAGGCTTAGGCTACCAAATTTTGCATATAATTGTAGCATTATTTAGTGGACAGTTACAAAGAGGGCCCAAGTTACAGCTGTAGGATCAAGTTTGGCCCTGCACCAGGGATCACAAGTTTTACATGGGTTTATGGAGTGAAAAGTTCAGAAACCATCTTGTTACCAGCCATAAGGCCAAGAACTCCCACATTTGGCATGTTATTCTTCTAATACAATATTCCACATTTAGTCAGACTGTAGCCATGAGGTCAAAGTTTTATAAGGGCTTATATAGTGAAGACTTTTCTTCGTGGTTTATATTTATAAGCCAGTGGAGCGATACAGGGCCATCATGGCCCTCTTGTTTTTAGCTCCACTGGCCAAAGGCCAGCGGGCTTATGTCATGGCCCGGTGTCCGTCGTGCGTCCGTCCGTCCGTCCGGTCGTCCGTCCGTCCGTGCGTTAACTTTTATTTCAAACATCTTCTTCTCTGAAACTACCCATCCGATTTTCACGAAACTTCACAGAAATGATCCTGACATGGTCCTCTTCAGAATTTCTTGAAAGAATTTGATTCCTTCAAAAACTCTGGTTGCCATGGCAACAAAACTGAAAAATATTGGAAATCTTTAAAAATCTTCTTGTCTGAAACCATAAGGCATAGGGCTACCAAATTTGGCATGTAGCTTTATGTAGTAGACCTCTATCAAGTTTCTTCAAATTATAGCCCTGGGGTCAAAATTGGCTCTGCCCCAGGGGTCACAAGTTTACATAGGCTTATATAGAGAAAACTTTAAAAATCTTCTTGTCTGAAACCATAAGGCATAGGGCTACCAAATTTGGCATGTAGCTTTATGTAGTAGACCTCTATCAAGTTTCTTCAAATTATAGCCCTGGGGTCAAAATTGGCTCTTCCCCAGGGGTCACAAGTTTTACATAGGCTTATATAGAGAAAACTTTAAAAATCTTCTTGTCTGAAACCATAAGGCATAGGGCTACCAAATTTGGCATGTAGCTTTATGTAGTAGACCTCTATCATGTGTCTTGAAATTATAGCCCTGGGGTCAAAATTGGCTCTTCCCCAGGGGTCACAAGTTTTACATAGGCTTATATAGAGAAAACTTTAAAAATCTTCTTGTCTGAAACCATAAGGCATAGGGCTACCAAATTTGGCATGTAGCTTTATGTAGTAGACCTCTATCATGTTTCTTGAAATTATAGCCCTGGGGTCAAAATTGGCTCTTCCCCAGGGGTCACAAGTTTTATACATAGGCTTATATAGAGAAAACTTTAAATATCTTCTTGTCTGAAACCATAAGGCCTAGAGCTACCAAATTTGGCATTTAGCTTGATCTAGTTGGAGTCTACCAAAAGTGCCCAAAGTATAGTCCTGGGGTCAATTTGGCCTCATACTTGGAGGGGGGGGTTCACAAGATTTACATAGGCTTACATAGGGAAAACTTTTAAATCTTGGTGTACATAGCCATAAGGCTTAGGCTACCAAATTTTGCATATAATTATAGCATTATTTAGTGGACAGTTACAAAGAGGGCCCAAGTTACAGCTGTAGGATCAAGTTTGGCCCTGCACCAGGGATCACAAGTTTTACATGGGTTTATGGAGTGAAAAGTTCAGAAACCATCTTGTTACCAGCCATAAGGCCAAGAACTCCCACATTTGGCATGTTATTCTTCTAATACAATATTCCCCATTTAGTCAGACTGTAGCCATGAGGTCAAAGTTTTATAAGGGCTTATATAGTGAAGACTTTTCTTCGTGGTTTATATTTATAAGCCAGTGGAGTGATACAGGGCCATCATGGCCCTCTTGTTTTATTTCTGTGCTAACTATGCAGTTTAGAGCAGTGTTAAACTTTCAAAGTTTCTCCCACCATGCTCTGCTTTGATTCATTCTTTCCTTTTTTGTTTGCAAACCATTTTCATTATCTCAATCATGGCAGGTTGATTTTAATCAAAGACTAGATACACCATTAGAAATACAATGGAATTATTTTTGTTGTAGATTTTTGTCTCTCAGTTAAAGAAACATGCACAAATCGCACACAGTAAAGATTTAATTTGAAGCTTTTGTCCTGTAGCAGGGTTTGCACCAGCTTATTTAGATGCGGGTACTTTTCATGAAAAAAAAAAAAGGCAGAATTAAATAGTTAAAGAAGATCCTGTTGGAGGGAAACACGACTTGTATAGATGGGCTGCTGGATATTTCCACATATTAACCTCTTTACCAAACGACAAAATTTCAGACTGATCAGAACTGAAAGCATTTGCAGACGACAAAATAAATGTGACTGAAAAATGAAATTTGTTAAGGAAGGGTAGAAAACATTGTGGGAAAAGGAGAAAATGCTGGTTACCAGCATTTTCTCCTTTTCCCACAATATTTTCAAACGGCTTCTTTCACAGGGTCGTTACAACTAGGGATTGTGTGGTAAAGGTTTAAAGCATAATGTACCCTAAAAATTTCAGTTGACAGATAGTGAATACTCGTATCTCTATTTTGTGTTGGTCCTTGTCTTAACCTTTGACTGCCAGGGAAATGAATTTGTCAATTTGTCAGACAAGAAGACCTTGTATATGGTAATTTCAACACTGTGTCAGCCATAATACCTCATTAAATATTGAGCCTTTATATTCAAGAGCAGACTGCACATTCTGTGTTGTGTGATTTGGATCTGCACTGTCTGCAGAATGCCAAAGGTGGCATACTATGCTTCAATTAACCCTTGGTCTAGTCTGAAGTTTAGTAAAGGGTTAAGGGCTTAGATTAATTCATATATTCAGTTTGTATAGGTCCAAAATATCCACAAGAAATCAGTTGATTTGTTTAGTCTGTGTTTTCATTGAAGGTTTTTAGAATATTTTCATATAATAGGAAATTTAAAAGTAGAGAAAAACAACAACAAGGGGTATGAAGAGAAGAGCTTCAGATTTCAAGGGATGGGTTTATTTTGACTTGTTTGGACCCACAGCCTGGTTGGCAAATAAGACTTGAATTTACAGTGTAGATCAAGGTCAGAACAGATATAGTCTGATCTTGGATCTGCTGTCAAATTCTTTTGAGGGGAGGGGGGATTTTCTAAATAGGTTATGAAAGAAAGATTGGGACAAAAAAAAAAAAAACTCAGTTGAAAAGTATGATCTATTTCTGTTGCCAGGCTTGTGGATTTTTGTCAGTAGATTTCTTGCAACTCCTTCCACCAAACAAAGAATTAGCTTGCCAAACAATCCCCTGTTTTATTTTTTGACTTTGAGGAAGATGGCTCTTGGAAAAAATTGTGTAAAGTAGAAAATGCCAAAGTTTAGAATTTTCTCACATTTTTTCCCACCACCTTTTAATCTTTTCCACAGAATTCCGACTTTTAATGACACTGAGGGAGACATCTTTTGAAAATATTGTGAGGAAAAGGAGAAAATGCTGGTAACCAGCACTTTCTCCTTTTCCCTCAATATTTTCTACCCTATCAAAGAGAAATTCCATCAGTTCAGCCACATTTAAATTGTCGTCTGCAAATGCTTTCAAGTTGGACAAGTCTACATTTTTGTCATTTGGTAAAGAGTTAAGACAAAAACCATTACTAAAGCTACAGTATTTTTCCTTTACAAATGCTTTCAATTTAGACCAGTGTAAAATTTTGTTCTCAAGAGTAGGTGACCAGAAGTTTAGTATTATTTGTGATTGTTTATTATATTTACTTCAACAGGATTTGATGGCTGACAAAGAAGAAGGCATGCACATGCTACAGATTGCGTTAGACAACCTCCAGATTGTTCTACCCAACACAAATGTGGCTGGACGTGACAACATGCGTCGAGAGATGCAAACACTGCAAGCAGAATATGATGCCCTGTCTGCAGACCTCAATGAAACACGAAACAAGCTTGATGGTACTTTGTCACAATGGACTGTTTATGATGACAGTGTTGAACAGCTCAGACGGTGGCTAAATGACTTGGAAAACCAAATACACACTGAGACCCAGCTTCAGAACACTCTACAAGAGAAGAAGCTGCAATTGGAAAGGGTCAAAGTAAGTGTGCATACTTTCATACAAGTCATCTTGTAAGTTATGTTGCTTACTTTTGTAATTAAAATCTTGCCGAGGAACTTTCTTCCATCAGTTTTACATATCCGTATAACTAATTACCACACAGTCCAGAATTTTAATGACCCTGAGAACAAAAGCTTTTGAAAACATTGTGGAAAAAATGTAACTAGAATTGTCTCCATTTCTAAAATTGTTTTATTACCTTTTAGAGACAAATTTAACCATTTGAGCTACATTTATCGTCTGTAAATGCCAACAATTTGAAAAAGTCTGAAATTGTATTTTCTGGTAAAGAATTATTCGCTTGTCAAGGGAAATATATGACACATTTTGGACAGTATGCAGTACAGTTTTGATTGGATTCATCTCTGAAGGTATGCAAACATTGTAGGAAAAGGAGAAAATGCTGATTACCTGCATTTCTCCTTTTCCCAAAATGTTTTCAGAAACCAGAAAAAACATTGTATCACTTGCTAAGGTGTTAATTGATTATGTTAATGTAATTTATAGGTTCTGCAGCTGAACATAGGATCCCAAAGATCCACCATTGACAATTTGAATGAGAAAGCCCAGAGTTTACAGCAGTCCAGTAGTGATCCCAATCTTACTGGTCAGATCAAACAGATTGTCGACAAGTACTCAAGGCTCTGCAGCAGTGCTAAAGTAAGTAGATACTTTAATTCATAAGTGGTAGAGCTTAGCCCAATAGCATAGTCGGTAGCATGCAGGACTTGAGACCAGGGGGTTGGTAGTTTAAATTCCTGGCTCGGCCAATTTCTTTCCATGGATCGGTGATAGTGACTGCAGTAGGATTTATTCCTCTCTCATCACTGATCATTGCCTCAAAACTGGTTATATGAGAAACCAGCCAGTGGCTTGGGAAGAATATTGTGCAAAGTACATGTACTGGTGAGAGAAACTCCTGGAAAGCTTGGATAGATGCACTGGTTGCTAACTGAAATAATGTTGAAATGGTGTTTAACACCAAAGAAACAATTGATAGGGGTGGAATCTTGGTTATCATTTGAGTCAAGGACGATGTGCCGGTATCTCATGATTCAGTCGGTTGTTAGACAAAATGGATTTTATGGATCCATGATTTTTTTCATGACTTACTTGGTATCATGCTTCATGGAGATACATTAAACCCCCTCTTGCCAGAGGGCAGCTCATTTATATCAGCCATGCATTCTGATCTTTTCTCTACACTTTCTGCTTTGTTGAGACATACTGGACATAAACAGTCTTAAAATTTATTTGGGTCTTTTTTCTAGAGTGAAAATGTCTGTTTGGTTTCATTGGTACTTATGGTTTAACACTATACCAAATGACCAAATTTGGACTAGACCAAATTGACAACACTTGCTGATGATGATTTGAATACATTTTCTCCTTTTTCCACAATGGTTTCAAGAACCTTCTTTTTCAGGGTCGTTAAAACCTTGGATTGTGTGGTAAAGAGTTAGGGCTGGCGTTTTTTTTCTGTCAAACACCTTTTTCAGATGCATTTACTTCCTGAGTCCTTCCCTTTTATGCCAAGCCACAAGGGGAAGGGGGGTGTAGCTGTCTGCTCACTATCCTGCCATATCAAAAATAAGCGCCTCTCCCCCAGTAGGATTCAAACCATGGACTCCCTGCCACTTACTTCTTTGACCCGCTACCACAGAATCCCAAGTTTTAATGAGCTTGAGAAACAAACCCTTTGAAAACATTATGGGAAAAAAAGAAATGCTAGTAACTAGTGTTTTTTCCTTTTCACATAATGTTCTGTACTCTTTCGTAGTCAAATTCCATCATTTCAGCGACATATGATTGTCATCTGCTAATGCTTACAATTCGGACAAGTGTAAAATTTTGTCTTTTTCTAAAGAGTTAACTACCATTGTATAAGCAGAGATAATAAGCCATTAGTGTTAAAGCTACTCACTGCTTTCAGAGAAATATTCTATAAAAACTCTCATGTACTTTTATATATCATGTAGGCATTACAAACAGACTGTGAGAAATATCTAAAGAACCACCAACACTACAGAGATGCCTATATGGAGACCACAGAGTGGTTAGCTGCAACGGTAGACAAGATGAACGCTTGTAGCGATGTTAGAGGGGACAGGACAACCATTGAAGCCCAACTCCAAAAAGTCCTTGTAAGTAGATCTATTATACCATCAGTGCATGGGTTTTTAAAATGTATCTCAGATTAGTATGAATTCCACAAAGGAGATGGAAGATAGAAAGGGGAAAAGAAATTATGGATAGTAAAGTGCCATCATTTACCTTTTTCCAAACAATTGAATGTTTAAACAACCCAGATGAAGAAGCCTTTTGAAAATATTTTAGGAAAAGGAGAAGCTGCTGGTAACCAGCGTTTTCTCCTTTTCCCACAATGTCTTTCACCTTGTTCAAAGATGATTCCATTATTTGAGCTATATTTGATTTGTGGTTTGCTAGTGCTTTCAATTCGGACAAGCTTAACATTTTCGGATTCATTAAAGAATTGATATTCTCCTTATGAAGGGTCACATTTCACCACATATTAATTATAAATATATATCATAAATCAATAAGTTAACAAGACAGTTGTATTGTGGTAAAAGGGTGTCAGTCTCTCACTCCAGAGGATATAAGATCAAGTGACATGATAAGTGAAACCAATCTTTTGGAACTATAGAGTGCTGGTTGGCTTTCTAGGAGGCAGTCATCTAGTGTGATTGACATGTTTCAGAACTTATTCCACCGACAATTTGATATAAAAAAAAGCTTTTATCTAAATCAAGTGAATTTTCTTGATGTAAGTCGATTGAAGGAGATTTATTCTTTACTTTCTTTTGACCTTGACATTTGTATGACCTTCAGGATATCCAAGGCACCTTGGAAACTGGTAGGCAGAAGCTTGATGACACTTTGAGTCGTGGAGATGCTGTTTTACCTGAAACATCGAAACAAGGACAAGATCTGATCAGAGAGGAATTAAACATTCTGACAAATGACTTTGAACAGTTTGATACTGATCTCAATGAACTTCAAGGAACTCTGGGTAAGCAGGGATTTACTCTTTTTTTTTTTTCATTTTTCTGATTTTTTTTTTTACATCAGCTGCTTGAAGAAACATATATGTCTTTCATCACTGAAGATAATTGCATCAAACTTGCACAAGTTGTTTATTATCAAAAGGGGAGCCTATAAAACAAAGTCAGATAACCTTCAAAGTATTTTTGACACAGTTGTGCCCCTTTTTCGACTTAAAATTTTCACTGAAAATCAAGCATCTGCAGCTGAGTGTTGGCACCAGCATGTGGTGCTCTTGTTTATCAAATTGCATACACAACTCTTGTATGATACAGATGGAGGCTGTTCAAACAAGTTTTCAGGACTGGATGACTTAATTTGTTAATAGTTTTTTATTTATGCAAGATCTTATTCAATTTGCTAAGCTTATAATCATATCTTTGGAAAAATGTTATGAAAAAGGTTATCACTTTACCAAAAAACAAAATTTCGGACTGAATGAAATTGAAAGCATTTGCAGACGACAATTTAAATGTATTTAAATGATTATTTCTTTCTTTGATAGGGTTGAAAACATTGTGGGAAGAGGAGAAAATGCTGGTTACCAGCATTTTCTCCTTTTCCTACAATGTTTTCAAAAGCCTTCCCTTTCAGGGTTGTTAAAACTTGGGAATGTGTGGTAAAGAGTTATACTTTGTCAGAAACCGATAAAGAAGGGCCTTTTAACCCTTTCCCAAGCAAGCCCTGGTTTTCACGTGTCTGCAGTACAAGTCTTTTGAAAACACTGTGGGAAAAGGAGAAATTGCTCGTAACGAGCAATTTCTCCTTTTCCCACAGTGTTTTCTACCCTTTTTGAGAACCTCCTGCCATTTTGATCAAATTTAAAATTGTCGTCTGCAAGCTCTTTCAATTTGGACCAGTCCAAAATTTGTCGTTTGGGAAAGGGTTAATATCCTGTTTTATTTCCATTTCAATTCCAGAAAAACTGAGAGATGAGTGGTACATTTATGAAGAAGAATATGATAAACTAAACCAGTGGATCAAAGACACGGAATCAGAAATCAAATCTGACTCTGAACTTAAAGCAACACTTGAAGAGAAAAGTATGCAGCTGGAAAAACAAGAGGTATCAGCATTGGAGCTTTTCTGAACTTCACATAATAAACATTTGATGAAATGGAGCTTAACTACTTATCACACAGTCCAAAGTTTAACTCCTTACCAAATGGCAAAATCTTAGTCTAGTCCAAATTGAAAGCATTTGCAGACGACAAAATAAATGTGACTGAAAATTTTAAATTTGTTTTGGGATGGGTAGAAAACATTGTGGGAAAAGGAGAAAATGCTGGTAACCAGCATTTTCTCCTTTTCCCACAATGTTTTCAAAAGGCTTTTTTCTCCAGGTCATTAAAAGTCGGGATTGTGTGGTAAAGGGTTAAACAACCCTGAAAGAGAAGGCTATGAATACATTTGGGAAGAGGAGAAAATGCTGGTAACCAGCATTTTCTCCTTTACCCACAATGTTTGTTGCCCTTTTAGAGTTGGGTTTCATCAGCTGCGACACATTTCATTTGTTTTCTACAACAGGTTTGAATTTGGACAAGTATAAAATTTTGTCGTATGGTTAAGAGTTAACCAAATAGATAATGTGTATGACTTTGGGCAATAAATTATGAAAAATATTTTGCATCAGTTGGAAGATATTACAGGAAGGATTTCATAATCCATAAAAATTATTTTCTCGAAAAGAAAATTAATCCTTCACCGGATGACAAAATTTTAGACCTTAAAATGCAACGCAATTACAGATAACAAATTAACTGAGGCTCAAATGGTGAAAGTTATCTGTCCAAGAGAAGAAACGTTGTGGGAAAAGGATAAAATGCTGATTACCACCATTTTCTCTTCTCCTCACAATATTTTTAAGAGCCTTATTTCTCTGGGTCTGAAAAACCCCAGATTGTGTAGGTAATGGGTTATCAAATATTGAAATTCCAAGGGTTGCCGAACACTGTGTCCTGTGTACATACTTTCATGCATACACTGTATTTGTCACCTGAAACAATTTTGTTGTGGATGATTTTGAAAGCATTCCTATTGAATAAAGATTATCAACATTAATTATGGTGGAAAACATTACTGTTGAATGAAAGGGAAAAACTGTTCGGTATAGGATTAAATATGTTATGTTACTCAAAGTCATCTGGACAGCCATACACACTTTCTTGAAATAAAAACTCTTGTCTCCTTCCTCCAGACTTTCCATGATGAGGTCAATACCAAGCAAGCAGAGTTTGATTCACTGACGGAGCATGCTCAGGTGCTTCTGCAGTCCACAACAGACAACAGGGTTACCTCACAGCTCACACAGATGAGTGCCAGATATACTTCACTGATAGCCACCTCAAAGGTTAGTATTTTGTGCCTTCCTTCACTCGGTAAACTGGCAGCCTATTATTTATCTTCGTATCAACAACAGATAACACCCAAACTTCATGAGATAATACTAGACTTGAATACCGTATTTAAATTTTGATCGGATTTATACGCAAAGATAGTCCTGTCCACAAAAGATTGAATTCTCTAGCTAGTTTGATAAACTGATCCTGATCAGGAAAATCTTTGTCATGAAAATTGTAGCTGAAGATAAAATCTGTAACTTTATAACAGAAAGGCATTCTGTTACGTGCTGTCTCATAACCAAGATCTGCCATTGGTAAATTGGGTGTTCCCTGTTGTCTGTAATTGTTTCCTTTATTTATACAATTACAAGCTGCAGCAGACAACAATAAAAGATAATTGCATACAATAGAAAAAGCAGTTAATGTTTTGCTTTTGTGCAGTACAACTTGTTCAGTGGTAGAGCAAAGTACCCATATTTCGACAGGTTAATAGTAAATTTTTATCATACGAAATACCGTTTGTAGATGACCTAATTTTGACATACCTTGACAAAGAACGATAACATCCCGACACATTTTATGCTTCGAATTGTCATCTGTGCGATTCCTGCACGATATTTTCAATATAAACGTAACCCAGGGTATGGTTCTTTATTTCGACATGGGGACCGTAATTTCGACACCCTTGTTCTGTTTTGAAAAAAAAGATGCAGATTACTGCAAACATGTGATTTTGACAGTTATCCGCCATTTACCAATCACAAGGGAAGCAACCATTGCAAGTTTTCGGGTATGTAAACGAGTTCGTTTTATCCGTAATTTGTAATGATATAAAAATTGTGCTGAGGGACAAACGTTTTTTTTTTCATTTGTGCGATTTGACCAGGGACGCAGTCAGGTATTCTGTCAAATCTTATGGCGAAGGCTTTTGAAAACGTTGAAGATAGAAAAAAAAGTAAATAGGGTTTCCTCATTTTCTGACATGATTTCAGCTCCAGGAATTCGCATGGGGTTTAAAGAATATTTAGGGTTAAGGTCTTTTATGTTAGGTATGCTCGGTAAAAGTAACGTCGTAATGTACAAGGGATGCCGTGGGAAACAGGTTCGAGCCTAAGTTAGCTAGTGCTGGTTTACCTTCAGTCTGCTCCGACGTTGTTTTTGTTACTGGTCTCGCGAAGACCAGTAACAAAAATAGCATCGGAGCAGACACCTTCAAACTGAAGGTAGTGCTGGTGAAACCACAGAATCGCTGTAATAAATCACTGTTGTCGTGACAAAACTATTTAGTCCAAACCGAAAGTAAGTCTACCGAAAGCGTTTGCTGACGACCAATTTCCTAGACGTCAGGGTTTACTTTTAAACTTGTTCAAATTGAGAATATTTGCAGACGACAAATTCGATACGATTCAATTCATACAAATAAATGTTTATCCGAAGAAAATAATCTATTATGAACAAAGAAGAATAACTGCAGCTGTCTAAATTACATGTACATGTATGTATTTACGATGTTTAACCCATTACCACACAATCCCTACTTTTACGCTCCTGAGAAAGAAGCCTTAAGAAAACATTGTGGGAAAAGGAGAAATGCTGTTCACCGGCATTTTCTCCTTTTCCCACTTTTTTTACCCTTCACTAAACAAATTTCAAATTTTCAGTCACTTTCATTTTGTCGTCTGCAAATGCTTTAAATTTGGACTAGTCTAAAATTTTTTCGTGTGGTAAAGAGTTAAGACGTCCATCAACGAAATGACATTTTCTTCCTCCACAAAATTTTGAATATTTTCTTTTGAGGACCGGTTAATTTACCTATTGTAAGTAATCTAGTAAGACTTTGGAGACACAATGTGGTAAAAGCAATTTTTAGACTAATCTCTTCCCTTCAGTTAACATATCGGGAAAATTAATTTTCAGTCAAGCCGTACATTCGGAAAAAAAAAAAACTTTCGAAAAAAGAAATAAAATAATAACTGTTGTTTATGGTGTGCACTCTTTCAGTGAATGATTAAAACGGCCAAAAGATTGAAAAAAAAAAGTTTTCTTTCATCGGGATTGAACCCACGCCGACAATATATAACCGCAACTGTGGAAAAAGGCCTATGTATTTTACCACGGGGCCCACAAGACTTCTTACAGTTGCTGATGGAATTTTATTATATAAATTATAAAATCGGGTGGCGAAATTACGGCACCCCTTTCACTTTTGTTTCCTAATTTCGACACCTTTGCTAAAACTTTATTCCAGGCTCGAAAAGAAAATCTAAACATCAAATCATCGAAATAAACATCGTACAGGGCTATTTCAATACTGCAAGTACTGAATTGATGAAAAATGTTCAATTTCACTTACCTTTTCGTAAAGTCCTGTCCTTATGGAATGTCTTAACGGCAAGTTTT
The DNA here is from genome assembly GCA_945859785.2 of Tridacna gigas. Lineage (NCBI taxonomy): Eukaryota > Metazoa > Mollusca > Bivalvia > Cardiida > Cardiidae > Tridacna > Tridacna gigas. The sequence continues at coordinate 15,127,435 of OX244029.2, read as the reverse complement.
TTTGGAAACTTTTCCAAGAAAAAAAATCGGTCCGAACCAAAAATGTCCGATAAGGTGAGCGCCTTTTGAACTTATATATTATCATGACGTCAAAAATATTTTGACGTCATGATCTTGTCGGATGAAGCGATTAATAGATGAAGTGAAAATATATTTTACTACATAAATAGTTAGGGGTGTCGAAATTACGGGTATGCCGACATTAGGGTACTTTGCTCTACTCAGGGGTGTTCCAAATTTCTTTCTGGTCAGCCCTGGCATTTTTGAGCTATAGGTCCATTAATGATAATTTAATACCTGTTGATGATTAGGGGCTCAACTCCTTTGAGCAAATACGATTATGATTCCATACAAATATTTTGTTTATATTATAGCAGTACTTAGCCCTTTACTGCATAATGCCGCCTTTTAACGACCCTGGGAAAGAAGCCTTTTGAAAACATTGTAAAAAAAGGAGAAAATGCTGGAAACCAACATTTTCTCCTTTTCCCACAATGTTTTCTTCCCATCAAAGAAAAATTGCACCATTTGAGCCACATTGAAATTGTTGTCTGCAAATGCTTTCAGTTTCAACAAGGCTAAAAAAAGGGTGAAACAAAACGTAACTCTATATCAGAATTCTTCTTCTTATTTTTTTTTTCAGGACTTTTTGAAGCGCTATCATCAACATGTAGAAGACCATCAGCAGTACGCAGAAACGTTTACCGAGGCTGTGACTTGGTTACAGGGTACGAGAGATAAACTTTCCGTATGTGCTGATACATCTGGAGACAAGTATACCATACAGTCTCAACTGGAAAAATTACAGGTTAGTGGTGCTCATGTGGGTCAGCAACTGATTTGTATACCTTATGATAAAATACGGATCTTGTTTTAGAATTTGGCTGGTTAGCACTGCTCTTAACTCTTGAACAGACCCAGAATTTTATACTTGTCCACATTGAAACCATTTGAAGATGAAAAATGTGGCTCAAATGATGGAATATGTCTTCCAAAGTGTAAAATGAAAAAAATGCAATAGAAGGAGAAAATGCCGGGAACATTTTCAATACCCATTCTTCTACTGTGTAATAAAAACATGACATCCTTTGGCAAAGGATTAACTCTTTACTAAACAACAAAATTTTAGATGTCCAAATTGAAAGCGTTGGCTGAAGACAACTTGTAGATAGCTCAAAAACTGAAATTTTTCCATGATAGGGTAGAAAACAATGAGTTACCAGCATTTTCTCCTTTTCCCACAGTGTTTTAAAAATTCTTTTCATACAGGGTCATTAAAACTTGAGATTGTGTGGTAAAGGGTTAAGCCTATACCAAACAGCCCTAAGTTTTCATGAGAGTTGAAGAGACCTTTTGAAAAAATTGTTAAAATAGGAGAAAATGCTGGTAACCAACATGTTCTCCTTTTCCATAATGTTTCTTAGCCCTTCAGAAACAAATTCCATCATTTGAGCCACATCAAAATTTATGTGCTAAAACTTTTAATTTGGTTGATTCAACAATTTGTCATCAGATGAAGAGTTAACCAACCATTCTTAAGAATATTCTTAGTCTTATGCTGAAATATTTTCTCAATTTGAAAGTAACAAAACATCTGATTGGGTAAACCAACCGGTTTAGCCAGTCAGATGTTGTGTTACTTTCAAATCTAGAAAATTCTTTAGAATTAGACAAAGAATATATTACGAATGGTTGGTGAATACAGGCCTAGGTGCAGGGTTTACCAAATGATTTTGCAATGATAATCATCTGTTAAATTTTATTACAGGAGTTTTCTGTGATGAAAGAAGAAGGCCAGTTATTGATACACACAGCTCAGTCCTGGGGAGAAAAGACGATGAACAACACGTCAGTGGATGGACGTGAAATGATCCGACAAGAACTACAACAACTACAGCAAGAATGGGAAACCATGATAGGTCAGTTTATGGAATGTTAATACTGTATTGTTCTTCACTGATCATGTACTTGTGTAATTTTAACTCTTTTATCAAACGACAAAATTTCAGACTGGTGCAAATTGAAAGCAATTGCAGATGACAAATTGAAATGATGATTTCTGTATTTGATAGGGTAGAAAACATTGCAGGAAAAAGAGAAAATGCTGGTTACCAGAATTTTCTCCTTTTTCCTAAAATACAAGATAAACTCTTTACCATACAACAATTTTAGGAATGGTCCAAATTCAAAGCATTTGCAGATGACAAATTATATGTGGCTCAAATGATAAGGTTTGATTCTGAAAAGTTAAAAAATATTGTGGGAAAAGGAGAAAATGCTGATGTGATTGTTCCAGATCGAGAGTAGCATGACTGTATATGATTGTATTTTTGCAGGGGAGGTAACTGACACCAAAGTCATGTTGGAGTCATGCCTTCTCCAGTGGACAGATTTCAATGACAGCTATGAACAAATTCAGAAGAGACTTAAAGAGATGGAGAAAAGATTGAGAGGCGCAGATACAAAAGCTGACCTTGGAGAGAAGAAAGCTGAATTACAGAGGGTCAAGGTAAATTTCTGACTTCTGACTGAAAACAAAGGTTGTAAAGGAGTACTGTCTCTTCTCTGAAGCATTTCTTCCTCCAAGAATTCCTAAAATTCAGATCATGATTTAAGAATGGAGACTATCATGGGCGGGACATCAAAGATAACTTTTATCCTAAAAATTCATAGCCTAATGTTCCTTTTAATTTATAGAATTGCCTACATAGGTCACTGTATGTGAAAAACGACTTTTAAACTGGGTATGACTATATACGGAATGTTATGTTTTAGTAACTTTCCTTGTGCTTGTATTGGATTCAAGCAGCGTGAGATAATTTGGTATCAAAATTTTCTTATGCAGCAAGAAGTAAATGCAAGCACCAGGAAAGTTACTACATCATAATGTTCCTTTTATTATATACCTACAACTTCCAATGACAAAATTCTGCAGTTGTTGACGTTTTATTCGAAAATGGTAAACAAAATGAGACAATTAATAATGAGGAGGGTAGTAACTCTGTTTTTAATAACGGCGGATTAATATTATGGCATAACATTTTGACTAATCAAATTGTAAATCAATGCATGCTTAGTCCATGCGCAAGACACATCATCGTACTATATTTGGAACCGTATTTCACAGTGTGTAGATATGGATTTATTTCTGGCATGTATGTTATTTTATCCGATTGTGATGCATGTATTTGAGCCAGAAAATTTACTAGTATATAATAAAAATTACTTTTCATTAAAAATATTCCCAGACAGGTTGGAGAAAATCTCTTCATTTCAGTATTGCACTAGAAGAGTTCAGGGTTGAGCACTACCGGTTATTATCACCACCATTGTATGATGACTTGTAGATTCTTTTACTCAAAGAATTAGCCCACATAGTAATGGTTTAATTCATATCTTTGTATGTTGCAGGGTATCTACCAAGACGTAGTATCCTTTGAACAGATGGTGGAGTCAGCAGGTATAAAAGCCCAAGACCTGATGCAGAAAAGTCCAGCCAGCAAGGCCTCCACAGATACCTCACAGATCATCAACAAATACCATCAACTCAAGGATCTTGCCATGGTACTTTGACAGTAGAGGCATTTTTCTCCATGCAGAAATTTTAGGTTTTAGAATATATGATTATGATGTCAAAAGGACTAATGCAGAAATTGATGATTCCTTTACCACACAATCCCAACTTTTAACTACCCTGGGAAAGAAAGCCATGGAAAATATTGTAGGAAAAGTAGAAAATTCTATCCCTCACAATGTTTTCTACCCTTACCAAAACAAATTTTAATTTTCGGGGTTACATTTATTTTGTTTCTGCAAATGCTTTCCATTTGGACAAGTCTAGAATTTTGTTGTCTGATAGAGAGTTTACTGTTCATTCAAAAAAGTTGGTATCTTTAGGTAATGAAGTTTGAAAAGTGATGGATCGAAACAAAGATGCGATTAACAATTAGCCCATAACTCTTAAAACCTATCATATTTTAGTAAAATTGAACAGAAATACATGTATTTGAATGAAAGGAAAATGTGTTTATTTAGTTGCATGGAAAACAGTGTTGCAAGAAAGAATGGCACCTTTTCCTGCATCGTTTTGAAAGTCATATCAATTTCAAGCCTTCATATTTTTTAACAACTCTGTGAATAGATTGTGATAATACAAGTAATAAAATGTTGGTATAATTTTAAAAAATGTTTGCATAATTTATTTTCAGGAAATGCTGGCTAAATCAGAGCTGAATGTGGCCCAGCATCAAGCCTATCATGATGCTTGTAACAACTTTGTGTCCTGGTTGAGGACTGCAAGAGAGAAACTTGCTACCTGCTCCGATACATTTGGAGAGAAATCAGCTATTGTTAGCAAGATTGAAAGAGCTAGAGTAAGTGATTGTCTGTGATAATATAAATTTTTCTAGATTTGAGCTCATACCAAACATTTAAATACAACAAAAGTGATATTTCAAGTTATGAAAAATATCAACTGTAAAGTGATATTTAATGTTTTGAAAAATAAAAACTGTAACAAGCAAAAAAACTGTTACAAAAATTTATTGCTCAATCCAGCAACATGATCATGCTTCCAAAGTTGAGTTGCTGTAATGGAATGTATCATAAGATGCAATGCACTGTGGGTCACAAAGACCATAGAAATATATAATTTAATACTCATTACATGATAGCAATGGAATGCTTGGAGAAGTCTAGCCTATGTTATCTTTAAAAAAATGCATAATTTAGATTTACATATACTTTTAATCTTAACCCTTTCCCAAATGACAAATTTTGGACTGGTCCAAATTGAAAGAGTTTGCAGACAACAATTTTAAATTTGATGAAAATGGCAGAAAATTCTCAGAAAGGGTAGAAAACACTGTGGGAAAAGGAGAAATTGCTCATTACGAGCAATTTCTCCTTTTCCCACTGTGTTTTCAAAAGACTTGTACTGCAGAAACGTGAAAACCAGGGCTTGTTTGGGAAAGGGTTAAGCCATAATTTGACCGCCCTTACAAATCTTTGAATGCTGAACTAAAAAATAAGTTTGAATTTCAACAATGGACCAAGTTTAATACGCAGAAATTTGTACAGATGTGTGTTGTATGTTTTGCCTATACAAACTATTACTATACATTTTCTGGAGGATTATAACAAATTTACAAACAAATATTGTGTTTACTTACAGGCTCTGGTAGAAGGACTTAACGAGGGATCACAGAGACTAACCGAAGCCACCAAATCAGGGGAGGCTACTCTACCCAATACATCCCCAACAGGCCAGACTAAAATTAGACAAGAACTAAAAGCTATGAACAAGGACTTTGAAGAGTTCAGAAATGAACTGATGTCTGCGCAGGAGGATCTGGAAGAATGTTTGTCAAGATGGACAGAGTTTGAGGACAGCTATGCTGAGTTTAATAACTGGCTGAAGAAGACAGAGTCCTACTTGAGATCTGACTTAGAGCTCAAGGCCACTCTAGAGGAGAAGAAGCAGCATTGGGAACAGTATCAGGTTAGATCTTGTGTGTTTTTGATCCTAACTCCATAGAGTGCCTTAACCCTTTCCCAAACGACAAATTTTGGACTGGTCCAAATTGAAAAAGTTTGCAGACGACAATTTTAAATTTGATGAAAATGGCAGAAAGGTCTCAAAAAGGGTAGAAAACACAGTGGGAAAAGGAGAAATTGCTCGTTATGAGCAATTTCTCCTTTTCCCACAGTGTTTTCAAAAGACTTGTACTGCAGACACGTGAAAACCAGGGCTTGTTTGGGAAAGGGTTAAAAGATTCAAGACTTAACTCTTTACCAAACAACAAAATTTTAGACTTGTCCAAATTGAAAGCATTTGCAGACAACGAAACGAATGTGACTTAAGACATTGAAATTTGTTTTGGGAGGGGTAGAAAACATTGTGGGAAAAGAAGAAAATGCTGGTTACCAGCATTTTCTCCTTTTCCCACAATGTTTTCAAAAGGCTCCTTTCTCGGGGTCATTAAAAGTTGGGATTATGTGGTAAAGGGTTAACTGTGAGGAAGTCAAATAGTGTAAGATGAGGTCTTACATAGTGAGAGTTAACCTCAGATTGTTAGAAGCCTAGGATGCTTTTCAAAAAAGTGTTGCATATGTCATAATAATTATGTTGATGAGAAAGAAGTTGACCTAATCAAACAATAGCTGTTTTTTTCGGGAAGACAATATGTAAAAAGGATGTATTTGTTTAACTCTTTACCAAACAACAAAATTTTACTTGAAATTTGTTTTGGGAGGAGTAGAAAACATTATGGGAAAAGGAGAAAATGCTGGTTTCCAGCATTTTCTCCTTTTCCCACCATGTTTTCAAAAGGCTTCTTCCTCAGGGTCGTTAAAAGTCGGGATTGTTTGGTAAAGAGTTAAAAAAATTGAGGAGCTTGGGTTTGTGTTCAAAAGCCTCCCTCTTCAGGGTTACATTATAAACAGAGGATTTTGTTGTAAAAGATTAACCCTTTACCAAACAATCCCAACTTTTAACGACCCTAAAGAAGCAGCCTTTTGAAAACATGGGGGGGGAAAGAAGAAAATGGTGGTAACCAGCATTTTCTCCTTTTCCCACAATGTTTTCTACTCTTCCAAAACTAAATTTCAATTTTTGATTTACACTTATGTTGTCATCTGCAAATGCTTTCAATTTGGACTGGTCTAAAATTTTGTCGTTTGGTAAAGAGTTAACCATTTTACCACATGGCAAAATTTGAGACTTACCCATATTGAAGGACTTTACAGACAACAATTCAAAATGTTTTTTAAATGTTAGTATTTGTTGTTGAATACCTAGAAAACATTGCGGGAAAAGGAGAAAATGCTGGTTACCAGCATTTTCGCTTTTTCCCATGTTTTCGAATGTTGTCCCCCTCAGGATTGATAAAACTCGTGATTGTGTGGTAAAGGGTTAAGTCTTTTCCAACAGCAAAATTAAGACCTGTCCAAACTTAAAGCATTTGCTGACAACAAACTAAATCCAGATCAGAATGATGATGGGCTTTTTTGGAAAAATATTAGAAAACACTGATAGCAAAAATAGTCATTAACTCTTTACCAGACCACAAAATTTTAGACTTGTCCAAATTGAAAACATTTGCAGACGGCAAAATAAAATTACCTCCAAAATTTAAATTTGTTTTTGGAAGGGTAGAAAACATTGTGGGGAAAGGAGGAAATGCTGGTTACCAGCATTCTCTCCTTTTTCCACAATGTTTTCAAAACCTTTTCTTCTCCGAGCTTTTAAAAATCAGGATTATAATTATAGTAAAGGGTTAAAAATTATAGGAGCTTAAACTTGTTTTCAAAAACTGACCTCCTTAGGGATGTATAAACACAGGGTTATGTGGTAAAGTGTTAATCATAGATCTACATTCTCATTTCAGCATTTTATGGAGGAGATTCAATATAAACAGGCTAACCTTGACCATGTCAATGAGAAAGCTCAGTCTCTTTTACAAACCAATGCTGATGCCAAGACGTCTCATGCCATAACACAACTGACAACACGTTACCAAGGAGTCATAGCTTTATCAAAGGTAGGATTGCAATGTATTCTTCTTAACCCTTTCCCAAACAAGCCCTGGTTTTCACGTGTCTGCAGTACAAATCTTTTGAAAACACTGTGGGAAAAGGAGAACTTGCTCGTAACGAGCAATTTCTCCTTTTCCCTCAGTGTTTTCTACCTTTTTGATAACTTTCTGCCATTTTCACCAAATTTAAAATTGTCGTCTGCAAACTCTTTCAATTTGGACCAGTCCAAAATTTGTCGTTTGGGAAAGGGTTAACCTTTAACCAAACAATAACATTTTGGACCTCACCAAATTAAAAGCATGTGCAAACGACAAATGAAGCTCAGATGAAGACTTTTGTCTTTGATAGGGTAGAAAACACTGTAGGAATAGCAGAAAATGCTGGTTTCCATTATTTTCTCCTCTTCCCACAGCATTTTCAAAAGCCTTTCCTTTCAAGGTCATTAAAACTTGGTATTGTGTGGGAAAGAGTTTAAGATTTTAGGAATAATAGTAAACTATACAATAAAAAGAAATGCTACCGAGAGTTAGTGAATTATGGAAGGAAGAATTCCAATTAAAGGATTTGACTAAAATGAATGACTATAACTCTTACAATCAGTTATTAGTTATTAGGTTGTGCAAGGTAGGAATACAGTGAATTACTGAATCGTAAAAATCGATGCAGATGCCGGAACATCCCATGCAATCACACAACTGATAACATGTTATCAAGGAGGTATTTGTTTATCAACATTAGGGATGAAACTGATTCTTACAGGTTTGAAAAATATTAGTGAACTGTGACTACTGACCATATCTGTTACCTTGAGTTTGCTGCATTTTCAAAGGTAGGATTGTTAGGAATATTTACAGATTTAACGGATATCTAACTGTTTTTAAGATATTATTGCTTTGTCAATGGTAGACTTGCAATAAATTCTTAAGAATTTTAGAAATACTAGTAAATCAGTGTACAACAAGGAAAGAATAGTATAATTCTGTCTTCTTCTTTGGATTGTGAATAATATAAAGCAGTGTCTGTGATTTAAGTTAAACTCAAGATTGCTGCCTGTAACAAGAATATAATTTTTATTTTATCTCACAACAGGATATTGTGAAGAACTTGACTGCCTACTACAACAACCACCTCCATTACAAGGACAACCAGAAAGAGTTTACAAACTGGTTATCTGAGACCAAACTACGTCTACAGACAATACACAGAACTGCCGGCTCTAAGGAGGATATTGGCTCGAAACTAGAGAACATGGCTGTAAGTACTTCATAATAAGTTTTTTTTCTTTTTTTATCTGTTTCTATTGAAAACCACCTAAAACTAGTTTAGACTGGAACGAAAAATTTCTGAAGGGAAGAAAAACGTCTTTTTTTTTCCTCGATGATTTCAGAAACATAGAGGAAAAAGGAGCAATTTTTTGGAAATTTGCTCTTAATTTTCCATCTTTTTTTCCAGAATTAGATACTGTAGAAGTATAAAAAGTTGTACACTCTTTGTAATTATTTTCGATACTCTACCATCACCAGATTCATGTAGTTGTAATTCCTCATTTTTCAGTTTTATCTTAATAGTATGATTTGATAGGGGGTTAACTGGTTATTGTAACCATTCTAGTGCTTTTCACAAGTATGGTTGCCTTTGTGACAAGTATAGAATAGATCAAGATTAGACAAAACAAAATGTGCAGTCTGATCTTTGATATACATTATTGCATTGATGAGACATTCTAGACAAGGTCAAATTCAAAATTTGCTGCTACTTCCACACTGAAAATGTCAGTTGGTTTTATTCAGCACCCTATAGGTTAGTTCTTGTCGTGAAAACCTTGGCACTCTAGAGGCTTATTATTTGTATGAAAACTGTCATCAGATTCCTTTGGTTTCCATTTACAGGAATTACAGACAGCCTTAGACATGGGCCATGAACTCTTGAAGCAGGTGCTTGTATGTTCTGAGAAAACTTTACCTAATACAAACAGCAGAGGTGCTCAACACATTAAACAAGAATGTGATAATGCTAAAAGCCAGTATGAGAACCTTCTTACTGATATGTCGCAAGCTAAAAGGGGTCTCGAATCAGCCCTTAATCAGTGGGGAGACTTTGATAGATCACATGAACAATTCCATGTCTGGCTCACAGCCATGGAAGCAAAGGTGAATGCAGATCCAGGTTTTAAGACTGATCTACCTGAGAAAAGATCAGCTCTGGAAAAATATAAAGCTCTTCAGGCTGATTGTTTAGGCCATAGAGAGTTACTGGAACGTCTAGAAGAAAAGGCAGCCAATGTCAATGATGCCCATCCCCAGTCTCGTGTCCTTGACCTTAGGTCAAGGTACTCGGCTGTTTCCACGGCAATCAAGGAGATGGTGGCCAAACTAGATAGTCAAGCTTCTAGTCATGAGGAGTATAGAAAGGCATACATTGGTTGTTTAGACTGGATGGCCAACACTCGTCACAGATTACAGAGGCTGAGTGATTTCTCTGGCGATAGGAGAACCTTACAAGATAGACTGCAACAAATAAAGGTACATTTATTGTTTGAGTCATCACCTTTTGCAGACAGCTTTGTGTGTCTTGAAGCAGACCGCTTTCAAGAACATCGTGATGAATCGAAAAGTGCTTGTAACAAGCATTTTCTCCTTTAACCACAAAACCGTAGACTACGTGTATTTAAAACTTGATCATATTGTTTGCATTGATAATATCTGAGATGTACTTGAAAATGAATCTTGCTTATTAACCACAAAACTTGGAACTATATTGGCTTGAAACTCAATGAGATCCTTTTTGCAAGATAATATTTTGGATATGTTTGGATACAGGTCTTGCTGGTTGAAAAAAAAGATCAGTAGATCAGTTCTTATAGAAAGGCCTTGTAAATAGCATTTGTTCCTTTTCCCATGGTGTTTTTTTTTACCCTTTCATTGAGATATCCCTTCTTTGGAGACTCATTGTCATCTGCATATACTTAGAATTTAGACAAGTCTTAAAAGTTTGCATCTGGTAAAAAGTTAATGTATGCTCATCACATTTGTAGGATTTCAAAGGTGAAATGCGACAAGGTCAAGACATGGTAAACAATGCTACACAGATGGGAGAGAGAGTTTGTCAAACCACCGCTCCCAGAGGTCAAGATGCCATCCATAAAGAAATCCAAACGCTTAAAGATGATTGGTCCAGTTTTGCTGGTGCTGTCAATGAAGTTGAGGAGAATCTGGAGGCTTGTGTTGGAAACTGGGTGGACCTGGAGGATGAGCTATCAGGATTCACACACTGGATGGACAACATGGATAGGAAATTGAAGAATCTCAGTGATAATAGATCTGACAGTTCAAGGAAAGAGAGGCATCTGAGGGAAGCAGAGGTGAGACCTGGTTTGGCTGTTAGTAGTTATTAGTTAACTGTTGTTCTAAAAACTGAATTGTACCCTTTGTGAAGGAAAGAATATGTTTTAACATCCAACGGCCAAGCCCTGGCAGGGCAATTGGTAGCATACAGGACTTGAGAACAGGAGTTGCTGATTTGAACCCTCCTGCTCAGTCATTTTTTTTTCCCCAAAGATTGATGATGATCATTGTGACAAGATTCATTCCTCTCTCACTGCTGATCACTGTTTCAATATTAGTTATGTGGGAAAGCAGCAAATATCCTTGGAAAAATATTGTGCGAAGTACTGGTAAAAGAAACTCCAAGAAAGCATGAATAGGTGCACTGGCTGCCATGATATAACTAAAATAATGTTGAAAACAGAGTTAAAAGAAAACAGAGTTAAAAACCATACAATCAATCTAACATCCCAAAGGAATACAGCTTTTAAATATATATAATGATTTTCAGTAGACACTTACTTGAGTAATTAAATATAATTGTAGTACTTTGTAATGGGGTATTGGGGAAAAAAACATGAAAATAGAAAGGCTACAAATATTTTTTAACCATACAATTGTACCTTCACCACACAGTCCTCACTTTAAATGACCCTGTGGAAGAAGGGGTTTGAAAACATTGTGAGAAAAGGAAAAAAATGCTTGTAACTAGCGTTATCTCCTTTTTCCACAATGTTATCTACTCTGTTAGCTTAAGCTCATTTGTACAATTCAGAAGTTGTTGTCTGCAGATTTTTTGAATTTGAAAGAGTCTAAAATTTGTCTCTTGGGAAAGGGTTAATATGGAAATGTCTTACAGAATGCTTTTAGGGTTTTTGTTTTTATATTCAGTTTAAAAATAAGGGACTTCTATTTAAACCTTGAGAGCCTCGATTAGATTTATAATGAATCTGTGAATACTATTTGCCTTATACCATTTAAGCTGACATGGAAAGAAGGAAAGTAAGTAATTATATCTTACTTTTTGTTATATCAATAACTTAATCATTTACAGGATCTTTTGGATGAGATTATGAAAAAGAAATCAGCCCTTGAACTAGTCAGAGAGAAGGGGGAGGCTGTGGCACAGCGTAGCACTGATCCAAGATTGAATAACAACTTGATGCAGCTGGCAACCAAATATCAGTCTTTGACCTCAGCTGCTAAGGTAAGGATAGAAACAACATGATACTTTTCGGAGGTCTTGCACATAACCTCTTGCAGGGAATGTTTTTAGCTTGGCTATTTTCGAAGAAGACATCAAGGTAGTGTTGTAGCCCTGATATGGGCGTTTGCATTATCGTCTGCGTCGTAGTCTGTCATCATACAAAAACTTTGACATTTGAACATATCGCTGTTATTACTGAACATATTTGCTTCAAACTTAGACAAGTTGTAAATTATCAAAATCAAGCAACCACAGCTGAGTGTTGGCACCTGCATGGGGTGCCCTTATTCATTTTGTAGCTATTACTATTATCAAACATTATTGCAAGACGAGAAATTGATTGTAGCAATGACTTTCTCCTTTTGCAACAATGTTTTCATATGTATTTGTGTATGAAACTTCAATAAAAGGATTAAGTTTGGACAACTCAGTCCAAAGTTTTGATTACCCTAAATAAAAAAGATATTTGAAAACAGCATTTTCTCCTTTTCCCACAATGTTTTTTACTCTTCCTCGCTGAATCTCATCAATACAGCTAGATGTAATTTGTCATCTGCTTTCCAGTTTGAAAAGCCTAGTATTTCTTCATTCCGTAAAGAGTTTGAATAAGAATGTTGTTAAGGGGTAAAGATATCATTCACAAAATATGACCAAGGAGGACCTTTAGTTGATTATTCAGAATATGTGAATTTTGAAATTGAGGTAAATTTTTATTAGATTGTCATGTTGCATACTTGTTTCTAAGCAACAATTCTTATTAGGTAACACTTGTTTTACTTAGTTGCTTTTCTTCATTGTTTTTGCTTTGCTTTTCTTCATTGTTTTTTCTTGTGTGGGGACAAAACACCTCACAAAAATAAAAGAGGTAGATGATGAATTTAATATGCTAACCATCTGCTTTTGCCATCCTTTTCAATCATTCATGTTGTTTCTTATTTGATATTAAAGGGTTGTTAGGATTTCAAATTTTTTTTTTTTTTTTTCCCAGCTGAATTATGCTATAATTTCGAATGATGATTCACTGTCTATTTCAGAACCTTGTTTCAACCCTGGCGGAGAACGCAGAAGATCACAAAGCATACAATGAAGCATTCCAGGCTGCTACAAAGTGGCTGGCCCAGATGCAGGAACAAGTCATGGAGTGTAATGACACTGCTGGTGACTGGCACTCCTTACAGGATAGAATGGATGCCATCAAGGTAAGTCTTAGCGCCTTAGCCCTATTGGCTGTGTGGGTAACACAGGGCTTGTAGTCTGAGTGTTTTAGGTTTGAATTCTGGCCTGGCCAAAATGCAGAAACAAGTCATGTAGTGTAATGACACTGCTGGGTGACTGGCACTCCTTACAGGATAGAATGGATGCCATCAAGGTAAGTCTTAGTGCCTTAGCCCCATTGGCTGTTTGGGTAACTCAGGGCTTGTAGTTTGAGGGCTGTAAGTTTGAATTCTGGCCTGGCCCAGATGCAGAGGCAGGTCATGGAATGTAATGACACTGCTGGTGATTGGCACTCCTTAAAGAACAGAATGGATACCATCAAGGTAAGAGAAATTAGTCAGAGCACCCTTGCAAGTCTTTCGGTAACAAACAGTGCTTGTAGCCAAATGGGTTTAAGTTTGAATAATGGTCTGTCCCAGATACAAAAACGGGTCTTGAAATGTAATGATCCACTAGTGGACTGGCCCTCCTTACAGGATAGTATAGAATGCCATCAAGGTAAATCAGAGGTAAAGCTTTTCCAGACAAACCCAGTTTTACAACTTTGAGCCATGAATATTTTGTTTTCCTTAAATGTTTTCAGTTTAGAAGTGTTTATTTTTGTTTTGTAAAAAGCAACTAAAGGAGTGAAATGCATTCTATAGGTTATGATAAAATGCAAATAGCAACTCGTATTTCTTTTGTCCATCAGAATATCACAGCCAACATGGATGAAGGACTTTTCAAGGTCAACAGAGTGTGTGACTTGGCTGAAAAGATACTTCCCAATACATCATCTGAGGGAAAGAGACTGATAGAGCAGCAAGTTACAGAACTGACCAATGAATGGGAAAAACTGAATATGTCAATTACTGACTGCAATGCCATGCTTGAGGTACTTACATCTATATTTCACATCATTTGAAAATAGAAACTTCATACTAAGTAATGGTTTCTTCCTTGTAAATATTTTTGTGGGTATACTGGAATCAGCCTGTCTGTGTGTAAGGCTGGATTACTATCACATGCACGTAGATATTTGTATTTTAATGAACCTGAGGCAGAAGGCTTTTGAAAACATCATGGAAAAAGTAGAAAATGCTGGTAACCAACATTTTCTGCTTTTCCTGCAATGTTTTCTACTCTTTTACAGAAAAATTCCATCATTTGAGCCAATTTTTATGAGTTGTCTGAAAATGTTTTCAATATAGATCAGCCTAAAATTTTGTTGTCAGGTAAAGGCATAAAACATGTCTTCCCAAGCAGAAAACTTGATGGTGGTATTCATTTTTGTGGCAGTCCTTGGTGATCAAAATACATTAACCCTTTACCAGACAACAAAATTTTAGCCTTGTCCAAATTGAAAGCATTTGCCGACGAGAATTTCAGTGTGGCTCAAATAATGCAATTTTCCCTTGATAGGGTAGAAAGCATTGTGGGAAAAGGAGAAAATGCTGGTTAGGTTACCAGCATTTTCTCCTTTTCCCACAATGTTTTCAAAAACCTTCTTTCCCAGAGTCGTTAAAAGGTGGCATTGTGCGATAAAGGGAATAGCTATCTTTCATACTTTTCATACTTTCAGGGAGTACAAGAGCGCTGGAATGACTATGAGGAGTATTATGGAAGTCTGGTGAAATGGCTTGCAGATATGGAGAATACACTGGGCATGGACCCAGAACCCAAAGCCCAACTTGTTGAGAAGAAAACACAGCTAGATAAGTACAAGGTAACAAAAATAATATTAACTCTTTATCAAACAACAAAATTTTAGACTTATCAAAATTGAAAGCATTTGCAGAAAGCAAATTAAATGTTGCTCAAATGAGATGATTTCTCTCTTTGGTAGGTTAGAAAACATTGTGGGAAAGGGAGAAAATTCTGGTTACCAGCATTTTCTCCTTTTCCCACAATGTTTTCAAAAGCTTTCTTTCTCAGGGTCGTTAAAAGTCGGGATTGTGTGGTAAAAGGTTAAAGCTGTCTTTAATAGGATAAATTGTAACAAAACCTTTACTTGAAGATGTATTCAAGTCATGGAATACTGAACACATTTGTACCAAGTTTTACTAAAGTAAGGGAAAAAAAAGCTTTAATTAGGCTTTTGCTCTTTGCAAGACAATAACAGTTTAAATTGAAAACAATTGAGCCATGCTCTGTGGAAAGGGGCTTAATGGATCTGTGAAAAGTATCGACCCAGGTCAGCTTGTGCAGTCCACTCAGGCTGTCCTGGGCCGAAGGTTTTCACTATTTGTCAATTTCCTGTATGTCCAAGGGCCAGTATACATCGCGATTCAGTCGGTTGTTAAAAAAAGTGGCTCTTTTGGATCCATAATTACGTGATGGCTTAATTGGTACAATGCGTCACAGAGATGCATTAAGCCCCCTTTTGCTAGAGCATGGCTCTTTTGCATTTGACATATTAGAAATTGGTTCAGTTAACCCTTTACCAGATGACAAAAGTTTAGCCTTGACCAAATTGAGAGCATTTGCAGAGGACAATTTCAGTGTGGCTCAAATGGTGCAATTCTTAATTTGATAGGGTAGAAAACATTGTGGGAAAAGGAGAAAATGCTGGTTACCAGCATTTTCTCCTTTTCCCACAATATTTTCAAAAGGCTTCTTTCCCAGTGTCATTACCAGGTGGCATTGTGGAGTAAAGGGTTAAAGGATTTGTCTTTGATACGTTTCAAAACTCAAAAGGCGAATTTGCTTATTACGGGCAGTATTTCCTTTGGTCATAATTTCCAAAGGTATCTGCTGCATGAAGAAAAAAGGTTACTGGCTAGAAATAATATGTTGTATATTCTTATCTTGTTGAACAGTTAATGATGGGAGACATAGACAATCATCAGAGGTTGGTGAATGAACTAGCAGAGAGAGTGGCCAATTTAGAAGCTCTAAGTGAGAACTCTGAGGTGGCTGAGTCCCTGCAAGATGTACAAAACAGATATGACAGAGTCAGGACTAGATGTAAGGTAGGTAACCAGCACTGGTATTTGAGACTATTTTTGTCATTTTGTAAATCAACATAACCCTTAATCAAATAATTCCTTGCTTTAATGACCCTGGGGTGGCTAAGTCTGTGCAAGATGTACAAAATAGATATGAGAGAGTCAGGACTAGATGTAGGGTAGGTAACCAGCTCTTGTATCAGACTGCACATTTTGTTTAGTCTGAACTTGATCTACACTGGCTGCAAATTCAACTGAAGTTGTGAAAGGCACTTTAAGAGTTAAAATGAACTGCAATAAGACAAACCTTTACCCTTTACCAAACAATCCCTTGTTTTCACAACTCTGAGGAAGAGGCCTTTTGAAAACAATGTGGGAACAGAAGAAAATGCTGGTAACCAGCATTTCCTCCTTTACCCACAATGTTTTCTACCCTGTCAAAAAACTTTGGAATATTTGTACCTTTTTCAAATTTGTCTGTAAATGCTTTCAGTTTGGGTGGGTCTAAAATTTGTCATTTTGGAAAGGGTAAATAAGCAAAAGTTAATGACAAGTGATAGGTAATGGTTCTTCATTAGCCCTTGTTACCTTTATGATGTAGACATTATGCATGAATTTGTATTGTTTAAAATTCAGTCATTATTCTTGGACTGTTCAACAAACCAGAGAAGTTTCAGTGCCAAATTTGTGAAGGTCAGTACAAAGGCCTTGTTATTCAAAGGTTGTCATTACCCCAACACCAACTATTTTTGGAACTGCATTAATTCTTTACCACACAACAAAAATTAAAATTGGTCCAAATTGAAAGCATTTGCAGACGACAATTTAAATTACTTCAAAAGATGAAATTTCCCTTTGATAGGATAGAAAACATTGTGGGAAAGGGAGAAAATGCTGGTAACCTGCATTTTCTCCTTTTCCCACAATGTTTTTTAAAGGCCTCTAAAGGCTCTTCCTCAGTGTGGTAAAAACTTTGGATTGTGTGGTAAAGGGTTAAGCACCAAACAAACAAATCTTCCATGTAGATGATACTTTAACACTTGACAAATCAACAAAATTTTAGACTTGTCAAAATTCAAAGCATTTGCAGATGACAGGTAAGACATAGCTCAATGAATAAAAGTTGTTTATTAAAGGATAGAAAATTTTGTGGGTAATGGAGAAAAAACTGGTTACGAGCATTTTCTCCTTTTTCCACCAAATTTTCAAAAACTTTCTTTTGCAAGGTCATTAAAACTCAAGATTATGTGGTATAGGCTCAATTTTTCTAAGCAGAAATTATATATGAGCCATGCTCTGGCAAAAGATGGCTTAATGCATCTTCGATATGCATTATACAGAGGAAGTCATCACATAATTAAAAATCCATAAAATCCATTTTCTCTAAGAACCAACGGAACTATGGTGTACACTGGTTGTTTTGCATGCAATAATCTTACCAAATGGGAACATTTTCAGCCCAGGTTAGCCTGTGCAGGGTGACCTAGGTCGATACTTTTGGCAGATGCATTAAGCCTCCTTTTCACAGAGCATAGGTCATATGTTTTGGCCGCAACCCTTTTGAAAATAAAATTCCTAATTATTTTTTTGCCATAGGAGCTTGTAAACAAACTAGACAGAAACTATCAGGAACATTTAGGGTATCATGAAGCCCAACAAGAAAGTGAGAAATGGCTGCTCCAGACATCATTCCGACTGATGAACCACAACTCTCTGAACTGCAGCACGATGGAGCTGACTCAAAGACAGATCGATAAACATAGGGTAATAATAATATATGTATTAACTCTGCACCATACAACAAAATTTTGGACTTCTCCAAATGATACAAAGAAATGACAAACCAGATGACAGACTAATTGTTGTTTAAATTATTTTCTCTTTTTACCACTATGTTTTCAAAAGTATATTTTTCTCATAGTTGGTAAAAGTCGAGAATGTGTGGTAAATGTGTCTTCAGTAGACATTTGATGGTTACAAAGACATACTGAATACAAGACACTTAAGTTTTATGACAAGTGCTTATTTTTGATTTTCAAAAATTCAGTAGTTGTATTATCTACTTTTCATTTGGTCATGTAATTTGATGTAGAAAATGGGCTGGTAAACAAAGCAAGCCCATACAACAAAGAATTTCCGCTTCTACCCACATGTTATTAAACTCTCAGGAGCTTCTTAAAATGTTTGACTGAAATAATGTTGAAAGCGGCATAAAAAACCAGTAATCAATCAATCAATCAGTCAATTAAAATATTTATGGGCTGAGGATACTAGATAGGTGGATGACTTAGGGCTTGAAACCAGGGAACCTTGAGCTCAGTCAAGTTCTTTGTAAGGATTGATGATAGTCCATGCAATACGATTCATTCCTCTTTGATTATTAGTCCCCTACCGGCGAAGCCGAAGGGAACTTTAGGTTTGCACTCCATCCGTCCGTCTGTCCGTCAGTCCGGCAATTCAGTTTTCCGGACTTTTTTCCTAAACGCTGGTACATACGGAGCTGAGTTTTGGTGTGTAAGTCAACCATCATCACTTACAGATCAAGTTCAAGTTTCGTTCCGGTCCACTCGTTTTTCATGGATTTACTGGCCTTGGAGTTACAAAATTTCACTGATAAATCAGTTTTCCGGACTTTTTTCCTAAACGCTGGTAGGTATTGATCTCAGATTTTCTGCGTAACTCAACCACCATGACTTACAGGTCAAGTTTGACTTTCATTCCGGTCCACTGGTTTTTCACGGATTTACGGGCCTTGGACTTACAAAATTTCACTGATAAATCAGTTTTCCGCACTTTTTTTTCTAAATGCTAGTAGATATTCACCTGACTTTTGCTGTGTAAGTCAACCACCATGACTTACAGATCAAGTTCGAGTTTCGTCCCGCTCCACTGCTTTTTCACACATTTACGGGCCTTGGACTTACAAAATTTCACTGATAAAACATTTTTCCGCTCTTTTTTTCTAAATGCTGCTACATATAGAGCTGATTTTTGGTGTGTACATCAAGTTCGAGTTTTGTCCCGCTCAACTGCTTTTTGACGCATTTACGGGCCTTGGACTTAAAAAATTTCACTGACATGCCAGTGATACATACGGCCGGTAGGGGACTGGGTATTGCTATGCAATACTATCAGAATGCTTGTTGATCATTGTTTTGACAATGACTTTGTGCGAAAGCAGCCAGTTGCTTGAGAAAAATTTTGTGCAGAGTACTTGTACTGGTAAAAGAAACTCCAGAAAACCATATATAGTTGCACTGGCTACTGTGTTACAACCGAAGTAATGTGGAAAACAGCATTTTACACCATAAAAACAAGTAAATCTAAAATATTTACATGTATGAGTTGAAAGACCTGTTTACTTGTTTTGAAACAGATGCTGCTCAGAGAGATAGAGGAATATCGTTCAGTACTTGACAGAGTCAACATGAAAGGTCGTCGACTCATAGACAATAACCCAAGGACTCCAAGACTTGCAGAACAAATGCAAGGACAACTTCAAAACCTGGAAGAGAGCTATATCAATCTTCAAGCTACTGCAGAACAAATAAGAGTAAGTACTTTTTCAGCATTCTTTGAGATTTTTAGGAATGTCTTTTATAAGAGCTGTGCTCTGTTAAAGGAGGTTTAATGCATCTGCTAAAAGTATTGACCCAGGTCAGCCTGCGCAGTCAGCACAGGCTGACCTAGGCCAAAACTTCTTGCTATTGGTTACTTTTCTGTATGTCAAAGGACCCTTCTACATCAGTATTCAGTTGGTTGCTAGTCACAACGGAATCCATGGATCCATAATTCTGTGATGACTTGCTTGGTATAATGCATCACAGAGATGCAATAAACTCCCTTTTCCCACAGAACCACAGCCACAGAATTGTCGTTGTTTGATTGGTATGATGTAAGAATGACACTGAATTCAAAATTCCAAAATACCTCTGTAAATGTAAAATATGATTTTTTTTTTTTCTTGTAAAAAATGAGACCTGGGTCAGGGGTTGCAGGTCAAAGGTCATGCACTCAAACTTTGTTGCCATTGCCTCCTTGATTCTATAAATAGATGACAAGTGTTCTTCTCTGTTGTGTGCACAAGATATTTTCACGTGTGACTCACAAGTATATTCCGAGAACCACTTACACAAAAACTGACAGAAATGAAATAGCTATTTACCAAATTAGAGTGTAAACATTACATGCATACATTAACATCTATACACTGTATAATAGCTTTTATTAACACTATGTGTGATCCTATATAACCAGTCATTTTCTCTAGGATGGACAGAAAGAAGAGAACTAACAATTAACTTCTATAAGTAAGGCAGACCAGCTCCTGTAACTCATTATGCTCTCAAACCAAGTTCCAGAATGCAACTTGGACATTTCTTTGGAAAAAGGGACAATCAACATAACTTGTATTCATGAATCCTTGGAGCAACTGATAAACCTAACAAACATTTTCAGTCGAAAAATAACACTCAGTTAATGTAATTTCAAGGCTGCTCATGTCCAGAATGTCAAAGCAAAGCCAATAGTGTAGATCAAAGATCAGACTGGATGTTTTGTACAGTCTGATCTTGATCTAAGCCAGCCACTAAGGCAACTGTAGTTGTAAAAGGTGCTGTAAGGGTGAAGGTCTATGAATACATGTACATGTAAAATTTAATGTTTTACCAAAATGTCTGCCCCAAGATAAAATGTCTGCCTGGTAGGGTGTTAACTCATTATCAAAGACTTTTAATAAATTAAGTTTTGTTACCAATAATCAAAAGTGGGGGGGAAGACTGAATATTTATAAATTTGACGATTGTTGAGTTTGTTTGATATTCATGAGGCATGCTTGTTGTATTCATCTTCTCTCTTCTCAACCATTTCCCTCGTGATGAATAATATTTATTTGCATCAGGAATCTTTTTAATTGAAAAAAAAAGGTATGGATGAAAGGTGGAAAATGGCTCTCCAAGCCATTGTCTCCAATCGTAGTGACATACCTTGAATTTTTCTTATTGATTCACTGTTAAGTGGTTTTCTTTTTGCCTTGTTATTCTTCAGTTGTACATGCACATTGATTAGATTTCAACATCCAGTACAATTATTCTGATTGGCTGTTACTTTATATTTAAAAAATGATAGTTCATAGAGTTATTTGGATTTAGAGTTGTAAAGCTTCATGAATAATCAGATATACCTTCTCGTAGGAAACATATAATAGAAAATACAAATCATGAGGTAAATGGTTTAATATCATCTAAGTGTCACTCTCTCTTTGTGACGTCCAGTGCTGTGCTGTGCTTGCTCTTTTATGTGCCTCTAAATACTCAGTAGAGAGCTCATAATGAATGCATTGGCCAACTTTGAGAACTGGGAGGAGCTTGAGGTGGAGTTATGAGAGAAAGTGGGGTGTGGTATGGTTTGTAACTGGCATGGAGATCTCTTTTCTTATTGGTGCCGTATTTTTTATACCCCCAGAACTTACACTTCAGTCACCTTATGTGTTTGATTGTTCATGCGTTCCTTTATCTGGTAAAATCTAATCTGGAGCATAACTTTCAAAGTATAGCTATTGACTTCAAACTTTAAATACAGATAGATCACATTGATGACAAGTGCAGTGTACAAGATTGGACCTCTGTCTTAAGTATTTTTGCCCTTTGTTATTTTACATTTTAGAGTTTTTGTCTGGAGCCTAACTTCTATAGTATAAAAGCTATGACTTCATCCTTCAGATACAGAAGGATCACATTGAGGACAAATGCAGCGCTCAATATTATAAACTCTATCTTCAATACTTTTGGAGGTATTGTCCTTAGTTATTTGTATTGTCTGGAGCATAACATCCATAGTATAATAGGAACTTCAAATACAGATAGATCAAATGGAGGACAAGTACAGTGCACAAGATCTGTAAATCTGTCTTTAGTATTTTTTGAGTAATTGCTCTCTGTTACTTTACATTTTGGGTTTTTGTCCGGAGCATAAATTCCAAAACTTGATGGTAGACAGTATTTTCAATTATGTAGGTCCATTAAATGTGTCTATTTGAGTGGGCCTTTGCATTTCATCTAAATCATACTCCTAAAACTTCACCATTTTGTCACAGAGTGTTGTGGGGGAGTATGTGGTACTTTTGTGACAGGTCTAGTTTTATAGGAAATTTGGTGTAACACAATATAGTAGAATAAACAAAAGATTGTTGAAAAACGGACAAAACATGCCAGATAGTAAATAAGGATGAAACATGCCAGATTGTTCTGTTTTATTGTCTCTGACTACATTTTACTGGCTTTACTGTTTTTTAAGAAAACATTGAGGTATTGTCATAGCCATGTGTTGTTGTCATGGTGCAAAAACTTTGACAATTTATAATTTCTCTGTCACTACTTAGAATATTTACTTCAAACTTGGCCATGCTATTAACTGTCAAAAGGGGAACCAATACAATAGGCAGGTAACCATCAAAATATTTAGACACATTTATGCCCCTTTTTCAACTTGGAATTTTCAAAACTTCAACATTCAATATCTGTCATTGTAGAAGATATTTACTTAAACTTTTACTAGTTGTTAATGTCAAAAGAGGAGGCCGTACAACAGGGGTAGGTAAGCATCAAAATATTTTTGACACAGTTATGTCCACTTTTTTACTTAGAATTTCCACAAAAAGCAAGTGCAGCAGAGCATTGCCAACGGCATGTGGTGCTCTTGTTAACCCTTAGAGCACCACACACACCCAATATCTTTACCAAATGACAAAATTTAGATTGAAAGCATTTGCAGGTGCCCAAGAAATGGTCAGTCAAATAGTGCGATATATGTTTGAAAGTGTAGGAACATTGCAGGAAAAGCAGACAGTAACATCAGCTTTACCCAGCTTACATTTGATTCCAAACTAGACCAAATTATTAAAAAGGGGCGATAATAGTCATTACAACAGGAATCATTCCTCTTTCACTGCTGTGTGAATGTGTTTGTGGGAAAGCAGCCAGCAGCTTTGAAAGGATATTGTTCAAAGTAGAGACTGGGGAGGGAAATTCTAAGAAAGCATAGATGACTGCACTTGGAGCAGAAGTATTACTGTTTATGGGGTAAAGAGACAAATAGCGAAAGGATAAGTTTAAGCAAATGCAATTCCTTTTATCACAATGTTTTAATAAGTGGTCTGTGGCAAAACACATGTTGTCTGCAGATACTAATTTAAAACAAAAATATCACAGTGGTTGCAAGAATTTCTCAAAAGTAGATTAAAGTTTTAAATGAGCCATGGTCTGGAAAAAGGGAGTTTAATGCATCCTTGTGATGCATGATACCAAGCAAGTCATCACATTTTTATGGACTGATAAAATCCATTTTGCCTAGCAATCTACAGGATTTGGAGGTAGAATAGTCCTTGAACATGCAGAAAACTAACCACCCATGTTAGCCTGCATGGAGTGTGCAGGCTGACATGGGTCGATATTTTTAGTAGCGCTTTTCACAGAGCATGGCTCAAATGCATACATGAAACCCATATACTTGTATCTAACCACCGAGTTTTGATGAAACTGTCTTTTCATTGTGTGAAATTTTCCAGCTTTTGTCTTGAAAACAATTTGAGTCAAAGAAAAAGGTTTCTTGAAGCTGTCATCAATGAGAAGATTTGACTAAAAACTGATTGTATTCAACAAAGATTATTCTTTCTGCTTTCGTTTATTGTTGACTGTATACAACATAGATTATTCTTCCTGCATTCATTGATTGTTGATAGAAAAATGAGGCCAAACAGTATCTTTCAAGTGATTTGGGGAAAGAAAATGACAGTGCTGTAAATTCAAAGGCTTGATGGGGCATCCAAGATACTCATATATTGTTCCCAGTTACTGTAGCTTGGCTATTTTCAAGGAAAACATCAAGGTATCATCACAGCTCTGTTGTCTGGCATTGTCTCTGTCGTAACTGAAGATATTTACTTCAAACTTGGACTAGCCATTCACTGTTAAAAGGGGAACCCATACAACAGGGATAGGTAACCATTAAATTATTTTGATACAGTTATGCCCCTTCTTTGACTAAGAATTTTCACTAAAACCAACTGCAGCCAAGCCTTGGCACTTGCATGCAGTGCTCTTGTTTTTATTAACTGTGTGCCGAAGGCAAAATGAGCTTATGTCATGGCCCAGTCTTGCCTATGTGCATCATTCTGTTTGTTAATTTTTAGCTCAAACATCTTCTCTGAAACATCCCATCCAATTTCGGCCAAACATCACAGAACTGATCCTGCCATGGTGCTCTTAACAATTTGTTCAAGGAATTTGATTCCATATCAAACTGTGGCTTCACATGCCATTGGTATTATATATTCAAGATTTTGGATAGAAAATGTGCAGTTGTCAGAGATACTGATTTATTTTGATGTTAATGGTTGTGCTCAGACAAGTTGAATGTTTAAGATGAAGAAAAGTTTGTATCATTCAGTTTTTTTGTTCCCAAAATTTACCATTCAGGCTTAAGAAAAAAATATTTTCCTGCAACTAAAGTTTTGGAAATGTTCTTGCCAAAGTACTCTTTTCTAGAGTTCATTGATATTTGGTGTGAATGGTACTTGATAAGACCTCCTTTCAGATTAATTTAGACTGTCTGGAACATGAAAAAGAAAATATCATGGGGGACTAGGCTTATTTTTCAATGAAATTTTGAATGCAGTACAGACTTCTTATGACTTAATGTCTCTGCCCATGCCAGTTTAATTTATGGCGCATCTATTCATAAGGAGCGATACGACGCCATCTTGAACATTATCATTACAGAGTACACAGCTTTGAAATGATCATAGGCCTACTGAATATGAATTAAGTTTAGACATTATGGCAAAAGGCGAAACTGGTTTAACAAGTGCTATCTCCTCTTGCTCCAGCATCTTTCAAAGTGGTCTCCCTGGATGGTTTCAAGGCCTTTTTACTCAAGGGCTGAAAAAAAGAGACTGTGTGATAGAGGGTTAAGTTTACCTTTTGTGCATTTGGCCGGTTATGATCAAGAGCTCACTTAACTCTTTACCACGCATTAAAATTACAGACCAGTCCAAAATGAAAGCATTTGCAGATGACAATAAATGTGACCCAAAAATTGAAATCTGCTCTAGGAAGGGTAAAAAATGTGGCAAAAGGAGAAAATGCTGGTTACCAGCATTTTCTCCTTTTCCCACTATTTTCAAAAGCTGTCTTTCTCAGGATCTTCTTTCCGGTGTAATTTTTGTGTGTGCTTCTTTGGCTTTGGACATCATTTAGACTATTGAAAATATTTCCAGTCATATATAAGACAGTCAAAAGTATTTCATGTTTTGAATCCTGAAACTTTATGTCCATGTGCTTCAATAGATTTTTCATGCAGAAGAAAGACGCTACAACATTCATACCAGTCTGTCTCTTGATATTTACCCTTGAAGTGCCATGCAGTCAGTGTAGATCAAGATCAGACTGCACCAAACAGTTTGATCTTGGATCTGCGCTGCCCCTAATGTTTAGGATTGTAGCAGCCTTCAGACAACACATCTTTGTGTGTGATTTTTTCTTGACTAAAAATTTCAATTTTGTTTTATTTGGTGCAAGATCAAGTAATCTAGTGTTTTAACAACCCCGAGGAGGAAAGCTTTTGAAAACAGAAAAAAAGAAGAAAATACTGCTAAGTGGCATTTTCTTTTTTCCCATGATGCTTTTGAAAGCCGCTCAAAGAGATATCGTATAATTTTGAACCACAGTTGTTTTGTCATCTGCAAATGCTTTAAGTTTGGAGGGTCTTTAGTTTTTACATCTTGTCAAATGTTAAGATGCTTACCTGTCATTGAGCCATGATCTGGCAAAAGGGGGTTTGATGCATCTCTCTGGTGCATGGTGCGAAGCAAGGCATTACGTAATTATGGATCTATAGAATCCATTTTGTCTAACAGCTGACCAAATCATGAAATAAATTGCTCTTTTGACATGCAGAAAATTGACCAATAGCAAAAAGTTTCAACCAGGCCAGCATGTGCAGGCTGCACAAGCTGACTTGGGTCGTTAACCCTTTACCAAATGACAAAATTTTAGATTCGTCCAAATTGAAAGCATTTGCAGACGACAAAATAAATGAAACTGAAAAATTAAAATTTTTATTGGGAAGGATAGAAAACATTGTGGGAAAAGGAGAAAATGCTGGTTACCAGCATTTTCTTCTTTTCCCACAATGTTTTCAAAGGGCTTCTTCCTCAGGGTTGTTAAAAGTCGGGATTGTGTGGTAAAGAGTTAATTTTTGCAGACGGATCAAACCTCCTTTTCATCGAGCATGGTTTTAGTATAAACCTCAAAACAGTATAGATGAGAAAGAAATATGATGCAAACAGATCTCTATGATGGTTACTATGGAAACCCTGTGTTTGATTGGTTATTGGGTGATCACATGGTGGTTGTAAGGGCTTTTTGTGTGCATTCATAAGGTGTGTGAGGAATGGTTCTCAAAGTTACTATGCAACTTCTGATCTAGGTTACAAAATTCAGATCTTTAATTACAAGTAAATTTTTGACAACCGTCATTGTTAATGTTCTTGTTGATCCCTTATTTTTTGCTATTGCACAGTTGTAGGTAATTTGTACAACACAATGAAGCAAAAATTATTAGACTACAGTACCCCAGAAAAATTATTTTACTACTGCAAGTTCTGATGTTCTCAACAGTATTGTTACATTGTGCATTTATTTCCTCTAGACTATTATATGATCTAATCTAGCAAGTTGATGCCTCCTCATGACCATAGAAATTTGCTGCACAGGTAACAATGGTCAAAGTAGAAGCACAGGAAATTCTGAACTTTACCATGCAAGTTGATAGAAATCTACCATACAGAAACAATACAGAGAATGTTTAACTTAATTACATAGTGAATGCAACTTAACCCTATACCACACAATCCTGACTTTTAACGACCCTGAGAAAGAGGCCTTTTGAAAACATTATGGGAAAAGGAGAAATTGCTGGTAACCAGCATTTTCTCTTTTTCCCACAATGTTTTTTCTATTCTTTCCACAACAAATTTCGATTTTTGAGTCACATTTATTTTGTCATCTGCAAATGCTTTCAATTTGGACTAGCCTAAAATTTTATTGTTTGGTAAAGAGTTAAGGCAGTAATTTGCTGATGCTACATATGTGCTGTATATATATTTGAGCCATACTCTTGGAAAAGAGGGTTTAATGCATCTTCAGTATACATTCAGCCAAGCAAGTCATTACGTAATGATGGATCCACACATCCCATTTTGTCTAATCACTGCCTGAATCATGAGGTAGAATGGTCCTTTGGCATGCAGAAAATTGACCCAAACACAAGTATCAACCTGGGTCAGTATTCATAGGCTGACCTATGTTGATGCTTAATGCAGATGCATTAAGCCCCCTTTTCACAGAGCATGGCTCATTTTATATAGTCTAGTGAAAGTAACTTTGAAGCCAATTATGGCTTTTTTCAACTGATAGAAACCACCCATTTTATTTGTCAGTAGTGCAAAGCTTATGGTAACATTCTAATAGACAAGAGAAAATAATCTGAGCAGCATTCCTAAGTAACTGTAACACTGTCATGGGAGAAAATCTAAGCTACAAATTCTATGATACTTTTTGCTGTGGAAATTTTACTTCCATTGAGCAGGAATATTTCTGTAATACATGTAGTTTCTTAAGAGGAAATAAATGTGACATGTACAATAATGGAACATAGTGCTGAATGTAGACATTGTGCCAGAAAATTGGGAATAAACATTTCTACTCTGTGCTATGTGTTGTGTCAATGAACCATTCTCTGTGAAAAAGAGGCTTAATGCATCTGCAAAAAGAATAGGCCCATGTCAGCCTGTGATGGCTGACATGGGTCAAAACTTTTTGCCATTTGTGAATTTGGTGCATGTTGAAAGACTGTTATATCTCATGATGCAGTTGTTAGACAAAATTTGTATATGGATCCAGAATTATGTAGTTATTTGCTTGGTATAATGCATCATTGAGATGCATGAAACCCCTTTCCATAGATCATGGTCATATATATCTTTTCGTAGATCGTTTCTTACTGCTTTAATTTGTAATTAAACTGCAGATGGCCAGCACGATGTTAACCCTTTACCAGACAACAAACTTTTAACCTTGTCCAAATTGAAAGCATTTGCAGATGACAATTTCTGTGTGGCTGAAATGGTGCAAATTTTCTTTGATATGGTAGAAAACATTGTGGGAAAAGGAGAAAATGCTGGTCACCAGCATTTTCTCCTTTTCCCACAATGTTTTCAAAAGGCTTCTTTCCCAGGGGCATCAAAAGGCGGCATTGTGCGGTAAAGGGTTAATGATGGCTCTTGCAGACAATGTAGATTAAGATCAGACTGCTGAGAACGTCCAACCTAGCCCCTGAGACTGCAATGAATGGGTTTTTTCGACATCCCTGAAGCACTCATTTGTTTAGTACTCAGGGGTTTAAATCATGTAGCTTGATGATTATAATTTAGCCATTTGGACTGGCAGTGATGCTCAAGTTACATAACAGGCATTTTGACTTTTTCATTGGAAAATCTTGCTTGTTTTTTTGGCCTAACAATTTGTATTTACCAGAAACGGGAACCAGACATATAACAACTATATTGCTGAAAAGAGTAGAATGTGAATTTCCTTCCTTGCATAAAAAAGATTTTGACCTTGAATATGTAGAAAAATATGTCGGATTGCATGCCTTTCGTAAAAATATACAATTTAGTTTGTAAATTGATCACAAAATCTTGTCTTGTACTCTAAAAGACATGGCAAAGAATAACTAAGATACAGTTTAAGACATAACTTTTAATGGGCAGTAAAAAAGTGACACATTGTACTTTGTTTAATCTTCACAGGTAGTTCTGGATCATATAGATCTCTACTGGTTCTAGGGTGAGCTCGTTCTTTTGTTCTGCGCTTAGACCTGACTTATACCTAACAAAGTATCGCCAATGTAGCGTTGTCTGTGACTTTGTTCATCTGACACTCATTCATCTACAACATGTTATTTGTTCTTTCCTGTAACCAAGGTGGATGGAAGAAAAGTGTTGACAAGAAAATGTCACGAAGGGTCAAAATTTATGACAGTATGATGCTGATTTGCAAAAATCAGATTTGAAATTTTGGGTTTTAAAGTGGAATAAAATAGAAAATGGAACAGAATGAGGAATTTTCACTTCTCTTGACATTTTCAATGATGTAATGTGAAGTTTATGAGTTTTTCATAGAATACTACAACACATGTTGGAAAAGTGTTTGTGCAGGATTATGGATAAATTTGAGAATTGTCCTACATAAAGGCAGATTCTCTTTTAGTGCTCAGGAACTTGTGTGATCTGAATTTGATCTGTGATCGATTTGACATATTTCGATACATCTGTTTTTAGACATACCACTGACTTGTACAAGGAATACAGATTTTAAAGATAGAAAATTGTCATTTGAAAGATAACAGAAAGCATTGTGGGGAAAGAAGCAATTGCAGATGCTTGCTGCTTTTCTCTCAATCTTTTATGCTTTAAAAGCTGGCTACGCCAGGGTCGAAAAGAAAAACAGTTGATATAGTGATAGGTTAAGACATTATGTTCACATGAGTTTTTAATTAAGAGAAAGTTTTAGATTGGAACATTCCATTTGGGGAGGAAGACTAGTAATTATGGTGATTTGTTGTAGTTCTTGTTCTTGTAATATGGTGCCTGTTGTAATGTGTAACCTCCAGTTACCATTTTGTGGATAGCAGCCATTGGATGTAGATCATGCAATATGCACCAGTCACAAAACATGTAACAGAGGTCCTTCTGATAACCCTGTCCCAAACGACCGTTTGTAGAGCCTTTCAAATTCAAAGTGTCTGCAGATGACCATATAGAAGTTGATCCACATGAACTTCAGTTTTCTGATAGGGTAAAAAACATTTTGGGAAAAGAAGAAAATGTGCTTACCAGCATTTTCTTCTTTTCCTACAATGTTTTCAAAAACCTTTTTTCTTCAGGGTCGTTTAAACTTGGGATGGTGTGGTAAAGGCTTAATGTCAGTCTAAGGGTCTGCTACATTGCAACAGGCACCAGAGTCCATATTCATCAACCATCCTTAAGAACATTTTCAGTCTCATTCTCCAGAACTTTCAAAATTTGAAAGTAACCCCAACTTCTGATTGGCTAAACCATTTGGTATAGCCAAACCATTTGGTTCAACCATACAGAGGTTGTGTTACTTTCAAATGTTGAAAATGTCAGAGAATAAGACAAAGAGTTTTCTTAAGATTTGTTTGCGAATACGGCCTCTTCTGAGCAGAATTCTGCCTAGCAGAATCATGTTATCTCTTGTTGATTTGAAATCAACTGTGATCTGCCAGTATATTGTAGTTTGTTGTGTTTTTACTGTATCTAGAATTATGGCAAAAAATACACAAAGACTCCCTGTCATTTTGGGAGCCAACATTTTTTTTTTAAATATATTTTTTATTTATTATTCTGTATTCGATCTGTGATATAATTTTCATTTTTATTTTATGGTAGACTTAGCTGAAACATGGCAGTAGCTTAGATTAACCCCTTTACCACACCATTCCAAGTTTTAATAACCATGTGGAAGACCACTATGGAAAACATTGTGGGGAACAGGAGAAAATTCTGGTAACCACAATATTTTCTACCCTTTCAAAGACAAATTTCATAATGTGTACAACATTTAGTTTGCCATCTGCAGATCCTTTCAATTTGGACTAGTCTTAAATTTTGTAATGTGGTAAAGAGTTAAGTTAAGAATAAAGTGTGATAGTAGTAGTGTTTTTAAATCAGTTTTTTTTTTTTAAATTTTGAATATTTATTCTTCCATGAATAACCAAAATCTAGATTTTTTTTAACGATGTACAATTCTTTGCATCTGGGAAAAGTGAAGGAAAAGTAGATTTTTGAAGGGGGGGATTCTTTACTACAAAGTATTATTGCTGATTTTACTAGCTCTGCCACCATTCTCAACATCCAATTCTGCTTTTGCTTAATCAAAATTTTAGCTTTTACCACACTATCCCAAGTTTTAACGACTGTGAGAAAGGGGCCTTTTGAAAACATTGTGGGAATAGGAGAAAATGCTAGTAGTCAGCATTTTCTCCTTTTCCCACAATGTTTTCTATCTATTCAAAAACAAGTTTCAATTTTTGAGTCACCTCCATTTTGTTGTCTGCACATGCTTTCATTTTGGACTAGTCATTTGGTAAAGAGTTAAGAGAGATACAATAGATGGATTTGAAAGCATCATGGTGAAAGGAGAAATTGCATATTACCGTATTAGCAATTTCTGTTTTTTTTTTTTTTCACAATGGTTTAACTCTTTACCATCAATCATGAGTTTTAAGGACCTGAGAAAAAAGCCTTTAGAAAACATTGGAAAAGGAGAAAATGCTGGTAACCAGCATTTTCTTCTTTTTCCCCCACAATGTTTCTACATCCCATTATTTAAGTTATATTTTACTGGTATCTTCTGAAATGCTTTCAATCTGGACAAGTCTAAATTTTTGTTGTGTGGTAAAGAGTTACAAACGTGAAAGTATTAAAGTACAGCTGTAACATTTTACACCTCCATCAATATTCAAAAGCCATTTTATGTGTAAACAACCATTTTATTTGTAAACGACTATCTATTGATGATGCCTGTAGATGCCTTTACATTAGACTATACAAACATTCCAGCATGCCATTATAGGAAAATATCTGTGATAATAATCAAGCCATGCTCTGGCAAAAAGAGGTTTAACTCTACCACACGACAAAATTTTGCACTCAACCAAATTGAAACCATTTGCAGATGACATTAATTGTGACTCAAATTGTGATTTATGTCTTTGATAGGACAGAAAACATTGTGGGAAAAGGAGAAAATGCTGGTTACCAGCATTTTCTCCTTTTCCCACAATATTTTCAAAAGCCTTTTCTTTCAGGGTTGTTAAAACTTGGGACTGTGTGGTAAAGGGTTAATGCATCTCCATGACGCATTATACCAAAGTAGTCGTCACATAATTATGGATCCAATAATCCATTCTGTCTACACCCGGCCAGGTTATGCTCAGTGGTTAGCGTATCTGACCTGGTGGTTGCGGGTCGGGTAACCAATCGAGGCAAACTTCTTTTCTGTGATTTTTTGCCTCTCACATCTGATACATATGAGAAAAGTAGTCAGTGGCTTGGAAAGACAGTTTTGTTTGTACTGGTATGAGAAAACCAGGAAACACATGGGTAGGTGCAATGACTGTTGTGGTATGATATAGGCTATTAAAACGGCGTTAATCTCCAGTACAAACGTTTTTTGTACCAATCAACTGAATAATTAGGTAGAGTGATTCTTTGTACATGCAAAAAAATTACCAACAGCAAAAAGTTTTGATCCACGTTGGCCTGTGCAGACTGTGCAGGCTGTGAAGGCTGACCAGATTTGATACTTTTTGCAGATGCACTAAACCCCCTTTTCACAGAACATGGCTTAATTCAAATGACCAAGTATCGTGCCTGTACACAACTGTATTTTGATGTAACTATCAGTGCCATATCATACCAACATTTATTTGTACCATAATCTGGATGTAGGAAATAAGTTTTAATCATTGGATTCTTTGAATTTTCCAATGTAGTGTTCTTTGCTCAAAAACAGTGTCAAGCCTTTAAGGTCAGTCAAAATTCTTTTTAAGGGTGATGACGGTCATTGTAACAGCATTTATCTCTCTCACACCTTATCGTATTTTTTTTATGGGGATGGTAAAGCAGCTACTGGATTTGAAAGAATGTTGTACGGAGTACTGGTAGAGAATCTCCAAGAAAGTATGGGTATTGTAGATCCACAGGCTTTCGCATTGTAACTGAAATGATATTGGAAATGGCATTAAACACCAAACAAAGGAGAAAGTTTTGTACAATGATGTAGCCTCATGTCATTCAATGACCATCATTTTAATCCATTGCAAGGATTTGTTATCAGGTTATGTTGGTGATTTGATCATTTTTAGCTTACAGTATTGGTCACATGG
The DNA here is from genome assembly GCA_945859785.2 of Tridacna gigas. Lineage (NCBI taxonomy): Eukaryota > Metazoa > Mollusca > Bivalvia > Cardiida > Cardiidae > Tridacna > Tridacna gigas. The sequence goes on along the minus strand of OX244029.2, from coordinate 15,094,196 downwards.
GAGTGCCTTTACCAGACTTTCTGAAATTCAGACTTTCCAAATTAGAAGCAATTTGACATAATGACATATAAATTGTGCCTTAAATGATGGGATTTATCTTTGATAAGATAAAGAACATTGGCAAAAAATGAGAAAATGCTGGTTGTTTTCAAAAGCCTGGTTGATTAAAGTTCTTAAGGCCAGGATTGCTTTGTAAATAGTAAACCTGGCTGAGCAGAACTGAAGCCTAGTACTGGTGAAATCCAGGAAAGGCATACATCTAGATAAGTAGGCTTATAGTATTTTTTGTATAGTTTGACCCTCATACACTGTCCACATAAGTAACAAAATTTGTGCTTCATACAATAGAAGTAATTGAAGCTTTACTTTTTTTTTTATGTATTTCTAGTTGTTTGTATACCATATTATTATAGCACTGATTTAGTATTTTGTCTGCTTTTCTGGTGCTTTCATAGAATTCCAGCAACTTAACAGAATTTCATACTCACCTTAACACTTAAGCTGCTGAATAAATGAAACTCAAATTTCTACTTGATACTAAAAGCCCAAACATTGTGGTTTCAAAGTTGATTTCACCAGAAAGAAACTACCGTATCGTACAGTGTAGATCAAAGATCAGACTGCACATTCTGTGCAGTCTGCTCTTGATCTACTTTGTCCGCAAGAGGTCAGTGGGTCGCGATAAGCAGCTTAAGGGTTAATACGTTTGTTGCATGTCATTGGCTGTTAGAATCACTTTTTTATTTTAAAGTTATTCCGTCCTTCACATGTTTACACACACTCCCTATTTTTCACCCTCCATGTTTTACAGGCACAATTAGTGTTCTGAAGGCTCATGTAATTTTACACTGTACATGTATTTACATGACTTTGTATGCCTTTGGAAAACTTTTTGGGAAAAAGAGCAACTGCTTTTTTGTATGGTTAAACCCTTTTCTCAAAAAGTTTTTCATTCTATTCAAAAATGATTTAAATTTTCTCTCCCTTCACTTACTTGATATTTGACCTTGGTAAAATTTGTGATAGATCTGATATGTAGACTCTTTCTGAACAATCTTGTGTTTTTAAGACCCTGAGGAAGAAGTGCTTTGAAAACAGTGTTGGAAAAGGACATAATCATGGTAAACAGCATTTTCTCCATTTCCCAAAATGTTTGCTACCCTGTCAAAGATGGAAACCAATACTTGAGCTACATTTATTTTGTCAACTGCAGATGCTTTAAATTTGAGCGAGTTCAAAATTTTTTTGTACACCTGACACAATTTTAGACTAGTCCAAATTGAAAGCTTTTGCAGACAACTAAATAAATGTGACTGAAAGTTAGAAAATTGTTTTTGGAAGGATAGAAAACGTTGTGTGAAAAGGAGAAAATGCTGATTACCAGAATTTTCTCCATCTGCCTCAGTGTTTTCAAAGGCTTTCTTTGTCAGGGTTATTAAAACTCGGTATTGTGTGGAAGAGGGTTAAACATAACAATATGATACCTGAAATTGGTTTTATTTTCTGTGATTCATCGTTACATAGATCTGTCTCCATGCTGGTTTTTATTTCATTATTCCACATATTCCATGTAATTTATTTTAGTTTTGAATTACATTTCATAGATCTTGTTTTCATTTGTTTATTTATTTGACAGTGTAAAGATTTAACAAGTAGATTCAAATTACCTTTTTCTTTTTCAATTACCTTAGAACCAAAATCTTTTACCACAGTTTGCAAGATTTTTTTCAGTGACCAATCATATTTTTTGAATACTTCCGGATTTAAAAGATCAATATAGACACACGCTTTTTTTTTTTTCATTTCAACATACATAACACCATTCATTTAGTTGTGTTGTGCTTAACCAACATTATTTGGCTTGTGATGTGTTATTAGTTGTGTGCTTTGTCCTCATTTTTTGAAGCAGTGCATGCAAAGAGGTTTTGGACACTGCTCTTTCTTTTATATTCTTTATTCCAACTTAAGGTATAAAGTTCTTGCTTCTTAACCCATTACCAAATGACAAAATTTTAGACTGGTCCAAATTGAAACCATTTGCAGACAACAAAATGAATGTGGCTGAAAATTTGTTTTCAAAAGGGTAGAAAACATTGTGGGAAAAGGAGAAAATGCTGGTTACCAGCATTTTCTCCTTTTCCCACAATGTTTTCAAAAGGCTTCTTTCACAGGGTCTTTAAAAGCAGGGATTATGTGGTAAAGGGTTAAGTCTTAACTAATAATCTTATGCTTTAGGACCCTGAAGAATTCTTTTGAAAACATAAAGGGAAAAGGAGAAAATGCTGGTTACATTTTGTCCTATTCCCACGTTTTTTAACCTTTCTGAGACAAAGTGTATCATTCAAACCCCATCAGATTTGTCATCTGCATTTGTTTTCAAAATGGAAAGGTCCAAAGTTTTGTAATCAGGTTAAGTTAACTCTTTACCACACAACGAAAACGTATACTCGTCCAAATTGAAAGCATTTGCAGATGACAAATTTGGCTAAAATGATTGCATTTGTTTCTAAAAGGTTAGAAAACATTGTGGAAAAGGAGAAAATGCTGGTTACCAGCATTTTCTCCTTTTCCCACAATGTTTTCAAAAGGCTTCCTTTTCAGGGTCATTGAATGTCAGGATTGTGTGGTAAAGGGTTAACTCTAAATGGTAACATTGCACTTGCACATGAAGTTGTACCAACAATTTTTAGCTCCACTGGCCGAAGACCAGCGGGCTTATGTCATGGCCCGGTGTCTGTCGTCCGTCTGTCCATCTGTCTGTCTGTGCGTTAACTTTTATTTCAAACATCTTCTTCTCTGAAACTACCCATCCAATTTTCATGAAACTGCACAGAAATGATCCTGCCATGGTCCTCTTCAGAATTTGTTTAAAGAATTTGATTCCTTCAAAAACTCTGGTTGCCATGGCAACAAAACTGAAAAATATTGGAAATCTTTAAAAATCTTCTTGTCTGACACCATAGGGCATAGGGTTACCAAATTTGGCATGTAGCTTTTTGTAGTAGACCTCTATCATGTTTCTTCAAATTATAGCCCTGGGGTCAAAATTGGCTCTGCCCCAGGGGTCACAAGTTTTACATAGGCTTATATAGAGAAAACTTTAAAAATCTTCCTGTACCTAGCCATAAGGCCTAGAGCTACCAAACTTTGCATTTAACTTGATCTAGTGGGGGTCTACCAAAAGTGCCCAAATTACAGTCCTGGGGTCAATTTGGCCTCATGCTGGTGGGGGGGAAGCAGCACAGGTTCACAAGATTTACATGGGCTTATATAGGGAAAACTTTTAAATCTTGGTGTACATAGCCATAAGGCTTAGGGCTACCAAATTTTGCATAATTATAGCATTATCTAGTGGACAACTACAAAGAGGGCTGAAGTTACAGCCCTAGGATCAAGTTTGGCCCTGCACCAGGGGTCACAAGTTTTACATGGATTTATGGAGTGAAAACTTCAGAAACTGTTATGTTACTAGCCATAAGGCCAAGAACTCCCAAATTTGGCATGTTATTCTTCTAATACACATATTCCCCATTTAGTCCGACTGTAGCCCTGGGGTCAAAGCTTTATAAGGGCTTATATAGTGAAGACTTCTCTTTATGGTTTATATTTATAAGCCAGTGGAGCGATACAGGGCCATCATGGCCCTCTTGTTGTCTTCATCTGTTGACTTTCATTGCAAAGTGTTGGGGCCGCATTACAATGTTGGACTGTGCAGATCCTTTATAGGACTTCTTCTTCTCTACAGTCTAATATGATGTTGTCAAAAGATTTTATAATGGGCCTTAAATTGTCTTTTCTTTCGTAATATTATTAATATCTTCTTCTCATTCTATTGAAGTCAAACCATTCCTTTTTTTTTTGGGGGGGGGGGAACAAGAGCAGGCTAAAGCCTTGCAGACAGACAGACAGACTGACAGAGAGATATTTGTAAACTTTCCTTTCCCTGAACAATTTTGTGTAGTTTTATTGTAGCTGTCTGTATCTGAACTTCTTTTCCGTCTATTCATAATCATTAAATTCTATATTATTTTCCAAAGTCATAGCCTACCTGCATGGGCAAACCCTGTTTGAGTCCCTAATTACCCAGAGAATTCTACATCCTTTCTTGTGACATATTTGACTACCTTCCCTGAACCATGTACATTTAAAGTCAGAATTTAAAATGTTTTTTTCATTCTATTTTTAAACTCATTACCAAACAACAAAATTTTAGACCTGTCAAAGTTCGAAGTGTTTACAGAGGAGAAATTAAAGGTGGCTGAAATGATGGAACTTGCCTTTGATTAAGTAAAAAACATAGTGGGAAAAGGAGAAAATGCTGGTGACCAGCATTTCCTCCTTTTCCTACAATATTTTCAAAAACTTTCTTTCTCTGAGGATCATTAAAACTTAGGATTGTGCTGTAAAGGGTTTTAGCCAGAATTTGAGATAACTATAAAGTCATGTTTCTTTTCATGTTATTTCTTGATCAGCTTGGATAAATTTGATGTTTTGGAATGGTTTCTTAATTTAAAAAGCAAGTGGCTTTAAAATAAATGACTTGAAGATTATTATGTATGACATTTCCATATATGGGATTGTAGTCAAATCCTGGCATTGTCATTCTTCCCTCCAAACCTGACTTGACTTGACTCTGCACATAACATTGACTGAACTCAGAAAATGACCAAAGCACACTCACATGCTAGAGGTGTGAAAAATGATTTATTTTTTCTTTTTGGTTTGCAGTGTTAAATGTGGTTGTAAAAGTATTTAAATTGATTTGCAGATCTGTAATAATGTTTTTGTAGTGTAATTTGGAAATGGTATTTAATCTCTCATATATAGTTGAAATCCATTATTCTTCATATTTGTTTACATTGATACTGATGGACATAATTATCTAAGTTCAGGTTTTTCATTGTATTAGAGCTGGAATAGTGCCATTTCAAAAACTCCTGAATCGGTTTAGAAAAGTAAAGGAAAAAATATTTTAAGCGGATATGCTTTAAGACCGATGGATACACAAGTAGAGCTTGCAAAAAGTATGATGTAAATTAAAAGTGTTATGTAGTATACACATGTACATATATTTTGTAACTATTTTCTGACATACTTATGACACACAGAGGTACCTAGTGTTCAAAAACTACATGGCTGTACAAAGAATATTTCAAAATAGATGTGTTTCAGTGTAAGTTAAGCTTTTTTAAAAGTCAGTTTTAAAATGTCTATATATGAAGAGCACTTTAAGATCCTTTTCCATTTCTTTTGAAGAAACACCTGTCTCAAGCTCCTTGTCAACACTGAAACGCTGAAGTATTAAAGAATCATGCACCCACAATGATATTCATGACTTCAGCATAGACGAAATAAAAGGTTTGCTCTATTTGGTATATATAATTTTGAGAAAAAACAACAGGTATCAATATTAAGACAGAGATTCTGATTGGACAACACTCTTACCATGTTTGTTGCCTTGACACATTTACTTGATCATATTATGAATTGCAAGAACTCAGTGTGCCTTAGGTTCATCAGAAAATGGTGTCAGTCTGTTTTTCAGAGAAATGTATTATTTTTTGATGCTATGATTTTATAGGAAGAAATCCAGAAAGCATTTTAGACTGAACAGATATCAAGCTTAGATTGAGCTTCACTAATCTGATGGTTTATATCTATAATTATGTGTTTTCTTTATTAATAAAGAATAAAAGTATTACATAAGCTTTTTCTTGTTTTGTCTCTGTTACAGTTCCATTTTTAGCTAGAATCTCCTTCATTATCATTGATAAAGTAACACATCTTCTGATTGGTGGCTATTTATATTGTCAGGAGTAAATGGTTGCTAAATATAGGCAGTAGGCATGGCAACAAAGGATTATGGGTCTCATCTTTATGTAGAATAGTGGAATACTGTACTTTTATAGATGTAACTCCCACAGAAAACCAAAATGCAAGACAGAAGAGTAGAACAGACACTAAGACAGAACTAGAATGGCATTTTGGAGATAGACTTTGAAAGTGGAATCTAGAAATTGCTAAAATTTAGCCATTTTGTTTTTTTGACACAATGTTTTCATAGTCTTTTTCAACAGACTAGTGTCGGAAATTATAATTTCTCACAAAGCAATATTAATGTTGTAATGGAGGGTATTTAAATATTTTGCAAACCATTTTAACCCTTTACTACATAATCCAGACTTTAATGACCCTAAGAGAAAAAAGCCTTTGAAAGATTGTGGAAAAAAGGGAAAATGCTGGTAATCAGCAATTTCTCCGTTTCCCACAATGTTTTCTACCCTATGAAAGACAAATTTCGTGATGTGAGTAACATCTAATTTGTTGTCTGCAAATGTTTTCACTTTGGACAAGTGTAAAATTCTGTCTTATGATAAAGAGTTACATGAGATCTCATCTTGCACTTCTTTGACATAGCAGTCACAGACAAGCTTTTTAGAATAATTTTTTGCAAACTTTGCCTTCCAAAGACTGCTTTAAGATTTTGTTTGCAGACAGTAGTATTTTTTAGCATCATTGAAGACGCATAGTTTAGTAGAATATTTCCAAGTGAAATATGAGTTTTCAGAAAATTATACTGGCACCCAAAAACCAAAAGTGAACATGGCCCCCATATTATGAAGTTGAAGCTGAAAAAAAAAACAACAACAACTGGTTTTGTGGTTTCAAATGTTAACTTTATGGCCTTACAGTGATAATACCAGTTGTTCACAACTACAGTCGACAGGTTTTGAAAACATGGAGGGGAAAGGAGCTATTGCTGGCAACAGAGTTATTTTTCTCCTCACCATTATTTCCTATACCATTTAACCCTTTACCACACAATCCCAACTTTTAGTGACCCTGAGAGAGAAGACTGTAGAAAAGATTATGGGAAAAGAAGAAAATGCTGGTCACCAGCATTTTCTTCTTTTCCCACAATGTTTTCTAACCTGTCACAGGCACACCCTATTATTTTTGTCACATTCATTATAATGGTCTGCCAATGCTTTTAAGTTGGATCAGTCTAAAATTTTGTCGTGTTGTAAAGGGATAAATGGGTCTCTTTGTTGAACTTGAGATGTTTCTCTTCCATGTAACTTTTACAACATGTTTCAGCCATAATTTGTTTGTGTTAACCATAATTTGTTTGTGCACTAATGGGCTGAAGGATCTTAAGCTCCCAGAAAGCATTGTATACAAACACTTTCTGATGCTACAATACAAGTTATTTTTGCCTTCACTTATAGTGAGGGGCCATGTTGGCCAATCATTTTGGATTCGATTCTAATTTGAATTTTCCAAACTGGCCAGCTGATTGGCTGAGATGTTTAGCTTTTGCCAATTAGTAAGACTTAAAATTTAGAATACTTAGCGAATGTAAACTTCTAGAAATGTCAGCCATCTGTTAGTAAATATTTAAATGAAATCAACACATGCGATAACAACTTTTTACCAGACAACCAATTTATTTAGATTTGTCCATATTGAAAGCATTTGTAGATGATAAATTTAATAAGGCTCTGAAGGTGGAATTTTTCTTTGAAGGAGTAAACAGCATTGCGGGAAAAGGGGAAAATGCCGATTACCAGCTTTTTCTTTTCTCACAGTGTTTTCTGAAGTCTTCTTCCTCAATGTTGTTTTAACTTGGGATTGTGTGTTAAAGGGTTAATAATCCAAATATTAGAGTATATGACCATATATGAACACACTGAACAGCAGGTCTTAGATCCCAAACAAAAATGTGCTCATTAGATTGTGGTCCTTCTTGCTTTAACTCTTGAGTTCTGGGGTCAAAATTATACAGGCTTTGTTCCAACCCATATTACCCATATTTTATGTCAGTAAATAATGTTAGCATCCATAACATGTATAGACTTTATTATATCATTCCATCTTGTAATCATAAGCAGTTCAAATAAAAAATGAGTCATGCCATTTGAAAAGGGGCTTAATGCATCTCCAAAAAGTATCAACCCATGTCAGCAGTCCGCACAGGGGGTTAATGCTTTACCAAACGACAAAATTTCAGACTGGTCCAAACTGAAAGCAGTTGCAGAAGACAATTTAAATGTTGCTCAAATAGTGATATCCGTCTTTGATAGGGTAGAAAACATTGTGGGAAAAGGAGAAAATGCTGGTTACCAGCATTTTCTTCTTTTCCCACAATGTTTTCAAAAGGATTCTTTCTCAGGGTCATTAAAACTCAGAATTGTGTGGGAAAAGGTTAATGCATCTCCAAAAAGTATCCATGTCAGTGCAGTCAGCGCAGGCTGACATGAATGAAAACTTTTTTAGCTATTGGACAATTTTATGGACCATTCTGCCTCACGATTCAGTTGGTTGTTAGACAAAATAGATTTTATGTATCCGTAATTACACGATGACTTGCTTGGTATCCTGTATCACAGAGATGTATTAACCCTTTACCAGACGACAAAATTTTAACCTTCTCCAAACTGAAAGCATTTGCAGATGACAATTTCAATTTGGCTAAAATGGTGCAATTTTTTTTTGATAGGGTAGAAAACTTTGTGGGAAAAGGAGAAAATGCTGGTTACCAGCATTTTCTCCTTTTCCCACAATGTTTTCAAAAGGCTTCTTTCCCAGGGGTGTCAGAAGGTGTCATTGTGCGATAAAGGGTTAACTCTTTACCACACAATCCCAACTTTTAATGACCCTGAGAAAGAAGTCTTTTAAAAACATTGTGGGAAAAGGAGAAAACGCTTGTAACCAGCATTTTCTCCTTTTCCCACAATGTTTTGTACCTTTCCTACATCAAATTTCAATTTTTCAGTCACATTTATTTTGTCGTCTGCACATGCTTTCAATTTGGACTGGTCTAAAATTTTGTCGTTTGGTAAAGAGTTAAACCCCTTTTCACAGGACATGGCTCAAATATTCATAGATTTAAGTACAGGTTCTATATAGTTCTTATTACTATTATTGAAGTTTTTGTCATAATTCACATTTTATTGAACCAATCTTGATGTTAAAATCCAGACAAGTTAATAATTTAACTCCTCAGATAATGTTAACATTTAAAGAATATTTAAAAATTTTTGTTAGAATATTTTTTCAAACATTTTGTCAAGTTCTCCATTTACTTACACTTTTTTTGTGTCCATTTCGTATTTTAGGACCGCCTACAGGATGTTCTCAAAAGGTGGCAGGAGTATCGTGGTAACTTAGAGACCACTGATAGATTCCTAAAAGAAGAGTTTCCACACTGGCTTAAAGATACAGATGCTGATATACCTGATAGCAAAGCAGATGCCCAGAGAAAACTTGATGGAGTGAAGGTATGAATAGCTCTTCAGGTTTTTGAATACTTGAAAGGGCCTTACTTACTTATTTTGTCATAAATTTTATTTTCTTGTAAAAATTGGATAAATGCAACAGTATAATTATATGAGCCATGCTCTGTGAAAAGAGGGCTTAATGCATCTACAAAAACTAACAACCCAGATCAGCCTGTGCAGGCTGACCTGGGAGCGAAACTTTTTGCTATACGTAAATTTTCTGTATGTCCAAGGACCAGTCTTGTTCATGATTAAGTTAAAAAAAAAGTGGCTATTATGGATCCATAAGTATGTAATGGCTAACTTGGTATAATGCATCACGGAAATGCATTAAGCCCCTTTTTGCCAGAGCATGGCTCATATATTTTTCTTTGTGATCATATAAACTACGGTATATGGTTACATTCAGGCTAAAAGATGCAATTTTAGGCGCTCAAATAAGGGGAGAATTGTTTTTCAATCGGTAACTCCATCTGTTTTCAAACATCACATGTCATCATCCTGATTTTAATAGGAATCCTTGTCTTTGACATGTGTTGTTGATTATCTGGCTTTCGCTTAAGTCTTTGCGAAACTCTGGCACTGAATATACCTTCAGAGGCTATGTAACAGAGAGTTGCTGGTTTTAATCCCCGGCTTGACCAATTTTTCTCTGAGGACTGATGATATTCATTGAGGCAGTATTCATTTCTCTCCCACCCATGATCATTATACCCTCACAAACGAAGTTTGAGGGGGTATACTGGAGTCACCCTGTCTGTCCTGTCTGTCCGTCACGAAATCTTGTCCGGAGCATGACTTCCAAAGGATAAAAGCTAGGAACTTCAAACTTTATACACAGATCACATTGTGGACTAGTGCAGTGCACAAGAACCATAACTCTATCTTCAGTATTTTTTGAGTTATTGCCCTTTGTAAATTTTAGATTTTTGTGACAAAGCGATGGTGGGAGTATTAATCACCTTTAGTGATAGGTCTAGTTGTTCAACGATGGTTTTGTGGGAAAGTAGCTAGTGGCTTGGAAAGAATATTTTGTGAAGTAGTGGTAACAAGCTCCAGGAAAGCATGGATAGGTACACTGACCATTGTGATCAAAATGATATAATATTGAAAATGGTATTAAACACCATCCAATCAGTCATTTAATCAATCACGCATTGAAATGTGTTGTTATAGGGTATGCAAGAGCGTCTGGCTACCATGAAAGAGGACATTGAGACCAGTGGTCAGAGGTGTGAGAACCTGGGCAGCGTAGAGAACCTTGATGCAACAGATCATCCTGAAAATACACCCATCTTCAAACTGGCTGCTACTGTCAGTGAATCTTTACAGCAGGCTACTGATGAGGTAAGCTAATCAACAAGATTTTAACTCTTTACTGGACAGCAAAGTTTTTGACTTGTTCAGGTTGTAAGCATTTGTAGACTAGTTTAACTCTTTACCACACAATCCCAACTTTTAACGACCCTGAGGAAGAAGCCTTTTGAAAACATTGTGGGAAAAGGAGAAAATGCTGGTAACCAGCTTTTTCTCCTTTTCCCACAATGTTTTCTACCCTACCAAAGACAAATTTCATCATTTGAGCCACGTTTAAATTGTCGTCTGCAAATGCTTTGAATTTGGGCAGGTCTACATTTTTGTCGTTTGGTGAAGAGTTAAATGATGAGCTTTGTTTCTCAAAGTGTAGAAAACATTTTGGGAAAGGAGAAAATGCTAGTTACCAATATTTTCTCAATTTATCATGTTTCCAAAAGGCTTTTTCTTCAGAGTCATGTAAAAAGCAAGATTGTGTCGTAAAGGGTTAAGGAGTGCTATACATACGTTAGAAAATGCTGTAGAAAAAAATAATATGCTGGGAATACAATATTTCCAAAAGCACAGGGCGGTTTTATGAAGACTTAACAGTTAATGCAATTTCAAGGCTGTCCTGCATAGAATATCTCAATTCAACAAGGAGCCTGCTCCAATTCAAAAACAAATTTCATCACTTTAGCTACATTGTATTTGTCATCTACAAATGCTTTCAATTTGGGCAAGTCTAAAATATTTTCGTCTGGGAAAGACTTATGTTTTTCTCTTTTTTATAGACATTGAATTTTCTTGACCATTGATTATATTGTTTTACTGTATTGACCATTGATTTCAGATCATGTTTAAGGTCACAATTAACTGTTGTTTACTGTTTTAACAAATGTAAACATTTCCATTGATTGTATTGAATTTCACTCTACTATGTGCTACTGTGTGATATCTGAACTGTTGTTATTGTTGTAATATGCTTATGATATTTATTTGAGCCATGCTCTGTGAAAAGGGACTTAAATGCATCTCCATGGTGCATTATACCAAGCCAGTCGTCACATTTTGGGTCCATGAAATACATTTTGTCTAACAACCAACTGAATCATGAGGTAGTCAGGTCCTTTGAGATGCAGAAGATTGACCAATAGCTATAGGTTGGATATCGGCATACCCTGATGTTTTACATGCAAATAAGATACAAACAAATTTACAAACATTTTTGTCCTTAATCCTTTACCAATCAGTCCCATGTTTTGATGACCCATAGGAAAAACAATTTTAAAAAGGTTTGGAAAAAGGTATATACCCCTCCATTTAAGCTGTACTGAATTTGTAGTCTGCAAAATTTAATGCTTTCAGTATGTACAAGTCCAAAATTTTTCGTCTGGTAAAAAGGTTAATTTTGCTGACAAAGTCAACCACTTTCAATGAAACAATGAATAAGCCATGCTCTGTGAAAAGGGGCTTAGTGCATCTGCAAAAGCTAGTAACCCAGGTCAGCCTGTGCAGCCCAAGCTGAAATCTTTTGCCATAAATGAATTTTCAAAGGACCATTCTACTTCAGGATTCAGCCAAATGTAAGACAAAACAGATTTTATGGATCCATTATTGCTTCATATAATGCATTAAACCACCTTTTGCCAGAGTGTGGCTCAAATGTAAGACATTAGTGACAGAGTTTGTTTGGGGGTGAATATAATGATAGATCCTTTTGTCTAGTTGATTATACTACTTCATTGTTGACACTTTTCTCCTTGTTCCCCATTTCAATTGTTTGCATTCAACAGAAAAGCAAATATCACTGAAGAATTTATTGGGCGATCAAGTCAATATGTAGATATGTGATCCTTTCTCTTAACTCTTTACCAAACGACAAAAGTGTAGACTGGTCCAAATTGAAAGTATTTTCAGACCATAATTTAAATGTGACTTAAATGATGGAAATTGTCTTTAATAGAGTAGAAAACATTGTGGGAAAAGGAGAAAATGCTGGTTACCAGCATTTTCTTCTTTTCCCACAATGTTTTCAAAAGGCTTTTTCCTCAGGGTCATTAAAACTCAGGATTGTGTGGTAAAGGGTTAAAACATTACAGTCTCCCTGTATGACATTCACGCAGTGAACTAGCCCAGAAGGCAGCAGCTTCCTTGCCCAGACCATTCAAAATTACTTTCATATTCTACTTTGCTAGAATTTTCAAATGAAATAAAGTTCTGATCGGCGAAACCAAATAATTTAGCCAATCAGAAATTGTTATTTTCTAAAAATTAGAAATACTATGCAGTTTAGAATGGTTGGCAAATACAGCCCCGGTCTTATTCCTTGCCCCTTGAAACTAATTTACAGCAAACAACAAATTCTCGAAAAACTTAGATAACTGAGATGAAGTAAGGTTTGAGATAGGAAAAAGCACTGATGCAAAAGTAGTAACTGCTCATTTGTGGTAACTTCTTCTTCTTTTGTCATAATGATTTCCAAAGTGACTGCTGCAAGATGAAAAAAGGGTCGGCATTCGCCAACCATATCTTAATTTCATTCTTACTCTCTTTCTAGAGAGTGTGATACAAATAGAAACTATGTGTCACAAGATAGTAAGATAATTGCAAGTTTTTACCTAATCTTCTGTATTTCAACCCTTATCCTGCTAACCTAAGTTAGATAAAACTTTCAATCTAATAGTTAAAACCGGAATAATGTTATTTCAAACTTTTTTTTTTCGAGAAAAAAAATCTCCTTACTGGACAGTATAGATCCAAGATCAGACTGCACATTTTGTGCAGTCTGATCTTGATATACACTGTCTGCAAAAGGTCAGTGAGTCACGCCTAGCAGCCTAAGGGTTAAATTCATGAGAACTATACAGGTTTCCTAGCTACCATGTACAGTATTGATTAGACACCCGAAATTTTTACATAGACATGATAATGTAAACAATTTGTACATGATTGCAAGATAACATTTTTCATGAAATTTTATAAGGTGCTTGTACATGTTCCATGTCTAGGGTATTGGATTTGTGATGCAGAGCTTTCAGATTTGATCCCAATGGATTTATTGATTGATTGTATGGTGTTTAACGCGATTTTCAACATTATTTCAGTTATATTTCTTTCCGAGGATTGATGATAGTCATTGCGACAGGATTCATTCCTCTCTCACTGCTGACCATTATTTTGATGATGGTTATGTGGGAAAGCAGCCAGTGGCTTGGAAAGAATATTGTGCGGAGTACTGGTAAAAGAAACTCCAGGAAAGCATGGATAGGTGCACTGGCCACCGTGATACAACTGAAATAATGTTGAAAATGGCATTAAACGCCATACAATCAATCAATCAATCAATCACTGGATCTGGAGGTAGAATGGTCATTTGACCTGCAGAAAATAGACCAATAACAAACTTTTTCGACTGTGGTCAGCCTGCGTGAACTGCGCAGGCTGACCTGGGTCGATACTTTTTACATTAAACCCCCATTCCACAGCATGGCTCAAATTTACTCTTTACTAGACAAGAACATTTAAGACTAGTCCAAATTTCAGAGGAAAAAATTAATGTGTTGTAGATGATGGCTAGAATATGTTGTTAATTCTTTTTTTACAGCAGAATTTTTTTAAAGATATATGGACAGACTTTAAAGTTGCTTTAAACTAAACACTAAACAATTGTACACAGTTTAAATAGGTCTATTACTTCATTGTTACAGTGAGTAATTATATGAAATTATCCTTTCCCATCATTTTTTAAAATTTTTTGTATTTTTGCAGAGAACCGCTTAAAACTGTATGGAAAATTGGTGACTTTCTCATTAACAGCTTTTTTTCCCAAAGCTACAAGGGGTGGGGGTGGGGGGGCTATTTCTGTTCATGTAACTTTGCTATGGCCATATGGTCCTAATTTTTAATACCATAAAAGTGATTTATGTAAGGAGCTAGTTGTTGATAGGGTATGAATCAGTTGCTACTCTTCTGTGACTTTCTATTGTCATTACAGCTACAAGATTCTTTTGAATTTATTTAGTCACTCTCTGTATTTGCAAGTGGAAGTGTTTTAGACTTTGTTTCACATAATTTGTTTTCAAGTACAAAATCAAATTTTAATCATGGGACAGGCAGATTCAAAAATGGAGCAAAAAGAACTAAAAGCAAAGAAAAAATTGGAAAAGAAAATGTCAAGTACAACAAAAAAGAACAAAAAGCTTAAGAAGAAGATGAAAAAGGACTTCAAAAACTTTACTGAGAGTCAAGTGACTGTTAAGGACATCAGTGGACCAATTTCACAGGACTTTGCAAAGGAACCAGAGAGAAGTAATCATCTCCAACAAAACAATGGTCATGTTTTGGAGGCTGTACCAGAAAAATGGGAGTTAGATGAATATGAAGAACAACAAGAAAAGTGGGATATCAGTCAATTTGAAGATACCTCAAAAGACTCGCAGACTGGACAACACTACAGAAAACTTGAGGAGTTAGTTATTTCAGATTTTGGAGGTGTGCCTGACATACTTGAGGAAAATAAACATGATTTGAGGATTTCAGATTTTGGAGGTGTGTCTGAAATACTTGAGGAAGATATACATGATTTGGAGACTGAAACACTGGATCAAGATCCATTCTCACAGAAAAAAGAAAATATGTACATGCAGATTTCAGATAATAATTCTAAAGATGTTGAGGTGCACAATCCTTTCAATAGAACTTCTAAAGATCCCACTGAAAAAGGTTTTGATGAAGAATACCCAAGACTTATTAAAGAAAAACATTTACAGATGTTAACAAAACAAAAAAGGGATGATCTTTTCGGCAGAATGTCACAAGAACTCAGTCAGACTAAACATAGTGAAAATAATGCTATGGTTGGAAAAGGAGTTCAGTATACACAAGTTATGTCTGTAGGTCTTGACAATTGTAACACAAACGACATGGAAACTGAAACAGATATTTCTGAAAAAGCAGAGTGTGCAAGGCAGGTAGAAACTAAGACAAATAGTGGAAAAGAAGTTCAAAGAAGTACTCAAGAGGTTATTGGAACTTTAATAAATGACAATAAGAGCTTACTTCTTGCAAAAAATGATGGTAGAGATTTTAAGCCAAATGCCCTCACAGAGAAACATGATATGACCAGGCATTCTTTTAACAAAAACTTCAGCCTGAGACAACCTACACAGATTTTTAGATCTGCAGATTTCAAGCAGCTACCAGACTTGTACAAAGTAGAAATGAGGGATCAGATACTTCAGCAGCCTGTTCCAGAATGGTATAAAAAACAACAGCAGAACTACATGCAAGCAAGGCATCAAAACGTTGTAAAAGAAAGATTTGATATTAATGAAACAATGCAAAAACACAAAATTAGAAATGAACGGAGAGATCCAGTGCTTGAAAAAGGCAAAAGAATACAGACCACACTTACTGAAAGACAAGAACATTCACCTAAAATTAGAGTGGCCCTGCAGCAAGTATTGGATGAACTAGACAAAAGTGTACAAAGTGATAATGATGATGATGATAGCCTTGAAGAAGCAATGGCTCAAAATGGTACCATGGGTGTCAATGTCAACATCACTAAAGATTCTCTGCAAAATTTTAGAGACAGAAATGGTACAGATATTGATGAAGCACAAAGTACCAACAGCACCATAGAAACCAACAGGGTACATAGAAGTCACTGGACCTTGGACAGTCAAAGCCTAAAAAGCCCAACAGATGTAAAACCTAGCCAATACACTTTTGTGGGATTTAATCCACAAATACCTCCTCATACAGACAGACCGATACAGAAGAAACACAGATCAAAGACTTTGTACATTGCAGAGCGGCAAAAATTGATACAAAATAATGGAAAGCAGTCAGTTACAAGTAGACCACACAGTATGAACATGAGACAAAGACCTTCAATTGTTGGAAAAAAATCAGAAATTAACCCTGGAACTGAAAAAAGAGCTAGAGACTTTAAGGTGCATGATACAATGAATGAAAGGACCTATAATCTAGGATTCAGAGTGGAAATTAGAAAACTCAATGATATCAAGGAAGATGATTCCATGATAAGAGAAAGCAAAACCATGTTGAAAAACAACAGGATACAACCACAAAAAAAGGCTAATTATTTTCTTTTTTGTAACCTTTTCTTTTCTTCAGTATGTTAATTTTGTACATGTCTTTTTGTACAGTTGTTTGTACATTTAACCCTTGAAGTGCCTTTCACAGTTGCCTTCTATAGTTGCCTTTACAGCTAGTGTAGATCAAGATCAGATGGCACAAAACATGCAGTCTACACTGTCTGCTTTGGTGAGATGTTTTGAAAAAAAGAGCAACCTTAAAGTTACAGTTACATTGGTCTTATTTCTAGATTGAAAATGTCTCCAGCGTTTATATGGTGCTTTAAGGGTTAATATTTGGTAGCTTTCTCAATTAAAAAAAAGTACAGTTCTTTCATTTCTGTTGTTGGGCTCAAAATGCAAAATGTTCCTTGTTTGATGCATATGTTTATTGAATTTAATAATTTACTCTTCACAAGATGACACAATTTTGGACTAATCCACGATTAAAGCATCTGCAAAGAGTGTGGCTCCATGATGGATCTTGTCTTTGAAAGAGTATATTACATTGTGGGAAAAGGAGAAAATGCTTGTTATTTGCATTCTATCCTCTTTCCACAATCTTTTAATCCCTTTTTCTCAGGTAGTTAAAATACAGAATTGTGTGGTTAAAGGTTAAAATAGAACAGCTCTCAAAACAGTACATGTTTGGTATGTTTATAAGTTGATTATTGTTGTTTCTTATCATTTCAGGTTGATCATCGTCTCAATCAAATTCGTGAGAACATGCAACAGTGGGACAATGTGGACAGAATGAGAGGAGATCTGAGAGCTTGGCTTCACAACATGCAAGAGGAAGTTGAAGAGATGGAGAAGCAACCATCTAAACTTCATGCTGAAGCTTGTGAAGTGGACATATCTAAACTACAAAATATTCGAGAAGAAGTCCAAGCCAGAGGTCCAGCAGTTGAGGGTTTACTGGCTCGCTATAGAGATCTCACACAACACAATCCAAACCTACAAGATCCTGTTATAAAAGCTGTGAAAGATGATTGGGAGGAGCTCCTTGGCCAGATAGAAAACCTAATAGAAGACAGAGAGCATGCTTTACAACAGGCTAGAGAACTTCAGGCCAGAGAAAATGAGATGGATGATGACCTAGAGAACTACATAAATGAGTTGGAAAAGATTGAATCATCAGCAACTGCAACAGTTGAAAAGTCAGCCATGCTCAAGGTAAGTCTTGTTATTACCTTAAAGGAATTTTTGTTGCTTTAACTCCATACCAAACAACAAAATTTTAGACTTGTCCAAATTGAAAGCATGGACAAATGACAAATGTGACTCAGAAATGGACATTTGTTTTTTGGAAGGATGAAAAAAATTGTGGGAAAAGAAGAAAATGCTGATTACCAGCATTTTCTCCTTCTCCCACCATGTTTTCAGAAGCCTTATTCTTCAGGATAGTTAATAGTCAAGATTGTCTGGTAAGGAGTTAAAGGACTTTTATTGACTTTGACTGGAAATTGATAGAAAACAGATGTCCAAGAAGTGATATTAGAGCATTAATATATAATGGCTCAGAATTTCTATCACTTTTCAAAGTTATTCTGATAGTAAATATGCAGATATTATATGACTTTGTAAGTAGTTGAAAAAAAAAAAAAAACTGTCTTGTCACTGATCATCAACTAGTTTTTATCTTTGTCTTAAAAATTACTTCACAAGTGTGATCTTTTAGATCCCCTAAGTTGACAGTCTCTAAAATAATTGAGGGAATTTTAACGGGTGATTTCTGGTTATGGTACCCGCAATATTTCTTTCCGTTTGATTTTCTTTTTCCATGAGATTAAAGGTGAATGGTTTTTTTGCTCTTCATCTTTTTCAAAATTTTGTTGCTTTATAGCTATGTCTAACAGTCAAATGTTCTTTGACAGGTGTGGGAAAAGGTCATTATTTATGTCTGCATGTTACACTATCTGGTATTTCATCTTTGGAAATAGATTTTGTACTTATGCCTTTCTCAGCCACCCCAAAATGTTATTAGATTATACTGAATGCATTTTTTGGCTGCCCCAAAATGTTTATATGTCTTTCCAGATATTTGCTCAGGATGCTACACTAAGTGTGTTGTCATGTTCTAATGCTAGTTTGGTTTAAGCAGAGTGTATTGCTAAAAATACAAAAAAAAAAAACCAATCGAGTGTGCAAATAACACGCTGGCTCAAACTCCATACCATTGCCGATAGTTTTGCCACTTAATTTTCATGACACATGTAATACTCATTTCATTTGAAATATTGCCAACAGATTCATGTTGCAGGAAAAAATTGCTCAGTACAAGCATTTTCCCAATTTGCGACTGTGTCTCTAACCATTTCATTTTGTCATTGATTTGATTTAGACTGTAAAGTACATATGGAATTGAGCTTTAAATGTGGAGATTGATATAAATGATATTATCGGAAGACATTCATCAAATTGTAAAAAAGTACCGCCACATCTCGTGAAAAGCATATCACCTTATTTGGTAGAATGATTATGCAGAAAACTATTGTTTAACTTGCAGCATGCTAAGGACAGTGTTATGTGTTTTTGGTGACAGTATAGATCAAGACTGGACTGTACAGAAAATTGAGTCTGGTCTTAGGTTGATACTGTTTCATATTTGAAGGAATTGAGATGTGATATGTCTCTCTCTTTTCAATTGACCAAAAATGTCCCTTTCATTTGATTAGCATTCTAAAGGTTAAACATATGGGAACATGGTGATTGAAAGAAAAAGTTGAATTTTGTCATCATTTGTGAGCACTGGAAATGACAGAAAGGATTGCAAGAAGTCAGCAATCAGGTCTAGTGGAGAACTTAATCCATAGTTTATTGCACCTTTTAAGTTTTTTCCTTTTGGCCTGTTTCAATTTTTAGTGCACATCAAACTTTGGTTTCTGTTCATCACCTGGAAATATTCAAAAAGATGGTTTGAATCTTACAGTATTACTGAGCATTGCTCTCAAAACGGTTTATATCTCCACACAGTTCTGACTTTGTTTGCATGGGACACCGAAAAGAGAATTATGACAAGTTATATGATATCCTAGTTGCCTACTTGCTTTGCATGCGGCTCCAAGATTTTTTTCCTAAGCAATTTCATATGAGTTTTTTTTTTTTTTTCTTTTAAATCACTTACAAATTTTAGCTGATAGTTTTAGTGTGCCCAGTTTTCTTAATTATTTACCAGATTTAATCATTTTTCATTATTAGATTATTTATTTCTTCCTTTTTATTTTCTAAAGTTGACAGTATTGCTTTCTTTGAGCATCACTAGTAAATCTTAGTGCAAAACTCAACAATGCTGTACCAAGTTTTAAGTACAAGGTATCTAAACAAATGTTTCTCATTGCTGAACATAACGAAATGCCCCCAAACTCCTTTACCCATAGTTTGAATTATTCTTTATCAAAGCACAGTTATCAACAGTAATCATCAACCTTTTTTTCTTGCACATCTAGAAAGTTTTTGCCTTTCAGCTTCATTCCCAAGTAGATCACAAGTACGGCCAACTAGATAAGAAATGCTCATTATTGCAGAGTACATCCAATCATGGGGAATTCAATAAAGAATGCTTTAAAGGGAAAATAATCAAGACTCAAATTTAAGTTAAAAAAAGGCAGGAGTGTTACGAAAGCCCTTTACAATTTAAGAGGTTTCTTCCTGGGACACATGATAACAGAAAAGAAACTGACCTACATATGGATATTTGATATCGGACAACCAGCAAGAAAATATTTTGACAAATACAGAGGTTGCTAATATAAGCAATTTCTCTATTTGTGAAAATCATTTCTGCAACTTGAATATAAAACGTTTAAAGTCTGTTCTTATATGGGTTGAAATTTTAGTCTAAGCACAAGCTCTTTCACTCAATTAATAGATGGATGATCACTAATTAAGGCCAACAGTCACAGATTTACTTTATAAATGGCAGTTGGCTTCACACCAAAGTTGCTACATTTGTTCAATAGAAGTATTGATAGGTTGCTTGATATAACAGTTATAAATAGCTCTCAGTGTAGAGTTACCAACATTGTTAGGGTACAGTAGTACAGCTTTGAATACTCAATGTTCATTAATGGACTTTAACATGAACAGTTTGTATTACATGACTTAATAAATGTAATTTCTTTTTCTTTTTGACTATTGTTTGTGGAATGAGTTGAAAATTATTGATACAGTTTATGTGAACATTTGGTTGTGGGATGGAACTACCTACAGTGGCACACATGGATTGATATTGTTTGACTCGACTGTTTTCATGTTATTTATGGGAGGAAGGACAATGTTGATTACACCCTAATTTTGAATGTTAATTCTGCACATTGTTTTTGTGTAAAACTAAAACAAAGTTTGTTTCGGGAATCTTTTGGGAAAAGACCTCAGCACTGTCATGAAGTGATTGGAATGGTTTTGAAATTTTTTGAGTAAGTAGTTACATGTTTTCAGTAAAGAATAAACTAATCAGTGTTGTAAAAGGATGTATTGGTTATTGTTTATGTTTGTGTTAGTTTTTAACAAAGTATACACACCGTAGCTTGTTGCACCTTCTGTTTCCTGTATATATACTCCAACACATATATGTATAAACCCTGCTTAAAACCCTGTTTGGAGACTTTGAATTGCTCTGCAGTGAGAGTTTCATTGTACAGACTATATTCTTGTAATTTGTCCAGACTTTTGAAATTACATATGTCTTACGATTAACCCTTTACCACACATTCCGAGGTATTAATGACCTTGAGAAAGGAAGCTTTTGAAAAGAGTGTTGGAAAATGAGAAAATACTGATAAGCAGTATTTTCTCCATTCCCACATTTTTTGAAAAATACTTTCTCGGGGATAATTTCCACTATTTTACCCACATATTGTTGTCTGCAAATTTTAAATGCCTCTGATTTGGATAGGTAAACAATTTTGTTTGGTATGGAGTTAACCCTGTACTAAACAGCAAAATTGTAGACTCTTATCAAATTCAAAGCATTTGCAGAATACAAATTCAAGAGATTGTCTCTTTTTTTTTCTTTTTAAATGGTAGAAAGCATTGTGGGAGAAGGACAAAATGCTGGTAACCAGCTCAATGTTTTCAAACTTTCTTCTTCAGGGTTGTTAAAACTCAACATTGGTAAAGGGTTAAATAAGAAAATTTCAGTTTCTCAGGCTTTCTTATAAGAACTGAAATGATAAATGTTGATAATATTGTGATAGCATTGCTAAAAGAGAGCAATGTCTTTGTAAACCTATATCAGTGTTTTTCTTACTCTTGTATTTTCTTGTTGTCTGTCACTTCCAAAATTGAGAAAGGATTCAGAAGGTGGGGAAAAAAAATGTAAAAAAAAAATTAGTTCAAGCACAGAATGGAAGCTTGTTTCCTTTAAAGTGTTACATTATTGCAGAGCAATTCAAATGTCCGACCTTTTCCTGATCTTTCCTTTGCTTGGTCATGAGTGCAATTGCAAGACCAATCTGGACGGCTGACATCACTACAAACGATAAATTACAAATCTAAACTTCCATCTTAGATAATCATTATGATTGCACTAGCTGTACCATTAATGAATTTGACCTAATTAAATGCCGCACGCCCTGTCATGTCCACTGATCAAAAAGCTGGTCATACCACTAGCTACAAGCAATACTGAAAGCTAATTTGGAAGGTTTTTAGCAATGCATATTACATCTACTTATTTGATAGCACACAAAGCTCACAGAGCAAGAGATACAAGTTCAAGTCCTTAGTTTGGCAAGCATCCTGTTATTCTTTGCGTGGATTCACTTTCAGATTTAAGCAATGAATCTGTCAAATGGTTATAATGGTTTGTCATGTTTGTCATGTGAACTAACAAGGTCATCAAAAGATAGTTTAGTCATGCCTTTCCTTTCACCTTATACTAGGTTAATACCCAATTGTTCAACTGACCAAAAAGCCAAAATTTCCTGTATGTATAAAACCCAGTAAAATCAAAACTTGATCTATTTAACTCAATATTGATCAATCTCTTGTAAGATTTAAACCTACAGCATATTATACCCAGTATTTGGCGGTGCTCTGTGACATGTAGTAGCTTGATCGTTTACACTAATATCACCTATAATTCAGGGGTTAAACATAACTCAGTGACTTCATATTAATTACTTCATATCATTATTCTTCAAAATTAAAGGTAATTAAGGAATAGCATAAACAAGGTCAACAAATTACTTTGAATTCAGGATAGGGGTAAATTTCATAGATATCGAGAAAGCAACTCACAGTTTTAGCAACTTCCGAGATTTGAAATTTGTCAGTCTTTCAATTCAGACATATTAAAGGTTAACTACATATTGGAAAGGGTTTAGTGTGTAAATATTTTATACCATAAGGAAAGAACTACCTTTAACAGGCTGTAATAGATTAAATCAAGTAGCAGACGTAAATTGTAACCACATGACCTTTCATTTGGAATACTTCTGCTTATACAGCAAAATAGTTCTGTACCATCATTTCAATAGAGAAAATTGGAAACACTATAATTTTTTAAAAATGGATTTTATGACAGTGCATTTTGGTAAAAGAAGTTTAAAGTTATAACAGAATAAACAAAAAGTTGAACACTATTAAAATTCGTTACTACACAATCACAGGTTTTAACTACCCTGAAGAAAAAGACTTTTGAAAACATTGTGGGAAAAGGAGAAAATGCTGGTAACCAGAATTTTCTTTTCCCACAATGTTTTCTAACCTTTCCAAAACAAATTTCAATTTTTGAGTCACATTTATTTTGTCATCTGCAAATGCTTTCAATTTGGACAAGTCTAAAATTTTGTTGTTTGGTAAAGAGTTAACCCTTTCCCAGACAAACCCTGGTTTTCACGTGTCTGCAGTACAAGTCTTTTGAAAACACTGCGGGAAAAGGAGAAATTGCTCGTAACGAGCAATTTCTCCTTTTCCCACAGTGTTTTCTACTCTTTTGGATAACTTTCTGCCATTTTCATCAAATTTGAAATTGTCGTCTGCAAAGTCTTTCAATTTGGACCAGTCCAAAATTTGTCGTTTGGGAAAGGGTTAATCACTCGAGTTAATGGGTAAAATGGGTGATTGTTTGGGTGGAATTTATCCATTTAATTATTATGTTAAGGTTTTATTACAAAGAGGTTTGCAATAGAACGAGATTTACTCTCTGATATCACTCGTTTAAATTAACATAAAGAATTAAAAGAATTGTTTGGTTTGTAAAAGAAATGGAGGGTTATGAAAATTGTATGTACCTTTAATGGTACTAATTGTCACTTAACCCTATCCCAAACGACAAATTTTCAACTGGTCCAAATTGAAAGAGTTTGCAGACGACAATTTTGAATTTGATGAAAACTGCAGAAAGTTATCAAAAAGGGTAGAAAACACTGTGGGAAAAGGAGAAATTGCTCGTTACGAGCAATTTCTCCTTTTCCCACAGTGTTTTCAAAAGACTTGTACTGCAGACACGTGAAAACCAGGGCCTATTTGGGAAAGGGTTAATACATTCCTTTTCCCAATCCTGTGTATAAAAATGAAACCTACTTAGTTTCTCACTTTTTACTAGACAACTCAATTTCAGACTTACAAATTAAAAACTTTTGCAGATGAAAAGGTACAAACACTGTGGGAAAGACAAAGATGTTGGTTTCAAGCTTTTTCTCAGTTTCCCCCAGTTATTTAAAGCCTTCCTTCCTTGGGTTTTATATGATAGGTTTGAAATGACTGATGCATTCCAAAACACATTTTCAACGTCACTTGTATTTGCTTTCTGTCTTCACAACAGAGTACCTGTGATTCATTTTAGTGTTAAAGACTATCAATGTATCATTTTCTATTCACATTTTTTTTTCAAAACACTTTATTAATGTGAATGCAGTATAAGCAAATTTTGTTTGACTGAGAGCAAGTTGATAGGGAGACATTCTTTCATTCATTTAGACATTCATCCATTTACTCATTCATTCATTCATTCCTTCATCTTCACACTTAACCATCACAGAGCTCTTCTATATAACCTCAAATGCTGTTATTACTGCTATTTTTAGATACCTGTTTGCTGTACATGCTAGCTTATTAGTAAGTTTGTTGTGTAAATCCTTTCAAAATGTGCCGTGTAGAATTTGCTTTAGTATTTATAAGGCATGCCTGTTTTATGCTTGAAGTCAAGAGTGACAGCGTTTCAGAAAGTCCACCTTTTTACGTTTTTGACATGCAAAATGAAAGCCTTACACAACAAAATTGATGCATCGTGTCTTAGTCCTTGATACAACATAAATAAGAACGAAAAAGGAACATAAGGTATTGATTCATGAATAGATCTGTATCTTACAAAATCGTCAAGTTAATAACTGCAAAATAATATTGAACCCGCTTTCTAACACTGAATTATTTGTTTCCAGTTTACACTGAATTGGTCTAAAACGCGACATTATTCCCTGTGACATCGCTGTCATCTCATCTATATTACTGTATGGAATCCGTACATAAACTTTTTGTCTGCGTTTTAGACCCTGCTCAGTAATGGTCACCGACTTGCTGGAGTAATCAGGATGACAGATGAAAGTTTGTACGAGGTCATTGTTTTCTACTTTTACCTCACTGTCATTTAAAACTTTTACCATTGTGCGACATCTGCAAACTGGTAAAGGTAAACAACATGTGAAAAAAAAAGCAGGTTAAAGATCATAACGCATAAAATTTCTGAATGACCCCCGAAATTCCAAAGAGCCAGTCACAGATGACCCCCAAAATTTATGAGCTAGCAGAAACACTGGAGTGAACTTGGCTGTCACTTTGAAGCCACTTCATACAGACAACCCTTTTTTTTGGTCTTGCACTGGACAATTTTTTAAAACAGTTTGGCAAAAAGTGTCTTCTACCTATTTGTTTCAGGAGAGTAGCATTAAGAAATACTGTTGCATAACTTGAAATAAAGGGTTAAAATACATTTTGTCCCTTATTCTCAATAGAAACAGAAATCTCTTATCTAACCGACATGTTTAGACTATTATTGCAAAGTTTCACTGTCAAGTTGAATTACACGTATGACAGTATCTTGGATACCAAAAGATGAAAATAATGTAAGATTTGAAATGAGCATATGTACCAAGCTTTTTAATGTATAGCTCATGTTAGGAATCATGTATGAAGACCTATTGCAATAAAAAAGAAATATACATAGCTTTTTCTAGGATTGCCTCAGTTATATGCATTTTATGGTGGTTTTTGCAAAGAATTACTGGTACATCAGAAAATTTAGATGGCAATCATCAAAACACCTTTCTTTTAGATGGACAAAGTTTGATGCATCTTTCGCTCTCAACTCTTTCCTCATCTTTGCAAGCCAAGGTGGCTGATCGAGTCGAAATTTGTTGGCTTCGCTGAAAACACCAATCAAATAGCGTGTTGCAATTGCTATCCAACATCAGCAGAAGGTAAATAAAAATGGCGACAACAGGAGAAAGTTTTCGGATAGGCTGGGAATTTTTACCAAAAAAATACACACGAACAATATTTTCTTCAACATTCACTAATCAATATAATGAAATTTTATTACATCCTAACACCAGATGATGGACTGTAAAAGTACGTGTTTGGCTTTTGCTTCGCGAAACTTAACAAGATTTCAAAGATAGATTTTGGCTTTGCAAAATCGTCTGTAAAGTTTGCAGTCTGAAAAGCAGTCAGTTGTTGGTGAATTACAGAGAAAGCATGCTTAACAAACTATCATTAGACCAAACCTTAGTGGCCAATTGTCAAGGGCCCCCGTTAAAACAACAACACATAAAGCGCTTAATAGATGTAGCCCAACAGCTAGAAAGGTAAAAGTGCCTTTGGCCATATTGAAAGAAATGCCGAAAGAGTTATGTTATGTGACGTTTGATTGGTTTTCGATGAGGTAAATCTGGGGGTGATAATCAAAATCCAGTAGGTGGCACGTCCCTGTGCAAACAAATTTCAACTCGATCAGCCAAGGGGTAAAGATCCACGTAGTGATCGTCACCTTAGCTTGCGAAGATGCTCTTTTCTAGGCTTATCCATTTTGACAGCAATGACGTGTATTGAGGACCCCATATTATAGTCTATTAACCCTTTACCACACGACAAAATTTTAGATTGGTCCAAATTGAAAGCAATTGCAGACAACAAATTAAAGGTGGCTCATATGATGGAACTTGCCTTTGATAGGGTAGAAAACATTGTGCAAAAAGGAGAAAATGCTAGTTACCAGCATTTTCTCCTTTTCCAACAATGTTTTAACAGGGCTTCTTTCTCTGGGTCGTTAAAACTTGAGATTGTGTGGTAAAGGGTTAAATGTGGCTTGGATGATAGGATTTATCTTTGAAAGGATATATAGCATTGTGGAATAAGGAGAAACCACCATTATACTCTTACTCTACAATGATTTTGAAAGTTGCCTTCTTCTGGGTCATAAAAAAAGAAAGGAATTATTTAATAAAAGGTTAACTGTTTTATAAATTTCTTTTTAAAGATAGGGGTAAGCATGACTTTTCTTGTTTTGGCACAGCATTTACTGCTAAACAGTTAGATAAGATGGTCTTTACATAGAATGCAAATTTTATTTACTTAAGGTATACAATGAGTCAATAGGGATAAACTGAATTTTGAAAGGTTTTACCAGTGTGTGTTTGCATTTGAAATACATAGAATTAACTCTCTGTTAAAATTTAACCTAAGTATTTAACCCTTTACCGCACAATGACGCCTTTTAACGCCCCTGGGAAAGAGGCCTTTTGAAAACATTGTGGGAAAAGGAGAAAATGCTGGTAACCAGCATTTTCTCCTTTTCCCACAATGTTTTCTATCCTGTCAAAGAAAAATTGCACCATTTGTGCCACATTGAAATTGTGGTCTGCAAATGCTCTCAGTTTGGACAAGGCTAAAATTTTGTCGTCTGGTAAAGGGTTAAGGCACCTGCATATTTAACCCTTTCCCAAACAAGCCCTGGTTTTCACATGTCTGGAGTACAAGTCTTTTGAAAACACTGTGGGAAAAGGAGAAATTGCTCGTAATGGGCAATTTCTCCTTTTCCCACACTGTTTTCTACCCTTTTTGAGAACTTTCTGCCATTTGCATCAAATTTAAAATTGTCGTCTGCAAACTCTTTCAATTTGGACCAGTCCAAAATTTGTCGTTTGGGAAAGGGTTAAGGCACCTGCATATTTAAGAAGCTTATCTTGAAAAGTGTAAATTTTATGGAAATTGTAAATAATAGGAAATTCTTCACTGTGCTTCTGAAAATGGAATGCTTCAACTGTTTTGAGGAGCAACTTATGTCAGGGTAACTTAGATAAAAAAATTCATGTTATTTTACAAAGTCATGTCGTGGTAAACTTCTAATCTATTGCTTTACAAAGCAGATGAAATGTTTGACTTCTTTTCATATGATTTTTACACTTTGAGCCATATTTTCTATGTATCCTTACAACATAATGAACAAATTTAGTGAATATATACCAAGATTGTCTCAGAAGTTCATTGACTTGATCATTAACTTTTCATTAAATTTACGATTTGGGTAGGCCTGAAGTTTTAAAACAAGTAAGATAATAATACAACACATGGTAGACAGTGTATACTTGCATTTGTTTGCACATTTCAAAATCAAAGAACTTTACACATGTCCACATTTAACTCCTTACCAAACGACAAAACTTTAGTCTAAATTGAAAGCGTTTGCAGACGACAAATAAAAAGTTGCAGAAACGATGGAATTTGTCTGTAAAAGAGTGGAAAAAATTCTGGGAAGAGGAGAAAATGATGGTGACCAGCATCTTCTCCTTTTCCCACAATGTTTTCAAAAGCCTTCGTCCTAAAGGACATTAAAACTTGGGATTGTGTGATAAAAGCATTTGCAGACAAAAATCAAAGGACACTCACTGATTGGATTTGTCTGAAAGGGTAGAAAACTTTTTTTTGGGGGGGGGGGGAACTACAGTGTCAATTACAAGCATTTTCTTCCTTTTCCAACATTGTCTTCAAAAGCCCAGTTTCTTCAGTGTTGTTAAAACGCAGGATTGTTTCATTTGGCTTAAACCAATTTATTTTCTGTTTTCTGATGCTCATGGTACTGATGACATCTGAGTAAGCCCTAAGCAAATTTTCAAACGTTCTCTATATACATGTATTTTATGCTGTATGTTTTCCTGTATGTTCCATCAAGGTCAAGAAATATGCATGTCTCCATTAGCTGCATAATGCTCCACTAGAACGTAACAAGGGCTGGGTTCTGTGGTCATCAAATGTAACCGTACCATTCCTGTTCTAAACTTCCTCTGTGAACAGTTTTGAAAAAATGTACTTAGTTTCAAAAGATAGTAATTCTGTACATGCCAGTCTCTCTATTGCTGGTGATGATGGAAATGTGTCAGGGCAACATTAACTCTTTACCAAACGACAAACTCTTAGACTTGTCCAAATTGAAAGCATTTGCAGACAACGAATCATCTGTGGCTCAAATGATTGCATTTGTCTCTGAAAGCTTAGAAAACATTGTGGGAAAAGGAGAAAATGCTGGTATCCAGCATTTTCTCCTTTTCCCTCAATGTTTTCCAAAGGCTTCTTCCTCAGGGTCGTTAAAACTCGGGATTGTGTAGTAAAGGGTTAAAAGAAGTTTCAAAGCAATTTTCATAGATTTTGATTCTATCATGTACAAAATTTTCTTTATTTGGAATACAAACCAATCTGTCAACAAGGTTAATGCAGTACCATATTTTTGGCAAAAGTCACTGTTTGAACTTCTGAGACACCCCATGTACTAAGGGGAAAAATTAAAAAGCAATTTAGTACTTGAAATGTTTTAACATTGATCCTTACAACAATTTATTCACTGAATAAATATTTTATAAAAGAAGCACTGCTTACCATGGCAACATAACCAAAAATTTACAAAATTTCTGAAATGGATGTTAGATTACTAGAGATCCCAGTGAAACTTAGTTGAAAATCATTTGATAGAATATTGATATGAATGGCCATAGAAAAAGGAGGTCTTTTTATTTTCTTATACATAATCTTATTTCTATTTTGAAATGTTAAAAAGTAAAGAGATATTTGTCATGGCTCACCCCATATTACAGTTCACTAACATGTTGGCCTGTTCAGCAATACATGACTATTATGGCCTTTTTGTTAAGTTTTGCAAAAGATATTTTCCCATTGAAGTTAAAAGAATAAAAAACATATTTTAAACTACTTGGTGTAGATGTATAGGTAGACATGAATGATTGATATCAAAGAGCATAGCAGGGTATTTTACTTTTCAAGATACTTCTGTTTATTTTATAATCCAGATATTATACATGATAGCTAGTGTAACAGACATCATCTCAGTTCATGTATAATTGACAATTATACATCTATCAAGTTATCTATAAACATAACAGACAAGACAAAATGATGCTTATGAAATTAACCTATTGCAGTGTTTCAGAAAGTCTGTGTTTGTTTGCGTTTTCGACATGCAAAATGAAAGGCTGATACAACAGAATTAATACAGCATGTCTTCCTTGACGCAGCATAAATCAGAACTAAAAAGTCACATAAAAATTTGATTCAATTAATATATCTTACAAAATTGTCAAGTCATACTGCAGAATCATATCAAATCCACTTTCTATCACTTAAACTGGCAGCCCGTTATAGATCTTAGCATCAACGGTTACAGGGGATATAAGGGGTACCAGTTTATCTACCACTGAATAATTATACCCCCCTTCGAAGAAGCGGGGGTATATTGCTTTGCACTTGTCGGTCGGTCCGTCGGTCGGTCTGTAGACCACATTTTTGTCCGGAGCATAACTCAAAAAGTATTTCAGGTATCATCTTGAAACTACATAGGTGGATAGATCTCATTAAGGAGAAGTGCAGTGCACAAGAATCATAACTCTGCCCATCATATTTATGGAGTTATTGCCCTTTGTTGATTTTCATACTTAATTTTTGTCCGGAGCATAACTCTAAAAGTATTTCAGGTATCATCTTGAAACCTCATAGGTGGATAGATCTCATTAAGGAGAAGTGCAATGCACAAGTACCATAACTCTGCCCATCATATTTTTGGAGTTATTGCCCTTTGTTGATTTTCATACTTAATTTTTGTCCGGAGCATAACTCAAAAACTATTTCAGATATCACCTTGAAACCTCATAGGTGGATTAATCTTATTAAGGAGAAGTGAAGTGCACAAGAACCATAACTCTGCCCATCATATTTTTGGAGTTATTGCCCTTTGTTGATTTTCATACTTAATTTTTGTCCGGAGCATAACTCAAAAGGTTTTTCAGATATCATCTTGAAACTTTACATGTGGATAGATCTTATTCAGGAGAAGTGCACTGCACAAGAACCATAACTCTGCCCATTATATTTTTGCAGTTATTGCCCTTTGTTGATTTTTGTACTTAATTTTTTTCCGGAGCATAACTCAAAAAGTATGTGAGGTAAAATCATGAAACCTTATAAGTTGATAGTTCACATAAATGGGAAGTGCAGTGCCCAAGAATTGTTAATTTATCATTAATAATTTTTGAGTAATTACCCTTTGTTCGTTTTTACACTTTGAACTTAACAGTTTATAATCACATGTTATATTTAGAATTGGATGCCATTAGGGGGGGGCATACATGTTTTACAAACATCTCTTGTTTGTTTCAGGTTTACATTCTTCTGTGTGACATCGCTTATATTATTGTAAGGAATCTGTTCTTCAAACTTTCTGTCCGTGTTTTAGACCCAGCTCGGTCATGGTCACCGCCTTGCTGGAGTAATTGGGATGACAGATGACACAGTTTCTACAAGGTCATTGTTTTCAACTTTTATCTTTAACACCACACTGTCATATAAAACTTACAGCATTATGGGACATCTACGAAGGGGCAAAGATGAACAACAATTTAAAAAAAAGGTTTAAGACCATGATGCGTAAAATTTCTGAATGACCCCCAAAATTCAAAACATGGAGTCACAGATGACCTCCAAAATTTATGAACTAGCAGAAACACTGCCTATTGTCAAAGTCACCTAAACAATAGTGATTGAACATTCATTAACCATAACGTAGCATCTGCATACATGTTTTATTTTTCTGAATTCCAGGATTCAGTCAGTACTTAAAATGGGACTCAAAACATATTGTAAGTGTGATAATTTATAAGAAAGAAAATATTAAGGTTCTTATTTCATTTATGCAAAATACTCGCAAAATCAAAATGAAAAACATTAAGAGATTGTGGTTTTGAGGAAAATGTGGAAAAGTATTTTTGTTAATTTTATATTTTTATATAACTAAACCCATACCCTTACCAAATCATGAGATATGAATTTCCTGATACATGTATGTAAAGCAAAACTTTCCTGTTGTAGAGAATGTACCATGTGTTTTCTACCTGAGCCTGGTTTCACAAAAATACTTATGTCTGTTATTTTTCTTAAATCCACAAATGGTCTCAGGTTCTGACTTAATTTCATTATTTGAGATGCATTCCAATAACATAAACAGACTGTAATAACAATCTCAACTCCTGAGTAAATGACACAACATTTCAGACTCAAATGAGCGAAATAAACCAACTTAATTCAGTTAACAGACTTTCTGGTATGTCCATTATTTAGCTGAAATGTTATGTCAGCTCAGGATTTGAGATCATTACTTATGTGTTAGTGACATGCATCTCAAATACCAAACTCAACTTCAGTCGGAAAATAAGTCCATGTGTTGATTTGATAAATATGGGAGACTTTAAGTTTTTTCATGAAACTGGGCGCAGGTCTATGCTGCAGAAGTTTGAAACATCTGTAAACATTTCAAAACAGGAGAATCTGCCCACATGAAACAAATTGCTGCAATCTCTCCACGTACAAATGTTTGTCATTATCATAGTTCTTTTCAGAAATGTTCAGTATTATAGGTTTTGAACAAGTCTACCCCAAAAGTGTTTGAATAATACATATTGTGTCCCACAGTTTAGAAATCTTCATCAGAGGCAAGTCAAAAAACCATGTGCAGTAGAAATACCTTTTTTTCTTTCAAAACAGATTTCTTGCCACACGTTAAGATCAAATAAAATTTGCCTACCGTTATTAGCTCCACTGGCCAAAGGCCAGCGGGCTTATGTCATGGCCCAGTGTCCGTCGTGCGTCTGTCCGTCCGTCCGTCCGTGCATTAACTTTTATTTCAAACATCTTCTTCTCTGAAACTACCCATCCAATTTTCATGAAACTTCACAGAAATGATCCTGCCATGGTCCTCTTCAGAATTTCTTGAA
Organism: Tridacna gigas; assembly: GCA_945859785.2. Lineage (NCBI taxonomy): Eukaryota > Metazoa > Mollusca > Bivalvia > Cardiida > Cardiidae > Tridacna > Tridacna gigas. The sequence goes on along the minus strand of OX244029.2, from coordinate 15,061,244 downwards.
AGAATTTGATTCCCTCAAAAACTCTGGTTGCCATGGCAACAAAACTGAAAAATATTGGAAATCTTTAAAAATCTTCTTGTCTGAAACCATGAGGCATAGGGCTACCAAATTTGGCATGTAGCTTTATGTAGTAGACCTCTATCAAGTTTCTTCAAATTATAGCCCTGGGGTCAAAATTGGCTCTGCCCCAGGGGTCACAAGTTTTACATAGGCTTGTATAGGGAAAACTTTAAAAATCTTCCTGTACCTAGCCATAAGGCCTAGATCTACCAAATTTTGCATGTAGCTATATCTAGTGGGCCTCTACCAAGCGGGCCAAAATTTTAGCCCTGGGGTCAAAATTGGCCCCACCGCAGGGGTCACAAGTTTTACATGGGCTTACATAGAAATCTTCCTGTTTTGATTTTTTTTTTTTGGAAATTAGCCTTGCATCAGGGGTCTTATGTTTTACAGAGGCTTCATATGGACAAAACTTGAAAATCATCTTATTTATAACCATACAGCATAGACTTGTATTATCTTGGCATGTGGCTTTATCTTGTGGACCTCTACCAGGGTTCAAGTAATTATAGCTCTGGGATCAAAAATGGCTTTGCCCTGCGGGTCTCAACATTCACATGGGCATTTACAGAGAAAACTTTGTAAGTCTTCATTTTGAAACCATTTGGCTCAGAATTGAAATGTTTAGTATTTATGGTTTATATTTATAAGCCAGTGGAGTGATACAGGGCCATCATGGCCCTCTTGTATATATATAGGAGCAGGGCTCTGGCAAAAGGGGATTTTATGTATCTTTGTAATGCATTATACCAAGCAAGCCATCCATAATTATAGATACATAAAACTCATTATGTCTAACAACAGCAGGCACCTGAGTCATGAGATAGAATGGTTCTTGGACATGTAGAAAAGTTACACAAATAGCAAAATTTTCGATCTGAGCAGGCTGATGTGAGTAGATACGTTATGCAGATGCACTAAAGTGTATTTTCACAGAGTAAGATTCATATATCTTTGGCTAGCCTATGTAGAAACATCTTCCTCATTGAATATAGAAAAGGATAAATAAAACCTTTTTGAAATATGATATGTTTTAGGTACATGAACTGATTTGATGTATTTTGTTCCCCCTGTTTTTAACACTATAACATTGTATTCATGCAATCATGCTTTGCTCTTAATATTATCAAATTGCTATATATTATTCATGTACATGTACTTATTTTTTCCCATGCAGGGCAGACCTCAGGAAAAACTGTTGCAATATTTGTATACCTATTTTTCCCATGCAGTCCAGACTTCAAGGAAAATTGTTGCAAAAGAAGGAATTGCCCTTGATTGGCATATTCTCTGTTTGCTTCCATGTTTTTGCCAGTTCTGTCTGTTTTCTTTGCATCCAAATATACTGCCTTGATCTTGAGCAAGTTTCAGTTTAGACTAGTTTATGCATAACATCAAAAGCTATAAGAATAGTATGCATTATTGTCAGTTACTGTGTGCATGTTTTCCGCCAATGCTATCCTTTGTGTAGTTGCTATGGCACTAACAGCTTGATATTCTGCTTTTTCAACCAATCCTGTGCTGTATTTATACAAAGGCATACAAACAGTACCCTGTAATTTATAATACAAGCTATTTGGAAATTATTGTAATGTTACCCCTATGTCATGATGCTTTCTTTTTCCTCTCCTTAAAACCCATGCAAAGCAAGTTCGCAACGGTGTGGAATAATATAGTAGTAAGATAATATAGTATTTCTTATAACATATTTGATATTGTAAAAAACTGAAATGGTAGAAAGTACCCAGTGTGTTATGAAGACAAGAACAAAAGCTACAGTTGCTTTCATGTTGTTGACATTATTCTATATTAATTGCATATTTTAGTATATAACTTCCTAATACTGTTGAGGTATACAAACTTGTAGAACAAGATGAATTATTATTCATTTCATGACAGTTGCTGCTTATAAAAAATATGGCACAAATTACAGAATAATTACCCACTCTTGCAGAAGCTTTTGTATGTCCTATGCATGGCATTATGGGTATGGATAAAACTTGTAACTATTGGCGCATGTCATTATGTAGTCATTATGTATTTGCTTGGTTTTGGTTGATTAAGTTGTTTTGAGTTATTTCAGATGAGTTTGAATGCTGGCCTGTTGTGCAAGATTTGTATCCCACTTTAAGATGATGTAAGACTTTATTGGCATTAATTTCAATGTGTTGTATGAAGAGGTGTAACCTAATCCAGGTGTGCATTTCAAAGAGGATTAGTCTTATTTCAATCTTTCCATAATGCAGGCACCTTTCAATAGCTTTTCAAAACATTGTGACAACTGAGGACTGGCAATATACAAGCAAGTTTAATAATGGACATACTTTTCTTTCAGGTCTCTCAATATCCAAATTGTGGTTTGTTTCTGCCTGGAGCAACCATTGAATTAAAGCAGATATTGAAAGCTGTGTGTGAGGTACTTCAGTCAAAGATCTAATTAGGAATCATTATTTCATCGAGCCATAAAAGATCTAATAGATCAATAGAACATATTTCATTGGGTCTCTTATGTCATTTATGTTGACAATCTTATTCAGCTGTTATTGATCTGGATTACTGTGGAAGTTTTTTCTGAAACTGCCTCTAAGCAATTATACATTATAATCAATATTCTAACAAGATTTAAATGGTTTTATTTATTGATTTATTTTCCATATTTGAGGATATTGCAAAGATTGCTATAGAACATTGTGTTCTGAGGGACTTTTTGGGTGTCTTTTTAGATTTTTAAAGCATCTGGGTATCTAAATATCATTTTATTAATGGTCTTCTATATCTAGATAAATTTATTGCATTACAGATTATGGAATTTATGCTTTAAGTGGATCATGGTCAGAAAAGATTACATTCTTGTACAAAGAGAAAAAAGAATACCATCTTGTTGAAAGATCTTTCTTGTTGAAATCTGTGATCTTGGTGAGCTTACATAGAAATGAAATAACCTTGGTGTTTGCTATGGCTACTTTCTGTCTTCAGTATTAACAAGTTAATTCATATTGAGTAAAAATAAGTCTGGAAACTATTTTGTTTGAAAATGTTGTTTGCATGACAAAGTTAAGTTTCAATCCTGCATTGGTTATCAAATCCTCTTTCCTTTTTTGGTGCATTTTTCATGGGGATTATTTTTATTGATTTCATTCCAAAGTTGGTTTACTTAATCTACAGTTTATCATTTACTGTCTTACTTTCAACTGTAGAATTACCTCAACTGGTTTTCTGTTCTGTATTATTGTAGAATCATTTCACGGTCATCAACTAGTGCTGAGTTTGATTGGTTCCTGTGATTTTATAGGCAATGCATGTTACAAAAGCTTCTACAAAGGGGCGTTTTCCCATTTTCCTGAAACTACTTGGCAGTGTCACTCATGCATCACCAAAGAGATTATCCTTTACCGATCTACAAAATTCGACAACAGATTAAATTTGGTTCAAATGAGGACATTGTTTGTGAAAGGGAAGAAAACATTGTTTGAAAGGGAAAAAATGATGATTACCAGCATTTTCTCCTTTTCCCATTATGTTTCCAAAATGTGTCTTTGAATTGGAATCTTCTTAGTGTGAACTTGAATCTCTAACTTTATAGTGTGAACTTTGTAGATATCTCTCAAGACTCGGGTGACACTGCCAGTACAAATAGTATCTGTTGATGAACTCAATTTGCAGAGTGCAGAATACTTCTTTGTCTGTTTTAGTTTTGTTTTAATTTCTTTCCGCATGATTAATGCATGATTATAAATTATTGTCCTTCCTCCTTCTAACAGACTAGAAAACCATGCCGTTCCACACAAACTCCTCGAGGTTCAGCCAGAAACCCTAATAGAAGTTTTCTGACTGGAGAATTCAGCGATGATGATAATGATGACAAGTTCCTATTTCCACCACGTCCTAGACCTGGAAGTAGAGGATCAAGTAATACTTCATTAAAACGAAAACGACCTAGTGGCCCCAGAAGTCCCTCCAGGACAAGTCGCCCTGGTTCTAGACCAGGCAGTCGGTTTGACAATTTAAAGAAGCACGTTGGAGGTGCTGCTCTTGAATCAGAGAGTGAAGAGTCGGGATATGGTGAAACTTACTATACTATGCATGCATCCAGTTTTGACAATCATTTAGATGATACAGAAGTTTTTGAACAAGAACCAACTTTAAACACAATGAGAGGCACACCTTTAGCATTGGATAACCATTTCTCCGATGGGGAGTCAACTGTAAGCTATCTTTCAACAGCAGCATTTGGTGTAAATCCTGATGATTTGAGAGATGCAACATCTCAAACACCAGGCCACACATCTACTCAAACCCCTGCTGGAAATTGGGGCAGAAATAAACCTCGCACCATGCAAACCCAAACAGCATCAAATATGTCACTACACTCTATTGGAAACCAGACTCGTAGATCAAGTGGGTCAAGAGCTGATCTGCTCCGTAGCATTCTGTTCGAAGTTAAGGGAATGAAACAACAGAAAGGTTTGGAAAGTAGTTTTACTGGAAGTGAAGATGATGCCAACTCGGTAAGAAGTGACAATACAATAAAGAAGGAGACCTTACAAACAGTACTTGAAGATGTGCGCACACTACGAGAGGCAGATGCTACAGGCACAGCAGCAACTCAGACTGTTCAAGAAGAAGGAACACAAACATCGATGAAGCTGTTTCCAGAGGGTGATCCAGTAAGAAATGCTAGACTTGAAAAGTTTAGAAATCTCATGGATGATGTGAAAGAGATGCAAGGTAGCAGGGCTGGAACCCCTTCAGCTGGTTCCCGCTCACGACCTAGTTCTCGTACAGAAACTCCAGTAAACAGACGCCGTCATCCTGCCACACCTGCCAAGTTTGCTGAAACCATGCCTGTACAAAATGGTTATGCTCACTACCCACAAGGTTTTCCCCAGCAAAACCTGAATGCCACAGCACCAGCCATTATGATGCAACCTGCCCCACCACCACAACCATTGCAAATACCAGGTAGAAGAATGGTTTCACAGGATGACTTAAATAGCATAAGTCAACGTTTAGAACGAATACAGAATTTTGTTCCTCAAAGACGGCCGCCACCACCACCTAGACCAGAATATGTCATACCTGTTTATGCTGCTCCGCCAAGAGGCCGCCTTCGAACGGAAGATGCTTATTTATCGGATGAAAGTGAATATGGGGAAGTTGAACCTCCACGCCGTCGCAGAGCTCGATCATCTTTAGAAAATGCTCTTGAAGAAGCAAATCGATCAGCTCTACAGCTGAAACATTTATCAAAACGAATGAAAGACTCACTCAGGGATGATATGCAGTATGATTTCTTATAATTAGTACAGATCTTTTAAAAGTGCCAATACTGGTTGGAACATTTAAAAATTTACAGTGCTATAAATTTTGAATTGAAACTGTGTATAGAGGATTGTGCTTGAGATAGTGACCTACTTAAGAGCACTATATAATACTGAATGTTTGTTCCTACAAGCCAAATGGCATAGAGTGTATATGAACAGTGAAAAGCACCAATAAAGTGAAAAGTGCTTGAACAGTGGACATTTTATTAATTCTACACAAGTTTTTATTGAGAAATCCTGTGACAGTAAATCTTTGAGGCATCTATATACATGAATGATCATCTGATTTATCATATTTTTTGCTATAGTTTTGTTTATTGTCCTTGTTTTCATTTTTTATAAATTGTATAATTGTGCAAATGGATATAAGAACAGTTGTATATCAGAGTTACGTTAAGCCATATTTATTTTTTTAAGATATTCCTTTTTCAACTTTTGTATGTTGTTTAGAATGGTGTTGTGATAGAAATTTCTCTGTGATAGATAAAGATCTAAACCTTTTCTTTTTAGAGCTTAAATTTTTATACCGATCTTTGTACATAAAAGTTTATTTATTGATCATTAAACATGGAGGGAATGGAATATGAAGATAATGCTAAGAATGTGATCTTAACACCTCTCCTGCCGTGTGTGAATGCGAGTTAATTTTTTGGAAAATGTAGATCAAGAGCAGATTACACAGAGCATGTAGTCTGATTTCATCTTCATCTACACTCTCCACTGTTCTATCCTTGGTTTTAAATCATTACATTTGAATGCTGAAAAGCTGAAATAAATCGTTAGCAGTAGTAGTTTACACTATATATTTTGGCAGGATAGGGGTGAACTCTTGAGGCTGCAATGGGAAACTTCAGATGCATTTACAGACAGTCTAGATCAAGATTAGATTACAATAAACATGCATTCTGTTTTATAAATAATACTGTCTGATCCTTGTGAATATAATGGGCCTTGAGGTTTACAATAATATGGCTGTTTCCCACAAATATCTGTTTTCTCTATGAAGCAGTCTCAGAGCTTAACCCTTTTCCACACAACAAATTTTGGACTTGTTCAAATTTAAAACATCTACAGATGACAAATTCAAAGTTTGTACAAACATGCTGAAGCTCACACATACGATAGAAAACATCGTGGGAAAAGGAGAAAATGCAGGTTGCCAGCATTTTCTCCTTTTCCCACAATGTTTTCAAAAGCTGTCTTCTACAAGGCTGTTTAAAACTCGGGATTGTTTGGTAAAGGGTTAACATATTTCATAATACATTGGGCAATATTGAAAGAAAAGATCTGATGACAGAGCAGTGCTGGGAAGAAAGATCTGTTTACTTGGATCAACATGTCAAACTTTCTGCTGCTTGCAGGAAACTTTGTATGAAAAGACTGTGTATTTGTAACAAGCAGAATCTCCTATTCTATATGTTTTCTCCGGTATTTTACAAGATGTCGCCATCTCCCAATTAAATTTTTTTGTAAGAGGTAATTAACTTGTTACCAAATGGCAAAATTTTGGACTTGACCAAGTTGTAAGCATTTGCAGATGACAAAATAAATGCAGTTCAGATGATGATTTCTGTGTTTGATAGGGTCAAAAATATTGTGGAAAAAGGAGAAAATGTATTCAAAACTCTTCTTCTTCAGGGTTTTTAAAACTTGGGATTGTGTGGTAACAGTCTAAATGTTGCATAGAATAATTACCTATGCAAATGATTTTACAAGATTTTGACAGCATAAGGTTTGGTATGAATGGATATTTGGTGCTAAAAGGAATTGATTTACCTATTACAAAAACAGTGAGCAAAGTACAATGTATTTCAAAGAATATCACAACAGGGATTTAGGGCCTTATTAACTGTCCAGTTTTATCAGTATCTAAGTATGAATTGAAAACATGGACTGATCTTGGATCTACACTGTCTAATTTTCTGTGAGATATTAAGCATTGAAACATTAAAATAGCTGCTTGCAGCAATGACTTGCATTTGTGAACTAGTGGTGCTTTTCCATTGTCCTCCGTTACATTGTTTCTTGTGACAGTCAATGATTCTTCTGATATAAACACTTTGGGCCTTATTCACTTTCTTTTTGCTTTTTTTGTCTGCTCTTTGGATAAAAAACATTGCAAGAAAAGTGACCTGCATTGGATTAATACACTGAAAAAATAACTGTACCATGTGACTGGCACATTGCCATACTAGGACAGTGTATTCTCTATGTGCTCAAACAGGAGCCAGTGCCTTTATAAACTTCAATTTTTAAATTCAGAACTGCCATAATTTAGATCAATCCGTCCTTGTTTATGTTTTTCCTTATTTCAATAAATAAGGAAGTATTAGTTTTATTTCTATGTTTATTAATTGTTAGTTGTTGAGTTTTAGTTGTTAGTTTTTGTTGAATTATTTATACATTTTATGTGATAGATACATTTTTGTAAAGATACCTGTACACGTATTTGCGTGACCGGGTTTGTGTGATTACTCGGAATACTTCTTGTTATGCCTTTCTTCTCTGTCCCCCATTTTGTTGGATATAATTGGAGCAAATTATTTCAAGTATCATGTGTCTGGAGAGGCTTTTGAAGACAGATTTTTTTTTTATACTTGAACATTATAAATGTGATAGCTTAGGGTAATGTAGGTTTTATTAATATCTATATCGTGAGTGACTTGTAACCACTAGTTACTGACTTTGACATTGACTGGGTATGACTGTTGCCATGGCAACATAGATCTGAAATTAATTCATACAGAGGGTTTCTGTATGTTATCTGTAGGAAGAAAATAGTTGAAACTTGGGTTAACTCTTTAACATACTGCAAGATGTTAGAAATGATAGCACTCAAAATGTTAGCACTTGAGGATGACAAACAGCTCACATGATGGGATTCGTCTTTGATAGGGCAGACAACAGTGTGGGAAAATACTGATTTTCAGCAGTTTTCTTGAACTTAATAATGCATCATTGCTTCCGTGAAATCTAACCAGTACTTCTGCTGCAGGTTGTTCCAAAAATTGACCATGCTCATCAAGGAATTCAAATTCGGAACCTCAAATGTGAGGGAGCTTAGATTGAAAGCCAAATTAAAGGGGTCTGAAAGAATGGACAGAAAATCAACTTTGAATTGTTTTTTTCTTTTTAATACTTGAATGTAAGCAGTCTAGGAAATAATAGCCTAAAAGTCACAAATGCAATAAACTCTCAAGAGTGAAAAAAAAAATCCCAACACATCTTCATTGAGCTCAAAGTAGTGCTATTTCAAGATTGCTTCTGTCACCATTCTCTTGGCAAAGCCAACACTGCAGATTAAAGACCAGACTGTGCATTTTCTGTTGTCTGATCTTAATCTACAGTGGCCGCAAAGGCAACTCTAGTTGAGAACTGGGATTCAAGGGCTAATTGAATGCACTTTCAGCAATAGAAGTACTACATATGTAAATGGTTAGAAACAGTGTTCTAGATAGTATTTTCGTGCTGTATACATGACAAAGAGAGTATTTTATTTTTTAAAAAAAGTTATTATTGTAAAACATGTAAAGTGAAAGTAGTACTTATTTGAGCCATGATCAGGCAAAAGGGGGTTTAATGCATCTGTGATGTATAATACGATAAGGAAGTCATCACGTGATTATGGTGTCATACAATCCATACATAACAACCAATTGAGTCATGAGTTACACTGGTCTTTTGACATGCAGAAAATTGACCAATAGCAATGCACTGAATGTGCAGGCTGACATGGGTCAATACTTTGTAACAAATGCATTAACTCTTTACCAAACGACAAAATCTTAGACTAGTCCAGATTGAAAGCATTTGCAGATGACAAAATAAATGTGACTCAATAATTGAAATTTGATTTGGGAAGGGTAGAAAACATTGTGGGAAAAGGAAAAAGTGCCGGTTATCAGCATTTTCTCCTTTTACCACACTGTTTTCAAAATGCCTCTATCTAAGGGTCGTTAAAACTCGGGATTGTGTGGTAAAGGGTTAATCCCCTTTTCACAGGGTGTAGCCCAATTAGATTTAAGACTTTTATATGTATTCTATACCTTTTTACCTAGCAGTCCCATGTTTCAGCAGTTATAAGGTACAAAGCTTTTGAAAACATTGCGTGTAAAGAAGGAAATGCTGATAACCAGCGATTTCTCCTTTTCACATAATGTTTTCAACCCTTTCAAAGACGTAACTCATCATTGGAAACTCGTATAATTTGACGTCTGCAAATAGTATCAGTATGGACAAGTGTAAAATTTTCTTGTTTGTTGAAGAGGTCTTTTTGTTATGAGATTCATGATAAACTCTTTACCAAATGACAAAATTTTAGACTAGTCCAATTTGAAAGCATTTGCCAATGACAAAATAAATGTGACTGAAAAATTGAAGTTTATTTTGGGAAGGGTAGAAAACATTATGGGAAAAGGAGAAAATGCTGGTTACCAGCATTTTCTCCTTTTCCCACAATGTTTTCAAAAGGCTACTTTCAAAGGGTCGTTAAAAGGCGGCATTGTGCGGTAAAGAGTTAAATATCATTTACTTGCTTTACTGTTCACCAGACTCTTCAAAATTGAAAGCATTTGCAGACAACAAATTTGATATGATTCAAATGAATGGTTTTGTCTTTGAAAGGATAGAACGCATTGTGGGAAGAGGATCATTTTCTCCTTTTCTCATTGTGTTTTCTGATGCTTTGTTTTTCAGGGTTGTTGAAACATGGGATAGTATGGTAGGCTCTTTGATGGACCACTTAGGTGTTTTTGATATTGAAAGTATTCACAGACTACGTAAGAGATGTTACCCTATTGATGGGATTTGGCCTGAAAGCATTGTGGGAAAAGGAAAAAAAGCTGGTTGTCATCATTTTGCTCATTTCCAAAAATGGGTTAAACAATTTCTGATGTAGGGTCATACACATATGATCATTTTGATCAGTGATAGATTGTAGTCTTGTAATAGAAAACAAAATTATTTTCCTTTTACATCAAACTTTATAATATTTTCTTCATTCTGGGCCAAGAATTTAAAGAAAAACATGGCAAACATAGATATGAATATAGGATAAAGAATAGTACAGTAAAGGAAAAATTTTTCTATAGAATCTTTTGACCATCAGTGTATTTTGTAGATTTTTTTTTACATTTCTTGCAGAGTGGATTTCTAAATAATCGGTTCTCAAGAAGTATGAGTGATTAGCGTATTTATACTCTTTTTTGTATGTTTAAAAAATGATACTTATAATAAAAGAAATAAAGTCTATGATTATGTTGTTTTTTATTTTATTATTATTCTACAGATATACATGTACCAGAGCTCCTGATAGAGGGAGTGATTTTGATTTCAGAATTGAAAATATAAATTATTCTCCACTAAACCCTATGTTATGGGTACTCATTAGAATTGTCTCATCGAGACAGTTCTAATGAGAACACACAACATAGGGTTTGGAAGAGAACTAATGGATTTAGAATACCATCACTCGCTCTTATCTGGAGCTCTGATGTACTCTTTTCAATCTCAATCAAGTAAAACTTAACTCTTTACCAGACGACAAAATTTTTGACTGGCTCACATCCAAAGCATTAATTTTGCAGACGACAAATTAAATGTGGGTCAAATGATGTGAATTTGTTTCTGAAAGGTTAGAAAACATCGTGGGAAAAGGAGAAAATGCTGGTTACCAGCATTTTCTCCTTTTCTCACGATGTTTTCAATAGTCTAATTTCCCAGAGGCATTAAAATCATTGTGTGGTAAAGAGTTGAGGTGCTGTCCATGACAGTTTGGATCAAGAGCAGACTGAAAATAAATTGCAGCTGGATCTTAGATCTACATTGCCTTACAGGTTGTGAGATAGCCTACAAATACAAAAATGAAATTAAACTTGGATTGTTTTGATCTAGAGGGATTTTGAAAATCAAATTAGCCATTTGTTGATCGAAGTACAGGAATGAGATCATGAAAAATGAATGACTTTACAATCCCGAAAAGGACAACAGTACGGCCTCATTGGTTTAAGAATTGGGGTTGAATTATGAATCTACTTGTTAAATTTGGTAATTTTCGTATGATAAGCTATAACAAATGTGTAGTTATGATTATTATGGAATTGTCATTGGAAGCGAGTGAGTTTCCTACCTGATATCAAAGGCAACAATTTTTCCAGGGACATGGTGGTTTCAGCAAAAACTTTAAAATGAATTATTCCATATCGCATGTTTGCAAGATAAAATGTTCACAGCATGTTTATTGTAATGGATGTTATTTGCACATACAAAATTGCATGCAGGATTAGACATGCTCCTGTTTACCTTTGGTGCATGAGCATACCTAACCGTAATTTAGTTATTGATAAAGTTGTCCCGAGCCTTTTTAGCTCAGCTGTTTTTACAAAAACCTGAGGTATTGCCATAGTATAATGTGGTGTGCATCATTTTGATTAAAAAAACTTTGACATTTTCTCATATATTTGTTATTACTGCAGATACTTATGTTCCAAACTTGGACTAGTTATTAACTGTCAAGAAGGGAACCCATACACAACGGCAGGCAACCCAGATATATATATAACTGTTATGCCCTTTCCCAGTGGAGTTTTGACAACTGTGAGGAAGAGCACTTCTGATATTTGTGTCTTTCTAGCAGATTGTTAAACCCTTTACCACACATTCTGGAGTTTTAACAACTCTGAGAAAGAAAGCTTTTTGAAAACATTGTGGGAAAAGGAGAAAAAGCGGATAACCAGCATTTTCTCCTTTTTCCATAATGTTTCCTACTCTTTTACAGCCAAATCTCTTAATTCCTGCCACGCTGAAATTGTCTGCGATCGCTTTTCTTTTTTAGGCCATTTAGCTCAGAATACCATGCAAAGAGCAGCCACTATGGATTCAAGACGAGACTGCATAACTCTGTACAGTTTGATCTTGATCTACAATGTCCATAACTTATATTGTTTTACAACTTTGAGGGTAACTTGAAACTTGATGTGCACATATCTACAATCTGAAATATGACTGGTTTATAGTTTGAGGTCACATGATTTGGACAGAAGCCATCTTCTTTTGAGAGTGTTTAAATCAGCTTAAAGCGATAGTTTTATTCGCTTAAATGACCTGGCTCAAAATCGGTATTTAAGTGATGACAATTTCAGCAAGCTTTTCAATTTCATTGACTCTTTACCAAATGACTAGATGTTTAGATTAGTCCAAATTGAAAGCACATACAAACAACAAAAATAAATTTGTATTAAAAATTGAAGTGTGTGTTTGGATTTGTGGAAAACTTTGTTGGAAAAGGAGAAAATGCTATTTACCAGCATTTTCTCCTTTTCCCACAATGTTTTCTAAAGCCTTCCTTGCTCAGGGTCAAAAGTCAGGATTATGTGGTAAAGGATACAGAAGAAAAGTGTTGATCAATATGAGAGCCCAGTTCCATGGATTAAATTTTTCAAAGGCCCATTCATGCAGCCAGTATTTATTTATCTATCTCTCTATTCACTATAGTAAACTTGACTTTGAATTGAGATTTCATAGGGATAAAAATTTCAAATAACAGGGGAACAAGTTATAAAAGGAATTCTTATTCAATTTGACCAAAAGAATTGAGAGCTTAATCATTTCCTACAGTTTGTTTGAATTTTGACCCATAAAGTGCCTTTCACAGCTATAGTTGCCATATTGGCCAGTGTAGACCAGGACTACAAAATATGCATTCTGATCTTTGATCTACACTGTTTGCTTTGCGGAGCTGTTCTGGACAAAAGTAATGTTAAAACTGCCATTACTTGAGTCTCACTTCTAGACTAAAAATATTTGTTGGGTTTATTTGGCGCTCTAAGGGTTAGATATAAACACATGGGGATGGAAATGTTTTATATTTTCAACAGCCTGCTACCATGTTCCAGAAATGATTTAATCCTTTACCACACAATCCAGAGTTTTAATGGCCCAGAGGAAATGACCTTTTGAAAATATTGTGGGAAAAGGAGAAATGCTGGTAACCAGAATTTTCTCCTTTTCCCACAGTGTTTTAACTCTTGTATAATATTTCCTCGAGATTGTAAGATTTTAAAATAAAGTTTAACCTTAGTAACTGCAATTCTTTCTTGAATGACATTGACAAGTGTCAGGGGAAGGGAGCAAACCATTGCTTGTTTTTTTTTTCAACGTATTTTTCAAAAATGTCTTTTACAAATTAGTAATACTTTCCCTTGAAATGTCTAAACCTTTTTACCAAAAGATCTTTGGTTTTTGCACAAAACATGAGGAACTTGTGAAAATATGGCAGGAAAAGGAGAAAATTCTGGTAACTAGCATTTTCTCAAGAGGTTTTCTACCTTTTACAAGGGCAAATCTCTTAACCCTTAAGCTGTTAAGTGCGACTCACTGACCTCTTGCAGACAGTGTAGATCAAGATCAGACTGCACAGAATGTGCAGTCTGATCTTGAATCTACACTGTCTGATCAGATGTTTTTCTCCAAAAAATAAGTTTTAAATAACATTATTCAGAATTTTTACTATTGACTTGAAAGTTTCATCTAACTTATTTAGCAAGATAAGGATTAGTATGAGCAATATTTAATTTTCCATCTGCACAAACTTTCAGTATGGGTGATTCTTGAATTTTTTTGTCCTGTAAAGAGCTAAGACCAGCCTAAATCAGTAAACCTTTAGCTTCATCTGCCTTTTGAATATACTTTTTAACCCTGTACTAGACGACAAAATTTTAGCCTTGTCCAAATTGATTGCATTTGTAGATGACAATTTCAGTGTGGCTCAAATGGTGCAATTTTTCTTTGATATGGTAGAAAACATTGTGGGAAAAGGAGAAAATGCTTGTTACCAGCATTTTCTCCTTTTCCCTTAATGTTTTCAAAAGGCTTCTTTCCCAGGGTCGTTAAAAGTTGGAATTGTGGGGTAAAAGGTTATTCCTTTCCAAGACAAAAAATTGTAACCTCGTAAGTTCTCTGATAGGGTAGAAAACATTGTAAGAAAAGGAGAAATTGCTTGTCACAAGTATTTTCGCCTTTTCCTTAATGTTCTCAAAAGCTTTCTTTATCAGGGTTGTTAAAACCTGGGATTGTGTTATAAAGGCTTAACCGTTAGAGCATCCAATTAAAAGATATAAAATGTTTTCAGTTTAAATTCATACTGAATCAATTTAAGTTTCATTTTTGCTTTTCCGGAATGTTTCAGCAAGGCAGACGGTGTAGATAAAAGATCAGGCTGCACATTCTGTGTTGCCTAATCTTTGATCTACATTAGCTGCAAAGGCAACTTTAGTTTTGATAGGTGCTTCACTGGTTAACATGGTCTCATTTCTTAATATATATCATGCAAACTATCCTGATTTGAAGTTAAATTACAAGAATAGAAAATAAAAATATTATCAAAGGGAGATGATCCATGTCTACCAAGTAAGCATATTTGAACTAGAGTTATCAGTGATTATGGACGACCAACCTTTTTGTTGACTTATTATTTAGGAACAAGTTTGAAGCTTGTTACACAAGCTCAGTTAACCCTTTACCCGCAACAAAAGTTTAGACTTTTCCAAACTGAAGGCATTTACAGAATGACAATTAAAATGTGGCTCAAATGGTTGAATATGTCTTTGATGGGGTAGACAACATTGTGGGAAAAATAGAAAATGCTGGTTGTCAGCATTGATTTTTCTCCTTTCTCAAAATATTTTAACCCTTTCCCAAACAAGCCCTGGTTTTCATGTGTCTGCATTACAAGTCTTTTGAAAACACTGTGGAAAAAGGAGAAATTGCTCGTAACAAGCAATTTCTCCTTTTCCCACAGTGTTTTCTACCCTTTTTGAGACCATGCTGCCATTTTCATCAAATTTAAATTTGTCGCCTGCAAACTCTTTCAATTTGGACAAAATTTGTCCTTTGGGAAAGAGTTAAAAAAGCTCTTTTTCAGGGTCATTAAAACAAAGGATTGTGTGGTAACAGGTTAATATGAAGAACATGTATACATGTACAGATATCTCACTAAAAAAAAAGATAGTATGGCAGCAAAAGGAGACCTGGTAGGGTTTGTTTCATTCCAAGATTAAAGTCAAGGGAGAGTATAAAAAATTTACCATTGGTATGTTTTGGTAAGATTTCTCTCCCTTTATTTAAAGATTGACCGAATAACTATTGGAGTAACAATATCTTGGTTTTAAAAAAAGTGCATAGAATTCAATTGTGATTCAGTGCTTGTTCCTTGAAAATAAACCTGAAATAAGTTTGCAACAGACAACATTGAAACAAACCTTGCAAAATTTTATTTACCAACATCAGTCAAGGTTTATTGCATAAATACATGTTATCAAATTGGACAGAAGTGGCATTTAACTCTATACCTTACAACAAAATTTTAGACTGGTCCAAATTGAAAGCAATAATTGCAGATGACAAAAAAAAAAAAAACCCTCAGGATTTAACAGAATGGTGAAAGATTTTTAAAAAAGTAATTTGCATAGTTATTCATTTAATTATCTAAATAAATTCATAACCGCCCTCCAAAAAGTGCAGCAGACAACATCTGTGTACATGTAAAATAGTGTTGAATCAGTGGACTTACTGTTGCCAAATCGAAAATTGCTGGTTATAAACAATGTTTTTTGTGGCCATAATGTTTCCTGGAGTGGGTTGTGCTGCATGGAGAAAAAAACAAGTACTCTGCAGAAGGTATTGAAATAACTCTACCAAATTACAAAATTTTGTACTGAACTAAATTGAAAGCATTTACAGGTGACACATTATTTTGAATTTTGAAATTTGTCTTTGAAAGGGTAGAAAACATTGTTGGAAAGGGAGAAAATGCTGGTTACCAGAATTTTCTCCCTTTTCCACAATGTTTTCAAAAGTTCTTTTCCTTTGGTTCGTTAAAAACTTGAGATTGTATGGTAAAGGGTTAAAGACTTCACACTGTAACTCTCAGTAACAAATATACCAAACAGCCATGTGAATTTCAGAGTTTTGATGTCAATTTCAAATTTTTAATGACCATACAGAAAAGAGAATTTTCTCCATTTCCCACAATGTTTTGTACTGTACAAGTGACAACTCACATCATTTTTGGACATTTAAGTTGCAGTCCTCAAATATTTTTAATTTGAACAAGTCTTCAATTTTTTTGTTTGGTAAAGGGTTAATTCTTTTCATTTAGTTACAGAAGTCAAAATACTGGCTGTGTCTATCTATTATAGTTGCATTGGACATATTTGTACAGTACTTTCTTATTTAAAAAATCAGCAGAAAGGTGATTTTCATTTTAAAGGTCCAGTAGTGGCCGTAAGTAAACAATGTTGGTGTTAAAATGCATTTGATTTTTGAATTCATACCAGTAAAAAGTATGGAAATTATTGTGCGGAAGACAATTTGTTATCATGCGGTTGGTCCTAGTTTTAATCGCTGGTAGACAAATGAAATTTAAAACCAGGTAAAAAGTTGCTAAGTCTCTGCATCTTTTGTTAAGGCCTACTTTTTATCTGGTTTGAAAATTCTTTCTTCTGCATTTTAGCAACTAACATTTAGACTGACCATGCAATAACAGATTGTCGTCTTTACAATAATTTTCATACTTTTGTCATGGTATGGTTTAAATCAAGATGCATTTTAATACACACTTTGTTTACTTCTGGTTGCTACTGGGCCTTTAAAGTCAAGTTGAAGTTTGACCTCTTGACCTTTCTGACTCTGAAGGTCAAACACCAGATACAGTGTGTTTCTTTAATTTTCTCCCCATTATACTTTTATTACATCTTAGCGCTAATACCTGACTATTAAAGGCTTTCAGTTCCCGTTGAATGTACCGTTATGTATTCAAACCACAGTTATTATTGCACCAATTTATTGGTGTTTTATTGTATTGCTTTTGGGTCCATTTGAAAGAGGCGACTGGTAACTAGATGCCTTTATTCTTTACCAAACGACAGAATTTTGGACTGGTCCAAATTCAAAGCATTTGCAGATGACGATTTAAATGTGGCTCAAATAATGGAATATGATAAGGTGGGAAAAGTAGAAAATGCTGGTTACCAGTAAGTTTTCAAAAGCCTTCTTTGTCATTGCCGTTAAAATTCGGGTCCTGAGTTTTAACGATCCTAAGGAAGAAGGCTTTGTAAAACATTGTTGGAAAAGGAGAAAATGCTGGCAACAAACATTTTCTCCTTATTCTATGTTTTCTACCCTTTCTGATACAAATCTGGTGATTTTTGATACATGTAAGTTGTCATCTGTAAAATTTAATGCTTTCAATTTGGACTAGTCTAAAATTTTGTCGCTTTGTAAAGAATAAACCCTTACAGTACTATGGGCACCTTGAGCTGTTTGTGTCGGATGTACAGACGAATATTAGACTGCATGATATTTTATACCACATTCTCTCCTTCTGATGTCTTAACCCTTTACCAAACAATTCCAGATTTCAATGACCATGAGAGAGGAGGCTATTGAACATTGTGGGAAAAGGAGAAAAGCTGGTAACCAGCAATTTCTTCTTTTCCCACTATGTTTTCTACCCTGTCCAAGGCATAAATCATCATTTGAACTACATTTTATTTTGGCATCTGCAAATGCTTTCAATTTAGTCAAGTTCAAAATTTTGTTGTATGGTAAAGGGTTAACTCATTAGCACATGAAGCAATTTTAGACTCGTTCATATTGAATGTATTTGCAAACTAAGTCGACCAGAAACTTAGGGAAGTTGTCTCTGATTGCGTTAAAACACTTGGGAAAAGGAGAAAATGATGGTTACCTTAAGGTCATTAAAACTGGAGATTGTGTGGTAAAGGGTTAAAGCACCAAGCCGATGTACTGAAACCTAGCAGACATATTCAGTCTAAAAATAAGATCCAAATAACTGTAATTTCAATGTTGTCTCTGTCCGGAAGGTCTCAACAAAGCTGACAGTGTAGATCAAGGACCATACTCATTATTTTATGCAGTCTGATCTTGATCTACACTGGAGGCAAAGGCAACCCAAGTTGTAAAAGGTTTTTTATGGGTTTGCTCTTTACCTTAAGACAAAATTTTACACTGGTCCAAAGTCAAAGCATGTGCAGACCACAATTTAAATGTGGCTCAATGAATGATATTTTACTTCGAAAGAGTAGAAAACATTGTGGAAAAAGGAGAAAATGCTGGTTACCAGCACTTTCTCGTATTCCCACAATGTCTTCAAAAGCTTATTCTCTCAGGGTTGTTAAAACTCAAGATTGTGTGGTAAAGCATTACCAACTGACAAAATTTTAGGTTAATCCAAATTCAAAGCATTTGCAGACAACAATATAAATATGACTCAAATGATGAAATTTGTCTTTGATTGAGTGGAAAACTTTGTGGGGAAAAGAGAAAATGCTGCTTTCCAGCATTTTCTCCTTTTCCCTCAATGTTTTCAAAGGCCTTCCTCCCAAGGTTTGTTAAAAGTTGCGATTGTACGGTAAAGGGTTAACCTCACAGACATGGCTACATCTGAAAACATTGTGACAAAGGATTCTTATCTTGAAATCCCTGCATATTTTTCCTTCTCTATGAAAACTAGGCATGGAATTAAGCAAATATTTTTGTTAACTTTCTACAAAACGACGAAACTTTATAGACTGGTCCAAACTGAAAGCATTTGCAGACAACAAAATAAATTTGACCCAAAAATTGAAATTTGTTTTGGGTAGTGTAGAAGACATTGTAGGAAAAGGATAAAATGCTGGTTACTAGCATTTTGTCTTTTTCCCACAATGTTTTCAAAAGTATTCTATGTTAGGGTTGTTAAAACTCATGATTGCATGATAAAGGGTTAAGCAAATATTTTTAGCTCCACTGGCCGAAGGCCAGCGGGCTTATGTCATGGCCCGGTGTCCGTCGTGCGTCCGTTCGTGCGTCCGTCCGTCCGTGCGTCCGTCCGTGCGTTAACTTTTATTTCAAACATCTTCTTCTCTGAAACTACCCATCCAATTTTCATGAAACTTCACAGAAATGATCCTGCCATGGTCCTCTTCAGAATTTCTTGAAAGAATTTGATTCCTTCAAAAACTCTGGTTGCCATGGCAACAAAACTGAAAAATATTGGAAATCTTTAAAAATCTTCTTGTCTGAAACCATAAGGCGTAGGGCTACCAAATTTGGCATGTAGCTTTATGTAGTAGACCTCTATCAAGTTTCTTCAAATTATAGCCCTGGGGTCAAAATTGGCTCTGCCCCAGGGGTCACAAGTTTTACATAGGCTTATATAGAGAAAACTTTAAAAATCTTCCTGTACCAAGCCATAAGGCCTAGAGCTACCAAATTTTGCATGTAACTATATCTAGTGGGCCTCTACCAAGCAGGCCAAAATTTTAGCCCTGGGGTCAAAATTGGCCCCGCTGCAGGGGTAACAAGTTTTACATGGGCGTACATAGTGAGACAAGAAATCTTCCAGTACCTAGCCATAAGGCCTAAAGCTACCAAATTTTGCATTTAGCTTGATCTGGTGGGGGTCTACCAAAAGTGCCCAAATTACAGTCCTGGGGTCAATTTGGCCTCATGCTGGGGGGGGGGGGGGGGGGGGGGGGCAAAGGTGCACAAGATTAACATGGGCTTATATAGGGAAAACTTTTAAATCTTGGTGTACATAGCCATAAGGCTTAGGGCTACCAAATTTTGCATAATTATAGCTCTGTATAGTGGACAACTACAAAGAGGGCCCAAGTTACAACCCTAGGATCAAGTTTGGCCCTGCACTAGGGGTCACAAGTTTTACATGGGTTTATGGAGTGAAAACTTCAGAAACCGTCTTGTTACTAGCCATAAGGCAAGAACTCCCAAATTTGGTCATAAACATGTGCTTATAGGGTGAAAATTAAAAAAATCCTTTTGCTCCTAACCGCAAACCCAAGGGCAAATCTGGAGCACTTTTGATTTTTTTTTTGAAATTAGCCTTGCATTAGGGGTCTTATGTTTTACAGAGGCTTCATATGGACGAAACTTGAAAATCACCGTATTTATAACCATACAGCGTAGACCTGTATTACTTTGGCATGTGGCTTTATCTTGTGGACCTCTACCAGGGTTCAAGTGATTATCGCTCTGGGATCAAAAATGGCTTTTCCCTGCGGGTCTCAACTTTAACATGGGCTTTTACAAAGAAAACTTTGTAAGTCTTCATTTTGAAACCATTTGGCTCAGAATTGAAATGTTTAGTATTTATGGTTTATATTTATAAGCCAGTGGAGCGATGCAGGGCCATCATGGCCCTCTTGTTGTAAAACAGATTACATTTATAGAAAATCTATGATTATATTTTTGATTATTAGAATGTCTAATGTCTAGACTAACCCAGTACTGTACAGTGTTAATCGCTTGCAGAAAAACGATTTTTAAAACTAGGTTTAAGTTGCCAAGTCACTCTATCTTTTGTTTACTTTTTAACTGGCTTTAAAATTCATTTTTCTGCAAGCGACTATTTAATACTTGGGTTGACTATACAATAACAATTTGTCATCTTCACAATAATTTTCATACTCTTAAATGATATGACTCAAATTCAAATGCAGTTTAACATCCACTTTGTTTACATTGGGTCGCTACTGGGCCTTTAACTCTTTACCAAATGACAAAATTTTAGACATGTCCAAACTGAAAGCAGTTGCAGATGACAACATAACTGACTTGAAAATTGGAATGGTAGAAAACATGGGAAAAGCAGGAAATTCTGGTTACTAGCATTTTCTCGTTTTCCCACGATGTTTTCAAATGTCCGATTTCCCAGGATCGTTTAAACTCGAGATTATGTGGTAAAGGGTTACCTGTTAACCAAATAACAAAAGTTTGGACTTGACCAAATTGAAAGCATTTGCCGGTGACAAATTAAATGTAGTTCAAAAGATGACTTCTGTTTTTGATACGGTAGAAAACATTGTTCAGAAAAGAGAAAATGCTGGTTACCACCATTTTCTCCTTTTCCTATAATGTTTTCAAAAGCCTCCTTCAGGTTCATTAGAACTTGGGATTTCTCCTTTTTTCACAATGGTTTCTGCCCTGTCAAAGACAAATATAATTACTGGAGCTACATTTGATTTGTCGTCCGCATAATTATGGTTTCAAGTTAGACAAGCCCAAAATTTTGTCTTTTAGTAAAGAGTTCAAGCAAGGAATAATTAAAACCCATAAATCTTACAGTCAAAAACCACCTAAACATTTCCCTAAAATGCCCATTCACATGACCTTCTTTGAATATAAATACATCGAGAGAGATGGAGAAATTGATCATCTTGATAATTGTCACATTGTCACAATTTATCAGAAATTTCTACAAGGCCAGAATGTTTCAGTCTTGTCACAGTTTTCTTCCGTTAGTGCCCTGCACCCCAGTACCGTAGGGTCATTATCAAAACAAGTTTAAAGTTTTGTCGTCTGATAAAGAGTTAACCCTCTACCAAACAATCCCCAGTTTTCATAATTTAGAAAGAAAGCTTTTGAAAACACAGTGGGAAAAGGAGAAAATGCTGGTAACCAACATTTTCTCCTTTTCCCACCATGTTTTTATCTTTTTAAATCAAAATCCCATCATTTTAGTCGTATTTAATTTGTTGTCTACAACATCTTTCAATTTGGACCAATCTAAAATTCTGTCATTTTGTAAAGAGTTAACCCTTTCCCAAACAACAAATTTTGGACTGGTCCAAATTGGAAGAGCTTGCAGACGACAATTTTAAATTTGATGAAAATGGCAGAAAGGTCTCAAAAAGGGTAGAAAACACTGTGGTAAAAGGAGAAATTGCTCATTACGAGCAATTTCTCCTTTTCCCACAGTGTTTTCAAAAGACTTGTACTGCAGACTCGTGAAAACCAGGGCTTGTTTGGGAAAGGGTTAACGTTTTAATGTCTGGTAAAGAGTTAATCTATAGCTTGTACTGTATTATGTAGAAGTATACCACCCTTAGTGGAAACAATTAAAGATAGGTAATATTTTACCCAGGGTGCAATTTGTAAACGGACGTAAATGGTCACCCCTCTTGACTTACCGTAGTTGGGCAATAAATATGATACCATTCTCATTCAGCGGAATTAATGAAGCATGGAGGAAATGGAAGTGATTGTTTCACGATATTGTCAGCAAGTCTTCAAAGCAGACGCAAATAAACCATTGTCTGACGGAATAAAAATGTTCAGAGAAGTGCCATGTATATTTAATGTCTTTGATAGATAGTGGAGTTAAATAATTAGAATTTTACCAGCTATTTCAGAAAAATGTAAAATTGATATTTTGTGATGTAAAAAAGTTTCATGACTGGAAAAAGAAATTGGAAAAATGAATGTCACTGTGCTTAGAAAATGTGATGGATTATTTACCAGCTAATGCAGAAAAATGTAAAATTGATATTTTGTGATAAAAGAAAAAGTTTCATGATTGGAAAAAAAAATGGAAAAATGAATGTCACCGTGCTTGGAAAAAAAAAATGGAAAAATGAATGTCACCGTGCTTGGAAAATTTGACAGATTAATTTAATCATAAATGTTAGGATAAAAAAATGGGTGGGGCTTCCTCTGCTCTAAATTGCACTTCCAAGAAAAAGGATAAAAATCAGAAATTAGGGGACAAAAAGGATTCATTGGTCTCACCACCTGTACAAAGGCCTAAAGAAAGGCCACCATCAGAGGTATTGATGCTTATTTTTCCTTTTAACCTTAATGATAAAATTAAACTCTTTACCAAACGACAAAAGTTTAGACTACTCCAAATTGAAAGCAGTTGCAGATGACCAAAAAAAAATGTGACTGAAAAATTGAAATTTGTTTTTGGAAGGGTAGAAGACAATGTGGGAAAAGGAGAAAATGCTGGCCACCTGCATTTGCTCCTTTTCCCACAATGTTTTCAAAAGGCTTCTTTCTCAGGGTCGTTAAAAGTCGGGATTGTGTGCTAAAGAGTTAAACAAAGAACAAGGTATGACTTGGCTAAATTGAAAGCACTTGCAGAGGACAAATTAAATATGGCTTAACCTTTAACCAAACAACAAAATTTTAGACTTGTCCAAATTGAAAGCATTTGCAGATGAAAAATTTAATGTGGCTCAAATGGTGAAATTTGTCTTTGATAGGGTAGAAAACATTGTTGGAAAAGGAGAAAATGCTGGTTACCAGCATTTTCTCCTTTTCCCACAATGTTTTCAAAAGGCTTTTTGCTCAGGGTCATTAAAAGTCAGGATTGTGTGGTAAAGGGTTAAAGGATGAAATGTCTTTGAAAAGGGGAGAAAACATTGTGGGAAAAGGAGTAAATGCTGGTTACCAGCATTTACTCCATTTTCACAGGATCATTTTACCCTTTACCACACAATCCCGACTTTTAACGACCCTGAGGAAGGAGCCTTTTGAAAACATGGTGAGAAAGGGACAAAATGCTGGTAACCAGCATTTTCTCCTTTTCCCAAAATGTTTTCTACTCTTCCTAAAACAAATTTCAGTTTTTGAGTCGCATTAATTTTGTCGTCTGCAAAAGCTTTCAATTTGGACTGGTCTAAAATTTTGTCGTTTGGTAAAGAGTTAAATATGGGATTGTTTGGTGAAGGGTAAAGACTTGGCCAAACAGAAAGCATATACAGTCAACAAACGAAATTTGCCTCAAAAGATGAGATGTGCCCTTTAACCCTTTACCAAACAATCCCAAGTTTTAACGACCCTGAAAAAGAAACCTTTTTAAAAACATTGTGGAAAAAGAAGAAAATGCTGGTAACCATCATTTTCTCCTTTTTCCACAATTTTTGCTACTCCATCAAAGACAGATTCCATCATTTGAGCCACATTGAATTTGTAATCTGCAATTGCCTTCAGTTTGGACCCGTCTGAAAATTTTTAGTGTGGTAAAGAGTTAATAGGTAGAAATTATTTTGGGAAAAGAAGAAAATGGTTGTAACTCATTTTTTCCACAATGTTTTCCATAAACTTGTATAGCAGGGTTGTTTAACTCTTTACCACACAATCCCAACTTAATGACCCTCAGAAAGAAGCCTTTTGAAAACATTGTGGGAAAAGGAGAAAATGCTGGTAACCAGCATTTTCTCCTTATCCCACAATGTTTTCTACCCTTCTTAATACAAACTTCAATTTTTCGGTAACATTTATTTTGTCGTCTGCAAAAATGCTTTCAATTTGGACCAGTCCAAAATATTGTCATTTGGTAAATGGTTAAACACAGGATTCTTTGATAAAAGGTTAACCTTGTTTGTTATGACAGCATTTGCAGACAACAAATTAGAAATGGCTGAAATGATGGGATGTTGTTACTAAATGGGAAAATGTCAGCTTCTTCTTAAGGAAGCTGAAAATTGTTTTTCTCATGTTTTTGATCAAATCAGGCTCTACAGAACATGCATGAGTGCAGTAAATGATGACATTTTCTGGCCCAAACACATTACAAATGGCATTATTTGCATCTATTTTTAGTGCCTGAAAATGACTTGATACATTTCTGTAGCTGTCAGATGGTTTGCTCTTTACTAGATAAAAAGAATTTTTAGACTAATTCGAATTTAGATCATTTGCAGACAGCAATTAAAAGGTGACTCAAATGATTTGATTTTCTTTGAAAAGGTTGCAAACATTGTGGGAAACAGAGAAAATGCTGGTAACCAGCATATTCTTCTTTTCTTACATTGCTTTCAAAAAGCTTTTTCCTCAGGTTCCTTAACTCTTTACCAAACGACAAAATTTTAGTCCTTTTCCCACAGTGTTTTCAAAAGACTTTTTCGTTAGGGTCGTTAAAAGTTGGGATTGTGTGGTAAAGGGTTAACAAACAAGGGAAATGTTTAAAGAAAAACAAATTTCTTTTTTTAGCTTAATATGTGTTCTGGAAAAAATAACTTCAAAGTATGACTCGGCCCTGTTTTAGTCCACTTCTGTATCTTTGTCTGTGTCTGCATTGAGTGCAAAACTTTGACATTTTCTCATATCTCTGATATTACTGAAGATATTTACTTGAAACTTGGGCTAGTTAGTTGTAAACTTTCAAAAGTTTAACTTATGATTAAAGGGCAGGTAACTATCAAACCATTTTTGACATAGTTATACCCCTTTTTCACCATGTAATTTTCACCTGCAGGCAAGTGTTGGCAGCGGAATGCAGAGTTCTTTTTTTTTTTGACAAGTGTATTTATCTTTGTTCCAAACAAGGCTGTGTTTAAACTCTTTCTCAAAAGACAAAATTACAGACTGGTCCAAATAGTAAGTATTTGCAGACAACAAATGTAACAAAGAAAACATTGTGGGAAATGCAGGTATTCAGTATTTTCTCCTTTTCCCAAAAGTTTTCTACCAGTTCAAATACAGAAATATTCTTTTCTGGAAACACTCAATTAATTGTCTGCAAATTCAGTCTCAGTTTGATCTGGTCTAGAATTTTGTTCTTGGATAAAGAGTCAAGTCTTTCAGATTTCCATTAAAGGCATTGTATTCATACATTTATCACATGTTTGACTGTTAAACATATTAACTCTTTACCAAATGACAAAATTTTGGACTTGCTCAAATTAAAAGTCTTTGCAGACAACAAAATAATTGTTACTCAGAAAGAAATATTAACTTTGGGAAGGGTAGAAAACATGATGAGAAAAGGAAAAAAAGGTGTTTACCAGCATTTTCATCTTTTCCCACAATTTTTTCAAACGGTCTCTTCCTTGGGGTTGCTAAAACTCTTGTGTGGTAAGGGATTAAATCATCTGCAAACAGAATAAAGCTCTGGACATTGTAAATAAAGCTTAATTCTTTACCATACAATAAAATTTTTGACTGGTTCAAATTGAAAGCAATTGCAGACGACAAAATAAACGGGACTCAAAAATTTAAATTGTGTTGGAAAGAGTAGAAAACATTATGAGAAAGGAGAAAATGCTGGTTACCTTCAAGGTCGTTAAAAGTTGGGATTGTGTGGTAAAGGGTTAACTGTATGCCAAATGACAAAATTTTAGATTTGTCCAAATGCAAAGCATTTGCAGATGACAAATTAACTGTGGCTCAGATGGTGTTATTTGTCTTTGAAATAAAACATTGTGGGAAAAGGCAAAAATTATGGTAACCAGTATTTCTCATTTTCCCAATATGTTTTCAAAAGCCTGTTTGTCCAGGGTTATGAGCCAGGCTCCTGTGGCTCAGTAGGTAGCATTCAGGACTTAAGAACAGGGGTCGGTGGTTTGATCCCCAACTCAGCCAAATTCTTTCTGAGGACTGATGATAGGCACTGCGAAAGGATTCATTGCTCTGTCACCGCTGATCATTGTTTCAGTGATAGTTATGTGGGAAAGTAGCCAGTGGCTTGGAAAGAATATTGTGCGTAGTACTGGTAGAAGAAACTAGGAAAGCATGGGTAGGTGCACTGGTCGCCTCGATAAAACTGAAATAATGTTGAAAAACGGCATTAACCCTTTCCCACACAATCCCGACTTTTAACGACCCTGTGAAAGAATCCTCTTGAAAACATTGTGGGAATAGGAGAAAATGCTGGTTACCACTAGTTTCTCCTTTTCCCACAATGTTTTCTACCCTTCCCAAAACAAATTATAGTTTTTCATTCTTATATATTGTGTCATCTGCAGTTGCTTTAAATTTGAACCAGTCTAAAATCATTTTGTTTGGTAAAGAGATAAACACCATACAATCAATCAATCAGGCCAGGGTTATGAAAACGTGGTAAACTTTTAATAAATCTATACTTAATGTTCTCATCCTCAATGTGATAAATGACTGTCAACTGTACTAAGCAGATGACCAAACTATGAAGACAATTAACTCTTTACCAAATGCCAAAATACTAGACTCAATGAAACTGAGAGTATCTGCAGACGACAAATTCAACATTGATTGAGATAAGCTGAGGATCTTTCATGGGGGGAGAAAACATTGTGGGAAAAGCAGAAAATGCTGGTTAGTGGCATTTTCTCCTTTTCCCACAATGCTTTCAGAATGTTTGTCTTGATAATGTCTTGGACACGTAGAAAATTGGGTTTCATCAAGTGAAAAAGTAGGTCATGGGGCCAAATCTTAGAAAAACCTTGTGTGCACCCTAGAGGCCACATTTCCAGCCTGATACTCATGAAATTAGGACAAAATGGTTGTCATGGTGATATCTTGGACAAGTTTGAAATAGGGCCATGTCCGGTCAGATAGTAGGGTCACTTTCATTCATTTGTTTTACATCATTAAAACCAGGATGTCTTCAGCTTTATTAACTGTAGATGACTTTACTCAAGTCAGCACTTTAGGGCCAAAGGCCCTCTTGTCAGTAGTTTACCAGGAAATAATGGTGGATTATGGTTTGATAGTTTCACTGTTTCTACCTGTGAATTTACCGATTGATAAACTCTTTAGTACAGAAATACCAAGAGCAGGGGTTAGACGCATGAAATAAATAGAATATTTGGATTTTTTTTGGAGAAAGATCGAAATTTATTTGTGCCACTCGTGAAAAGGTCTTTTTTTTTGGAGAAAGATCGAAACTTATTTCATTGAAGGAACATCATACAGTAAATTTTTCACAAGTGGTTGTGCCACTTGTGAAAATATTACAGATGATGTTCATTCATTGAAATAAATTTCCATCTTTTATGAAAGCTTTGAAAATGTTGAAGTAGAAGGTATTGCCTTTAACAGATATTACTGCTCTTTTGCCTTTTTTTAAGCTGTATACTGGATTCTCTACGAAAAAATCCCCTGATTTGATATTTCTAAAAACAATGCAGGAAAAGGTGAAAATGCTGATAAGCAGCATTTTCTTATTTTTCCACAATGTTTTCTACCCTATTCATAGACACATCCCATCATTTGAGCCACATTTAATTTGCCATCTGTAAATTCTATCAATATAGACTAGTTTATAATTTTGTCGTCTGGTAAGAGTATAGCAATATTATTTTCAAAGATCAAAATTTTGCACATATCAGCTTTAATCTCATGCTTAATATTTGCCGTCTGAAGTTTTTTGTTTGCCATTGGCTTAATTTGTAGATAATTACAAATTGATACAGATTACAGTTGGTTTGTGATTGACATTTTACCCTTTACCAAACAATCCAGTGTTTGGGGAAGTCTTTTGAAAACATTGTGGGGAAAGGATATTTGGGGAAGTAGTCTTTTGAAAAGATTGTTGGGAAAGGAGAAAATGCTGGTAACCAGGATTTTCTCCTTATTTAACAATATTTTTTGCCCTTTCACTCAGGAAATCCATGACTTGTACCACATTTTATTTGTCGTCTGCAGATGCTTCAAATTAGGACAAGTCCAGAACTGTGTAGTAATGCTAAAAAGGGTTGGCACCTCCTGAAACAAATTGGCAGCGGGTGACTTTAAAATTGGGACATATTAAGATGAATGTAGGTTTATCACTGGAATACAGGTGAAAAGACTGTGCTAAAAGGAGAAACTGCTGTTATGCGAAATTCTTCCTTTTGCAGCAATGTTTTAAATCTGCTTTTACTGCAAGACAAAAAGGTCGTCTGCAGGAGGTAATGAGTTAACCCCTTACCAAACTATCAAGTTTTAATGACCTTGAAGAAAAGGCCTTTTGAAAACATTGTGGGAAAAGGAGAAAATGCTGGTAACCAACATTTTCTGCTTTTCCCCCAATGTTTGCTATCCTTCCTTTCAAAACAAATTTAAATTTTTGAGTCATGTTTATTTTGTCATCTGCAAATGCTTTGAATTTTGGACTAGTCTAAAAGTTTGTTGTTTTGGAAAGAGTTAAGCCTCTACCAAACAATACAATGTCTCTTAGACCCTTATAATAAGGGCTTCCAAAAACATTGTGGGAAAAGATGAAAATGCTTGTAAACCAGCATTTTCTCCTTTTCTGATAATTCGTTCTACAGGTTGACTTAAATGTCCTCATTTGAATCACTTTTAATTTGTTGTCTGCAAATGCTTTCAGTTTGCACATAATCTAACATTTTGCCATTTGGTAAAAGATTAACTGGAACATGGCCATATCTCAGACTATATCTAAAGTCTTTGTTCAAAGGCTGTACTTTGAAATTTTTGTCATTTTTATGCCCATTTTTGCCTACATATACACTTATTTCATCTATCAATCTCTGTGACAATCTTGCTAACTCTGTCAGCAGGCCCACAGGGCAGCAGTTCAAATCTTAGCTTGACCAAAATTCTTTAGATTTGATGATTAAATTGTGAAAAGCAGTTTCATAATAGAACTGAGATGAACTGTTAAAGATACACCCTTACTTGTTTTCAGTCAGTTTTTCACCCATTTCATCTTTTTTTGATAAGATTATAATCATTCTTGTATCTTCTGCAGAAGTTTGCCCCTGGCATCTGCAAGGTTGCACAGATTACGAAGGATAGAAAATGCATTTCATTTTCTGGAGGCCTTCAAAGAAATCGCTTTCGTAACAATGTTTCAGGTTGTAAATAAGGACAATTCTCTACCCCTTGCACCATTTATATTGGTAATTTATATAATGTTTAAACAGCTGACTAAATTCTAAGCCATTCCACACATTGTCAAATTTTAACAGTGTTTATTTCTTTCTGGCTGTAAGGATGTATCTTCAACTCTACCATTTGCAGATGACAAAATTAGATGTGTGTCACAGGATAGGATTTGTCACTGAAAGGGTAGAAAAAATTGTTGGAAAAGGAGAAAATGCTGCTTACCAGCATTTTGTCCTTTTGCCATATTAAATGTTTTCAAAAGCTCTCTTCTTCGGCGTAGTTAGAACACAGGATTGTTTGGTAAAAGGTTTAATTGTAAAAAGCTTTTTTAGAATAGAACTGATGAACTGTTAGCTCTATACCAGACAAAAATTTGGACATGTTCAAATTGAAAGTATTTGCACATGACAAATTGAATGTGAGTAAAATGATGGGATTTGTCACTGAAAGTGTAGTAAACATGGTGGGAAAAAGAGAAAATGCTGGTTACCAGCATTTTCTCCTTTTCCCACAATGTTTTCAAAATTAATGCATTCTTCTTTAGGGTGGTTAAACCTCAGAATAGTGTGGTGAAGGTTTAATCTTACAAAGCAGCAATGGACTTTTTTGTATAAAATCTTCATTACAGACTTGATGGCTGTGTTAAAAGCTCATTGTCCTTGAGTTTTATTTCTAGCTTGACCAAAGATTTGTTTTTTACCCCAAAGAAAGTATAGATTAGTGCAAAAATCTTATGTGCACATTATATGACAATGTTGATGTGGATAGCAGATTGCAATGAGTGGCTTGATATTAATTATGTGCAAAGAGCAAGTATACCTGTAAAATGTGTCGGTATGGTAAATTTGCAATAGGGCCAGGCATCACAGGCGTTCGTTTTGTGACGAACTTTGCCAACTATATGATGTAATATATAAGACATCATATAGTTGGCAAAGTTCGTCACAAAACAAATGCCTGTGGCAGGCATACAGTTATACTTCAGATAGAAACAACATAAACAGTATAAAGTACTAACATGGTTCAGTGTTAGTCTTATGGCACAGCTTGACCGAAGATGGGTCTAGTCATTTAGCTCTATTTGCTGTCCACCTGACCCTGTATCACAGGCCTTTGAAGCTCCATTGGTCTACCAAGGAACACTGACATTTTCGATGGTCAATCATGAAACACTGTTACTAAATATAGCACATTAGTGCATCCCCTCTATATTGTAATATAATAAATATTATATACAATATAGAGGCAGTGTGCAAGTGTGATGTTTGTAGTAATGGTGTCCAATGATCAAGCAATAAAAATTTAGGCATTCCCTGGCAGACCAGTGGCCTATGGTCATACCTACATAAGACACGGATTTTGCTTATGGATTGAAAACATTTGGATACAAGTGAAAAACTGCATCATACAAGAAATGACTTTTGTTTAACCAAAAATGTATTTTGAATCTATTCTGTTTTAACACACATGCTTTATACATCATGTATATAGAGTCAGAATTAAGAACTTAAAGTAAAACGTTTAGGCGTTGCCAGACAATCCTGTGTTTTTACAGCCCCGAGGAACCTGCATTTTCTGCTTTTCCTACATTTTCTACCCTCCGAAACAATTGAGCAACAATTTTTATTGTTGTATTTGAGTCATACTCTGATAAAAGGGGGTTTAATCATCTCTATGAGGCTTTGCACTAAGCATTCATCTCATAATTAGGGATCCATAAAATCTATTATGTCTAACAAACGACTGAATTATGAGGTAGACTGGTTCTTTGACATGCAGAAAATTAACCAAAAGCAAAAAGTCTGTAGTCTATACAGGCTGACCTGTGTCAATACTTCTTGCAGATGCATTAGGCCTCCTTTCAGAGTGTATGTGGCTCAAATGGTGCAATTTTTCTTTGATAGGGTAGAAAACATTGTGGGAAAAGGAGAAAATGCTGGTTACCACAATGTTTTCAAAAGGCGTCTTTCCCAGGGGCGTTAAAAGGCGGCATTGTGCGGTAAAGGGTTAATATTCGTGAGTCAGAAATTTCATCATCTGGTGAAGATTTATCAAGCCAGAGCTTAACTTATAACCAAACAACAAAAGTTGAGACTTGTCCAAATCCAAAGTATTTACAGATAACAAACAACATGGCTCAAACAGTAGAAATTGTCTTTGAAAAGCTAGAAACCTGCTGGTTACCAGCGTTTTCTTCTTTTTCGATCATTTTTTCAAAAGCCGTAGGTGGTCTTGTGTAGTCTGGTACCCTGCCGTACTACAAGAGTATGTCAGGCAAAGCCCAATAATGGCGACCCCCGTTGGTAATATGCAGAGGTAACGTGATATTGTTATTTCACATGATCAAATCGGATCATAGGGTGAATTCAAAGCAGATTGCTTGCAATAAAGTCATGGCAGTGAGTTTTTCTACTTGTTCTTTTGTAGCAAGAAAAACTACATATCAGAAATGCTTGAAGTATCCAAAATGTCAATGGACCTATATAACGTCTGAAAACAGGGCTACTTTTAAAATGATTTATAGTCGAATTCATATTTAAACCATATCCCAACAGTACATTTTAGATTCGGTAATATATTTTTTGTACAAAAATGATCTCATTTTATTAAGTGATCAAACTGGATCACATGAAACTGGGGAAAACGATGAAGCACTTAGTGGTCCGCTTGAGGAAACCTAGGAGGCCCTCGTAATTGCAATTTGCCTGATCCGATAACGTAGTGGTAGGGGCAGGTAATCCAGACTAGGTCTTGTGTAGCTCAATGGTAAAGTGTAGGACTCATCGTCTAGAGGTTCTGGATTTGAGCCTCACTGGAAGCCCTGGGAGTGTCCTTGAGCAAGAAACTTCAGAGCCCTGGTGAAACTCAGGACATACATGTACATGAATAAACTAGCTGTTGCCATGATATGACTAAAATAAGTCGGGTAAAACACCATTCAATCAATCGATCAACAGTCTTCATTTTAAGGGTTGTTGAAGTTCAGGATTCTTTGTTAAACACTTAAGCGTTAGTATGTTTTTCAAAGAAAATCAATGGTTGGTAAATTTTGTTCCAATTACTGTCCCTGTTTCAGTTGTCTATATTGTTGATTTACAGTGCCCCCAGTTTAATTGAAGACTTGTTCCAATGGTTTACTGTGTTAAAATGAGGTTTTGATAATCAATAGATATTCAATTATGTGACTGACATATTTATCATTCGGCCTCTTGGGTTACCCTTTTTTCCTGTTCTTTTTTATTACTGAAGAATGCAATAAATGTAGCAGAATGTGTGGATTAGGTCCATTCCTTTTTAGCTTGGCAGTTTTTGAAGAAAATGTACATGTACTGTCATAGCCCTGGTGCCATCATCTGTGTCGTCTGCATCAGTGTTTGCGTCGTGCAAAAAGTTTGACATTTTTCAAGATCTCTGTCACTACTGAAGGTATTTACTTCAAACTTGGACTACTTGTTAGCTTTCAAAAGGGGCCCATACAACAGTTGCAGGTAGCCATCCAAATATTTTTAATGCAGTTATGCCCCTTTTTTGACTGATAATTTTCAATGAAAATCAAATAACTGAAGCTGAGCATTGGCATCCATGTGTGGTGCTCTTGTTTATCTGTGCACCAAACAATCAGGTATTTCAGTGACCCCGAGGATGAAGGCTATTGAAAGCATTTTCACCTTTTCCAACAATATTTCTTTTTAAAGCCTTTTTCCTCAAGGTAGTTAAGCTCAGGATTGTGTCAATGCTTTCACTTTGGAAAGTCTAGAATTTTGTCCTGGTAAGGATTTAATGATTGATTCAGTGCAACAAATGATGTGGGTGGCAAATACATTGTACAGGAAATTTGATGTAACCGTCATCCACTGACAATTATGTTTACCAGATCTTTTTGATACCATTCCTTGTACATGATGTAATTACTTAAAAAAACCTATAGAATTAATAAATAATTCAATGAAAAAGTATTAACCCTTTACCAGGTGACAAAATCTGAGACGTTCCTAATTTGATAGCAGTTGCAGATGACAAATCAAATGTTGCTCAGGTAATGATTGTTGTCTCTGAGATAATGGAAATCATTATGAGAAAAGGAGGCAACGCTGCTTGCCAGCATTGTGTCCATTTTCTGCAATGATTTTCCCATGGTCTTTATAACTCAGGATTGCCTGGTAATTTAGATTAATGCTTACCAAACATTCCTGTTTTTTTAACGACCCAGACGAAAAAGTCCTTTGAAAACACTGAGGAAAATAGAGATGATGCTGGTTACCAGCATTTTCTTTCATCCGGCAATGTTTTCTACCTTTTCAAACATTAATTTTGTCATTTCAGCAACATTGAATTTGTTGTCTGCCTATCTTTCAATTTGGACAAGTCTAACATTTTGTTGTATGGTAAAGAGTTACTAGTAATTAGCTTGATGGATTTCATATTTGGATGATATCTTGGTTATTAAACCCTTTATAGTGAAAAAATCTTTGCGATATAGGGATATCTAAACTGAATTAACCCTTAACCCTTTCCCAAACAAGCCCTGGTTTTCACGTGTCTGCACTACAAGTCTTTTGAAAACACTGTGGGAAAAGGAGAAATTGCTCGTAACGAGCAATTTCTCTATTTCCCAAAGTGTTTTCTACCCTTTTTAAGACCTTTCTGCCTTTTTCATCAAATCTAAAATTGTTGTCTGCAAACTCTTTCAATTTGGACCAGTCCAAAATTTGTCGTTTGGGAAAGGGTTAAACGCAATCTCGCCTTTTAACGACCATTAGAAAAAAAGCCTTTTGAAAACATTGTGGTAAAAGGAAAAAATGCTGGTTTCCAGCATTTTCTCCTTTTCCCACAATGTTTTCTATCCTTCACAAAGCTAATTTCAGTTTTTGAGTCACATTTATTTTGTCATCTGCAAATGCTTTGAATTTAGACTAGTCTGAAATTTTGCTGTTTGGTAAAGAGTTAACCCCATACCACAAAATCCAGAGTTTTAATTACCTTGATGAAGGAGGCTATGGAAAATGTAATTAAAACAGAAAATGCTGGTAACCAGCATTTTCTCCTTTTCCCAAAATGTTTTCTACCCCTCAAAAGACAAATTTCAGTTTTTGAGCCATGTTTAAGTTGTTGTCTGCAAATTTAGGCTTTGAATTTGGATCATTTTACAATTGTGTTGTTTGGTGAAGAGTTAGGTTGTATATACAAGCAATAAAGGTTTCTGGAGTCATCACTTGCAGAAGAAACATCATATATGGCTCAAAAGATACGATTTGCCCTTGAAAGAGGAGAAAACATTGTAGGAAAAAGAGTTAGTGCTTGTCACAAGCAGTTTCTCCTTTTCTGACAATGTTTTCAAAAGCTTTCTTCTTTTGGGACCTTAAAACTGGAGATTGCATGGTAAAGGTTAACCCTTTACCAAACAAATTCTGAGTTTCAACAGCCCTGAGAAAAAATGGCAGTTGAAAACTTTGTTGGAAAAGGAGAAACTCCTGTTCACAAGCATTTCCTCCTTTTCTTTCAAAAGTTCCCAATTTTTGAAAGGCAAATTTCATCATTTGAGGCCCTGGAGTTATTTCGCCGTCTATAAAAGTTTTTAATTCAGAGAAGTCTGAAATCTTGTTGTATGGTATTATAAACAGTTCACGTAAAACATTTTTTGATGTTGTTCATGTGGGAAAGCATTCAGTGCTGGTAAAAGAAACTCCAGCAGTGCATGAGTAGATGCAGTTTTATATCTGAAATAATGTTGAAAACAGTGTTAACTCTTTACCAAACAACAAAATTTTTGACTAGTCAAAAATTCGAAACATTTGCAGACAACAAATTAAAGGTGGCCCAACTGATGAAATTTGTCATGATAGGTTAGAAAACATTGTGGAAAAAGGAGAAAATGCTGGTTACCAGCATTTTCTCCTTTTTCCCACTATGTTTTCAAAAGGCCACTTTCTCAGGGTCGTTAAAGGTCGGGATTGCATGGTAAAGAGTTAAACACCAAACAAACTGATGCACTATACTTTCTGCAAGAGCTAACTGGTTTGAGTTGTAATCATGTCCATTTTATATGTTACAAGTACCCCATATAAATGTACATTTTATGTCTCATTTGTATTAACTCTTTACCACACAATCCCGACTTTTAATGACCCTGAGGAAGTTAGCTTTTGAAAACATTGTGGGAAAAGGAGAAAATGCTGGTAACCAGCAGTTTCTCCTTTTCCCACAATGTTTCCTACCCCATCAAAGACAAATCTCATCATTTGAATCACATTTAAATTGTCGTCTGCAAATGCTTTGAATTTGGACATGTCTACATTTTTGTTGTTTGGTAAAGGGTTGATTACCATTAATGTTCACAGTTGAGAAGAGACTTTCACATTTTACAATGTTTTTGTTTGACTGACTAGTTAACCTGAATTAGAAAGTATCCAATTTCAATTATCATAGTGTAATTGTGACTGATTACCCTTCACTTTACAAATAAAACTTTTTTGGGCTGCTTAACCTCTTGCCAAACATTCCTGAGTTTTGATAGCCCTGAGGTAAAAAACCTTTTGCAAACATTGTGGGTTAACCTCTTAACCAAACAATCCCAAGTTTTAATGACCCTAAGGTAAAAAGCCTTTTGAAAACATAGTGAGAAAAGAAGAAAATGTTGGTAACCAGCATTTTCTCCTTTTCCTGCAATGTTTTCTAACCTATCATAGATAAATCCCATTTAACACTACCACACAATCCTGAGTTTTAATGGCCCTGAGGTAGAAGGCTTTGGAAAAGGTGGGAAAAGGAGAAAATGCTGGTAACCAGCATTTTTTCCTTTTCCCACGATGTTTTCTTCCATTTTCCAAGACAAATTCCATCATCATTAGTTAATGGCTACATTCAATTTTTCATCTGCAAATGCTTTCAATTTCTCCAAGTCTTAAATTTTGCAGTTTGGTAAGGAGTTACATCACGTTTTACTGTCTGCAAATGTTTTCAAGTTTGACAAGTCTAAGTATTTTTTGTATTTGTACTGGAGCTTAATGCCGTTTTAACAGCTCAGGTCGTATGGCGGCGGTCAGTGCACCTATGCGTGTGTTTCCTGGCTTTCTCACACTATAGTACTGACACAACTTTCTTTCCAAGTCACTGACTACTTTTCCAGCATGAATCGGAGATGAGAGGCAAAAAATCACCACAGAGCAAGTTTGCCTCGACCGGGTATTGAACTCACAACCACCAGGTCATGAGTCAGATACACAAACCACTGAGCTACCCAGGCGGTCTGACAAGTCTAAGATTGTATTATTTGGTAAAGAGTTAATTGTACAAAAAGACTCTTTTGGGTTGCTGTAAGTGACAGGTCGTGAAACAAATATGGGAAGAAGAAGAAATTGCCTCAGACTGTTGTTTCCAATAAGATCCAAATTATTGCTATTTAACCTTTTACCACACAATCCCGACTTTTAACGACCCCGAGATAGAAGCCTTTTGAAAACATTGTGGGAAAAGGAGAAAATGCTGGTAACCAGCATTTTCTCCTTTTCCCACAATGTTTTCTACCCTTCCCTAAACTAATTATAGTTTTTCAGTCACATATATTTTGCCGTCTGCAAATGCTTTCAGTTCGGACAAGTCTAAAATTTTGTCGTTTGGCTTTTGTCCAGAATATCTTGGCCAAGTGGACTATGTAGATAAAAAATCAGTCTGCACTTTTTGTGCTGTCTGATCTCGATTTACATTGTCTGCAAAGGCTACTATAATTGTGATAGATGCTTTAGCACTTTACCGTGCAGAAAAATTTTAGACTTGACTATACCGAAAGAATTTTCAGACAAGTCAAATATTTTTCTAATTATAGTATTTATCCTTGAATAGGTAGAAAACATTGTGGGAAAATGTTTTCAAGTCTTTTCAATCAGGGTCATTAAAACTCAGGATTGTGTGGTAAAGAGTTGAGTGATAAATATTAATAAGTTTAAAATTTTGCCATACGGTAAGCACTAATTTAGTTCACATGAAAGCAATAGATTAAAAATCACATGAATTATTGCCATACGGTAAGCACTAATTTAGTTCACATGAAAGCAATAGGTTAAAAATCACATGAATTATTCAAGCTGTTTGTACAGGTTTCTGTGTTTTGCCATTTAAACCTGCCCTATTGAACTTATTCTCCACCCACAAATTTAACCCAGCACCGTACATATCTTTTTTTTGTCTTACAATAGACCACTATTGAATACATTGTGGTAAAAGTGAAAATTGCTCAAAATATATATTTTTTTGTGAGTGAAATTCTAAATTTCTTTGTATTATTAACCCTTTACCACACAATCCCGACTTTTAACGACCCTGAGGAAGATGGCTTTTGAAAACATTGTATGAAAAGAAGAAAATGCTGGTAACCAGCATTTTCTCCTCTTCCCACAATGTTTTCTAATCTATCAAGGGCTATCATTTTTGGGGCTACCTTTAATTTGTCATCTGCAAATGCTTCCAATTTGGACCAGTTTAAAAATTTTCAGTGTAGCAATAAGACATAAATAATTGCAGTTTCAGCTTACTCTTGTCCAGGGTCTGTATTCACTGACTGTTCTTTAGAACATTCTGTTTTGTACAGTCTGATCCTGATCTACAATAGCTGCAAAGGCAATGTTGTGAAAGGCACTTTAAGGGCTAATATTTTACAAGTATTTTTTTCAATTGTTTTTGTCTAGACCAGGGACACTGAATGGCTCATTGTCCTTGGGATGCATATGCTGGTGACCGGCATTTTCTCCTTATCCAACAATGTTTTCTACCCTTTTAAAGACAAATCCTACCAGCTGAGCCGCACTTAAATTGTTGTCTGCAAATGCTTTGAATTTGGACTTCTTAAATTTTGTTGTCTGTTTAAGATTTAATTGTATGTCTGGCTGGTGTCCATTGTCATTGTAACAATGGCCTGTCAGTCAGGTGTCCCCAGATATCTATCTATCTGTTCTTATTTACCCCGGTTCCTGCATTAATGATACAATGATATATTTGAGCCATGCTCGGGAAAAAGGGGTTTAACCCCTTACCGTACAATGCCGCCTTTTGACGCCCCTGGGAAAGAAGCCTTTTAAAAACAATGTGGGAAAAGGAGAAAATGCTGGTAACAAGCATTTTCTCCTTTTCCCACAGTTTTCTACCCTATCTAAGAAAAGTTGCACCATTTGAGCCACACTGAAATTGTCGTCTGCAAATGCTTTCAATTTGGACAAGGCTAAAATTTTGTTGTCTGGTAAAGGGTTAACCCTTTACTACACAATGCTGATTATTAACGACCATGAAGCCATGAAGGAGCAGCCTTTTTAAAACATTGTGGGAAAAGGAGAAAATGCTGGTAACCAGCATTTTCTTATTTTCCCACAAAGTTTTCCACTCTATGAAAGATAATAATTCTCAATTTTTTTATTACATTTAATTTGTCGTCTGCACTTGCTTTCAATTTTGACTAGTCTAAAATTTTTTTGTTTGGTAAAGAGTTAATGCATCTCATGGTACATGATACCAAGCAAGTTATCATACAACAAGGATCCATAAAATATAATTTGTCTTACAAACAATTGAATAATGAGGTAGACTGACCCTTGGACAGAAAATTTATATATATGATAGAGCAATGTTGGATACATCCCGACGTCGTTTCAACTTGGACACATGTCCCCCATGTTAAATGCCCGCAAATTTTTCATCGCTGTGCCCATTTTTTAAGAGTTTCATAGCAGCCATTTTTGAAAATCAAAAAGTTTATATTGATAAACAATTGTAGGTTTTTTTTTCTGGACGACTTCACTCTGGTGCAGGTACGAAACCAATTACCTATAGTGTGGTACATTATGTACGTAAGGATATACATGTACTGAATTATACTTTCATCAGAATTGTGAATATTTTTGAGTATTTTATTTTTTTATTAAGCTGTATGACCATTTTATGCTAATCCAAGTTAAATATGTCCGATATTTCTGAAAGACCACAAGGCTGTCTGATCTGACCTGACAGATTATGGAGTTGTTAGGTCTGACTGGACAATATTGACTTCATTGACATAAATTTCAGTCACCTCCTGCAGCGGTTGCAGTAGTTGGCATTGACAGCCCAGAACTTCCTGTGCATGAGTTTGAGGCACGACCACTACTGCAAACAATAATTTTTATTTTTGCAAGTCGTAATTGCTATGTCAAGCTTAACTTCGGTCATTTTAATTTTAATTGATAAGATCAATAACTAAATGGTTTTTGAGCATATGAGCATAATTGCACCTGTCGATCGAAGGATAATCTTTCTACAGTAGGTGATTCTGCATTATAACGAACAAGTGCCATAAAGTGGCGTGCCTCTATGTTCTAAAATCACCCGACGAAGTGTCCAGTGTGACCTAACGTGTCCAACATGACCCATCAGTAACCATCCATTTTATATCCTGGATGGTTCCCTGTTTTGTGACTCAAATACATTTTGGAAAGAACGAATGTCAAGAACAAGATCCAAATTATCTATAGATCATATAATCTTCATTTAAAAGAATAATATTTGACAGGCGCTTAACTCTTTACCACACGACAAAAATTTTAGACCAGTCCAAATTGAGAGCATTTGCAGACGACAAAATAAAAGTGACTCAGAATTAAAATTTGCTTTGGGATGAGTAGAAAACATTGTGGGAAAAGGAGAAAATGCTGGTTGCCAGCATTTTCTCCTTTCCCCACAATGTTTTCAAAAGGCCTCTTCTTTAGGGTCGTTAAAAGTCGGGTAAAGGGTTAACTGTCCGAAAGTACCCGACATTGCTCTATAGGACATTACACCAGTAGACATTTTGTATTGTTCTTGTCTAACAAGTTACTCTACAAGTGATAAAAACAAGGCTTTACAAAGTTTTGATTGTTTTAATTTTTTATTAAATGACAAGCAAGATAAAAACACTGATGAATGAACACAACTGTGATATTCCATAGGCGTAGCCATGATTGAAATATTTATACGCATAGTGAGGCACAAAGTGCCGACGGGGGAGGGAGGGGAGGGCATTAAAGCGTGGAAGAATGCCCTTGTTATCAGTGCATCAATTTAAGCTATTAATTAATTTTGAAAAAGGCGTGCAGATCTAGAGAAAAATCAATATACATGTATGTATATAATATTGAGATTTACAACTTTGGTCCCAGAATTTTTTATATGCATGTGCATATTGTGCATTATGGGCGCTTTACCCTAGTCTTCTATTTCGGTGGATGTTTCAGCAAAATCCATGTATGTTTTAAAATACCGATTGCTAAATTCCTAGATTTATTTCATGAAATGCTCTGTCTGGGAGGAAGACTTGAGCCACAATTCGTCTGGATTAGGGTAAGGGTCAGGGCTCGTTTTTGAAGAACATGGTTTTTGACGAAATGTTGCAGATCCCTTCTGTTTATTCCATATTTGGCAAAATTACATATTACACTGGAAATAATGCTCATAACTGATATTTCTTTACGATAAATGAATAAAAATGCGAGTGAGGCGGCTTTTTACAGCAAAATGTAGATCCTAAACGTCAACTATCTGGATTTGACATAAAAACTATGCTGGTCCTTTGAAGTATCTTGACTCTTTACCATACAACAAAATTTTAGTATAGTCCAAAATCGAAAGCATTTACAGAGGACCAATAAATAGTGTCAGAAATGATGATATTTGTCTATAAAAGAATAGAAAACATTGTGGGAAAAAGAAGAAAATGCTGGTTACCAGCATTTTCTCCTTTTTCCACACTGTTTTCAAAGACTTTCTTCCTCTGGGTCGATAAAACTTGGGATTGTGTGGTAAAGGTTTAACAGCTTCAAAAACCTAAATCTGAGAGGAAAATTGTCTTCTTTTACCCTTTACCACACAATCCCAAGTTTTTTCGACCCTGAGAATGACGCCTTTTGAAAACAATGTTGGAAATAGAGAAAATGCTGGAAACAAGCATTTTCTCCTTTTCCCACAGTGTTTTCTACCCCTCTACAGACAAATTTCATCATGTCAGCCACATTTGAATTGTTGTCTGTAAATGCTTTTAATTTGGACAAGTCTAAACAGTTGTCGTTTGTAAAGAGTGAACAGAACTTATCCAACAACCATTGTTTTTCACTCCTGTCTCTCTGGATAATGGTATGAACTCAAGTGTTGAACATAGATCAAAGATCAAACTATACATTTTGCATAAGACCTTGAAATTGTACTTACAAGATGAAAGATGCAGAGTAAAGTAAAGGTCAAAGGGTTGAAAAAAGTAAACAGTCACAAAGAATTTTAAAACCACAAATCACAATCATGGAGAGATTGTAAATCTCCTTTAAATGTTGGATTGTAAGAGGATTAATAATTAACTGTTTACCAAACAACAGAATTTTAGACTAGTCCACATTGAAAGCATATTCAGACGACAAAATAAATGTGACTGAAAAAACCGAAATTTGTTTTGGGAAGGGAAGAAAACATTGTGGGAAAAGGAGAAAATGCTGGTTACCAGCATTTTCTCCTTTTCCCACAATGTTTTCAAAAGGTTTCTTTCTCAGGGTCTTTAAAAAGTCAGGATTGTGTGGGAAAGGGTAAGACATTGATCTTTGAAAGGCTATGTTTATTTATACACAGCCAATCACTAATTTTGAACAGTGAGCATTTTTTTAACCCTTAAATCACCTTTCACAACTATGGTTGCCTTTGTGGTCAGTGTAGATTAAGATCAGACTGCACAAAACATGCAGTCTGTTCTTTGATGTACACTTTCCCATTTGCTGAGACATTCTGGACAAGAACAACCTTTCAATTGCATTTATTTGGGTCTTATTTCCAGAAAGAAATTGTCTGCTGGGTTAATTTGATGGTCATAGGGTTAACCCTTTACCAAACAATCCTGAGTTTTAACGACCCTAAGAAAGAAAGCTTTTGAAAGCATTGTTGGAAAAGGAGAAAATGCTGGTAACCAGCTTTTTCTCTTTTTCCCACAATGTTTTCTACCCATTTTAAAGACAAATCCAATCACTTGAGCTGCATTGATCTCAGTGCTTTCAATAAAGACGGGTATAAATTTTTGTTGTTTGGTAAAGTTAAAAACAATAAAGTCTAACCTGAACATAGCCAAGCCCAGTGGTTCTGTCAGTAACATACAGGGCTTGACAGCCAAGAGGTCGCTGGTCCAGGTGCCAGCTAGGCCTGTCAAGGATTTAACCCTTTACCAAACGACAAAATTTTGGACTGCACCAAATTGAAAGCATTTGCAGACGATAAATTAAAAAAAAATTGACTCAAATGATGTTTTCTGTCTTTGATGGGGTAGAAAACATTGTGGGAAAAGGAGAAAATGCTGGTTACCAGCATTTTCTCCTTTTCTCACCATGTTTTCAAAAGCCTTTCCTTTCAGGGTTGTTAAAACTCGGGATTGTGCGGTAAAGGGTTAATATGGTTATTGCACTAGGATTTATTCCTCTTTCTCACTGTTGAACATTGTGTTGATGGTGTTTGCATGGGAAAGCATTCTTTGTCGGAGTATAAAATTTTATTGTAAAAGAAAATAGACTTTTCTTGATGGAATACCACAATAGTATTCAGTAAAGAAAAGTATCAAAAAATAGGTAATTATTTTTCTCCTGTTTGAAGGGAAGTAACTGTCCAAAGGTACATAAATATAGTATGACTTCTCTCCCTTGCTAAGTTTGTAAACTATTTAACACATTTGTAAAGCAATGCTTGATCAGGCAAAAAACTGAACCAGATTATCAGATTTTAGAGTCATCCATACTTAAAGTATTTGAAGATGATAATGCAAACCCAGGTCAAATGATGGGATTTGTCATTAACAGGATAGAAAACATTTTTGGAAAAGGAGGAAACCAGCTGTGATATTCTCAGAAACATGCTATTTACCCTTTACCAAACAATCCTGAGATGTAAATACCCTAAGGGAGAAGGCTTTTGAAAATATTGTGGGAAAAGGACAAATGCTGGTTACCAGCAATTTCCTTCAATTTTTTCTACAGTTCCAAAGACAAGTCCTATAATTTGAATCACATTTAAGTTGTCTTCAAATGCTTTCAGTTTGGACAGCTGTAAAATTTTATTATCTGGTTCGGTGTAAAGAGAATTTGTCTAACTTTTTATGCACTGATACTATTGAACCATGCTTTGTGAAAAGGGGCCTTAATGCATCTCTGTGATACATGATACCTATCATGCCATCACATTATTATGAGTCCAGAATAGCCACTTTTTGTAACAAACGATTTAAGCATGAGGTAGACTGGTCTTTGGACATATAGAAAATTGACCAATAGCGAAAAGTTTCATCCCAGGTCAGCTCCCTTTTCACAGAGCATGACTCTATTATTTGTTCTGCAAAACTACTGGTGTTTCTGATGGCCAGTCAAACACTCACGTAGAAATTCAGAATTACAAATGAATTTAAAACAGATTGATGATGACATGGAATGAAATTTGGAAAGTTTTATTCCCTGCCGTCCTAGTTATCAATCTAATCATGTTATGCTTACAGCTTTAACAGTCATACAGGCATTATATTAAAATTCTTATCACTGTATCATATCTGATCTATTTTTCTTGCAGAACTTACAAAATGACATTGAAGCCTATGAAATAAAAGTGGATGCAGTCAGGACACTTGGTACTGAGGTAGCCAGAAATGTCAACCCTACAGACAAGGAACTTGTTGAGGAACAAATCAAGTATGTTACCTTTTACTCTAAATCTGTTACCTTTTAACATTTACCAGACAACAAAATTTTAGCCTTGTCCAAATTGAAAGCATTTGCAGATGACAATTTCAGTGTGACTCAGTTGGCTCAATTTTTCTGTAACAAGGTATAAAACATTGTGGGAAAAGGAGAAAATGCTGGTTACCAGCATTTTCTCCTTTTCCCACAATGTTTTCAAAAGGCTTCTTTCCCAGGGTCATTAAAAGGCAGCATTGTGCGGTAAAGGGTTAAACATTTAC
The DNA here is from genome assembly GCA_945859785.2 of Tridacna gigas. NCBI lineage: Eukaryota > Metazoa > Mollusca > Bivalvia > Cardiida > Cardiidae > Tridacna > Tridacna gigas. The sequence continues at coordinate 15,016,499 of OX244029.2, read as the reverse complement.
CAAATGACAAAGTTTTAGACTTTTACCAGTTTAACCCTTTACCACACAACCCAAACTTTAATGACCCTGAGGAAGAAAGCTTATGAAAACATTGTGGGGAAAAGGAGAAAATGCTGGTAACCAGCATCTTTTCCTTTTCCCACAATGTTTTCTACCAGTTCTGATACAAATCTCATCATTTTTGATAAATGTAATTTGTCATCTGCAAATGCCATCAATTTGAACCAGACTAAAATTTTGTTGTTTGGTAAATAGTTAAGTTAAAGCATTTGCAGACAACAGATCAAAATGTGGCTTGAAGTATAAGGTTTGTCTTTGAAAGGGTAGAAAATACTGTGAGAAAAGGAGAAAATGCTGGGAATCAAGGACAAATTCCATCATTTGAGCTGCATTTAAATTGTCATCTGTAAATGCTCTCAATTTGAACAGGTAAAATTTTGCTGGTAAAGATTTACATTATTACTGCCTGCAAGGGACTTTTATCATTTTACTGTGTACCGTTTTTGACTCCAATTTGTCAACAAGAGTAACTGCCAAAAACAAAAACTATTTCTCATTTTTCTAATGTTTTTACTCTTATTCTTGCTTATTTTCCTAATCTGGGAAGGATGCTATAGCCCATTAACTCTTTACTACACAATAACGGGTTTTAACGACCCTGAAGAAGAAGCCTATTGAAAACATTGTGGGAAAAGGAGAAAATGCTGGTAACCAGCATTTTCTCCTTTTCCAACAATGTTTTCTACCCATCCCATAACAAATTCAATTTTTAATTCACATTTAATTTGTCATCTGCAAAAACTTTCGATTTGGACTAGTCTAAAATTTTGTCGCTTGGTAAAGAGTTAACAGACAAAAAGGTGATTATGGTTGATCAGTTGGTATCATGAATGGCTTGAAACCATGGAGTCACTGGTTCAATAACTGAGCTTGTTCAGTTTCTTTGCAAGGATCGATAATAGTCATTGCAACAGGATTCATGCATCTCTGAACAGTTGTCACTGGCTATTTGGGAAAGTAGATGATAGCTTTGGAAGAACACTGTGCCAAATACTGGTAAAAGATATACCTGTAAAGCATACCAAGGTTCTAGATTGTTCACAAAATCAAAATTTAATTGCCTTCTTTGTTATGAGAGCAATTATTTGGGGCTTGCATCCCAGAGAATCTTTGCAAAAATGCCATGTCCAGCACAGTTATAGGCTAAACATTCAATTCATATTGAAATTCTGTAAATCAACAGTGTTAGTGTTATTTTACATAATTTTTTCATTGAAAAGGAAATACAAATCTGTTGCAAAACGGTCCAAAAGGTGAGTAACATGCACAAAACGAGTGACTGATTGTTTTGGGATTCGAGGATTTGGGGTTGTGGTTTGATTGCCCTACTCTTTACCAAATAACAACATTTCAGGCTTGTCCAAGTTGAAAGCATTTGCTGACGACAAAATAAATATGTTTCAAAAATTGAAATTTGTCTTGGGAAGGTTAGAAAATATTGTGGGAAGAGGAGAAAATGCTGGTTACCAGCATTTTCTCCTTTTCCCACGATGTTTTCAAAAGGCTTTTTCTTCAGGGTTGTTAAAACCTGTGATTGTGTGGTAAAGAGTTGATTTCATTACAGCCCCAATAGTGGCCAAAAGTAAACAAAGTGGGTGAAAAAATGCATTTGAATTTAAATCATACCATTAAAATTTCTAAAGCATTGGAACTATTGTGAAGATGACAATTTGTCATTGTGCAGTCAATCCAAATGTTAGTCGCTGGCAGAAAAATGAATTTTAAATCCATGTCAATAGTAAACAAAAGATAAAGCAACCTGGCAACTTTTTACCTACTTTTATAGGTTCAATTTTAAATCCTTGTAAAAAGTAAACAAAAGACAGAGCAACCTGGCAACTTTTTACCTTCTTTCAAGATTCAGTTTTATGCCAGCAACCAAACAACAAAATTTTAGACTTGTCTAAATTGAAAGCATCTGCAGAGGAAAAGATAACTCTGACTCAAAAATGGAATTTTTTTTTTGAAATTTAGAAAATATGGTTGGAATAGGAGAAAACGATGGTTTCCAGCATTTCTTCGAAAGCCTTCATTTCTGATGGTCTTTAAAACTTGGGATTGCATGGTAAAGGGTTAAATTATTTTCTACACTATTGAAGATGCTGTGTTTTCTGAATATAAAAAGCACATTTGTACCTGACCTTTTGACTTTCATGGGTTTTCTAGTCTCTCCTATTTTCATGAATAAATTATGGTATCATCATCATTGCCTTTACTATATTTCAGGAATCATAATATTTGAGCCATGCTCTGGCAAAGGGGGACTTAATGCATATCCCTGATGTATGCTACCAAGCAAGCCGTCATATAATTAGGAATCCCTAATAGGCACTTTTTCTAACAACCATCTGAGTCATGAGATAGAATGGTCCTTTAACCCTTTCCCAAATGACAAATTTTGGACTGGTCCAAATTGAAAGAGTTTGCAGACGATAATTTTAAATTTGATGAAAATGGCAGAAAGTTCTCAAAAAGGGTAGAAAACACTGTGGGAAAAGGAGAAATAGCTCGTTACGAGCAATTTCTCCTTTTCCCACAGTGTTTTCAAAAGACTTGTACTGCAGACACGTGAAAACCAGGGCTTGTTTGGGAAAGGGTTAATATGTAGAAAATTGACCAATAGCGAAAAGTTTCGGCCCAGGTCAGCCTGCACGGACTGAGCAGGCTGACCTGGGTCGATAGTTTTCGCAGATGCATTAAGCCCCCTTTTCACAGAGTATGGCTCATTTACTTTTTCCCTGCTACATGTATTTAATAAGGATTATAGTGCAAAAATTATTAGATGTGAAGGAAGAGTATTGACCAAGATCAGATTGCATATATTTTCTGTTGATCTTGGTTTACATTATCTTTAACTCTATACTTAATCAAAGTCCTGGAAAGCGGATTTGTGGAGTGGCATAAAGGTGTAATATGTTATAATAGAAAAAAAATAACATCACATGAAACACATGTGTAATCGTTTTAAAATGGAGTTAGAAAGGGCAGGGGGAGTCAAAATTGTTCTGCCGAGTGGGCCGCGCAATAGCTGTTATTCTATAACTGTTTACGGAGTGGTGATTCGATCCGTCAATTTTAGGCAGTTTTTCGCTGGTATTAAATTTCGGAATAAGTATGTATACACGTGTAGGACAGTATATACGGTAGTGACAATAGCGAGGTTGAGGTGTATTAGCTAAAACTGAAAGTGGAATGGGCACAAGCGTGAGTGACAATATATTTGGTTCAGGTCAAACTGATATCACAGTGCAGTGTGAGCGCACATGCGTCGTTACGCAAGATGTATTTGGTTCCGGTCAGAACGATCACAGTAAACGGATTTGCTATACAAATCCGCTAAAAATGAAAGTTTGGACTTGTCTATATTCAGAGCAGCTGTAGACACCAAATTAAACATTGTTCGTTCGATGCGATTTTTGTTAAAGAAGGGTGAAAAGGACAAAATGCTGGTTTCCAGCATTTTCTCCTTTCCCCATAATGTTTTCTGAAGTCATCTTGTTCAGGGTTGTTTAACTTGGAATTGTCTCATGAAGGATTAACCCTTTCCCAAACAAGCCCTGGTTTTCACGTGTCTGCAGTACAAGATTTTTGAAAACACTGTGGGAAAAGGAGAAATTGCTCGTAACGAGCAATTTCTCCTTTTCCCGCAGTGTTTTCTACCCTTTTGGAGAACTTTGTGTCATTTTCATCAAATTTAAAATCGTCATCTGCAAACTCTTTCAAATTGGACCAGTCTAAAATTTATCGTTTGGGAAAGGGTTAAGAAGAACGAACCTGATCAAAATTGGCCATTAAATGGACAAATGTTTGTGCTTTATTACTGTAGAAAAAGAGAGAAAAGATACAGTGATGTTAAAACTAAAACAGACAAGCTTCAGCGGGGCTACCAGACCTTGGAACTTGACCTTGGGGAAATCCACGGCAAGGTCGACCAGTATCTGGCCTGGCTGAAGAAGAAAGAAGAGCAAGTGATGCTGACACAACCTCAAGGATATCATATAAAGGAAGCAGAGGACAGACTTCAATATGTCAATGTAAGTACAATCACGTTAGAGAAGATGCTTATACATGTGAGTCATGCTCTGTGAAAAGGTTCTTTAATGTATCTGCAAAAAGTATCGACCCATGTCAGTCTGTGCAGGTAACACAGGCTGACAAGAGTTGGAAAACTTTGCTATCATTAATTTTCCTGTATGTCAAAGGACCATTCTACCAGTTTTTACACAAAATGAATCTAGACTGTGCAAGGACTTGCTTGGTATAATGCATTATGAAGATGTTTTGAACCCCCTTTTCCTGGAATACCACATATTTGTTTCCTCAGGTTTATCTGGACGCATTGAACTTATGGTTTTAACCCAGAGGGGCCTGACAGACTAAATCAAACATTCTCAGTCAAGAAATGACCTGACTAAGGCAAATTCAAGCCTTTTGTATCCAGAGTATAAGGGAAAAAAAGTGTATGTCTAAAATTTGACCATAATTGCTGTTTCTTTGCTTTTAAAGGCCCTATGTACAGACTTGGAAAACAGACAATTCACACTGGACACAGTCAACAAGAAGGTGGCAGCAGTTCTGCAAGACTTGACACCTAGAGACAGAGAGGAAATGGAGGAGTCGGTCAAAGCACTCAGTACAGAACATGGTCGTGTGTATGCGGTTGCTGTCAACCAGAAATCTGTATTGGAAGAGTCCTTGAATGCCCGTGAAGTGTTCCATGTGGGTTTAGAAAGGGTGAACGCTTGGATTGATGATCGGGAGGAGAAAACATCCAAACTTGAAAAACTTCGACTCACCTTTATGGAAGTGGAGAAACAGAATGAGAAAGCAAAGGTGAGTTGAAGATTTACTTGACTCTTTACCACAGAATCCAGAGTTTTAACGACCCTGAGGGAGAAGCCTTTTGAAAACATTGTGGGAAAAGGAGAAAATGCTGGTAACCAGCATTTCTCCTTTTCCCACAATGTTTTCTACCCTCCCTAAAACAAATTTCTATTTTTCAGTCACATTTATTTTGTCGTCTGCAACTGCTTTCAGTTTGGAGTAGTTTAAAATTTTGTCGTTTGGAAAAGAGTTAAATAACAGAAGTCTTCACTCATCCAAATTGAAAGCATCTGCAGACAACAAATTTAGTGTGGCTCAGATGATGCTATTTGCCTTGAAAGATAGAAAATATTGTAGGAAAAGGAAAAATGCTGGTTACCAAGATGTTCTCTTTTCCTGCAATATTTTCAAAAGGCTTCTTCCTCAGGGTCGTTAAAATTCGGTATTGTGTAGTAAAGGGTTAAAGAAGAAGGAAGGGTGTATAGCATTCTAGAAAAAAGAAAACACTCATAGCAAATGAAAAACTGCACTACTGAACTTTTCACCAAAATAAAAGATGTTAGACTTGTGCATTAATTTTACACACAGTAAATTGAGTGTTTGTCAAAGATGAAATTTGTCTTAGAATGGGTAAACATTGTAGAAAAAGGAGAAAATGCTGGTTACCTTTTCCAACAATGTTTCCGAAAGTCTCCTTCCTCAGGGTCCGTAAAACATGAGGATTGTTTTTCAAAGGGTTAATTGGTATTATTTCCATTTGCCAAAATGTTTTTAAAGGTTTTTCCTACCTTGTAGATGTTCAAAACATTTTCTACCACAGAAAAATTAACCCTTTACCATATACTCCTGTTTCAAACCCTGAAAAAGTAGCCAACTGAAAACTTTGTGGGGGGAAAAAAGAAAACGCTTTTAATAGCATTTTCTCCTTTTTTCCACATTGTTTTCTTCCCTTTCAAAGACAAATCCCATCATTTGAGCCAGATTTAATTTTTTGTTACAAATGCTTTCAATTTTGATGGGACTTGTTGTTTGGTGAATAATTGATACAATGAAATATACAGTTGTAAAGTTTATTGGTAATTATCTTTCATAATTTTAAACATTTATCTGACATCTGTATTTAGCTCAATTATTCTCAATAGAGCACTGTACTCCGATGATTTAAATTACTTTGTTTAGTAGTGCAGTAAGATTCATCATTCATTCATTGTCTCCTTAACCCTTTACCACACAATCCCGACTTTTAACGACCCTGAGAAAGAGGCGTTTTGAAAACATTGTGGGAAAAGGAGAAAATGCTGGTAACCAGCATGTTCTCCTTTTCCCACTATGTTTTCTAGCCTTCCCATAACAAATTTCAATTTTTGAGTTAACATTTATTTTGTTGTCTGCATATGCTTTCAATTTGGACAGGTCTAAAAAATTGTTGTTTGGTAAAGAGTTAACTCTTTACCAAATGACAAAATTTTACACATGTTCAATTCAAAGCTGTTGCAAGTCAGTTGCACCTCAGTTGATGAAACCTGAGTCTAATAGGGTGGAAAATATTGTGAGAAAAAGGAGAAAATGCTGGTGACCAGCATTTTCTCCTTTTCCCACAATATTTTCAAAAGTTTTCTTTCCCAGGGTCGTTAAAACTCACACAATTTTAGAATCATACAAATTAACTCTTTACCAAACAACAAAATTTTAGACTAGTCCAAACTCAAAACGACAAAATTTTAGACCTGTCTAAATTGAAAGCATTTGCTGAGGACAATTTCAGCATGGCACAAATGATGCGGTTTTTCTTTGATCGGGTAGAAAACATTGTGGGAAAATGAGAAAATGCTGGTTACCAGCAATTTCTCCTTTTCCCACAATGTTTTCAATGTTTTCAAAAGGTTTCTTCTTCAGGGTCATTGAAAGTCGGCATTGTGTGGTAAAGGGTTAACTCTGTACTGCACAACAAAATTTTGGACTCGTCTAAATTCAAAGAATTTGCAGACGACAAATCAAATGGGGCTCAAATGTTGACACTTGCCTTGAAATGACTTGAAAATATTGGGGGGGGAAAAAGGAGAAAGTGCTGGTTACCAGCATTTTCTCCTTTTTCCACAATGTTTTCAAAAGCTCTTTTCTCAGGATCGTTAAAAGTAGGGTTTGTGTGGTAAAATTTTAAGGAAAGTATTTGATATCAATAATGTAATTAAACTGTACACTAACTTTGTATGTGTTAAGTAAACCAGAAGTATTTAAAGGATTAAATTTAAATTTAATTTTAAAAAAATAGGGGCATTCTTCAGACATAATGATTATTTCTCAGCCATACTCCATGAAAAGGGGGCTGAAAGCATTGCAAAAAGTATCAACTCATGTCAGCTTGCGCAGTTGGGTTGAAACGTTATGCTATTCATAAACTTTCTGCATGTCCAAGGACCATACTACCAGTACCTCATGATCCAGTCGCTTGTTGGACCAAATGGATTTTATGGATCTATATTTGTATGACAACTTGCCTGGTATAATGCATCACAGAGATGCATTAAATCCACTTTTGCCAGAGTATGGCTCATTTATTTTATAGGTCTATTCTCTAAATTTTTGTGAATCTAGAAGTCTGTAAATTACAAAATTAATGAGTTGTTATTTCCCACTGTTGGCACAAGTCACCCTGGGGTATTCTAAGGCAAAGCCTTTGAAAGCCCTATCCTATTACTGGTAGATCTGCATGTACTTGTAAATACAGGAAAAGCATGTAAGCTACAGCTGTTTTATGAATGAAGTATTGTTGAAAGCAATGGTAAACACCATTTTAAACATTCGAACATTGTGGTTATGATTTTCATAACAAATTGAAAGTGATTATCTGAGAAGGGAAATTAAAAAAAAAATGTAATTTTTTGGTTGACATATTTATTTTCCAACTTAACCTCAATACCAAATCAGAGAGTTATTGTTTCAGTAGAAAAAGCCAAATTGCAATCTCAAGGCATTGTGAGCCTGATTATGTATCATAGTATCTAAGTGGATGAAAGATCAGACAACTTGTTTGTGTGGCTCTGATCTTAATTTGGGGGTCCTGAGTGGCTCAGTACTAAAGTGTAGGACTTGTAATCTGGAGGCCATGGGTTCGAACCTCACTTGAAGCACTAGGTTTTTTTGAGGGAGTGTTTTATGGTAAGATACCTCAGAACCCCAGCCTTGTACTGGTGAAACCCAGGATGTACATGAATATGTGAGCTGTTGCAGTGATTTGACTGAAACAATATAGAAAGGTATGTAAAACTGCATTCAATCAGTCAATTAATCTGATCTTAATTGACTATACATGTAGAAACTTTAATTTTGTGATAGATGCTGTAAGAGATTGAATTTATGATAATTGTAAGTACATCATAGTATATAGATAAGTATTAGATGATATCAGTTTCAATGTTTGTAGGTAAGCAAAAACTGAATAAATAAAAAAATTGAAAAAAGAACATTTAACACTTTACCAAACAACAAAATTTTAGACTAGTCCAAATTGAAAGCAGTTGCAGACGACAAATGTGACTGAAAATTTTAAATTTATGGGAAGAGTAGAAAACATTGTGGGAAAAGGAGAAAATGCTGGTTACCAGCATTTTCTCCTTTTCCCACAATGTTTTCAAAACTGGCTTTTCTTTTAGGGTTGATAAAGGTCAGGATTGTGTGGTAATGGGTTAACCAGAGCTGCCAATGAATTTGTATGTCAGTGATGGGAGCAGAAAAGGGCAGACGAAGTGTTAATGGTAGATTTATTGGTAGATACCACTGCAATTATTGGATTAACTTTAAATACTTTAAATGATTAGAAAGATTAAGTCCACAGAAAAGATTTAAAAGCAGTTCCTAGAGATTTTGTAACCAATGTGTAGACTGTATGTCATGGCATGAGTGTAGGGATACAGAGTGAGGAGGCAGGAACTATTTTCTTGAATTTTGGTTTTAATATAATAATTATATTATCAAGATGGTCAGCGTGAAGGTAAGGTATTTTATCGATAACCCTTTGTGAAAGCTTTAAAAACATCACCCATTACTGTTCACATGATTACAAGTTGTTTGACAAGTTTTAAAAATATTGTGGGAAAAGAAGCAAATCTTTTTTGCAAGCAATTGCTCTTACATTCTTACTGCATTATATTCAGGACCTTTGAAAAAAAATCTTGGCAACCAGCATTTTCTCCTTTTCCCACAATGTTTTCTACTCGAACAGTGACAAATTCCATCATCGAAATTTAACCTCTACAGCAATGGGTCAAGCTATTCATTATTTTGAAGAAAAAACACATACAAGCAAATGCGATCTGCACGCAGTAATCTGTTCACATCATAACTTTTGTGTTTCTTTCCTCTAACAAGCTTTTTGTTTATTTTTTAAACTCTTTACCACTTGACAAAACTTCATCCTGGTCCAAATTGAAAGCATTTGCAGGCAACATATTAAATGTTACTCAAATCATAAAATTTGGCTGTCAAAGGGTAGAAATCATGGTGGGAAATGAAGAAAATGTTGGTTACCAGCATTTTCTTTGTTTCCCACAATGTTTTCAAAAGGCTTCTTTCTCCGGGTCAGTAAACGTTAAGGCTGTATGGTAAAGGGTTAAAAGTGATACAGAATAGTATATTAAGGTGCTATTTTGAAGAAACATTGACTAAAAAGACTGTAAAAATTTTGTCACCTTGTCTGTAATTTGTACGACCACATGATTGTATAGTACACTATGTGGATCCAAGATCAGACTGCACCAAAGCAGCCAAAGTTGGGATAGATGCATGCCCAAATTGAAAGCTTGAACAGGAAACAGAATAATTGTGACTCAAAAATTGAAATTTGTCTTTGGAAGGACAAGAAATATCTTTACAAAAGATAGACGGTGAAGAGATACTAGAATATGAATATTGAAACTCTTCTGTGGCTCAATATAAAGTAAAATAATGAAATTAATTTCATGAGAAATTGTCTCTTTTTCATTTTTCATTTTGTTGAAAAGGAGTATTTATTGGGTTATTGGGAAATGCTTATGAAAAATTAAATTTCCAAATAGAACAAAAAAAGGACCATTCTCTATTTCATTAATTTGCTATCGTATGAATCAAGACCACAAGGTATTGATCAGTGGTACCAACACTTGTAAATAGTGGTTTCATAAATGTGCGGGCAAATATACCAGCAGGGGCCCACTGAATAAACATGTTTTTTGACCAATCACAAATTATCATCTATTCATTCTTTATCAGTACCAAGAATTAGGTCAAAAGCCACTGCATTCAGCAATGCCGAAAAAACTTGTGGGAAAAGGAGAAAATGCTGGTTACCAGCATTTTCCCCATTTCCCCAATGCCGTTAGAGGCCTTTTTTTTTTTTTTTAAGGAGTTAAGATTTTATGTTGTAATAATTACTTGAAATGACTGACTGCTAAATTTTTAAGTTTTTAGAAGTCATCTTTTGTAAACTTATCAATAGACTTTATAATAGAAAGATAATTTAAAAGTTCCCTTTTAATTTCTATAACACCAAAATGAAATGCTTAAACATTGGTACCCAAAAACAGATACATTCTTTAATTAATCAGAGATTTAAAGCAGGAGGTGAAAGTTAATAATTGGAAACTGTCCTTAGCTTTTAAATTTGTCTATTCACTGTGATTGATGATTTTGAAATTTAGCACAGAAAGTGGCTTTTACTAATGTCGGCTTAACTCTTTACCAAACTGCAGAGTTTAAGACTTGTCCCAATTGAAAACATTTACAGACCTCAAATAAGATGTGGCTCCAAATTGAAATTTGTATTTGGAAGGGTAGAAAACATTGTGAGTAAAGGAGAAAATGCTGGTAACCAGCATTTTCTACTTTTCCCACAATGTTTTCAACAGCCATTTTAAGAAGGGTCGTTAAAACTTGTGATTTTGTGGTAAAGGGTTAATATTAACAAGTTTGGGCTTGTGGAAAGGTACCTGCCTGAATATTAACAGAATTTGTTTCTAAAAATATCCCTTTGTAGAATGAAGAGTGTCTCCCACAGTTTCTTTTTAGAGTATTACTCATTTACTTTCAATTAAATATGAAGTCAAAGGTAGAAACATTTAAAATTTGGAATTTTCTTTTGAGGTCAAAGAAGCCCAAAGCAGTTTGAGTAATTATAAGTTTCAGAAAATACCTAATAATCTGCTATGCAGTTTATTTTTATATTTCACCTTCTGCAATGCACCAGCTGCTGTCCTTTATTTTCTGTACTTTTGTTTTTCTTATTTTCTTATTTTTGTTTTCAAAAAGCATATTGTTTTTCCCACAGTACACAGCTTTAGACCGGTCCTAGTTGAGAATGTTTATTTTTATGTAATTAAAATATGTTTCTAAAATTTTGAGATTTGTCTTTGAAAGAGTAGAAAACATTACGGGAAAAGGAGAAAATGCTGATTACCAGCATTTTCTCCATAGAAAACATTGTGGGAAAAGGAGAAAATGCTGGTTACAGGCATTTTCTCCTTTTCCCACAATGTTTTCAAAATCCTTCTTTCCAAGGATTGTTAAAGCAGGGGACTGTTTGATTAAGTGTTAAGTGATTTTATTTTCTTTGCTAGTCCCTAATGGTAGAGATAGAGAAGTATGAACCTAACATAGAACAAGTAGCAGGAAGAGTTGGGGCCCTGCAGGAAGACTGCAATACAGAACAATCAGCAGAACTAGACAGTATCTATGCAGGTTTGTATATTGACCTTTTAGATTGACCTTTTTGTGCAACTAGAATACCTCCACATTGTGGTATAGTTTACTGTATAGATCCAAGATCAGACTCGCCAAAGCAGCTAAAGTTGCAAAATGGGCTCTGTAAAGGTTTATGTTGTAATAATTACTTGCATTGACTGACTTCTGAATTTTTCGGTTTCTAGGGGTCATCTTTTGCGATTCAATTAATAGACAGCGTTAGGGAAAGTTGACCTAAAGTTCCCTGTTAATTTTTGTTACACCAAAATGGAATGCTTAAACATTTGTATCAGGGGTAGCTCAGTGGTTAGCATATCTGACTCGTGACCTGATGGTTGCAAGTTCGATACCCAGTTGAGGCAAACTTTCATTCAGGCGATTTTTTACCTCTTACCTCTGATGCATGTGAGAAAAGCAATCATTGGCTTTGGAAAGAAAGTTGTATCAGTACTTGTGTGAGAAAGCCAGGAAACACATGGGTGCGTCACTGACCGCCATGATATGACCTGAGCTATTAACCCTTTCCGAAACAAGCCCTGGTCTTCACGTGTCTGCAGTACAAGTCTTTTGAAAACACTGTGGGAAAAGGAGAAATTGCTCATAACGAGCAATTTCTCCTTTTCCCACAGTGTTTTCTACCCTATTTGAGAACTTTCTGCCATTTTCATCAAATTTAAAATTGTCATCTGCAAACTCTTTCAATTTGGACCAGTCCAAAATTTGTCGTTTGGGAAAGGTTTAAATTGGCATTAAACTCCAATACAAACAAATACAAACAAAACCTTTTACCACACAACAATTTTTTTGACCGGTTGAAATTGAAAGCATGTGCAGACGATACATTAAATGTGGCTAAAATGAATGGTTTTGTTTCTGAAAGGTTAGAAAACTTTGTGGGAAAAGGAGAAAATGCTGGTTACCAGCATTTTCTTCTATTCCCACAATGTTTTCAAAAGTCTAATTTCCAAGGGTTGTTTAAAATTTGAATTGTGTGGTAATGGGCTAAGGATGATTTGAAGGAGGATGAAAGTTTATAAGCCAGGGTGCGGAATCACTGAGCCGATGATCATTTTTACCAGCCATGACACTAAGTAAACAATCATCTTATTGTAGTTAAAGATCGTCAGAAAGGGTTTTATTTCAAAACAAAACAGAAAATCTCTCTATGTATGAACATCAAGGCTCTTTGTGATCTAGGAAGCTGCTAATGGAACAAAGAATCTAATTGCAAAGCTTCTGTCATGAAAGTTGAAAGATTGGTGTCTGGTGACAAAGTTTTGTTAGAATTTTGATAGAACAAAGAAATTTTGCAAAATATATATCAGCTATGCTCTATGAAAAGGGGACTTAATACATCTGCAAAGAGTTTTGACCCAGGTCAGCACATGCAGAATGTGCAGGCTAACTCTTTATCAAAGCTTGTTGCTGTTGGTCAATTTTCTGTTTGCCAAAGGACCAATCCACCTCATTATCATTCAATTATTAGATAAAACAGATTTTATGGATCGACAGTTGTAAGATGACTTGCATGGTATTATGGTTCACAGAGATGCATCAAAAACCCTTTTCTCCAAAGTGCCGCTCATTTTTAGAATTTAATATTATTTTTTATAGAGAAAGATTGTTCAGACAAAGTAGCACAGCTAGCATAATGCTCTTGTCAAAGTCACTCTATCAGATGCCACATATCTTGAAAAAAACTAGTTACTAGCTCAGCTGTCTTGAGAGAATACATCAAGGTATTGTCTAGACCTGGTGTTGTCGTGCAAAAGCTGACATTTTATGATATCACTTGTTACTGAAGATATTTACTTCAAACTTGGACAAGTTGGTAACTATCAAAAGGGGAACCTATACAACAAGAGTAGCTAATTATCAAAGTGTTTTTGACACAGTTATGTCCCTTTTTAGCTCACCTTAGCACAACGTGCTAAAGGTGAGCTATTGTGATCGCCCTATGTCCGGCGTCCGGCGTCCGTCAACAATTTCTTTAAACATCTTCTTCTCCTAAACCACTGGGCCAATCTTGATGAAACTTGGCAGGGATGTTCCTTGGGTGAAGCTCTACCAAAATTGTTCAAAGAATTGAATTCCACCCACAACTCTGGTTGCCATGGCAACAAAAAGAAAAAAAAGCAAAATCTTTGAAAATCTTCTTCTCTGAAACTAGAAGGTGCAGAGCTTTGATATTTGGTATGTAGCATCTTCTAGTGGACCTCTACCAAGTTTGTTCATTTGATGTCCCTGGGGTCAAAACTGGCCCCGCCCCAGGGGTCACAAGTTTGAGCATAGTAACAAAGAAGGAAAACTTTAAAAATCTTCTTCTCTGAAACTTGAAGGCGTAGAGCTTTGATATTTGGCATGTAGCATCTCCTAGTGGACCTCTACCAAGTTTGTTCATATGATGCCCCTGGGGTCAAAACTGGCCCCGCCCCGGGGATCACAATTTCCAACATAGGAACAAAGAGGGGAAACTTAAAAAAATCATCTTCTCTGAAACTGGAAGGCATAGAGCTTTGATATTTGGTATGTAGCATCTTCTAGTGGACCTCTACCAAGTTTGTTCATATGATGCCCCTGGGGTCAAAACTGGCCCCATCCCGGGGGTCACAAGTTTGAGCATAGTCACAAAGAAGGAAAACTTTAAAAATCTTCTTCTCTGAAACTTGAAGGCGTAGAGCTTTGATATTTGGCATGTAGCATCTCCTAGTGGACCTCTACCAAGTTTGTTCATATGATGCCCCTGGGGTCAAAACTGGCCCCGCCCCGGGGGTCACAATTTCCAACATAGGAACAAAGAAGGAAAACTTTAAAAATCTTCTTCTGTAAAACTAGAAGGCATAGAGCTGTGATATTTGGCATGAAGCATCTCCTAGTGGACCTCTACCAAGTTTGTTCATATGATGCCCTTGGGGTCAAAACTGGCCCTGCCCCGGGGGTCACAAGTTCAAACATAGGAACAAAGAAGGAAAACTTAAATTTTTTTTTTTCTCTTAAATGGGAAGGCATAGAGCTTTGATATTTGGTATGTAGCATCTCCTAGTGGACTTCTACCAAGTTTGTTCCAAGGATGCTGCTTGGGTCAAAACTAGCCCAGCCCCTGGGGTCACAAGTTCGAACATAGGAACAAAGAGGGGAAACTTTAAAAATCATCTTCTCTGAAACTGGAAGGCATAGAGCTTTGATATTTGGTATGTAGCATTGCCTAGTGGACCTCTACCAAGTTTGTTCAAATGATGCCCCTGGGGTCAAAACTGGCCCCATCCGGGGGGTCACAAGTTTGAGCATAGTAACAAAGAAGGAAAACTTTAAAAATCTTCTTCTCTGAAACTTGAAGGCGTAGAGCTTTGATATTTGGCATGTAGCATCTCCTAGTGGACCTCTACCAAGTTTGTTCATATGATGCCCCTGGGGTCAAAACTGGCCCCGCCCCGGGGGTCACAATTTCCAACATAGGAACAAAGAAGGAAAACTTTAAAAATCTTCTTCTGTAAAACTAGAAGGCATAGAGCTGTGATATTTGGTATGTAGCATCGCCTAGTAGACCTCTACTAAGTATGTTCATATGATGCCCTTGGGGTCAAAATTGGCCCTGCCCCTGGGGTCACAAGTTCAAACATAGGAACAAAGAAGGAAAACTTAAATTTTTTTTTCTCTTAAATGGGAAGGCATAGAGCTTTGATATTTGGTATGTAGCATCTCCTAGTGGACTTCTACCAAGTTTGTTCCAAGGATGCTGCTTGGGTCAAAACTAGCCCAGCCCCTGGGGTCACAAGTTCGAACATAGGAACAAAGAAGGAAAACTTTAAGATTCTTCTTTTCTGAAACCGAAAGGTGTGGAGCTTTGATATTTGGTATGTTGCATCTCAGAGTGGACCTCTACCAAGTTTGTTCATATGATGCCCCTGGGTCAAAACTGGCCCTGCCCCGGGGGTCACAAGTGTGAAGATAGGAACAAAGAAGGAAAACTTTAAATTTCTTTTTCTCTTAAACAGGAAGGTGTAGAGCTTTGATATTTGGTATGTAGCATTTCCTAGTCGACCTCTACCAAGTTTGTTCATATGATGCCCCTGGGTCAAAACTGGCCCAGCCCTGGGGGTCACAAGTTTGAACATAGGAACAAAGAAGGAAAACTTCAAAATTCTTCTTTAAAACTGGAAGGCGTAGAGCTTTGATATTTGGTATGTAGTGATTCTCTTCTAAGTTTGTTTGCCCATCTAAGCGCAACAAGTTCATTGAGTTCAAAATTGGGTCATCTTGGGTCATAAACTAGGTCACTAGGTCAAATTAAAGAAATACCTTGTTGGCACTCTCGAGGCCACATTATTTGCTCAATTGCCTTGAAAATTAGTTTAGTTTGTCTTTATAAAGTCTCACATAAGATTAATTTGGGTCAACTTAGGTCATAAACTAGTTCACTGGGTCAGATTAAAGAAATACCTTGTTTGCACTCTGGAGGCCACATTTATTGCTCAAATGACCTGAAATTTGGCCAGAATGTTTGTCTTGATGAAATAGCAGATGAGTTTGGATTTGGATCACCTGGAACCATAAACTAGGTCACTAGGTCAAAATAAAGAAATACCTTGTGGGCACTCTAGAGGTCACATTCTTTGCTTAATTGCCTTGAAAATTGGTCAGAATGTTTGTCTTTGTAAAACCTCACATGAGTCTGAATTTGGGTCAACTGGGGTCATAAACTAGGTCACTTGGTCAAATTAAAGAAATAGGTAGTGGGCACTCTAGAGGCCACATTTATTATTCATTTGATTTGAAAATTGGTTTAAATGTTTCTTTTGATATAGTCAAAGACCAGTTCAAATTTGGGTCATCTGGGGTCATAATCTAGATCACTAGGTCAAATTAAAGAAATATCTTTAGGGCACTCGAGGCCACATTTTTTGCTCAGTTGACTTGAAAATTGGTCAGAATGTTTGTCTTCATGAAATATGAGTTTGAAATTGGGTCACCTGCGGTCAAAAACTAGGTCACATGGTCAAATTAAAGAAAAACCTTAAAGGCACTCTACTAAGGTGAGCGACCCAGGGCCATCATGGCCCTCTTGTTTGACTTAGGATTTTCACTGAAAATCAAGTAACCACAGCGGAGCTTTGGCAACTGCATGCAGTGCTCTTGTTAGGTCAAATAGTGACAGATTAAAAGTATCAGTGTTTTTGTTTACCACCTATAGACCAAATGTTGACTTTTTCAGAGCTTAAACAGAAATTTGACAATTTGAAAGAGCATATCAACGATGTACATAGCAGAGTGCAGACTGGTTTAGCTGCCAGAAAAATCAACGAGACTGATTTACAGAAAATAGAACGCTGGTGTAAGGAAGCTGACATGAAATGTGCTGTGGAGCCCTCATTAGACTGTGCCTCAGAAATCTTGAGGGAACAATATAAACAATATAAGGTAAGCGCTGTCTGGAATATTTTAGTTTGAAAATGTTGGTTAAATGCTTTAATGTTTAACTCTATACCAAACGGCAAAAAATAAAGACTTGTCCTAATTGAAAGCATTGGCAGACAACATTTTAAATGTAGCCCAAATGATGCAATTTGTCTTTGATAGGGTTGAAAAAAGGGTGGGAAATGGAGAAAATGCTGGTTACCAGCATTTTCTCCTTTCAACTATCATTCCAAAAGGTTTCTATTTATGGGTGTTTAAAACTCTTGAGTTGTGTGCTTAAGGGTTAAACTTAATGTAGCCATTTTCCCATGAACTTGAACATTACAAAGTTCTTTCAAGATGTTTAGCTTGATATCTTGAAAAAAAACTTTGTAATGGGTTTTGGAAACATTGTAGGAAAAGGAGAGAATGCTGGTAACCAGCATTTTCTCCTCTACATAATGTCTTCTATCCTATCAAAGACAGAAGGCATCTGCTTGAGCTACATTTGTCATCTACAAATGCTTTCAATTTGGTCAAGTCCAAAATTTTGTTGTGGGGTAAAGACTGAATGTTTATTTTCTGAGCTTTCTGAACTCTTTGCCAACACTTACATGGTGTCTTTAAAATGAGGACTTTGGTTATTATGTAGGTTCTACTATTTATGTTTGCATGATGTTTTCAGGCTTTAGATACAAGTGCACAAATGTTTGACCCATCGCCACATGAAGTACAAGACAGATCTTTGACATTTCTACCAAAGTTTTGTGAAGCAGACATACTGTAACATATACATCTACCATCTCTTATTTGAAAGAGTTTAGTTCTAATATTCTGGTTTAACCCTTTCACACACAATCCCGAGTTTTAACGACCCTGTAGAAGAAGGTTTTTGAAAACATTATGGGAAAAGGAGAAAATGCTGGTATTTTTTTTTTTTTTTTTCAAACATTTTGGGAAAAAGAGAGAATGCTGGTAACCAGCATTTTCCCCTTTTCCCAAAATGTTTTCTGGCCTTTCAGTGACAAATTCCAAAGTTTGAGCATCATTTAAATTGTCATCTGCAAATGCTTTCAATTTCAACAAGTCTAAACTTTTTTCCCATGGTAAAGGCTTAATTGATGTTTTCAGGCTTTAGATACCAGTGCACAAATGTTTGATTCCTTACTACATGAGGTACAAGACAGATCTCAGGCATTTCTACCCACACTCAGTGAAGCAGATGTGATGTCACTGCAGCGGTCGACAAAGTCTGCCCAAGATAAATATGAAAGGTTAGTAACACACAATGCCCTGTTTTAACAATCCTAGAAAAGAGGCCTGTGGAAAATATTGTGGGAAAAAGAGAACCAGCATTTTCTCCTTTTCCCACAATGTTTTCTACCCTTCCCAAAACAAATTTCAATTTTTGATTCACATTTGTATTGTCGTCTGCAAATTCTTTTAATTTGGACCAGTCTAAATTTTCTAGTGTGGTAGAGAGTTAATCTTTACCTGCTATTAACTCTTTATCATACGACAAATTTTGGGGCTGGTTGAAATTGAAAGCATTTGCAGACGACAAATTAAATGTGACTTAAATAATAGAAATTTTCTTTGAACGGATAAAAACAATTCTGGGAAAAGGAGAAAATGTTGGATACAGTATTTTCTCCTTTTCTCACAATGTTTTCAAAAGGCTTCTTCCTCAGTGCTGTTGAAACTTGGTATTGTGTGGTAAAGGGTTAACTCTTTACCACACGACAACATTTTAGACTTGTCTAAACTGAAAGCATTTGTAGAAGACAAATTCAGTATTGCTAAAAAGAGGATTTCTGGTATTGAAATGGTAGAAATTATTGTTGGAAAAGGAGGAAATGCTTGTCACCTTTTCTAACAATATTTTCTAAAGCCTTCTTCCTTAGGATTGTTTGGTAAGGGACCAAGCTTTTAGGTATGTCCATACTGAAAGGGGTTGCAAACAACATATCAAATATAGCATAGATGAAGGAATTTGCTCTAAAAAGGTAGGAAACATTGTAGGAAAAGGAGAAAACACTGATTACCAGCATATTTTCAATTTAATTTTATTCTAAGCTGAATTGAGCATAAGAAAAGGGGACAAAATGCATAGGCAAAAAAGTGTTGACCCAGGTGAGCCTGTGCAGTATGCACAGACTGATCAGGATGGAAACTTGTTGCCACTGGTCAATTTTCTGCATGTCAAAGGACAAATGTACCTCATGATTCAGTTGGTTGTTATACAAAGTTGATTTTATGGATCCATAATTATTTGATGGCTTGCTTGATATGATGCATCACAGAGATGCATTAAAACCCCTTTTTCCTAGAGCATGGTTCAAATATTGATTTTATTTATGAATTTATCCACAGATTATCAAAGATAATCAAAGAAAGAGTTCACTCCCTTGAGGAAGCTCTTCAGACAAGAGATGAGGTTGGTGATGGAGTACAGGAGGCAGCTGATTGGATGGAAGATGTTCAAAATGATCTCAAGAAAATTTCTAAATTTGTTGGACCTACTGTAAATGATGCTGAAGAAACACTGAAACAGTATGAGGTAAACATGTCATATATGTGCTATATTTGATTTGGCATTGAATGTTTATATTTCAAAGTTTGTGTTAGTTTGTATTGAGGTCAGGTGCTTCCTTAACCAAACATACATTTTCAGTCCAGAAATAAGACACAAATAATTGCAATTTAAACATAGTTTTTCCAGGATGCCTCAGACAGTGTAGATCATTTTGTGCATTCTCATCTTAATCTTCAGTGGCTTCAAACCAGACAGATGACAAATCAAACCAGACAGATGACACAAGTATAACTGTTTACCACACAGTCCCGACTTTTAACGACCCTGGGAAAGAAACCTTTTGAAAACATTGTAGGAAAAGGAGAAATGCTGGTAACCAGCATTTTCTCCCTTTCCCACAATGTTTTCTTTCCCTTCCCAAAACAAATTTCAATTTTTCAGTCATGTTTGTTTTGTCATCTGCATCTGCTTTCAATTTGGACTGGTCTAAAATTTGGTCGTTTGTTAAAGGGATAATAATTGCTCATTATTAACAGTCTTACCTTGTGTCACAATGTTTTCATAACTGGTCTGTTGTTGGACACAAAAGGTAATTTTGTGAAGAATTTAAGTTGAATATTTAATATATTCTTAAAGGCTGTTGCTGAGAAAATTGCCAATTATCAACCAACAATTGCACAACTAAACCAAGCAGTAGAGAGACTACGCAATCTCGGACAAATCACAGAAGCAGATGAAATTCTACGAGTAACATCACAGTATGAGATGCTGGGAGACCAGGTCAGGCAGCAGACACAAAAATGTCAGAAGTCTGTTGCATCTAGGCAATATTTAGAAGATCAGATGAAAGAAATAGATTACCTGGTAAAGGAATGTGAAGATTCCGCTGACTCTGTGATTGGTTTGCAAATACCTGTACCTGAAAAAATGGAAAAATTGAAGGTAATTCTTCTGTATATATTCTACCTATAGAAATATATAGGCAGTTAACTTTTTATCACACAGTCCCAAGTTTTAACGATCCTGGTGGAGAAGGCTTATGAAAAAATTGTTGGAAAAGGAGAAAATGCTGGTAACCAGCATTTTCTCGTTTTCACACAATGCTTTTCTAACCTTTCAAAGATAAATCTAATCATTTTGGAAATATATATTTCAGTAGCATCAAAATTAATGCTCTCAATTTGGACCATTCTCAAGTGGTGTCCTTTTCCTCAGTATTTTCTACCAATTCAAGAGCAAATACTATAATCAAAGGTAATAAGTATTCTTCTTTCGAATGTGCTAATAAAGGTGATTGAAGGTAATTCCTCTTTCGAACTTGCTATTTGTATTTTATAGAAATAAGCTGTGCTTTGGCAAAATGGGGTTTCATGCATCACTGTGATGCATTATTCTTTGCAAGTCATCACATAATTATGGATCTATAAAATCCATTTAGACAAGTCTAAAATTTTGTCATCTGGTATAAGAGTTTAACTCTTTACCAACCGACAACATTTTAGACTTGTCCGAACTGAAAGCATTTGCAGACAACAAAATAAACGTGACTGAAAAATTGAAATTTGATTTGAATTTTGAAGGGCAAAAAATATTGTGGGAAAAGGAGAAAATGCTGGTTACCAGCATTTTCTCCTTTTCTCACAATATTTTCAGAAGGCCTCTTTCTAATGGTTGTTAAAACTCGGGATTGTGTGGGAAAGGCTTAAATGTCAATGTTTTTCTTCCCCTTATTTGTCCTATGTTCTTCAGAATTTTTTCCTGTAGACAACTTTGTTTCCTTGCAAAAGACCTCTTTAGATAATTGGCAGAGGTAGAAATTGCTTATGTTGAGCAATATCTCCCCTTGCAACAATGTTTTCACATGTATCCATGCTGAAATGTACATGTGTGTGTAGAGAAATACCAGTTTCTTGTCTTGATAAATTCTCAAATTTCTTAAAACTTTTTGTTTTGTTTACAACAGGGAGTTTCTACTAAATTGCAATCAGCTGGTCCCAAGCTTTTTGCAATGGGAGATAAGGCTCAGCAGATTGGAATAGAGGGAACCAGCAGTGATGCGCGAGCTGTCTCTAACATGATTGATGATATCAAGGCACGTGTGGACAACCTGAAGAAGATTTCAGATAGAAAGATCAAACAGTGTGAATCCATACAGAAAAATCGTGAAGACTTTGAGGAATTTGTAGCAGAGACTATCAACTGGCTTGATGCCAAAGAGGAAACTCTTGCTACTTGTGGTCCACTTGACCTTGACCCAGTGAAGGTCAAATCTGCCTTACAAAAACATCAGGTTAGTGTCATGTGTCTGCCTTGATTGGTTTCAGCTTTGAACCTTTTGAAACATTAAATTTTCTTACCTGAAAATTATTTGTTTAAAATACTTCTGTTAGAATAGCAGGTGAGAAAACACACACACAAACAAAAGGTAAATTGAAATTGGTTGTCATACAGCTGTATGAAAACACGAATTGATAAAGACCCTTGCAATGTAATGTTTAATTCTTTTAGTGAAATCAGTATAGATCATAAGCAAACTACAAGGGCCTGATTGGTAAAAGGTGCATTGAACCTTTGTAAAAATTAAAAAAATGTAAATATCATAGGTGAACATATAGTCAATGTTGAATGTTAACCTTTTACCAAATGATGAAATTTTGGACTGGACCAAATTGAAAGCATTTGCAGACTACAAATAAAATGTAGCTCAAATGATGATTTCTCTATCTGGTAGGGTAGAAAACGTGGGAAAAGGAGAAAGTGCTGGTTAAGTGCTGGTTACCAGCATTTCTCCTTTTCCCACAACTTGTTTTCAGAAGCCCTCTTTTTCAGGGTCATCAAAGCTTGGTATTGTCTGGTAAAGGGTTAAAATGGCTTGCAAGTTTTGATACCTGCAGGGCCAAATATCTTTGGATGAGAGTCCTTGCTACAGAAGTTACTCTCTCACTTGTTTACAGTACTTTTTCATTGCTTATGTAGGAAAGCAGCCGGTGTCTCCTATGAAACATTTTCTATTGAAATAATGTTGAATGTTGGATTGAAAACCGAATGAAAGAGCTTAACCAACCGATATACCTTTTGATGAGTTTTCACAGCCCTGGAAAAAAAACTCCTGAAAACATTTTGGGATAGGAGAAAATGCTGGTAACCAGGATTTCGTCCCTTCCCCCATTGTGTTTTCTACCCTTACAAAAGAAAATCAAATCATTTGAACATCACTCAATTTGGTATCTGTTATTTGCCTTCAATTTGGGCAAGTCTAAAATGATACTGTCTGATAAAGAGTTAATCCCCAATGTTGCTACAGGAGATGAACCAGGCCTTGATGGACAAGATTTATAAAACAAAAGCTAAAGCCAAGGTGAACATTACAAAGTTGTACTACAACATGCGAGGGACACTTTTTAAGTTCGTAGAGTAGGGCGGTCTTTTTAAAACCGCTTGAAATATCAAAATTTTATTTATCTAAGACCTTCGAAATATGCCCCGTCTGCCTCCACACACATTTTACACCGATCTACCCATTTCCGGAACGCCGCCCGGTAGTCCTCTTCAGGTATATGTCGCAGACACTGGTAGACTGCACTGCCTATACCACAATGGGATTCAAAACGGTGCCCTGCCAGCATTTCCTTTAGTCTTGGGAACAACCAAAAGTCACAGGGGGACAGGTCAGGGCTGTATGGGGGATGATCTAAGACATCGAGCCCAGATTCTTTCAGATATTCCTGTACCGTAGCGGATTTATGGGCCGGTGCATTATCATGGAGTAATTTGATGCCGCGGACACCGGTGCGCGGTCTGCATTTCTGATAGAAATCAACAAGTTGAGTAAGAACACTTTCTCTGTAAAACTTTCCAGTGACAGAACTACCTTTCGGGACTGGAATTTGAAGGACTGGACCTTTCGAATCAAAGAATATCGCATACAACATGCGATTTGATGTTTTGCAACGGCGCGCAATGACAGGTCTGTCGCCCTCAGATGAAACCCAAACCTTATTTTTCGCCTTAGAATCGGGTTGAAAATGATAGATCCAGGTTTCATCACCTGTAACTATCTCTTCCAAACGACGTGGGTCACATTTATCATATTTTTCTATAACTTGCGATGCAAGTCTAACCCGACTTTGTTTCTGCTCGTCAGTGAGCAAATGGGGCACCCAGCGCGCGCAGATCTTACGTAGCCCAAGTCGTTCACGTAAGATCTTCAAAACACTTGACGAATGAATGCCACTTAATTCTTCTATCTCTTGCACGGTATAACGTGCGTCTTCCTCAATTAACGTTTTCACAGTAGCAACGTTCTTTCCCGTCAAAACGGAAACCGGCCTACCCACCCGAGGGTCATTTTCAATTGACTCCCGACCATCATTAAAACGACGTACCCACTTGCAAACTGTAGCATATTTTAAAGCACCATTCCCATAAACTTTTTGCAAATCAGCATGAATTTCTGTTGGCGGAAACCCGAGCTGTGCTCGAATCTTACAATATACCCTCTGTTCAGAGATTTTTCCATCCATGTTGAACGCTATATTTTACTATAGTGCATAAAACCACGTGTTGAAAATACCCAGCGCAGCGCGCACGTGGACCTCGTGCGCCGCATACCGTGACACCGTTCGAGAGAGGAATGATTACGCAAGTTCTGTGTAAAAAATCGTGCAACTTCATAATCGCGTTAAAAAGTTATAGGCTTACTCTATGAACTTAAAAAGTGTCCCTCGTAACTCTAGATGTTTTATGTAACATCAAGTTGTGATTCATTCACTGATAGAGAACATCACTGTTGTACAACATCATTCTAGATGTTTTCAGTAATATCAGGTTGTGATTAATTCACTGATAAAATGTCACAATAATTTTAGTTGTTCTAGATATTTTACGTAACATAATTGTTTATTATTAATTCACTGATAAATTATCATACTGTTGCTCAAAAAACTTTCTAGGTGTTTTATGTAATATCAAATTGTGATTAATTCTCTGATTAAACATCATAATGATTCAAGATGTTTTAACTAACATTAAGTTGTGATTAGTTCACTGAAAAATATCGCAGTGTTGTACAAAAACATGTTTTCTAGATTGCTGTGGTTGATTTATTGATAGCAATACAACCATGTCACTCAATTTTATGTCACAGAGCTGTGGTTACTAGTAATTCACTGATAAATAAATGTTTATTATGTCCAGTATCTGCCTTGAAAACAAAAAAATTATAATCACTTTAACCCTTTACCACACAATCCCGACTTTAGCGACCATGAGGAAGGATCCTTTTCCCACAATGTTTTCCACCTTTCCCAAAGCAAATTTCAATTTTAAAGTGACATTTATTTTGTCGTCTGCAAATGCTTTGAGTTTGGACCAGTCTAAAATTTTGTTGTGTGGTAAAGAGTTAAAGGTTATGCACTCACACTTGTATTGATGCTTTAGGATGGAAAGGCCATAAATAACATGAAATGTAAAACATGATTTTAACTCTGATTAACTCTTTACCACATAATCACGGGTTTTAACGACCCTGAACAAAAAGCCTTTTGAAAACATTGTGGGAAAAGGAGAAAATACTGGTAACCAACATTTTCTCCTTTTCCCACAATGTTTTCTACCCTTCCCAACACAAATTTCAGTTTTTGAGTCACATTTATTTTGTCGTCTCCAAACGCTTATCAATTTGGACAAGTCTGAAATTTTGTCGTTTGGTAAAAAGTTAAACCTTTACCACACAATCCCTAGTCATGCCTTTAGATAGAAGGCTTCTGAAAAAATATGGGAAAAGGAGAAAATGCTGGTGACTAGCATTTTCTCCTTTATCCACTAGATTTTCTACCCCTTCAAAGACAAATTTCATCATTTGAGCCATGATTTATCTGTTGTCTGCTAAATACTTTCACTTTTGACGTGTCCTAAATTTTGTTGTATGGTAAAGAGTTAACACTTTACCACACAATCTCGACTTTTAATGATCCTGAGAAAGAATTCTTTTGAAAACATTTTGAAAACCAGCATTTTCTCCTTTTCCCACAATGTTTTCTACCCTTCCCTAAATGTATTTCAAATTTTTAGTCCCATTTATTTTGTCGTCTGCAACTGCTTTCAATTTGGACTGGTCTAAAATTTTGTTGTTTGGTAAATGGTAAAGAGTTAATACAAGAACAGTATTACCTATACAGTAACCACCTGTTTTTAAGCAGCCATCACTTTAACCCTTTACCACTCAATCATGACTTTTAAGCACCCTTAGATAGAAGCCCTTTGAAAACATTGTGGGGAAGGGAGAAAATGCTGGTCAATGGTAAACAGCATTTTCTCTTTGCCCACAGCATTTTCTTCCCTTTTTGAAACAAATTTTATTTCTTCAGTCACATTTATTTTGTTGTCTGCAAATGCAGTTTGGACTGGTCTAAAATTTTAATGTTTAGTAAAGAACTGAAGGTTGACTTGATCATATTGAAAGCTGCAGGTGACAAATTGAAACACTGTTGGGAAATGCTGTTTACAGCATTTGTTGTTTTCAAAAGCCTCTTTCTTCAAGATTGTTAAAATATGGATTTTTGTTTGGTAAGTTTTGAGATAGATTTAAGTATATTTTTTTATCAGTATCTTTGGTTACAGTGTACTTTTGCTGACTGTGTAGATCAAGATCAGAATGCACAAAGTTTGGTCCATTTTTCATTTCTTTTCCTTCTTTTCTTTTTTTAAAAAGTGTTTTTTTTCAATACAACTTGTTTGAAGAAAAGAACTCTAAGAAATAGATACCTAATATTTAATTTAACTGTTTTCTTAAAAATGTCGAAGTATTGTCATTGTGCGTCTGTGTTGTGGTGCGAAAAACTTCTGCATTTTCTCATATTTCTTTTGTTACTGAAGATGTTTACCTTAAAATGGGACTAGTCTTTAACTTATACCAGAAGGGCAGGTTAACCTCAAAACAATTTTGACAGTTATGCCATTTTCCAAAAATGCTTTCCATATCATTACAAAATTACTCTTACTTTAACTGCTTTCAGAGATACATTCTAACAGCCAGACACACACAAAAAAAAAAACATTGTTGAAACTTGAAAGTGTGTAGAATGGCTCAGAATTTGGTTAGCTGTATAAACATAGATGAATTACCAATATATATTGTATAATGGGTAGACAAACTCAAGGAATTTGTCCTCATTTAAAAATGGAAATGACAACACTGATCTTTGAAGGCTGCCAAAGAATTAAATGCATTTCTATCTGTCGTAATCTGTGCAACCTTGCAGCTGTCAGGGGCAACATTTGGCATGAAGATACAAGAATGATTATAGTTTCATAAAATAAAGATGAAATGGGTTAAAAACTGGCTGAAACTACAGATGAAATGGGTTAAAAACTCTGAAAACAAGTATAGATGTATCTTTAAAGATTTCTCCTCTGTGTGACTTGAACCAGTTACATGTATGTCTAAAACTCACACGGGTCAATGCTTATAAAACTTTTCATGCTCAACTCAGCTGAGCATGAAAGTTTATAGTTGTATGAATTTAATTTGATAAACCATATGGAGTAACTTCTGAACTTTTAGAGCTTTTGTTTGTTTCTGCCTATGGAATCAAAGTTTTTATTTCAAATATTCATTCTGTCTTAACCCTTTACCACACAATCCCGACTTTTAATGACCCTGAGAAAGAAGCCTTTTGAAAACATTGTGGGAAAATGAGAAAATGCTGGTAACCAGCATTTTCTCCTTTTCCCACAATGTTTTCTAACCTATCAATGACAAATTTCATCATTTGGGCCACCTTTAATTTGTCGTCTGCAAATGCTTTCAATTTGGACCAGTCTAAACTTTTGTCGTTTGGTAAAGAGTTAAGTATGAATAAGGCTGTAACATATGAGCACAAACTCAGCTGAGCATGGACTCTTATAAGCAAGGGCACCATACAGTTATGGGTTCACTGTCAAAATAATGTACATGTGTTAATTTCATTCACTCAACAGGCTTTAGCCCGAGATGCACTGGACAAGCTGGACACTATCAAGATGAAAGCAGAGGTAGAAAAATCTCACTACCAGTCTATGGAAGAACCCACACCAGATGTTCTAAATGAAAAACTGGATCAGATAAATGCACTGGAAGACAGCATTAGAGTAAGTTCTGTTATTCCTGTGTCATACTATCCTGTGTTTAAATGGAAGAGAGCTTTTGGAAACTTTGTGGGAAAAGGAGAAAATGCTGGTAACCAGCATTTTCTCCTTTTCCCACAATGTTTTCTAAAAAGGATTAAAGTCTCATTGATATTATGATGTGAAAACAAATAAAATGGAGTCAGTGAAATTGATAATGAATACAAAGTCATCTCAATTTTCTATACTAAATTTTGAACTTCAAACTTTTATCGTTTTTTTGCCACAAGAAAATCTACTTTTTGTAAAACTATTTTTTTTACATCATGACTATATGCACAAGACAAATAAATCCACTGATGATGTGACTATAGTTATAACTTATATTTGTATATGGAAAAGCCCCAGGTTTCTTGAGGAGGTGATTTAGTGTTTACATTTACATTTTAGCCATGCTCTGTTAAAAGGGGGCTTAATGAATCTACGAAAACTGTCGACCCAGGTCAGCCTGTGCAGTCAGCACAGGCTGACCTGGGTGGAAACTTTTTGCTATTGGTCATTTTTTACCAGTCAAAAGATCATTCTACTTCAAGATTCAGTTGGTTGTTAAAAAAAAGTGGCTATTATGGATTCATAATTATGTGATGAGTTGCTTTGTATAATGCATCATGGAGATGCCCAGGGTTCGTATTCACCAACCATTCTTAAGAACATTCTTAGACTTATTCTTCAAGATTTTCCAAGTTTGAAAGTAACACAACTTCTGATTGGCGAAACCAAATGGTTTAGCCAATCAGAAGGTGTGTTACTTTCAAATTTGGAAAATTTTGGAGAACAAGACCAAGAATATTCTTAAGAATGGTTGGTGAATACGGGCCCAGTTTTCAGAAAGCATGTCTCATTTAATGCAGGGTGCCATAGCTAAAAAAGAGCAGTACCTAACAGAGGCTTCAGCAGACAGAATGCAGCTAGAGTTATCTATGAAGCAGATCAGTGATTGGTTACATGGAGCGGAGGAAATGTTAGACTCTGGATATGAGGGTCTCGACTATGACACGCTGAATGATACCATCAGTGAACACAAGGTTTGTAGACATCCAAGAAATTCTTATGAATTAATTATATTTTTTTTTTTTTTCAAAAATGGTCTTTTGCATATTTTAGGTCAAGTGTTTGGAATACCATACCTCTCAATATCAAAACATTAGACTCCCTGAATGGTGACATTCAAAGATAAATGCTACCAGCATTTTATCTCTTAACCCTTAAAGCACCTTTAACGACTATAGTTGCGTTTGCGGCCAGTGTATATCAAGATCAGGCTGCACAAAACGTGCAGCCTGATCTTTGATCTACACTGTCCGCTTTGCTGAATCACTGTAGGCAAAGGCAACCATGAAATTGCAATTATTTGGGTCATATTTCTAGGATGAAAATGTCTGATAGGTTTATTTGGCGCTCTAAGGGTTAAACCAAACAACAAAATTGTACTCCAGCCCAAATTGAAAGCTTTTGCAGGTGACAAAATAAATGTGACCCATAAATAGAAATTGCCTTTGAAAGGATAGAAAACATTGTGGGGAAAGGAGAAAATGCTGGTTGCCAGCATTTTGTCCTTTTCCAACAATGTTTTCAATAGGTTTCTTCCCTAGTGCCATTAAAACTTGGGTTTTCGATTACATTTTTTTTTGATAGCCTCATGGGACATTTGTTTACAACTAAATGAGCTTTTTCACCCTCTTAATCCTTTACCACACATTCCCAATTTTTTACGACCCTAAGGATAAAGACTTTTGAAAACCATGTTAGAAAAGGAGAAAATGCTGGTAATCATTTTACCATTTCGAGGAAAAAATGCCTAACTTCTGTAACATTTGGTTTGTTTTCTGCAGATTCTTTCAATTTATACCTGTCTAAAAATTTTGTCATGTGGTAAAGAGTTAAAACAAAGTACTAATTATTATTATTAAAAGCTCAAAACATGTGTTTTTTTTCCTTTCTGTCAGGATTATTTCTCGGAAGCCAGCATGTGTCAAGATGAGATGGAGCAGGTGATGGAACTGTCAGAGAGATTATTACCAACACTCGACATGAACGACACTGAGACACTGCGACAGTCGCTGAAAAACACAAGTCAGAAATTGTCAGAAATCATGGCCTCGTCACAAAGACAGCAACAGGATATGGAACAGCGGGCAAAAGAATGGAATGAATATCAGGTAGAGATTCTTTTAACCCTTTACCCCATAGCAAAATTTTATATGCTTCCATATTAAAAGAATTTACAGAAGACAATTCAAATGTTTTTCAAAAGATAGCATTTGCTTTTGAATAGGTAGAAAACACTGTGGATAAAGGAGAAAATTCCTTCTTTTCCCACTATGTTTTCAAAAGCCTTATGTCTCGGGGTTACTAAAACTTTGGATTGTGTCGTAAGGGTCAATCCTTTACCAAACAATCCAAAGCTTTAATGACCTCAAAGAAGGCCTTTTTGAAAACAGAGTGGGAAAAGGAGAAAATGCTGGTAACCGGCATTTTCTCCTTTTTCCACAATTTTTTCAACACTGTCAGGTACTTTTCTACATGTACTTTACTTACAAGCCTTTGACTTTGTTTTGTATAGGATATGGTGGTGCAAATGACCCATGACCTTCAGGATTTAGAGGACGAATGGATGACTATTGAAAATGTGCCTCTCAATACTCCATCTAACATAAACAAACAGCTCATACAGACAAAGGTATGTTGTATTTTTGTTGTTGACCGTTGGTCAGAATTCAATATGTATTACAATGATGGTAACCATAAATGATACAACTTTTTTTTTGAGTCCTTGAGCTCTGTTGTTCTGGGCTTAAAATGCAGGGGCAGTAAGTTTACCTCTTTACCAAATGATCCCAAGTCATAACAACTGTAACAAAAAAGGCTTTTGAAAACATCGCGGGAAAAGCAGAAAATGCTGGTAATCAACATTTTCTCGTTTTTTCACTATGTTTTCTACCCCATCTAAAACAAATTCCATCATTTGAGCCACACTGAATTTGTTGTCTGCAAATGCTTTGAATATGGACTAAACCAAAATTTTGTTGTTTGGTTTTTGACTTAACCCTTTACCACACAATCCCGAGTTTAGACGACCCTTAAGAAGAATGCTTTGGAAAGCAATGTACGAAAAGGAGAACATGCTTGTAACCAGCATTTTCTCCTTTTCCCACATTTTTTTCTACCCTTTCCGAGATTGGAATAATCATGTTGGTCACATTTAACTTGTCGTCTGCAAATGCTTTCAATTTGGACAAGTCTAAAATTTTGTCGTTTGGTAAAGAGTTAAGTCCCACCTTGGCCAAACTCTTTCCAAGGATTTATGATATTCATTGCAAAAGGATTCATTCCCCTTTCTCCACTGAACACTATTTTGACAACTTTTATGTGAGAAGGCAATCACTGCGGCTTGCCAAGCATGGCTGAGTGTCTCTATAATACTCTCAGTGCAGTGTAGCTTTACTGCACAGTGGAGCTTTTCAGGGCCATCATGGCCCTCTTGTTTACCCTGTACCAATGTCTTTTTGCGACCTTGAGGCAGACAGCTTTTGAAACATTGTAGGGAAAGGATAAAATGCTGGTAATTCCACAATATTTTCTAACCTGTCAAAGACAAACTCTATCACTCCAAGATTTAATTTGATGTGTACAAATATTTTCGATTCAAAATTTTGTTGTCTGGAATGAGGTAACCCATTACCAGACGACAAAATTTTGATCTTGTTCAAATTGAAAGCATTTGCAGACGACAATTTCAATATGGCTCAAATAGTGCAATTTTTCTATGATAGGGTAGAAAACATTGTGGGAAAAGGAGAAAATGCTGGTTACCAGCATTTTCTCCTTTTCCCACAATGTTTTCAAAAGGTTTCTTTCTTAGGGGTGTCAAAAGGTGGCATTGTGCGGTAAAGGGTTAATTAAATAATTACTCATTGATACTGTTGTGATAGCAGACTTTTCTAAATTAATTTCTGTATTTCCTATCTCACAAATTAAATCATGTTAAAATCTATTCATTAGTAATTCTCTTTAAAATTTCAGCAATTCATAGAGAAAGCAGAAAGTCTGCGGCCCATGATGAACGAGGTCAATGAAAGGTCACATGAGTTGGACAAAGCAGCATCAGAAAAAAGTAGAACATTCATACATCAATTACTGGGTGAAGTGAATGACAGATGGAAGTCATTAGTCTCAAAAACAGAAAACAAACAGATGACTCTACAGGTACTGCTGGTTAATATCTATCCCTTTTGGGTTGTGAATAGGTAGTAAATTTTGAAAAGAAAAGTTGAGTATACTATTTCGACATTACTTGGAAATATACAGTGGTAATACATAGATGGAATTTTATTGGAGACAGTTCAAGAATGGGGGATAAAAACATATTCTGAAAAAGGGAGTTAACCCTTTCCCAAACTACAAAATTTTTTACTCCACTGAATTGAAAGCATTTGCAGCCAATAAATTAAATACAGCTCTAATGATGGTTTCTATCTTTGACAGGTTAGAAAACATTGTTAGAAAGAGAGAAAATCCTGGTTACCAGTATTTTCTCCTTTTCCCACAATGCTTCCAGGGTCAATAAAACTTAGGATTGTGTTGTAAGGAGTTCAAAAGAAGATACATGTGTACTGTGTGGAAGAAATTTGGAAATATTATTACTGGTATGTTGTAATGACTACCGTAGATGGAATTTCATTGGAGACAGTTGAATGGTGAAAGGTGAAAACATACAATGAAAACAGTGATCACCTCTTTACAACAAGACAAAAATTTCAAAGCATATGCAGATAATAGATTAATCAAAGTTTTCTCTTTCAAGTTCAATAAAACTCAGAACTGATTGGTAGAGAGTTAAAGGGAAGTTAGTGAAAGCAAAACACAGAAAGGATTCTGTGAACAGATTTCGGGTATCTGACCTTTTAAAAGTAATGACTTTGGATACTTGAAATTCTTGTTGTTGATTGGATACACTTTTGCATTCCATAATAGAAATGATATTTGTTTGCTATTTATAGGATTTAAGATTATTCTTTGAAAGAATTTGCAAATGACAGTCTTGGATTTGCTCATAGATTTATTTCATGTTGTTCCACAGGAAAAATGTCATTTGACCATTTTGTTTGGTATTTACAGGACTTAGAGGCCCAGTATGAAGACTACAGCACACTTCTGACTTCAATGGATCAAGTACTTGATGAGGCTGATGGAAAATTGCCATCTCCCATTGACCTTGATGCTGCCAAATGTCCTGAACTTGTCACAGAGCTAGATAAAGCACAGGTATGACTTTGGGTACTAGTCCACAGAGTACTATACACAATCTTAGCTGTCTGCTTTGTAAAGTGTAGATCAAGACCAGAACATGTTGAACATGATGTCTGTTCATGAATCTACACCATCTAAACTGTACAGTATCTTGAGAGATAGTCTGGAAAGAACACATGAAAAAGTGATATTTCAGTTTTGTTGCAGATGAAAAGATCCTTTCATTTAACAGGCCTTTAAATTTTTTTTACAACCACATAAAGTCAGTGGATCTGTTGTCCTATAGGCTTCATATGACAAAATATTTATACTTGTAATCAAGTAGATTTTGAATTGTTTCCTTTATTATGATGTTTCCTTTATTTTGTTATTAGATATATTCTTTATTACTATACTATTTTATTTTCACGCAGTTGTTCATTCTTGACTTATTAATTTTGTATTGTAGGAAGTTATTGAGGTTCTTGAAGCCGCAGAACCAAAAATAGTGGCCCTTAAAAAGTGTGCTCACCAACTACAGAAGAATCTTCCAACAGCCGAGGCCAAAGTCCAGTCACAGGAAATTGTCATGGCCATGTTGGAGAAATTTGAAAGGTAGATAACTCTGTTAGTTTTAACTGTAAAAGTTGTAAAACTTATGTTTCTAGCAAAATATTGTTTCACATTTCTTTATGAGGGTGTGTGTGTTGGGAGGTAGGGGGTGCGGGGTGGAAGGTGCGATCATGATTTGTTTAACCCTTTACCGCACAAAGACGACTTTTAACGACCCTGGGAAAGAAACCTTTTGAAAACATTGTGGGAAAAGAAGAAATTCTGGTAACCAGCATTTTCTCCTTTTACCACAAAGTTTTCAACCCTATCAAAGAAAAATTGCACCGTTTGAGCCACATTGAAATTGTCGTCTGCAAATGCTTTCAATTTGGACAAGGCAAAAAGTTTTTTGTCTGGTAAAGGGTTAAAAAAGCCCATATGCTGGATCCCAAATATACATGCACCATCTAACCCATTATTCTGCAAATAGTACTGTATCCACCAGCATTTGAAAACATTATTGGAAAAAGAATCAGTAGATTATTTTAATTGTTACAAGTAGTTGCTTCTTTTTTCATAATGCTGACCATACTGTGGAGAATCAGAAACTTTGCGTTCTTTCATAATATATCTGTTATCGGATATGTTTTAGTGACTGGTAGGTACAGAATTTGCCTGTACGGTAACTTATTACATGTAAACCTTAGATATGAGTGGTGCTCTGGCAAAAGGGGGCTTAATGCATCTCCGTGATGCATTATACCAAGCAAGTCATCGCATATTTATGGATCCATAATAGCCACAATTTTTGACAACCGACTTAACTGTGAGGTAGACTGGTCCTTGAATACATAGAAATTGACCAGCAGCGACAAGTTTCGGCCAAGGTCAGCCTGCATAGGCTGACCTGGGTTGATGCTTTTCGCAGATGCATTAAACCCCCATTTCACAGAGCATGGCTCAAATACCTGATAATATTCATCCGGAATCTTGAAAATCTGTTCAAGATTACGTTGTTTGTAAAACTTATTACACATACTGCCTTGATAATTACTAACTTTAGCACACAATCCCAACTTTTAATGACCCTGATGGACCCAGATATGCTTTTAAACACATTGTTGGAAAAGGAGAAAATGATGAATAGCACCATTTTCTTCTTTTCCCTCTGTGTTTTCTAACCTTTCACAGACAAATCCTATAATTTGAGCTACATGTAATTTGTCATCTGCAAGTGCTTTCATATGGACAAGTCTTACTTTTGCCATTCGTTAAAAATTTGACCCTCTACAAAACAACAAAAGTTCAGACTTGTTCACTTCCATACAACAAAGACAAAAAAATATAAATGTGACTCAAGTGCTTGGATTTGTCTTTAAAACATTGTTGGAAAAGGAGAAAATGCTGGATAGTAGCATTTTCTTATTTTCCCAGTGTTTTCAAAAGTCTTTTCCCCGAAGGTTGCTTTACTCTTTACCACACAACAAAATTTTGGGCTCAACCGAATTGAAAGTAATTATTGCAGACGACAAAATAAATATTGCTCAAATGCTGATTTCTGTTTTTGATAGGGAAGAAAACATTGTGGGAAAAGGAGAAAATACTGGTTACCAGCATTTTCTCCTTTTCCCACAATGTTTTTCAAAAGGCTTCTTCTCCAGGGTTGTTAAAACTCGGGATTGTGTGGTGACGGGTTAAACTTGCGATTGTGTAGTGAAGTCATTCTGTCACTGTAAAAGCTCTTTCCTATCTATAGAATTGGTGATCAAGTGAGAGAGCAGAAACAGATGCTTCAAGAAGAGATAGATGACAGAGAAGGTTTTAATACAGAAGCTAAACAGACTGTAGAATGGCTGACAGAAACTAAGGCAGAGGTTCAGCAGCTCACTCCAAGTATGGAAGGTCCAGAGATCATGGAGAAAATGGAGAAATTGAAGGTATGTTTATAGAATTGACAGATAGAGCTATTTACAGTTGGTTTGGTAATGAAATTGAAGACCAGAGCATGTCAAAATGCTGGTAAACTTTGAAATCGTTACAACATGACAAAAGTTTTAGACTTGTCAGAATTCAAGTGCATTTGCAGATCAGACCCTGGAGGGATACATTGTCAATTAGAAAAAGAATTAATGCTGGTTTTGCCAGAATATCATACTGGATAGTGTAGGTCCAAGATCAGAGTGAATATTCTGTGCAGGCACTTTAGCTCTTTTTCAAACAATCCTGTGCTGTAACGACCCTTAGTAGGAAGTCTAGCCCTGACCCAAAATGTTTTCTATTCTATTAACCCTTTACAACACAATCCCGACTTTTAACGACCCTGAGAGAGAGGCCTTTTGAAAAGGAGAAAATACTGGTAACCAGCATTTTCTCCTTTTCCCACAATGTTTTCTACTCTTCCCAAAACAAATTTCAATTTTTGGGTCACATTTATTTGTTGTCTGCAAATGCTTTCAATTTAGACGAGTCTAAAATTTTGTCGTTTGGGAAAGAGTTAAAGACGAATACCATCATGTTAACCACATTTGATTTTTTTCCTGCAAATCTTTTCAGTTTGGACAAGTCTGAAATTTTGTCATCTGGTAAGGAATTAGTCTGTTTTCACAAGGATATCATGTGAGATATAGTACAATTTAGATGCAAGATCAGACTGTAGTATTCTGTACAGGTTTACACGGAGTTAACAACTTGTTACAACCAAGGAGTTCATCTTGCTTTATGCTTTTGTTTTAGTTAACTGTTACAATTGAGCCATGCACTGTGAAAAAGGGGCGTAACCCTTTACCAAACAATCCCTGGTTTTTTCATGACCCTGAGAGAAAAGCCTTTTGAAAACATTGTGAGAAAAGAAGAAAATGCTGGTAACCATCATTTTCTCCTTTTCCCACAATGTTTTCTACCCTTTCCAACACAAATTTCAATTTATGAGTCACATTGACTTTGTTGTCTGCAAATGCTTTCAATCTGGATAAGTCTAAAATTTTGTCGTTTGGTAAAGGGTTAATGTATCTGCAAAAAGTATCGACCCATATCAGCTCATGCAGTCCGCACAGGTCTACTTCGTAACAAGTATGTTAACTACTTGTCAGACTTGTGTACCTCATGATTCAGTTGGTTGTCACACAAAAAAGATTTTATGGATCCTTGATTATGTGGCAACATGCTTGGTATAATGCATCACAGAGATGCCCTTAGCCAGGGCATGGCTGAATTGTTTTACCCAGGACCTGTAACTTCTCTTTGCAGTTGTCAGAACAAGAGATAGCCATAAGAATGGAGCAGATGAAGCACATGGCACAGCTACAGGAGACCAAGTTTAAATCTCAGGGCAGGGAAATCCCCAAAGAGCTTCAGCAACAAATAGCCCAGATGCTTAGTTTAGAAAATGAGGTTACTGTTACCATGTCAACCAAGGAGGAAGAGTTACTTCACTTGAAGGCTGACAGGCAAGCTTACAATACAGAACATAAACTGGTGACCACTTGGCTGACACAGGCACAGGAACAACTTCAGGAACGTGTGAAAGACTTGCCAGAGTCTATTTATAGACATGAGGTGAGTTTGTTTGTGCAAAATTATCTGATAAAGACCTTCCCACAACTTTTCCTGTTTTGCAGCAAACTGCTTCTGAAAACTTACTGGCCAAAGTAGAACTACTCCTAATGAGCAATTTCTCCTTTTGCCACCTTTTTTATATATATTTGTATCCAATCTTTGATCATGATAATTGGTGCATTAACTTGATACCACACAATCCGGAGTATTAACAATCCTTAGGAAGAAAGCTATTAAAAACATTGTGGGAAAAGGAGAAAATGCTAGTAACCAGCATTTTCTCCTTTTCCCACTGTTTTCTGTCCTTTCAGAGACAAATTTCACCATTTGAGCCACATTTGACTTGTTTTCTGCTATTGCTTTCAATTTGGACATGTCCAACATTTTGTCGTCTGGTAAAGTTAAAGCTTAGTTCATGATGATTAACCATATTTTCCAATGGTGTTTTTAGATTCATCTGCTGCAGCTATGTTTCAAGTTGTAATGAGTTAACGCTTTATCAGACGATCCTTGGCTTTTACATCCTTTGGAAAGAGGCCTTCTAAAAACATTGTAGGAAAAGAAGAAAATGGTGGTAACCAGCATTTTCTCCTTTTCCTACAATGTTTTCCACCATATCAAAGACAAATCCAATCACTTGAGCCACACTTAATTTGTCATCTGCAAATGCTTTCAGTTTGGACTTGTCCTTAATTTTTGTCGTTTGGTAAAGAGTTAACTCTTTTTAACTCTTTTTACCGAACAAGCCTCAGGTTTAATGACCCTTAGGGAGAAGGCTTTTTAACCCTTTACCACATAACCGTTACCAACCTTGAAGAGGAGTGCTTTTGAAAACATAATGCCAGACAGAGAAAATGCTGGCAACCAGCATTTTATCCTTTTTCCCACAATATTTTCTACCCTTTCTGATACAAATCTTATTATTCCTTCCAAATTGAATTTTTGCAATTGCTTGGACCAGTTTAAAATTTTGTCATTTGATAAGGAGTTAAACTATTGTGGAAAAAGGAGAAAATATTTGTAATCATCATTTTTCTCCTTTTCCCACAGGGTTTTCTTCCCTTCAGAAGACAAAAATTCAGTTTTTAAGTTATGTTTATTATGTCATCTGCAATTGTTTTCATTTCGGACAAGTCCAAAATTTATTCATTTGGTAAAGAGTTGGGAAAGTGTTACTCTTTTAGGAGACAGTCAAGTTTCTTTTGACTAAAAGGGAAAAGGCTTTTCAAAATACCATGGCACCATCATTTTATAGCATTTTATCAAGTTCCAACAATGTTTGCTACCTTTTCAAATACAGATGCCTTCATTTAACTCTTTACCACACAGTCCTGTATTTCAAAGACCTTGACAGGAAAGGCTTTTGAAAACATTGTTGGAAAAGAAGAAAATGCTGGTAACCAGCATGTTCTCCTTTTCCCACATTGTTTTTAAAAAGCTTCTTTCTCAACATCTTTAAAAGTGGTGAGCAGCATTTTATCCTTGTCCCACAATTATTTTCTACCTTTTCAAAGAAAAATCTGTTTCAGCAGCTTTTAATTTTGTCTTCTGAAAATGCTTTCAATTGGGACCAATCTGAAATTTGGTGGTGTGGTAAAGAGTTAACTCTATACCAAATGGTGAAATTTCAGACTGGTCCAAATTCAAAACATTTGCAGACGACAAAATAAATTTGACTCAAAAACTGAAGTTTCTCTTCGGAAGTGTAGAAAAAATTGTGGGAAAAGGGGAAAATGCTGGTTACCAGCATTTTCTCCTTTTCTTACAATGTTTTCAAAAGGCTTCTTTCACAGGGTCGTTAAAAGTCAAGATTATGTGGTAAAGGGTTAAGACATAGTCACTTTCATTATGAATAAGTCTTACAGGTTGTTGTCTGGTAAAATGATAGAATAATCAGTAAAACCCGACTTTTTATCCACACTTTGATTGGATATTTGCATAGCAAAACTGAAACAATAAGTTGAGTATCACTGACACTAGACAAGGCTAGGACTGCACAGACATGCAGGCTGATCAGTGCTTAAGTATCTGTGGATTGTTTTCTAATTAATGATTAAATGATATTTTATGCCGCTTTTAACATTATTTCAGTCATATCATGGCGACGGCTCACATATTCATGTATTTCCTAGGTTCCACTAGTACTAGGCTAGGGCTCTGAAGTGTCTTGCCCAAGGACACTCCTATGAAAAAAAGCAATGGATCCAGTAAGGCTTGAACCAGGGGCCTCCAGGTCATGAGTCCTACACTTTACCACTGAGCCACGCAGGACCCGGAATGTATTCTATCCTAGAACTTCAACCTTTCTTATGTAGAATAGTTAGCAACTGAGCTTTAATGTCTCTGTCTATACAAATTCAGAGAAAGAAAAAATTATTTATAAATCAGTGGAGCGATACAGGGCCATAATGGCCCTCTTTTTTATTGATGCTATGCTTAACACTTTTGTCTGAGCTATTGGCTGTTTCCCCCACATCATTTTCTGTAACAAATTTACTTGACAACAAAATTTTGGACATGCCCAAATTGGAAGCATATGCAGACGACAAATTAATTCTGGCTCAAATTAAAGCAGTAATTTTTAAAACAGTAGAAAACAGTGAAGGAAAATGAGAAATGCTGACTACCAGTAGTTTCTCCTTTTCCACACTGCTGTCAAAGACAATCTTTTTCAAGCTTGTGAAAACTTTAGATTGTTTGGTAAAGGTTCATATGAATTGTGAAAGACTGTCAGGACATACAAGGGCCTCTATTTATTTGAGAATGTGAGGGTTTAAACCAATTTATAAAGTGTGAACAGTTGGAGAGAATATTTATATAGATATTTAACATTAAAACGAAAACAAACAGGACATTCTGCTCTCCAGGGGTGATAGCTGGGAGACTGTCATCTTGACCCTTTACCAAATGATACCCGGTTTTAACAACCCTGAGAAGGAAGGCCTTTTGAAAACATTGTGGGAAAAGGAGAAAATGCTGGTAACCAGAATTTTGTCCGTTTTCCACATTGTTTTCTGATCAGTCTGATACAAATTCCATTATTTGTGCCATATTTATTATGAAGTTTGGATAAGTCTAAAAGTGTGTGGTCTGATAAAGAGTAAAGTGTTAACAGAACAGCAAAGTTTAGACTCTTCCATTTTGAAAGCATTTGCAAACAACAAATTAAATGTATCTCAAATGATGAGATTTGTCTCTTAAGGAATAGAAAATATGGGAAAAGTAGAAAATGCTTGTTTTCCCAAAATTTTGTCGAAAGCAATCTTCTT
Organism: Tridacna gigas; assembly: GCA_945859785.2. NCBI lineage: Eukaryota > Metazoa > Mollusca > Bivalvia > Cardiida > Cardiidae > Tridacna > Tridacna gigas. Next base: position 14,976,200 of record OX244029.2, on the reverse strand, counting down.
CAGCATCATAAAAACCAAGGAATTGTTTGGCAGAAGGTTAAATAACTTAAACTCTTTACCAAACGACAAAATTTAAGACTACATGTATTCCAAATTGAAAGCAGTTGCAGACGACAAAATAAATGTAACTCAAAAATTGAAATTTGTTTTGGGAAATGTAGAAAACATTGTGGGAAAAGGAGAAAATGCTGGTTACCAGCATTTTCTCCTTTTCCCACAATTTTTTCAAAAGGCCTCTTTCTTAGGGTAGTTTAAAGTCAGGATTGTGTGGTAAAGAGTTAAAGGCTTTTCTAATGCCAGTTTAGCACATTCTCCCTTCCCTTTGACCCCCCCCCCCCAAAAAAAAAAAAAAATTGAATTGTTGAATATTTTAACTTATTAGGAGTATTACTTTTTATTTTGAAAAGCAGATTGAAGATTTTGTAATAATAATCTGTCATATTAGCCCTTGCTATACAATACTGTGTTTTAACAATCCCTCAGGCAGGAGGCTTTTGTAAAAAATATGGCAAAAGGAGATAATACTAGTAACCAGCATTTTCTCCTTTTCTTGCAATGTTTTCAACCCTTTCAAACAGAGATTCCTCAATTTGAGCCACATGTGTTTTGTCACCTGCAAATGCTATTAATTATGAGAAATTTGAAATGTTATGTTCTGATAAAGGGGGAATTCTTTGACAGCTTGACAAAATCCACTTAACCCTTTACCACATGGTAATATTTTAGACATTTTAAAATTGAAAGCATTTGCAGACAACAAAGTGAATATGAATCAAAAACAGATATTGTTTTTGAAAGGATGAAAACATTGCAGGAAAATGAGAAAATGCTGGTTACCAGCATTTTCTCCTTTACCTGCAATGTTTTCAAAAGGCTTCTTCATCAGGGTCATTAAAAGGCGGCATTGTGTGGTAAAGGGTTCCAAACAACAAAGTTTTAGACTTGTCCAAATTGAAAGCATTAGCAGATGGCAAAAAGAAAGTAATTAATCAATAGAAAACTTCGTGGAAGTGGAAAAAATGCTGGCATTTTTTCCTTTTCCTATGATGTTTTCCAAAGCCTTCTAGCTGAAGACTGTTAACCCTTTACCAAACGACAAAATTTTGGACTTGATTAAATTGAAAGCATTTGCAGACGACAAATCAAATGTTGCTAAAATGGTGATTTCTGTCTTTAATAGGGTAGAAAACATTGCGGGAAAAGGAGAAAATGCTGGTAACCAGCATTTTCTCCTTTTCCCACAATGTTTTCAAAAGCCTTCTCTTTCAGAGTTGTTAAAAGTTTGGATTGTGTGGTAAAGAGTTAAACTGGGGATTGTGTGGTGAAGTGTTAAAGCAATTTCAGGGCTGTTATTCCTTAGGGTGCTGAATAAACCTAAGGGACAGTTTTAGTCTAGAAATGAGACCCAAATCATTGCAATTTTGAGGTTGTTTTTTTGCAGAATGTTTTAGCAAAGCAGACAATGTAGATCGAAGATCAGACTGCACAGAATGTGCAGCTTGATCTTGATCTACACTGGCCGCAAAGGCAACTGTAGTCGTGGAAGGGGCTCTAGGCATTAAGATCAGAGTATGTCTCTACCTAAAGGACAGTTCACTCTCTTTGCAGTCTGATCTCGATGTGGTCAAGAAAACTGCCTTTAAACATGCCAAAAATGAAAATGTATTGGAATATATACCTCACACTATTGTGAAAAGATTTAATATCTTTACTCTATCTTTACATATCCACATTTGACTATTGACATTTGATTTCATTTTATGTACGCTCCATTTGAGTGTACTTGAATGAGCGGCAATTTATTTCATAGCAGACGACAAATTCTCAATCACCCAATTCTTCGTTTTTATCGAACCTGTTTGATTGGTAATGGAAGTAGTTTCAATGGATTGATTAAAAGGAATTTTTTCCACCCCAGCTGTAAGCATTTTTTTCATATAGATGATTTAATCCCATTAGAGCAGAACCCAGAATTGATTGCTCATGCAAACAGTGTAGATCAAGATCAGACTGCTCAGAATATAGAACTGCAGGCATTGTTTGAGTATAGATGATTTAATCCCTGTAGTGCAGAACCAAGATTTGATTGCTCATGCAAACACCTTAGATTAAGATCAGACTACTCAGAACATACAACTTGAAGCATTTTTATTTTTTCATATAGATGAGTCAATCTTCATATAGATGAGTTAATCCCATAGAGCAAAACGTAGATTTGATTGCTGATACTGACAGTGTAGATTAAGATCAGACTGCATAGAATGTGGAGTCTGATCTTCAGTTGACAAATCCGGCTTCTTTGCTAGAAATTCTGACATAAAAAACCTCGAAATTGCAATATCTGAATCAGTAGTACTGACTTAGACTGTCCGTTTTGTTTGTGCCACACTCTGAGAAGAGGGGGTTTGATGTGGAAATCAAACAAATATGGCTTTTTTGCCAGAAATTCTTACATAAAAAACCTCGAAATTGCAATATCTGAATCAGTAGTACTGACTTAGAATGTCCGTTTTGTTTGTGCCACACTCTGAGAAGAGGGGGATTGATGCATCATTTTAGCAAGTCTTCACATAATTATAGATCCATAAAATCCATTCTAAAGATTTTAGGTTGAATCATGAGGTAGACTGGGACTTTGACATTCGGAAAATTGACCAATGGTAAAAAGTTTTAACCCATGTCTCAGCCTGCATGGACTGCACAGGCTGACCTGGGTCAATACTTTCTACAGATGCGTTAACCCTTTACCACACAATGCCGCCTTTTGACGCCCCTGAGAAAGAAGCCTTTTGAAAACATTGTGGGAAAAGGAGAAAATGCTGGTAACCAGCATTTTCTCCTTTTTTCCACAATGTTTTCTACCCTATCAAAGGCAGAAATCATCATTTTAGTAACATTTATTTTGTCGTCTGCAAATGCTTTCAAATTGGATCAGTCCAGAATTTTGTCGTATGGTAAAGGGTTAAACCCATTTTTACAGAGCATAGCTCATTCATGTAGCACTACTAGAGGTCAAAGGCCAGAGCAGGTTTGTTTATTTTATTGGTGGTTAATACTTTACCAAACAATCCCAAGTTTTAATGACCCCGAATAAGAAGGCTTTTGAAAACATTGTTGGAAGAGGAGAAAATGCTGGTAACCAGCATTTTCTCCTTTTCCCACAATGTTTTCTACCCCATCAAAGACAAAAATAATTATTTGAGCTACAGTCAGGTTGTTGTCTGCGAATGCCTCCAATTTGGTCGAGGGCAATATTTTGTCGTTTTGTAAAGAGTTAACACCATTTGCAACATCATCAGCTATATAGCTACCGGGAGTTACACCCATCTATACCGACCTGGGTTTCTTGTACCAGCACTTTGCACAGTATTCTTCCACTTGCTGCTTTCCTACATTATTGAAAAAATGTCTAGGTGTGAGACAGATATAGGAATGAGCTTTTTCACGATAACTTTGTCAGCCTTGTGGCCACTTTCTATCAAGATCAGACTGTACGAAGCTGTCTGCTTTTCCGCCGCATTCTTGAAAAAAGCATGCTATGTATTACAGCACCATTAGTTTTTATTATGATCTGAAAATTGGTTTGGGGTTTATTTGGCACTTTATTAGGGCAAAGATTTGATAGAAAATGTACGAAATGAGACCGTGTGGAATAAGCTGTAAAGAGAACATGGTCCATTTTACCAAGATAATATTTATGAGTTGTACATTCAAATGAGTGGACTTTCTACCATAGCCAAATTTTGATATTGCTTTTGCAGACAGTGTAGATCAACATCAGACTGCACAGAACATGTAGTCTGATCTTGTATCTAAAATGGCACTTATCATTTGAGATATTATGACAAAAACAGCCTTTACATTGCAACATTAACTCTTTACCAGACAACATAATTTTAAACTGGTCCAAATTGAAAGCATTTGCAGGTGACAAATGTGGCTCAAATGATGATTTCTGTCTTTGATAGGATAGAAAACATCATTTGAAAAAGAGAAAATGCTGCTTACCAGGATTTTCTTCTTTTCTCAGAGTGTTTTCAAAAGGCTTCTTCTTCAGGGCCATGAAAAGTTAGGATCATGTTGTAAAGGGTTAATCCCAAAATTGAGTGTAACAGAAATTTTATTTGATTAATAGGCTGTAAATTTGAAATTAATACTGTCCTTTCTTTTTGAGTTGCTCTAATTTTTTGGTGCCATAGGCCAATATAAGGGTACTGTATGGATTAAAGTCTTTTTTGCCAGTCTCAGAGGCTGTTTTTGCAGATAGAATAGAGAGACAGTGAATCTACACAGATGAACATTTTATGTGAATATTGACAATACCATCCATGACATTGGAGTATTTACAGTATGTCTTGTTTACCGATTTAAAATACATGTATAAATTTAATTTTTAGGAGTTTTTTTCAAGGACATCGTCAGTCTTACAAAAGAGACCCCAGTAATAGAAATGTCAGTGCTTTCTTGGTTGTCTGATTACCTTATATGCATTTACAGAGTTGCAGCACATGAATTGCGGTCAAAGTAAAATACATTAACTCTCTACCAAATGACAAAATGTTAGACTAGTCCAAATTGAACGCATCTGCAGACGACAATTCAAAAGTAGCTCAAATGGTGGAACTCATCTTTTATAAGGTAGAAAACATTGTGGGAAAAGGAGAAAATGCTGCTTACCAGCATTTTTTCCTTTTCCTACAATGTTTTCAAAAGTCTTCTTCTTCAGGGTCACTGAAAGTCGGGATTTTGTGGTAAAGTTTAACATTTGAGGCTCTACATGTAAAAGTTTGCTACCTTAAAACATATGACAACATTGTGGCAAAAAGAGAATTTGATTGTAAAGAGATGAAAAAAGTCATTTATAGTTGCCTGTGAGTTAACCCTAACCCTTTACCACACACTCCAGAGTTTTAACGTCCCTAAGGAAGTAGGCTTTTGAAAACATCATGGGAAAAGGAGAAAATGCATAACCAGCATTTTCTCCTTTTCCCACAATGTTTTCTACACATCGAAAGAGAAGTTTTACCTTTTTAGTAACATTTAATTTGTCACATGCAAATGCCTTCAATTTGGACAGGTCTAAAATTTTGTTGTGTGGTAAAGAGTTAATCAGATTTTTCTTTGTCTTTGATAGAGGTTATTGATTGTTTGTTGTTTAATGCTGTTTTCAACATTATTTCAGTTGTATCGTGATGGCCATTCCAGTACCTATCCATGCTTTACTGTAGTTTATTTTGACCAGTACTCCACATAATTTTCTTCCCAAGTCCCTGCCTGCTTTCCCACATAACCATTGTGGGAACAACAATCAGCACTGAGAGAGGAACGAATTTTGTCATGATAACTATTATCATTCTCGAAAAAAAGAGATTCAAACCATTAACCCTCCTGGTTTCATCTCCTGCCTGTTACCAACTAAGCTACTGGGCCCGGCTTGATAGAGTTCAATTAACCTGAAAGGCAAACAGATCATACCAGACTGTTTGTTCAATGCATTTGGATAAAAGTGGGCTCTCAAAGGCATGATAAGGCATTTCTTTGCTAGTTTAAATATTTTGAAATCAGGCATTATACTAAAATTATTATTTTTGGCTGATACCCAATAGGGCAGCATATTTTCACAAGGCCTCCTCTCGTTATTTACACTTGTTAGAACAACCTTGAGACAGCCCGTTTCAGTTAAGCCTTTACAACACAATCCCGACTTTTAACGACCCTGAAAAAGAAGGCTTTTGAAGACATTGTGGGAAAAGGAGAAAATGCTGGTAACCAGCATTTTCTCCTTTTCCCACAATGTTTTCTACCCTATCAAAGATAGAAATCATCATTTAACCCTTTACCACACAATCCCGACTTTTAGCGACCCTGAGGGAGAAGTCTTTTAAAAACATTGTGGGAAAAGGAGAAAATGCTGGTAACCAGCATTTTCTCCTTTTCCCACAATGTTTTCTGCCCTTCCCAAAACAAATTTCAATTTCTGAGTCAGATCTATTTTGTCGTCTGCAAATGCTTTCAATTTGGACCTGTCTAAAATTTTGTTGTTTGGTAAAGAGTTAAGCAACATTTAATTTGTTGTCTGCAAATGCTTTCAATTTTGTTTAGTCCAAAACTTTGTTGTTTGACAACAAATTAAATGCTGGGATTTGACTATAATAATGAAAGCGCAGAAAAGATTGTAGGAGTTACCAGCATTTTCTCCTTTTCCCACAATATTTTCAAAAGGCTTCTTCCTAAGGGTCCTTAAAAAAACAGGATTGTGTGTTACAAGGTTAAACTGCTTTTGAAAATGAAACTTGCAGCATTTTATAAGGCATTCTTGGATAAGTCAAAATATTTCCAAACTTTTTCTCCTTCAAATGTTTATTCTGCACCAGATCGCAAGATGTTACAATATTGAAAGAATTTGCACATGAAAAAGATACCCCTAATGTCACAATTTGTCCTTAAAATAGTAGAGAACCTTGGCAGGGATAAAAGGAGAAAATGCTCATGGGATTTGGGTTGAAAAAAAAATGAGCTGCCCATAGGATGACATGGGCAGATTAACTCTGTACCACACAATCCCATGTTTTAACGACCCTGAGAAAAAAGGCCTTTTGAAAACATTGTGGGAAAAGGAGAAAATGCTGGTAACCAGCATTTTCTCCTTTTCCCACAATGTTTTCTATCCTTCCCAACACAAATTTCAATTTTTGAGTCACATTTATTTTGTCGTCTGCAAAAGCTTTCAGTTTGGACTGGTCTAAAATTTTGTTGTTTGGTAAAGAGTTAAGTAGGGTTTCTGGTCAATGTAGATCAAGATATTACAGCAATGAAGACAGAAATGAGAAATTGCTACAGTATGACTCTTTCTACTACCTGAAGAATTATTTTCCAAATTTTAGCATTCTATAGGTTAGCCATATACCAAATGATTTTCATCACCCTTTCGGCAGAAAGCTTTTGAAAAGATGGTTGGAAAAGGAGAGAAAACTATCAACAAACTTTCTCCCTTGGCCTGTCAAAGGCAAATCCCATCATTTTAGCCACAGTAAATTTGTCTGCAAATGCCTTCCATGTGTGAACAAATCTAAAATTGTGTCATTTGGTAAATATTTCATCGTGAATTTCATATTTGAGGTTGCTTGACCAATTCAGGTTAAGTGTTATGTAAATATTAACGTGAAAGAAACTCAACTGAAGTTAAACACTTGAAACCCATTCCCTGTGTCTTCAAACATGCCTAGCTTTCAAGGACAAGCCATAGCTATGGGAAAGCAGCCATTACCTTTCACTTGCAATCAAGGAAAGTTTGAAAAATTACACTGCTTTAAAGTGGATCACCTTCAAGGCTTCCACAAAGAAATCCTGTTCTTTGCTACATGTATCTATCTGACCTGTAGAAAGGCTGACCTTTTGACAAGGCTAGAGTAAAAGGATGCGGTCAGAAATTTAGTATAAATTCAATATTTAAAGAATTTGACACTAATTTGTAATTCTGGAATTCGGTAACAGTACTATTTATATATAAGTGGCTTTGAAATGTTTTTAATAGACATTAATATTCCAAAATGTATCCATTCTAATCTTTTAAAAATAAACTGCAACAAATCTGAAATTGTGGTCTAGTAGAGTTAATCTTTTACCACACAATCCTGAGTTTGAACTGCCATTAGAAAGAAAGCTTTTGAAAACGTTGTTGAAAATGGAGAAAATACTGATAACCAGCATTTTCTCCTTTTCCCACAATATTTTCTACCCTTCTAAATGCAAATTATATCATTTGAATGCAACTAAATTTGTAGTCTGCAAACGAACAAGTCCAAAATTTTGTTGTTTGGTAAAGAGTTAACTCTTTACCACGCAATCCCAACTTTTAACGACCCTGAGAAAGAGGCCTTTTGAAAACATTGTGGGAAAAGGAGAAAATGCTGGTAACCAGCATTTTCTTCTTTTCCCTCAATGTTTTCTACCCTATCAATGACAATTTCCATCATTTAAGTAACATTTAAATTGTCATCTGCAAATGCTTTCAATTTGGACAAGTCTAATTTTTTGTTGTTTGGTAAAGAGTTAAAGAAGTCCAGAGCACTGCAAACACAAAATTTTTGTAATTAATTACTGATAAGTCAATTTTAAACACAAGTCACACATGCAAATGGTATTTACTGTTCACCATGCGAAAATTTTATGCGGGTCGAAATTGAAAGTGTTTGCAGACAAGAAATAAAGTGTGACTCAAATGATGATAATTCTTTTGAAAAGGAGGAAAACATTGTGAGAAAAGGAAACAGTGTTACTTCATGGTGATAATTCGTCAGTTATATTGTTTTTTTTTCAAAGAACATTAGAATTCCTTTTTTTCTTCTTATTCATTAAAATGATCAACCCTTTATAACACAATCTCAAGTTTGCATGACCCCGGTAATAAAGCTCTTGAAACCAGGTGAGCATTTTCTCCTTTTCAAACAATGTTTTCTCCCTCTTCAAAGACTAATTCCATCATTTTAGCCACTTTTAATTTGTTGTCTTCAAATGCTCTCAACTGGAACAAGTCTAAAATTTTGTTTTTTGGTGAATAGTTGAAGTCTGCGGTTAGACTTTCAGTATCTTGCACAAGAATTACAGTCAAGAAAAAATTTCCCCTTAAAATTTCTTATCTCCCTGATGTTTGTCAAATCTGCTCACATCTTGGACCAAAGTATGCTGGTTTGTTTGGGGAATTTCAGACCATAAAGAAAAGCTATATAACTGAAAGAAACAAGTAAATTTTTGATTCAAGGAAACTCCTTTCAGTGCAAGGGAAACAGTTTACATGCATTGTGAATTATTACTGAATGGACAGATACGTGAATAATACAAGTCTGGAATGGTAGAGTCTCTGGTATTTCACAAATGTTGTGTTAACTCCTTATCAATCAGCTAAATTTCAGACTGATCTGATTGAAAGCATTTGCAGATGACAAATTGAAAGTAGCTCAAATGATGATTTCTGTCTTTGATAAAGTAGAAAACATTGTGGGAAAAGGAGAAAATGCTGGTTACCGGCATTTTCTCCTTTTCCCACAATGTTTTCAAAAGGCTTTTTCTTCAGAATCATAAAACTCATGATTGTGTGGCAAAGGGTTAGATTAAGCTTGGCTTTAGTTTATACTTCTTCAAGGGTATTTTTGTGAGTTTTGAAATAATTGTTCAAGACATTAGATATTATTAACACATAACAACACAAGACAAAAAGTTTTAATATCCCTGAAGGAAAGCCTTTTGAAAACATTTTGGGAAAAGGAGAAAATGCTGGTAACCCTTTTCCACTATGTTTTCTTCTCTTTTACAGTTAAATCCCATCGTTTCAGCTACTTCTAATTTGTCATCTGCAAATGCTTTCAATTTGGACCAGTCGAAAAATTTGTTGTCTGGTAAAGCGTCAAATGTTTACCACTCAACAATATGTAGACTTGTCCTCATTGATAGGGTTTGCAGACGACAATTCAAATGTGGCTCAAATGATGGATTTTGTTTTTTATAGGGTAGAAAGCATTGTGGGAAAAGGAGAAAATGCTTGTCAGCAGCATTTTCTCCTTTTCCCACAAAGTTTTCAAAAAATACTTCTTTTTCAGGGTCTTTAAAACTTGGGATTGTGAGGTAAAAGGTTAATGTTGATGGATTGAGAATTTAGTTGTCTGGTAAAGAGTTTAAAAATATAACAGGTTGTGTAATATGAAGGTGTGATATAACAGAGAATTTCGATTTTTGAACCTCAAAATCACGAAACAAATACATTTGTATACCAAAGATTTATGTGCAAGCATATTGATCGATATACCTGTTTCACTGATGAAGCAGAGTCCTGTTAACCCTTCACCAGACGACAAAATTTTAGCCTATTCCAAACTGAAAGTATTTACAGAAGGCAATGTCAATGTGGCTCATATGGTGCATTTTTTCTTCGATGGGGTAGAAAACATTGTAGGAAAAGGAGAAAATGCTGGTTACCAGCATTTTCTCCTTATCCAACAATGTTTTTAAAAAGCTTCATTCCCAGAGCTGTTAATAGGCGGCATGGTGTGGTAAAGGGTTAATACAGTCTGTAGTGTACAGGATCTGAGAACAGGGGTCGCTGGTTTGAATACCAAGTTCAGCCAATTTATTTCCGAGGATTGATGGTAGCCATTAGGTCTAGATTCTTTCCTCGCTCACTGCTGATTGCAGTTTCAACAATGGTCATGGCTTGGGAATAATATATGTGTGAAGTACTGGTAACAAAACTCCAGGAAAGCATGGATAGGTGCACTGGCGGCTGCAACATAACAGGAAAAAAATATATGAAATAATGTTGAAAATGGTGTTAAACACCACACAATCAATTACCGTTAAAAAATGTTTGCAGAAAAAAGACAATTAAGAACTTCTTTGTGAAATATGGATAATCAACAGAAAATTTTGTTTAGTAATATGCATGAAAAAATTATGGCAAAAGGAAACTGGTTGGCTGTTGGAATAGTTAAATAACCTGATATCATGTTTTTGTGTGGCTCATAATTTAACCTTTTAGCACACAATAGGAGTTTTAACAATCCTGAAGAAGACAGCTTTTGAAAACATGTGGGAAAAGGAGAAAATGCTGGTAACATTTTCTCCCTTTCCCACATTGTTTTATATCTTTTCAAAGATAATTTCCAGCATTTAAGACACATTTGTCATCTGCAAAAGATTTTAATTAGGAAAAGTCCAAAAATTTGGTTGCAAATGGAAGGGACATGCATGGTTCGGGAAGAAATAAACAGCAAAACTTTACACTTACCAGACCAGAAAATTTTGATATTACCAAATTGAAAGCATTTGCGGACAACAATTTCATTGTAGCTCGAAAAATGATTTCTGTTCTTAAAATGGTAGAAAACATTGGGGGAAAAGGAGAAAATGCTGGTTACACATTGTTTTCAAACGTCTCTTTCCTCAGGGTCATTAAAACTCAGGATTGTATGGTAAAGGATTAATAAAGAATACTTACCCTTTCCTACAGTTTTCTCCTTTTCCAACAATGTTTTTCTCTGTTTTCACAAGCAATTTGTCATTTGTAAGTACTTTTGAATAGGACAAGTCTAAAATTTTGTCATCCAAATAAAAGAGTTAATACAAGGAACTGTTTGGTAGAGGGTTAATGATGTTTATAAATTAACTTATTGAATTCTACCGGTAATTAATTTCATACAAGTTGTATTTCTGAACCATTTCAGGAGCTGATAAGTGAGTTTGAGCCATTTAAAAAGAATCTTGACAACTTGCGAACAAAAGGTGGAGAGTTAATCAAACATTCAAGTGACCCAATAGAGAAACAAGTTATCCAGAAACAGTTGGCAGACACAAACAAGCTCTGGTTGGCTGTCCAATCTGGAGCAGGGGAGAAGACAAGACAACTTAGAGAGGCTGATACTCTATCTAAAGCCTTTACAGAGACCGCTGATGCTGTGGAACTATGGCTGGGTCAGGCAGAGGCACAGCTGATTGCAGAACCAGCTTGGATAGATTTTGAGAAAGTTCAGGAACAACTGAAACATCACAAGGTTGGTGAATCTGGCCTGACTTGACCTGGCAAAAGGACTGACAAATGTTATAATGTCAGATTGATTGATTGATTGATTGTATGGTGTTTAACACCATTTTTAACATTATTTCAGTTATATCGCAGCGGCCAGTGCAACTATGGATGCTTTCATGGAGTTTCTTTTACCGGTGCTCTGCACAATATTCTTTCCACGCCATTGCCTGCTTTCCCACATAACCATCATTGAAACAATGGTCAGGGGTGAGAGAGGAATGAATCCTGTCGCAGTGACTATCATCAATCCATAAAATGTCAGACAATGTATATGAAAGATCGGACTAAATCTATATATTCGAGGCAGTCTGTTTTTGCTAAATATACAAGGCAGTCTGATCTTGCTCTATTTTGTCCTTAACCCTTAAGCTGCTGAATGAATTACGCTAAAGATTTCCAGTCAAGAGTAAAAACCCATAGTTTATGATTTAAAGATTTTGCTCATCAGATCAATTTCACCTTATCAGACAGTGTAGATCCATGATCAGACTGCACGTCTGTGCAGTCTGGTCTTTATCTACACTGTTGGCAAAAGCCCAAAAAGTTGCGGTTAGCAGCGTAAGTTTTAAAAGTACCTAAAGTTGTGATTTGAGCTCTGTGGGTCAACCATGTGCTGTGTAAATTACGATTTTCATACAAAGTGTGAAGTATTCAAATTCCTATTATATACCGGTATTTGAATTAATAGATATCGACCCTCAAAGTAATAGCCTGACCCTTTTACACATTTTGACAACTGCAGTGGTAGGCTTTGTAAAACATTAGAACAAGTGGAGAAAAATGCTTGTGATGACTAACATCTCAATTTTTCGTGGCAGTCTCATCTTTGAAGCATATTACATCAGTAGTTTCATTTCTTCTTTATCAATATCTGCAGTTTGGATGAACCCTTATCTCTTTCTACATGAAATAAAACTTAAATTTGTTAAAATTAACAGCATTTGCAGATGTGGCTCAAATGATGAAATTTGTCTTTGACAGGGTACAAAACACTATGGGAAAAGGAGAAAATGCTGGTTACCAGCATTTTCTTCTTTTCCCAAATGTTTTCAAAAGGCTTCTTCCGCAGGTTCCTTAAACTTGGGATAATAATAATATGGTAACAGGGTAAGATTCTAGGAGAAGAGTAGTAATAAATTGACAATGATATCTCCAATAAAAGGCAATTTGAATGAAATTTGATCTTGATAAATCGGAGTAGGCTGATTTTGAAATTATTGACCTCCTTATTGGGCTGAGATATTGCACTTTGTATGTAATATGTTAACCCTTTGCCAAACAGTCCCAATGTTAAAGACCCTGAGCAAGAATGCTTTTGAAAATATTGTGGGGAAAGGAAAAATGCTAATAATCAGCATTTTCTCCTTTTCCCACAGTGTTTTCTGCCCTGTCAAAGACAGATCTCATCATTCTGAGTCACACTTAATTTGTTGTCTGCAAGAGCTTTCAAAATGGACAAGTCTAAAAATTTTGTCATCTGGTAAAGAGTCAGTTTTGAAATGTTTTTAACCCTTAAAATCTTATGTATAAAGTACATGTCGGTAAATCCTGATTTATGATACAATAAACATGTTTATAATAACAGAAAAGCAAGAGGGGTATTAAGATGACATTGCTGTTTTGTCATGCTTTACATTGGTGTGATAAATGGTCTTCATGATAACCATACAAAAGTGTTCATATTAGCCTACATCTTTAGCCTCTTATTTCCTTAATGTACAGAGAACATTTTGAGTTCAGTTAGGAGCAAGTGCTTGTTACAAGCAAATTCCCCAAACTGAAAATAGAATAAACCACACACAAAAACAAACTATTCAGAAATTTAAAACTGGATGACTAGCAGTTAGTATGATTTTCCAGACTAATTGAAAAGATGATGTTTCTACAAATGAAAGTTCATATTTTAGAATCCTTTTTTTTTCCTTGCACCATTGTACAATATATGTTATATCATTCCAGAAACTTTTCAAAGACACAGAAACTCAACAGAACAAATTAGATAACCTGAAAGCTATTGCCAAAAAGATGGAGCCTCTTTGTGAAGTGGTGCCTCAAATGGAAAAGCTGCAAGAACTGAATCATAAGGCATTTGATATCAGAGCTAAGACAGGAGACAAAGTGAATGAATTAGAAGATGTCAATGAACAGATACAAGACTTTGAGGTTGAGCTTTCTGAACTGAAACAATGGATGGACAAAACTAGAGCTCATCTCACTATGAGAGATGATAGCTTAACCTTGAAGGATCAACTACAAATGCAGGAGGTGAGAGCATGTTACATTGTGTCCTTATTTTATGTAAAAAATTGTCATAACATACTGTATTTCTTTTTTTACTATGAAAACATGTTTTAACCATTTATTGAATAACCCTTTGTTTTAACAACCCTGAAGAAAGTGGCTTTTGAAAAATTGTGGGAAAAAGAGAAAATGCTGGTAATAGCGTTTTTTCCTCTCACAAAACATGTTGTCTGATCTTTGATCTACACTGCCTGCTTTGCTGAGACATTCTTGACATAATTGACCTTGAAACTGCATTTGTTTGGGTCTGATTTCTAGATTTAAAATGTCTGTTGGCTCTGTTTGATGCTTTAACTCTTTACCAAACGGCAAAAATTGAGACTGGTCTAAATTGAAAGCAACTGCAGACGACAAAATAAATGTGACTGAAAAATTGATGTTTGTTTTGGGGAGGGTAGAAAACATTGTGGGAAAAGGAGAAAACGCTGGTTACCAGCATTATCTCCTTTTCACACAATGTTTTCAAAAGGCTTCTATCTCAGGGTTGTTAAAAGTAGGGATTGTGTGGTAAAGGGTTAAGGGTTAAGACAAGATTATATCCCTGTTTCAGAACCTGATCACTGACATTGAAGCACACAAGGGTAAAGCTCTCTTTGTTCTACAAAAACATGCTGAACTTCATGCTAAAGTAGGAGAAGAATCCAGACTTCACAATACCAATCTGGCAGCAGAGATAAACGAGCTGCTGGGACAAGCGCACCAGGATAGAGATGAACTCCGAGAGGCAGTAGCCCAACAGGAGAAATATGAAGCTGAAATGAGGTCCCTGTCTGCCTCCATCAGTGAAGCACAAGAACAATTGCTGGGGTCACCAATACAAGCCAGTAGTGTTGATGATCTGAAACACCAGATAGCAGAGAGAAATGTAAGTTTGGATAAATTTTTTATTGCTTACCATTATTTTCTATGTTGTAAATTGTGTAAGATGCCATGTGACAGTTTGCATGTACATGTACAAGTATTTAACCCTTTCCCAAACAACAAATTTTGAACTGGTCCAAACTGAAAGAGTTTGCAGACGACAAATTTAAATTTGATGAAAATGGCAGAAAGTTCTCAAAAAGGGTAGAAAACACTGTGGGAAAAGGAGAAATTGCTTGTTACAAGCAATTTCTCCTTTTCCCAGAGTGTTTTCAAAAGACTTGTACTGCAGACACGTGAAAACCAGGGCTTGTTTGGGAAAAGGTTAAAGTAGAACACAACATTGTGCTTACAAGCAATAATATTATAATATTATTGCTCTTTTTCCAAATCTACTTGAGATATTACTCCAATGAAACCTTTTCTTCAAGTATTTCTTCTTTGAGTCAGACTTATGAGTTAGTGATGTGTCCATATAACTTAGCCTGTTTGACAATGAATTTTATGGTTTTTATGTGAAGTTGTTGTTTTATTTTTTGAGGCTTTCAATAAGAGATGCCCATATTTATCCTGTATTATCCATTTGTAGTTAATTAACATTCTACAGTTTGTATCCACCTCAACCAGTAGATTCATAACTTTAGCCTCTGCCAGGTTTCCTACTAAAACTAACAAACCTGCAGTTTTCTTGTTTCCACAATAACTCTCTCATTGCCAAGTAGATGACATATATTTCCAGTCAATGATCACACCGCACATTCTCTTCAATCTCAGTTTTGATCTACTGCCTGCAAAGGCATTTTATGGTACTATAGGCATGCTTAGAGTTAATTACATAACTTTATATGAGCCATGCTCTGGCAAAAGAGGCATTAACCCTTTACCACACAATCCCGACTTTTAACAACCTTGAGAAAGAAGCCTTCTGAAAACATTGTGGGAAAAGGAGAAAATGCTGGTAACCAGCAGTTTCCCACAATGTTTTCTACCTTCCCAAAACAAATTTAAACTTTTTCAGTCACAGTCATTTTGTCATCTGCAAATGCTTTCAATTTAGACTAGTCTACATTTTTGTCGTGTTGTAAAGAGTTAATGCATCTCTGTGATGCATTATACCAAGCAAGTTATCTCGTACATGTAATTATCAATCCATAAAATCCATGTGGTCTAACAATCCACAGGATCTGGAGGACTGCGCAGGCTGACCTGGGTCAGCACTTTTTGCAAATACATTAAGCCCCCTTTTCACAAAGTATGGCACATATATTCAATATCTCTCTCACATAAATTCTCATTTCCAAACAAAAATTCATCATTGACAAAGACATAATTATCCCTTTACCACACAATCCCGACTTTTAATGACCCTGAGTAAGAAGCCTTTTGAAAACATTGTGGAAAAAGGAGAAAATGCTGGTTACTAGCATTTTCTCCTTTTCCCAGAATGTTTTCTACCTTCCCAAAACAAATTTAAACTTTTTCAGTCACATTTATTTTGTCGTCTGTAAATACTTTCAATTTGGAATAGTCTAAGATTTTGTCATTTGGTAAAGAGTTATCTCATTCCAGGATCTACTCCTCTACACTACAGGTTTCTATATGGAGTAAATTATGGCAACTTACCAATAATCCAAATAATTGTTCTATTGTTACAAGTCCGAAATGACGCTTAAACTTATCAATTTGATTATCTGCTAACACTCAGCAATTTTCTTGTGTAATGAACGAGATCTACCGTCCCAGCACATTGCTTTGTATTGAATGATAGAAACTTCAGTCATCAAGTTGATTTTATGTAAAAAAGGGAGGTGTAAGAAAAATTCATGAAAGAATACTTTTCACAATCAGAGAAACTGCTCAATTTCAGCAGTGTTTTAACTTGAAATATTTGCTGCAGATCATCTTCAGGCTACCTTCACATTTGGAAAAGGGGTGTTGGAGAATTGTTCCTATATAACCTCATTTGGCTTAACTCATAAACTCTTGCTGACAACTTACAGTAAATTGTTTGACAGCTTTGGAAAATACTATGAGTGAACAGTTTGTCATTTTGCAGAAGATTCTTTCCCTTTAACCCTTTACCACACAATGCCGCCTTTTAACGACTTTGGGAAAGAAGCCTTTTGAAAACATTGTGGGAAAAGGAGAAAATGCTGGTAACCAGCATTTTCTCTTTTTCCCACAATGTTTTCAACCCTATTAACGGCAGAAATCATCACTTTAGCAACATTTAATTTGTCGTCTGCAAATGCTTTCAAATTGGACCAGTCTAGAATATTATTGTATGGTAAAGGGTTAAAGAATTAAAGCCAGTTTCAGTTCAGTTGTCCTTATTTTACAATATTTTCAGTCAATAGTTTCAAATTCGTTTTTGGAGGTACTGAGCTGTAAACTGTAAGACTGCAGTTTTATAGAATGGTCTTGATTATAGGTTTAGATATTATACACCATATCTGTAGGTGTCAGAGTTTTGAGACCTTTGCCAAAATAATCAGTAATGTCTTTTATGAAAAAAGAATTGTTTTACTATACTCAATGTAGATGGGACTTTGGAATTAGGGCCAAATTTTTTTAATGAGCCGAAATATGCATTAAATAGACAAATTGGACAGTGTCCAGGTTCTAGGTTAGAGTGTTTTGTAGCTATGGAGTATTGTCTTAAATCAGATTGCTGTGTTTGGAGACAGACAAAAATCTTTGTACTCAATGCTTAAAGTGCAGACTGAACCCAGGGAACATTTACAGTCTAGGAAAAAACCCAGATAACTGTGATTTCATGGTTGCTTTTTTGCATGGTGTTCCAGCTTAGCGGACAATGTAGATTATAGATCAGACTATCTGCAGTTTGATCTGGATCTGCATTGGTCGCGAAGGCAATTATAGTCAAAAAAGGCATTTTAACTCTTTACCAAATGACAAAATTTTTTATTTGTCCGAATTGAAAGCATTTGCAAACAACAGAATGAATGTGACTAAAAAATTAAATGTTGTTTTCGGAAGGATAGAAAACATTGTAGGAAAAGGAGAAAATGCTGGTTACCATCATTTTCTCCTTTTCCTACAATGTTTTCAAAAGTCTTCTTCTTTAGGGTCTTTAAAACTCGGGTTAAAGGGTTAAAGGTTAAAACAAAATGGTGGACTGATATTCATGGTTAGTTTAGCCATTGTGTTGCTATGGATATATGGTGATGACAAAGAAGATGATTGTGATGACTTAACAGAATGTTTCTCCGGTGATTTCGGGAATAAGGAATATTCTGAAGAACTGTTTTCAAGACTTTTCAGTTCTTATCAAAGCAGGGATTTAGAAGCCATGTGGAAACCTAGCTATGTTCCTGTAAGTCTTTAATTCATCAAACTGCCACATAATAAAACAAACTTTTTCAGTATGCAAAAAATACTGCAGTATTATAATTTACATTTTTTTGGGAAAGGAAATATCTCAAAAAAGCATGAGCAGTATTTATGAATCAGAGATCAGACCAAAATGCTTGTTGTGAGCTTGAGTTATATTGTCAGCAAAAGTTTTTTATACATTAATGCTGCCTCTAAAAGGCAAGCAGAAGATTACAAAGAAGCAATAAAAGAAGATATTTCGATATAAAGAACATTATTTGGATTAGTCTTTGATTGACATAAGAGCTGTCTGGGAAAGGCATAATTATATCATAATTTTTAAGGGTTGAAAAAATATAACATGTATTCAGTTGAGACTGCTGTAGCTGATTTCAATTCAAAGTTTGATTTTCAAAGCTAACAGTCTCATTGACAGACACAGAACAATGTTGACGAATATCTTCTGTCTTTGAAAGTGAATATGTTTGTCTAGTTTATTAGGTCAACAAGACGTTTAGAAAAGCATATTTTTCCTTGTTGTTAGTTGTATTTCAACATTCTGTAGTTATCATGCTTTTAATTAAACCCTCTTACATGTGCATGTAGTAGCCTCGTATGTTACACCAGTATTGATACCTTGAAAGCTGAAGTACATGTACATAACCTTGACCTTGACTATTGTCTATGTTGCTTTCTTTGCATTTTTGCTTAACTCGGATTTTCACCATTATTTTTCCATTCTGACATTATTGTTTCTTATTGTCTGTCTTGCCAAATCTTTAATTTTTTGTTAACCAAAGTGCATTATAAAAAATTAAATTAGAAATCGAGAAGGAATCTACTTAACATGCCATTTGCGGAGCACTTTAATTGGCTGTTAGACAAAATAGGGGAAATTTGTTTGTTAGGAAAATTGTTAACCTATTAAGAACTTTCCAGTGTCAAAGACAAGCTATTTGTATTAACCCTTTACCACACAATCCTGAATTTTAACGACCCTAAGAAAGGAAGCTTTTGAAAACATTGATTGTGGGAAAAGGAGAAAATGCTGGTAACCAGCATTTTCTCCTTTTCCCACAAAGTTTTCTAACCTTTCAGAGACAAATCCAATCATTTGATCCAATCATTTGCCATCTGAAAATGGTTTCAATTTGGGCAAGTCTCAAATTTTTCAGTGTGGCTAAAGGGTCAACCCTACTTTATCATTTATAAGCATGGTGCTTATAATGAGGCAAAGATGAAGCCTTTGGTATCTAAAAGAAAACTATCATAGCAATAGCAATATTTCTTGTATTCATATCAGCAAAATAAAGTCTTGGCAATATATCAGAATATGCTAAATGACAAGTGCAGATATGATATTGGGTTGTCCTTACATTCAAGGATAAACCCTGTATAACTTATCTCTTTACCACACAACAAAAATGTAGACTAGTCCAAATTGACAGCATTTGCTGACAACTATTTAAATGTAGCTCAAAACATAACATTTGTCTCTTTAAGGGTGGAAAACATTGTGGGAAACCCAAGAAAATGCTGGTTACCAGCATTTTCTCCTTTTCCAATAATTTTCTCAATTGCCTTTTACCTCAGAGTCATTAAAAACTTGAGGGATTGCGTGGTAAAGGGTTACATTTTTACAGACCATGCCACATTACAGGATCATGGGAAGGAGTGTTATTTTTTGAAAGCATGGTGGAAAAATGAGTTATATTGCCTTTTGCAAGCAATTTATTTTTTTCCTAAAGTGTTTCCAAGATTGATTAGAAAAAAACTGCTTACCAGTTTGATTCAATATTTCTCCTTTTGTTTCATATGGACTAAATTTTGATGTGTCTAAAATTAGCATCTATTATAAAGCATTCAGGTATATTTACACAAAAGAAAAATAAAAAAACAGATATCTGATACATTTATTTACTCATTCTAGAGATCTTGATCATTGATTATGAGGAATTTTATCATTCCAAACTGTTGACAGATCTAAACTTTAATCATACTATGGTCACGTTTGCGTTTGATCCCACTAACTCTGAAAAAAGACCTATTTCAATCTTGATTAACCCTTTACCAAACGACAAAATTTTAGCCAAGTCCAAATTGAAAGCATTTGCAGATGACAAAATAAATTTGACTGAAAAATTGAAATTTGTTTTGAAAATGGCAGAAATATGGTGGGAAAAAGAGAACATTTTGGTTAATAAATTTGACTGAAAAATTGAAATTTGTTTTGAAAATGGCAGAAAACATGGTGGGAAAAAGAGAAAATTTTGGTTACCAGCATTTTCTCCTTTTGCCACAAATGTTTTCAAAGGCTTCTTTCACAGGGTCGTTAAAACTCGGGATTTTGTGGTAAAGAGTTAACCCTTATCCTGCTAAATGAAAGAAATGAAACTTTCAAGCCGATAGTAAAAACCCAAATTTTCCTATTTCAAAGGTATTTTTGGAGGAGAGATATCTCCTTATCGGACTGTGTAGATCCAAGATCAGACTACACATTCTGTGCAGTCTGATCTTGATCTACGCTGGCCGCAGAAGGTCAGTGAGTTGCGCTTAGCAGCTTAAGGGTTAACAGTTTGCTGTACAATACAGTGTTTTAACAATCCTGAAGAATGCTTCTAAAAACATTGTGGGAAAAGGAGAAAATGCTGGTTACCAGCATTTTCTCCTTTTCCACAATGTTTTCTACCCTAGTTGTGTCATTTGAATAACATTTTAAGCTTTCAATTTTGACACCTGTAACATTTTTGTCATTTGGTAGAGTTAAAGTTCTTTTTATCAAAGACGTGGGTGTTTTTTATCAACATGATGCCAATTTCAGGAATGTAACATACCTCAGACTTAAATTCATAACATTACAGGAAAAGGAACATTTTTGTGTTACAAGCAATTGCTTTTTTTTTCTGGAATGTTGTCAAAAGCTCACTTGTTGGATGTAGAAAAAAGTGTTTTAGAGCAGTTATTCACAGTTCACAAAATGAATAACAGAAATTCATGTTTCACACTCATTCAAACATCATCTCTAACGCTGAAGCCTTTAACGACATCTGTAGAATATAACAGAGTCCTTTTTATTCTTCGCTTTGTGTGTCTGATATTTTTTGTGAAAATGATACATATTAATTTTATGAATGAGTAACTTCTGATTTATTTTTTTTGTTTTAAGTTTGTTGCATTCATGGAAATACCCGAATTTACATAATCATACCTAAAACCCTTTACCATGCAATCCCATGTTTCAACAACCCTGATGGAGAAGACTTTTGAAAACATTGTGGGAAAAGGAGAAAAAGATTGTTACCAGCATTTTCTCCATTTCCCACAATGTTTTCAAAAAGCCATCTTTCTCATGGTCGTTAAAAGTTTGAATTATGTATTAAAGTGTTACAGATTGATCAAAGTTTGAACAGATATGAAAACATCAAAAGTAAAGGAGAAATCGCTTATTATGAGCCAATATTGTCTTTTACCACAAAGATTTTTAAAGTGGTTTGTAGGAAGACAAAAATAGTCACAATATCACGCAGACAGTAGTACTGGTAGGTTAAACCTTAAAGGTAGATAACTAGCTAGGGCTAGACATTATAGTTACATAGTTGATTATCATCCTTGGCAAAGCTAAAATAAGGATAATTATCCAATCATGCTGCTAGAATAAGATGGTAATGGGTTGGTTATTTATTTTGCTTCTTATTCTAACTTTCAAGTTTGAGTTTTATCTATTAACCACTGGATGCTGATATTTGAGTACTTTAACCCTTTACCAGACGAGAAAATTTTAGCCTTGTCCAAATTGAAAGCATTTGCAGACGACAATTTCGATGTGGCTCAAATGGTGCAACATTTCTTAGATAGGGTAGAAAACATGATGGAAAATGGAGACAATGCTGGTTACCAGCATTTTCTCCTTTTCCCACAATGTTTTTAAAAGGCTTCTTTCCCAGGGGCGTCAAAAGGCGGCATTGTACGGTAAAGGGTTAAAGGGACACTGTGCAGATTTATATCAGACCACACAGAACACCCTGATCTTGGATCTACATTGTGTACTGCCTTATGGGATTATGGCCAAATCACAGTAACCTTTTCCCTAACAGTTCCATGTTTATATGACCCTAAAGAAGAAAACTTAAAAAACATGAATGGGAAAAGGAGAAAATGATGGTTGCCAGCATTTTCTCCTTTTCCTGCAGTGTTTTCAATCCTTTCAAAGACATATCCCTTCCTTTGGGTCAAATATATTTTTGAGCAAGTCTAAAATTTTGTTGCCTGATATAGACTTGTATTTGCAATGTTTTTGGCCTTTTCCAATTAACTGTCTACAAGGCAACAAAGTTTCAGTTTAACACTTTACCACACAATCCCGAGTTTTAACGACCCTGAGAAAGAAGCCTTTTGAAAACATTGGGGGAAAAGGAGAAAATGCTTGTTACCAGCATTTTCTCCTTTTCCTCCAATATTTTCTACCCTATCAAAGCAAAATTGCACCACTTGAGCCACACTGAAATTGTCGTCTGCAAATGCTTTCAATTTGGACAAGGCTACAGTTTTATCGTTTGGTAAAGGGTTAAGGTAAAGCTGTTAATCAAAAGTCCATTTCATTTCTTCAGTACAGAATTATGTGCTTTTGGTGTGGCAATAGCTATATATTATCTTTGGTGTTGTTGCTTGCATGTTTGCATGATGTTTGTGGTGAAATTTGTTTTTATTTGGTTTGGGGCTTTTTGCAGGAATTGGCACAACAGATCAAAACATATCAGGCTAGAATTAATGAGCTTAGTGAGAAAAGTCATAACCTTGCTGAGCGGAGTGCAGATCTCGGACCTCTTTGTGCACGCAAACTGTACCACTCTGGGGAACGGGAAACCAGGGTCACAGATTTAATCAATGCCCTTAATGCTCCCCTGGAGCCCTACATTTCCCCTCTCTCCTCCCCAAACTCACCCAGACAATCAGCTAAATATCTTTATGAAAACCCACTGAAGCTATACAAGGGGGAAGAAATAGGGCCCATCACATCTCATATTGTTGAGCCCAGTTTTGAATTGCCAAGGCAACATTCAGAAGCTAATTGTAGTGCACAAGATTTGAACAGGCACACATTTAGACCTCATGAACTTTCCTTGCCAAAGGTTGATAAGGTCAAACCATCAGTTGTTATATCTCCACCCAATTCTGGAAAAATCAAGCCTACTGTTGTGCTGTCACCACCAATTATGGATAGAATGAAACCATCAGTACAGATGATGACTTCAATTTCCTCTCCAAATGTTGGTAAAATAGGCAATGAGCATGAACTATCCAATCATAAACCACCACCATTCTCACAGAGGTTAGAGAAAGGTCATTCTCACACTGACAGTGGTGTAAACTTCTCACCAAGGAGTTCTACGAGAAGTCTAGAAAGCAAGAGGGTGCCATTATCTGAGTTATCTGCAAGTAATTCAGAATACACAGAACTTTCCATAGGGAAACCCAAAAGTTATACAGCATTATCAAAGAGACCCCATGCTTCAAATCGAGACAGTGAGAAAACTCTTGAAAGAGGTCCAAAGTCCCTTAAATCATCTGCTGACCGAGGTTCAAACATAAGTTTGGATGTTGCTAGTGTGTTGTCAGGGAGTACTGACGACCCAAAATCTAGTGTTTCTCATTGGATGGATACTGATGGTGCAGAAACAGCCTCTGTCTCATCACATCCATTTAGTGTTGACAACAAATACCATTTAGACAGTCAGGGAGAGAAAATCAAACCAGATGATGCAAGTGATAAAGAGAATAGTAAACTTGATGAAGGTGAACAAGAAGTGGATGATGAAATGATAGCATTCCATAGAAGGAAAGAAGAAGCTCTCAAACCATTCAAACCAAAATCAAAATACATGGCAGAAAATTTGGAAAATCACACAGTATCAAACCATGACCTTGAGAATCAGATTATTGGCCAAGAACTTAATGGACTTCAACCATCAGAAGCTAAGGCAGATAGCGCAGAATCTTCAATGAAGGTCAAATCTGGAAGAAGCGATCCAATAAAAGGACCCATGAGAGCAGACCATGATTCATTCCAGGCCCTTAGTTTACTGAATTCTTTTGAAATGCAGGTTCCACATACCCAGAATAAACATTCATATACACCAAGAGCCCCTTCACCTTTGACCTTAGACAGAGCTTCAAGGTCAAGATCAGCTGACACAGAGAAAGATATGTCAAGGTCAGATTTCAGTGCTGATGGATTACACAGACACTCTAGATCTGTGTCTCCAAGGACTGTTGCCAGGGAAGATGAGGAGTCAACAGCTCTAGAACATAAAGTTCAAAGGTTATCTACACCCAAGAAGACCAAGGATGGTGACAGCCTGTCTAAATCACTAACATCAGCCCAGATCAGATCGATATCACCTGCCAGAAAGCATGACAGCCATCTTAGACCTAACGATGCAGGATTTAACTCGGTGTGTGGTACTTAGCTTATTTAATGTTGTCTAGCTATTGATGTTGTATTCTAATTATTCAGAGACTTTCAAAGAAATTTAATTTGCTTTCCAGTAATAGTATAATTATTGTAAATGCTTACCAGGTATATTGTAATAATTGTATACTTAACATGCCAAAAGCTTTTCATTTATAAAGTTAATCCATAACATCAAATGAAGACTAGTATTGAACTAAAGCAACTAAAGCCAGATTAAGGGCCTTAACCGTTTGCTATACAATCCTGTGAACTACCCTGACGAAGAAAGCTTTAAAAAAAAAAAATTGTTGGAAAAGGAATAAATGGTGGTAACCAGCATTTGATGCATATCCTTTCATGAATACAACCCTTTCATTGACAACTTTTAGTTGCTGAGCTAGATTAACTTGTCATCTGCAAATACTTTAAATTTGGACAAGTGTAAAATTTTGTCATTTGGTAAAGAGTTAAGGATTAATTTTATCATAGAACTTCATGTAATAGAAGAACCCCAGTCCATGAATCTTTGAATAGGAACTGAATAGCTCACTTCTCAACTGTAATACTAGTATCTAAATTGTAACATATTTAAATTTTACACACAAGTACATACATACTGTCTGTATGTGCTGACATCATAAGACATTTCCTAGTATAAATTATTTTGTTATATGGACCACATTTTTATCTAGAAAAGATGACTGACCATGTAGAATGCAGTATCGTGAGTGGTGAAAATAAAGTGGCAGGGAAAGAAAGATACATTTACAATTGAAGTAAAAATACTGCGGGAAAAAATAGCCCAAAACTCTCCATAACTCTTTACCAAACAACAAAATTTTAGACTAGTCCAAATTGAAAGCATTTGCAGACGACGAAATAAATGGGACTCAAAACTAGAAGTTTGTGTTGGATAGGGTAGAAAACATTGTGGGAAAAGGAGAAAATTCTGGTTACCAGCATTTTCTCCTTTTCACACAATGTTTTCAAAAGCTTTCTTTTTCATGGTTGTTAAATGTCGGGATTGTGTGGTAAAGAGTTATACAATTTCCTATTTTGCTGCAGTTTTTGAATTGGTATTGGATGCAGATGCCAAAACACAAAATATTAGAGTTAAAATGTGTTAAACAACCATATTTTACTCTAAACAAACATAATTGCTTACTATGAAAGATAGAACTGTAAAACAACATACCTTTTGCTAGGAGATGGCATGTATCAAATTTTAATGAATTGAAAAGAAGTGAAATTTACATTCCTTTCTGTCAGTGTGACAGTTTAATCCCATAAAACACTGTTAGATTAGACTTTTGGCACCTGGATAAATTATACCCTTTTCTTGCCATGTGCAGTTGACAAAATATTTAACCCTTTACCAAACAATACCGAGTTTTAATGACTGGGGGGGGGGGGGGGGGGGCTTGTTAACATTGTGTTTTTGCACAATGTTTTGTACCGTTTCAAGACAAATCATATCTTTTCTGCCATATTTGATATGTCATCTGCAATTGCTTTCAATGTGGACAAGTCTAAAATTAGTTGTTTGATAAAGAGTTAAACATCACACTTTTTTGAGTTGTCCCTACTTTTTTTTTTTTCTTGTGTTAAAGATACATTTAATTATAAATGATATTCCCAAACAACATAGGCAGTACCCGATAATTAATTACAGAAAATGCTCAAAACTGAGCAGTTTCTCTTTCCAGTAATGTCTGCTTTTTTAATGTAAAAGATAAAGCGTAATTTAAACAAATTAGATATGGCTACTTGATGTTGGAGGGCACTGGAATTTGATGTCCAAAGAGCCAAAAAAGAATCACTGACCTTTCCATATTTTATGATTCAGTTTAAGGTAACTAAATGGTATGCATGCATCTTCTACAATTTTGTGCCTTCTAGGAAAAGCAAATCAAATTTGTATCAGTAAAATCTTGAAGTAGATTCTTCAAATGAGAAATAAGAGACTGCAATAGGCAATGTACAAGTTGAATAAGGGTTATAACTTTAGAACAAAACTCTCCCAAAAAATTGATAGAAGAGTGTCTCACAATTAATCTGGCATAATTGTAAAATATTTGTAAGACTGACAAAGTCTTTGACAGAGATCAATAATTCAAATTAAGTAGAGTTCAGTATTTCATATTTGTAGTAACTGGTTAGAAACCTCTATTTACCATTCATTTTATACACCAATTAATCACTCAAGCATCAAAAACAGGATTAACTCTTTACCACACATTCCCGACTTTTAAAGACCCTGTGAAAGAAGCCTTTTGAAAACATTGTTGGAAAAGGAGAAAATGCTCGTAACCAGCATTTTCTCCTTTTCCCACGTTTTCTACCCTTCCCAAAACAAAGTTCAATTCTTCAGTCACATTTATTTTGTCGTCAGCAACTGCTTTCACTTTCGACTGGTCTAAAATTTTGTCATTTGGTAAAGAGTTAAATGATTTGGTATAGATACTATCACTTTCAATCACAGATATATCGATCTGGGATGTATATCTAAATGATTAGATCGGTGTGAGGAGTTGCTTTTTGTAAAGTTTGGCTACAAAGCATGTGGGTGAATTTATAGATGGACCTTGATTGGGTGTTTTAAACAGACTCTTTGCTTCATCGGTATTACCTGTCTCTTCTAAGTTGATGCAAGAGTTGTAACAATAGCTCTGATTGGCTAGATATGCAACCAGAGGAGCTATTGTTTGCAAAGGTAGTACTATCTTGGTTTATCGAACATCTTCAGAACTTTGGTTGTTTTGAGGTTGTATTTTTGGATTATACAGATATTCTGATGGAGACTAAGAGTTTGTTTGTGGCCCTTTCCCTCATTGAATGTCACTTGACTTTTTATTTGTAACTCTGAAAGTAATCAAACTAAATCATATCAATGAAAAATTGTTTCAATGGCTTGTTCTTTGCATTCAGCTGTTTGAAATTGCAAATGCAGATAAAAATTTGTGCATGTTTTACATGTCAATGAGGGACAGGGTTACTTTTCATTTAGCTTGGTTTGCCTTCTGTGTTTCTTTATATAGGATATGAGCCATGCTCTGTGAAAAGGGGGTTTGCTGCATCTGCAAAAACTATGACCCATTTCAGCCTGTACAGTACATGCAGGCTGACATGGATGGAAACTTTTTTGCTTTTGGTCAATTTTCTGCATGTCAAAGGACGACTGTACCTCATTTTTCCATCGGTTGTTAGACTAAATGGCTTTAACAGATCAATAATCACATGATGACTTGCATGATACAGTGCATCATGGAAATGCCTCAAACCCCATTTTGCCAGAGGGCTGGTTGGTTTGCCTGCTGTGTGTATGTATGTAGTATATATTTCTGTGTGCATCTTTATATCTACGACTTGTTTCAATCTGCCAGGATTTATCACAAAGTGTGCCCAGCTTGCTAGATCCACAGCTACAGGGATTAAGGGATCGGAGTTCATCTATAGGGTCAAGGTCACGCTTTGGTGGGTCAGGGTCATTCTTTGGGTCACGTAGTGCATCCCGCAGTTCAAAGTTTGATGAACTTAATTCTTCATGGCAAAATTTACAAAGACAGGTATGGGATAATGTACTAACACCCTCACTGTATACTGTATGTCACATACTAATGTAACATTATTTTTAAATATTTATGCACTTGTGTCACCATGGCGATTGTTTAGCATTATTTGTATCTTGTTCTTTTTTCTATTTATTTACTATTGCAAGATATACTTATCTCTTTACCACACAACAACATTTTAGACTGGTCCAAATTGAAAGCATTTGCAGACGACAAAATAAATGTGAATGAAAAATTCAAACTTTTTTGGGGAAGGGTAGAAAACATTCTGGGAAAAGGAGAAAATGCTGGTTACCGGCATTTTCTCCTTTTCCCACAATGTTTTCAAAGGGCTTCTTTCTCAGGTTGTTAAAAGTCGGGATTATGTGGCAAAGAGTTACATGACTTTCATGGCTGAGAAATTTGGTTTGTTGGAAAAAGCCATATTAACAGTATTGCGCAAAATGTGTAGACAGTCTAGATTTAGATCAGACTCTATGTACTATGTTGGTAGTTCCTTGATCTTTACTGTAAGTACCATCATCTGCTTTCAACAAAAGTTTGCCTGTAGTCTAAGATTTGTCATGTGGTTAAGAATTAAATCTGATTCATGAAAAGGCAAGTTGACATCGTGGCAAAGAAAGAAAAAGTTGTTTGGTAGCAATTTCTTTTCTTGTGACCAATTTTTTTTTTTCGTTTAAATTTTACCAAACTGCAAGAATTTAGACTTATCCAGATTGAAAGCATTTGCAGACAACTACATAAATGTGACTCCAAAATTAAATTTGTTCATGGAATGGTAGAAAGCATTGTAGGAATCAGAGACAATGCTGGTTACCGGCATTTTCTCCTTTTTCCATAGGGTCATTAAAACTCACGATTGTGTTCTAATAGGATTAAAGCTGCCAAAAAGATATTCCAGCTTAAAGTTGAAAGTTATCTCTCCAACTGAATCACCTGGAAAATGAGTTGTTCTAGATTTGGCCAGAATTTTTTAACTCTTACAGCACAATGACGCCTTTTTACTGACCCTGGGAAAGATGCCTTTTGAAAACATTGTGGGAAAAGGAGAAAATGCTGGTAACCAGCATTTTCTCCTTTTCCCACAATGTTTTCTTCCCTATCAAGAGAAAATTGCACCATTTGAGCCACATTGAAATTGTCTTCTGCAAATGCTTTCAATTTGGACAAGGTTAAAATTTTTTCGTCTGGTAAAGGGTTAACTGGGCTGATTTCTATGTTGAAAAAATGAAGTTTGCAGGATATGTTTGATTCAGATTGTGAATTTATTTAAGATATGAAAATACCCAGGAAAAACATTAATTACATTTGGAATGAAAGATATTGATATTCATTATCAGCAAGATTTGCTAATCCTGTACTCTACTATCATTTTAACTCGTTACCAAACAGCACAATTTTAGACTTGTCCAAATTCAAAGCATTTGCAGACAACAAAATAAACATGACTCAGAAATTGAAATTTGATTTTGGAAGGGTAGAAAACACTGGGGGAAAAGGAGAAAATGCTAGTTACCAGCATCTTCTCCTTTTCCCATGATGCTTTCAAAAGCCTTCTTTCCCAGGGCCGTTAAAAGTTGGGATTGTGTGGTAAAGAATTAAAGCTATTAGAATTTTTGTTTACCACTTACTCTTTTCCCAACTATCATGTGAAGAAAGCATTTAAAACATGATGTGAAAAGGGCAAAGACAAATTTCAATATGCACATGTCAAAATTGTTCTCATTTGGTAAAGAATGAAAGTATGCTCTGAATTACTGATAGGGTAACTGGGTTATATGTTTGAGATCAAACACTGTTATATAAGGTTTTACATTGATTTTCTATTTGTAATCAAACATTTTAAATGGTTCTTATCTACTCACAGATTGCATATTTAAACAGAGTTTAAAAACTTTTATCTGCATAACTCAATGAGCTTATTCTGTGTTGTTGTCCCTATGTACCACAAAGCTTATAGTTCATTTTTAGGATCAATTTTGTGATATTTAAATGGCTCTGTTATTGAATAATTTATATCAGAAAAATCAATAATGTTGTTTATGTATTTTGTAAAGGATACACTATTCAATTCATAAAAAATGATGGAGGGACTGCAGACAAAGTATGGATTATATCAATGTACAATGTATATATGGGATATCTTGGTGGTCCACTTGATTGGAAAGTAACATGGATTATGGAATGGCTAGATTTGATTCATTCAAAAAGTTTGTTTGATGGAAAACATCAATTTTAGTCAAATGGAAAAATCCTTAGTACAAAGCTATCATTTTGTGTCACATTTAATGGAAAGTATCACTTTAAGTTGAATGGAAAGGTCCTTGGTACAAAACTATCATATTGTGTTATAGGCATACTGTGATTTCAAGGATTTTGGGAAATTATGCAGTGTTCTTTGATATGTTACTGAATTTTTTATTTGTGCAAAGTTGAGATTGATTTTTAAAAGGCCACTGAAACAAATTAGATATTTTCAGTTGGTATAAAAGTACCAAAATACGAAGAATTATTTGCAATCTACAGAATATTCTTGTCAGAATATCTCTCAAAATAGCACATGGTATAGAATTCTTTACAGTCTGACATACTCCTAGAGCTATTGCCTTGATAGTCTTCTAGTATTTTTTACTTTGTCTCTTTTGTGTATTGCCAGCCCTGGTAGCTCAGTGGTTAGCATATCTGACTCATGACCTGGTGGTTGGGAGTTCAATACCCTGTTGAGGCATACTTTCTTTCTAGCGATTTTTTGCCTCTCACCTCTTATTCATGTGGGAAAAGTAGTCGGTGACTTAGAGAGAAAGCTGTGTCAGCACATGGTGTGAGAAAGCCATGAAAAATATGCGTAGGTGCACTGACTGCCACGATATGACCTATGCTGTTAAAATGGCGTTAAACTCCAAACAAACAGACAAACTTTTATGTATTTATCGGACATTTGATGTTCTAAATTGGTAACAATGGTCCCAAGTTTGAATGCAATGGGACACTGGAATTGACTCTTAAGTTGATGAGTTGTTGTGTTGTAACCAGCAATATCTGAATTGGCCAAGTGTGTAGTGTCCATAATGCACGATATAAAAAGGCGTTGAAAAAAAAAATCCCAACTGGCGAAACGTTCTTTTGTCACCATAATAGAACAACTTCATCTTCATAAAGACTAAAACTGTTAAAAATGAGAATTTCAAACAAATAGTAAAAAGCCAAATATCAAGATTTCATCATAATTCTTTTCCGTGGAAAATCTCACTGTATTGGACAGTGTAGATCAAAATCAGAATATTCTGTGCAGTCTGATCTTGGTATTCTCTGTCATCAAAAGCACGCTGCATTATGCTTAGTGGCCTGAGAGTGAAATGGCACTCTCGATTTGGAGTGTATAATGATTCTGGTTACGCTCCTGTTGGCCATCTTGTTTTCAACGCTATTTTCTGCAAGACAAACTTTTTCTTTGCAATTGGTTATATGTTGACCCTAATAGTGCAAAATCATCAAAACAGACACTTTCAGTCGAAAAATTAGAGCGAAATACGTAATTGCAATTTCAAGGTTGTTCTTGTCCACAATGTCTCAACAAAGCAGACAGTTTTGTTATGTGCAGTCTGATCTTGACTTACACTGGCTGCAAAAGCTATTGTCTTGAAAGGTGGTGCTAGGGTTAAAGTAACAATAGATGCAAAATGTAAACAATGCGGGTGTTAAAATGCATTTAAATTTAAATTATATCATTTAAAAGTACGGAAATTATTGTGAAGATGATAATTTGTTACTGTATGATCAGTCCATTTGTTAGTCACTGACAGAAAAATGAAATCTAAAACTAGGTTGAAAGTTGCCAGGTTGTTCTATCTTTTGGTTACTTTTTAACTGATTTGAAAATTAATTTTTCTGCCTGCAACTAACACTTGGACACACCGTACAATAACACATTGTCATCTTTACAATAGCTTCCATATCTTCAAAGGCACAATTTTAATTTATATGTATTTCAACACCTACATTGTTTACTTTTGGCCTCTACTGGGTCTTTAAAAGAAAAATCTGTCTGCAATTAAGTCTCCTTCCAAACAATACTTTTTAGGATTGTTTAAATGTTTACCATACAGTCCAGAGTTTTAACTACTCTGGTTTAAAAGGTGTTTGAAAACATTGTGGGAAAACGAGAAAATGCTGGTTACAAGCATTTTCTCACTTTCCCACATTGTTCTCTACCCTTTCTGATACAAACCCCATAATTTGAGTATCATTTCATTTCCTATCAGCAAATGCTTTGAGTTTGGACCAGTCTAAAATTTTGTCGTTTAGTAAAGAGTTAATTTAATTATATATTGCCAGTG
The DNA here is from genome assembly GCA_945859785.2 of Tridacna gigas. NCBI lineage: Eukaryota > Metazoa > Mollusca > Bivalvia > Cardiida > Cardiidae > Tridacna > Tridacna gigas. The sequence goes on along the minus strand of OX244029.2, from coordinate 14,943,764 downwards.
TAATGAAAGGTAATAAAGTTCACTAAACTTAATGGACAAACATTAAATTGTTTTGGAACAGATTCAAACCTTATCAACAAGTATAGGAAAGAATGGTGAATGATCGTTTATGGACAAACTGGATTTTTTTTATGTCAACTCTTTACCAAACGACAAAATTTTAGACAGGTCCAAATTGAAAGCATTTGCAGAAGACAAATGTGACCCAAAGATTGAAATTTGTTTTTGGGAAGGATAGAAAATATTGTGGGAAAAGGAGAAAATGCTGGTTACCAGCATTTTCTATTTTTCCCACAGTGTTTTCAAAAGGCCTCTTTCTCAATGTCGTTAAAACTCGGGATTGTGTGGTAAAGGGTTAATATGTCTCTATGTTAATGCTTAACTCATTACCAAACAACTAATTTTTATATTGAATGTGTTTGCAGATGATGAAGTAAATATGAGTCCAAAGAGATTTTTGTTCTGTAAGGGTAGTAAAACTTGTGGGAAAAGGATAAAATGCTGGTTACCAGCATTTTCTCATTTTACCACAATGTTTTCAAGAGCTTTCTTCCTCAAGGTCGTTAAAACTCGGGATTGTGTGGTAAAGGGTTACTGTGTCTACCACACTACAGTTGCATTTGTAGCAGTGTAGATTAAGGTCAGATGGCAGAAAATATGCAGTCTGATCTTTGATCTACACTTTCCACCTTGTTGAGACATCCTAGACAAAAACAACCTCAAACTATTATTTTAGATTTACTTGTAGACTGAATCAGTGTTAAGTTGACTCTGCACTGAAGGGCTAAACTCTACAGGATGAGAAAATTTTAGACTTGTCCAAACTGAAAGCATTCGCAGACAACATAATCGATGTGACTCAAATGGGGAGGATTATCTTTAAAAGCTTAGAAAACACTGTGACAAGATGAGAAAATTTTGGTTGCCAGCATTTTGTCCTTTTCACTCAATGTTTTGCAAAGCCTTTTTCTTTGGGGGTCATTAAAATGTGGTATTGTTTAGTAAAGAGTTAATGATCTGATAAAAATGCAATCGACTGCACTGCAGGAATAATATCTTCAAACACAGTTTATTTACTGGAGGCGTTCACTTGTATTTAGCCATGGCTTTCAATTTTCAATTTTGGCTTCATCAATAAAATGTTTTGTCATTATCAACACCTGCACATAAATGATATTGACACCTTCCCTGATCCATGGATGCCTTTTGATACATCTGCTGGCTGCTGAAGGCATTACAGGTCTTTTAGTCGTAGTCTGTAGTATTCAAAGAACACCTTTGGTTGTTGCTTTTCCGTAACTGCCCAAGTTGTCTGTTTTGATGTGTTTTCTCTGGAGGTGTCAATTAGTTTTGAATTCTGAACTCTTTACTGCAGGACTAAAATGTAGACTTGTCCAAATTGAAAGCATTTGCAGACAACAGTTTCAGTGTTACTCAAATGATGGAGTTTTTCCTTGATAGAGTAGAAAACATTGTGGGAAAAGGAGAAAATGCTGGTCACCAGCATTTTCTCTTTTTCACACAATGTTTTCTACAGCAGAAATCTTTCCCAGGGTCATTAAAGGGCAGCATTGTGCGGTAAAGGCATAATGCTGTCCTTATTTCTGTACTTTCAAGTTCTGTGTCTTCAAGTATGCAGCCATCTTAAGTACACAGCCATCTTTTTCAAAACCTGTATGGAAGGTTTATCATTAAGAAAGATGTACTTGAGGCCAGTAATGGGTTTGTGAGTCAAGCACTGGAAAAAAAGTCAGGAAATCTGGAACAACTACTTTTAATGTTGAAACTGAACTTTGTAGGGATATCAGTTTTTCTTTCCAAAGTTATCAAATTCTTGCCACAACAACAATAGGTCATGAAGCTCCTTTTGATGAAAGAAAAATGATTCAAATTATAGCAGAATTATAGTAGATGACTTTTTAATCCTTAACCCTTTTCCACACATTCCCATGTTTTAACGATCCTATGAAAGAAGCCTTTTGAAATATTGTGGGAAGAGGAGAAAATGCTGGTGACCAGCATTTTCTCCTTTTCCCACAATGTTTTCTACCCTATCCAAAACAGAAATCATCATTTGAGCTACATTTAATTTGTTGTCTGCAAATCCTTTCAATTCGGACCAGTCTAAAATTTTGTCGTTTGATAAAGAGTCAAGCACACAAGCAGTGTTGAGGTCATTGAGGCAGAAGGCTTTTGAAACATTGTGGGAAAAGGAGGAAATGCTGGTTACCAGCATTTTCTCCTTTTCCCACAATGTTTTCTAACCTTTCAAATATAAATTTCAATTTTTGAGTCATGTTGTCATCTACGAGAACTTTCAATTTGAACATGTCTAAAGTTTTGATAAAGGCTTAATTATTGGATTCTAGGTTTGAATGTCATAGAAATCAGTGTTGTCTTTTATTTTCCACAATTTTTGCCAGCTGGCCTGGTTTAGCAATCATCTGAAAACAGTGTATGGGGAAGATAGCTTATTGAGACCAATCAAACTTTTTTTGCATATTTTAATAGATAAACAGTTTTTAATCACCTTGTTCATGACCAAATAGCTCTGTCAAGGATCAAAGGAACTTTATGCAGTGAAAGCACTTTTATACATATTTGAGCCATGCTCTGTGAAAAGAGGGTTTTATGTATTCTCAAAAAGTATTTACCCAGGTTAGCCTTCGTACTCCATTGGGCTGACCTAGGTCGATGCTTTTTGCTGGTTAAAAGTCAATTTTCTGCCAGTAAAAGGACCACTCCACTGCATGATTCATTCGGTTGTAAGACAAAATAGATTTTATGGATCTATGATTATGCAATGACTCACTTAGCATAATGCCTTTTGGCGATGCATTAAACCCCATTTTGTCAGAGTGCTGCTCATTGACTCTCACTTAACTCTTTACCAGATGACAAGATCTTAGATTTGTTGATATTTGAAGCATTCTGCAGATGAAAAATTAAATATGGTTTAATTAATTCAATAAATTGTCTTTGGTAATATTCTGGGGATATCGAAAAAAAAAATCCCCCTTTTCCAAGCTGTTTTAAAAAAAGCTTCTTCTTCAAGATTGCAATACAAGAATGTTTGATGAAAAAGTTACAGGTTACACAAGTTACTATTCATGGGCATGGACGAAAGTTTGTGTATTCCACCCATTGTTTGCAAACACTCGAAAGGACAATAAACTGTAAATTATAATAACATAATGATGGACTTCTAAACTAGAGAGGGACAATGGAAAAGTAAACAGAAGACTAACAGCAGATAATTATTCACTCAGGAATTTGTAATTGACAATGTAACCATTTACATAAAGTGTATACCAAATCTTCATAATGTTAGTTGGAGGCCCTAACCTCTCACGGAGAACAAGGACATTGTGTCCTGTTGTGAAAAGTGAAACTTCATTAAATAGTAATAAATTTGGGGAGTTGCTTCTGCACGGTAGAAAGCAGTTCCCAAGGAAACAAAATTTGGATGACGATTTTAAATCTGGTGTAAGTATGGGTATATGCTGCATGGGATAAAATTTGAAATTCAAAATTTAGTGCACGAAAATATATTGGATATTTTGTCAACTCTTTACCAAACAACACAATTTTAGATTCATCCAAATTGAAAGCATTTGCAGACGACAAAATAAATGTGACTCAAAAACTGAAATTTATTTTGAGAAGGATAGAAAACATTGTAGGAAAAGAAGAAAATGCTGGTTATTAGCATTTTCTGCTTTTCCCACAATGTTTTCAAGAGGCTTCTTTTACAGAGCTGTGAAAACCCAGGATTGTTTGTTAAAGGGTTAACCCCCGTACCACACAGTCCAAAACTGTAATGAGCCTGGGGAACAAGGCTATTTGAAAACATAGTGTAAAAAGGAGAAAATGCTGGTTACCAGCATAAACTCTCTTTTTCTGACTGTTTTCTATGCTTTCAAAGACTCATCTCATCTTTTGAGCCATATTTGAATTTGTTTTTTTCATCTGCAAGATGTAATGCTTTCAATTCTGACTAGCCTAAAACTTTTTTGTCTAGTAAAGAGTTGAACATTTTGCAAAAAAATTATTTTGATGTGGTACATTGTACATGTATTAATGATTTTATGGACTTTATGCATGTTTATTTTGGATGTTTTTAGAACATGTGGTGTTATTTGTATTCATCTTATTTGTAGTTATAAGTGAATGTATGTAGATGAGATAGTTTGTTATTATGAAACTGGTAAATGGGGATATTTGTGTAGATGTGTTCACTGACATTTCTTATGATGATCAAAAATGTACAATATACAATTTGTTTGCAAAAAGATGCACAATATTTACATGATAACTTTTTACTACAGCTGGGCACCAAGGAGCGTGAGCTGCAGTTGGCCTTACAGAAGCAAGAGAGGTACCAGTCCACTGTACAGGATGTGACCGCGCGTATGGAGCGCATACAGCAAAAACTTACTGGACTGGGCGCCAATCTGTACAAAGATGTGGAGAAACAGATCAAAGATCACAAGGTAAACAAAATGAATAATACTAAAGTGTATGTACATGTTATATTTTTCTTCTGGCACCCTCAGTGCTAGGCTGCATCCAGGCTGCAATAATTTCTTAACCCATAAAGCGCCTTTCATGACTGTATTTGCCTTTGTGGCCAGTGTATATAAAGATCAGGCTGCGCAGAACATGCAGCGTGATCTTTGATCTACACTGTCCACTTTGCTGAAACACCATAGAAAAAAGAAGCCTTAAAATTGCAATTATTCAGGTCATATTTCTAGGATGAACATTTCTGTTGGTTTTATCCGATGCTTGTGGGGTTAATCACTCTATATTGCAATCTCCTTATCATTGTCTACATGTATATAGGTCTGTGGCAATAATCTGTTAATCTGTTCTGTTATTATTGCCTTGACCAAAATAGCATCAGAAAATATTAAAGGAAAAACTGATTAGACTGGAACTCAGGCCTCTGTTACAAGCAGTCTATGGACTCTCCCAATTTGAAAATTGTATGTCTGATGAAGCTGAATGAGAAGTAACAGATAAAGACTATATTAACCTTTTACCACGTGACAAAAATTTATACCAGTCCGAATCGAAACCATTTGCAAACGACAATGTCAACTTGTCTCAAATGATGAGATTTTTCTCTGATAGGGTAGAAAACATTGTGGGAAAAGGAGAAAATGCTGGTAACCAGCATTTTCTCCTTTTCCCACAATGTTTTTAAAAGGCTTCCTTTTTAGGGTCGTTAAAAGTCGCGATTGTATGGTAAAGAGTTAACTCCTAGGCTGCTAAGCGCGACTCCCTGACCTTTTGCAGACAGCGTAGATCAAGATCAGACAGGACAGAATGTGCAGTCTGATCTTGGATCTACCCTTTTCGATAAGGAAATATCTTTCCTCCAAAAAACCCTTTGAAATAGGAAATGGGTTTTACTGTCGGCTTGAAACTTTCATTTCATCTATTCAGCAGCCTAAGGGTTAAGAATTTATCTATTGAAGTGTAAGTCAAAGAGGAGGGGGGGAGGGTAATCTTTCAGTATTGAAATTTTGAGGCTACTTTTGCATGATTATCTCCCAAAATCTTTGACAATGTAGATCTAAGATCAGATTACTATTCTGTGTAGTCTGATCCTGATCTACGCTGTCAGCAAAAGCAGCCGGAGCTTTTCTTAGTGATGTAAAGCTTAATTTGTACCTAATGAAATAATTCATCTGTCTTTGAAAAGAAGGAACTGCATACTTGTAAAAGCACAGGTTAGTGTAAAAAAGGAGGGAAACATGATTATACAGGCTCCTTAGTAATCACCTGATACAGGTTCAATCTTTTATGTCAAGTGTAGATTTACCAAATTCACTTTGTTACACCTGTAAATCATGCATTTTGAAATATTCTAGGAAAAGGGAGTTTGCTTGATCTTTTTTTTTCACAGTGACATATTTCCTGATGATCCTTTAACTCTTTACCAAATGACAAATGTTTAGAATAGTCCACATTGAAAGCATTTGTAGAGGACAGAAAAGATGTTACTCAAAAACTGAAATTTGTTTTGGGAAGGTTAGAAAACATTATGGGAGGAAATGCTGGTTAGCAGTGTTTTCAAAAGGCTTCTTTTTCAGGGTAGTTAAAAGTCAGGATTGTGTGGTAAAGAGTTAAAGATTTTTACTGTCCTATCCTGCCTTTTATCTGAACTGTTTAACCTTTTACCCCACAATCTCAACTTTTAATGACCCTGAAGAAAATGCCTTCTGAAAACACTGTTGGAAAAGGAGAAAATGCTGGTAACCAGCATTTTTCTTCTTTTCCCACAATGTTTTCTACCCTTCCCAAGTCAAATTTCAATTTTTGAACCAAATTTGATTTGTCATCTGCAAATGGTTTCAATTTAGATCAGTCTAAAATTTTGTTGTTTGGTAAAGAGTTAACACACAACAGACTTAACTCTTTCCCAAACGACAAATTTTAGACTCTTTCAAATTCAAAACATCAGCAGATGACAAATTCAAAGTTGGTACAAATGAGCTTAAGCTCTCTGATAGGGTAGAAAACACTGGTTACCAGCATTTACTCCTTTTCCCACAATGTTTTCAAAAGTATTCTTTCCCAGGGTCGTGAAAACCAGGGATTGTTTGGTAAAGGGTTAAAGACATGTCCACATGGACAAAAGTTGCAGATGGCAAATCAAGCATAGCTCCAATGATAGGATTTACCATTGAACAGTTAGAAAACATAATGAGAAAAGGACAAAATGCTGATAGGACAAACCCCGACCTTTGTTCTTATATTCACTTACATTATTACCTTTTTTTTTTCTGTACAATTCTACAGGAGGCGGAGCAGGAGATTGAGGCAATCCGCGAGGATATTGCTCGAGTTAAAGAAAGGGGGAGACAAATCATGGAGACCTCCGATCCCGAGGGCTACCAAGCCATGCAGGCCACTCTCACCATGTTGACAGACAAGATAGAAAATCTTCAGGCAATGGCTGATGATAAAGCCAAACAATTACAGGTAAGTTAGTATTGAGAGAAATGTAATTTGTCTATTTGTATACTCAGAAGGTAGATCTTTAACATTTTACCAAATGATAAAAATTTGGACTTGTTCAAATGCAAAGCATTGTCAGACAACAAATTAACTCTTTACCACACAACAAAATTTAAGACATGACCAAAATTTGCAAACTGAAAGCATTTTGCAGAAGAAAAATTAGATGCAACTCAAAAGTTGATTTCTATCTTTGGAATGGTAGAAAACATTGTGGGAAAAGGAGAAAATGCTGGTAACCAGCATTTTCTCCTTTTGTCGTCAAAGTTTTTTAGCACCACTGGCCAAAGGCCAGAGGGCTTATGTCATGGCCCGGTGTCCGTCGTGCATGCATGCGTGTGTGCGTCCATCCGTCAGTGCATTAACTTTTATTTCAAACATCTTCTCTGAAACTACCCATCCAATTTTCATGAAACTTCACAGAAATGATCCTGGCATGGTCCTCTTCAGAATTTATTGAAAGAATTTGATTCCTTCAAAAACTCTGGTTGCCATGGCACCAAAACTGAAAAATATTGGAAATCTTTAAAAATCTTCTTGTCTGAAACCATAAGGCATAGGGCTACCAAATTTGGCATGTAGCTTTATGTAGTAGACCTCTATCAAATTTCTTCAAATTATAGCCCTGGGGTCAAAATTGGCTCTGCCCCAGGGGTCACAGGTTTTACATAGGCTTATATAGAGAAAAGTTTAAAAATCTTCCTGTACCTAGCCATAAGGCCTAGAGCTACCAAATTTTGCATGTAGCTATATCTAGTTGGCCTCTACCAAGCGGGCCAAAATTTTAGCCCTGGGGTCAAAATTGGCCCTGCCGCAGGGGTCACAAATTTTACATGGGCTTACATAGTGACAACTTAAGAAATCTTCCTGTTTTGATTTTTATACCCCTGCAAACGAAGTTTGTGGGGGGTATACTGGAATCAGCCTGTCGGTCGGTCGGTCGGTCATGCGGTCGGTCTGTCCACAAAATCTTGTCCGGACAACTCCTCCTACAGTTTCAATCCAATTCCCTTGCTACTTGGCAGAAGTGTTCATTAGGAGCTGTAGATGTGCAAGACACACATTTTGTAAAAATTCCATCAAGAATTACTGAGTTATTGCCCCTGATTTGACTTAAAAATGCTTGTCCGGACAACTCCTCCTACAGTTTCTGTCTGATTCACTTTAAACTTGGCAGAAGTGTTCATTAGGAGCTGTAGATGTGCAAGACACACATTTTGTAAAAATTCCATCAAGAATTACTGAGTTATTGCCCCTGATTTGACTTAAAAATGCTTGTCCGGACAGCTCCTCCTACAGTTTCTGTTTGATTCACTTTAAACTTGGCATAAGTGTTCATTAGGAGTTGTAGATGTGCAAGACGCAACTTTCGTGAAAATTCTATGAAGAATTAATGAGTTATTGCCCCTGATTCACATTTAAAATGCTTGTCCGGACAACTCCTCCTACAATTTCAGTCCGATTCGCTTTATACTTGGCAGAAGTGTCCATTTGGAGTTGTAGATGTGCAAGACGCAAATTTTGTGAAAATTCCATCAAGAATTACTGAGTTATTGCCCCTGATTTGACTTAAAAATGCTTGTCCGGACAACTCCTCCTACAGTTTCTGTCTGATTCACTTTAAACTTGGCAGAAGTGTTCATTAGGAGCTGTAGATGTGCAAGACACACATTTTGTAAAAATTCCATCAAGAATTACTGAGTTATTGCCCCTGATTTGACTTAAAAATGCTTGTCCGGACAACTCCTCCTACAGTTTCTGTCTGATTCACTTTAAACTTGGCATAAATGTTCATTAGGAGCTGTAGATGTGCAAGACACACATTTTGTAAAAATTCCATCAAGAATTACTGAGTTATTGCCCCTGATTTGACTTAAAAATGCTTGTCCGGACAACTCCTCCTACAGTTTCTGTCTGATTCACTTTAAACTTGGCATAAGTGTTCATTAGGAGTTGTAGATGTGCAAGACGCAACTTTCGTGAAAATTCTATGAAGAATTAATGAGTTATTGCCCCTGATTCACATTTAAAATGCTTGTCCGGACAACTCCTCCTACAATTTCAGTCCGATTCGCTTTATACTTGGCGGAAGTGTCCATTTGGAGTTGTAGATGTGCAAGACACACATTTTGTAAAAATTCCATCAAGAATTACTGAGTTATTGCCCCTGATTTGACTTAAAAATGCTTGTCCGGACAACTCCTCCTACAGTTTCTGTCTGATTCACTTTAAGGAGGTCTTTTCTGTCATATGTATAGTTGGCCAACATTATGCGAAAAGGCACCTTTGGACATTTGCAACAAGCGTGGATCCAGACCAGCCGCTGTGTCTCAGACATATTGTCAGATCATGGTCTACACTTTTTTACACTCATTTAGTTTTGTGTCCAATTAAATTGATACTTTGCATAAATATTCACCAGGAGCAGTAGAGGTTCAAGATGCATTTTTCTCAAATGTTTGCCAAATTAATTACCCCTGAATTTACTCAAAACTTCTTGTCCAGAGAACTATTCCTTCAGTTTAAGTCTTATTCACTTGATATTTGTCATGATATTCACCAGGAGCAGTAGATATGCAAAGCACAAATTTCATGAGTGTTGGCCTAATGATTATGGAGTTATTGCCCCTAAATTGACATTGCAGAGTTATTGCCCCTGTGACATGAAATATAGGGGCGGGGGTATTTATCACCTTTAGTGATAGTTATTCTAGTTTTTTTTGAAATTAGCCTTGCATCAGGGGTCTTATGTTTTACAGAGGCTTCATATGGACAAAACTTGAAAATCACCTTATTTATAACCATACAGCATAGACTTGTATTATTTTGGCATGTGGCTTTATCTTGTGGACCTCTACCAGGGTTCAAGTAATTATAGCTCTGGGATCAAAAATGGCTTTGCCCTGCCGGTCTCAACTTTCACATGGGCTTTTACAGAGAAAACTTTGTAAGTCTTCATTTTGAAACCATTTGGCTCAGAATTGAAATGTTTAGTATTTATGGTTTATATTCATAAGCCAGGGAAGCGATACAGGGCCATCATGGCCCTCTTGTTTAAGTTTTCTTTTTCAAGCTCATACAAACATGGACCTAGTTAGAAAGTTGATGAATATGACTTGAGCCTTTCTCTCTAGGGTCATTAAAACACAGGATTGTTTGGTAAAGGGATAGATTTGGCTCAAATTGCGGAACATTTCTCTCAAAGGTTAGAAAACATTGTTGGAAAAGAAGAAAATGCTGGTTACCAGCTTTTTCTTCTTTCCCACAATATTTTCAAAAGTCTTCTTCTTCTCGGTTGTGTGCTAAAGGGTTAGAATTTTTTTCCACCAAATGTGGCTGTAATTTAACTCTCCTTTTCCGTATCAGGAATCTGAAAATATGTTAAGTATGAGGGTTACCTTCATTAAACATTACCTAAAAACCAGCATATTCCCCTTTTCCCAAGAAGTTTTTAAAAGTCTTCCTATTTCGGGTTGTTAAAACATGGAAATGATCAGTATAGGATTATGGCGTCTTATTCATGTGAACCATGCTCTGTGAAAAGGGGGATTAATGCATCTGCAAAAAGTATCGACCCAGGTCAGCCTCTGCAGTCGGTGCAGGTTGACCTGGGCTGAAACTTTTGGCTATTGGTCACTTTTCTGTATGTCCAAGGACCATTCTACCTCAGGATTAAGTCGGTTGTTTAAAAAAGTGGCTATCATGGATCCATAATCTTGTGATGGATTGATCAGTATAATGCATTTCGGAGGTGCATTAAGCCCCCTTTTGTCAGATCACAACTCATACTTTTTCTGTAAATTGTATCTCTCTAAGTTTAGTACTACAAATAAAAAAGTTAAAATTACATTTTGAAATAATGTCTAATGTAATAAGATTTCACCCGTTGCCACTTAATCCCGAATGAGAAGTCTTTTGAAAACATTGTGGGGAAAGGACCAAATGCTGGTAACCAGCATTATCTCCTTTTCCCACAATGTTTTACCCTTTCAATGCCCTGAATTTTGACGAGGCTAAAATTTTGTAATCTAGTAATTTAATAATTCCATTTTATTTCAGAATGCCATGAAAGGAAAGGAGCGCCACAAGATTGCCATGACTGCCTACAAAAAACATGTGAAAGAGATGGAGAACTGGATGGAGGAGATGAAAGTACGCCAAGCTGCCACACCTCTCTCAACAGACACTGTCCCAGCACTACAACAACAGCTGCAGGAAAATAAAGTGGGCTTTTTTTTCTATTAGAACTTCTGACACTTTTTTTTGTAAGAAAATGCCCTACAGTATGTATCAGTATCTGTTATTTTCTTGCTTAACTCTTTACCACACAACAAAAATGTAGACTAGTCCAAATTGAAAGCATTTGCAGACGACATTTTATATGCAGCTCAAAATATAACACTTATCTCTTAAAGGGTATAAAACGTTGTGGGAAAAGAAGAAAATGCTGGTTACCAGCATTTTCTTCATTTCCCACAATGTTTTAAAAAGGCTTCTTTCTCGGGGGGGGGGGGGGTCATTAAAAGTCGGGATTGTGTGGTAAAGAGTTAAAATACTGATAGATTTGAGGCATGCTTTGGTAAAAGGGGGCTTAATGTATCTCCGTGATGCATCATACTAAGCAAATCGTCATGTGATTATGAATCCATAAAATCCATTGTGTCAAACCACTGTCTAAATCATGAGGTAGACTGGTCCTTGGACATACAGAAACTTGACCAATAGCCAAAAGTTTCGGCCCAGGTCGATACCTTTCGCAGATGCATTAAGCCCCCTTTTCACAGAGCAGGGCTCATTTATTTTGTTTTCGAAAAACATTCTAATAAGTTTCAGTACTCTTTTTCATACATTGGCTGCTTTTCCATTTAAATGAAACAATAGAATATGTTCGCATATGGTCATTTGTTGTTTAGCATTTAAATGTACTTTAGAAAGAACTTAATTATTTTCAAATCTTCTACCATAAAGATATTTAACCCTTTCAAAAAATCTGAGGTCTAAGGACACTTAAAAAAAAAAAAACATTGTGGATAAAGGAGAGAGTGCTGGTACCCAGCATTCTCTCCTTTTTCCACATTGTTTTTGCCATTCAAAGACAAATATAATGATTTGAGCTACATTTAATTTGCCATTCGCAATCCTTTTCAAAATGGAGTAGCCTTAAATTTTGTTGAATTGTCCAGGTTGAAAGCATTTGCAGTGGACCTAATAAATATTGCTAAAATTGTGGGATTTGTCTTTAACTCTTTACCAGACGACAAAATTTTACCCTTGTCCAAATTGAAAGTATTTGCAGACGACAATTTCATTGTTGCTCAGATTTGCCTAGTTTCATTTGATAGGGTAGAAAACATATCTGGGGAAAGGAGGAAATGCTGGTTGCCCGCATTTTCTCCTTTTACCTCATTGTTTTCAAGGGGCTTCTTTCCCAGGGTCGTTAAAAGGTGGCATTGTGCACTAAAGGGTTAAAAGGATAGAATACATTGCTGGAAAAGAAGAAAGTGCTGTTAACCAGCATTTTCCCCTTTTCCAACAATGTTTATGTTGGGCATTTTCCTTTGGTTAGTTAAAATAGGGGATTGTGTGGTAAAGAGTTAGAATTCCTTGATTTTTACGCAGGATCTACAAAATGAGCTGAATCTCCGTCTACAGCATGTGGCTGATCTTGCGATACAATGTGACAACTTATGTGAAATGGAAATACCAGAATCAGCAGACAAACTCAGATCTCAACTTGCAACTTTACAACAAAACATGGGCAATCTCAAATTAGCAGCTATAGAAAAGCAGGCACCCTTACGATCTGCTATCAAGGAGAGTGAGAAACGAACGAGAGAGATGTCGGATTATGAGAGTAGCGTGAAGAACCTGCAAAAATGGATCTCTGATACCAAAATGCTCACCCAAGCACCCCCTATAGAGCCTGTGGTTACTATGACACCCATGCAGAAACAAGAATTACAGCAGGTTCGATAGTTTTTCTTGAGTTCTAGTTACCATAGAAACAAAATCATTTCTATTGATACTTGATACATTACTCACTTAATGAAATGATCTTTTTCTGTCAGAAGGAAAAAACAAAATATTGCAAATATAAGGCTGTTTTGTTCAAAATACCTGTGTTGGCTAAAATATGTTTTAAAGTCACCTTTTTTTTTTCAATGGGTAATTTATCTTGTTTCAAAATGAGTGTTACTTAACCTTTTCCCAAACGACAAATTTTGGACTGGTCCAAATTGAAAGAGCTTGCAGACGACAATTTTACATTTGATGAAAATGGCAGAAAGGTCTCAAAAAGGATAGAAAACACTGTGGTAAAAGGAGAAATTGCTCGTTACGAGCAATTTCTCCTTTTCCCACAGTGTTTTCAAAAGACTTGTACTGCAGACATGTGAAAACATGTATATTTGAGCCATTCTTGGGCAAAAGGGGGTGATGCATCATACCAGGTAAGTCATCATATAATTATGGATGCATGAAATCCATTTTGTCTAACAATTGACTGAAGCATGAGGTAGACTGGTCCTCTGACATGCAGAAAATGGACCAATAGCAAAACCTTTCGACCCAGGTTAGCCTGCACAGGCTGAACTGGATCGATGTTTGTGTAAATGTATCAAACCTTCTTTTCACAGAGCATGGCTCATTTATTGGTTCCTGTTCTGTGTTATTTCAGCAACTACAATCAGACCTTTTTCAACACAAGAACTTGGTACACCAACTAAGTACAGAAATGAAGACCAGAGAGAGGCCACCAAGGGAGACCACTCTACCAGCAGCATTCACTCCACTGAAAGAGGAGGATATACAGCCTAGATGGGAATCTCTGTCGAAACAGTTGGCACAGAAAAAGCAAGATTTACAGGACCTTGTTGATAAATCTAGTGTATGTTTTCTAGTGTTTATTGCCTAATAAGAGAGTTATGCATATTTTTTGTCCAGACATAAATTTTCATTTTTTTTTTGTATTTAACTCTTTACCACACAATCCCGACTTTTAACGACCCCAAAAAAGAAGGCTTTTGAAAACCTTGTGGGGAAAGGAGAAAATGCTGGAAACGAGCATTTTCTCCTTTTCCCACAAGGTTTTCTACCCTATCAAAGACAGAAATCATCATTTGAGCCACATTTAATTTGTTGTCTGCAAATGCTTTCAATTTGGTTGAGTCTAAAATTTTGTCGTGTGGTAGAGAGTTAATTAGCTACCGATTTGAATAAACCACAGTAAAAATTGCTTAACTCTTTACAAAATGACAAAACTTTTGACTTAACTGAATCCCAAAAATTTGCAGACAACAAATTAAATTTGGCTTTGAAAGGGAGGAAATTTGTGGAAAAATGAGAAAATGCTGAATTCCAGAGTTTTCTGCTTTTCCTATAATGTTTTCAAAAGGCGTCTTCCTCAGGGTCGTTAAACGTCTGGATTGTGTGGTAAAAGGTTTACAAATTTATACTTGTAATGTTGTTTCACTTTTCGTGTAAGGAATTATAAAAGATCGCTGGAACCAATGTTGTACTATGCAGATGGACCCCCACCTGTTTGAGAGTCCCTATTTATTGAATTTTTTACAAAATAATCCCATGTTTTAGCAACCCTTGGGAAGAAGTCTTCAAAAACAGCTGAGCTAAAAATAAAAGGATTAGCATTTCAATATGAAGACAGCTTTTTGGAGCTTAAGGAGACAGTGTGGATGAAGATTAGACATCAAGGTGCAATTTGATCTTTGATCTATATTGTCATGGCCCTTTTGTCGTTGTCAGCAATGGCATTATCATGCAAAAACTTTGACATTCTGTAATATCTCTGTTATTACTGAGGATATTTACTTCAAACTTGGACAAGTTGTTTACTATCGAAAAGGGAACCCATACAAGAGGGGGTGGTAACCATCATGGTATTTTTGACACAGTTTTGCCATTTTCAGCTTGAAATTTTCACTGAAATTCAAGTAACTGTAGCAGAGCTTTGGGTTCCACATGCAGTGCTCTTCTTTTTCTTTTGAAAATATAAAAGAAAATAGTGTAGCTGCTTTGATGTTTTCAGGATCTCATTGGGCCTAACAAATATGGCCGACGTAACTATGGTATGGAGATAAGTCCTCAGTTAAATGACATCCGGCGACATCTGGGTCAGCTGAATGACCTCTGGAAACAACTGCAAATTCAAGTGGATGATAAGCAATTAAGGCTGGAGAAGGCACTAGAGTTCCAGCAGAGGTATCAAGATGCGCTACAGAATGTCTCGGGTTGGCTCGATCTTGCGGAACAAAAGTTGTTTGCACCAGATTCCACTATGAATTCAGAGGAAAAAGTGAAGGAAAACGAGGTTTGTTAAATTTCTATAAAGTTCACTCACCTTGAATTAACCCTTTCCCAGACGACAAAATTTGGACTGATCCAAATTGAAAGAGTTTGCAGACGACAATATTAAATTTTATGAAAATGGTGGAAAGTTCTCAACAAGGGTAGAAAACATTGTGGGAAAAGGAGAAATTGCTCGTTACGAGCAATTTCTCCTTTTCCCACAGTGTTTTCAAAAGACATGTGCTGCAGACACATGAAAACCAGGGCTTGTTTGGGAAAGGGTTAAAAATAGAAAAATGAAACTGAATGCATGTACGCTACATGGATAAAGTGTTGTTTTTTTTCTTTTCCTTTCCTTTATATGATTGATCTCTGTTTAACTCTTCTCCAAACAGTAAAATTTTAGATCAGTTCATATTGAAAGCATTTGCAGACAACAGAATAAATGTAAGCCAAAAAACGAAATTTGTGTTGGGGAGGGTAGAAAACACTTTGGGAAAGGGAGAAAATGCTGGTTACCATCATTTTCTCCTTTTTCCACAATGTTTTCCAAAGGCTTCTTCCTATAGGCTCTGGGCATAGTAAAATGTTACCAAAGAAACTTTTGCAGAAATCATAGATCAAGATCAGACTGCAGTGAACATGCTGTCTAATTTAAATTACAGGACATTCAGAGAGAGATCAAGTCTCTACAGAGAGAGATCCTTGCCATGGGAAAAGCCGCTCAAGAACTGTTGGCTGTTACATCAGCTGACAGTCATGACCTCATTAGACACAGTCTGGGTAACTTGAATGATAGAGTCAATATACTGGAGAACCAGGCTAGAGAACAAGGGGAGAAACTCCGATCTGTAGACAGGAACTATAAACTCTACAAGGTAGATTTGGTTGTCTATTTATCAAAGTTTTTAAAATCATGATGATAGAAATTTGTTCATCACATTAAACCTCCGGTGTACACCACCAGTGTATTAAACCCATGACTTATTTTTAATAATACACTAGTGTATTATTGCTTTTTGGGTCCCGGTTCTGGTGGATTTGTAGTTATGAGGGTGAGCCAGTGAACCAACCACAGCATGTGCCGAAATTTGTACTTCTTTGCCATTTTGCTGGAAATGATGTCATTGTTGCTAAGATTTATATGTGTGGAAACTTTTATTATTTCAATGTTTAATAAAAACAAGAAATGCAGCGAAAGTTACTCCTAAACATGGACCTGTGAATGGTACATAGGGATAAAGGTGACAAGTAAGGATACTTGTTTGTCTGTCAATTATTTTATGTGATAAATAGAATCTCACATTCATGTTAATGTATTATCGTGGAAAGTATGTGCAACTCTTAACTACAGACTGTAGATGTACACGACACAATTTTCAGATGTCAGACTATAAACATTAACCCTTTACTAAACAATCACAAAGTTAAACAACCCTGTAGAAGAAGGCTTATGAAAACATTGTGGGAAATGAAGAAAATGCCGGTGACTAGCATTTTCTCCCTTTTCCCACAATGTTTTCTACCATTTTAATCCTCTACCACATGGCAAAATTTTGGAATGGTTCAAATTAAAAAAAAAGCAGTGGCAGACAACAAATTTAAAGTTGCTTAAATGGGAGGATTTCTCTTTTCTCTTTTTTTCTCATTTAGAAAACATTGTAGGAAAGGGAGAAAATGCTGGTTACCAGCATTTGATTACCCACAATGTTTTCAAAACCTTTCTTTCTGACAGTCATTAAAACTTGGGATTGTGTGGTAAAGATTTTAGAACAAAACCCCCTTTGTTTTGAGCCATATTTACTTTTTCATCTGCTAATGCTTTCATTTATTGACAAGTATAAGATTTTGTCATTTAGTAAAGAGTTAAGGATTTTCTGTCTCTTTGACATTTACTTTTTTGTGCAAAATGCATGTTGGGTTCTACCTTTTGTGACAGTTCCATTTTTTTTTTGTTCATCTACATGGTAGAATTTAGAACTTAATGCTTTCCTCTTGTCCAATTTCAGGAAGAGGTCCATAATTTAGAGTCCAAGATGCTGGAAACCAGAGATATGATGTCCAGCCCAGGACCAGCTGCCCCTCTGAATCAAAAGGTCAATCAAATGCAGGTTAGTACCAGGAATTTTATAAACTGTTCTTTTCCAGATCAAAGAATAGTTTGCAGTCTGACCTTCAATATTCATTGTCTGATACGCATATTTACTTAAAGTATCATGACAAACCTAGCCTTGACTTAGCAATTCTGGGATCTTAACTTTTTACCAAATGACTAAATTTTAGACTCATCCAAATTCAAAGATGTTGCAGACTACAAAGTGAATGTGGCTAAGTTGCTGGTAGCCAGCATTTTCTCCTTTTCACACATTTTCAAAAGTCTTCTCTCTTAGGGTCATTAAAACTTGGGATTGTGTGGTAAACGGTTAAGGCCATTGCAAGAGGAAAGACTTGCCAGAATTGAAAGGACAGAATTGTGGACGACAAATTACATATTGCTTATATACAGCTTATATACATGTAATGAGATTTTTAATAAAATTGGAAGAAGACATTGTGCAAAAATGATTACCAGCATTTTCTCTCTTTTCCACAATCTTGTTAAAAGGCCTTTTCATAAGGCTCCTAAAAGTTTGTGACTGTGTGATATATGGAATTCTGTGCATCATGAGCATTTTACATTCAAAAACTTGTCATGTGCACAAAATTACTGTGCAAAGAAATAAGCTTGTCATAAACATACTTCTATTCGTAGCTTCAGCAGTTAGATTGAATGCTTTCGTCTTTTGACAGACAAATATTTTCCATTTAGAACTGACTTTCATATGAAATTGTTTTATTAGTACATTGACTCATAACCACGGGAGACCAATGTGATTGGTCTGGGAGTAAGATCAAACCATGTGGTCTGTTCAAAGTTAGGAATTTAACTCTTTACCAAATGACAAAATTTAAAGGCAAGTTCAAATTGAAAGCATCTGTTAATGACAAGGCAGTTGTGGCTCAAATGATAGATTTTTACCATGAAAGGGTGAAAGTCATTTTGGGAAAGGGAGAAAATGCTGGTTACCAATATTTTCCCCTTTTCCCGCAATGTTTCAATATTCTTCTCTTTTTGAGTCATTAAAACTTGAGATTGTTTGGTAAAAAATGTTAGATTAACCCTTAAAGCGCCTTTCACTAATATAGTTGCCTTTGCGGCCAGTGTAGATCAAAATCAAGCTGCACAAAACGTGCAGCCTGATCTTTGATCTACACTGTCCGCCATGTTAGAACACTATAGGCAAAATGTAGCCATGAATTTGCAATTATATTGGTTTTATTCTAGAATGAAAATGACCACTGAGTTTATTCGGCACTTTAAGGGTTAAAAGGATTTTACAGGGGATTGCATTTTTAATTAGAGTAGTAAAGGTTGCAAATTAGTGGAAAAATTTGGGATGCACCTTTTGCAAAGCTAACATAACACATTTTATTGCTTTTGCACAAAACAAGTTGGATATTGTTTTAGATGCCATAGTAGCATGTATGCTTTTGCATGGGGCATTGTTTGTTAAGTCTTCATATAATTATGTGTCCTCAGTTTTTTTTCGAAAATCTTTAACTGTTTAACAGCAAACAAAATTTTAGATTTGTCTAAATTGAAAGCATTAAATTTTGCAGAGTATGGATTAAATTTGGATCAAATCTTAGAACATGTTTTTGAAAGAATAGAAAACATCATGAGAAATGGAGGAAATGCTGGTTACAAGCATTTTCTCCTTTTCCCACAATGCTTTCAAATGCCTTCTTCCCCAGGTTTGTTAAAACATGGGATTGTTTTGGGTGAAGGGATAAGAAAAATGCAATTCAGCTTGACTCTGATTTGAAATATAAATCTCTATCAACTAGCTCAAGCTGTTACCGGTAAGTCACTGCTGTCTAAGTGTTTGCAGAATTCTGCGGATTTTTTTCTGTGCTTAATTTGTCATTTGAGCACTAATTTGCGATGTCAACCTTTAGGTATTTTCTTTACAAAGATGTCCTTTAACTCTTTACCACACAATCCTGAGTTTTAACGACCCCACGATATGAAGCCCTTTGAAAACATTGTGGGAAAAGGAGAAAATGCTGGTAACCAGCATTTTCTCCTTTTCCCACAATGTTTTCTACCCTATCAGGAACAAATTTCTTCATTTGAGCCACCATTAATTTGTAGTCTGCAAATGCTTTCAATTTGGACAAGGCTAAAATTTTGTAATCTGATAAAGGGTTAACTCTATACTATAAAACAAATTTGTGATTTGTCTCAATTGAAAGCCTTTGCAGATGACATAATTAGTGTTGGCTCAGCTGATGGGACTTGCTTCTGGAACTGTAGAAGACATTGTTAGAAAAGGGGAAAATGCCAGTTACCAGCATTTTCTTTTTTACCCACAATGTTTTCAAGTGCCTTCTCCCTCAGGGTCATTAAAAATCAGGACTGTGTTGTAAAGGGTTAAAGCACTTGCAGTTGACTCTTCAAACAAAATTAATACCCTCATTGAGTACCATCTCCATTTCTTGCAATGTTTTGTCTGTTTGCTTACTCTGACAAAGTTTAGAACATCTTAACCCTTTACCAAACGACAAAATTTTAGACTTGTCCAAATTGAAAGCATTTGCAGACGACAAAATGACTGTGACTCAAAAATTGAAATTTGTTTTGGGAAGGTTATAAAACATTGTGGGAAAAGGAGAAAATGCTGGTTACCAGCATTTTCTCCTTTTCCCACAATGTTTTCAAAAGGCTTCTTCTTGAGGATCGTTAAAACCCATGATTGTGTGGTAGAGGGTTAAACTAAGTCAGGGGTTAAATGAGTTAATTTATGGGGCTATTTACATTATCAATATTGTTACCATGTTCAAGTGTTGTTCATTTTTCACATCATTTTATACAACTTGATGTGATGGAATTAAAAGACTGTGCATGTTTTGTAAAGGTTTAACCCTTTACCACACATTTCCAACTTTTGACAACTGTGAGGAAGGGAGGCTTTTAAAAACATATTGGGAAAAGGAGAAAATGCTGGTAGCCAGATTTTCTCCTTTTCCCAAGATGTTTTTTACCCATCCCAAAACAAATTTCAATATTTGAGTCACATTTATTTTGTTGTCAGAAATGCTTTCGATTGGACAAGTCTGGAATTTTGTAGTCTGGTAAAGAGTTAACTTTATCCCAGAAGACAACATTTTAGATTTGTTCAAATTGAAAGCACCTGCAGTTGACAAAGTAAATGTGACACAAATGATTGGGTTTAACCCTTTGCCAGTTGACAAAATTTGAGTCTGGACCAAATTGAAAGCATTTGCAGACAACAAATTGAATTGATGATTTTTGTGTTTCAAAGGGTAGAAAACATTGTGGGAAAAGGAGAAAATGCTGTTTACCAGCATTTTCTCCTTTTCCCACAATGTTTTCAAAAGGCTTCTTCCTCAGGGGTGTTTAAAGTCGGCATTGTGTGGTAAAGGATTGAGAGTTAAGCACTATGGCCAATGGGATTTGTCAGAAAAGCCCATGAATTTTTAATGGTAAAGATGTTTCTACAAATATTATTGGAAAAAAATCAACATCATCCTGAACTTAAAGTATAGTAATGCACCTCTGTAGACACATTTCATATCATGAAAAATCTCATTATATTTTATATTTTGTCTTTTTCTTCATATGACCCACAGGAGGTACATTTCAGTTTTATTTATGTGAGACAGTAGGCTAGTTTAGTCCATGTTGTTTTGTTTGACACATTTAGCTTAGTATCACAAAGGGAGACTACTAAGACTTTTCTGTCAAAATACAAGTTTTATAGTTTTGAACATTGTTTTTTGTCAGCCTCTGATTTGAATATACCACAGTAAAGATTTCTCAGCAGTGTTCGTGGTCAATACATAGACTTTTTTGTGAATTAATTTTTGTAGAAAAGCATTGATAGGCTACAGATAATTTAAAGATTCTTTATATTCTCCAAATAACTCCAAAAACATTCAGCTTTTATCCAGAGAAATAAATGTATGGTAGCCTTTTTTATGTGAGCATACAGAAACAAGAAAAAGAATTGAAACAAGTTGCAATAAGACAGTTCAAAGTTTTGACAAAGTCTAATTGTCTCCCTTTAACCTTGCTGTATATGGATTATTCTTAAATAAAACACAAGAAGTAAAAACTAGAATTAAAGTAGAGAGATTATAACAAGTATAATTATCTACTCTGAGTATTTCAGTGGCAAATATAACTAATTGCAAATCTAATAGCAGATGGAAATGTACTGCAATTGCATAAAAAAAAACTTACTAGTACTTTTAAACAACTGGCTGATAACATATGTACTATGGAATCTCATTTATTAGTTTAGTTTAAACACAGAAGAACTATTTGAATGAAAGGAAATTGCCCTTGAAGTAGCATGGAATACATAAAGGAAAAGAGGCAATAAATATTGGTTGTAATAGGCAAGTGTTCCATTTCACAAAATGTTTTCAAAAGCTCAACCAAAACCAAAAGTTGTATTTGTCTTGATATTTGTTTAAGAGCCAACAAACCAGTTTCATTACATCTATATAGTGTTTTGGATATACAGAGCTGTGTTGTAGATTTGCATGCTTTAGTGACCAGATACTCTTTTCTTCTGTACAATCTTCTTTATTATGAAACAAGAGCATGGGAAAGACTTTTTTCATTTAGCTCACTGTTAGATATGATTGCATACACAGGATTACCCGGTACATAAGTGCTATATACTGACCCATACCTGTACAGACTAATGTAGGCCAACCAAAATTTTGTGCAAATGACACAGGCAAAAGAAAAATAAAGGTAGCTCAGTGGGTAACTCATAAGGTTTGTGAACCAAGGTTGGGAGAATGAAACCAAGCAGACTATGCTGGCTGACGTGGGTTGATACTTTCTGCAGTTGCAGATGCATTTAACCCCCTTTCAACAGAGCATGGCTCATGTACTTTTAACATTGACAAGTCTAAAGTTTTGTGGAGTTAAACACATTGCCCAGTGAGAGTGGTCATACCTTAACCCTTTACCACATGACAAAAATTTAAACCCATCCAAACTGAGAACATTTGCAGAGGACAATTTCAATGTGGCTCAATTATGTGATATTTTTTTGATAGGGCAAAAAACATTGTGGTAAAAAGAGAAAATGCTGGTTACCAGCATTTTCTCTTTTTCCTACAATGTTTTCAAAAGGCTTTTTCCTCTGGGTCGTTAAAAGTCAGCATTGTGTGGTAAAGGGTTAATTATGAATAAATGACATTTAATGATAGATAATGAAGCTACAGTGATAGATAATGAAGCCAGAGTTGTTTAACCTTCTTACCAGATGACAACATTTTAGCCTTGTCCAAATATACAGCATTTGCAGACGACAATTAAAATATAACTCAAAACGTAGAATTTGTCTTTCATAGGGTAGAAAACATTGTGGGAAAATGGAGAAAATGCAGGTCACCAGCATTCTCTCCTTTTTCCACAATGTTTTCAAAAGCCTTCTTTCTCAGGGTCGTCAAAAGTTGGTATTATGTGGTAAAGGGTTGAATGCTTTACTAAAGGATAAAATTGACCCCTTACCAAACAACAAAGTCTTAGACTGGTCTAAATTGAAAGCATTTGCAGACAGCAAATTAAATAAGGCTCAGAAAAATGAAATTTGCTTTTGGAAGGGTTGAAAATATTTTGGGGAAAGGAGAGATGCTAGCTGTCATAATTTTCTCCTTTTCCCACAATGTTTTCAAAAGCCTTCTTCCACAAGGTCGTTAAAAGCCGGGATTGTGTGGTAAAGGGTTAAAGACCTTTCTCACTTGAAAGTTTTTTTGTAAACAAATTAGATTGGCTTAAATGATGGGATTTGTCTTTGAAAGGGTAGAAAACTTGTGAGAAAAGGAGAATATTCTATTCACTGGCAATTTCATCCGTTCCCTTTATGTTTTGAAAAGCTTGCTTTCTCAGGGTCTTTGAATTACATGGTTATGTGGTAAAGGGTTAAGGTTTGATGTATGAATGAAAAGCAGAAAAATTGTGGCAGAAAATGCTTGTAACAGGTAAAACCCCCTGCTGCTACAATGCTTTCAAAGATGATCTACTGTAAAATGAAATTTTTTGTATTTATTGTATGGTTTTTGAATACCGTTTTCAACATTATTTCAGTTAATATTCCAAGGACACCTATCTATGCTTTCTTGGAGGTTTTTTTTTACCCTTACTTTGCACAATATTCTTCCCAAGCCACTGGCTGCTTTCCAGCATAACCATCAGCGAAACAATGATCAGCAGCGAGAGAGGAATGAATCCTGTTGCAATTACCATCATCAATCCTCTGAAAGAAATTGTCACAATGACCATCATCAATCCTTGGAAAGAAATTAGCCGAGCAGGGGATTGGAACCAGCAACCCTGTTTGTAAAATGAAATAGTTACTTGCCAGTGGCAAGATTTTAAGTTGAGTCCCAAGGATCTTAATTGCCAGCAAGCAGGATTAACTCTTTACCACGCAGCAAAAATGTAGACCAGTCCAAATTGAAAGCATTTGCAGAAAACATTTTAAATGTAGATCAGAACATAAAATTTGTCTCTAAGAGGATAGAAAACATTGTGGGAAAAGAAGAAAATGCTGGTTACCAGCATTTTCTTCTTTTCCCACAATGTTTTTTTAAAAGGCTTCTTTCTTTGGGTCGTTAAAAGTCGGGATTTCGTGGTACAGGGTGAACCAATTACCAATCAACCCTGCATTTTCAGGACCCTCAGGAATACAGCTTTTGAAAACATGGTGGGAAAAGCAGAAAATGCTGGTAACCAGTATTTTCTTCTTTTTTCCCACCATTTTTTCTACTCTTTCAAAGACAAATTCCATCATTTGAGCAATAATGAACTTTTTGTCTTCAGAATGAATGCTTTCAAATAGGACTAGGCTGAAATTTCTTGGTCTGGTATAGAGTGATTAACCCTTTACCACACAATCCTGCCTTTTAACAACCCTGAGGAATAAGCCTTTTGGAAACATTGAGAGAAAAGGAGAAAATGCTGATAACCAGCATTTCCTTCATTTCTCACAATGTTTCCTAATCTTCCCAAAAGAAATTTCAATTTTTGAGTAACAATTGTCTGCAAAAGCTTTCAATTTGGATTGGTCTAAAGTTTTGTTGTTTGGTAATGATTTTGTAAAGTTAACCCTTTACTGCACAATGACGCCTTTTGACGCCCCTGGGAGGGAAGCCTTTTGAAAACATTGTGGGAAAAGGAGAAAATGCTGGTAACCAGCATTTTCTCCTTTTCCCACAATGTTTTCTACCTGATCAAAGAAAAATTGCACCATCAGAGCTTTCAATTTGGACAAGGCTATAATTTTGTTGTCTGGTAAAGGGTTAAATGAATGTAATAGAATTTGTATAATCTGTTAACTCTTAACTTTTTACCACATGACAAAAAGGTAGAGTTGTCCAAATTGAAAGCAATTGCAGATGACATATTAAATGTCTTTCAAATGACAAGATTTGTCTTTGGAAGAGTAGAAAATATTGTGGGAAAAGAAGACAATGCTTGTTACCAGAATTTTTTCTTTTCCCACAATGTTTTTAAAGGCTTCTTCCTCGGGTTGTTAAAACTTGAGATTGTGTTGTAAACAGTTACCCCTTTGCCAAATGACAAAATTTTGGACTGTATCAAATTTAAAGCATTTGCAGACAGAAAAATTAGTTTAGTTAATGTGACGATTTCTGTCTTTGATAGGGCAGAAAACATTTGTGGGAAAAGGAGAAAATGCTCGTTATCTGCATTTTCTCCTTTTCCAGATATGTTTTCAAACACCTTCTTTCTTCAGGGTAGTTAAAACTTGAGATTGTGAGGTAAAGGGTTAAAGCAGTTTGTCCAACAACAGTTGCTTTTGCTGCCAGTGTAGATCAAGATCAGATTGCACAAAAAGTGTTATCTGATTTTGGCTATACACTGTCTGCTTTTTTGAGATATTCTGGCCAAAAGCAACTTTAAAATGACAGGTCTTTTGCATGTATTTTTCTGGACTACCAATTTTGATTGGTTTATTTGGCACTCTAAGGTTAAAAGATACATGATCGTAGTAGTATACTTTTTGTTAGATTAACCCTTTACTGTACAATGCCGCTTTTTGACGCCCTTGGGAAAGAAACCTTCTGAAAACATTGTGGGAAAAGGAGAAAATGCTGGTAACCAGCATTTTCTCCTTTTCCCACAATGTTTTCTAACCTATCAAAGAAAAGTTGCACCATTTGAGTCAAACTGAAATTGTCGTCTGCAGATGCTTTCAATTTGGACATGGCTAAAATTTTGTTGTCTGGTAAAGGGTTAATATGGCTCTATTTTAATCCTGTAAGTCATATGCACTTTAGTTTTGAGTGATTACAATACAGACTAATTGATATATATATGGACTACCCTATGTTAATTTTTCTTTTTTGTTAACCCTTTCCCAGATGACAAATTTTGGACTGGTCCAAATTGAAAGAGTTTGCAGACAACAATTTTAAAATTTGATGAAAATGGCAGAAAGTTATCAAAAAGGGGAGAAAACACTGTGGGAAAAGGAGAAATTGCTCATTACAAGCAATTTCTCCTTTTCCCACAGTGTTTTCAAAAGACTTGTACTGCAGACACGTGAAAACCAGGGCTTTTTTGGGAAAGGGTTTATCATTCATAGAGGTTTATGAAAACAAACACTGCTCATTATGTGCAACTTTTTGTCACGATGTTGCCAGATTTTGTTGTATTTAGGTTAATCAGACATAGATGACTAAAAAGTTAATTAAACATTTCAAGTCAGTGCTTTGCTAATTAAATCTGTGTACATGTTGAATGCTAAAACAAAAGGTTATGTGGCTTGCTTAAGACTTTGATGTTGATATTTATTCTGGTTTTGAATGTCTAACTTAATGGTGTGTTTGTTTGTTACCTACAGAATTAAGAGAGTTTTGCATGTTGTCCTGAGTGGTTTTGATAGCTGACAGCTGGCTGTATGTTGTTTCACTCTATTTGTATCTACGAAATTGTGTGGCTTGAGCATACTATTTTGACAGGTCTGGTACCTTTAGTGAAGGATCTGTTGTGTGATTGCCATTATGTATGCCAAGAGTAGCAAAACCTATCATTGGTGATGCACTTTAAAAAGGGTGTTTAGTGCATCGTGATCTGCAAAATGTATCAAACCAGGTTAGCACACGCAGTCTGTGCAGGCTGACATGGTTAAAAATTGTTGCTATCTGTACATTTTCTGCTAGGCTAAGGACCACTTTAGTTCATGATTCAAACGGTTGTTAGACAAAATAGATTTTACGAATCCATCATTACGTGATGATTTGCTTGGTATAATGCATCGTGGAGATGCATTAAACTCCCTTTTGCCAGAGCATGGCTCATATTTTTTCAGTAGCTAAAACTCTCCATTTGCAACAATACTTTTTTGCATTATTCTCATACTCGAAATTCTACTTGTTCATCAGAAACTCTCTCTCCAATTTTTCGGCACAGCTGAATGCCCTGGCTTTTGACCTACATCTTGGTATTGATATAGTCAATAAATAGAAATTTGTAGTTGGTCAAAAATGTGGACATGTTTATTCAGAGGGCCCCTGCAGGTCTATTTGCTGGTAAATTTACACCATCCATTTTTTTTTTAAAGATATTTCTCTTTGCGGGTCATGTAAAGGTTGTTTATGAGTGAATGGTTATGAGATTGCTAGTTATTAAACTATGTCCATTTCGTATTATAGGAATTTTACAGATGTATGTAAAGTAGATGTATTCATTTTGTGTCATTATGTGCTATGTGAATGAACTACACATACATGTAATTATGTGCTGTGTCTCACTACATATATGTGTTATTTAGGATGTTATTGGGCATGAACAGGTAAAGTCAAACTTTGTTATCATTTGCATGGTGTGAAGTCCCTGATACAGTTTACCATTGGTCCATAATAATAATCATTCTTAACCCCTAGAGCCCCGAATAAACCCCACAAGCTATTTATTAAGTCCAGAAATAAGTCCCTAGTAATTGCAGTATCATGTTTGCTTTTGTCTATAGTGTTTCAGGAAAGCAGACAGTGTATATCAGAGATGAGACTGCACATTTCGTGCAGTCTGAACTTGATCTTCACTGGCTGCAAAGGTATCTAAAGTTGTGAAAGGTGCTTTAAGGGTTTGAAAAATTATTACTTCATCTTCAACTTGTAAAATGTTGTTCATTTGTTACCCTTATTTTGTGTACAAGAGCAATATTGCTCCACTCCCTCCAAGTGGATGATTTAACTCTTCACCAAACGACAAAATTTTAGTCTTGTCGAAACTGGTAGCTTTTGCAGACGACAAATTACATGTAGCCCAAATGATGATTTCAATCTTTGAAAGGGTAGAAAACATTGTGCGCAAAGGAGAAAATGCTGGTTACCAGCATTTTTAGCTCACCTGAGCACAAAGTGCTCAAGATGAGCTATTGTAATCGTGCTGTGTCCGTCGTCTGTTGTCCGGCGTCAACATTTTACCTTGTGTGCACTCTAGAGCCCACATTTTCAATCAGATATGATTGAAACTTGGTCAGAATGTTTGTCTTGATAAAATCTCGGACAAGTTCGAAATTGGGTCATGTCAGGTCATGGCTAAATCTGAGAAAAACCTTGTTTGCACTGTAGAGGCCATATTTTCAGCCTGATACTCTTGAAACTTGGTCAGAATGTTTGTCTTGATAATATCTTGAAGAAGTGTGAAATTGGGTCATGTCAGGTCAAAAAATAGGTCACTGGGCCAAATTTTTTAAAAACCATGTGTGCACTCTAGAGCCACATTTTCAGCCTGAAACTCATGAAAGTTGGTCGGAATGTTTGTCTTTATGATATCTCGGCCAAGTTTGAAATTGGGTCATGTCAGGTCAAAAAGCAGGTCATTGGGCTAAATCTTAGGAAAACCTTGCATGCACTCTAGAGGCCACATTTTCGGCCTGATACTCTTGAAACATGGTCAGAATGTTTGTCTCGATAATTTCTTGGACTAGTTTAAAATTTGGTATGTTGGGTCAAAAAGTAGGTCACTGGGCCAAATCTTAGAAAAAACCTTGTGTGCACTCTAGAGGCCACATTTTCAGCCTGAAACTCACGAAAGTTGTGTAGAATGTTTGTCTTGATGATATCTTGGACAAGCTTGAAATTGGGTCATGTTGGGTCAAAAAGTAGGTCAATGGGCCAAATCTCAGAAAAAGCTTGTGTGCACTCTAGAAGCCACATTTTCAACCTGAAACTTATGAAACTTGGTCAGAATGTTTTGTCTTGATAATATCTTGGAAACATTTGAAATTGGGTCATGTTGGGTCAAAAGGTAGGTCACTGGGCCAAATCTTAGAAAAACCTTGTGTGCACTGTGGAGGCCACATTATCAGCCTTATACTGATTGGTCAGAATGTTTATCTTGTTGATATCTCAGACAAGTTTGAAATTGAGTCATGTCGGGGCAAAAAAAAGTTCACAGGGTCAAATCATAGAAAAGCCTTGTGTGCACTCAAGAGGCCACATTTTCAACTTGAAATGCATGAAACTTGGTCCGAAAGTTTGTTTTGATGATATGTTGGACAAGATTGAAATTGGGTCACATTGGGTCAAAAAGTAGGTCATGGGACCAAATTGTAGATAAACCTTGGGTGCACTGTGGAAGCCTCATTTTCAGCGGCATTCTCATGAAACTTGGTCATAAAGTTTGTCTTGATGATATCTTGGACAAGTTTTAAAGTGGGTCAAATCTGGTCATAAAATGGGCCACTGGACCGAATCTTAGAAAAACCTCGTGTGCACCACAGAGTCCATGTTTTTAGTCTGATACTCATGAAACTTGGTCAGAATGTTTGTTTTCATGATAACTTGGGCCAAGTTTGGAATTGGGTCACATTGGTTAAAAAAGTTGGTCACTTACACTCATGTGTTTTAAATCATTAAAACCAGGATCTCTTCAGCTTTATCAACTGTAGATGACTTTACTCAGATGAGCGCTTTAGGGCCAATGGCCCTCTTGTCTCCTTTTCCGACAATGTTTTCAAAAGGCTTTCTTTCCTAGAGTCGTTAAAACTCGGGATTAAGTGGTAAAGGGTAAAATATCATTGTCATACATGTTAAGTATGAGTAAATACACTGTATTATATAGCTGTCCCATGCTAAAGCCTATGTATATTTGATTCATTTTCATCATTTGAATGGTTAACTCTAAAGTACCAAACTTTAATGATGAAGGAGAAAATGCTGGATATCAGCATTTTCTCCTTTTCCCACAATGTCTTCAAAAGCCCTCTTCCTCAGGGTCCTTAAAACTCAGGACTGTTTGGTAAAGGATTTCTAAAAAACAATCCAGCATGAGGAATTTTCCAAATAATGCAATACTTTTCCAGTTAATATTTACCTGCATGGTTTTATTGGTATGGTATTATGCATGTAAATCCCCTAATTCTTGATAACTAAATTTCTTTAGGGATTGTAGATATGAGCCAGGCTCTGGCAACAGGGGGCTAAATGCATCTCTGTGATGTGTGATACTCATCAAACCATCACATAATTATGGATCCATAATGGCCACTTTTTTAACAACCAACTTAATCATGAGATAGAATGGTCCATTGACATACAGAACACTGACTAATGAGTTTTGACCCATATCAGCCTGTGCAGACTGTGTAGGCTGACATAGGTTGATACGTTTCGCAGATGCAACAAGCCTCCTTTTCACAGTGTATGGCTGATATATATAATGCCTGGTTTCTTCCTCTAGTGCATGAATTTTGGATTAACTTTGTGTTTCTCTGAACCTTTTACTACACAATCCAGAGTTATAACGACCCAGATGAAGGCTTTTGAAAACATCGTGGGAAAAGGAGAAAATGCTGGTAACCAGCATTTTCTCCTTTTCCCACAATGTTTTCTACCCTTCCCAAAACAAACTTCAATTTTTGGTAACATTTATTTTGACATCTGCAAAAGCTTTCAATTTGGACCAGTCTAAAATTTTGTCATTTGGTAAAGAGTTCTTTCATGATAGCTTGGAACAGTATTCCATACCAAAATATAGATCCTCAAAGCAAAGGATAATTTTCCTATTTGAGCAGCTGCCTTGTTGCACTGTACAGCTGAAGTACCAACACCTGGTTCTTCATTTGACCCTTGCCAGACAACAAAATTTTAGCCTTGTCCAAATTGAAAGCATTTGCAAATGACAATTTAGATATGGCTCAAGTGGGCAATTTTTCTTTGATAGGGTAGAAAACATTGTGGGAAAAGGAGAAAAAGCTGGTTACCAGCATTTTCTCCTTTTCCCACAATGTTTTTAAAAGGCTTCTTTCCCAGGGTCGTCAAAAGGCGGCATTGTGTGGTAAAGGGTTAAAGGATAATTTTCTTATTTGAGCAGATTCCACTCTTTACCAAACAACAAAATTTTAGATTGGTCCAAATTGAAAGCATTTGTTAGACGACAAATGAAATATTGCTTAAAAACTGAAATTTGATTTGGGAAGGGTAGAAAACATTGTGGGTAAAGGAGAAAGTGCTGGCTACCAGCATTTTCTCCTTTTCCTACAATGTTTTCAAAAGGCATTTACTTCAGGGTCGTTAAAATTCGGGGATTGTGTGGTAAAGAGTTAAAGTACTCCTTGACTGTTGTATATGAGCCATGCTCTGGCAAAAGGGGTTTGATGCATCACTGTAATGCGATATACCGGTACCAAGCAAGTCGTCACTTAATTATGGATCCACAAAATCCATTTTGTCTAACAATCTACTGAATCTGCCATGCAGAAAATTCACTTATAGCAAAAAATGTGGGCACAGGTCAGCCTGCGTGGAATCCACAGGCTGACATGGGTCAATACTTTTTGCACATGCATTAAGCCCCTTTTCACAGAGTATGGCTCATATTTGTTTCAGTGTCAGAGTTTTGTCTTCACGAATAGACATACAATAAACTGCCCATTTCTCTTTATTGTAGAACTTTAAAAAATTTATTGTCTGAAATTTTCCATATGGTACCATTTTAGTTCCTTTTTGTTACCAGTATGAATGGTTTTACCAATATTTGATTGTTCCTATTTAATTTTGCAAATTCAGGAATTGTCATTTCTTTGGTCTAGCTTTAAAAGTTACATGTGTATGTAAAGATTGACAATGAAATATTATAAGTTTGTACAATGGGTGTAGGATACCAGTTGAATGAAATTGCAAACAAGTACTAAAATATTACCTCTTTTGCCATTTCTAAAGCTGCAGTACCTTAAGAAGTCCAAAGATAGACAATTAATGATGATGAAATGTTTATAATGTTTTTATTTTTAAATTTGATACTGGAAAGTCATTTTGGCATAAAAGAAACAATGACTTTCATGTAGTAGGTAACTTTCTTTTTCCATGATGTCTCAAAAGCTATGCTGTAGAATAATCAAGTAAAGAGTGATTATGTGTAACTCCTTATCAGATAATTCCAAGCCTGAAAGACCCTTATTAAATGGGCTTTT
Source organism: Tridacna gigas (assembly GCA_945859785.2). NCBI lineage: Eukaryota > Metazoa > Mollusca > Bivalvia > Cardiida > Cardiidae > Tridacna > Tridacna gigas. Next base: position 14,911,902 of record OX244029.2, on the reverse strand, counting down.
GAAAACACTTTGGGCTTTTGAAAACATGGTAATCAGCATTTTCTCCTGTTCCCACAATGTTTTCCACCCTATAAGGGAACTTTGGCTTATTCATGTACATATTTCTAATTTGTCGTCTGCGGATACTTGCAATTTGTAAAATCGTAGATTTTGCATAGTGGAAAAGGGTTGACTCTTTTACCAAATGTTTAGAGACCTTGAGGCAAAGGTTTTGAAAACATTGTTGGAAAAGAAAAAATGCTTGTAAGCAGTACTTTCTGATTTTCCTACAATGTTTTCTCCATATTTAAAAAAAAAAATCATCTTTTCAGCCACATTTAATATGTTGTATTTGGATGCTTTGCATTTGGACCAGACTAAAATTTTCTTGTCTGGTAAGGAATAATCTGTCAGAGTTCAGTGTTGAGTAGTAGAAGATTTGAGAAGGGTAATTAGGCACTCATTGATTTTGTATTTTATTCTGTATTGATGATATATCGATTCATATTGCATTCCTTGATGTCATTCGGTGTGACAGACGTTATACTTGTCATTTGGTCCTTTACCACACAATCCTGACTTTTAACGACCCTGGGAAAGAAGCCTTTAGAAAACATTGTGGGAAAAGGAGAAAATGCTGGTAACCAGCATTTTCTCCTTTTCCCACAATGTTTTCTACCCTTCCCAAAACAAGTTTCATTTTTTTTAATCACATTTATTTTGTCGTCTGCAAATGCTTTCAATTTGGACCAGTTTAAAATTTCGTTGTTTGGTAAAGAGTTAATCCTTTACCACAAGACAGAATTTCAGACTTGTACAAATTGAAAGCATTAGCAGACTACAAAAATTATTTAACTGTGGCTCAAGTTACAAGACTTTCTGGAACAGGGTTGAAAACATTGAGGAAAAGGAGAAAATGCTGGTTATCAGCATTTTCCGCCTTTTTCCACAGTGTTTTCATAGGCCATATACTCCAAGGCCGTTAAATTGTGTGGTAAAGGGTTATTGATTGATGGACCAAATTATCCAATACAAAGCATTTTGCCCTACATAATTTTTAGGTGGATAAGAATTGAATTAAATTTTTCAGGGGAAAAAATAAACATTGTTAAACATGTGGATGGATAATATCACAATGCATAAAACTAGGAAATGACAAACAACTGGAATATATGTAGGTGATTCTACTGATCCCTTGGTGCAATGAGGGCCATTCTTGTAAATAAAATTATCTCCCTTACCAGATAAAGACTAAAGGTAACCAAATAACAGATTGGTCCTTTTACCTGTATTCCTTTGTTTTTATCCTTGATTCTTTTGGGGATGTTGCGATAAAAATAATTTGATTTATGACATTATGTAAGGTCTCCATGTAATTTTAAAGCAAATCATGTTCTCAATCATCAGAGAAATGCATATATCTCGACTTGTAAAACAATCTAGCCTGATTTTCCAGAGATATTATCTCAAGAATATATTTGTGTAGTGCAAGAAAATCAAGGATAAAATCCAAGTAATCCCCTGATCAGGACCAATGTAGTACTGGAGAGGAATCAAGGAAATAACTGAAGAATGGCTCTCATTGAAATATTGTCAGAAGTAGGGCTAAGTCTCACGCTACTAGAAAACAAAATTTTAAACTTGATAATTATTTTATTCACCCTTTACCATATGACAATATTTTAGACTAATTCAAACTGAAAGCATTTATAGATGACTAATTTAAAGGTGGCTCAAATAATGAAATTTTTCCTTGATAGGACAGAAAACGTTGTGGGAAAAGGAGAAAATGCTGGTTGCCAGCATTTTCTCCTTTTACCTTAATATTTTCAAAAGCCTTCTACTTCAAGGACATTAGAACTCTGGATTGTGTGGTATACGATTAAAAGCATTTGCAGATGACAAAGGAAATGTTGGTGAAATTATTGAATTTATGTATCAAAGGGCTGAAAATAAGGTTGGCAGTGGAGGAAATTTTCTTCTGTTCCCACAGGGTTCAAAAGCCAGTTTTAACTCTTTAGCACACAACCCTAAGTTTTAACCACCCCTAAGTAAAGGGCTTTTGAACACATTGTAAGAAAAGAAGAAAATGTTGGCAACCAGCATTTTCTACTTGTTTAACAATGTTTTCTAACCTTTCAATGAAAAATTATATCTTAAGAGTTACAATTTATTTGTCATCTGCAAATGCTTTCAGTTTGGACTAGTCTAAAATTTTGTCATCAGGTAAAGAGTTAAGATTTGCAGTTATATGGGATTGTGTGGTGCAGGGTTGTTAAATATCAAACACATCTGTTCATGAAAGCTTATTAGATGCACAAGATGATGCAAGTTTTATAAAAATAATTATTGTTTCTTCCAGAAAATTGAGAGCCAGCTGAAAAAATGTGAAGCCCATTTAGAGGAACTAAAAAAGAGACAGGCAGAGTTATCAGCCTTGGATCCACAGATTATCTCCCCTTATGAAATGGATGCTCTACAGGCCAACTTTATGGACCTTCAGAGAAAGGTGAAAAACATTTTTTTACAATCTTCATTATTTATATTACAGATAAGGTGCTAATAGACAAAAGCTAAATTTTTAAAATCTTTAGTGAGAGGAGAAAAGTTGCTAGGAGTGACTTTCCCTAAAAACTCTTAACTATTTACCAAACTACAAAAGTTTGGACTCAACCAATGAAAGCATTTGCAGGCAACAAATGAGAAGTAGCTCAAATGATGATTTCTATCCTTGAAAGAATAGAAAACATTGTGGGAAAAAGGAGAAAATGCTGGTTACCAGCATTTTCTCATTTTCCCACGATGTTTTCAAAGGTCATTTTCCTAAAGGTCTTTAGAACTTGGCATTGTGTAGTAAAGAATTGACCAAATGATGAAATCTAAGGCCAGTCCAAATTGGCAGCGCCGAGCCCTGGTAGCCCAGTCAGTAACATACAGGACTTGAGAACAGGAGGTCGCTGGTTTGATCCCCGACTTGGCTAATTTCTTTCCGAGGATTGATGATAATAAACATTGTGACAGGATTCATTCCTCTCTCACCGCTGACCATTGTTATGTGGGAAAGCAGCCAGTGGCTTGGAAAGAATATTGTGTGTATTACTGGTAAAAATAAACTCCAGGAAAGAATGAATAGGTGCACTGGCCGCTGCGATATAAATGAAATAATGTTGAAAACAGCTTCACACAACCTACCATCAATCAAGCAACTGAAATGGCAGCATTTTGCAGACAACAAAATATATATGACTGAAGATTGCTGTTTTTGAATGGTAAGAATATGTTGTTGGAAAAGGGGAAAATGCTGTGGGTATTTTCTTTTCCCAACATGTTTTCAAAAACCTTCTTACCCAGGGTCATTATAAGTCAGGACCGTCTTGTTAATTGTTAAAAGTCAGGTTCATTTAAGCCTTTACCACACAATTCTGAGTTTGAATGACCCTGAGGAAGGAGGCTTTTGAAAAAATTGTGGGAAAAGGAGAAAATGCTGGTAACCAGTATTTTCTCCTTTTCCCACAATGTTTTCTACCCTTTCCTAAACAAAATTCAATTTTTCAGTCACATTTATTTTGTTGTCTGCAAATGCTTTCAGTTTGGACTAGATAAAAATTTTGTCGTTTAGGGTTAAGCAACAGAGTTTAAGATTTGGATTGAAGAAATGCTATTTGGCCTTTAACTCTTTACCAGATGACAAAATTTTTGTATTGATCAAATTGAAAGCATTTGCAGACGAAAAAAAAAAAATGCAGTTCAATTGATGATTATGCCCCCGCCATGAAAGGGGGGGGGGGGGCGGCATATAGAGTTACCTGTGTCCATCTGTGTGTGTGTGTGTGTTAGTGTGTGCATGCATTAGTGTGTGTGTCCCATTCTTGTCCGGAGCATAACTGTATCCGGGTCTCCTCGAGGCTCCGGGAAAGGTCTAAGGGCGTGGAGTAACTTTTTCAGGGTAGAGGGATCACCAACTCGAAGATCTGATATACAAATGATTTTAATCTCGGTCCAGATTCACAAACATGGATCTAGCTCTTAATCGGACGAAACTACCGAAATGAGCAAAACGAGTGAAATGAACAATCTGCAAATACAAAAGGAATAAAACATTGTTTAGGATACGATAAAAAACCAGGAGAAATGGATATTTTCAAATTCACAAAAAGACGACAAACGCACATACGAATAATCGAGCAATGCTTTGCAAATGCACATACCACAACCGTGAACCAGTCACACTTACCAATTTGTGGAACTGAGTGTAATAAGGCCTAAAGTATAGTTTTCGTCTGAATACTCTCTCCTTCCCTCTCGTGCATTTGTGAACCCGTGCAACCTGTAAAAATTGAGTAGGTTAATAAAACATGTGAACTAGTTAGCGTATTCATGGGCAACGAAGGCGATACCTTCGACCGCGTGAAAACCAATGACAATTCCAAACGACCAACGAGAATTTCAGCAAGTTGAATGAAACAATCGGAGGAATTTCAACGACTGAAAAGAGATGGAAAGATTATCAACTATGACCAATAAACAAACCAATATCTGATAAGGAAAACACCAAAATTCAAAGACGGCAAACTTGACCACCAACTACGTCTTCTCTGGTCTGCGTCAGTTTTCCTTATGACAAAGAGCGGTTGCAAGGATCACGTGAACATTATTTGCCCGCGAGAATGATGTCTAAAAATAGCATGGACAAGTCTAAAACTCACAATTGACAACCTGGTCACATAACTTCTACATTTATCAATGGATTTCAAAATTCTCCTTAACAAGTACTAGTGTCATGCGAAAAGTTTGTTTCGATACGCCCAAGGTCAAGGTCATAGTTGAAGGTCAAATGTTTAAATTGACCTTGTCCGGAGCATAACTTCTACATTTATCAATGGATTTCAAAAAAACTTCGCACACTTGTCCTCCTTAACAAGTACTAGTGTCATGCAAAAAGTTTGTTTCGATACGCCCAAGGTCAAGGTCACGGTTGAAGGTCGAATGTTTAAATTGACCTTGTCTGGAGCATAACTTCTACATTTATCAATGGATTTCAAAATAATTTTGCACACTTGTTCTCCTTAACAAGTACTAGTGTCATGCGAAAAGTTTGTTTCGATACGCCCAAGGTCAAGGTCATAGTTGAAAGTCAAATGTTTAAATTGACCTTGTCCGGAGCATAACTTCTACATTTATCAATGGATTTCAAAAAAACTTTGCACACTTGTTCTCCTTAACAAGTACTAGTGTCATGCAAAAAGTTTGTTTTGATACGCCCAAGGTCAAGGTCAAAATTTTGTTGATGAATGTCAAAATAACTTGGCAAACTTGTTCTCCATATTGAGTACTAGTGTCATATGACATACCTGTGACCAATACCATTTAGCGGGGGCATCCATGTCTCTGAAACAACTTTTTCTAGTTTCTGTCTTGGATAGGGTGGAAAAAATTGCGGGAAAAGGAGAAAATACTGGTTTTTTCCTTTTCTCACAATGTTTTCGGAAGCCTTCTTCTTCAGGATCGTTAAAACTCGGGATTTTTGGATAAAGGGTTAAAGATGTCACTTTTTGTGACATGGGTTCAACTAAATATGACCAGTGAAAAAACATTATCAGATGCAGATGCTTTTTGAGACCTCTGAAGTAGGTTTCATTTTGAAAAATGGGTGAAATTTGAGAAATTACCAAAAAGCAAACAGTTATCCAACGGCTTGTTAATTTTTCCTATGTCTATACATGTATATTTACCTGAGTTTGATGGCTTTTTCCTTAAAAAAGAAGATTGTGGGTGGAGTTCCGTCTTAAACTTGGATATATTCTTCACCAAATGATAGTTTTATATCCATCCATTTTGAAGGTATTTAAAGACATCAAATAAAGAGTAGTAAAAATGATGAGATTTGTCTTTGAATGGGTATAAAACATTGTGGGAAAAGAAGAAAATGCTAATTACAAGGTTTTCTCCTATTCCCAGAATGTATTCAAAAGCCTTCATTCTTGTGGTTATTAAAGCTCAGGATTGTTTGGTTAACTCTTTACCAAATGACAAAATTTTAGCCTTGTCCAAATTGAAAGCATTTGCAGACGTAGATGTAACTCAAAACATGAAATCTGTCTTTCAGAGAGTAGAAAACATTGTGGGAAAAGGAGAAAATGCTGGTTACCAGCATTTTCTCCTTTTCCCGCAATGTTTTCGAAAGGCTTCTTCTTCAGGGTTGCTGTAAATCAGGATTGTGTGGTAAAGGGTTAAGAAAAAAGGACAGAAGAGTGATGTGCAGGAAAGGCCTGTCAAAGCTTATCTGTTTGTTTGTCTCCCATTGGCAAACAAAGATTAAAACTGTCTTTACCCAGGGCTTAGACCATCGTTGAATGAAACACTAGCTGTCAATTAAGTTGTAATTCATAAAATTTTCACAAACTGACTTTGTGTCCTTTCATAAGGTAAACAAATATATATGTAGGTGTATTATAAGTAAAACCCATCTCCACATTCATAAAGTTTGGTATGTTTTAGCACTTAACCCTTTCCCAAACGACAAATTTTGGACTAGTCCAAATTGAAAGAGTTTGCAGACGACAATTTTTAAATTTGATGAAAATGGCAGAAAGTTATCAAAAACGGTAGCAAACACTGTGGGAAAAGGAGAAATTGCTCGTTCCGAGCAATTTCTCCTTTTCCCACAGTGTTTTCAAAAGACTTGTACTGCAGACACGTGAAAACCAGGGCTTGTTTGGGAAAGGGTTAATTGATTGAATGGTGTTTAAGGCTCCTTTCAATATTATTAGCGTGGCTGTTTTCGAAGAAAATGTTGAGGTATTGTCTTGGCTCTGGCGTTATTTGCTCTGTCATCATTCAAAAGCTTTGATATTTTATAATACCTTTGTTATTGCTGAAGATATTTACCTCTAACTCAGACAAGTTATTAAACATCAAAAGGGGAACCAACAACAGGGGCAGGCAGCTATCAAAATATTTTGACAGTTATGCCCCTTTTTTTGACTGAGAATTTTCACTGAAAATCAAGCAACTGCAGTGGAGCTTTGGCACCTGCGTTTGGTGCTTTTGTTATATCACAGAAGCAGCTCACTTATTTATCTATGTCCTAGGTTTCACCAGTACTAGGTTAGAGCTCTGAAGTGTTTTACCCAAGGACACTCCCATGAAAAACCTAGTACTTCCAGTGAGACTCAAACAGGAGACCTCCAGGTTTCGAGTCTACACTTTACCACTGAGCCATGCAGGACCATACATCCCTGCCTTGGGAAGTATTAGAGAACATTTTGAAACAAAGATCCATTGCTCATTGTAATAGACAAATGCTCCTTTTCCTAAACTGTTTTCCATATGATTTAAAAGGCAGTTTTCTTCAAATGTTTAACCAGCTTAGCCAATTCCTTCCTTAGTATTGATGGTAGTCATTGCGAAAGGATTCATTCCTCTCTCACCGCTGGTCATTGTTTCGATGATGATTATGTGGGAAAGTAGCCAGTGGCTTTGGAAGAATATTGTGCGGGGTGCTGGTAAAAGAAACTAAAGGAAAGCATGGATAGGTGCACTGGTTGCCACATTATAACTGAAATGATGTTGAAAACACCATAATCAATCAATCAATCAAATGTTTAACCTTTGTGTTATTTGTACTACTTTCTTCTAGAGTTCTGTTTAACTCTTTACCAAACAACAAAATTTTAGACTAGTGCATATTGAAAGCATTTGCAGACGACAAATGTGACTACAGAAGTGAATTTTGATTTGGGAGGGGTAGAAAACATTGTGGGTAAAGGAGAAAATGCTGGTTACCAGCATTTTCTCCTTTACCCACAATGTTTTTAAAAGCTTTCTTTCTAAGGGTCGTAAACAGTCAGGATTGTGTGGTAAAGCGTTAAATCCAGGGCACTCATGAAGAAGTATGTTGTCTCCATGAAAGCTGTATGTTTCTTTGAAAACAAAAATCATGGTGAAAACTATATTATTTACAGTGTGGCAATAAAGGTATATGATTGTAGCTGGCTGCACTTGCTAATTTGAGTTTTAATAAACATCTGAAAATAGCTTCTCTCTTTACCTCACAATTCCGAATTGTAATGACCTTGAAGAAAAAGCTTTTTGAAAACATTGTAGGTAAAAGAGAAAATGCTGGTGACAAGCATTTTCTCCTTTTCCCACAATGTTTTCTAGCCTGTCAATGGCCAGTCCAACCACTTATGTAACATTTAATTTGTCGTCTGCAAATGCTTTATATTTGGACCAGTCTTAAAATTTCATTGGATGGTAAAGAGTTAAAGCAAAGAGTGTTTCCTTTCATAAGGAGCGGTAAACTTACAATAACAAGAATATAATGGAAAGGAATGAAACCATATTGATTTGACCTCTTGTGAAGCAATACAAAGTTTTGATGACCTTGAAGAAGAAAGCTTTTGAAAGCATAGAGGGAAAAGAAGAAAATGCAGGTAACCAGCATTTTCGCCTTTTCCCGCAGTGTCCACACTCCATTCAAAGACTAAAATCTTTATTTGAGCCACATTTGATTTGTTGTCTGAAAATGGACGAGTTTAAGTTTCTGTCTCTTGGTAAAGAGCTATATACTATACTATACATTTTGGAAACATTGTGGGAAAAACACTCGGAAAATTCTGGTAGCCAGGAATTTATCGCCTTTCCACAATTTTTTCTACTTTTTTTTTTAACAGAGGAATACCACCATTTTCAACAAATTTGATATGTTGTCTGAAAAATCAAATTTTTCCATATGTATCAAGTTCAGCTCATATAGAGGACAGGGTAATCAACCCTTGATAAATAGAGGAAATAATAAAAATATGAAATGTCAACACAGAATTACTGCTGTGTTAGGGCTGTTTTGGTAGGCATACCACACCGAAAAAGAGAACCGTGTGGTACTAGGATCAGACTGCACAGATAGTGCAGCAAAGTCTTGATCAACATTATAAACAAAAGCAATTAACCCTGCAGCAAACAATCACATTGTAATATTCCCAGAGAAATTAGGCTCTTTTAACCCTTTACCAAACAATCCCAATTTTTAACGACCCTGAGAAAGAAGCCTTTTGAAAACATTGTAGGAAAAGGAGAAAATGCTGGTAACCACAATGTTTTCTGCCCTATCTAATACATAAATCACCATTTAAGCTACACTTAATTTGTCTGCAAATGCTTTCAATTTGGTCCAGTCTAAAATTTTGTTAATTGGTAAAGGGTTAAAGTGTTATGGGAAAAGAGTAAAGCTGGTAACCAGCATTTTCTACTTTTCCCACAATGACACATTCTACCATATTAGCCACATTAAATGTGTACTCTGCATATACTTCCAAATTGGACAAGTCTAAAATTTTGTCATCTGGTATAGAGTTAAACTTGTGTCCAACAGGTTAAGGATTTATCCACAGAGCACAGAATGAAGTTATCTAAGTCTAGGATTAAGAGCCAAATAATTGTAGTTTCAATGTTCCTTTTGTCTACATTGTCTAAGCAAAGCAAACAGAGTAGATCAAAGATCATACTTCAAACTTTGTGCAGTCTGATCTTGATCTGCTCTGGCGTCAAAAGCAACAATTGTCATGAAAAGCCCTTTAAGGGTTAATTACCATGGTCTGTGTACATTATAAAGTGACTTATCGGCTCTCTTTATTTGATAAGTAAATGTTTATGATACTTGTACAATAAAATATCAATGTAAAACAGTGTATCGGTGGATAAGCTGTGTCAGTATATCTAACCCAGAAAGCACTGGAATAGGCTTACTTTGCGTTTTGAGTACACTGTAGATCAAGATCAGACTGCACAGAGAAGGTGCAATCTGATCTTGGATCTACATTGTCCTCTACTTTATTACATATTCCTGCTAAAATAACCTTGATAGCATTCATGTAGCTGTTTTTACTAACTGAAGGGTCCATTCTACTAATTAAGTGCTCCATGGGTTAATTATTCAAAATACCATGTGAATTATTTGCTGACCTTATACAGCTTCATGTTGATTAAGAAAAAAATGCAGAAGACGTTAAAATCTGTGAAATTTGGATACTCTAATTGATATTTGGTTTTGTGCATTGAAAATACAGTGGGAACAGGTGAAAAGTTTTGAAAAACCAGCATTTTTCTCCATTTCCAGCAATGTTTTCTTACCTTGCGTGAAGAACTACAAACACTGAATCCACATTTTGTATGTGATTTGCAAGCGCTTTCAATATGGACATGTCTAATATTTTGTCGTCTGGTAAAGGCTCGATACATGTACAATATACATATGGTAGGATTAACTCTTTACCACACAATCCTGAATTTTGACGACCAGTGTGAAAAACCTTTTGAAAACATTGTGGGAAAAGTAGAAAATCCCACAATGTTTGCTAACCTTTCATAGAAAAATCCAGTCAGTTGAGCCACGTTTTATTTGTCGTCTACAAATGCTTTTTGCATGAGTCTCAGTTTTGTCCTTTGGTAAAGAGTTCATCCTTTACCACACAATCTCAAGTTTTCACAACCTTGAATCAGCTAGGTTTTGAAACATTGTGGGGAATGGAAAAACTGCTGGTAACCAGCATTTTCTCCATTTCCCACAATGTTTTCTACTTTCAGAGACATCTGTCACAATTTGAGCCATATTTGATTTGTCGTCTACAAATGCAATCAATTTGAACCAGTCTAAAATTTCGTCATTAATTTTGGTAAAGAGTTAAAGTGTCAGTTGTAAATGTTACAAACTGGTGAAATGTAGGGAAATTTACACTGGAGGGACATTCTGCAGAAGGACATGTACCATGTACGCAATAACTTACTTGATCAAATATTGGAAAATACGATGGTTGCTAACAAAATGGCAGGCCGTGTGAGAAATTCAGGTTTTATGAATTTGAAATGATGTGATGTGAAGGATGTGAAGGAAGTTGGTTGAAAGTTCTTATAGTTTGGGGAATTTATTTGTGATTTCCTGCAGCATTGTGAGCTAACATGGTAACTATACTTTTGTCTCTATCAGTTGAAGCTCATCTGAGCAGTCTGCTCAAAAAACTCATAGTAAGCTTTTAGGCTTGATTGTGGTCTGGCATCCATTGTTGACAAATTCCCTCACCATCTTCTACTCCTTACTAATAAGGTTAACTCTTTACCAAACGACAAAATTTTAGAATGGTCCGAATGAAGAGCATTTGCAGACATACTAATTATTGTTCAAAAGGTCAGATTTGTCTGTATTAGGATAGAAAACATTGTGGGAAAAGGAGAAAATGCTGGTTACCAGCATTTTCTCCTTTTCCTACAATGTTTCCAAAAGCCTCTTTTCCCAGGGTTGTTAAAACTCAGGATTGTCTGGTAAAGGGTTAAGCTCAAACTTCAGTCTTTAAACCTTTACCTCACAATCAAGAGTTTTAATGACCTTTTGGATAAAGGTTTTTGAAAACATTATGGAAAAAGAAGAAAATGCTGGTAACCGGCATTTTCTCCTTTTTCTGCACTGTTTTCTACAGTTTTTAGGTCAAATCCCATTATTTCAGCCCTATTGTAGTTCCCACCATGTTCTCTACCATTTGTAGGACAGAAATCATCTATTGAGCTACACTGAATTTGTCATCTGCAAATGTTTTCACAGAGGAAGAGGTTAACTACCCTTTACCAAATTATGAAAATTTAGGCGGTTCAAAATGGAAAGCATTTGCAGATGACAAATCAAATGTTGCACAAATAATGGTAGTTCTCTTCGAGAAGACAGAATGCTTTGTGACTATCTCTGCTGTTCCGACTGGGTTTTCAAGAGCCTTCTTTCTCAAGATTTTGAAAAACACAGGCATGTTTGGTACTAGGTTAATTTTCAAATGAACTTTATGTGTTTCAGGTGATGGAAAAGAAAGCCAGTCTACAAGAATCTGTGTCTGTCCAGGAGCAGTATGAAAAGCTTCTGCAAGACTATGCTGACTTCCTGGAAACAGCAGAAGATAAACTGAAAACAGAACAGATAGCTGCTAAAGACCTGGATCATCTGAAACAACAGCTTGTTGCACACAAGGTACTTTATGTAATCTTTTACATTTTCACTAAAAACTCAGAGTTATCTGAGAGCTTGTGTACCAAAAGTAACATAAAGCTTCTGCAAGAGTATGTTGACTTCCCGGAAACTGCAGAAGATAAACTGAAAACAGAACAAATATCTGCCAAGGTTTAAGATTCAAAGAATGATACTGTTGCATAGGCAGGCCATGGAAAACATTTTTGCAAAGAAATTGCTTAAGTGTAATTTCTCTATCTTTGTCAATGTTTTTTTTTCCCCATTTATTCTTTAAATGCAGAGAAGTCTGAAAAATTTCATATAGAATAATTAGTGATGAATTTTGCTATTTACTGCTTGTTTATCAACTCTCAATGCTTTAACTCAATACCACATGACAAAATTCTAGACTGGTCCAAATTGAGAGCTTTTGCAGACAACAAATTGAATGTGGCACAAATGACATTATTTGCATCAGAAAGGATAGAAAACATTGTGGGAAAAGGAGAAAATGCTAGTAACCAGCATTTTCTCCTTTTCCCTCAATGTTTTCAAAAGCCATCTACCTCAAGGTCATTAAAACTTGCAGCGTGGTAAAGGGCTAATTGAGTATTGATCCTTTAGCTGATAATCATGCTTTTACTATCATGGAGAAGAATGCTGTTGAAAACACTGTGGGGAAAAAAGAGAAGATGCAGGTAACCGGCATTGTCCTCTTTTCCCAAAATATTTTTTAATCTTTCACAATTAAGTGATGTGTAGTTTGTTTTCTGGAAACACTTTTAATGAAGATGACTCTAACTTTTTTATTATCTAATTAAAAGATAATAACTTCTGTCCTAAATTATTCTTTGTGATTTTATTGCAGGATTTCTTCAGTGACCTTGAAGTCCACAGGGCCATGTTGGACTCGCTGGTGGCCCAGTGTGACAAGGCAACCAAACAGAAACATTTACCTCAACATACAAGACTCAGTAACTTGACCTATGTTCTTCTAGACAAGGCCAGCCTTCATGGTCAGAGACTGGAGCGACTGGTCAAACAGTGGGCTGAAATGGAGGAAAAGTTTGGTCAGTTACAGAGAAGTCTGAATGACCTTGAAACCCAGATCCCAAAACCTGTCTCCAAGGATGATACTCTTGCCACCATTCAAGCCAAAATTAACACATATCAGAGACTACAAAGGGAGCTAACAGATGAGAAGCCAATGGTATTTGAAGTGGTTGATAAAGGGAAGCAGCTCTTACACAGCATTAACTGTCCCATGATGGAGATGATGGTGACAGAATTGGCTGAAAAGTGGGTCAGTCTTAATACAGACCTGTCTCAGGAACTAAAGAGGTGAACAAATCACTTTATTTACAAGATAATTTATTCTTCCACCTTAATGTTTTCAAAACTGATGTATTCCTCGATAAAAAAAAAAGGCAGTATTATTCAGACAAATGTGCTTTCAGAGAAATTCCTTGAAAAATCCAAAAGAAGTTTGTAAAGCTAATTGAACAGTGCCCTGTGAAAAGGGGGCTTAATGCATCTGCAAAAATTATTGACCAGGTCAGTCTGCGCAGTCCACACAGGCTGACCTAAACTGAAAGTTTTTGCAATTGGCCAGTTTTTTTGCATGTCAAAGGAACAGTGTACCACATGAATTTTGTACAGGGAAAAACCAACCACCTTTCAAAAAATTACAGAAAAAGATGTATGGATTTATAAATGTTTTGTAATTATTCTCACAGTTCTGAGATAGATATTGTGATCAGGGCCCATGCTTATAAAACTTGAGTTCATGCTCAGTTGAGTTTTGTGCTCAAACTTTTAACCCTTTACCACAAAATCCTGATTTTTATCGACTGAGGAAGAAGGCTTTTTTTAAATATTGTGAAGAAAGGAGAAAATGCTGGTGACCAGCATTTTCTCCTTTTCCCACAATGTTTACTACCCTATCAACCACAAATTTTGTCATTTGGTCCTCCTTTAATTTGTTGTTTACAAATGCTTTCAATTTGTACTAGTCAAAAATTTTGCTGTTGGGTAAAGAGTAAATTTCATCAGTGCTTTTGCAAGTATGACAATGAGACACAAAGACTTTCATTAACTCTTTTCCACACAATCCCGACCTTTAATGACCCTGTGAAAGAAGCCTTTTGAAAACCTTGTGGGAAAAGGAGAAAATGCTGATAACCAGCATTTTCTCCTTTTTCCACATTGTTTTCTACCCATCCCAAACCAAATTTTAATTTTTCCATTACATTTATTTTGTTGTCTGCAAATGCTTTCAATTTGGACCAGTCTAAAATTTTGTTGTTTGGTAAAGAGTTAAATAAGAGGAAGGAAGAGAAGCCTATAAAGTTTAAAAGTTGCTCTGTCAGATGAATCAGATCAGTTTGGTATAATTTTCGAATTTCATGCTCAGTTTAGTTGAGCATAAAAAAAAGTTTTATAAGCACCTACCCAGAATACCTCTGGAACAAACTTGCAGCAGAAACATCCTGGTAAATGTCCATGAATCGATATAAATTATGGTTTAAAAATAAATACAAGATGAAACACTGTGGCAAAAAGTGAAATTGCTCATTACATGTAATTTCTCCTTTTACAACACTGTTGTCAAAACTAATCTGTTGACAAAAGTTGTCTGCTGTTTTTCTGTTGACATTGTATATCCTTTCTATTTTAACACTTAAGCTGCTAAATAAATGAAATGCAAATTTCTACTCAATACCTAAAGCCCAAACATGCGGTTTCAAAGTTGATTTCACCGGAAAGAAAATACAGTATCGGACAGTGTAGATCAAAGATCAGACTGCACATTTTGTGCAGTCTGATCTTGATCTACACTGTCCGCAAAAGGTCAGTGGGTCGCGATTAGCAGCTTACGGGTTAAACTGTGTGTTTTAGGTCTCAGTCTCTGGGTGACCAGCTACAGGTGTTTGAGGCAGAGGCTTCCATTTTACGTTCATGGCTGACTGCAGCAAGATCAAAGTTAACAGGAATAAAACAACTCTCATCCACAGACATGAAAAGTATTGCCATTGTTCGAAGCAAAATTGATAAAATACTGGTACGTATCGTTAAGTATCATTTAACTCTGTACCACGCAAACACAAGATTTTCACCCTTAACCCTTTACCAAACAATCCCGGGTTTTCAAGGCCCTGGGAAAGAGGGCTTTTGAAAACATGGTGGGAAAAGGAGAAAATGCTGGTATCCAGCGTTTTCTGCTTTTCCCACAATGTTTTCTACCCTGTCAGAGAGCTTAAGCTCATTAGTACCAATTTCGAATTTGTTGTCTGCAAATGTTTTGAATATGAAAGAGTCTAAGATTTGTCATTTGGGAAGGGGTTAAGGAAGAAACTGTTCAAAAAGGTTGTAGGTAAAGGAGAAAATGCTGGTAACCAAGCATTTTCGCCTATTTATCACAATTTTTTCTACCCTATCAAGGCCAATTTCATCATATGAAGAACAATGAACCTGTAGTTGCGAATACTTTCAATTTGGGCAAGTTTAAAATGTTGCCGTCTAATAAAAAGCCTACTCTTTACCAAATTACAAAAATTTTAGACTTTTCTGAATTGAGAGCATCAGCAGATGACAAATCAAATATGACTCAAAAATCAGAATTAGTTTTTGTGGAAAAAGGAGGAAATGCTAGTTACCTGTATTTTCTCCTTTTTCCACAATGTTTTCAAAAGTCTTGTGCTTTAGGGTTGCTAAAACTCTGGATTGATTGTTAAAGGGTGAAGTGGTCTGCATGTCTCTGGCTTTGTAAGGAATCTAAATTTCTCTGGATATTTCCAAAATGTAAAAATTGATGATTGATGGTAAGCAGTTTTTCATGAAATTTGAAAAAAAAAAAAGAGATTTTTAAATACTGGGGAAAAAACTCTAGAACTGAACAAAAGAATAACTCTATCTAATTACAGGAATTCAGAAAGGAGGTTGAGAACCAGCTTGTGCTGAAAGAGAAAGTACAGTCGATTGGGAACCAGCTGTTACAGAGTCAGGTGTATCAAACCTCAGACCTAGAGGACAGAATGAGGTACCTAGACCATGAGTGGGCTCACCTAGAACATGATATCAACAATATCGAGGAATACCTGCACCAGGCACAGATGGACTTGATGCCGTCACGGCAGGCACTGGCAGAACTGAATGCTTGGTTACAGGAAATAGAAGAAACTTTGCAGGGAGAGAAAACAAAACCATTAAAGAATTTAGCTGATATGGAAGTCTTGTTGAAAAAATACAAGGTAGAACTTAAACCCTTTACCAAGCAATCCTGAGTTTTAACGACCCTGAAGTGGGCAGCTCTTAAAAAACATTGTGGGAAAAAGGAGAACCTGCTGGTAACCTGCATTTTATCCTTTTCCCACAATGTTTTGTAAAGCCCTCTACCTTAGGGTCATTAAAACTTGAGTTTTTGTGGTAGAGGGTTGAACACCTTTTCTGTTATTGTATACAGTTAACCCTTTACCACACGACAAAAATTTATACCAGTCCAAATTGAAATCATTTGCAGACGACAATTTCAGTGTGGTTCAAATGATGTGATTTTTGTTTGATAGTGTACAAAACATTGTGGGAAAAGGAGAAAATGCTGGTTACCAGCATTTTCTCCTTTTCCCACAATGTTTTCAAAAGGCTTCTTTCTAAGGGTGTTAAAAGTAGGAATTGTGTGGTAAAGAGTTAATTATGGATATAATTGTAACATTTGAATGAGATGGTTTCTGCACTACATATTGGAGGTACATGTACATGTATTTCCAATTTTCCATTTCCTTCAGAGAAGACCAAAACTTTCTGATTTTCTTTAAACTAAAATGGTATAAAATCTCCAGTGCTTCCAACAAATATTCTATTAGGCCATCGAAAATTTATTGTGCACTGGCAAAGTTGTTTGAAATATGAGCTGTGCTCTGTGAAAAAGGCCTTAATGCATATGCAAAAAGTATCAACTCAGGTGAGCCTGCACAGTCCTTGCGGGCTGACCTTGGTCGAAACTTTTTGCTTTCGGTCTATTTTCTGCATGGCAAAGAACTATTCTACCTCATGATACAGTAGATTGTTAAACAAGATGGACATCTGGATCCATGATTATCTCTTTACCACACAATCCCGACTTTTTAACGACCCTGGGAAAGAAACCTTTTGAAAACATTGTTGGAAAAGGAGAAAATGCTGGTAACCAGCCTTTTCTCCTTTTCCCACAATGTTTTCTACCCTTTCCAAAACCTGTTTCAGTTCCTGAGTTGCATTTAATTTGTCATCTGCAAATGCTTTCAATTTGGGCTGGTCTAAAATTTTACCGTGTGGTAAAGAGTTATATGATGACTTGCTTGGTATAATGCATCACAGAGATGTATTTAACCCCCTTTAACTCTATACCAAACGACAAATTTTTAGACTAGTCCAGATTTGCAGACGACAAAACAAATGTAACCCCAAAACTGAAATACGTTTTTGGAAGGTTAGAAGACATTGTGGGAAAAGGAGAAAATGCTGGTTACCAGCATTTTCTCCTTTTCCCACAATGTTTTCAAAAGGCTTTTTTCAGGGTCATTAAAAGTCGGGATTGTGTGGTAAAGAGTTAACTGAAGCATGGCTCGTATATTCTGTTTATTACTTTTTAGTCCTACAAAATAGACCTCACAAGCAAACAACTGACAGTGGACTTTGTCAACCAAGATGTCCTTCAACCTAAAGACGAACTAGATGGACCCCCTCCAGCGGAGAGAAATGAGTTCTCGGAGCGTTTAGGAACACTAAATAGTCGATGGCAGGAGGTCAGCAGACATGTGTCAGACAGACTGAAAACTTTAGAGGCAATCCACAATAAGTGGGAAGAGTTTGAGAAGTCTGTGACACGTTTGATTGGCTGGTTTCATGAACAGGAGGACAAACTGAAAAAGTATCGTTTGATTGGTCATGAAGTGAATGTAAGGCAGACCCTCAAAGATGTAAAGGTGAGAGCAGTAGTAGATTTAGTTCATTTTCTCTGTAGGACTTACTGTACCAATACATACTGTTGTAGTAACTTTCCTGGTGCTTTTATTTGATTTTAACAATGTGAGAAAATTTAATATCACATGAGACCGAAGGTCGAGTGAGATGTTAAAATTTCTTTACACGGCAAGAAGCAAATACAAGTGCCAGGAAAGTTACTACAGCTGGAAATTTTTCAGGTATAAATACTTTGTTTTGTTCACTAAAATAAACCTTTTTACTTCTCAATGATGGATGATGATGCTTTGTGATAAAACTAGTAAATCCTCAGAGTACTTAGCCCTTTACCAGACAACAAAATATTAGACTTGTCCAAATTGAAAGCTGGTCTCCAGCATTTCCCACAGTGCTTTCTAAAGGCTTCTTTCTCAGGGTCGCTAAAACTGGGGATTGTGTTGTAAAGGGTCTTTTACATACAGAAGAGAAAGATTTAGATGAAAAATTTGTAGAGAATTCTATGCAGTACTAGTGTGTGTTTGGTAAAATTATCACACAAGAGATGATTTACTTTATCTTCTTCACTATACTGAAAGCTAGACAGATAAACCTCTTTTGACAATTCAAACGAGAACTAACTTTCAACTTGTAGAAGATGAAGTTAAATGCCAATAATGAAATGTTTGCATGGTAACATATTTTTCAGGGGATGCGGATTACAATGAAAGCCAAGCAAGTTGAGATCAATTCTGTTAAAGAGGTTGGAGAAGTTTTGGTTCAACTGAGTGAGGAGTCTCCATCAGTAAGAGACTGTATTCAGTCTAGTCTTGTGAACATAGAGAAACAGAGAGCCAGTCTAGACACAAACTTGAACCAGGTAATCAGTCTACAGAAATCTTTTGATTGTTTTTTCTATTGGATAAGTTGACAAATAAACCACAAAGGCTCCTGAGAACATGTGGGATATGGATAAAGTGGCGAAAGCCAGTGGTTTTTGTAATTATCTGTTCATCCAAACTTTATGTATACAAGTTTGATTTTCTTTTATAGAACTTGATTAATCCATTACCACACAGTTGTGACTTTTAATGACTTTAAGAAAGAAGCCTTTTGAAAACATTGTGGGAAAAGGAGAAAATGCTGGTAACCAGCATTTTCTCCTTTTCCCACAATGTTTTCTACTCTGTCCAATACATAAATTACTATCTAAGCTACACTTTATTTGTCGTCTGCAAATGCTTTCAATTTGGCACAGTCTAAAATTTTGTCGTTTGGTAAAGGGTTAAATTGAGTGGCTTATCTCTTTTCCTAGCTATTCTATATTAAAACAGCTGTGAGAGTTCTCCAGTATTTCCTCCTTTTCTTCTTTTGAAAACAGTTTGGCAAATGGAGAAAAACTGGCTACCAGTATCTTTTCCTCTCACACAGTATTTTCTACCCTTTCACAGACAAATTTTAACATTTGTGGCACATATTAGTCACCTTCAAATGCTGGACAGTGTGGACAAGTCTAACAATTTGTACTCAGGTAATGAGTGAAACAACAGGACTCAGTTTGACGAAAAAGAAAGATTTGGGGTACAAGCAATTGTTCTTTTACAAAAAGTGGTTTTCCACAGCAGCTCTTCATAAACATAAAAATTTGTATTAATTTTCAGGTACATCAACTTTTGGAAGACATCTTGTCCCAGTGGGACAGCTACCATAATGAACTACAGGTGGTCAACCAGACCCTGGCGGAAACAGAATATTGTCTACAGAGATACAATCTGATTGGTGGAGATATAGCTACACTTAAAATACAAGTGGAAAAATTAGAGGTTAGTTGGAGATCATTTTAGAAAAATAGTGAGGATGGCAAGAGTGTGTGGAGACCATAAGAGGGACTTTGATGTTTAACCCATTCCCAAACAAACCCTGGTTTTCACATGTCTGCAGTACAAGTCTTTTGTAAACACTGTGGGAAAAGGAGAAATTGCTCATAATGAGCAATTTCTCCTTTTCCCACAGTGTTTTCTACCCTTTTTGGTACCTTTCTGCCATTTTCATCAAATTTAAAATTGTCGTCTGCAAACTCTTTCAGTTTGGACCATTCCAAAATTTGTCGTTTGGGAACGGGTTAAGTCAAGATGTTATTCTTATGTATTTTGAGACCATTTTTGTTTGTGAGGTTCAATTAGTTTTATGATTACATTATTTTCTGTAGAGTTACTGAGTAAAGCAGAGTCATTTTTACTTCTAAATCATCATAATTTACAACTTTAGGCAATATGTCATACTTTCTGTATGTATTATAGAGTCTCATGAGTGACATGGAGAGACATGCAGCCAGACACGAAAAATTCATGAACTTAGCCACGAGACTCGCCAAGATCTGTGAAGTCCCAACTCGGCAGGAAATCAAGAAGACCCAGTCGGACATCCAGAACAAATGGCAGACGATGTTGTCTGAATTACGAACAAGGACAGATAAGTTCAGAGAATGTTTACAACAATGGTTGAGATATGAGGAAGGATTTAATGCAGCAAGAGTATGGCTAGAGGCCAAAGAGAAGCTCTGTGATGAATTGTTGTATGGAAAGGAACAAAGGATAAGGCAGGATGATAATTTGAAACATTGCAAGGTATGGGATTCTTCTTTTTGTGGTCATTTTACAGCTTCAGTTTTTTCTGACAGCTCTTTCAGGATCTAAGTGCGCTTATTTGATGGAGGCAAAATTTGTGGTAGATCTACAGACATTAGTCTTGAATTGATTGCAGCAACAACCAAGCATTTTATCTGCATTTACGAGATATGTATTTCAAAAGTATACATGCCATGAAGGAGAATTGTTTGAAAAAAGCTTAATGACAATTATTTTGAAAAAGGATAACAGTTTTTCTAAATAGTCAAACTATTTTTATGAGCTTCTAAGATTTTGCAAGGATATACCAGTAGATCTGTTGCTAATACTTACGGTGATCTCATAGAGTCTATCTAGAGTTTATCGCTTCTTTTTCAGACACTACAGCAAGAGTTAGACAATTTCCAGAGCCAATTATCAAATCTGTACAGAGTTGGAGATGAAGTCACTAAAAACATGGATCCTGCTTCTATTGTGAACATAACTTCAAAACTGTCAGGCTTAGAACAGAGAGTGCTCTCCCTTAGACAAAAACTTGCCAAGCATGTCCAGAGTCTTCAAGGTGACCTTTCTCAACAAAGACGATTCCAAGAAGCTTTTGACAATGTAAAAGCATTTGTGTCACAGGCAGAGAGAATTCTGGGAATGGAAGATCCCAATAAGTCAGCGGATGAGAAAGCACTCAGTGACCGTTTAGAACATTTAAAAGAATTATCAGCTCAATTTAGTGACAATTCTACTCAATTAGATTCTCTTAATGATTTAGGATATAGAATGGCACTTAATGAAACTTTATCAGCAGAACTTCAAGATCTAAATCATAAATGGCATGATCTGTATAACGAAACAAAAGAACGTTGTAAAAGTCTACAAGGGATTTTATTGGTGCAGCAAGATTTTACGTCAAAGTGTGACACATGGATGACCTTCCTAGCTCAGACGGAGTCAGATTTATCGACAGAGATTGCTGGTAATCTAATCGACCTCCAAGTACAACAGAGGAAATGTGAGGTAAATATGGAGTTAACCCTTTACCAAATGAGAAAACTGTACACTTGTCCAAATCGAAAGCCTTTGCAGACAACAATCTAAATGTTGCTCAAATGATAGAATGTGTTATTGAAAGGGTAGAAAACATGATGGAGAAAGGAGAAAATGCTGGTAACCAGCATTTTCTCATCTTCGCACAATGTTTCAAAATTTTTGGTCAGGGTCCTTAATAGTCAGGATTGATAAATGATTATCAATGATTATCATACCACAGTAATACATGTATTGTCAGGGGTTGGCTTGAATCAACCTGTCCATTTTTCCATCTGCCTGCTTGCCAGTCTGGCATGCACATACTCTCTCTTCAGTTTCTGCAATTACATGTATATTGAAACCTCATAAAATTATTTACCATAACCTGTAGATGTGATGGACACATTTCTCCTGTTAAGGTTGGAAGACTTATTTATCTCTCCTTTGAACATAGATATATTTGTTAGCAGTGCACGTTAGGTTTGAATAGCTGTTTTTCTCTTTCAAAGCTCTTGGCAGAGGTAATAGGTCACAGTTTGTGACAGATCTAGTTGTCATAGTTTTAACTCTTTACTACAAAATCCCAAGTTTTGATGACCCTGAAAGAGTAGGCCTAGAAAAACATCATGGGAGGAGAAAATGTTGTTGACCAGCATATTCTCTTTTTCACGCAATGTTTTTTACCCCATGAAAGATAGAAATCATCTTTTTAGCAGCGTTTAAGTTGTTGTTTGCAAAAGCTTTCAAAATTTTAGGTTTGTCCTTATTCAAAGCTCATGCAGATGAAAATGATGTGTGGCTCAAATGATGAGAATTGTTTCTAAAAGGGTAGAAAACATTGTGGGAAAAAGAGAAAATGCAGGTAGCTGGTTCTCCTTTTGCCACAATGTTTTTTACCCTTTTCATAGAGAAATCTTTGAATCATGAGCCACAATCAATTTGTCGTCTGCAAATGCATGCAATTTCAACAAGTTCAAAATTTTGTTATTTGGAGAAAAGGGTCAATTGTAATTTACTTCATTCTGACAGAAATTTGAAGCTGAGATGTACAGCCGACAGCAGATCCTACATTCCATCATCAGTGATGGTCAGACCATGATGAGTGAAGGAGACATTGAAAACAGAGAAGAGTTTCAACAAAAGCTTCATCTATTGGCCGATCAGTGGCAGAGTGTTGTTAGACGAGCCAATCAGAGGAAAGCTATCATTGATACCACTGTCAAACAATGGCAAGGTTTCAATGATATGACAGAGAAGTTGAGGGAGTGGCTAGCAGAGAAAGAGGAAGGTCTCCAGGTCTTCACTTT
Source organism: Tridacna gigas (assembly GCA_945859785.2). Lineage (NCBI taxonomy): Eukaryota > Metazoa > Mollusca > Bivalvia > Cardiida > Cardiidae > Tridacna > Tridacna gigas. Next base: position 14,889,043 of record OX244029.2, on the reverse strand, counting down.
TGATACAGCCTCACTGCAGAAGATTAAGAATCTTGTAGAAAAAGCAAAGGTATGTTTTTTTTTTTTCAGTTTTTCAGTTCTCATTATCTGATTATGTCCTGAAACAAATTTACAGCAGATTGCATTGGAATACATCATAATACAGTTAACTGTTTACACAATCCCAACTTTTAACAACCCTGAGAAAGAAGCCTTTGGAAAACATTGTGGGAAAAGGAGAAAATGCTGGTAACCAACCAGCATTTTCTCCTTTTCCCAGAATGTTTTCTTCCCTTTCCAGAACAAATTTCATTTTTTTTAAGTCACAATCATTTTGTCGCCTCTAAATCCTTTCAATTTGGAGTTGTCTAAAATTTTGTTGTTTGGTAAAGAGTTAAACCTGTCCTAGAGACCACTTGCATTAACTCTTTACCAAACAACAAAATTTTGGACTTGTCCAAATTGAAAGCATTTTCAGACGACAAATTAAATGCGATTGAAAATTGTTTTGGGAAGGGTAGAAAACATTGTCGGAAAAGGAGAAAATGCTGGTTACTAGTATTTTCTCCTTTTCCCACCAGGTTTTCAAAAGGCTTCTTTCACAGGGTCGTTGAAAGTCAGGAATGTGTGGTAAAGAGTTCAGCATTCCAATCCTTCAAGAAACCTCCCTTTAGTCCTTTCTGCTGAACATACAAAAAATTAATGCTTTATCAAACACTCTTGGAATCAACTTTATTTTATACATTTAGTCATGGCTTTGGACTTTAACTCTTTACCATACAATCCCGACTTTGGATGACCTCGAGAAAGAAGCCTGTTGAAAACATTGTAGGAAAAGGAGAAAATGCTGGTAACCAGCATTTTCTCCTTTTCCCACAATGTTTTCTCCCCTATCAAAGAAAAATTGCATCATTTGAACCACATTGAAATTGTCAACTGCAACTGTTTTCATTTTGGACAAGGCTAAAATTTTGTTGTCTGGTAAAGGGTTAACCCTTTACCATACAATCCCGCCTTTTAACGAACATGGGAAAGAAGCCTTTTGAAAACATTTTTAAACCAACATTTTCTCCTTTTCCCAAAATTTTTTGTGCCCTATCTAATACATAAATCACCATTTAATCTACACTTAATTTGTCATCAGCAAATGCTTTCAATTTGGTCCTATCCAAAATTTTGTCGTCTGGTAAAGGGTTAAGCAACACTAAATCCAAACATACCAAAGAACAAAACTTATAAAAGAAAAATGTTTAAGGCTGAATAAGGGGAATAACCTTCTGTTTGCCAGTATATTAGTATATATCGAGGGGTGAATACGAAACTATTCCATCTGCGTTTCGAAAAATTTTACAGGAGAGGGAAAAACACTTCTCATTTCTGTGAAAAAAATAGTTAGATTATCTTGTTTAGATATGTTGTGTTGGGCCGAGTGCATGAATTCAGCACAACATAATTAAACAAGACGATCTAACAACGCTTTTCACGGAATTGAGACTTTTTCCCCTCTACTGTAATATTTTCCGAAATGCAGATGGAATAGTTTCGCATTCACCCCTCGATATGGAATCACCATTTTTTCTGAATTATGTACCCTGTCTGTTGGGCTTGGCTCTCACATCCTTTTCAGTATGCAAATTAGTCTTTATAGATAAAAAAATAAAAGGAAAGAATGATTTGTGTCATACAACTCCTTTTATTGCTATACTGAAAATAGAATGAAATGCTTTTAATTTAGTGACAAGTCTTAAGTTATTCCTATGAGAGAATAATAAGGTACTTATTTGTATTATTGTATATATATTCTATATGACTTTGTTTACAGCAAATGCAGAATGAGTTCAAACTGCAAGAGGACCTCTTCAAAAACATGAACACTCAAGGTAAACAACTTATCCATAGAGCAGATGACAAAGCCCAAGAGGAGTTGAAGATCAGCATGGCCCAGATACAGCAACACTGGCACCAGATCTTTGTGAAACTGGACGGAGAACGTGAGAAACTGGAGGGCGTGCTCCGACAATGGCAGGAATGTGAAGATGATATTGAGGACATCTTGACCTGGTTAAAGGACACAAGAAAAACTCTTGCAAATACACTGCCCTCTGCTTATGAGGATCTTCAGGCAGATATGCATAGGTGTAAGGTAAGAAATGGGTTCAAAATTCTTCTTTGATTCTAAAAATCAATTTGTTATCTTATCTCTTTATCACACAATCCCATGCTTTAATGACCAAAGAAAAAGGCTTTTGGAAATGTCAGCTTTTCCCACATTGTTTCCTTACCCTTTCAAAGTTAAATTTTAACCCTTAGGCTGCTTATCGCAACTCGCTGACCTTTTGCAGACAGTGTAGATGAAGATCAGGCTGCACAGAAGGTGCAGTCTGATCTTGGATCAACACTGTCCGATAAGGAGATATTTTTCTCCATAAAAATAAGTTTGAAATAGCATTATTCAGGTTTTTAGTATCAGCTTGAAAGTTTTATTTAACTTATTTAGCAGGATAAGGGTTAACATACAAGCCAAATTTAACTTGTCATCTAAAGGTGCTTTCAATATAGACTGGTCTAAATGTTCGTCTTATTCCAGCGATGTTTCCTACTCTTTCATATATAAATTCAGTCATTTGAACCATGTGTGGTTTAACGCTGTTGTATGCATGTGGTTTCAACATGGTTACATCTAAAGCTTTGTTGCCATGTAAAGAATGGGTGAAGCATTATGAAATTTAACCCTTTACCACACAGTCCCGACTCTTAACGGCCCAGACAAAGAAAGCTTTTGAAAACCCATCGGGAAAAGGAGAAAATGCTGGTAACCAGCATTTTCTCCTTTTCCCACAATGTTTTCTACTCTTTCAGACATAAACTCCATCATTTCAGCCACATTTGATTTGTCGTCTGCAAATGCTTTCAATTTGGTCCGGTCTGAAATTTTGTCGTTTGGTAAAGTGTTAATCAACTTGCATTATTTTCAAACAGGACATAGAAGCTGCATTTGCTAATGCAGAACCAAAACGCCAAGCTTTACTCGCCAGTGAACGATCATTGTCTAAGACTATAGAACCAGAGGACTTGAATGTTTTACATCAAAGAATCAGACTCTTGAACAAACAATGGGATGAGTTACGCAATCAAGCCAGTATTCGAGGACAGAGAATTGACGATACCATGTTCCGCTGGTCAAGTTTCAGCGAGAAGTTCAGGGAACTTTGTGATTGGATAGATAGAATGGAAGTTAAAGTAGTGTCTAGCAAAGATTTCCATATAGAAGATCTACTTAATAGAATGCAGAAAGTAAGTCCACCATTGTCGTTTATGTATTATTCTAACCCAGAAAATGCAATTTACAGACAAGCTGCTTACAGCATTGATCAAGATCAGATTGCACTCAATCCAGTATGTGCAGCATCTAGTATGTGCAGTATCTAGTGTGTATTCAAATACACTGGACACACGTTTAGATGTACATGTATATGAACCATGCTCTGTTAACCCTTAGAGTGCCAAATAAACCTATCAGACATTTTCGTCAAATAATTGTAATTTTTGTAGTTTTTGTCTACAGTGATTCAGCAGAGCAGACAGTGTAGATCAAAGATCAGGCTGCACATTTTGTGCAGCCTGATCTTGATCTACATTGGCTGCAAACGCAACTATAATCGTGAAAGGCACTTTAAGGGTTAAAAGGGGGCTCAATACGTCTGCAAAAAGTATCGACCCATGTCTGCCTGTGCAGGCAGACATGGGTTGAAACTTTTTGCTATGGGTAAATTTTTGCATGTCAAAAGACTCTTTACGTCATAATTTGGTTGATTGTAAGACAAAATCGATTTTATGGATGGAAAAATTATGTGATAACTTGCTTGATTTAACCCTTTACCGCACAATGCCGCCTTTTAATGCCCCTGGGAAAGAAGCCTTTTGAAAATATTGTGGGAAAAGAAGAAAATGCTGGTAACCTGCATTTTCTCCTTTTCCCACAATGTTTTCTACTCTATCAAAGAAAAATTGCACCATTTGAGCCACACTGAAATTGTCTGCAAATGCTTTCAATTTGGACAAGGCTAAAATTTTGTCGTCTGCTAAAGGTATAATCGATCTGGTCACTCAAGATGCATCAATCCCCCTTTTTCACAGAGTATGGCTCATATGTATTTGTGTTGGAAATGCCCCCCCATGATTTGTTGTCATTGTTTTGAAATCTTGGACACTATTGTCTAAAAACTGCAGATGTGCAAGACACAATATCATTTGTTTTGAAGCATTACAGAATTATCTCCCCGTAAACTTACACACTCTTGTTCATTATACATTGTAGGCTGTGTCTATATTCTCTTTCAAAGCATGTGATGGGGGTCAACTTTATTGAAAAATAGTGTAACATGCATGGTTATATTCTTTGTATTTGTGCCTGAATTATTGTTTTGTAATTTTAAGGATTTCAAAGATGAGATGGCAGATAAAGAAAAATACAAGAATGACCTTGTCAATCAAGGTCGTGCTCTGATGAAGGTCAGCAATGAGGTCAGGGCCAGTGATATAGAGCAGAAGATTACAAGACTGGATGATAAATGGGAACATCTAAAGGCAGTGATTGGCTTCAGGTATAATTCTGTCCTCATTTTCAGATAATATTGTTTACCAGTGTTAGATAAACATTTCAGTAGAAAGGGATTTCAGCCTTATTTCTGTAGAAAAGTAATTGTAGCATTTATTTTCAGATTTTTTTACTTTTCTTTGAATTCATGAAATTCTAAATGACAATTAATGTCATAATGTATTTCATACTAAAATAGATCAGTTTAAGTCATTTTTAAGTTCTTCAAGGAAATGGAGAAAAAAAGAAACTTATAACTTTAAAACTGTGTACATAAACTATTAACCCTTAGAGCGCCAAACAAACCTGTCAGACATTTTCATCCTAGAAATACTACCCAAATAATTGCAATTTCCTTGTTTCTTTTGTCTACAGTGAAGCAGCAAAGCTGACAATGTAGATCAAAGATCAGGCTGCACATTTTGTGCAGCCTGATCTTGATCTACACTGGCCACAAACACAACTATAGTCGTGAAAGGCGCTTTGAGGGTTAAAACTTTTTCCTCTAACAAGTGTTAAATTGAGTATCATTGGGTTTGAAAACACTTCTGTCCATCGCAAGACCCATGACCTCCACACAGTTGATAGGTCTTCCACCATCATTTCCACATATGTTTGTTTCTGACCTCCTCTTCTTTTCTTGCAGTGTTTGGGGCACAACTGCAAAACCTTGTGGATTTCTTTTTCACATTGTGTTGCATGTCCAGAAAATTTACTTCTTTTTTCCTGGACAGCCTTGTTCACCTTAACCCTTTACCACAGAATCCCGAGGTTCAATGACCCTGAGGAAGATGCCTTTTGAAAACATTGTGGGAAAAGGAGAAAATGCTGGTAACCAGCATTTTCTCCTTTTCCCACAATGTTTTCTACCCTTTCAAAGACAAATTCCATCGTTTGAACACCATTCAAATTGTCATCTGCAAATGCTTTTAGTATGGACAAGTCTACATTTTTGTTGTATGGTAAAGAGTTAACTCTTTCCCACACGACAAAAATGTAGACTTGTCTAAATTCAAAGCATTTGCAGATGACAATTTAAATGTGGCTCAAATCATGGAATTTGTCTTTGATAGAGTAGGAAACATTGTGGGAAAAGGAGAAAATGCTGGTTACCAGCATTTTCTCCTTTTTCCACAATGTTTTCAAAAGACTTTCCTTTCAGGATCGTTAAAAGTCGGGATTGTGTGGTGAAGGGTTAAGGAAGATTTCCACACTATTCATTGTTCGTGACATGGTCTGCCCATTATGCATTTTGGTGCCTCATGTTTTCTACCCAAATACTCATACATTTTCAGACAAAGAAAATTGCAGGAAACACTACTAGCTGTTCAACAGTTAGATGTCAGTATGAGCAATCTCAGGAAGTGGCTGGTAGATATGGAGAATGAACTGTCTGCTCCGCTGGTCTACAAGGAATGTGAACGGAGAGATATCCAGAATAAACTTGGACATCAAAGTGTAAGTTCTAGCTTATAAACAACCTGTTAAGTCTTTAACCAAATAACAAAATTTTCAAATGGTCCAAACTAAAAGCATCTGCAGACAAAAAATTAAATGTAGCTCAATGATATTTGTCTTTAAAGAGTAGAAAACACTTTGGGAAAAGGAGAAAATGCTGGTTACCAGCATTTTCTCCTTTTCCCAAAGTGTTTTCAAATTAGCCAGCATTTTTTCCCTTTCCCAAAATGTTTTCAAAAGCCCTCTTTGTCAGGGTCGTTAAAACTCAGATTGGGTGGTGAAGGATTAATCCTTTACCACACAAACCCAAATTTTAATGAGCTTGATAGAAAAGGCTTTAGAAATATTGTTTGAAAAGGAGAAAATGCTGGTTACCAGTTCAAAGACAAAGCCCAACAGTTGAGTAATGTTTAATTTGTCATCTACAAATGCTTTGATTTTAAACAAGTCTAAAATTTTGTCGTTTGGTAACAACTTGATTACCCAACTCTTGTTCTCTCAGTTGGTACTGTTCAGGGCCTATTATTAACCCTTTCCCAAACAAGCCCTGGCTTTCACGTGTCTGCAGTACAAGTCTTTTGAAAACACTGTGGGAAAAGGAGAAATTGCTCGTAACAAGCAATTTCTCCTTTTCCCCCAGTGTTTTCTACCCTTTTTGAGACCTTTCTGCCATTTTCATCAAATTTAGAATTGTTGTCTGTAAACTCTTTCAATTTGGACCAGTCCAAAATTTGTCGTTTGGGAAAGGGTTAAGGGGTTTGGATTTCTAAAACCCTTTTTGAGATTTGATGATATTCATTGCAACACAGTCTCACAGCATTGTTTTGACTTTCTGGGGTACATTTAAATTGTTGTCTGTAAAAAATTGCTTTCAATTTGGACAAGTCTAACAATTGTTATTTGGTATAGAGTTAATTATTTTCTCTTTCTGATAACAAACAGGAGCTACAGCATGACATAGAGAGGCACAGTCCAGGGGTTGGGTCTGTATTAAACCTGTGTGAGGTCTTGCTGCATGACTCAGATGCTTGTCCCACAGATGTCGAGTTTAATGGACTGCAGACGGCCATGAAAAATCTGGAGAGAAGGTGGAGAAATATTTGTCAATCAGCTCCTGAGCGCAGGAATCGGTAAGCAGTTTGTCATTAGAAATATGGAAACGGTAGCAAAAAAGCTTGTGACAGGAAGTACTTTCTTATCGTTGCCCTTGGTGAAGATTTTGTTTGTTGGTAATAATAATGATAATGATGATGACATTGTATTGGGAATACAATAACCAATGGACATTCAAGAAGCATGCATCCTTATAACAATAATACAATTAGTATATCTATATATCTATAATGCTATTTGTCATATTAGTATCACAATACCGATGCATTAAGTATGCAATATGTATTTATAGCTACATGTATATTTTCTAAGGTTGCAGTAAATTGTTGTAAAAACAACTTTCACTATAGTTGTGCTTGCCTGCCTATGGGTTTAGACCTGATTAATAAGTATTATCGTCGTAAGAGCTGCATTTAGAACTGTTCCTCTTGTAAAATTACAGTATTGAAGAAACCTGGCAGCTATGGCAGACACTGTTGGATGACTGCCGAATCTTTAGCGAGTGGTTACACGTAATGGAGGATGAGGTCACAGAGGTGACCTGCGATCAACTGAATGTCAGCATGAGTAGTGAGGAGTACAGTCGATGTGAGGTGAGATAATCTGAATTTACATTCCATGGTGGAATGTGTAGTTCAAAACTTTAGTATGCAATTGCAAAATTTAATGACTCTGAGGTAAAACAGCTTTTGAAAATCTTCTTGGAAGAGGGGAAAATGCTGGTAACCAACACTTTCTCAGTTTCTTATAATGTCTTCATAAGGCTTTATTCCTAGGGTCACTAAAACCCAGAATTGTTTGGTGAAGGGTGAAGCAAGTACAATAACAGGATAATTTTATTAATATACTTGTACCATTTACCAAACAATCCCAGATTTTCATGACCTAAGCCCTTTACCATACGACAAAATTTTAGACTGGTCCAAATTGAAAGCATTTGCAGACCACAAATTTAAAGTGACCAAAATGGTGAAATTCGTTCTTGGTTGGGTAGAAAACATTGTGGGAAAAGGAGAACATGCTGTTAACCAGCATTTTCTCCTTTTTTACACCATGTTTTCAAAAGCTTTTCTTTTCAGGCTTGTTAAAACTCGGGATTGTGTGGCATAGGGTTAAGGAAGAAGGCTTTTCAAGATATTTTATTGGTGTGTCACAGTTGCTTTTTCACCAGTTTATACTAATAAAGTCATAAACATTCAACCCTCTACCATACAATCTCAAGTTTTAATGACCTTGGAGAAAAAGCCCTCTGAAAACATTGTAGGAAAAGGAGAAGAAAATGCTTGTAACTGGAGAATCATTTAGGCTACATTGTGAGATTCATTTGGGCTACATTGAATCTGTTATTGCAAATACAGTACTTTGAATTTTTACAAGTCTGCATTTTGTCATGTGGTGAAGAGTTAAGGAAAGTTTTGTCATTACAGACTGTTCAGAGGAAAATACACGAGAATCTAGGTAAACTAGAAAACATCAATCGTCAGTACAGACGCTTGGCACGAGAAGGGCGCACAGATACATCAGGTGTTTTGAAGTCAATGATGCAAGACGCCAACGATAGATGGGATAGAATGCAAGCTAAAATGTCGTCTAACCTCAGGCAACTAAAACATTCCGCAAGTATCAGGGAAGATTTCAAGCACACCAAAGATTCACTGACCAGTTGGCTGACGGAAATAGATATGCAGCTGACAAATATAGAACACTTGTCTTCGATGGATGTGCCTGCAAAATTAAGAGAGATGAAGGTATGTACTGGGCAAAGACACTTTGCACTTTATTACAAAACAACAAAATTTTGGACTTGTCTAAACTGAAAACATTTGCAGACAACAAAATAAATGTCCAAATTGAAAACATTGCAGACAAAAAAATAAATGTGACTCAAAAATTAAAATTTGCTTCTAGAAGACTACAAAACATTGTGGGAAAAGGAAAAATTGCTAGTGTTTTCAAAAGGCTTCCTCCTAAAGTCGATAACACAGGATTACATTGTAAAGAGTTAAATTTAGGTATCATTTTAAAATTTTAATTTCTAGCATTTCTTTTATAGTCTGCTGCTAACCCCAAATAATTCTGAGTTAACCCTTTATCACACAATCCCGACTTTAAACAACCTTGCAAGAGAAAACATTGGTAACCAGCATTTTCTCCTTTTCCCACAATGTTTTCTACCCTATCACAGACAAATTTCTTAATTTGAGCCACCATTAATTTGTCATCGGCAAATACTTTCAATTTGGACCAGTATAAAACTTGGTCATTTGGTAAAGACTTAACCAAATACTTCTGAGTTTTATCAGCCTTGAGGAAATACCCTTTCGAAAACATTGTGGGAAAAGGAGAAAATGCTAGTTACCAGCATTTTCTCCTTTTCCAACAATGTTTTCAAATTTCTTCTTCCTCAGGGTCGTGAAAAGTCGGGATTGTGTGGTAAAGGGTTAACCCTTTACCACTCAATCCAGAGTTTTAATGACCCTAACAAAGAAGCCTTTGGAAAACATTGAGGGAAAAGGAAAAAATGCAGGTAACCAGGATTTTCGAACTTTCCCACAATGTTTTCTAGATAATCAAATGCAGAAATAACCATTTTAGCAACCATTAATTTGTCGTCTGCAAATGCTTTCAATTCGGTCCAGTCAACAATTTTGTCATTTGGTAAAAAGTTAAAAAGCTTTTCCAGGGGCCAAATTTATAGTCTAGTCCAAATTGAAAGCATTTGCAAATAACAAATTAAGTGTTGCTCAAGTAATGGGATTTTTCTATGAGAGAGTAGAAATCATTTTGGGAAAAGGAGGAAAATGCTTCTTACGAGCATATTCCCCTTTTCCCCTGATGGTTTCTAACGCTGTCTTCAGTAGCAGATAATGAAATCTGTATATTTACAAGTACTTGAAAAAAATAATGTGAAGTTATAGTGACTGGTTCCAGTATATATTACTGTTCACAATATTTACAGCGAATACAAGAAGAGATCCAGTCCAGAAAGAGGAAGTTTGACTTCTTGGATGAAGCAGGTTTATACCTGATACAGAAGGGTGACAGCACAGATGCCATTACCACCCAGGCTGAGCTGGACTCGTTCAGACAATATCACAGACAAGTGCTGGATAGGGTGGCCATTACAAATGCTAAATTGTCAGCCATGCAGGTACAAATATTATTTAATCCATTCTGTGAAATCCAGGTTTTAAGACTCTAAGAATCAACACTTTTATAAAAATGAGGAGACAAGTAGAATATATTTATAATGCTAGCATTTTCTCAATTTCTGTAATCTTTTCTTCCCTTTTCAGTCTTTTCCAAATGACAAAATTTTTGAGTAGACCAAATTGAAGGCATTTGCAGACGACAGTCTAAAAGTTGCTAAAGTGATGGTCTTCTCTTTGATAGGGTAGAAAACATTGTTGGAACAGGAGAAAATGCTGGTTACCAGCATTTTCTCCTTTTCCCACAATGTTTTCAAAAGCTTTCTTCCTTTGGGTCATTACAAGTGGGAATTGTGTGGGAAAGGGTCAAAGACTACTTTCATTTTTTAACTCTTAACCACACAATCCTGACTTTTAATGACCCTGAGAAAGAAGCCTTCTGAAAACATTGTGGGAAAGGGAGAAAATGCTGGTAACCACCATTTTCTCCATTTCCCACAATGTTTTCTTGCCCTCCCAAAACAAATTTCAATTTTTGACTTACATTTATTTTGTCGTCTGCAAATGCTTTCAATTTGGACCAGTCTAAAAATTTGTCGTTTGGTAAAGAGTTAAGTCACATTTATTTTGCCATCTGCAAATGCCTTTAACTCTTAATTAAAGACTTAAGCAAGCGTCCTGGGAAAAGGAGAAAATTCTTGTTGCTAATAATATCTTTTCCCACTATGTTTTTTAAAAGCCGTCCTCTTCAGGGTCATTGAAACAGGGGGTTGTTTATTTATTAACTCTTTACCAAACAACAAAATTTTAGACTCATTCAAATTGAAAGCAATTACACTCAACAAATTAATTGTGACTCTTAAATTTTAAAAAATTGGTGGAAAAAAAGAAAACGCTGATTACCAGCATTTTTCTTCTTTTCCCACAATGTTTTCAAAAGCCTTCTTTCTTAAGGTCAATAAACTCAGGATTGTGGGGGAAAGGGTTAACCCTTTACCACACAATCCCGACTTTTAACAACCCTGGGAAATTAGACTTTTGAAAACATTGTAGGAATAGGAGAAAATGCTGGAAACCAGCATTTTCTCCTTTTCCCACAATGTTTTCTAACCTTTCAGAAACAAATCCAATAATTTTAGCCACATTTTAGTTGTTGTCTGCAGGTGCTTTGAATTTGAATCAGTCAAAAATATTGTCATTTGGTAAAGAGTTAAAAGGGACGATGGTGGAATCATGTCATCTGGTAGAGAATGAAATTAATTCAGAAGAAATGATATCAGATATCTAAATAAGCATACAGCACTGAATGATATTTATCTTCATTATGTATTGCAGTCTGAGGAGAAGTTCCGTCTAAACGATGCAGAGCTGGATCAGCTTGAAAGAGATTTGTACTCCCTCGCCCCTGGAGAGTCCTTGACCCTCAACTGGGATATGAAAGATATTGAAGCGTACTTAGAGGCCTCCCCTCCAGAAAGTCCTCCTGAAAAGAGGAGAGCACTACTGAAGAAATTGAGAGAAAGGTCAAGGTCAAGATCCACGTCGCCAGTGAAGAAATTGCCATCTGTCACAGCTGCAACACGCCCATCTAGGTTTGAACCTCAGGGAGCAGCAAGAAGTGAGACCAGTCTCCATAGAGAACCTAGATCCTCATCACCAACAAGGTCAAGGTCTCCAACAAGGTCATCTCTTACAAGGTCAAAATCAAAATCACCCAGACGAGTTGCCAAAGATTTTGTAGATGCTAGAGGTAAGGTTGGAATAAAATTGCTCATATTTGTTGCACATTTTCCTCCATAAGCTATGTATAAGCTATTCTACATAAAATAATTCAGCATCATAAAAAATCAGGAGACACAAACATTGTGGAATGTGGAGGTTTTGCCTCTTTACAGATTTAAAATACTGAACTAATGGAATATAATTCAGTCTGACATCAGTATAATGAAAACAAATCTATTTTTTACACAAAGTTTGTCTGAAAAATAATGTTCATCAGACAAACTTTGTGTTCAATATATATATATATTAGCCATGCTCTGGCAAAAGGGGGCTTAATGCATCTCCGTAATGCATTATACCAAGCAAAACATCGCATAACTATGGATCTATGAAATCTATTTTGTCTAACAACTGACTATATTATGAGGTGGACTGGTCCTTTGAACATGCAGAATACTGACCAACAGCGAAAAGTTTCGGCCCAGGTCAGCCTGCGCGGACTGCGCAGGCTGACCTGAGTCGATACTTTTCACAGAAGCATTAAGCCCCCTTTTCACAGAGCATGGCTCGTATATAGCGGCCGTCTGGGAAAAGAGGGGTTTAATGTATCTCCATGATGGATCCATAAAATCCATTTTGTCTAACGACGGCCCGAATCATGAGGTAGACCAGACTTCTACCATGCAGAAAATTGACGCAGTGCAAAAAGTTTTGACCAAGGTCAGCCTGCACGGACTGTGCAGGCTGACCTGGATCAATACTTTTTGCAGATGCAATAAACCCTTTCGTCACATTGCATGGCTTATGTATTTTTATTATCATCACAACATAGCACAATCACCCTCTCGGCAAGAAAGATTTAACAGAATGAAGCTGGAATTGAGTCACAGAGCCAAAGAGACCGAAGTGGAAGAACTTCTAGAAAAATTAGCTGATGCACTCGAGGACGCTGCAGCGAAATTGGACATTGCTGAACGTGAAATGCGATTTGAGAGCCCAGTTAGACCATTAAGTGATAGACATACCTTGGGATATGTAAGTTTAGAATGCTTAGTCTTGTTGTTTGACTGATTAACCCTTTACCACACAATCCCGACTTTTAATGACCCTGAAGGAGAGGACTCTTGAAAACATGGGAAAAGGAGAAAATGCTGGTAACCAGCATTTTCTCCTTTTCCCACATTGTTTTCTGCCTTGTCAAGGACAGAAATCATCATTCTAGCAACATTTCATTTGTTGTCTGCAAATGCTTTGAATTTGGTCCAGTCCAAAAATTTTTGGTTTGGTGGAGTAAACTAGAATATGATATCCCATACTAAACATAAACCCTTTATTGCACAATCCAGATTTTTGATGACTCTAGGAAAGAAGGCCTTTGAAAACATCATGGGAAAAGGAAAATGTTGGTCATCAGCATTTCCTTTTTTTCCCTAAAGGATTTCTACCCTTCCAAAAGCACATTTAAAGTTTTGAGTCACATATATGTTGTCTTCTGCAAGTGTCTTTAATTTGGACTTGTCTAAAATTTTGTGGTTTTGTAAAGAGTTAACTGACGGACTGTGCTTTTTGTTCAAAGTTGTGGGCCCCAAAATAGGGTTAGATTTGTTAGGCTTTTAAGTTTTATGGCTTGAAATAGACCAATTATTGAATGAAAAAAGTATACAGAATTTTAGTGTCAATTGGACTGGTTGTATGGTGTGAATTTTATTCCTTTTCAAACATGATACGTTTCATGTGGGAATTTTTTTTTTTTTTTTTTTTTTTTTTTTTTAATTGTTTTTAATTCTTTATCAAACAACAAAATTTTAGACTTGTCCAAATTGAAAGCATTAGCAGATGACAAATCAAATATCGGTCAAAGGAAGGGATTTGTCCTTAACTCTTTACCAAACGATGAAATTTTAAACTAGTCCAAATTGAAAGCATTTGCAGACGACAAATGTGACTTAAGAATTGAAATTTACTATGGGACAGGTAGTAAACATTGTGGGAAAAGGAAAAAATGCTGGTTACCAGCATTTTCTCCTTTTCCCACAATGTTTTCAAAAGGCTTCCTTTTTAGGGTTGTTAAAAGTTGGGATTGTGTGGTAAAGAGTTACTAGGGTAGAAGACATTGAGAGAAAAGGAGAGAATGCTTGTTACCGGTATTTTCTCTTTTTCCCACAATATTTTTAAAAGCCTTCCTGGGGTCATTAACCCTTTCAGTGCTATAGGTGAAAACAGGGACTTTTGCAGACGGCATAGATCAAGATCAGACTGCACATAATGTGCAGTCTGATCTTTGATCCATGCCATCCGCTTGTTTTGTCAAGCCTATATAATAAAAATCTTCCGGAGACTCAGTGGGTTGTATTTACAGCCATCAAAAGAGGCCGAATTAGTTGATTTGGCGCTGAAAGAGTTAAAACATGGGAATGTTTATTAAAGGGCTAAACATTCAGAGTTTGATGAATTCTTGCAGTTAAAGAGTATGGAAGATGCAGAAAACTGTGTGGAGGATGTCCGCACCATACAACGTCTGCTGAAAGCTGAGACAGGATTACGTAACATTGATAGTGCTGATACGCAAGTTAGAGGTAGTATCTTTTTGAATACTGATTGTCAGTGTGGCAGGGATTTGATTTACAGTACTTATTGTATTTTCAAAGTTATCCACAGTATATTGCTTTGAAATCATCTTTGTAAAATATTGATAACCAACATTATTTAACCCTTTACCACACAATCCTGAGTTTTAATAACCTGAGAAAGAAGCATATTGAAAAAATTGTGAGAAAAGGAGAAATTGCTAGTAACCAGCATTTTCTCCTTCTTCCACAATGTTTCTACCCTGACAAAATATAAATTGTCGTCTGCAAATGCTTTCAATTTGGACAAGTTAACATTTTTGTCATGTGGTAAAGAGTTCTTTACCGCATGACAAAAATGTTAACTTGTCCAAATTGAAAGATTTGCAGACGACAATTTAAATGTGGCTCAAGTAATAGAACTTGTTTTCAATAGGGTAGAAAGCGTTGTGGAAAAAGGAGAAAATGCTAGTTACAAGCATTTTCTCCTTTTCCCACAATGTTTCCAAAGGCTTTATTTTCAGGGTCGTTAAAACTAGGGAATGTGTGATAAAGGGTAAATTGTGATCTTTGAATATGATTGTAAATACTCTAAAGCTAAAAGCTGTTTTACCATGTTCACAAGGTTTGTCTCTCTTTAACTATTTACCACACAATCCTGACTTTTAATGACCCTGAAGTAGAAATTTTTTGAAAACATTGTGGGAAAATAAGAAAATGCTGCTAACCAGCATTTTCTTATTTTCCCACAGTGTCTTCTACCCTTCCCAAATCAAATTTCAATTTTTGAATCAGATTTATTTTTGTTGTCTGCAACTGCTTTCAAATTGGACAAGTGTAAAACTCTTTAGTTATGTAAGAAGTTAAACTCTTGACCACATGACGAAGTTTTAGATAAGTTCAAATTGAAAGCATGTGCAGACGACAAAAGAAATGTGGATCAAATGATGAGCTTTGTCTTTGACAGAATAGAAAACATTATGGGTAAAAGAGAAAATGCTGGTTGCCAGCATTTTCTCTTTTTCCCACATTGTTTTCAAAAGTGTTCTTCTTTATGGTTGTTAAAGGTCAGGATTTGTGTATTACAAGGAAATTACTTGAAATTGGGCAACTCAGCATAGTCATTCATGTTTGAAAGAAGGCAAACTTTTTGATATCAGCAAGTGCTAACAAATTGTTAATTGAAAATTACTAATATTAGGATTTATATTCCTTGACTGCTTATTGGGGGCTTTTATGATTAAAATCTTTTCGTAAATTCTCTCAAATTTAGCCATAGTTCAGAGATGGGAGGTACTGCAAGCTACAGCTATCCAGAAAGACTACAGATTTGACCAACATCGTAAAGAATGGTCCCAGTTTAAAACCGATGTAGAGAACATGATGTCGTGGCTTGACGAGGCCGAGGCTCTACAGCATACCCATAAACCTTTACCCGGCGAGATCACTAGATTAGACACAATAATCAGACAACATAAGGTTTGTTTATTTATTTGCTTATTTAGCTTTACCCTATACCCAAAAACCTTGAGTTTAAAAAGCCCTGAGAAAGAAAGCTTTTCAAAGCATTGTAGGAAAAAGAGAAAATGCTGGTAACCAGCATTTTCTCATTTTTCACAATGTTTTCTACCCTTTTAAAGACATATCCCATTGTTGGAGTCATATTTAACCTTCCATGTGCAATGACTTACATTTTGGACAAGCATAAGATTTTGTTGCTTTGTGAGGCATTAAGGGGCCCTTTGCCTTTTATCTTACATATGTAACTTTGGGTGCCTCTAAATACTTTTGAAAAGATTGTTTACAGAAGAAGCATGTTACTGTTAAATTGTTTCACAATGACTTTATATTCAAAATGACATTTTCCTTCCCTTGAAAAACACCTTTTTTCTGTGTGGTTTATGCTCAATAGTTGTATGTCTTTAGATGTTAATCAGGTAGGTGTTTATGGATATAGGCCTTGAAACCAGGGTTTGCTGGTTTGAATTCCAAGCTCTGCCAATTTCTTCCTAAGGATTGGTAATGGTTATTGCTACAGGAATAATTTCTGTATAACAGCTGATCGTTGTTTCAACAATGGTTATATGGAAAAGCAGCCAGTGGCTTGGGAAGAATATTGTACAAAGAAATTCAGGAAAACATGGTTTGGTGCACTGGCTGCCATGATATAACTGTAATTATATTGAAAATAGTGCTAAATACATTTCAAAAGAAAAGAGTAAACATGTTGGAACTTAGAAATGAAATTAATTTTTTAAGGACAATTTTATACTAATTTTATAATTTAAAAAAATGATTATTTACATATTTCAAACATAATTTTGATTTTTCACAGGAGTATTTCAAAGAGGTAGATGTGTTCATATTCTGTTCTATAACATTGGGACTGTGTTTTATGCTTGTTTGTTATGTGTAACACTGTATCATTGAATGGGATACTTTGTGGAATGAAAGTCTTTTTAGCACTCATTTAATAATTGCTTATCCATGTAGCACCGTAGGTAGTATACAGGAAGTGAAAATAGGGTTTGGAGGTTCGACTCCTCAATTCAGCTCATTTCTGTCCAAGGGTTGATGATTGGACAGGATTCATTCCTGTCTCTTTGCTGATCATTGTTTTAGTGCGGGAATGTAGCTATTGGCTTGGTGAGAAAATTATGTGAAGTAATAGTAAAAAGAAATTCTAGGAAAACTTGGATATGTGCACTGGCTTCTGTGATCTTAATGAAATGATATTGAAAACAGCACTGAACATCATACAATCAATCATTTGGTTGAATTATTACATCCATAACAAATTTATTGAAGACTATGAAAAGAAAATAAAACGGAATAAAACTGTTGAAAAAATAGATAAACTTTTTAACCCTTTCCCAAACGACAAATTTTAGACCCAAACTGAGAGTTTGCAGACAACAGTTTTGAATTTGATGAAAATGGTAGAAAGTTCTCCAAAAGGGTAGAAAACACTGTGGGAAAAGGAGAAATTGCTCATTACGAGCAATTTCTTCTTTTCCCACAGTGTTTTCAAAAGACTTGTACTGCAGCCACATTAATTTTAATATGTCATCTGCAAATGCTTTCAACTTGGACAGGTCTGGAATTTTGTTGTGTGGTAAAGAGTTTTGGTCGTTTCAAGGTTGTAATATGTGAACTCTTAGTGAACATGTTAGACTGGTATGGGCATGATTAACTCTTTACCAAACAGCAAAATTTTGGACTCGACCACATTGAAAGCATTTGCAGACGACAAATAAAATGTAGCTCAAATAATGATTTCTGTCTTTGATAGGGCAGAAAACATTGTGGGAAAAGGAGAAAATGCTGATTCCAGTATTTTCTCCTTTTCCCATAATGTTTTCAAAGGGCTTCTTTCACAGGGTTGTTCAAAGTCTAGATTGTGTGGTAAAGGGTTAACCTTGGGTCCTCTGGGCACCACAGTGGTGGCACAGTCTGCTTTTTGGATTTAACCCTTTACCGCACAATGCTGACTTTTAATGCCCCTGAGAAAGAAGGCTTTGCAAAACATTGTGGGAAAAGTAGAAAATGCTGGTAACCAGCATTTTCTCCTTTTCCCACAATGTTTTCTACCCGATGACAGACAGATTTTATGTTTTGAGTAACATTTAATTTGTCATCTGCAAATGCTTCCAATTTTGGCCCAGGCTAAAATTTTGTCATTTGGTAAAGAGTTAAACTCTCAAGCGTTTGTGAGATATAGGGAACAGCACAGTAGCCTTAGGAATACAATATTTGTTTTTCCAGAGGATGTTAGTTTTTATATAATTCTCTTGGGATTATAGTCTTGAACCATTATGTTTCTTTGCCAAAATGGCATAATATCATTTATGCTGTCATTTCTCCACTCACCAAAGGCATGCATTGTCTGATCTCTCTTTCATTTGAACCTTTAATACAAGACAAAAGTGTTGACTTGTCCAAATTAAAAGCTTTTGCAGACAACAATTTAAGTGTGGCTCAAATGATGGAATTTGTCCTCGATTGGGTTGAAATTTAAAAATATTGTTATTTTCTCCTTTTCTCAATGCTTTCAAAAGGCTTCTTCTTCAGGGTCGTTAAAACTTGGGATTGGCTTTTGTTTCATATGTCTCCTCTGAAACATGAAACTAATTTCATGAAAACTTCAGCTATCGTGACTGTGTTATTGCCAAAGAATTATTTTCGATATCTTGGCATAATAATATTCATGCTTAAATAACTCCACTGGCCAAAAGCATGCATTGGTCAATCGCTCAGAGGCTTTGATTAATGAAAAAACAGCTATACCAGGCATGGCTTATTTTTGTGATTGTAACACACAGTGAAATCTTTAAAATTTGCCTTTTTCTATAACACTTGGTCAGAATTGGTATCGTGATCATGTCAAAATATGGCTGATGCTAGCATGGCTTATTTTCTAACAGATGTAACTTAATTTTGCACTGGTGTTGGAAAATACCTTTTTTGGTGAGAGCATCTGAACACAAATTGCACACTCAGTTTGTAAATTCTGCAGATCTTGTGTTAGATTCTTGTTTCAGTTATTGTGCTAATTGATTTGAATATCAAGTTACAAATGAAAATATTCAGTCAAGAAACATGTCAAACTTCTTGCTGCTACATGTGGTTAGAACAAAGGCAAAAGTTAGGAAGCTCCAATGGACCATGTTTTCTACAAGATCCACCCAAGGTTTTTTCTTTGTTTTCTCTTTACCCATATCTTACTTGATAAATGAAATGAAACTTTTAAGCCAATAGTAAAAACCCACATTAGACCATTTCAAAGATATTTTGGGGGTGTAAAAGTATGTCTTTGTAGGACAGTGTAGATCCAAGATCAGACTGCACAGTATGTGCAGTCTGATCTTGGATCTACACTGTCTGCAAAAGGTCCTTGCGTCATGCTCAGCAGCCCAAGGGTTAACATAGTACCTTCTGAAAAAAACTGTAGCAGAAGACTTTTAAATGAATTTACATGTACCAATAATACATGAATATACATGTATTTGCAAACATTGTAGCAAAGAAACAGACTGCTTTTTTCTTGCAATTTCTCCTTTTGCCGCATGACTTATATAGAGGTCTGCTGCACAACAAATACAGTTGTCTGTAGGTGATGACAAGTTAAGTCTTTACCAAACAACAAAATTTTAGACTGGTCGAAAATGAAAACATTTGCAGATGACAAAATAAATGTGATTCAAAAACTGAAATTTGTATTTTGAAGGATAGAAAACATTACCAGGATTTTCTCCTTTTCCCACAATGTTTTCAAAACCTTTCTTTGTCAGGGTCTTTAAAACTTGGGATTGTGTGGTGAAGGGTTAACTCTTTACCAAATGACAAAATTTTAGACTGGTCCAAATTGAAAGCATATGGAGAGGACAAATTAAAGGTGACTCAATAATAGAACTTTGATTTGGGAAGGAGAGAAAACATTGTGGGAAAAGGAGAAAATGCTGGTTACCAGCATTTTCTCCTTTTCCCACAATGTCTTCAAAAACTTTCTTTTTCAGGGTCGTTAAAAGTCGGGATTGTGTTGTAAAGGGTTAACGGATGATAATGATGTATAATGCCTGCTCTTTTTTAATCTATTGACAGTAATTAACATTTTTGTATTTATTTCAGGACTTCTTGGTGCAGCTAGAAGCAAAAAAGACTCGTGTCATTTCAATCAATCTAACCAGTCGAGAACTGATCGATGGTTCCACGGAGGAAGGTAGAATCATGAAGGACAAACTGAAGTTAATGAACAAACGCTGGGATGCAGTCTGCAGTCAGGCGACCAGGTTACAAGGAGAGCTGCAGAAAGCACTGATGCAGTGCCAGGAATTTCATCATACCATCCACGACCTGTTGTTATGGTTGGAGGGTATAGAGTCAAAGATACAGCAGTGTGAGCCCGTTAACCTCAGCAGTGATGAAGCCGCCTTGTGGGCAAGACTCAGGAAGTTGCAGGTTTGATGCAATATACAAAATTAGTATTATTAGGTTGTTCATCAGATGGCAAAATGTTGTATATATGTAAATTGAAAGCAATTGCAGATGACAAAATTAACAAAGCTCGTATGATGTGATTGGTCTTGGGAAAGGAGAAAATACATGTGAAATACGGGATTGTGTGGCAAAAGAGTAAAATGTGACTTACAAACAATATACTGGGTCCCTCTTCACCAACCATTTTTAAAAACGTTCTCTGTCTTATTATCTGGAATTTTCTAAACTTGAAAGTAAAACAACTTCTGATTATTGGCTAAACCATTTGGTTTAGCCAATCAGAGGTTGTGTTACTTTCAAATTCTGAAAATTTTGGAGAATAAGGCAAAGAAAGCTCCTAAGAATGGTTGGTGAATATGGATGCTGATCTATCCCTCAGATAGATACAAAAAATGTATTGCTTGTGTTTGTATAAGGGGGTACTTGGGATATACCAGCATACCACAAATATTAATTTTGAATATGAGAATTCTTGTATAATTAATTTTAGGACCTTCTTCTACGGTGTTTTCAAAATTGTCTGCTATGCAGTCCTGATAACTCCAGTGCATGCAAAAGGACTTGATATAGTTTGTGCAAAGTTTTAGGACGTTAGGACGTTTTTGTTCTACTCTTTACCACTAGTTAAACCTTAATCCTTGATTTAGCAATCCTGACAAAGGATGTTTTTGAAAACATTGTGGGAAAAGAAGAAAATGCTGGTATCCAGCATTTTCTTCTTTTTCCACAATGTTTTCTAATCTTTTAAAGACAAATAACATCATTTGTACTACATTTAATTTGCCATCTGCAGTTACTTTCAAATTAGACAAGTCGTTGGGTAAAGAGTTAACATTTTACAGCAGATTTCTTGAAAAACGCAGAACAAAGATTTGATACATGAATACATGTGAAACCTTTGTCAAAAAGAAAAATTAATTGTTACTCATTGTAATAACCAATATCTCGTCTTTGAAGAGTGTTTTTTTACACAGTCTACTGAAAAATCTTGAAATGTGTCTGTAGCTGATATTTAAGTGTTTATTTCGCATTTTACAGGATATCCGATTTGACCTTGACCAGAACCAGCCGAGAGTGATGTCATTACGGGACACTGCAGATCAGTTGTTGATGAACTGCGAGAGCCCAGAGATGTCACAAGCCAAAGACAAAATGCACATCATTGCCAACAGACTTAAAGCCTTACTTAGACTGTGTTCATCGTATATCACCAGCTTGGAGACCAGACTGGAGAGCAAACCAGTATGTGATTGGTTGTTTACCATTAGTTGGTTGTCTGCAGCAGACGACTTTTGAAATAATTTCACTAGATGATGGATAATCAATGTGAAATAATCCTTTACCACACCATTCTTAGTTTTAAAAATCTTGAGGAAACATTGTGGGAAAAGCATTTTCTCCATTTTTCCACAATGTTTTCTACCCTTTCTAAAATAATTTTCAGTTTTTGAGTCACATTTATTTTGTCATCTGCAAATGCTTTGAATTTGGACTGGTCTAAAAATTTGTTGTTTGGTAAAGGGTTCAGGATTGATACACGAAAACCAGTCAAAAGGAAAAATTTACTCATAATGATCAACCTCTCCTTTTGCCACAGAGATTTTAACCCTTTACCACATGATCCCGACTTTAGACGACCTTAAGAAAGAAACCTTTTGAAAACATTGTGGGAAAAGGAGAAAATACTGGTAACCATCATTTTCTCCTTTTCACACAATGAGTTTTCTACCCTTCCCAAAACAAATATCAATTTTTGAGTCACATTTATTTTGTCATCTGCAAATGCTTTCAATTTGGACCAGTCAAACATGTTGTTGTTTGGTACAAGGTTTTAGTGTTATGGTATTGAATAGGATAGTGGATGTATCATACATTTTAGCATGGCTATTTTTAGCTCACCTGAGCACGAAGTGCTAAGGTGAGGTATTGTGATGGGTCATTGTCCGGCGTCCATCTGTCTGTCTGTCCACAATTCCTTTAAACATCTTCTCCTCCTAAACCGCTGGGCCAATCTTGATGAAACTTGGCAGGGATGTTCCTTGGGTGAAGCTCTACCAAAGTTGTTCAAGAGATTGAATTCCACCCAAAACTCCGGTTGCAATGGCAACAGAAAGGCAAAAAATAGGAAAACATTTGAAAATCTTCTTCTCTGATTCTAGAAGGCATAGAGCTTTGATATTTGGTATGTAGCATCTCCTAGTGGACCTCTACCAAGTTTGTTCATATGATGCCCCTGGGGTCAAAACTGGCCCCCCGCCGGGGGTCACAAGTTTTGAACATAGGGACAAAGAAGGAAAACTTTAAAAATCTTCTTCTCTGATTCTAGAAGGCATAGAGCTTTGATATTTGGTATGTAGTATCTCCTAGTGGACTTCTACCAAGTTTGTTCATATGATGCCCCTGGGGTCAAAACTGGCCCCGCCCCAGAGGTCACAAGTTCGAACATAGGAACAAAGAAGGAAAACTTTAAAATTCTTCTTCTCTGAAACTGGTAGGCGTGGAGCTTTGATATTTGGCATTTAGCATCTCCTAGTGGACCTCTACCAAGTTGGTTCATATGATGCCCCTTGGATCAAAACTGGTCCTGCCCCTGGGGTCACAAGTTTTGAACAAAGGAACAAAGAAGGAGAACTTTAAAAATCTTCTTCTCTGATTCTGGAAGGCGTAGAGCTTTGATATTTGGTATGTAGCATCTCCTAGTGGACCTCTACCAAGTTTGTTCATACGATGCCCCTGGGGTCAAAACTGGCCCTTCCCCGAGGGTCACAAGTTCTAACATAGGAACAAAGAAGGAAAACTTTAAAATTCTTCTTTTCTAAACCTTGAAGGCATAGAGCTTTGTTATTTGGTATGTAGTGAACCTGTTCTAAGTTTGTTAGCCCACCTGAGCACATGTTCAGTCAGTTCGAAATTGGGTCACCTGGGGTCATAAACTAGGTCACTAGATCAAATTAAAGAAATACCTTGTGGGCACTCTAGAGGCCACATTCATTGCTCAGATGACCTGAAATTTGGTCAGAATGTTTGTCTTGATAAAATGTTAGATGAGTTTGGACTTGGGTCACCTGGGATCATAAACTAAGTCACTAGTTCAAATTAAAGTAATACCTTGTGGGCACTTTAGAGGCCACATTTTTGGCTCAATTCACTTGAAAATTGGTCAGAATGTTTGTCTTGATAAAATCTCACATTAATCCGAATTTGGGTCATGTGGGGTCTTAAATTAGGTCACTAGGTCAAATTAAAGAAATACCTTGTGTGCACTCTAGAGGCCACATTTATTGTTCAATTGACTTGAAAATTGGTCAAAATGTTTGTCTTGATGAAATCTAGGATGACTTTAAAATTGGGTCACCTGGGCTCATAATCTAGGTCACTAGGTCTAATTAAAGAAATACCTTAAGGGCACTCTAGAGGTCATATTTCTTGCTCAATTGACTTGAAAGTTGGTCAGAATGTTTGTTTTGATGAAATATTGGGTGAGTTTGAAATTGGGTCAGCTGGGGTCATAAACTAGGTTACTGGGTCAAATTTAAGAAACACTGTGGGCACTCTAGAGGTCACATTTATTGCTCAATTAACTTGAAAACTGTTCAGAATGTTTGTCTTGATAAATTTTTTGATGAGTTCTAAATTGGGTCACGTGGGGTGATAAATTAGGTCACTAGGAACTTACGGAAATTCCTTGTGGACACTCTAGAGGCCACATTTTAAGCTCAATTGACCTGGCAATTGGTCAGAAATTGAATTATGCACATTGAGTGAATTTCGCCTATTGACTCAGGTGAGCGTCCAGGGCCATCATGGCCCTCTTGTTGTATTGTCCTAGCTCTGTTGTCATGGGTGTTGTCCTCTTAAGTAAAAGTTGACTTTACTGATATCTCGGTCATTGATGAATATGTTTACTGCAAACTGAAGTTACTTGTCAACTGTCAACCTTTGGAGTGCTAAATAACTCTCTAAACCTTTACTACACAATCCCGACTTTTAACAACCCTAGGTAAGAGGCCTTTTGAAAACATTGTGGGAAAAGGAGATAATGCTGGTAACCAGCATTTTCTCCTTTTCTCACAATGTTTTCTACTCTATCAAGGACAAATTTCATCATTTGAGTCACTTTTAATATGTCGTCTGCAAATGCTTTCAATTTAGACTGGTCTAAAATTTTGTTGTTTGGTTAAGAGTTGACACACAATCCCGACTTTTAACGACTCTGAGAGAGAAGCCTTTTGAAAACATTGTTGGAAAAGGAGAAAATGCTTGTAACCAGAATTTTCTCCTTTTCCCACAATGTTTTCAACCCTTCCCAAAACAATTTTCAGTTTTTCAGTCACATTTGTTTTGTTGTCTGCAACTGCTTTCAATTTGAACTGGTCTAAAATTTGGTTGTTTGGTAAAGAGATAAACCCAAGGAACAAATCAGACTTCTATAATTGCAATGCCAAGGTTTTTTTGTGTCCAAAATTTCTCGGCAAAGCTGACAGTGTAAATCAAAGATCAGATTGTCTGATCTTGATCTACACTGGCAGCAAAGGCAACTTTACTTGTGAACAGTGCTTCAGGGGTTAAAAGGGGAGCTCTTTTCAGAAAGGCAGGGAACCCTAAAAACAATATTGACCCAGTTACGCCTTTTTATACCCCCACCTACGAAGTAGAGGGGGATACACTGGTTTAACCATGTCTGCCTGTCTGTCGGTCCATCTCTCCATCCGTCAATCCGTCCATCTTTACGTTTCTGCACTCTAACTCAAAAGCCGTTCAACCTAGGACCCTGAAACTTTATACAAGTGTTGCTCATGACCCAAGGAGGTGCCCTATTGATTTTGTGTCACATGGGTCAAAGGTCAAGGTCACGGGAGAACTTTGTTTTGAAAATCATTTCCGTTCTCTGATTGTGCTGATCCAGTGACAAGGCACTGGTGGGGGGTATTTGTCCCCTTTGTGACAGCTCTAGTTTTGACCTAGAATTTGCACTGAAACATCAACTGCAGTGGAGTATTAGCTTCTCTTGCTGTACCTGTAAAATTTCAACAAAAGCATTTTCTCCTTTTCCCACAATGTTTTTGAAGGTGTTCTTTTTCATGGTTGTTAGAACCTGGGATTATATAGTAAAGAGATAAAGATGTTGTCTTGTATTTCTGCAGCTTCGAAGCCCAGATAGAAGTTTTGACCTTAGTGGTAGTTCAGCACCATCATCCGGGCAGTCAAGTCCCCGGGACACGTCCCTGAGAACAAGCACTCCGACCCGTCCATTTAGACCTTCAACATTCCGTCCGATATCTAGTTCATCATCCAGATCAAGAACAAGATCACCATTTGCACTTTCTAGACAAGTAAGTGAGAGGACAGACAAGAATGATTTTGTCTTTTTTCTGATTAGTTCTTTTTCATTTCACTTGTGACTCAAAAGTTATTATTCTTTCACCCATTGCAAAATAATTGCATCTATTCATGACCTTGATGGAAAAGGCATTAGAGAACATTACGGGAAAAGAAGAAAATGCTCTTAACCCTTTACTGAACAATCCTGAGTTTTAGCATCCCTGAGGGAGAAAGCTTTTGAAAACATTATTGGAAAAGGAGAAAATGCTGGTAACCAGCAATTTCTCGTTTTTGCACAATGATAATTACCTTTAAGGGCAAATTTCATTACTTGAGCCTCATTTGTCATCTGCAAATACTTTCAGTTTGGTTGAGACTATTATTTTTTTGTTTGGTAAAGAGTTACCCAGCATTTCTTTCCCAACAACTTTTCTTACTCTTTCAATGAAAAATTCTATTTAGAAAGCCACATTTTCCTTTTAGTCTGCAAATGGGGTCAATGTGGTTGAGTCTTAGTTTTGTCTGCATTAAAGACATACAAATTCACACACACTAATTATGTAATTTCTCTTGTTAGGAATGTCATGTGAATTATTCTCTTACTGGAAATAAATATCTCTTCTTCTCTCAATCTGTCGGAGCCTCTTAACCCTTTACCAGGCAATCATGACTTCTAACGACCCCAAGGCAAAGGACTTTTGAAAACATTATGGGAAAAGGAGAAAATACTGGTAACCAGCATTTTCTCCTTTTTCCACAATGTTTTCTACCTTTTTAAAGAAAAATCTCCTCATTGGTGAAACTTTAAGTGTGTCCTAATCAAATGCTTTAAATTTGGACCTGTCTAAAATTTTGTCGTTTGGTAAAGAGTTAACACATCTTGCAGATCACAATTTGAAATCATTGTTAGAACAAGAAATCGCTTAGATGAGAAAATCTTCTCTTTTCCACCATGTTTTGGCACAGCGCTAATCTTCAAAATAATTTGTCTTCAGCTGGCAAACAAAAGCTGTCAATACTGCAGACGTAAACATGGCAAGGTAAAATATGTGGGAAAACCATGTTGTACTTGTCAGTCTGTACAAAGTATTGCATTTGAAAACTTGTGATGCCTAAATATTTTCTTTACAATGTTCACCATTCTATTCATTACCTAATTAAGCCTTTACTAAGCAATCCCAGGTTTTAATGACCCTGGAGAAGAAGGCTTTTGAAAACATTGTGGGAAAAGAGAAAATGCTGGTTACCAGCATTTTCTCCTTTTCACACAATGTTTTCTACCCTAACAAAGACAGAAATCGTCATTTTAGCTACACTTGAATTGTCGTCTACAAATGCTTTTAATTTGGGCAAGTCTGCATGTTTGTCATGTGGTAAAGAGTTACTGAGGAAAACATTCACATTTCTTGTGTTATTGAAGTCCACAATGCTTCCACAAATTTACTTTTCTACAATTTCACATTCTGACTACAGGAACTATTTTCTCTGTGTAACATATTTCACGGGATAATTGTCTAAAGTTTTACAAGGCTACATTTTGATTGGCTGATGAAAATAGTATCATAACATGATAGGTCAAAGAAAGCAGCTCATGGTTTCAGTGTTGACAGGTTGAAACTAAAACTAGAATTTATTCTATACAGCAAAAAAATGAATGCTTTGGATAATTTATAATGAGAGATTCCTTCATAAATTTTGTAAGAATAAATAAGTAATTTACATGTATGTTTGTTGAAGATTCTTCTAGATCATCAATATATAGATTAAACTGCCTTGTAAGTACGTATTTCAAATCATAAAAACAATTTTAAAACTCTATAGGCTTCTTTTCAAAAGGCGTGTGTCTTTGCTAGAGTTTTCTTAAGTTGTTACTCTGTTCCTTGATGTAGACCTTTTTATCTATGTAAAGTTGATATATATTAGAAGTTGATATATAATCAATTTAGCTTAACCCTTTACCACACAATCCCAACTTTTAACGACCCTGAGGAAAAAGCCTTTTGAAAACATTGTGAGAAAAGGAGAAAATGCTAGTAATCAGCATTTTCTCCATTTCCCACAATGTTTTCTATGCTATCAAAAACAAATTTCCTCATCTGAGCCATGTTTAAATGGTCGTCTGCAAATGCTTTCAATTTAGACAATTCCAAAATTTTGTCGTTTGGTAAAGAGTTAAAGAGGGAGAGAAATACTTAGTATGTACATCAAGTTTTTTATCTCTTTACCCCACAGTAGAATTTAAGATATGTTTAAATGGAAAGCATTTGCAGACAACAAAATAAAAGTGGGTTAGATGATGAAATTCATCCTTTGAAGGGAAGAAAAACCTTGTTGGAAAAAGAGAAAATGCTAGACATTGTTGGAAAAAGAGAAAAGCTGGTTACCAGCATTTTCTCCTTCTCCAGCAATGTTTCTAAAAGCTTTCTTTTTCAGGGTCTTTAAAACTGTTGGTTGTGTGTTTTTTTTATTTTGTGTAATTAATTCATAAAACAAAGACATTTTAGTGGGGGAATATTAACCCTTTCCCAAACGACAAATTTTGGACTGGTCCAAATTGAAAGAGTTTGCAGACGACAATTTTAAATTTGATGAAAATGGCAGAAAAGTCTCAAAAAAGGTAGAAAACACTGTGGGAAAAGGAGAAATTGCTCGTTACGAGCAATTTCTCCTTTTCTCACAGTGTTTTCAAAAGACTTGTACTGCAGACACGTGAAAACCAGGGCTTGTTTGGGAAAGGGTTAAGTTTACATCTTACACTTACCCCAAACCTCCTGAGATCAAAGGCTTTTAATTTGAGCAAATTAATCTTTTTTCCAGATTCCTCTACCTCTCTCTGAACTGTAGGGTTTTGCTACATAGCAGACTTTTGTTTTTAGACCACAGTGGCTTGGAAGGATTTTAGATATCTTTTAATTCATTATTTGGGGGCCATATTTGTACATTGCTTAGATATTTCTTTGAGGTCCTTTGTATCAGTTTTTTTTTCCTTTGAAGTGTTGATGATTGCTCTCTGACAATTCAAGTACCTAAATCCATTTTGGATAATACAAATTAAGTTATCCATGCTCTGGCAAAAAGGGGGTTTAATGCATCCGTGCGATTCCTGATACTAGGCAAGTTATCACATAATGATAGATCCATGAAATCTGTTGCGCATAACAACAGACTGGATCACAAGGTACACTTGTCCCTTGACATGCAGAAAATTTACCAGTAGCAAAAAGGTTCCACACAGGTGGACGGACTGCAGGCTGACCTGGGTCGATACATTTTGCTGATGTATTAAGCTCCCTTTTCAGAGAGCATGGCTCATTTTTAATACCCTTTTACACTTAGTGTTTTGGTGCTTTTTTCTTACAGCTGTCTTTTGAGTGTCTTGAAATTGATCTCAAGACATTTTCGTAATAAAGATAAGCCATCAAATGATTAGAGTAGGTGTCAAAATATGGTCCCTACTTAGCTATAGAGACAACTGTCTAGAGGTTTTACAGTCTTTGTAATTTGGCTGTTTATTTTTGGCTGTTTATTATTTGGCTGTTTATTTTTATGAAACTGATTTTTTCAGGTTGATAATATGTAATTGTTTACTCTTTCATATTTCTTATTTCTGATTCACACCATTTGCTCCATGACCATTGCATATTTTTTCAAATCATTGCAATTTCAGCATTAAGATTTTACATGTCTGTATAGTAGTCAGTTTACATGTATACAGCAAAGATTTCCAGTAGACATTTACTTATTATGAATATATGTAGTTTTTTGGCTGTCATCAGTTACATAATTAATCCATTGTTTTACTGTTCATCAGTAGGAAATAATTTAATTCCTTGTCATACTAAATAAACACTTCATTCATATTTTATGGCAGCTGTTAGCAGGCATTGGTCGTAAACTGTTGGGGCTGTTCTGGCCTCTAAAACCAGATTTAAGCGAGACCGAGATGATGGAGCCGGAGGAGGCGGGAACCACGTAATTATTTCTGTCACCCTTACAGTAACCTCAATGTGGCATTATGTCGACAGATCTAAGCATTTGCTGCATACCGTTGGTGAAGGAATGCGGGCACCGACTTTATATTTCATTTTTATCTTTTAAATTTTGCAATAATAACATTGCTAATATTGTATCAGACATAACATACTGTAGATACTGTTTTTGTGATGGCTCCAATTTTTTGCATGTTTAGCTGAAAGGTACAGAAATGATTTTCCACGATTACATGAATTGTTACATGAACTTTTACATGATTGTTTTGGGTAAACATTTAAGCCATGCCCAGTGAACAGGGGGCTTAACCCTTTCCCAAACAACAAATTTTGGACTGGTCCAAATTCAAAGAGTTTGCAGACGACAATTTTAAATTTGATGAAAATGGCAGAAAGGTCTCAAAAAGGGTAGAAAACACTGTGGGAAAAGGAGAAATTGCTCGTTACGAGCAATTTCTCCTTTTCCCACAGTGTTTTCAAAAGACTTGTACTGCAGACACGTGAAAACAAGGGCTTGTTTGGGAAAGGGTTAATGCATCTGCAAAAAGTATTGACCAATGTCAGCCTTTATAGGCTGACATGCTTTGAAACTTTTTCATCTATTCAACTTCCAGATCCAGTCAATTGTGAGACCCAATAGATTTTTTGGGTCCATGATTAACCCTTTCCCAAACGACAAATTTTGGACTGGTCCAGATTGAAAGAGTTTGCAGACGACAATTTTAAATTTGATGAAAATGGCAGAAAGTTCTCAAAAAGGGTAGAAAACACTGTGGGAAAAGGAGAAATTGCTCGTTACGAGCATTTTCTCCTTTTCCCACAGTGTTTTCAAAAGACTTGTACTGCAGACACGTGAAAACCAGGGCTTGTTTGGGAAAGGGTTAAATGATCACGTTATTTGTATAATGCAATAGGGAGATGCATTAAACCCCCTTTTGCCAGAGCATGGCTTTTTTTTTTCCTTTTTACTTTTCCAGAGACCTAATAATGTAGAGAATCTTTCTGCTGATAAGCTGACAGAATAGAGTACAAAAAAATAGTTATAAAAATGAAAGGGTTTGACGAAATCCCGCTTAGAAATGCAGGCTTCCATGAACACCTTGGGATACCATGGGCATCCAAAGATGCTTTTGTATACTCTGTAGATAAAGATTAGACTGCTCTGAACATGCAATCTGGTCTGAGATTTACACTATCCTATTTCACAAGGGCTGATTGATAAGTTGTGAACCTCATGTAAGGGTTTGACTTTGGCAGACATCCCTTTCAGCATCTATACACCTTTGCCCGTCATGTTTAACTCATTACCAAACAACAAAATTTTAGACTTGGCCAAATTGAAAGCATTTGCAGACGAAAAATTTAATGTGGCTTAAATGATGAAATTTGTCTTTCATAAGGTAGAAAACATTGTGGAAAAAGGAGAAAATGCTGAGTACCAGCATTTCTCCTTTTCCCACAATGTTTTATAAAGGCCTCTTTCTCTGGGTCGTTAAAACTCGGGATTGTGTGGTAAAGGGTTAAAGGCCTCGATGGCACTTTTAAAGAAGTTCTTTTGTTGACCATTCATAAGTCCTCCGCTACACTATGTCATCATCTAACCCAAATTGGGCACTGCAAATGACCTTCTTCAATTTTGGAAACAGATAAAAGTCTGATGGAGCGAGATCAGGCAAATAAGGTAGTTGCTTAATCAGTTTAAAGCCACAGTCGTTAAGGACAGCCATTGCAATGACAGACTTGCTCTTTCAGTGATTTTGTCCATTTAGCAAAGGTCACTTGCCTTCTTTACTTTAGAGCGCTACCTGTTCGACATAAACTGACCAAATGGCACCAGTCACAGGGTACACTGCCTTAAATAGTTAGGGAATAGTAGGGCTGAAAATCGAATCCCTGGTTAATTCCTTCAATACAAGGATCACAACTTATCAATCAGCTCTCTTATGTGAGAAATTATGTTCAAAACCAAGTTGAAGTTGCAAAGACACGGTCTTTGATTGTCTATTAACCCTTTACCAGGCGATAAAAATTTAGACTGGTCCAAATTGAAAGCATTTGCAGACGACAATTTAGATGCGGCTGGAATTATGCTTT
This sequence comes from Tridacna gigas, assembly GCA_945859785.2. NCBI lineage: Eukaryota > Metazoa > Mollusca > Bivalvia > Cardiida > Cardiidae > Tridacna > Tridacna gigas. Next base: position 14,857,056 of record OX244029.2, on the reverse strand, counting down.
TTGGCTGTGGAAGGGTAGAAAACATTGTGGTAAAAGGAGAAAATGCTGGTTACCAGCATTTTCTCCTTTTCCCATGATGTTTTCAAAAGGCTTCTTGCTCAGGGTCGTTAAAACTCAGGATTGTGTGGTAAAGGGTTAACTGAAAATGTCCTTTTCATGGGTATTGGTTGGTGCCCAAGGTGTTAACTGGATGTTAAAATCTTAGATCTGGATGTTTTCTGTAGGTCTTTCCTGGGTGACTTGTTACACACTCTTTTAGTTACATTCTGCATTATCAATGTTGTTTAGTACATTTATCTAACAGTCATTTAGCATGTCCCAACACCTCTTTTATTTCCCTGGTACCTATTCTGTCAGCTTTTAGTCGTCTGTTGTTTTCATGGTTCATTAAGAATATTTCATTTCATCAATCAACATGCTTTTCCCGCTGTTATCATTTCAATCAGGGCCACAGATGGAGAGGGGTGTCAAGCACTATATACATGTACCTTAGGTACAACTTTGTTCGTCTTTTTCATTGGCTGTGTGTGGAAATATTTAGAGCCAATGCTTGTATTAATTTCTACTTTTCTAAAATGCCATTCTGAAAAGACCTCCTCTATTCTTTCGAATTTTCTCCTTTATTTGCACTTGTGAGCTGTATGTCAAAGCACATGTTTTATTGCAATGAATTGATAGCCACATAAGTCATTTGCTATTGTTTCCCACAACATGTTTTTTAATGGTGCTTTATGAATGAGTTTTATTTAACAATATCCCTCTTATTTTTGGTCCTGATTGTGATAAACATGTTAAACAAATATCTTACGGAGCTTATCTGCCATTTCACTTTTCCCACTATAAGCTAGCTTTTGGTCTAATATAAGATGTCTGTGGGTTGTGGCCTTAAGTGAAACATCTGTTTTTTGCAGGCCTATGTAAATTAGACCTATGGCCATATTTTAGACATCAATGCATTGCTTAAGGTGCCTTTACTCAATAGCCAATTTAGGGAACATACTGTGAACGAATTGCAAACATTTGACAAAGCTTGAATGTACACAAATACACTCAAAAAGCTGTAGAATGCGCTCATCAGGGTATAGGTATAAAACAATGGCTGGGTTCATGGTTCTGAAAACATGATGACAATTTTGGAAAGTCTTACACCAGACAATTCCTACATGTATTTGGCATGAATTTTCGGAAAATATTAATGCAAGTTTAGGCATAGTTTCCTTGTAGATAATCAGTGAGCAGCATAGGATTATACAGCGCATATTGTCCAAACATTTTTTGTCTACATGTATTTTGAAATTTGAAGCAAGTTTCCTAATATGCCCCTATGTTCAGCCACCTACGCTTTTTGATTAAAATAAGTATTGGAAATATCAACAAAATGTAGGTCAGAACTTAACTTGGTGGGAAAAAGTAGATGGATTGCAACATCTGCATGTCACCCATCATGCATTGGTGTCATACACTTACCTACATATAGCTTATGTCATAAACTGTTTAACCCTTTACCAAACAACAAAATTTTGGTCTACACCAAATTGAATGAATTTGTAGATGGCGTCTTAATCATAGCTCAAATGATCATTTCTGTCAAATGATCATTTCTGTCTTGATAGGGTAAAAAACATTGTGGGAAATAGAGAAAATGCTGGTTACCAACATTTCCTCCTTTTCCCGGTGTCAAAAGGCTTCTTTGTCAGGGTCATTAAAACTCGGGATGGTGTTGTAAAGGGTTAAACACCTTTTTCAGCCCAAGGCAATCTACTTCATAAATCTTTACCAGACACAGAAATTTTAGACTTGTCCATATTGAAAGCTTTTGCAGATAACACAAATGTGACTTAAATAAAATGATAGGAGTTACTTTTGGAAAGGCTGGGAAACAGTGTAGAGAAAGAAGAATAATGCTGGTGACCAGCATTTTCTTTTTTTCCCAAAAAGTTTTTGAAAAAGCCATCTTCCTCATGGTGATAAAAACACAGGATTGTACAATAGAGAGTTAACCCTTTACCACACAATCCTGACTTTTATCAACCCTGAGAAAGACTGCTACATTGTGCTGATATTCAGTATTTTCTTCTCTTCCCAAAACAAGCTTCAATTTTTGAGTGACCTTTATTTTGTCGTCTGCAGTAGCATTACTTCTAGTTTGGACAACTCTAAGATTTTGTTGTTTGGTGAAGAGTTAATAGATTGCATCATCTACCTGTCGCCCATAATGCATCGGTGCCATACATGTACACCATAGTATCATGTCATAACCTGAACACCTTTTTCAGCCCTGGACAGCCTACTCTATTGTTATGTCACCACTGCTCTTGCACTATTTTTACCTTTACTTTATGACATCACTAACTGTTTGTTTTTCAGCAGGATCAGATCCATGTCATAGTTACCATGGTGACTCATGAAGACATATTTGGATGCATCTGCAACAGGCATATTCAGAAAAAAAATAAAACAACAGAAATTAAGAAATTGCTTTTCAGGAAAAGGAACGCTTTGTATTTTAGCAACATTGTCTCCATTGACAATACATATTCAAAGTCTTCGTCATGAATATATTATGATAATATTAGCAAACAGTTTTGTGAGATGATTTTTAAAAAGAAAAAGTAAGTGGGAAAAGTAGGTTGTCACTAGAGGAAAAATACTTAAAATGAGAACACATAAATGAGCCATGCTCTATGAAAAGGCATCTGTAAAAAGCATCGACCCAGGTCAGCCTGAGTAGGCTGACCTGGACCAAAACATTTTGCTTTTTGTAAATTTTCTACATGTCCAGGGATCATTGTACCCCATGAGTCAGTTGGTTTTAAGACAAAATGGATTTAATGGATTCCCAGTAATACGATGACTTGCGTAATATTATGTGTCACGGAGATACATTAAGCCTCCCTTTGCGAGAGCATGGCTCGACTCTAATCACTTTAATTCAAAAGTGGTTTGCCAGAAATGTGTGTAAATATGTCCTCATGGGTCAACAGTATGCCTTTATTTGCTCTTTGATGATTGTTAAGCTAGTCTGTTACTATTTGAAGATTGCAAATGAGGAAAATTTATTGCCTCAAAGAAATCATGGAACATGTATTTGAAGAGATAAAGACTGCAGTTGAAAATGATGCAACTTTTTTTGTCTAATGTAGCTTTCAAGAGAAATCAGCTGTTTATTGTCACAGTAAGATAGCTATAAATACATATTGCATACTTAACCCTTTCCCAAACAAGCCCTGGTTTTCACGTGTCTGCAGTACAAGTCTTTTGAAAACACTGTGGGAAAAGAAGAAATTGCTCGTAACGAGCAATTTCTCCTTTTCCCACAGTGTTTTCTATCCTTTTTGAGAACTTTCTGCCATTTTCATCAAATTTAAAATTGTCGTCTGCAAACTCTTTCAATTTGGACCAGTCCAAAATTTGTCGTTTGGGAAAGGGTTAATGCATCGGTATTGTGATACTAATATGACAAATAGCATTATAGATATATAGATATACTAATTGTATTATTGTTATAAGGATGCATGCTTCTTGAATGTCCATTGGTTATTGTATTCCCAATACAATGTCATCATCATTATCATTATTATTACCATCATTATTATTATCATTATCGTCTATTTCATTCTGTTTTGTTTGATTTCATAGCAAAATTATTTGTTTCATTGTGTCAGTAGATTGAGATATTTGTTTTCATTTTGTTTATACTGTGTTAATGTATGTTATGTCAATTTAATGTATGTGTATATTCTCCTATTTTGTCTTGTAACCTAACTCTCTCAAGTCCTCTAAGCTTCCTTTATGTTCCTAACAGTTCCATATAGAATCCTTTAACATCCTGCATTGCACTGGGAAGCACCATTAATACCCAGAAATCCATTAAAACCCAATCGTATACAGAGCTTACTGCAAGTAATTGTCATACAAAGGGTTTTTTTTTTTTTCCTTTTTAAATTCTCTTAGTTTCATATTTGTTGCTGGTAATAATGCATTCAGGCAGGTTTCAAGCAGAAACATTATCATTCAGGAAGAGCATATTTTATATTATATTCATGATTGATCAATAATTGATAATTGATAAATTGGCTTTGCCCTTTCAGTTTGATCAATTTATAACCAAAACACTTTTAAAAAGGCTGTCAAATATCTGACAAAGAGATTTACATCAGACCACAGGCCTTTAAAGCTCCATTGGTCTATCACAGAACCCTAAAATTTTTCTTGTTTGATCAAAAAACACTTCTGCATATTGGTGCATTGCCTGTATATCACGGAATACTCAAATTTTCATTTACACAATTATTATAAATAGCACATTGCCGACTGCCTCTATATTGTACATGATAGTGTACATATAGATGCCAATGTGCTATTTATAGTAATGGTGTCCAATAAGGAAAATTTCGTTATCCAATAATAGACCAATGGAGTTATCAGTGGCCTACAATCAGACATTTCACCAATAAAATTGGTAATAGCAACAATCATAACCCTGCATAGCTCTGATAATGACATTCGTATACTTATAATTCTTACAAAATTTTTGGCAATATAAAAATAATTGACTTGTTGAGGACATCAGTATGTATTCTGGATTAAGTCTAATATTCTTGGGAAAAAATGGCATGGGCTATGATAAGCATGCAGAAAAATGGGATGATATGCATGTGTTTATTTTATAATTCTTTTCCTTAAAAAAAAAAATAAAAGGCTGTTATAAATTCTTTCATGATTTTTTATGTAGTATATGGTGATGGGCTTCTGCAGGCTTTTTATAGCAATTGCTTAAAAGATTTTACAGAAATCTTCTCATTTCAAATGTCATTTTACAAGTCTTTTCAAAAGTCAAGAGAATTTGACTTTCTTGCCTTATGGTATATCTTACTTTTTTAACCCTGTACCATTCAACCCTATGCTTTAAAAACTCTTAGGGAGAATTTATAAGAATATTGTGGGAAAAGGAGAAAATGCTGGTATCCAGTATTTTTTTCTTTTCCCTCAATGTTTTTTGCCCTGTCTAAGAGGGACCATGTTATCTGAGACACTTACTAGTTGTCATCTGCAAACGATTTCAAAATGGACAAGTCTTGAAAGTCAAGTCTCATTATTACCTGATAAAGAGTGAAAGATATTTCTTAAACTTTTCAGTTCATGTTTCATTTTGCAAATCTTGTCCAAACTCCGCAGAATTTTGACTTTCTTGCCATGACTCGTGCAAATTGGTCTTTCATTTTCATATTAACTTTTTACCAAACAAAAAAAATTTTGACTTGACCAAACTGAAAGCATTAGCAGCAGATGACAAATTGAATGTAGCTGAAATGATGATTTCTGTCTTTGATAGGGTAGAAAACATTGTGGGAAAAGGAGAAAATGCTTGTTACCAGCATTTTCTCCTTTCCCACAATGTTTTAAAAAGCTCACAATGTTTTAAAAAGCCTTCTCTTACTTTTCTAAGGCAAATGAGGATGTATGTAGGATATAGTTTAGAATGAAGTATCAGACAATGAAGGTCCAATATGGCTCAGTGGTAAAGTATAGGACTCATAACTTGGAGGTCCAGGGTTGGAGCCTTACTGGATGCACTGGGTTTTTCATGGGAGTGTCCTTGGGCAAAACACTTCAGTGCCCCAGCCTAGTACTGTTGAAACCAAGAACGTACATGAATAAGCGAGCTGTCACCGTGATATGACTGAAATAAATTATTATAAATGTTGAAAGAGACATAATACACCAATCAATCAATCCAATCAGTCCTTTACCACACATTGCCAACTTTTAACGACCCTGTAAAGGAAGGCTTTTGAAAACATTGTGGAAAAAGGAGAAAATGCTGGTAACCAGCATTTTCTCCTTTTCCCGCAATGTTTTCTACCCTATGAAAGACAAATTTTATGTTTTGAGTAACATTTGTCATCTGCAAATGCTTTCAATTTGGACAAGGCTAAAATGTAGTCGTCTGGTAAAGGGTGAACAGACTGCATGTTCTCTCACATCAATCTTGATCTGTCCTTTTGCCTAATTCATACTACACATTTTATCCATTGCATTTTTGCTGATTCAGCTTGATTTGAAGTTGTCTATAAAGTTTTACTCTATTAACCCTTTCCCAAACAAGCCCTGGTTTTTTACGTGTCTGCAGTACAAGTCTTTTGAAAACACTGTGGGAAAAGGAGAAATTGCTCGTAACGAGCAATTTCTCCTTTTCCCACAGTGTTTTCTACCCTTTTTGAGACCTTTCTGCCATTTTCATCAAATTTAAAATTGGTGTCTGCAAACTCTTTCAATTTGGACCTTTCCAAAATTTTTCGATTGGGAAAGGGTTAATATCATTCAGTTCATTAACATCATTTTCATTCATTCTTCTGTCATTCATTTCATCATAATTTAAGTTTTATGTGGCAGTTCACCTGTCTTTTTTTTTTTCGAAATCATCAGTGTATGTATGTTAACTCATCGGTTCAAATAGGTTCAGTTTGTAATGATGCAGTGCACAGATTGGCTTTTGGAAACAGTGTGACAAATGGGACTTTGCTCACTGTGAGCATTTCCTCCATTTGCTACAATGTTTTCTCTAGAATGTTATGATCAGAATTTTCATTTTCTAAGTGTAATGCTTTTTTCCCCCTTCAGATATGTTCAGGCCATTATGCTCTAGATCTAAAATTATCTTTTGAAATACTTGCTTGCGAATAATTCTATTTATTTTTTCTCTAATTCCAGCTCAACCGCACAAGCTGATGACCTTGACACTGACAGTGAGGATGGGGCAGGGAGCAGTTGTTGTCCCCTTTTCATTGCACGGATATTACGAATGGCACTGCCACTACAGATTTTACTGTTGTTGTTACTAGCCTTTGCAAGTTTGGTTCCGATGACGGAAGATGACTATAGTTGCACTCTTGCTAATAACTTTAAAAGATCGCTTGAACCAATGTTACAATACACAGATGGACCCCCACCTGTTTGAGTGCCCTATTACATCATTTAATTAACTCTTTACAGATCAATCCAAAGTTTTAATGACCCTGAGTTACAAGGCTTTTTAAAACATTAGAGACAAGAAAAAAATGCTGATGACCAGAATTTTTTCCTTTTCTCACAATATTTTTTTGCCTTTCAGAGTAAATTCCATTTGTTTAGCTACATTGTCATCTGAAATTTCTTTCAGTTTGTTTGAGTCTTAATTCAGATAATGAAATTTTTAGACTTGTCCTCAACCCTTTCCCACACAATCCCGACTTTTAAAGACCCTGAGGAAGAAGACTTTTGGAAATATTGTGGGAAAAGCAGAAAATGCTTCACTCAGATGATTGAATTTGTTTATAAAGGGGAGAAAACGTCATTGCTGGTAACCAGCATTTTCTTCTTTTCATAAAATTATGATGTTTGTAAAAGCCTTATTCCTTATGGTTATGAAAGCACAGGTTGTTTGGTAAAAAGTTCAGAAGAACAAAGCAATGAAAGTTTTAGCCCTTTGAATGTCTTCAAAAAGGAAATGGATATTTCTGGACTTGAGGAAGAGCAGCTTTTTATATGCCTTGGCTGTTTTGGTCGAAATGCTTTCTATACAGCAGATAGCATAGATTTAAGATGGCAGGGCACAATCAGTGCTGACCTATCATGATCTAGACTATTTGCAGAAGCACTGATGAACTTGCATGACATCTCAAGGGTCAAACCCTTTCATGTTTTTTTGACAGTATACAGGAAATTTTTCCAAAGTGATCTCAGATTTTTTGTGCCATAATATTTGGTTTGTTAAAATCTCTTACCTTTTGCTATGGTATTATCATAGACCTTATACATCCGGTTTTGAATGTAAAATTCCAAAAATTTGTGTTTGCTCAGGGTGAGTCATCTGTGTATTGTAATTATTTTGTTCTGTATCATTTATTCTCTGAACATTCATATCAACTCTTTACCAAATGATCCCAGGTTTTAACGAACCTGAGGAACAGTGCTTTTGAAAACGTTGTGGGAAAAGGAGAAAATGCTGGTAACCAGCATTTTCTCCTTTTCCCACAATGCTTTCTACCCTTTCAAAGAGAAATCCTATCAATAGAGAGACAATGATTTTGTCATTTTCAAACGCTTCCAACAAAGACTAGTCTAGAATTTCTGTCATTTGGTAATGGTAAAGAGTTACTCTCCTCTATTCAATTTGTTTTTTGTTTATATAGTTCTCTCTATTCTTTCTCATCCATTCCATTTTCATACATGAAAACAATAGTTTACTGGCATTACTTCAAGGTTGCTCTTGTCCAGAATGTCTCAGCAAAGCAGACAGGGTAGATCAAAGATCAGACTTTATATTTTGTGCAGTCTGATCTTGATCTACACTATCCGCAAAGGCAACTATAGTCATGAAAGGGACTTTATTATGTTAAGATGTAAAATGACATGTCAGTGTATGTGCGGGAAGAAAGTGTGACTTGGATCATCCGCAAATTCAACAACGGACAAAGCCCAAATTGTTGTGACTGTGATATAGAGACAAATGTCTCAGTGCTACTGTGATCTGTGTCTTACTGATATTGTGTGTGTTATTGAACCTTTACCCAACTATCCCGTGTTTTAACTCTTTACCACACGACAAAGTTTTAGTCCCATACAAATTGAAAGCATTTGTAGACGACAATTTTAATGTGACTCAAATGATGCAATTTGTCTTTGATAGGGTAGAAAACATTGTGGGAAAAGGAGAAAATGCTGGTTACCAGCATTTTCTCCTTTTCCCACAATGTTTTCAAAAGGCTTCAACATTGTTAAAAGTCAGGATTGTGTGGTGAAAGGTTAACCTTTTACCACACAATCCCAAGTTTTAACAATTCTGAGAAAGAAGCTGTTTGAAAAGGGGAAAATGCTGGTAACTAGCATTTTCTCCTGTTCCCACAATATTTTCTACTAAATCAAAGACAAATTCCATCATTTGAGCCAAATTTAAATTGTTGTCTGCACACACTTTTCTATTTGGACAGGTCTTTACATTTTTGTCATGTGGTAAAGATTTAACAACTCTGAGGTGGAAGCCTTTTAACCCTTTGCCACACTATGCCGACTTTTAACGACCCTTGGGAAAGAAGCCTTTAGAAAACATTGTGGGAAAAGGAGAAAATGCTGGTAACAAGCATTTTCTCCTTTTCCCACAATGTTTTCTACCCTATCAAAGAAAAAATGCACCATTTGAGCCACATTGAAATTGTCGTCTGCAAATGCTTTCAATTTGGACAAGTCTAAATTTTGTCGTCTGGTAAAGAGTTAAAAACAGGAGCCAAATTTATCTTTTCATCAGCAAATTCTTTCAACTTGGACTAGTCTAAAACATTTGTTATTTGGTAAAGAGTTAACTAGCTACCTTCTAAAACAAACTTACCGCAGATGATATTTTAACCACTTTTGTAACACATAATATTTAAGCTTTAATACATTTGAAAGTATTGTTACAAAAGAAGAAATTGCTCGTTATGAGAAATTTCTTCTTTTGCTCGAATATTTTCAAGTCATCTGCTAAACAAAGTTGTCTGCACAAGGTAGTGAGTTAATCTGTGTTTAGAGGCAGACTGTTTTAAATGCTTCTGTATTATATTATGATTTACGTTAGTGTATATTTTGTTTAGTGTTATGGTAGTGTATATTTTGTTTAGTGTTAATGCTGTTGTAGATCTGATGTATTGCATTGCTACATTGATGTTGAATTGTAAAATTTTTATCTCAGTTTTTTTTCTTTTACTTCCCTGTTAAGAAATCTTCAAAAAAAAAAAAAACGGCACATTTGATCAGCTTAGTTTTGATGTAAAAACAATCAAGGAACATTGTGACAAATGAAAAAATTGCTCTCTTGGGCAATACCTTTTTCTTAACTACCCTTATCCTGAGTTTTAATGACCCTGAGAAAGGGACCTGTTGAAAACATTGTGGAAAAAGGAGAAAATGCTGGTTACCAGCATTTTACTCCTTTTTCCACAATTTTTTCTACCCTTCCAAATACAAGTTTTTATCATCTGCAAGTGCTTTCTGTTAAGACAAGTTCAAAATTTTGTTGTCTGGTAATTGATTAAATATTGTTAAGAACTAATACACATGTACATATTTAGTCTTTTTTATTTAAGAATTGTAATTGCAAGGGAGAAATCTAGGGTAACAGTTACTGCTTCTGCAATGTTTAGGTTGTTAATTTCCATTTATAATATAGTCATAATATCTGTTTTATCTTGTATTTTAGTGAATGCTTCTACAGACATGCTTGAAAGTATAGGGACAACTTTCAAATATGGTAGATTCATTTTAGTGATTGAATTATTTATATGAGCAATGCTCTATGAAAAGGGGATTCCATGCCTCTGCCAAAAGGATAGACTCATGTCAGCTTGTGCATTAGCCCGAGTCGAAACTTTTTGCTATTGATCATTTTTTTGGTCGTTTTTCTATGTGTACAAGGACCTGTCTACCTGGAGATTCAGTTGTGATAATGTGGTTGGTTTAACCCTTTACCAAACGACAAAATTTTAGATTGGTCCAAATTGAAAGCATTTGCAGACAACAAAATAAATGGGGCAGAAAAATTGAAATGTGTTTTGGGACGGGTAAAAAACATTGTGGGAAAAGGAGAAAATGCTGGTTACCAGCATTTTCTCCTTTTCCCACAATGTTTTCAAAAAGCTTCTTTCTCAGGGTCGTTAAAAGTCGGGATTGTGTGGTAAAGGGTTAACCCTTTACCACACAATCCCGACTTTTAATGGCCCTGTGGAAAAGGCCTTTTAAAAACATTGTGGGAAAAGGAGAAAATGCTGGTAACCAGCATCTTCTCCTGTACCCAGAATGTTTTCTACCCTATCAGAGACAGAAAGCGTCACTTGAGCTACATTGATTTTGTCGTTTGCAAGTGCTTTCAGTTTGGTGGAGTACAAAAAATTGTCGTTTGGTAAAGACTTAATGCATTACGGAGATGCACTGAACCCCTTATGCCAGAGCATGGCTCAATTACATGTATATATTTTATTGTATTTTGTTGCGAACCTTGTATCTTGATTGTATTTTTATGGAGCATCCTCACTGAAAGAGAAGCCATCAGTTTTATTGGCTCTTTTTCCTACCTTAGTTTTGTATGAAATTCTTATCACTAGAGCGCCAAATAAACCCAACAGACATTTTCAATCTAGAAATAAGACCGAAATAAGTGCAAGGTTGAGGTCGATTTTGTCTAGAATGTCCCAGCAAAGCAGACAGTGTGCAGTCTGATCTTTATCTACACTGGCAGCAAAAGCAACTGTAGTCATGAAAGGTGCTGTAAGAGTTAACTCTTTACCAAACGACAAAATTTTAAACTAGTCCAAATTGAAAGCATTTGCGGACGACAAAACAGCGTTGCTCGAAAGTTGAAAGTTGTGTTTTTAAGGGTAGAAAACATTGTGGGAAAAGAAGAAAATGCTGGTTACCAGCATTTTCTTCTTTTCCCACAATATTTTCAAAGGCCTTCTTCCTCAGGGTCGTTAAAACTCAGGATTGTGTGGTAAAGGGTTAAAACATTTGACTGTAGAAATGGATCTGTATTGTATTAATTACTTTGGTTGTAACATTAAAATTACTAAGACTTTGTTGATGTTGTTTATCGTTGTGGCTTTGATTGGTGACAGCAAAATTTTTTTTTGCTAAATGGTTGGCTAATTGATGTTCCTACTGTTGGAATATCTGTTGGAATTATGATGTTTTCACCCCCAAGACAAAATTTCACATAAAACAATCTTTTTGTTTATGAAAATTAATTTTACTACATTTTGTTGATATTGTTGGAGCAATAGAACAAATACTATTTTCATACAAAACTTTTTAGACTAAAATAGCACATTGTTGTTTTATCTCATTGCATACCCGATTTTCATGTAATATTTTGGACAAATATTACTATATAAATGCTTTTTTAAGCACTTTTTTTTACCTCTGGGCATGACTTTTTATCCCCTTTTTTGGGAAGGATCAAACAGTTTTCTATACCGTGCTTCATGTTTTATTTATATCTCAAGTTTTTTTATATTTTTTTCATGGAACAAAACCTTGCACAATACTGTCAAAAAATGAAATTTGTATATTAACATCAGCGGCCAATGCATTTTAACTCTTTATCAAATGACAAAATTTTGGACTTTTCCAAATTGAAAGCAGATGATAGATAAATCTGACTCTAAACTGAAAAGTCGTCTTTGAAATGGTAGAAAATCTTGTGGGAAAAAGAGAAAATAGTGGATAGCAGCACTTTCTCCTTTTCACACAATGTTTTCAAAAGGTTTCTCTCTCAGGGTGGTTGAAAGTCGGGATTATGTGGTAAAGGGTTAATAAAACATTGGTGCAGATAGAGAAATTGCTTCCTAGTTTCCCAGAATTTTGCTACATTTATCATTTTGAAAGTTTTTAACCCTCCACCAAACAATCCTTAGTTTTATCCATAATTCTGAGAAAGAAGGCTGTTGTAAACATTGTGGGAAAAGGAGAAAATGCTGGTTACCAGCATTTTCTCATTTTCCCACAATGTTTTCAAAAGGTTTTCTTCCTCTGGGTTGCTAAAATTCAGGATTGTGCAGTAAAGAGTTGAAAGAATTTCCTTAGGAGTAAATGGTTAACTAGAGTACCATTAGATGATACAATTATTTGTTAGTTGTTGAGCCTAAAAATACCAGATATTTTTTTCTTAGAGAACTTGTATGTCCTTCGCTTTTAGCAGTGTTTGTACTTTTATTTATAGTGTTGTATAGAGGAACTTATTTTGACATTATACATAATGATACAGTATGGCAAAATGATATCATTTTTCAATAAAAGAAATGAAATATGATTGTGATATTTCTCTTTCTCGTTGTGCTTGTAAACCCCTTCCATTCCATTCAGCCAACAATGATAGTAGAATACATGTACATGTAGTTAGTTTTAACTGTGCCACACTGTCCTGAGTTTCAATGACCCTGATGGGAAGGCTTTTGAAAAATGTTGGTGACCAGCATTTTCTGCTTTTCCCACAATGTTTTCTACCCATTCTAAGACAAATTCTATATACTACTCAAAATTTGATAGGGATCGCTTTTTATTTCTTAAATATTTCTTTAATGGTAAACCCAAGATAAGTGATTTTTTCATACATGTAGATTATTCTAATGGCATACCTGACGTGTCCAGTAGATATTGATTTTCCGCCCATACCTGGCTTGATATCCATTGCAAAAGTGATACCCATGAAAAAAGGGTACGCCATTGGCATGTACCTTCAAGTACACATCCGTTATATTCAAACTTCGCTTGTGCATGGTAACGTTTATTTCAAAGCTAGCATTGGGTATGGCTTACTTACGAATAAGACAGCGTTTTGACGCCAAAGAGATGAATGGGGGATAGGGATGCTTGAGGCTGGGCGTTCCCAACGGCATGCGGCAGGTGTCCTTGGGGTGTCCCAGAGCACTGTTGGAAGGATGTGGGAACGGTTTTGAACTCACGGAAATGTCAGGTGTAGGCATGGTGGTGGTTGTGAGAGGGTCACAACTCAGCGTGAAGACCGTTTTATTGTCGTCCAAGCGCGACGTCAGCGCTTTGTTATGGCTACCGCCCTGCAAAATGGCTTGCAGAATGCCACTGGTGCAAGAATTTCTACGCAAACAATCAGAAACCGTCTTCATAGAGCTGGCATGAGGGCCAGACAACCAGCATTCCGTTGACGGGAAACCACATCCAGGCACGTCTCCAATGGGCGCACACTCATGTCACATGGACGTTGAATGACTGGACCCCAGTACTGTTCACTGATGAATCCAGATTTTGTGTGGACTTCACTGATAGACGAGTCCAGGTATGGAGATCGTCCAATAAGCGTTTTGCACCTGTATGTGTTGCTAACCATGACCGTTTTGGCGGGGGCTCAGTCATGGTGTGGGCGGGTATTAGCATGCAGCGAAAAACGGACCTTTATATTGTTCAAAACGGCACATTGACAGCTGCGAGATACATCAATGAGATCTTAGATGTGTATATTCGCCCATACGCCGAATAGGCCCTGATTTCATTTTGATGGACAACAATGCCTGTCCACACAGGGCATGGGTCACCACCGAGTACCTGCAGACAGCAACTATAGAGAGAATGGACTGGCCAGCAAGGTCCCCAGACCTTAATCCAATTGAACATGCCTGGGACATGCTGCAGACTGCAATATCTGCCCACCCAGTCCAGCCAACCACAGTTCCAGAGCTCCAACAGGCACTACTGGACGAGTGGGCTCGAATCCCACAACAAAGCATTCAAAGGCTTATTAGCAGTATGAGAAGGCAATGCCAAGCAGTAATCCAATCAAATGGCCACCACACGTGATACTAAAGCAAAATTCAGGCACCCGACTTGATTTTTCCAAAAAGCCTCATTTGATTACCTTTCCATGTTATCCTGAATTATTGCCCCTACCAAGTTTCAACCGCTGTTCCACTTCAACAGTTTGTCAGCTTATTCCTTTTTTGGCACAAAGCTGATGTCAAATGAACAAATTTTCAGAATCACAGCAAATATTTTAACCTTGTGTAAGGAATAACCACAACTTATAAGTGATCCTTATCAAATTTTGAGTAGTTTATCTTTGAAGCCACATTTAATTTGTTGTCTGCAAATGCTTTCAACTTGGACAAAAATAAAATTTTGCCGTTTTGTAAGTGACCTTCATTTTCTTCTTTCTCACAATGATTGCTACCCATTCTATGGCAAATTCTATCTTTAGAGCCACACTTAATTTCTCGTCTGCAAGTGGTTTCAATTTAGACATGTATGGTTTTGTAGTTTGGTAATGAGTTAACCCTTCAACGCACAGTCCAGACAACCTTGAGGAACAACCCTGAGGAAGAAGGCTTCTAAAAACATCATGGGAAAAGGAGAAATTGCTACTCAAGAGCATTTTCTTCTTTTCCCACCATGTTTTCTATCCTTTGAATAGGAATTTAATATTTATTATAACAATTGATTTGTCGTCTACAAAATTAATGCTTCCAAGTTAGGAAAAGCTGAGCTCTGGTTGCGCAGTCAGTAGTATACAGGACCTGAGAACAGAGGATCAATGGTTTGAATCCCCAGCTTGGCCAAATTCTTTCCAAGGATTCCTGATAATCATTGCAACAGGATTCATTCCTTTTCACCCCTGATCATTGTTTCAGGAAAGCAGCCAGTGGCTTGGGAAGGATATTGTGCAGAGAACTTATAAAGATACTCCAGGGAAGCATGGAAAGGTGCACTGGCCGCTTGATGTTGAAAATGGTGCTAGACACCATACAATCAATCAACCAATTTAGAAAAGGCTAACATTTGTCATTTGGTATAGAGTTAACTCTTTACCACACAATCCTGACTTTAAACGACCATGAGGAAGAAAGCTTTTGAAAACATTGTGGGAAGAGGAGAAAATGCTGGTAACTAGCATTTTCTCCTTTTCCCACAATGTTTTCAAACCTTCCCACAGCGAATTTCAATTTTTGATTCACATTTATTTTGTTGTCTGCAACTGCTTTCAATTTGAACCAGTCTAAATATTTGTCTGGTACAGAGTTAATGGTATTTTACACCTCTTGTAGCACCTCTTGTAGCTGATATCATTGCCCACAGCTTACTTGTCTTTCTTGAGTTATAACAGTTTAAGGTAGATAGTTAAGGCTGGGGCTCTGCAAGTCTTGACCAAGGAATTTATCTTAATTTTGACCACACAATCTGAGATTTAACTATCCTTGGGAGAAGCTTTTTGAAAACATTGTGGGAAGAGGAGAAAATGCTGATTACCAGCATTTTCTCCTTTTACCATGATGTTTGCAGAGGCCTTCTTCCTCAGAGTCATTGAAACTAAGGATTGTTCAACAACTGGTTAACCAGTGAGCAACAAGGGACCATGTGTGCACAAGAAAGGAGTGCTTAATGGTCTTCCAGCCATTCTGTAACTTGGATACTTTTAACCCTTTACCACATGATCCTGAGTTTTAACGACCTAATGAAAGAGGCCTTTTGAAAACATAATGGGAAAAGGAGAAAATGCTGTATACCAGCATTTTCTCCTTTTCCCACAATGTTTTCTATCCTTTCACAGACAAATCTCATCATTTGAGCTACATTCAATTTGTTGTCTGAAAATGTTTTCAATTTGAACCCATCTCAAATTGTGTTGTGTGGTAAAGGATTAATGACAGGAAACTTGGTATCATATTGTATTCCAATGAATAAAACCCCATTCACTTCTGAGAGAAGTATGTATTACGTGATGTCACATGTAACATCACACAATGCTTATTTCAAATGTGTGTAATATATGAACAAGAAAATTTGAGATGAATATATCACATGGAAAACAAGGGAAGATAAATGTGATAAAGTCTTATATTAGACAAAAAATGAATAACATAAATGACTTTGTGGGACATTGTGGGAAAAGGAGAAAATGCTGGTAACCAGCATTTTCTCCTTTTTCCACAATGTTTTCTACTCTTTCCAAAACAAATCTTAGTTTTTCAGTCACATTGATTTCATCATCTGCAAATGCTTTCAGGTCCAAGATTTTGTCATTTGGTAAACGGTTAAGAAATCAGTGGGGTGAGATATATTTAACCCTTTACCAGACAACAAAATTTTAGCCTTCTCCAAATTGAAAGCATTTGCAGACGACCATTTCAGTTTGGCAAAAATGGTGCAATTTTTCTTTGACTGGGTAGAAAACATTGTGGGAAAAGGAGAAAATGCTGGTTACCAGCATTTTCCCACAATGTTTTCAAAAGGCTTCTTACCCAGGGGTGTCAAAAGGTGTCATTGTGCAGTAAAGGGTTAAAGGCACATACTGATGAGGCATGTATCTGCATTATTTTTCTTTCATTCTTTCTCCTGCCTTCTTACAGGAAATGCCTTCATGATGTACTTGTCTAAAATTTTCTCGTTTGGTAAAGAGTTAACTCTCTACCAGACAACAAAATTTTAGTTCCCTAAATGTCCAATTGGGAACTATTTGCAGGCGACAAATGAAATGTGGCTCAAATGTTGGATTTTGTCTTCGACTCTTTACCACTCAGTAAAGTTGTAGACTTGTCCAAACTGAAAGCCTTTGCAGAGAAAATATTGAATGTGGCTCAAATGACAGTATTTGTAACGGAAATAGTAGAAAACATTGTGGGAAAAGGAGAAAATACTGAGGACTGAACATATTTTTTCTTTTTTTGCGACACGGCGTATAAACCTCTCGGGGCAAGTTTTACCTTCACACCGGCTGTCAAATCAGCGCCATGTTGGAAATGAAATTCATCGTAAAATTACAGGTATGTGTTCTCCCGCATTTTTTGCATCTGATGATCGTCAGAACAGCAGATCGGTTCTCTGTTGACTTATTCTTGAAGATGAATTAATGGTCTATCTTTTTTGTTCCCTGAAAATCGACTTAACTTGTGTCTAAAAGACCTGTCACAGCATTCAGTGTCATCAACAAGTCGTTTGTTTACAACACAGGTGTGACGTTATGACAGGAATGTAATTAGTCATGGACCAGGAATTAAGTATTTACCAATGGACACAATTTTAGATTTCTCCAGATTGAAAGCGTCTGCAGATGACAAATGAAGTGTGGCTTTAAAAAATATGGGATTTGTCTGGTGGCCCCAGTATTTTGCTCTTTTTGGATTATTCAAGAATGTTTTCAAAAGCCTGAGACCTTAAGGTTGTTTCAAGGAGTCGCACTAAAGCCATTGTAAGCCATTGTCTTTGTCGTCTGTGGTAAAGGTTTCAAACAAATACAAAATACATAGGTTCATTAGAGTTTTCTCCATGCACTGTTTTCCTATAGTCTCAATTAGTGAGACGTTTGCGATGCTTCTCTTATTTGGACATTTACTGTGAACCACACCATGTTAAGTCATTGTGGACAAGGGAGAAAATGCTGGTAACCAGCATTTTTTCCTTCCCCCACAATGCTTTCTGCCTTGGGGAAGATTTTAATCCTATAAGTCTTATTTGCATTAAATTAGTCATCTGCAATCGCTTTTATTTTAGATGAGTCTCAAATGTTTGCATTTGGTAACAGTTATTAAGACAAGAGCTAAAGGACTATTTTTTTTTTAACATAAAATTAAATGCTCATTTTTTTTTTTTTTTTTTTAATCCTCTTTATGTGTTTTTCTGTTATACAGAAGTTTAATTTTTACCTTTTCAGGTGTTGTCATAGTCCAAATCTTTCGAGCATAATTTTGGAGCAATATTTTTCGAATATTTTGAGGATAAAATGGATACTGGAAGTGTAAATTCTATTCCAGCCAGCATGGCTAACTCTAGTGCAAGGAGTACGCCTGTACCAAATAATTACAAAGCGCTTACTCCAAGTTCATCTGTAATGGCTCTGGGTAACATGCCAGATGAAGAGCTACGCAGAAGAGCCCCTGATGATCTTATCTGCATGATGCGGCGTCTGGAAAATGAGTATCGTGGAGTGATATCAGAACATGGTGCAATTATGAAAGATGTAAACAAGAAAATGCAGATATTTTTGTTAGAAATCCGTGGATTGAAAGATATAAACCAGAATCTGCAAGATGACAATCAGGAACTTAGAGACTTGTGCTGCTTTCTTGATGACGATCGCCAGCGTGGAAGAAAGCTTGCGCGAGAGTGGCAGAGATTTGGCCGTTACACGGCCAGTGTAATGAGGAGTGAAGTGTCGGCTTACCAGGAGAAGCTAAAAGAGTTGGAGCAGAAACAGCAAGAGTTGATTGTTGATAATCTTGAATTGAAGGAGTTATGTCTGTTTTTGGACCAAGAGAGATTGAGAATAGGCCAAACTAGAGATGAAGGTGATGGTAGTAGTAGTAGCACTGTGGCTGGTGGTGACGAACCTCCATCTGATGAAATAGAACTGCTGCCTGTCAGTCAACTTAACAATGGATCAAACACTAGAAACTTGTCAGGTATTGTAATTTAATGGGCTTTTTAAAGCCATGAAAAGACAATTTCAATTTTGAGAAGGTTTTTGAAAATATTGTAGCAGAGGGCGAAAATGATGGTTGCCAGTATTTTCCACCTTTCCCAAAATGTTTTTTTTTTTTCCATCCTAACAAAGGTAAATATTATCAAGTTTCAAACTTTAAATATTTATCATATTTGATTAATTATCTGCTCTCACTTTCAACAAGTCTAAAGTTTGTCATCTACATGTAGTGAGGTAATAATGATAGAAATTATAAAATATGTTTGATTGTTTGATATTTGTATTAATTGTGAATGTTAATGAAACATCTGACATGGAATATTTGCAGGGCTGAAAAATAGCACTGGTCTGAAGTCTGAGACCTTTGTAAATGAAGGTGGGACCAGCTTAAAATTCTAAGTGAAAGTTTGATGGACCTCTCAAAATGGAAGTCCGACCAGCTTTACTTTAAAACTGTAAAGTCGAATGGAGCAATAATTCAATACTAAGCAATCTACCTAATAGGCAACAAAAGTCCCTTTCTATGAAATAATTGTTTGCAAAGTTTGTTAACATCCAGAACATAGTTTCAATTATATACATATTCAAGACAAGGTTTTATCAATATTTTTTCTCTTTCGATATGCTGGTTCCATTATTCACCCGTAACAGTGTTTAGTTATGTACATGTACCTTTATGCCAGCTTAAATACTACAAAGAGTCACCTTTCTGATAGTACTCCACAGTCAATAAGTTTTTCAGTGGTCTGTTCAATTTCGGATTTTACTACCCATCTTCCTTACTCCAGAAAAGAAATATACCATAAGAAGACAAAGCTGAACAGCTACAAACATTTAATAAGGAAGTGAAATACATGTATGACAAAAAAAAAAAAAACAATTACTAAGTTGTCATTGCATTAGATGATGTTTATTGCAAGTAATTTCTGCTTGTCTACTATGTTTATGTATATTACCTGCTGCAGAGGCATACATACATGTTTTTTATGAGCAGAGACAAAATATCAAAATATCAGTATGCAATAACGTTTGTTGGACTTACTCCAGTCTAGTTGGAACCCTCTTGTGTAAGGGCCTTAAGTCCTGGACCCCGGCAGTTTCAACGCTATTTTACAGCCCCGATTTGTAAAATTTTGTTACAGAATAATTATATGAAATTTTGACAACCTCATGTTGTGTCTGTTAACCCTTAAAGTGCCTTTCACTACTAGAGTTGCCTTTGCAGCCAGTGTAGATCAAGATCAGACTGCACAAAACGTGCAGTCTAATCTTTGATCTACACTGTCTGTTTTCCTGAAACACTACATACAAAAGTAACCATAATATTGCAGTTATTTATGTCTTATTTGTAGACCTAAAAAGTCTGTTGGGTTTATTCAGTGCTTTAAGGGTTAACAACTTTTATACTTTTTGTTTTTGTGTACAAGTGCTAATGAGTTGATTATTTGTAGTAAGGTTTTTTTTTTTTAAATCTTTCAGCAAACAATGAGTATGTTCAACACCTTGAAGAGCAAATCAGAAATCTGGAGGAGGAGAAGAGAGCCATCACACAGGTTAGCATGTCTAGTTTTCGTTTAAACCCTTTCCAGATGAAAAAAGTTTAGACTCTTTCAAATTTGAAATATCTGCAGAGAACTCACTGAAAATTGGCACAGAAAGCTGAAGCTCTCTGATAAAGTAGAAAACATTTACAAACCAGGGTCCACATTCACCAACCATTCTTAAAAATATTCTTAGTCTTATTCTCCAGACTTTCCCAAATTTGAAAGTAACATAACCTCTGATTAGCTAAACCATTTGGTTTAGCCAATCAGAAGTTGTGTTACTTTCAAAATTTTGAAAATCTTCGAGAATAAGTCTCGGATATGGCAAATACAGACTCAGATATGGCGGAAATTGTAGGTTGTATATTTATGCTTAGATCTAAGATTAGCCCTTTGATTGGCCTAGGGAGAGTGTCTTGTAATTTTCAATGTTTGGTAAATTCCACCTTTGGTATTTACAGGATCTCAATGTGAAAAAGAACAAGTACACAGTACCATCTGGAAATAAAGTTCAACCACATGCACAGGTAAACTTTTGACTCTACATCAAACAGTTTCAAAGAACTCTGAGGATAGGGTTTTGAAAACATTGTAGGAAAGGAGAAAATGCAGGTAACTAGCATTTTCTCTTTTTTCCAAAATGCTTTCTACTCTATCAAAAAAGTACAGCTCATTATAAACACCCCCCCCCCCCCCCCCCCCCCCCCCATCTATGAAGTAGAGGGGGGTATACTGGTTTCACCATGTCTGTCTCTTCATCTGTCCATCAATCTGTCCATCTTACCGTGTCTGTGCTCTAACTTTAAAGCCATTTGACCTAGGACCCTGAAACTTTATACAAGTGTTGCTCATGACCCAAGGAGGTGCCCTATAGTTTTTGGGTTGCATTGTTCAAAATTCAAGGTCGTGGTTGAAACTTGTTTGAAAATCATTTCTGAGCTCTAACTCAAAAGCCGTTTGACCTAGGACCCTGAAACTTTATACAAGTGTTGCTCATGACCCAAGGAGATGCACTCTTGTTTTGGCGTCAAATGGGGCAAAAGTCAAGGTCATGGGCAAACTTTGTTTTTAAAATCATTTCAATACTCTGATAGCGCTGATTCAGTGACAAGGTGCTGGGGGGGTATTTGTACGCTTTGCGACAGTTCTAGTTTGTACCGATTGTGAATTTATGGTCTGCAATTATTTTCCAGTTTGGAAGAATCAAGGATTGGTTGTTTTGGTAAAGCTACAGTTCAGCTCTTTGGCAGCATAGTAAATTATTTTCAAACAAAACAAACTTGCAGCAATATCAAGGCTAGTTGGCGAGAATATCTCAAAATATTGAATAGAGTAGACCAGTCATCTGAATATTCTGTATGTACAATTTGATCTTGATCTATACAGCCTTCATTGCTGCAGTTATGAAAACTAGGGATTGTGTGGTAAAGGGTTTTGTTGCTCATAATAAAAAATAAAATTAATATGATTTTGGCTTAAGACTAGAGTTCAGTGCTGGTAAAACAAGTTATTTTGATTCCAAATGTAGCCGAGTGGTCCCCAGCGACTAGGTCCAGATGGAAATCAGTCACATGACAGTGGAGTGGGAAGCAGTCCAGCAAAACCAGAAGCTGTAGTCCATGCAATGAAGGTAAGTCAGGAATGATGAGTCATTTGAGCTTTTACCAGATGACTGAATTTTAGATTTGTCCAAATTGAAAGCATTTGCAGATAACACATTACAAGTGGTTCGGAAAAATTCTGTTTCATTAAATTATAAGCGTAAGGGGTTGAAATTCCAGGAAAATTTACAGAATGGACCATGAAGCTCTTGTACAAATGTATGCTATATTAACTTCTACAACACTAATTTACCTGTAATCAAACTATCATGTCTAAATGACCTTTAGGAAAGATGTTTTTGAGAAGATTTTTTAATGGAAGAAAATGTTGATAACTGGCTTTTTTCCTCATGTCCTTACAATGTTTTGAAAGCTTTTGTGTTCACGGTTAAACATGTGGGATTTTTCATAAAGGGTGAAAATGCTTTTCATAACTTAACTCTTTACCACACAGTTCCAACTTTAAACCGACATGAAACACAGATTTTGGAAAATACACACCTTTTACACACAAATTCCACTATATGAGCTACATACACATAAATTGCAAATCCTTTCAGTTTGAACAAGTCTACAATTTTGTCCTGAGTAACAGGTTGACTTGTTTTGTGGTTACCTTCGATCTAAATAAATGATGTCTGGTTATATAAAACATTTTCTCATTTTCACACTTTTTTTAATCTTTCAAAGACAAACCCAATTATTTGATTTGTTATTTACAAATGAGTTCAATACAAACCAGTCCAAAATTTTAATGTGTACATATGAGTTAGATGGTCTGAACCTAAAAAAAAAAAAAACCCAGATAATTCCTTGAAAAGTTTATCATATTTTGAAATGTTCAGCTTAATTGTCTGTGAATATTAAATAAAAAAAATGTTTGATTGTTCGATATTAATTGTGAATGTTAATGAAAGCATCTGACATAGAATATTTGCAGGGCCGAAAAATAGTGCTGCTCCAAGGTCAGAGACCTATGTAAATGAAGGTCTGACCAGCTTGTAATTCAAGGTGAATGTCTTATGGACCTTTCTAAATGGAAGTCCGACCTGCTTAACTTTGAAACTGTAAAGTCAAATTGAGCAATAATTTAGTACTAAGCAATCTACCTAATAGGTCACAAAAGTCCCTTTCTATGAAATAATTGTCTGCAAAGTTTGTTAACACCAAGAACATAGTTTCACTTATATACACATTCAAGACAGTTTTATCAATATTTTTCTCTTTCTCTTTTTTTTTTAATGAAAAATAAAGTGTTGACGTTTATTTCAGGTTTTGGAGGTACATGAGAACTTGGAACGCCCTCACACTTCTGTAGGAGAAGACAATCTGGATGATAAAGAGAAGGCTATTGTGAGAGAGATGTGTAATGTAAGTTTTCTAACAGTTTTGATGTTGTGATACAGAACTTTTAGCTCTGCACAGCTAATATCAAGGGGTTCCTGTGTTGCTCAGCACAAAACCCCATCCTAGGCAATGTTGTGTTTTAACTCTTTACCACACAACACACAGTCCCGAGTTTTAATGACCCTGAAGTAATAACTGTTTTAAAACCTTGTTGGAAAAGGAGAAAATGCTGGTACCCAAAACAATACTTTCCAAAACAATTGCCATCATTTGAGGCATATTTAATTTGTTGTCTACAAATGCTTTTTTATACCCCCGCAAACGAAGTTTGTGGGGGGTATACTGGAATCAGCCTGTCGGTCATGCGGTCGGTCAGGCGGTCGGTCGGTCTGCAAAATCTTGTCCAGACAACTCCTCCTACAGTTTCTGTCTGATTCACGTTAAACTTGGCAGAAGTGTTCATTAGGAGCTGTAGATGTGCAAGACACACATTTTGTAAAAATTCCATCAAGAATTACTGAGTTATTGCCCCTGATTTGACTTAAAAATGCTTGTCCGGACAACTCCTCCTACAGTTTTTGTCTGATTCACTTTAAACTTGGCAGAAGTGTTCATTAGGAGCTGTAGATGTGCAAGACACACATTTTGTAAAAATTCCATCAAGAATTACTGAGTTATTGCCCCTGATTTGACTTAAAAATGTTTGTCCGGACAACTCCTCCTACAGTTTCTGTCTGATTCACTTTAAACTTGGCAGAAGTGTTCATTAGGAGCTGTAGATGTGCAAGACACACATTTTGTAAAAATTCCATCAAGAATTACTGAGTTATTGCCCCTGATTTGACTTAAAAATGTTTGTCCAGACAACTCCTCCTACAGTTTCTGTCTGATTCACTTTAAACTTGGCAGAAGTGTTCATTAGGAGCTGTAGATGTGCAAGACACACATTTTGTAAAAATTCCATCAAGAATTACTGAGTTATTGCCCCTGATTTGACTTAAAAATGTTTGTCCGGACAACTCCTCCTACAGTTTCTGTCTGATTCACTTTAAACTTGGCATAAGTGTTCATTAGGAGTTGTAGATGTGCAAGACGCAACTTTCGTGAAAATTCTATGAAGAATTAATGAGTTATTGCCCCTGATTCACATTTAAAATGCTTGTCCGGACAACTCCTCCTACAATTTCAGTCCGATTTGCTTTATACTTGGCAGAAGTGTCCATTTGGAGTTGTAGATGTGCAAGACACACATTTTGTAAAAATTCCATCAAGAATTACTGAGTTATTGCCCCTGATTTGACTTAAAAATGCTTGTCCAGACAACTCCTCCTACAGTGTCTGTCTGATTCACTTTAAGGGGGTCTTTTCTGTCATATGTATAGTTGGCCAACATTATGCGAAAAGGCACCTTTGGACATTTGCAACAACTTTGGATCCAGACCAGCCGCTGTGTCTCAGACATATTATCAGATCATGGTCTGCACTTTTTTACACTCATTTAGTTTTGTGTCCAATTAAATTGATACTTTGCATAAATATTCACCAGGAGCAGTAGAGGTTCAAGATGCATTTTTCTCAAATGTTTGCCAAATTAATTACCCCTGAATTTACTCAAAACTTCTTGTCCAGAGAACTATTCCTTCAGTTTAAGTCTTATTCACTTGATATTTGTCATGATATTCACCAGGAGCAGTAGATGTGCAAAGCACAAATTTTATGAGTGTTGGCCTAATGATAACGGAGTTATTGCCCCTAAATTGACATTGCAGAGTTATTGCCCCTGTGACATGAAATATAGGGGCGGGGGTATTTATCATCTTTAGTGATAGTTATTCTAGTTTTGATCAAGTCTAAATTTTTATTGTTTGGTAAAGGGTTAATGACCCTTAGAAAAAAAGGCTTTTGAAAATATTTTTTGGAAAAGGAGGAAATGTTTTTAGCCAGCATTTTCTCTTCTGTATACAATGTTTTCTACCCTATCTCATGAAAGGTAAACAAATCCTTTGCTTTGAGCCGCATTCAATATGTCATCTGCAAATGCTTTCAATATGGACCATTCTAAAGATTTGTTATCTAATAAAGTGTTAACTCTGCCAAACGACAAATTTTTGGACTATATCAATTTCAAGGCATTTGCAGAATACGTATTATATGTAGTTCAAATGACGATTTCTGTCTTTGATAGGGTAGAAAACATTGTGGGAAAAGGAGAAAATGCTGGTTCTATTTCCCACAATGTTTTCAAAAGCCTTCTTCCCCAGGGTTGTTAAAACTCAGGACTGTGTGGTAAAGGGTTAAAAATGCTGGATATATATTCCATATTTCTTGCTAGATACAGACTGGTGATACTGATTTTCATTGAAACGTCCTTTGGCAAAATGCTGCAGAACCCCAGCTTAGTTCTTTTGATCCACAGGATACGTGTGAAAAGTGAGCCTTCAAAGTGGTATAAATGAGGCATGCTCTGAGAAAAGGGGGTTTAATGGATCTCCTTGATGCATTATACCAAACAAGTCATCATATAATTATGGATCCATAAAATCCATTTTGTTTATTAACCCTGTACCGCACATTGCCACCTTTTAACGACCCTGGAATAGAAGCCTTTTGAAAACATTGTGGGCAAACAAGAAAATGCTGGCAACCAGTATTTTCTCCTTTTCCCTCAAGGTTTTCTACTCTATCTAAGAAAAATTGCACAATTTGAGTCACATTGAAATTGTCATCTGCAAATGCTTTCAATCTGGGCAAGGCTAAAGTTTTGTCATTTGGTAAAGGGTTTACCCTTTACCACACAATCCCAACTTTTAACGACCCTGGGGAAGAAGCCTTTTGAAAACATTGTGGGAAAAAGGAGAAAATGCTGGTAACCAGCATTTTCTCCTTTTCCAACAATGTTTTCTCCCTTTCCCAAAACAAATTTCAGTTTTTGAGTCGCAATTATTTTGTCGTCTGCAAATGCTCTCAATTTTGAAACGTCCAAAATGTTGTCATTTGGTAAAGGGTTAACTGACCGAACCATGAGGTAGAATGGTTCTTGGACATGCAGAAAGTTTACCAAAAGCGAAAAGCTTTGACACAGGGCGGCCTGCACAGACAGCACAGTTCGATACATTTTGCAGGGGCATTAAACCCCATTTTCACAGAGCATGACTTGAATGAAATGCCAATAAATGCGGCAACTTCTTGTATTTCTGTTGACAGGTTGTTTGGAGAAAGCTTGGTAACGTTAGTGCAGAACAACATGAATCGGGAACAAGCACGCCCCAACACCCCGTGTATGAAAATATACAGCCAGGGGCAGAGAGATCAGCTCCAAATGATCCTAGGAATGGCCCCTCATTTGGTGGTAACACCCAGGTGCACCAGTCATACCCCCCTCATTCACACCCAAATCACTTCGGTCAGCAAGGGTCAAGGTCAAACACAGATTTGGGGCAGCAATACAGTCAGCAGATGATAGCCAATATGGACCCTGGAGGTATTGGAGGAATCTATACAGCACAGCCAGTGTCTCAGGCACAAAGGTCACATTCAGGTCAAGGCTATTCTTCACAGAGTTCACAATACAACCATCAAGGTCAGGGTCAAAGTCAGACTGGACGTAGCTACCAGGTACCCAGTTCCCAGAGACCACCCCCAAGTTCATATCAGGGCAATGTTCAAGTCCCGCCAGCACCTGGCCCACATCACTCATCACAGCAAGCACCCTATGGCTATGTAAGGACATCCCACTCTACACTGGTAACAACCACTCCCATCCAGAGAAGTCATTCACCAGTTTCAAAACCTCACGGCATGTCCAACTCAAACATGAGACCTGAGCCCAGGAGCCATTCTCCAGGTCCAAACAGAGGAGCTAACTCCAGACCTGAGCCTCAGATGTCATCTGGTGGTCCACAGAACAGTTCGCAACATCTTTATCAGAATCATCCCAGGGGCAAGGGAGATCACTCCTATGAAAATATTCAATATGGCTACAACCCTACCTCATCTCAGAGTTACCCAACAGAAGGAAGACCAATGCAAATGGTATCTGGAAACAGAAATGAACATCCACCGCCTCCACATATTGGCTCTCAATATACTCACAGTGACATCTCAGCTCCTAATCCGGGGTATGCATCAAGAGGCCACCAACCATCATCATCACATGACCATCACCATGGAAACCAATCAGCAAACTACCAGAATGTTCAGGTAGGTCAACCAGTTCCGATGAAACAGTTAAGAAGAGACCCTTCGCCACAAGGATACAACCTACGCCAGGGCTCAAACATGGCACCACATCCCCAGGGATCCTTTCGAAGTGCGTCAAACACCCCAACTTATAGTCAGCAGTACCCACCCCCTGGAACCCCACAAGTAGGAAGAAGACCCGCGCAGCCCCAGTATAACAGAGAGGGTTATCCTGAACCACAAGATATGCCTAAACAATATACAGACAGGGCCGACAGAAAACAGTACATAGATAGGGCTGACCGACAACAATACCCAGATAGGGCCGACAGAAGAGGCAGACCCAATCAGTATAACTAGTATTCTGACATGCAAATTACCCCCATTGTTAGCTCGTTTGTTTTCGAAGAAAAATCGAGGTATTGTCATAGCCCTGTTGTTGTCTATGCTGTTGATGTGTAAAAACTTTGACATTTTATAATATATCTGTCATTACCGAAGAGATTTACTTCAAACTTGGACTACACGTTGTTGATTAGGTATTGTCATAGACCTGTCTGTGTCATCATGGTGCAAAAACTGTGATATTTTATAATATCTTTGTTATTGCTGAAGATATTTACTTCAAACTCGGACTAGTTCTTAACTTTCAAAAGGGGGAGGTAATCATCAAAATACTTTTGACAGTTATGCCCCTTTTTGAATTAGTATTTTCGCAACAGCAGCCAAGCATTGGCACTTGTATGCAGTACTCTTGTTATCCCTTGTATGATCAATAGCCCCTTACCAAATGACAACATTTTGGACTTTCCTAAATTTAAAGCATTTGCAGACAACAAGCTAAGTGTGGTTCAAATTGTTTTTGAAAGGGTAAAAAACATCGTAGGAAAAGGAGAAAATGCTGGTTACCAGCATTTTCTCCTTTTCCTAAAATGTTTTCCAAAGCCCCATGGAACCCATCACGCAGTAAGAAGACCCGCACAGCCCCAGTATAACAGAGAGGGTTACCTTGAACCATATGCCTAAACTGTATCCAGACAGGGCCGAGAGACATCAGTATCCAGATAGGGCTGACATACAACAGTACCCAGACAGGGCTGACAGAAGAGGCAGACCTAATTAGTATAACTAGTACTCTGCTTGACCGATTATTGTTATCCATTAGATTCTCAAAAGCCCAGCTTAAGTTGTTCCTGCAGACAATATAGATAAAGATTAGACTGCCTTTTGAAGACAGTGTAGATCAAGGTTTATGGCAATTTTTCGCCTCTCACCTCAGATGCATGTGAGAAAAGTAGTCAGTGACTTGGAAAGAAAATTGTGTCAGTACTGGTGTGAGAAAACCAGGAAACAAATGCGTAGGTGCTCTGACCGCCGTGATAATGACCTAAGCTGTTAAAACAGCATTAAACTCCAATACAATAAACAAAAAACAATTTTGAAGACCTGCAGGAAGAAGCCTTTTGAAAACATAGTGGGAAAAGGAGAAAATGCTGATAACCGGCATTTTTTCTTTTTCCCACAATGTTTTCTACCCTCTCAAAGAAAAATCGCATCATCTGAGTCACTTTGAAATTGTCGTCTGCAATTGCTTTCAATTTGGATGGGTCTACAATTTTATCATGTGGTAAAGGGTTAATTGTACAGGGCAATTTAGGACCAATCAAGGGTTAACTTGGGGTCGGTACTCTAGAGGTTGAGCTTGTTGCTTTTAAGATTTCTGTAATGTAAATAGGGCATTAGGAAAGGTAAATGTATGGATAGAAATGAAGTGATATTGTGCATGATTAACTCTACCAAACGACAAAATTTTAGACTTGTCAAAATTAAAAGCATTTGCAGACGGCAATTAAAAGTCGCAAAAATGACTGAAAGGGTAGAAAACATTGTGGGAAAAGGAGAAAATGCTGATTACCAGCATTTTCTCCTTTTCCCACAATGTTTTCAAAAGGCTTTTTCCTCAGGGTCGTTAAAACTCGGATTGTGTGGTAAAGAGTTAAAGGGGGAGGAGGGATTGAATAGATGAATGGAAGTGCCATATGATTTTCGTTTGTTGTACAATTATGTATTCATCTATGTACTGAATTATGAATAGTAACATATAAGTTGGTGTAAATGTAATGTTGGGGCCAAACATTTAGTTATGTGAAATTATATTTTTCAACAAGAATTTAGAGTTATCAAGAAGAATTTGATGGCCGTAAAACGATATGATTGATTGAAAAATGAACTTGGAAGATTCCTTTAATCTTTTGTTTATGAATTAATATCTTGATTTGGGATATCAGATTACATGTAGTTACAGATTGAGAGAAATATTTACTGTGTTGAATTGGTTTTAGCCCAGCATACTTTTCCTCGCAACATTTCCTTTTGAGAAAGAAATAAACAAGGGCAATGAAAATATAAAATAACAGTTTAATGATATAGATTTATGGAATGTATAGATCTAGTAGGTTGTTATCCGTTCTACTGACTTGGTTTCAAATATCTGCATTTATTGTCATTTCTATGCATTTAACTTTTCAACTAAGTGCATTTTGTGTCTTTTCAAAGGAAGACACTTTAGAAACAAGGGGTTTCTCCATGTTTTCACAAGGTGTTTGTGACTGCAACTACATCCATATTCTGTGGAAAGGGGTTTTGCCACCATGTTTTCTATTAAAAGATTGAATGGATATAAAACTTAAAGAAATAATTGGTTGAATCTGTGTGTTAGGTGTTCTTGTTTAAGGAATTTGTTAAGGGTTTTTTTGTTTTTTTTTTCATTTTTGTACAGTTCAGTGCTATGCCTTTGTCAATATGATAGTCATGCTTTGACAAAAGGGGTTATTACACCTCGGTGATGCATTTTACCAGGAAAATTTTCTCATTAAAATGGACCCATTTTGTCAAAAAATCAGCTGAATCATAAGGTAGAATGGTCCTTTGACATGCAGAAAATTGACCGAAAGCACAAGTTTTGACTCATGTCAACCTGCGCACTCTGTGCAGGCTGACCTGGGTCAATGCTTTTTGCAGATGCATTAAGCCCCCTTTCACAGAGCATGGCTCATACCTGTATGTATTTTAGTCTTACATTGATTATATTTTTTTAATTCAGTGTTTTGAAATGTCTGCTGGAAGACAAACAGACATCAAAAAATTATCTATGGGATGTAGTGTGTTAATTTATATGCATTTATATGTTCTTCTAACAAATGTGTTCAATCATTATTGCATTTGTGTTGACATGATTCATCACCATACATGCCATCTTCTGAAACCTATTTGATGTACCATAGGCCACTGAAACTCTAACGGTCTTGTCATGGAATACTATCATTTTCATTGGTGGATCATCAGACATTGTTACTAAAAATAAGACATCAATACATTGGCTCTTTATCTTGTATGGTAACACGATTAAGTTGCTACAAATAGAACACCGGCTCTAATCGTATATTATAACACGATTATATACAGTATAGTGGGGATGCGCCAATGTGCTATTTTTAGTAACAGTGTTCAATGATCAACCAATTAAAATTTCAGTGCCCCGTGAAAGACCAATAGAACTTCAAAGGCCTGTGGATGTACATGCGTTTAAGAAAAATGCCAACCCCTAGTGAGGCTATCATAACTTTAGTTGTGTTTGTAGATGGTGTATTATGTAGGTTTAGATCAGACTACTGGAGAGTGTAATAAGAAATTTGAAATACGCTGTTATATAATTTGCAAGCTATTCGGGCCAAAACGGCCTTGAAATTACGAAAAGCACGCTTTTATTTTTTGTCTTATTATGATTGTTTTATGATAAACTTCCCAGGGGTAAGTTGTTATTCATGCATGTTAATATTTCTCAATGCATTTTAGGCATACTCTGTGAGAAGGGGGTTTAATGAATCTGCAAAAGATACCTGTGCAGCGCAGGCTGACATGGGTTGAAACTTTTTGCTATTGGGATTTTTTTCGGTTTTCGAGTTGGCTGATATAATGCATTGCGTAGATGTACTAGACCTCCTTTTACCATAGAATTGCTCATTTATTTCTATTGTTTGACTGAAAATAATTGATCTTATTGTTTTTTTCATTTCTGGAATGTATCATCTACTGTTATGCATTATGTATAGTTTATAAGTGATTTTCAGTCAATTTCTGAAGTATCACTGGATAAATTAACTTTTACCAAATTCCGTGTTAAAATTACCCGTTGGGAGAGGACTTTTGAAAACATTGTTGGAAAGGAAAAAGAAATACTGGTAGCTAGCGTTTTCTCACTTTCAACAATTTTTCTATCTTTTGATCTACTTGTAATTTGTCGTTTGCAAATGGTTTGAGTTTTGGCAAGTCTGTCGTGCGGTACTGAGTTCAAATACATGAGCAATGCTCTGGCAAAAGGGGACTTAATCCATCTCTGTGATGCATGATACCAAGCAAGTCATCACATGATCATGGATCCATAAAGTCCGTTTTGTCTAACAACTGACTGAATCATGAAGTAGACTGGTCCTTGAACATACAGAAAATTGATCTATAGCGAAAAGTTTCGGCCCAGGTCAGCCTGCGCGGACTGCGCAGGCTGACCTGGGTCGATACTTTTCGCAGATGCATTAAGCCCCCTTTTCACAAAGCATGGCTCATGTCATGTATGTACAACGAAAAGGAAAACTATAAAATATGTTTGTGGTTACACACAAGTCTCATAGTAAAGGTTCCCAAGTTATTAACTGAGCTCATTTCGGAAAAAGAAATCGCTGTATTGTTGGGTTTTTTTTTTTTTCACGAAAACCGCAATGTTTTGTAGCCCTGTCGTCACTGTGTGCCTCGTCTTCAACTTGGGAAAAACCTTTACATTCTCTCATTTGTCTGTCGTCACTGAGAAAATGTACTCCTACTTAACTTGTTGTCAGACAACTTAATTTTAGACTAGTTCAAATTGAAAGACTTTGCAGACGACAAATTGAGTGTGACTCAAATGATGTGGTTTGTTTTTTTAAAGGGTAGAAAACATTGTGGGAAAAAAGAGAAAATGCTGGTTACCCAGCATATTCTCTTTTTCTCGCAATGTTTTCAAAAAGCCCACTTCCTAAGAGTCGTTAAAACTCGAGATTGTGTGGTAATGGGTCAAGGCTAGTAAGCATGAAACGAGGAACTCGTACAACAAGAGCAGATAACCCTGTTGCAATTTTGACATAGTTATGCCCCTTTTATGACTCAGAGAATTTTCACTGAAAAAGCAAAGACAGCTGAGCAATGGTACCCGCATGCGTAGTCTGGATTACCTGCCCCTACCACTACGTACCCTTGTAGTACGGCGGGGTACCAGACTACCGCATGCGCTGCTGTGGTTTGTTTCGTTAGCGACTTGGTCATACACATCGAGTTAAATGTATATTGGTAATAAAACAGTAGTAAGAACAATAAGTCTATTTCAGTTCTGTGTGGATGTTGTTCCAATTTGAAAGATTTAAGTAAATTGAATCCTGCTCTGTGAAAAGTGGGGTTGATGCATCTGCAAACAGTATTGTTCCAGGTCGGCGCAGGCTGACCGGAGTCGAAACTTTTTGCTATGGGTCAGTTTTTCTGCATGTCCAAGGATGATTATACCTCATTATTCAGTCGTTTGTTGGACAAAGCGGATTTTTATGGATCCATATTTATGTGACGACTTGCTGGGTATAATGATATACCCAGATGCATTATACTGCTTTTGCTATAGCGGTGCTCAATTTATTTCTTTGGCGGTTCAGCCATTTTCAGCTGTATTTCAGTTTTATCAGAAATCACAGAGGCCATTTACATGTCAATGTATCGTTGGTGTTTGTTGACCTTTATTCAAGAAAACAGATGATTGGCGCTCTGGTGAAAGGCGGTTTAAGTAATGCATTTCCATGATGCGTTATATCAGGCAAGTCATCAGATAATTATTGATCCATAAAATCCACTTTGTTTAACAGCTAACTAAATCATAAAGTAAACTGGCCCTTTGACCTCCAGAAAATTGACCAATAGCAAAAATGTTTCGACAACGCAGGCTGACCTTGGTCGATACTTGCGGATGTATGAAACCCGCACAGAGCAAGGCTCATTAACTTAAAGGCAACAAGTTACATGTGGCCCAAATGGTTGGGATTCACTGTGAAATGAAAGAAAACATTCTATGTAAAGACAAAAAAGCTGACTATTAGCATTTTGTTCCTTTTATCACCGTATTTTCAAAAGCCTTCCAAAGGCGTATATAAATAAGGGATTGTATGGTAAAGGGTTAATCAATGCTGCACACAACAATCTGTCGAAGGCACTGGTTTTCCTGTAGATTAGGAGTCATAACGTTCTTTAGCAATGACATCGAATGAACTCTGTAACAATTACTATATTGGATCCTAGGTATACAACGAATCTGTTCAGACCTTGGCAAAAAGTCTGAGCAGAGATTCGAACTTTTAACCTCTTGTGTTCGAGCCTCTTGCTTTACAAACTGAGGTATAGGAGCTTTGCTCGCAAATAATACAACAGTGGAGTTGGGGATAACCACTTAGGATATACAGTGAAAACGTAACGAGCAAAAAAATCTATTCTCCCGCGATATTTTCACATGAATTCATGTATTGACCTCATTTATGTTACGAGCAATGTCAAAAGGTCCCTGTGAAATAAGTAAATAGAGATTTTAGCTATACTCGTATGTGCATCTTTATACTTGCTCTGACAAAAGGGGTCCAATGTATTTCCGTGATACATTATATCAAGGAAGTCATCACATACATATGAGCTATGCTCTGGCAAAAGGGGGCTCAATGCATCTCCGTAATGCATAATACCAAACAGGCCATCACATAATTATGGATCAGTAATAGCCACTTTTTTAAACAACCTCCTTAATCACTAGGTAAACTTGTCCTCGAACATACAGAAAATGGACCAGTAGCGAAAAGTTTCGGCCCAAGTCAGCCTGCGCGGACTGCGCAGGCTGACCTGAGTCGATACTTTTCACAGATTCATTAACCTCCCTTTTTACAGAGCTTGGCTCATTGATTCATAAAATCTATTTTATCTAACAACCAACTGAATCATGAGGTAGACTGTCCTTCGACAAGGTTAACCTGCACAGGCTGACCGTATGGTCGATACTTATTGCAGATGCATTAAACCCCGTTTCACAGAGCATGGCGTACTTTTAATAAGTAGAGCATTCTGTATTAGCCGTCTTGTTTCAGGTAAGGTCGTATAAAACCAAATTAAGTTCTTATCAACGGCTGATAACATTGTAACACGAGACTCAAAGAAATCCAAGAACGTGTATAAGTGATGAAATTAATTGATAACTCGAACACAATGAAGTTTCTATAAATAGACATTAAATTCTCGCCTACCAACGCGAACCTTGTCCCTCAGTCTATTGTTGGACAAAACCCTGACCCATGGACAAGCCAAGCTTTTATCTTTACCAAGGCCTCTTAGTCCACATTCGCTATTCTGTCAGTACTTTCAGTACTTTGATTAAAGTTTGGCGGGATTATGGACATCTGAATAGCTTCATCTGAATAGCTTCGTTTAACCCTTTACCACACAATCCCGAGTTTTAACGACCCTGGGTAAGAAGCCTTTTGAAAATATTGTTGGAAAAGGAGAAAATGCTGGTAACCAGCATTTTCTCGTTTTCCAACAATAATTTGTACCCTTAAAAAAAGACATATTTGAATCAAATATATATTTGAATGTCAAATATTTGAGCCATATTTGAATTGTCACCTGCAAGTGCTTTCAATTTGGACAAGTCTACATTTTTGTCGTCTGGTAAAGAGTTAAAGCATTTGGGAGACGACAAAGTAAACATTAAAAAAAGATAAAAGATAATAAAGAACAAAACTATATCAATAACTTGAATCACGGAAACATTTGCACATGTCAAAACAGGGATCGTAAAAGGGATCGTAAATTGGCCAAAACTACCCAATTTCTATCCAGCAGTAGTTCTCAACCCGAGATCTGTCTTCACAAGCAGCCAACCGCCTTCCACATTTGCCAAGCCCCCGTAGCTCAGTCGGTAGCGTACAGGACTTGAGAACAGGAGGTCGCTGGTTCGATCCCCGGCTTGGCTAATTTCTTTCCGAGGATTGATGATAGTCATCGCGTCAGGATTCATTCCTCTCTCACCGCTGACCATTGTTTCGACGATGGTTATGTGGGAAAGCAGCCAGTAGCTTGGAAAGAATATTGTGCGGAGTACTGGTAAAAGAAGCTCCAGGAAAGCATGGATAGGTGCCCTGGCCGCCATGATATAACTGAAATAATGTTTAACGGCGTTAAACAGCATGCAAACAATCAATCAACCCTTCCACATTTGCTACGCCAGTGATTGCGCCGACAGCATTTTGACCGTGTTCAACCTTTAGATGACGGGCTCGCCTACGCTTTTATCAAAGCGACTGATCGAGATAGCAGATAACAGAGCGGTCGACAAACGGTGACATAATTGAATAGTTTGTGATTGACTTGCTCTCCTAATTTGGTCTAACGAAAATCCCGCTGACCTTTGGTATTTTACAGACTACGCATTAGCCCTGTGCTTCAAGAGTGGTTCGTGTTTTCACCCGGTATGTTTAGTGCTAAGCACTGAAGGGGTTTTGCGGATAGTGTTGACCAAGATCAAACTGATCTTGGATCTACACTGTCAGATGGTTTTATTTTTTTTAATCATGTGATCATGTTAACTTGGTATTAACAAATCCGCTGTCCATCGTTATATTACAGACGGTCGCATAACATGGTGCTGGTCTGTTCAGTGTTAGGCACTGAAGGGGGTTTTGCAGACAATGTAGATCAAGATCAGACTGCACAAAATGTGCAGTCTGATCTTGGATCTAAACTTTTAGATTATCTTAATTTTGATCCTTGGATTATCTTAATTTGGTCTACACAAACTCACTGTACACTGTTATAAATTACAGAGTATATTGCATTAACATGGTACTGTATCAGGGAGTTTTCATACTTATTCACATTATATTTAGGCATGGTGAAAGATCCATTATGCAATTTTTGCGGGCAGTATCGATCAAGATCAGACTTCACAGAACGTGCAGTCTGATCTTGGTTCTTCCTAGTCCGAGTTTCTGTGAGATCAATTCAATTTGATCGAGCTAAACCATGCAGTACACTAGTACTTTAAAGACTTTTTTTCTGTTTAACCTTTAACCTTTACAGGAAGCTGTACATAGCTTTCAGGACTTGAGAACAGGTGGTCGCTAGTTCGAATGGCCCAGCTCGGCCAATTTCTTTCCGAGGACTGATGATAGTCACAGCGACATGATTCATTCGTCTCTTACTGCTGATCATAGTTTGGACGATGTGGGAAAGCAGCCAGTGGCTTGGGAAGAATATTGTGCGAAGCACTGGTGACAGAAACTGGAGGAAATCAAGGATAGGTGCCCTGGCCGCCACGATGTATGTGAAGTAATGTTGAAAACGGTTATAAACATAATCAATCAATGAATCGATCGATCGATCAATCAATTAGTTAATCAATCAATCAATCATAGATATAGGGACTACATAAGAAAAGTAGGAAGGTGGTCGTTCAAAGCAGATGGTACTTTTTAAGTACGTTTATATAAGAAGAAATGTAAAATAAAAAAAAAAAGGTGGTCTCTTAAATCAGTTGGTTGCTTAATACATGGTTAATACATGGTGGTTTCTGGCACATGCTCTGACGTAGAAGCAAATTATAATACCCATTAGAAAACTTTTTTCCCATAACACGGTTCATATTTATGATCGTTGTTTATGGTTGTAAACCTTTTCAGTGCCATATGCGAAAACATGATCTTTTGCGGACGGCAAAGATCAAGATCAGACTGCACGGACCGTGCAGTCTGATCTTGGATCTACACCGACCGCTTGTGTAGTCATCCCTCACAGACAGTAATCTTTCTAGGTTTCAGTGGGTTGTATTTTCAACCGTCGAAAGCAGTCCGGTTCATTACATGTGAGCCATGCTCTGGCAAAAGGAGGCTTAAAACCCTTTACCACACAATCCCGACTTTTAACGACCGTATAAAAGAAGCCTTTTGAAAACATTGAGGGAAAAGGAGAAAATGCTGGTAACCAGCATTTTCTCCTTTTCCCACAACGTTTTCTACCCTTTTTCAACCAAATTTCAATTTTTGAGTCACGTTTATTTTGTCGTCTGCAAATGCTCTCAATTTGGACCAGACTAAACTTTTGTCGTTTGGTAAAGAGTTAATCCATCTCCGTGATCCATGGCACCAGGAAAGCTATCATGTACTTATGGATCTATAATATCCACTTTTTTTAACAACCGACTGAATCATGAGGTAGACTGGTCCTTTGACATACAGAAAAATGACCAATAGCGAAAGGTTTCGGCTCAGGTCAGCCTGCGCGGACTGCGCAGGCTGACCTGGGTCGATACTTTTCGCAGATGTATTAAGCCTCCTTTTCACGGAGCATGGCTCATGTGTATTCAGTGCTTAACCCTTTCCCAAACAATGAATTTTAGACTGGTCCAAATGGAAAGAGTTTGCAGACGACAATTCTAAATTTGATGAAAATGACAGAAAGTTCTCCAAAAGGGTAGAAAACACTGTGGGAAAAGGAGAAATTGCTCGTTACGAGCAATTTCTCCTTTTCCTACAGTGTTTTCAAAAGACTTGTACTGCAGACACGTGAAAACCAGGGCTTGTTTGGGAAAGGGTTAAACAGTTAAAGGCCATATAGCTCCCAGGCCATATAGCTCCCAAAAGTAAACAATATAGGTGTTAAAATGAATTCAAATTTATATCATACCTTTGAAATGAATGCAAACTATTTCGAAGATAACAATCTGTTATTGTACGGTCGGACCATATGTTATTCGCTGGCAGAAAAATGAAATCTAAAACAAGGTTAAAAGTTGCCAGGTCACCCTATCTTTTGTTTACTTTTTACCTGATTTTAACATTCATTTTTCTGCCAGCGACTAAAACTTCGAGCGACCGCACAATAACAGATTGTCATCTTCACAATATTTTCCATATTTTTGAATGGTATGATTTAAATTCAAATTAATTTTACCACCCATCTTTTTTTCAGCTATATACGCCTTTAAGCCTTTCCCAAACAAGCCCTGGTTTTCACGTGTCTGCAGTACAAGTCTTTTGAAAACACTGTGGGAAAAGGAGAAATTGCTCGTAACGAGCAATTTCTCCTTTTCCAACAGTGTTTTCTACCCTTTTTGAGAACTTTCTGCCATTTTCATCAAATTTAAAATTGTCGTCTGCAAACTCTTTCAATTTGGACCAGTCCAAAATTTGTCGTTTGGGAAAGGGTGAACTTACTACCCCCCTGATCAAAGATGCAGCAAACGGCTTTGAAACCATCCTTTTCATCCTTAACCTGCTAAATAAGGTAAATTAAACTTTCTATCCAATAGTTAAAAATCTAAATATTGCAAATTCAAAGAAAGTTTTTGTGGGGAAAAATATCTCCTTATCGGACAGTCTAGATCCAAGATCAGACTGCATGTTCTGTGCAGTCTGATCTTGATCTACATTGGTCGCATGCGCGCATTGAGTCGTGCTTAGCAGCCCTAGGGTTAAGTGAATGAGTGTTTTACGCCGCTTTCAATATTATTTCAGCCATATAACGGTGACAGCTCACATATTCATGTTTATCCTAGATTTCACCGGTACTAGGGTAGGGCTCTCAATTGCCTTGCCCAATGATTCTCCCACGAAAAATCCAGTGGATCCAAAGAAGAGATAATCTACAGAATAAAGACTCTGACATGAATACTCTTGAAATCAAAGTTTTTTTGTGTGTCTTTGATTGATGTGTAATGTCGTAATCAACATCATTTCGGTCATATCTTAGCGACCAGTGCAGCTATCCATGCATTCCTTGAATATTTATAATGTTACTTTGCCAGTGCAGCTATCAATGCATTCCTGGAGTTTCTTTAATGTTACTTTTCCTATCAAACTCACCTGACAGTAGATGGTCCCTCTCGTAAGTGTTCGGCGGTGGGAGGGGGAATGGATCCTGTCGCGATAACTTTTGCCAAGCTTCGTAAAAACTTTGATCAAGCTGGCCGAAATTCGAACCTTTGGCCCCTGGATTACTAGCCCTGTATGTTACAGAGTGAGTGACTGACTCGACTGAAAACACTGCGGCATGGTCATGAGCTCCTATTGCTATATAGTTTTAAAAAAACAACAGAGTATTCTACAGCTGACAGCTGTCAAAAAAAGCTTTATGTTAACTAGACAAAACGATAAAATTTTGGACACTGCCATTTGAAATCGGTTGTAGACGACAAATTAAATGTTGTTTAAATTATGAAATTTGTTTTTTCGTAGGGTAGAAAACAATGAGGAATAAGCAGACAATGCTGGTTACCAGCAGACGACATATCAAATGTTTTTCAAGTGATTGAGTATGGTCGGGTAGAAAGCAAACTCTAATAGGGCTGAAAACAATGATGG
Organism: Tridacna gigas; assembly: GCA_945859785.2. NCBI lineage: Eukaryota > Metazoa > Mollusca > Bivalvia > Cardiida > Cardiidae > Tridacna > Tridacna gigas. The sequence goes on along the minus strand of OX244029.2, from coordinate 14,816,966 downwards.
AAAATGAGAAAATGCTGATAACCAAAACTTGGTAAGGCAGAAATCAATCCCCTATCGGTAGAAAACTGTGTGGGAAAAGACGAAATGTTAGAAATTGTTTTAGAAGCCTTTTCTTACTGTCGTCGTGAAACCAGGTCGTTTGGCGAAGGATGAACAAGGGGAAAGAATGCTGGTCACCAGCATTTTCTCCTTTTCCTACCGTATTTTCAGATGCCTCTTTTTACTTTCGAAATTGTTTGATTAAACTGCGCAAAGAGAAAAAAAGAAACCTTGAAACCAGCATTTTCTCCTTTTCCCACAATCTTCTCAGAAGCTTTTCTCGCCTGTATCATTAAAACACAGAATTGTTCGGTAAAGGGTTAATAAACAAGAGGAAAGCTATGTTACTTACCTGGCGATGAGAGATGAATGGTGTGTCGAAAGTAATTCAAGCGAACACTGACGAAACGCTTCATGTGGAAAATTCTTCCGCGATCGGACTAGATTTAACGATAAACATAAATAGGATGTAAGTTTTCGACTGTGTTTCTGCATTCAGATGAGAAAACTCGACAGTTTTTACTTGTGGTGGGCAAAAAGGTGCAATTATTCTTGTGTTGGGGAAAAGTATTATAGAAATGAGGTATACGTTTTCTATTTTCCTATAAATCCTGGTAGAAATGAACATGGGCGTTGATTTTGACAAGAAATCTTGGTTTTTGTTCGCTTATCTCATGGAAATAATTTATTATTCACAGGCACAGAACTTACATCTCACTCCGAACTTTTATCACATCTTTCTGTTTTTATTTATTTTTCAAATTTTATGAGCCATGCTCTGACAAAAGGGGTTTAATGCATCTCCTCGCTGCATGATACCAAGCAAGTCATCACATGATCATGGATCCATAAAATAGATTTTATGTAACAACTGGCTGAATCATGAGGTGAACTGGTCCTTGGACATGCAGAAAATTGACCAACAGCAAAAAGTTTCGGCCTAGGTCAGCCTGCGCAGGCTGACTTGGGCCATTGCTTTTTGTATATGCATTAATCCCCCTTTTCACAGAGCATGGCCCAATTATTATTTATGCGTCTTCCACACTAGATCTATCTCATTGCGTAGGAGCAGACGAGACTTTTTTCAGCGACATCTACGTGGCTAGAAGGCCTACTTGTAACCTAAAACCCAAGAAAGATGTAAGTGGGTGAGGCGTCGGCGTTATTTGACATAAATACTGTTGATTCACTGGTTTTATGGTATTCTACGCCGCTTCCAATATTATTTCAGTCACACCACGCGTCCTAGGTTTCACCAGTACTAGGCTAGGGCTCTGAAGTGTCCTACCAATTGAAACCCTTCGAGAAACTTGGTGCTTCCATTTAAGCTCAAACCTGAGGCCTCCAGGTTACGAGTCCTACACTTTACCACTGAGCCACGCAGGACTCCCAAGTACCGTAAAAAGTGACGTAAAACACTACATGGCATGTAAAACAGGTGTAGATCAAGACAAGACGGCAGTGACGTTCAGGCTGATCTTCGAAAACTCTCTCTGCTGAAGACATTATAAATCTTTCACCGTTTTCCGAAATTCCGATTTTTTTCCCTAAGGATAGTTAAAACTAGAGATAGGTATGGTAAAGGGTTAAAGCAGTCATCTAGATGCGGTAAAATGCGATGTGGTCATAACCTAATCATTTCTCTTGCCGACTACCCGGATGAGCCCCGGTAGCGCAGTCGGTAGTGTACAGGACTTGAGAACGGGGTCGCTGGTTCGAATCTCAAGCTTGACCAATTTCTTTTCGAGGACTGATGAGAGTCATTGCGACAGGATTCATTCCTCTCTCACCGCTGACCATTGTTTCGACGATGGTTATGTGAGAAAGCTGCCGGGAGCTTCGGAAGAATATTGTGCGAAGTGACCGGTAACAGAAACTCAGGAAAGCACGGATATGTGCACTGGCCGCCGCGATATATACCTAACTGAAATAATATTGAATCAAAGGACTGATAGTCCTGAGAGTCGCCTGGAGGGCAATGGGTTAGAACTGTTCACCCTTTTCTGTTCAAATCTGTTAAAAGCATTCAAGATAGAAAATAACTTAACCATAAGACAGTATTATATGCAAGCATATTTCTTCGTTGTCATCCTAAAGTTGCAAACATTTAGGCACCAGGAACAGGTTTAAAAAGTTCAAAGTCTCTTACCCCGGGTGACTTCATTTAACAAACGATTTTCAAAAGGTAAAATCATTACAAAACAAGTCATTCGTTAAAATGATATCCACCGCCGAAAAAAAAAACATTTTTTTTTTTTAGATAGAAACATAATTATAAGGGGTATCGTGTTTTGCATGTAAATGGCATTTTTGTCATTGGTGAAAATATACATTAAGCCCCCTTTTTCCATGACACGGTATTTCATTAAATAAAAACAAATACTGATTGTCTGTGGCTTATGATAAACAATATAAAGATGAAGTTTCATAAAATTTTGTCCAGTAGTTAAAGAGATATTGATCCATAATGGAAATATACATCAAGCCCCCTTTTTCCATGACACTGCATTAAAAACAAAAACAAAATAAAACAAAACAAGCAGACCGGAGGACATCAAGCCTCCTCTTTCCATGAAAAGGCATTACATTTAAAAAAAAAAAAAGTATATCGGCGGACTATCATGAGGAACACATGTTTGAAGTTTCATTAACTTCGTCAACGAATTAAGAATATATCTGTCTGGATGGACGGAAGATCGGACCGATGAACAGACAACATGAAAACTATATCCCCCCCCCCCCCACCCCGAAATTCAGCGGGGCGTAATAACTGTCGAAGTTCCATCAATATTTACAGTTCCTTCCCAGCGTAACAATGCCTGTAAATCAGGCTTCTGGGTCGATAAAAATGTTTTTCTAGCGCAGAAACTGGGTGATTTAACTTACATGTATATCTTAATTCTTACACATATTGCTAAAACAAATATTCCAAAAAATTTCAGTAGAACAGGGCATACATTTTCTCTCCAGATTTAGAACAAGTTGTTTTTGTATGACACAATTTTTCTAAAATTGGACCATGTGGTTATACATATATCTGTTAAATTGAATAATTGTCCTTTCCAAATACAGGATGCTAGATATGAAATTTGGGTGTAATTGCTTATACAGTTTCAGAGGCCGTGATTTTGAAATGTTACTACTCAGTTCTGAAGCTTCTGTAAAGTTTATAGAAACAGAGCAGAACCACTTGAACAATTTTACAAGAGGGCCATTTAGGCAACATTAGTATGGAACTCAACTGAAGTTTGTCTTTTGGTACAGGATCTAGTGACATACTTTTAGACCAAAATTGCCCTTTTGAAACTCACCCATATCTAATCTAAGCAGTCTGACAAAGTTTCGTGAGTATTGGACTGAACATAAATGGATTCTACAGCACTAGATCTATTACGGTTTCGTCTGATTTGACCTAGTGACAACCTTTTTCTTTTAAACCCAGGTGACCTACTTTCAGTTTTGTCAAAAATTATTATTGAGACAAACAGCTGGGCAATTTCATGATCATTGGACTGAAATGTAGCCTCTGGAGCACACACAAATATTTGACTCAGTAATCTACGGTCCTTTGGAAATAATTTGTTTTTGTTGTTGTCCGGGTTCAAGTTTTGTCCACAGTGGACTCTAGAAATGTGGCTGCTACAGCTCAAGAAAAACAATATAACCCAAAAGCATGATCATCAGCCTTTTAACTTTGTCTGCGTGTTATAACGGCCCAGGAATTAGTACTGCTTCCACACCAATTGAAAATTGTAGAGATCTACATGTGTATTGCTTTGGTGTAAACTTCATATGTTTGCGATTAGCTCTAGTACCCTGTACAACAACCCTTTACAAGATTACAAACACTCCAATAAAGACCTTGTTGTTCGAGTGGGTTAACATTGACCTATTCTATTATATTTGAAATATAGTGAAGTAAAAGTCAAGTTCTCAGATTGCTGGGAGTTAGAACTGCGTAGTTTCAAGTCGAATTCCCGTGTGACTTCATATTTTGGCAGTTACGAAAGCACTTTTCGTTCTGACACCGGCACTAATAAATTGTTTCATAAATACTAGATCTAGGTTAATCGCACATTGAAAAAAAAAAAAGAGCAGACTTTGACAAATTCACCTCTTTAAAAACGAAAAACAATTAATTGAACACGGTAAACTTTAAAACACTCTCTGCATGGGTCGGTGAGGCGCTAGGTCGGTGTACTCTGAAAATAAAGGCCGCATCAGCGACTGATTCATTCACAAATATGTAAATTTATAGAGAATTCCGTGGTGCACATGACGTTATACGTCACGTGATTATAAGATCTATATTTGTCACACAGCTACATTCCAGAAAGCACCTGCTAAGCGATGACTTGGTGCAGTCTTGAACCGTGCGCATTACATACGCTATTGTACGATCTCTGCTTGTGCACCTAGAATATGGGTGTGCAAAGTAGTTGATGTCTAGAATAAAAAGCTCTGAAGAAGCAACGTTTAAGAATGTCTAAGAAGGCAACGCAACCATTCCAAGTCGTTATAAATTTGTTCAAAAAAATTAGCCTACTTTTGGGAAAAATCTCCATTGAAAGCTTCCACGTTAACTCGGTATCGCATTTCTCTTTCCGATCATAGGTTGAATGTTGGATTGAAATAAGACTTGCAATTACGGACAGATTGTAAGATTTAGAGTGTGCGTCTAATGGGTAATTATCAAACCTTTTTTCACTGAGAACTGTCCACAAATAGAAGCGTGCCGTAGTGAAGACGTTTGTCGTCGAAGAGTATTTTGCAGTGTGTTCGCAAACTTATTCAGTTCACGACGGCTATTTTTAGATACATACATAATGCGCTATTTTAAGAGATGATGTCTCTGTAAGAGATAGGCTATCGTGTACCTTGTCGACGAAATGATTTTTCAAAGGCTTAAACCGTTAAAGAGCTCAGTCTTTATAGACACATTCATTATCACAAAAGCACAATTGTAAGTGAATTACTACAGAAAAATTGGGTTGTTTACCGAATAATTAGAAAACTATGTTTTATCTCGTAAACCGGAACTTGGGACAGGAAGCAGTACAAGGCCGGAGGTATGCTTACGTCACCCCATAGATCAAGATGATAACAATGAGAGCCTGGTTGCTACGCAACCAGGCGACTCAAAAATGGCGTTAAACACCATAAAATCAATGAATTAATCACATTGCCGACAAACCTGTTGTTGACCATACTCGGACTGCATTCGGCAAATGTCGAGTGATCTCGCGAACGAATTCGTTTTATTACGGATTCGGCTGAATGGTGACGAGTGACTATGTTTGCCTGCGTTCCCCGTTATCTTGGGCCAACTACAGTAGTATTTGTATAACTTGACCGAACATCTACGAGCGTAACATATAATAATCCCAATCAATTTACTGTGTATTTAAAAATTTGTGTAGGAAATATCATAAAAATATAACAACAGCTTGTCTGACCAGGATATTTCTTCCCACACTGTTTTATTGTACCTACTTCCCAAGTGATAAAGTAATATCAAAACAGTTTAAGGCCACAAGCTTTTCTTCCACGCTGTTTTATAGTTCGGTCTTTTTTTTTCAGTTAACCCTTTCCCAAATAAGCCCTGGTTTTCACGTGTCTGCAGTACAAGTCTTTTGAAAACACTATGGGAGAAGGAGAAATTGCTCGTAACGAGCAATTTCTCCTTTTCCCAGTGTTTTCTACCCTCTTCGAGAACTTTCTGCCATTTTCATCAAATTTAAAATTGTCGTCTGCAAACTCTTTCAATTTGGACCAGTCCAAAATTTTTCGCTTGGGAAAGGGTTAAGAAATAAATGAGCCGTACTCTGAAGAAAGGTTTTATGCGGCTGCAAAATGTTTAAGTCTTTGGTCAACCCGTTCCCAAACGACAAATTTTGGACCGGTCCAAATTGAAAGAGTGTGCAGACGACAATTTTAAATTTGATGAAAATGGCAGAAAGTTCTCAAAAAGGGTAGAAAACACTGGGAAAAGGAGAAATTGCTCGTTACGAGCAATTTCTCCTTTTCCCACAGTGTTTTCAAAAGACCTGTACTGCAGACACGTGAAAACCAGGGCTTTTTTGGGAAAGGGTTAAACCCTTCCGCAAGTGACACGATACCGGCGTTATATCATACCATTAAACTGGCAGCCTGTTATCGATCTTCGTATCAACGTCTATTGGACGGTTACGGGAGATACAACGGGTACCAGTTTATTATACCATTAGCAGTGTTTGTATAACTTGGCCGAGCATTTAGGAGCATAACATAGAGTAATTCCCATGCAGTTTTCTGTTCCTTTCGTGTAGGAAATGTCATAAAATATAACAACAGCTTGTTTGCCAAGGAAGCTTCTTCCCACAGTTTTATTGTTTCTACTTTATTAGTGACACATAGTAATAAATATTAAACCAGCGTACAACCATAAACTTTTTCCCACGCTGTTGTATACATGTAGATCATATACCTTCTGCGAAAACTGGGTCATACTCTGTGAAAAAGAGGTTTAATGCATCTGCCAAAAGTATCCGCCCAGGTCAGCCTGCGCAATCCACGCAGGCTGACCGGGGTCGAAACTTTTTGCTATTGGTAAATTGTTCTGCCCCATGATTCAGTCGGTTCTTATACAACACGGAACGATATTCTGCATGTATAATGCATTACAACGATGCATTAAAGACCCTTTTCCCAGAGCACCCCTCAGTTTTTTTTTTTTTTTTTTTTTTTTTTTTTTTTTTTTTTTTTAGCCGTGCTCTGTGAAAAGGAGGCTTGATACATCTGCAAAAAGTATCGACCCAGGTCAGCTTGCGTATTCCGCGCAGGCTGATCTGGGGCGAAACGTTATGCTATCAGTCAATTTTCTGCATGTCCAAGGACCAGTCTACCTCATGATTAAGTCGGTTGTTAGACAAAATAGATTTTAAGGATTCATTATTTATATGATGACTTGCTTGGTGTAATGTACATGTATCACGGAGATGCATTAAACCCCCTTTTTGCCAGAGCTTGGAACATTTATTTAATATCAAATCAGCTTTACAGACCCCGACTAGGCTCAAGTGTGTGTCAAGCTGCGGCCTAGGCGTACAAACTGCTTCGCAGCAGCTCTTATCAATCGTAGCCGAGTTTTTATACCCAAGTTCACATTCCTTCTGAACAAATTGAGCAAATGGTAAAAATATTGATAAGGACAATACGGATATCATATATAGTACTCGAAATCAAATAAGTTGTAAGTCGGCATATTCCGTGAACATACTTCGGTAAGACTCGTCTGCCTTCTTAACTCCTGATGTTAGATGTACATGTAGTTACAGACCAGGCCGAGAGTGACGAGTGCTATCCGACCTTAGTAAAACCACATTATACGGAGCTTAACGTAAACGTACGAAGAGTGTGCCGAGGTATACGTCCCAGATAAATATCGCCACACAATTACATGTAATTTGTTACAACAATGATTTAACAGTATTTTCAGACTACAGGTAGACAACTTGACCTGCAAGACACACAGACACGTCATGCACTGTATGACGCAAACAGGAAAAGGAATTAGATCTACGTCATACAAGCAAGGAACATTTGAGCCATGCTCTGTGAGAAGGGAGGTAATGCATTTGCAAAAAGTACCGAACCAGGTTAGCCTGCGCGTTCTGCGTAGGTTAACCTGGGTCGATACTTTTTGCTATTGGTGAATTTTTCTGCATGAGTGAATTTTTCTGCATGCCATAGGATCATTCTACCCCATAATTCAGCCGTTTGTCAGACAAAATGTATTTTATGTATCCATAATTATATGATGACTTGCTCGGTATAATGTATTACGGAGATGCATTAAACTCCCTTTCGCCAGAGCATGGCTCATATATGGCGTGCAACACACGAAAAGGGGCCTTCGGACATATGCGTAAGTGTGTCGTCCCAGATCAGCCTGTGCAGTCCGTATTGACTAATCCGAGACGACACTTTCCGTTCGTATGTGATTTTCTGTCTCACGAAAGTCTACCGTATGACAAATATTATGTAGTCGTAAAGTGCCGTCTCGGATTAGCCTGCGCGGACTGCGCAGGCTAATTCGAGACGACACTTTACGCAAATGTCAAGTCTCATTTCGCATGTTGCGGGCCATATAATAGAAAGAAATGGAAATGGACAAAAGATCCTGATCTAACTCACCGCAAATGAAACTTAAGTTCTGATAGTCACTGTAAGAATTGAAAAAAAAAAAGGATTGTCGGTTTTAAATGAATTCGGTTAACTGTTTCCGTTACCGACGGCAGTGTTTGGTTTGGTTTGTGTTTGAGTTTGACGCCATTTTAACAGCTCAGGTCATATCATGGCGGTCAGTGACGCACCCATATGTTTCCTTGCTTTCTCACACCAGTACTGACACAACTTTCTGTCCAAAGCCACCGACTACTTTTCTTAATGCATCAGAGGTGAGAGGCGAAAAATCGCCGGAAAGAAAGTTTGCCTCAACCGGGTATCGAGCCCGTAACCAGCAGGTCACGAGTCGGATGCGCTAATCACTGAACTACCGGGGCGGGCGACAATTCTTGTCTTATATAGATCACTTTTGGAAATGTTGTGGCTTAAGGAGTAACTTCTTGTAGCCTTTTTCCTTTTGCCATAATGCTTTTTTTTTTTTTTCACCCCCAGATATATCCAGAAATAGAGAAATTTGCAGACGGCACAGATCAAGATCAGACTGCACAGAACGCGCAATCTAATCCTGGATCCATATCTTGCGCTTGTATAGTCAAGCCTTTGAAATGAAACCCTTATCAGTGTTTTATATCTTCAACCGTCAAAGAAGTAGAGTTTATATAAGCCCTACTCTTTGAAAAGGGGGTTTAACACATCTGCAAAAAGTATTGACCCAGGTCAGCCTGCGCAGTCCGCGCAGGCTGACCTGGGTCGAAACTTTTTGCTACTGGTACATTTATTTTAGCATGTAAAAGGACCAGTGTACCTCAGGAGTCAGTCGGTTGTTAGACAAAAGTAGATTTGGGCCATGCTTTGTGAAAAGGGGGCTTAATGCTTCTCCCTGATGCATGCTACTAAGCAAGTCATGACTGTATCAAACATCCTTAAAATCCGTTGTGTTACAACCTACTGATATCATGAGGTAGACAGGTCCTTTGACATGCAGAAAATTGACCAAAAACAAAAAAGTTTCGGCCCAGGTCAGCCTGCCCGGACTGCGTAGGCTGACTGGGGTCGAAACTGCATAGCTCATTGTATGAATTCATCGTTAAGTGATAGCTTACTTTGTACAATGCATCACGGAGATGCATCAAACCCCCTTTTGCCAGAGCATGGCTCACATATTTGACGCTGAAATAGTCAATTACGTTGCATGTTTGTTTCGTTTTTTTTTTAGTTAAGAAATAAATGAGCCGTACTCTGAAGAAAGGTTTCATGCGGCTGCAAAATGTTTAACTCTTTGGTCAACCCTTTCCCAAACGACAAATTTTGGACTGGTCCAAATTGAAAGAGTGTGCAGACGACAATTTTAAATTTCATGAAAGTGGCAGAAAGTTCTCAAAAAGGGTAGAAAACACTGTGGGAAAAGGAGAAATTGCTCGTTACGGTTTTACACTTACCTGCGGACAGAGATTTGGACTCGTCCATATTGAAGCCAATGCAGAAGACAGATGAAGTTTGGCTCAAACGATGGATTTGGTCTGTGAACGAGCATTATGGGAAAAGGAGAAAATGGAGGTTACCAGCATTCTCTCATTTTCCCACGATGCTTTCAAAATTTCAGATTTACCCATATTAAGAGCATTTGCAGACGACAAATAGAATTTGGCTAAGACGACGGATATGGTCTGTGAAACAGAAGAAAACACTGTGGGAAAAGGTAAAACTCTGCTGGTTACCAGCGTTAAAACTCTTGATTGTGTGGTAAAGGTTTAAATTTATGCTTCTGCTCAAGAATATACAGGGAACTTTTTATGTCGGGTAAAATAAACAAAACAAGTAGACAATATCAAATAGATTCAGTATTATAAACAAACATTTGAATGAACTATTCGGTTTGATCCTTAAGCTGCTAAGCGCGACTCACTGACCTTTTTGCAAACAATGTAGATCAAGATCAGACTGCACAGAACGTGCAGTCTGATCTTAGATCTCCACTGTCCGATAAGGACAGTGCCCAATTTTCCCCCAAATGTACATTTGAAATAGCAAATTTAGGGTTTTACTATCAACTTGAAAGTTTCATTTCACTTATTAAGCAGGATAAGGGTTAAATGCTGTTTACAAACAAATCGCAAAGTTTTAGTGTACTGTTACATAGTTTTAGATACGAGTTCAGAGGTCAATTATTCATCGAATAACCTTTGATTTTATCTCAGTAATTTGACCGTAGCTGATTGTTTCTAACCAATACAGCATGTCAGACGAGTCAGACGAATCTGGTAATGAAATTCCATTGGATAGACGGTCACGTGACAAAAGGGCACCTGAAATCTATTCAAAGAGCGACGATGAAGTGGATAAACGATCAACAAAGAGCCGTAGAGATGGTGTCGGTATCGGCCGAAATCCGCTCTCTCAGTCGATGCGAGAAAACAAGACTGGTTATCTAGCTTTAGAAGAAATTCAAAAAAAGAAAAGTCCGCTGTCACAGTCAATGGTTGAAGATTGGCCGCGCGGACCGTACTGCAAGATGAAACAGTGGAATTCTATGGACTCTGGAGAGTCAGACATGGAGTGTAGTCGTAAAAATATGCCATTTGCAGGATCTATTAAACGGAAATTACGGGTAAGTTTTGAATGAGTTCTTTGTCTGTCTGTCTGTCTGTCTTCATCTTTTTCTGTAGAATTAGAGTTTGCTAGTTTCTAAAATGTATCTTTGAAACCGACTTAATGTTTAATTGATTAATCAGCTGTGAGAGAGGAATGCAACCTGTCTCGATGATTATCATGAAGCCTCGGAAAGAAATTGGCCGAGCTGGAGACTCGAACCAGCGACTCCCTATATGCTACAGAATGCGCTAAAGGGGATCAGCTATCGACTTCATAACATGATGCAAGCGATTGTGAATCGTATCTCTGGACATAAATCCGGCTTTTATTGGTTTAGTATGTTAGGTCGCACGGAGAGAGGGATGCGGGCAACGCACTGTCGCCCCAAGCTCGTCGCTAGCCAAATGTTAACTAGGCATACTTTGCTACTCTCGGCACAATCTGTCAAATAATGTTTTCACATCAGAACTTCTATATATGAGCCATGCTCTGTGAAAAAGAGGGCTTAATGCATCTGCGAAAAGTAACGACCCAGGTCAGCCTGCGCTGTCCGCGCAGGCTGTCCTGGACCGAAACTTTTCGCTCTTCATCAATTATCTGTGGGTCAAAGAACCAGTCCACCTTATGATATGGTCGGTTGTTAGACATAATGGTTTTTATAGATCCACAATCATAATGATGTCTTGCATCACGGAGATGTATTAAGCCCCCTTTTGCAAGAGCGCGGCGCGTATAATTTTTACATAAAATTTGCGTCACTTGCAAGATCCAAAAATTGCACATGATGTACTCATGCGATATAGCATAGTAAGGGGGCGTAAGGATCTGTTTTATATATGGGCCATGCTCTGTGAAAAGGGGTTTTAATGCATCTGCAAAAAGTATTGACCGATGCCAGACTGCGCGGTCTGCCATGGGTCGAAACTTTTTGCTATTTGTAAATTTTCTGCATATCCAAGGACCATTCTACCTCATGATTCCGTCAGTTGTTGGCCAAAAAATGGATTGTATGGATCCATAATCATATGACAACTTGCTTGGTATCATGCACCACGGAGATGCATTAAACCCCCGTTTTCCAGAGCATGGCTCATATGTATTCAGTTAGTGAGCCACTCCCGTATCTATTTGTATACGTGTTTCCGGAGCTCGTTCTACACACCACAGCAGAAAATTACATATCTCACCTGGGGCTCCAGGTAGATTTATGGAAGGATGGTTAATAGTTTTCGTGCAGAAATCTCGAAAAACTACCAGACCCCAAGAGTGAATTTTCATGGAATACTTCCCTTGGAAAGTTCACTTGAATTATTGGAATTTGGCGCTTTTACAAACTGTTCTCCACGAAACTTTCTCGACAAATCTATACCGGTCAGTCGATACATCGAAATAACTTGGAGCAAGGCTTTGCTTGCTTTTCTTTCGCTCACTAAAAAACCGAAAACAGTCATTAGACCTACGCCCAAAACATAAGTTTAAAGGAGTCGTCTTAGAATTGAGCAATGCTCTGTGAAAAGGGGGCTTAATGCATCTGCGAAAAGTATCGATCCAGGTCAGCCTGGGCAGTCCGCGCAGGCTGACCTGGGCCGAAACTTTTCGCTATTGGTCAATTTTCTGTATGTCAAGGGACCAGTCTACCTGATGATACAATCGGTTGTTAGACAATGAATTCTATGGATCTTTAATACTGTGATGACTTGCTTGGAATAATGCATCACGGAGATGCATTAAGCCCCCTTTTGCCAGAGGATGGCTCAATTATTGATAACCATCATGCATCAATCTTTTTAGCGTCATAGGCACATAGAGGCTTTTGAAGACGGCAAAGATCAAGATCAGACTGCACGTTCCCTGTAGTCTGCTCTTGACCAATACTGTCCGGTTGTTTTGTCAAAGGTATAGGATACAAATCTTTCTGGATTTCAATGGATTGTATCTTCAGCCGTCGAAAGAGCTCGAGTTTATGTACTTGGCACTGAAAGGGTTCGTGTAATTTTTTTTTTTTTTTGTTTGTATGGTGTCTAACGCCATTCTCAGTTATATCGCGGCGGCCAATACACCTATCTATGCTTGCCTTGAGTTTCCTTAACTGCACAATATTCTTCCGAGCCACTGGCTGCTTTGCAACATGACCATAGTCGAAAATGTGAAATGAAATTGTTATGAGTTAAGTACACAAATACAAGTAAAAGTAGCCTAATATTTATGGCTAAAGCAGAAATTGCTCGTTATAAGCGAATTATCCTTATAGCTCACCGTTCTCAAAACTCGTGAAAAGACAATCATATGTCATCTGCATGTATCATCTTGTTGGGCCACATGGCAGGAGTAATATAATTCTTGGTATTTGCACTTTTTTCGGTTGCAGTGTGATAGAAATTATCGTTCTACGAAGGAAGTTGCGGTACTACTTTCTAGTGCGACGATAGGTGTAGTTGACGGTAAATCTCCGTGCATTTCCGGTTGCAGTCTACAGCTTGATTAAAAATTAGACACGATTATATATTTGTGCACTTTTGATGAAAGTCAAAGGGTGTCTTTTGTTTCTTTCTCTCTGTTGCACACCTCAGTTGTGCCATGCTGTAGCAAAAAGGGGTTTAAAGCATATCCGTGCTGCAAGATACCAAGCAATTCTTCACATAATTATAGATCCATTTTGTCTAACAATCGACTGAATCAAGTGGTAGAATGGTCCTTGGACATGCAGACAATTTACAATTGGCAAAAAAGTTTCGATCCATTTCAGTCTGCGCTGACTGCGCAGGCTGACGTGGGTCGATACCTTTTGCAAATGTATTAAACCCCCTTTTCACAGAGTATGGCTCATAAATTTTGCCTATAATAATCTATTTCTACGTTATTTCTGAACCAGTGGCAACAAGTTTCAATTGGTAAAAATTTAAAAAAGAAAAGATTTTTTTCTTTTGTCTTTTACATGTGTTTTCCAAACTGTGTTTTTCTTTACTTTCAGCGAAAACCTACGAAACGTTTCGACAAGGTCGAGGATAGTTACGGAAACGACACGGAACAATACGAACAGATTCGGCAGCGCGTGTTAAAAGAACGCGCTGTAGTTAACGCCATAGAAGCTTTGCAGGAGCGTTGGCGAATGATAATGTTCATGTATAATGACTGTATTGAACTGAACGAAGGCAGAAAAGACCGGGAACACAGAAAATTGACAGTTAAACGACAGCTGGAACTAATGTTTATAATTTCTGTGTTTTTCGTAATGTGTATCCCTATAACAGTCATAATGGTGCTCATTTGCTGATAGTGACATTTTGTTAATCTTTTAGTTTGTTTCTTTGTTTGTATAGTGCTTAACACCGCTTCAAACATTATTTCGGTTATATCGCGGTCGCCACTGCACCTACATCCATCCTTTCCTGGAGTTTCTTATGCCAGTGCTACGCACAATAATTGATTCTTCCCAAATCAGTGGCTGTTTTCCGACATAACCATCGTCCAAACAATGATCAGCGAAGAGAGAGGAATGAATCCTGTCGCAACGACTATCATCAATCCTCGGAATGAAATTGAGCCCTTGGTCTCAAGTCCGGTGCGCTACCAACTGCGCTACCGAGGCTGGGCTTGTTAGTCTTGAAGAGCTCTAAATAAATAAAATAGGCCAATTCAATTAATGTGGAAGACAACATAAACCCTGTATTAGACGACTAAACTTTTGACTCCTCCAAATTAAAGCACTTCCAGACGGCTACATCGTGGGTTTGAAAACAATGTAGGAAAAGGAGAAAATGCTGGCAGACCAGTAGTTTCTCCTTTGCACTCGATGTTTTCAAAGGCCATCTTCGTTGGGGTCATTGAAATACGGGATTGTTTGGCGAAGGGTAAGTGTAATTTAATGGCCGTATAGCCGTCAGGCATTTCTCTGTTTTTTCTCTTGATGGAACGACAAATTTTCAGACTGGTCCACTTTAAAAGTATTTGCATACAGCACATAAAATGCGGATCAAGTAATAAAATTTGTCTTTAAAAAGGTAGAAAACATCGTTGGAAAAGGAGAAAGTGCTATTTACCAGCATTTTTTCCCTTTTCGAACCGTGTTTTTAAAAGTCTTCTCTATTAGGGTCGTTAAAACTCGGGATTGTGTGGTAAAGGATCAAGGTAAACCTGAGCACGATGTTTTAAACAGGACAGATACATAAGACAGCTACCGGTTAGAAATGCAAAGAGCTTCATTTTCTAATATGACTACAACACAGATAGACCAAAATTTACACTTTACACTGTCTACGGCCATAAACGTTACTGTAAGCGATATGAAAAGAAAAATAACTAATGGAGAAAAAAAAAAGGGTGAAAAATCAAAAGTCTACAGCACACGGATAAAAATGATTTACAATGGTTTTTTCTGACCTGCCGGTACAACTTCTAAGGCATCCTCAGGTCAGTGTCCGTATTTGGATATCTTCGGAAAATGCTTCTGATGCATGACTTTGCCTTTTGTTAGGCTGTTTTAAAGACTGTTTGTAAATTGAAAGGTTTGTTGATGTAGCTTTGTTGAACGGCGTCGACTTTACAATGCACGTTGTGAAAATTCGAATCCTAGAACGAAATTGAATTCTCGCAAAATTCTTTAATTTTCTCCGAGAGAGTCTGGGAATCGTGCGGCCTCATTTTGGTCTACACTCTCCGTGTAGAATTGGAAAGACGTGAGAATATTGCGACAAGAGGTGTGAAAAGTAATGGTAAAGAAAAAAAGTTAAGCCCCACTAAATGGGTACTCCTTAACTTTTACCTCTGGTCCCGTCCTGTCCCTTTTACCTTTCCCTCAATACAGAGAGAGTTCCGTACCAAAGAAAATGGGTTCGGACCAATCAAAGAGATTAAGTCGAATACACGAATCACAATACTAGTTATCTGCTTAAAGTCAGGAAGAAAAATTATAACGACTTAACGTACTGGCATCAGTTGGAGTAATTCAACTCATAACCCAATATTTCAGATATTTTTCTAAACTAAAGGTATGGACAAAAAAAAAACCAGGATACTTACCGTCCGCGATATGAAAAGAAGAAAACACAAAATGATGACGGGAAGAAAAAGAGGGGAAAAAAATCAAATGTCTAAAGCACCCGGTATTCCCAGGCGGTCACCCATCCAAGTACTAACCGGGCTCGACCTTGCCTAACTTCGGTGATCGGACGAGAACCGGTGTTTTCAACGTGATATGGCCGTAGACATGTCAGAATGGACATTTTAGTCTATTTATTTTGTAGTCATACATGAAAATGAAGCTCATTGAATTTCAGACCTTTATCTTTCTGACTTTTAGGCTTGAATTTGAACTTTAAGCAACAGTAAATCCAAACATACAAATGAACTAATCTTATAACAGGAAAATGTTTAAAGCTAAAAAAGGGGAGTAACCTACCGTCTGCCAATACATTAACATACGTAGAGTTATCGTTTTTTCCTGAATTATGTACTCCCTCTCTTAGGCTCGACCTACACGTTCTTGTCAAACTGTCTCTTTAGATACATCCCCACCTTACTTATAAGCCAACTCTTATAATTCTTAGTAATGTTATAGAGTTCCCGTGTATGAGATATCAACCACGTGTAAACAATTCGTGTCAGAAAATCCTTTTTTGCTACACTGAATATGGAGTGAAAATCACAACTTTGACTCTCTACTGCTCTTTGATTGGCTAACCCAGAGTTTTGCCGTTTGTTTCTTTGTGATATATAAGGTTCGTGGCTTCACAAAAGGTTTAAAAAAAGGAAGAAGATAGCAACTAACCGTTGGCGTCTTCTGCTCTTCCATCTCAAACACAAATACCCACGCAAAATCTCAACCGAAAAAGCCTTGTTCGGTTGCAGACCCTGTTCCTTGATGTGGTCACAGGCAGCAAATAGTTCCCCAAGATATAACAAAATTGCACCCAGTTTCCACAAAAATAGTCGAATAATCATCCAAATAAGCATTTCTCACTTTTCTTTCTTTTTCCAACCAATAAAACAGAGCATTAAAAAATTGCTTGCTGTCAATTTTTAAAATGGGACTACCTTCGACTACTACGACCCGGAAACTTTTCGGTGTGGTAATCAGACCGTTTGCGTTGGCACAAATTGCAATACCAACGATTCATTTTAATTCAGAGTAACACAGAATAATGAGTTTAACCGTGTTGAAATAACAGCACGTTTTTTTAAACCAGTCACAAAGTAATCTAGCCAGCCAGACACTGAAGTTCCGGATATAAGCCCAAACATCAGATGAAAAAGAAACTCAGTGGATACTTACTGTTTAAGATAAGGGGCCGGGGACAGGAGAGGGGAATACAATATAGAGAAGTGGTGAAAAAATAAAAAAGTCTACAGCACCCAGCATTCCCAGGCGGTCACCCATCCAAGTACTAACCAGGCTCCACGTTGCTTAACTTCGGTGATCGGACGAGAACCGGTGTTTTCAGTGTGATATGGCGGTAGACACTATGAAGTGGAAAATTTACGCCTTTCAAAAGAAACGAACCTCGCAATAGTATTTGTACCTTCCGGTCTTGGTTTTGAACATTGCAAGACATTCAAGCCTTACACAGAAAAAATGTACATGAAAAGCTTTTATTTCTATAAACAGCTACAAGTGTACATTTTTCCTACGACTGTTTCTAAATACGGATTTAAAAAGCCGTGACTTTTGTTTGTATGGTAATGCGATGATTTACAATGGTTCTTTCTGACCTGCCGGTACAACTTCTAAGGTATCCTCAGGTCAGTGTCCGTATTTGGATATCTTCGGAAAATGCTTCTGATGCATGACTTTGCCTTTTGTTAGGCTGTTTTAAAGACTGTTTGTAAATTGAAAGGTTTGTTGATGTAGCTTTGTTGAACGGCGTCGACTTTACAATGCACGTTGTGAAAATTCGAATCCTAGAACGAAATTGAATTCTCGCAAAATTCTTTAATTTTCTCCGAGAGAGTCTGGGAATCGTGCGGCCTCATTTTGGTCTACACTCTCCATGTAGAATTGGAAAGACGTGAGAATATTGCGACAAGAGGTGTGAAAAGTAATGGTAAAGAAAAAAAGTTAAGCCCCACTAAATGGGTACTCCTTAACTTTTACCCCTGGTCCCGTCCTGTCCCTTTTACCTTTCCCTCAATACAGAGAGAGTTCCGTACCAAAGAAAATGGGTTTGGACCAATCAAAGAGATTGAAGTCGAATACACGAATCACAATACTAGTTATCCGCTTGAAGTCAGGAAGAAAAATTATAACGACTTAACGTACTGGCATCAGTTGGAGTAATTCAACTCATAACCCAATATTTCAGATATTTTTCTAAACTAAAGGTATGGACAAAAAAAAAACCAGGATACTTACCGTCCGCGATATGAAAAGAAGAAAACACAAAATGATAACGGGAAGAAAAAGAGGGGAAAAAAATCAAAAGTCTACAGCACCCGGTATTCCCAGGCGGTCACCCATCCAAGTACTAACCGGGCCCGACGTTGCTTAACTTCGGTGATCGGACGAGAACCGGTGTTTTCAACGTGATATGGCCGTAGACATTTCATCATAGACATTTTAGTCTATTTATTTTGTAGTCATACATGAAAATGAAGCTCATTGAATTTCAGACCTTTATCTTTCTGACTTTTAGGCTTGAATTTGAACTTTAAGCAACAGTAAATCCAAACATACAAATGAACTAATCTTATAACAGGAAAATGTTTAAAGCTAAAAAAGGGGAGTAACCTACCGTCTGCCAATACATTAACATACGTAGAGTTATCGTTTTTTCCTGAATTATGTACTCTCTCTCTTAGGCTCGACCTACACGTTCTTGTCAAACTGTCTCTTTAGATACATCCCCACCTTACTTATAAGCCAACTCTTATAATTCTTAGTAATGTTATAGAGTTCCCGTGTATGAGATATCAACCACGTGTAAACAATTCGTGTCAGAAAATCCTTTTTTGCTACACTGAATATGGAGTGAAAATCACAACTTTGACTCTCTACTGCTCTTTGATTGGCTAACCCAGAGTTTTGCCGTTTGTTTCTTTGTGATATATAAGGTTCGTGGCTTCACAAAAGGTTCAAAAAAGGAAGAAGATAGCAACTAACCGTTGGCGTCTTCTGCTCTTCCATCTCAAACACAAATACCCACGCAAAATCTCAACCGAAAAAGCCTTGTTCGGTTGCAGACCCTGTTCCTTGATGTGGTCACAGGCAGCAAATAGTTCCCCAAGATATAACAAAATTGCACCCAGTTTCCACAAAAATAGTCGAATAATCATCCAAATAAGCATTTCTCACTTTTCTTTCTTTTCCAACCAATAAAACAGAGCATTAAAAAATTGCTTGCTGTCAATTTTTAAAATGGGACTACCTTCGACTACTACGACCCGGAAACTTTTCGGTGTGGTAATCAGACCGTTTGCGTTGGCACAAATTGCAATACCAACGATTCATTTTAATTCAGAGTAACACAGAATAATGAGTTTAACCGTGTTGAAATAACAGCACGTTCTTTTAACCAGTCACAAAGTAATCTAGCCAGACAGACACTGAAGTTCCGGATATAAGCCCAAACATCAGATGAAAAAGAAACTCAGTGGATACTTACTGTTTAAGATAAGGGGCCGGGGACAGGAGAGGGGAATACAATATAGAGAAGTGGTGAAAAAATAAAAAAGTCGACAGCACCCAGCATTCCCAGGCGGTCACCCATCCAAGTACTAACCAGGCTCCACGTTGCTTAACTTCGGTGATCGGACGAGAACCGGTGTTTTCAGTGTGATATGGCGGTAGACACTATGAAGTGGAAAATTTACGCCTTTCAAAAGAAACGAACCTCGCAATAGTATTTGTACCTTCCGGTCTTGGTTTTGAACATTGCAAGACATTCAAGCCTTACACAGAAAAAATGTACATGAAAAGCTTTTATTTCTATAAACAGCTACAAGTGTACATTTTTCCTACGACTGTTTCTAAATACGGATTTAGAAAGCCGTGACTTTTGTTTGTATGGTAATGCGATGATTTACAATGGTTCTTTCTGACCTGCCGGTACAACTTCTAAGGCATCCTCAGGTCAGTGTCCGTATTTGGATATCTTCGGAAAATGCTTCTGATGCATGACTTTGCCTTTTGTTAGGCTGTTTTAAAGACTGTTTGTAAATTGAAAGGTTTGTTGATGTAGCTTTGTTGAACGGCGTCGACTTTACAATGCACGTTGTGAAAATTCGAATCCTAGAACGAAATTGAATTCTCGCAAAATTCTTTAATTTTCTCCGAGAGAGTTTGGGAATCGTGCGGCCTCATTTTGGTCTACACTCTCCGTGTAGAATTGGAAAGACGTGAGAATATTGCGACAAGAGGTGTGAAAAGTAATGGTAAAGAAAAAAAGTTAAGCCCCACTAAATGGGTACTCCTTAACTTTTACCTCTGGTCCCGTCCTGTCCCTTTTACCTTTCCCTCAATACAGAGAGAGTTCCGTACCAAAGAAAATGGGTTCGGACCAATCAAAGAGATTAAGTCGAATACACGAATCACAATACTAGTTATCTGCTTAAAGTCAGGAAGAAAAATTATAACGACTTAACGTACTGGCATCAGTTGGAGTAATTCAACTCATAACCCAATATTTCAGATATTTTTCTAAACTAAAGGTATGGACAAAAAAAAAACCAGGATACTTACCGTCCGCGATATGAAAAGAAGAAAACACAAAATGATAACGGGAAGAAAAAGAGGGGAAAAAAATCAAAAGTCTACAGCACCCGGTATTCCCAGGCGGTCACCCATCCAAGTACTAACCGGGCCCGACGTTGCTTAACTTCGGTGATCGGATGAGAACCGGTGTTTTCAACGTGATATGGCCGTAGACATTTCATCATTGACAATTTAGTCTATTTATTTTGTAGTCATACATGAAAATGAAGCTCATTGAATTTCAGACCTTTATCTTTCTGACTTTTAGGCTTGAATTTGAACTTTAAGCAACAGTAAATCCAAACATACAAATGAACTAATCTTATAACAGGAAAATGTTTAAAGTTAAAAAAGGGGAGTAACCTACCGTCTGCCAATACATTAACATACGTAGAGTTATCGTTTTTTCCTGAATTATGTACTCTCTCTCTTAGGCTCGACCTACACGTTCTTGTCAAACTGTCTCTTTAGATACATCCCCACCTTACTTATAAGCCAACTCTTAAAATTCTTAGTAATGTTATAGAGTTCCCGTGTATGAGATATCAACCACGTGTAAACAATTCGTGTCAGAAAATCCTTTTTTGCTACACTGAATATGGAGTGAAAATCACAACTTTGACTCTCTACTGCTCTTTGATTGGCTAACCCAGAGTTTTGCCGTTTGTTTCTTTGTGATATATAAGGTTCGTGGCTTCACAAAAGGTTCAAAAAAGGAAGAAGATAGCAACTAACCGTTGGCGTCTTCTGCTCTTCCATCTCAAACACAAATACCCACGCAAAATCTCAACCGAAAAAGCCTTGTTCGGTTGCAGACCCTGTTCCTTGATGTGGTCACAGGCAGCAAATAGTTCCCCAAGATATAAAAAAATTGCACCCAGTTTCCACAAAAATAGTCGAATAATCATCCAAACAAGCATTTCTCACTTTTCTTTCTTTTTCCAACCATTAAAACAGAGCATTAAAAAATTGCTTGCTATCAATTTTTAAAATGGGACTACCTTCGACTACTACGACCCGGAAACTTTTCGGTGTGGTAATCAGACCGTTTGCGTTGGCACCAACTGCAATACCAACGATTCATTTTAATTCAGAGTAACACAGAATAATGAGTTTAACCGTGTTGAAATAACAGCACGTTTTTTTAAACCAGTCACAAAGTAATCTAGCCAGACAGACACTGAAGTTCCGGATATAAGCCCAAACATCAGATGAAAAAGAAACTCAGTGGATACTTACTGTTTAAGATAAGGGGCCGGGGACAGGAGAGGGGAATACAATATAGAGAAGTGGTGAAAAAATAAAAAAGTCTACAGCACCCAGCATTCCCAGGCGGTCACCCATCCAAGTACTAACCAGGCTCCACGTTGCTTAACTTCGGTGATCGGACGAGAACCGGTGTTTTCAGTGTGATATGGCGGTAGACACTATGAAGTGGAAAATTTACGCCTTTCAAAAGAAACGAACCTCGCAATAGTATTTGTACCTTCCGGTCTTGGTTTTGAACATTGCAAGACATTCAAGCCTTACACAGAAAAAATGTACATGAAAAGCTTTTATTTCTATAAACAGCTACAAGTGTACATTTTTCCTACGACTGTTTCTAAATACGGATTTAAAAAGCCGTGACTTTTGTTTGTATGGTAATGCGATGATTTACAATGGTTCTTTCTGACCTGCCGGTACAACTTCTAAGGCATCCTCAGGTCAGTGTCCGTATTTGGATATCTTCGGAAAATGCTTCTGATGCATGACTTTGCCTTTTGTTAGGCTGTTTTAAAGACTGTTTGTAAATTGAAAGGTTTGTTGATGTAGCTTTGTTGAACGGCGTCGACTTTACAATGCACGTTGTGAAAATTCGAATCCTAGAACGAAATTGAATTCTCGCAAAATTCTTTAATTTTCTCCGAGAGAGTTTGGGAATCGTGCGGCCTCATTTTGGTCTACACTCTCCATGTAGAATTGGAAAGACGTGAGAATATTGCGACAAGAGGTGTGAAAAGTAATGGTAAAGAAAAAAAGTTAAGCCCCACTAAATGGGTACTCCTTAACTTTTACCTCTGGTCCCGTCCTGTCCCTTTTACCTTTCCCTCAATACAGAGAGAGTTCCGTACCAAAGAAAATGGGTTTGGACCAATCAAAGAGATTGAAGTCGAATACACGAATCACAATACTAGTTATCCGCTTGAAGTCAGGAAGAAAAATTATAACGACTTAACGTACTGGTATCAGTTGGAGTAATTCAACTCATAACCCAATATTTCAGATATTTTTCTAAACTAAAGGTATGGACAAAAAAAAAAACCAGGATACTTACCGTCCGCGATATGAAAAGAAGAAAACACAAAATGATAACGGGAAGAAAAAGAGGGGAAAAAATCAAAAGTCTACAGCACCCGGTATTCCCAGGCGGTCACCCATCCAAGTACTAACCGGGCTCGACGTTGCTTAACTTCGGTGATCGGACGAGAACCGGTGTTTTCAACGTGATATGGCCGTAGACATTTCATCGTAGACATTTTAGTCTATTTATTTTGTAGTCATACATGAAAATGAAGCTCATTGAATTTCAGACCTTTATCTTTCTGACTTTTAGGCTTGAATTTGAACTTTAAGCAACAGTAAATCCAAACATACAAATGAACTAATCTTATAACAGGAAAATGTTTAAAGCCAAAAAAGGGGAGTAACCTACCGTCTGCCAATACATTAACATACGTAGAGTTATCGTTTTTTCCTGAATTATGTACTCTCTCTCTTAGGCTCGACCTACACGTTCTTGTCAGACTGTCTCTTTAGATACATCCCCACCTTACTTATAAGCCAACTCTTATAATTCTTAGTAATGTTATAGAGTTCCCGTGTATGAGATATCAACCACGTGTAAACAAGTCGTGTCAGAAAATCCTTTTTTGCTACACTGAATATGGAGTGAAAATCACAACTTTGACTCTCTACTGCTCTTTGATTGGCTAACCCAGAGTTTTGCCGTTTGTTTCTTTGCGATATATAAGGTCCGTGGCTTCACAAAAGGTTCAAAAAAGGAAGAAGATAGCAACTAACCGTTGGCGTCTTCCGCTCTTCCATCTCAAACACAAATACCCACGCAAAATCTCAACCGAAAAAGCCTTGTTCGGTTGCAGACCCTGTTCCTTGATGTGGTCACAGGCAGCAAATAGTTCCCCAAGATATAACAAAATTGCACCCAGTTTCCACAAAAAATAGTCGAATAATAATCCAAATAAGCATCTCTCACATTTCTTTCTTTTTCCAACCAATAAAACAGAGCATTAAAAAATTGCTTGCTGTCAATTTTTAAAATGGGACTACTTTCGACTACTACGACCCGGAAACTTTTCGGTGTGGTAATCAGACCGTTTGCGTTGGCACAAATTGCAATACCAACGATGCATTTTAATTCAGAGTAACACAGAATAATGAGTTTAACCGTGTTGAAATAACAGCACGTTCTTTTAAACCAGTCACAAAGTAATCTAGCCAGACAGACACTGAAGTTCCGGATATAAGCCCAAACATCAGATGAGAAAGAAACTCAGTGGATACTTACTGTTTAAGATAAGGGGCCGGGGACAGGAGAGGGGAAAACAATATAGAGAAGTGGTGAAAAAATAAAAAAGTCGACAGCACCCAGCATTCCCAGGCGGTCACCCATCCAAGTACTAACCAGGCTCCACGTTGCTTAACTTCGGTGATCGGACGAGAACCGGTGTTTTCAATGTGATATGGCGGTAGACACTATGAAGTGGAAAATTTACGCCTTTCAAAAGAAACGAACCTCGCAATAGTATTTGTACCTTCTGGTCTTGGTTTGGAACATTGCAAGACATTCAAGCCTTACACAGAAAAAATGTACATGAAAAGCTTTTATTTTTATAAACAGCTACAAGTGTACATTTTTCCTACGACTGTTTCTAAATACGGATTTAAAAAGCCGTGACTTTTGTTTGTATGGTAATGCGATGATTTACAATGGTTCTTTCTGACCTGCCGGTACAACTTCTAAGGCATCCTCAGGTCAGTGTCCGTATTTGGATATCTTCGGAAAATGCTTCTGATGCATGACTTTGCCTTTTGTTAGGCTGTTTTAAAGACTGTTTGTAAATTGAAAGGTTTGTTGATGTAGCTTTGTTGAACGGCGTCGACTTTACAATGCACGTTGTGAAAATTCGAATCCTAGAACGAAATTGAATTCTCGCAAAATTCTTTAATTTTCTCCGAGAGAGTTTGGGAATCGTGCGGCCTCATTTTGGTCTACACTCTCCGTGTAGAATTGGAAAGACGTGAGAATATTGCGACAAGAGGTGTGAAAAGTAATGGTAAAGAAAAAAAGTTAAGCCCCACTAAATGGGTACTCCTTAACTTTTACCCCTGGTCCCGTCCTGTCCCTTTTACCTTTCCCTCAATACAGAGAGAGTTCCGTACCAAAGAAAATGGGTTTGGACCAATCAAAGAGATTGAAGTCGAATACACGAATCACAATACTAGTTATCCGCTTAAAGTCAGGAAGAAAAATTATAACGACTTAACGTACTGGCATCAGTTGGAGTAATTCAACTCATAACCCAATATTTCAGATATTATTCTAAACTAAAGGTATGGACAAAAAAAAAAACCAGGATACTTACCGTCCGCGATATGAAAAGAAGAAAACACAAAATGATAACGGGAAGAAAAAGAGGGGAAAAAAATCAAAAGTTTACAGCACCCGGTATTCCCAGGCGGTCACCCATCCAAGTACTAACCGGGCTCGACGTTGCTTAACTTCGGTGATCGGACGAGAACCGGTGTTTTCAAGGTGATATGGCCGTAGACATTTCATCATGGACATTTTAGTCTATTTATTTTATGAAAATGAAGCTCATTGAATTTCAGACCTTTATCTTTTTGACTTTTAGGCTTGAATTTGAACTTTAAGCAACAGTAAATCCAAACATACAAATGAACTAATCTTATAACAGGTAAATGTTTAAAGCTAAAAAAGCGGAGTAACCTACCGTCTGCCAACATTAACATAAGTAGAGTTATCGTTTTTTCCTGAATTATGTGCTCTCACTCTTAGGCTCGACCTACACGTTCTTGTCAAAATGTCCCTTTAGATACATACCCACCTTACTTATAAGCCAACTCTTATAATTCTTAGTAATGTTATAGAGTTCCCGTGTATGAGATATCATCCACGTGTAAACAAGTCGTGTCAGAAAATCCTTTTTTGCTACACTGAATATGGAGTGAAAATCACAACTTTGACTCTCTACTGCTCTTTGATTGGCTAACCCAGAGTTTTGCCGTTTGTTTCTTTGCGATATATAAGGTCCGTGGCTTCACAAAAGGTTCAAAAAAGGAAGAAGATAGCAACTAACCGTTGGCGTCTTCTGCTCTTCCATCTCAAACACAAATACCCACGCAAAATCTCAACCGAAAAAGCCTTGTTCGGTTGCAGACCCTGTTCCCTGATGTGGTCACAGGCAGCAAATAGTTCCCCAAGATATAACAAAATTGCACCCAGTTTCCACAAAAAATAGTCGAATAATAATCCAAATAAGCATCTCTCACTTTTCTTTCTTTTTCCAACCAATAAAACAGAGCATTAAAAAATTGCTTGCTGTCAATTTTTAAAATGGGACTACTTTCGACTACTACGACCCGGAAACTTTTCGGTGTGGTAATCAGACCGTTTGCGTTGGCACAAATTGCAATACCAACGATTCATTTTAATTCAGAGTAACACAGAATAATAAGTTTAACCGTGTTGAAATAACAGCACGTTCTTTTAAACCAGTCACAAAGTAATCTAGCAAGACAGACACTGAAGTTCCGGATATAAGCCCAAACATCAGATGAAAAAGAAACTCAGTGGATACTTACTGTTTAAGATAAGGGGCCGGGGACAGGAGAGGGGAAAACAATATAGAGAAGTGGTGAAAAAATAAAAACGTCTACAGCACCCAGCATTCCCAGGCGGTCACCCATCCAAGTACTAACCAGGCTCCACGTTGCTTAACTTCGGTGATCGGACGAGAACCGGTGTTTTCAATGTGATATGGCGGTAGACACTATGAAGTGGAAAATTTACGCCTTTCAAAAGAAACGAACCTCGCAATAGTATTTGTACCTTCTGGTCTTGGTTTGGAACATTGCAAGACATTCAAGCCTTACACAGAAAAAATGTACATGAAAAGCTTTTATTTTTATAAACAGCTACAAGTGTACATTTTTCCTACGACTGTTTCTAAATACGGATTTAAAAAGCCGTGACTTTTGTTTGTATGGTAATGCGATGATTTACAATGGTTCTTTCTGACCTGCCGGTACAACTTCTAAGGCATCCTCAGGTCAGTGTCCGTATTTGGATATCTTCGGAAAATGCTTCTGATGCATGACTTTGCCTTTTGTTAGGCTGTTTTAAAGACTGTTTGTAAATTGAAAGGTTTGTTGATGTAGCTTTGTTGAACGGCGTCGACTTTACAATGCACGTTGTGAAAATTCGAATCCTAGAACGAAATTGAATTCTCGCAAAATTCTTTAATTTTCTCCGAGAGAGTTTGGGAATCGTGCGGCCTCATTTTGGTCTACACTCTCCGTGTAGAATTGGAAAGACGTGAGAATATTGCGACAAGAGGTGTGAAAAGTAATGGTAAAGAAAAAGAGTTAAGCCCCACTAAATGGGTACTCCTTAACTTTTACCCCTGGTCCCGTCCTGTCCCTTTTACCTTTCCCTCAATACAGAGAGACTTCCGTACCAAAGAAAATGGGTTCGGACCAATCAAAGAGATTGAAGTCGAATACACGAATCACAATACTAGTTATCCGCTTAAAGTCAGGAAGAAAAATTATAACGACTTAACGTACTGGCATCAGTTGGAGTAATTCAACTCATAACCCAATATTTCAGATATTATTCTAAACTAAAGGTATGGACAAAAAAAAAAAAACCAGGATACTTACCGTCCGCGATATGAAAAGAAGAAAACACAAAATGATAACGGGAAGAAAAAGAGGGGAAAAAAATCAAAAGTCTACAGCACCCGGTATTCCCAGGCGGTCACCCGTCCAAGTACTAACCGGGCTCGACGTTGCTTAACTTCGGTGATCGGACGAGAACCGGTGTTTTCAACGTGATATGGCCGTAGACATTTCATCATAGACATTTTAGTCTATTTATTTTGTAGTCATACATGAAAATGAAGCTCATTGAATTTCAGACCTTTATCTTTCTGACTTTTAGGCTTGAATTTGAACTTTAAGCAACAGTAAATCCAAACATACAAATGAACTAATCTTATAACAGGAAAATGTTTAAAGCTAAAGAAGAGGAGTAACCTACCGTCTGCCAATACATTAACATACGTAGAGTTATCGTTTTTTCCTGAATTATGTACTCTTTCTCTTAGGATCGACCTACACGTTCTTGTCAAACTGTCTCTTTAGATACATCCCCACCTTACTTATAAGCCAACTCTTATAATTCTTAGTAATGTTATAGAGTTCCCGTGTATGAGATATCAACCACGTGTAAACAATTCGTGTCAGAAAATCCTTTTTTGCTACACTGAATAAGGAGTGAAAATCACAACTTTGACTCTCTACTGTTCTTTGATTGGCTAACCCAGAGTTTTGCCGTTTGTTTCTTTGCGATTTATAAGGTCCGTGGCTTCACAAAAGGTTCAAAAAAGGAAGAAGATAGCAACTAACCGTTGGCGTCTTCTGCTCTTCCATCTCAAACACAAATACCCACGCAAAATCTCAACCGAAAAAGCCTTGTTCGGTTGCAGACCCTGTTCCTTGATGTGGTCACAGGCAGCAAATAGTTCCCCAAGATATAACAAAATTGCACCCAGTTTCCACAAAAAATAGTCGAATAATAATCCAAATAAGCATCTCTCACTTTTCTTTCTTTTTCCAACCAATAAAACAGAGCATTAAAAAATTGCTTGCTGTCAATTTTTAAAATGGGACTACTTTCGACTACTACGACCCGGAAACTTTTCGGTGTGGTAATCAGACCGTTTGCGTTGGCACAAATTGCAATACCAACGATTCATTTTAATTCAGAGTAACACAGAATAATGAGTTTAACCGTGTTGAAATAACAGCACGTTCTTTTAAACCAGTCACAAAGTAATCTAGCCAGACAGACACTGAAGTTCCGGATATAAGCCCAATCATCAGATGAAAAAGAAACTCAGTGGATACTTACTGTTTAAGATAAGGGGCAGGGGACAGGCGAGGGGAATACAATATAGAGAAGTGGTGAAAAAATAAAAAAGTCTACAGCACCCAGCATTCCCAGGCGGTCACCCATCCTAGTACTAACCAGGCTCCACGTTGCTTAACTTCGGTGATCGGACGAGAACCGGTGTTTTCAATGTGATATGGCGGTAGACACTATGAAGTGGAAAATTTACGCCTTTCAAAAGAAACGAACCTCGCAATAGTATTTGTACCTTCCGGTCTTGGTTTTGAACACTGCAAGACATTCAAGCCTTACACAGAAAAAATGTACATGAAAAGCTTTTATTTCTATAAAAAGCTACAAGTGTACATTTTTCCTACGACTGTTTCTAAATGCGGATTTAAAAAGCCGTGACTTTTGTTTGTATGGTAATGCGATGATTTACAATGGTTCTTTCTGACCTGCCGGTACAACTTCTAAGGCATCCTCAGGTCAGTGTCCGTATTTGGATATCTTCGGAAAATGCTTCTGATGCATGACTTTGCCTTTTGTTAGGCTGTTTTAAAGACTGTTTGTAAATTGAAAGGTTTGTTGATGTAGCTTTGTTGAACGGCGTCGACTTTACAATGCACGTTGTGAAAATTCGAATCCTAGAACGAAATTGAATTCTCGCAAAATTCTTTAATTTTCTCCGAGATAGTCTGGGAATCGTGCGGCCTCATTTTGGTCTACACTCTCCGTGTAGAATTGGAAAGACGTGAGAATATTGCGACAAGAGGTGTGAAAAGTAATGGTAAGAAAAAAAGTTAAGCCCCACTAAATGGGTACTCCTTAACTTTTACCCCTGGTCCCGTCCTGTCCCTTTTACCTTTCCCTCAATACAGAGAGACTTCCGTACCAAAGAAAATGGGTTCGGACCAATCAAAGAGATTGAAGTCGAATACACGAATCACAATACTAGTTATCCGCTTAAAGTCAGGAAGAAAAATTATAACGACTTAAGGTACTGGCATCAGTTGGAGTAATTCAACTCATAACCCAATATTTCAGATATTTTTCTAAACTAAAGGTATGGACAAAAAAAAAAAAAAAAAAACCAGGATACTTACCGTCCGCGATATGAAAAGAAGAAAACACAAAATGATAACGGGAAGAAAAAGAGGGGAAAAAAATCAAAAGTCTACAGCACCCGGTATTCCCAGGCGGTCACCCATCCAAGTACTAACCGGGCTCGACGTTGCTTAACTTCGGTGATCGGACGAGAACCGGTGTTTTCAAGGTGATATGGCCGTAGACATTTCATCATGGACATTTTAGTCTATTTATTTTATGAAAATGAAGCTCATTGAATTTCAGACCTTTATCTTTTTGACTTTTAGGCTTGAATTTGAACTTTAAGCAACAGTAAATCCAAACATACAAATGAACTAATCTTATAACAGGTAAATGTTTAAAGCTAAAAAAGCGGAGTAACCTACCGTCTGCCAACATTAACATACGTAGAGTTATCGTTTTTTCCTGAATTATGTGCTCTCACTCTTAGGCTCGACCTACACGTTCTTGTCAAACTGTCCCTTTAGATACATGCCCACCTTACTTATAAGCCAACTCTTATAATTCTTAGTAATGTTATAGAGTTCCCGTGTATGAGATATCAACCACGTGTAAACAAGTCGTGTCAGAAAATCCTTTTTTCTACACTGAATATGGAGTGAAAATCACAACTTTGACTCTCTACTGCTCTTTGATTGGCTAACCCAGAGTTTTGCCGTTTTTTTCTTTGCGATATATAAGGTCCGTGGCTTCACAAAAGGTTCAAAAAAGGAAGAAGATAGCAACTAACCGTTGGCGTCTTCTGCTCTTCCATCTCAAATACAAATACCCACGCAAAATCTCAACCGAAAAAGCCTTGTTCGGCTGCAGACTCTGTTCCTTGATGTGGTCACAGGCAGCAAATAGTTCCCCAAGATATAACAAAATTGCACCCAGTTTCCACAAAAATAGTCGAATAATCATCCAAATAAGCATTTTTCACTTTTCATTCTTTTTCCAACCAATAAAACAGAGCATTAAAAAATTGCTTGCTGTCAATTTTTAAAATGGGACTACTTTCGACTACTACGACCCGGAAACTTTTCGGTGTGGTAATCAGACCGTTTGCGTTGGCACAAATTGTAATACCAACGATTCATTTTAATTCAGAGTAACACAGAATAATGAGTTTAACCGTGTTGAAATAACAGCACGTTCTTTTAAACCAGTCACAAAGTAATCTAGCCAGACAGACACTGAAGTTCCGGATATAAGCCCAATCATCAGATGAAAAAGAAACTCAGTGGATACTTACTGTTTAAGATAAGGGGCCGGGGACAGGAGAGGGGAAAACAATATAGAGAAGTGGTGAAAAAATAAAAAAGTCTACAGCACCCAGCATTCCCAGGCGGTCACCCATCCAAGTACTAACCAGGCTCCACGTTGCTTAACTTCGGTGATCGGACGAGAACCGGTGTTTTCAATGTGATATGGCGGTAGACACTATGAAGTGGAAAATTTACGCCTTTCAAAAGAAACGAACCTCGCAATAATGTTTGTACCGTCCGGTCTTGGTTTTGAACATTGCAAGACATTCAAGCCTTACACAGAAAAAATGTACATGAAAAGCTTTTATTTCTATAAACAGCTACAAGTGTACATTTTTCCTACGACTGTTTCTAAATACGGATTTAAAAAGCCGTGACTTTTGTTTGTATGGTAATGCGATGATTTACAATGGTTCTTTCTGACCTGCCGGTACAACTTCTAAGGCATCCTCAGGTCAGTGTCCGTATTTGGATATCTTCGGAAAATGCTTCTGATGCATGACTTTACCTTTTGTTAGGCTGTTTTAAAGACTGTTTGTAAATTGAAAGGTTTGTTGATGTAGCTTTGTTGAACGGCGTCCACTTTACAATGCACGTTGTGAAAATTCGATTCCTAGAACGAAATTGAATTCTCGCAAAATTCTTTAATTTTCTCCGAGAGAGTCTGGGAATCGTGCGGCCTCATTTTGGTCTACACCCTCCATGTAGAATTGGAAAGACGTGAGAATATTGCGACAAGAGGTGTGAAAAGTAATGGTAAAGAAAAAAAGTTAAGCCCCACTAAATGGGTACTCCTTAACTTTTACCCCTGGTCCCGTCCTGTCCCTTTTACCTTTCCCTCAATACAGAGAGAGTTCCGTACCAAAGAAAATGGGTTTGGACCAATCAAAGAGATTGAAGTCGAATACACGAATCACAATACTAGTTATCCGCTTGAAGTCAGGAAGAAAAATTATAACGACTTAACGTACTGGCATCAGTTGGAGTAATTCAACTCATAACCCAATATTTCAGATATTTTTCTAAACTAAAGGTATGGACAAAAAAAAAAAAAAAAACAGGATACTTACCGTCCGCGATATGAAAAGAAGAAAACACAAAATGATAACGGGAAGAAAAAGAGGGGAAAAAAATCAAAAGTCTACAGCACCCGGTATTCCCAGGCGGTCACCCATCCAAGTACTAACCGGGCTCGACGTTGCTTAACTTCGGTGATCAGACGAGAACCGGTGTTTTCAACGTGATATGGCCGTAGACATTTCAGAATGGACCTTTTAGTCTATCTATTTTGTAGTCATACATGAAAATGAAGCTCATTGAATTTCAGACCTTTATCTTTCTGACTTTTAGGCTTGAATTTGAACTTTAAGCAACAGTAACTCCAAACATACAAATGAACTAATCTTATAACAGGAAAATGTTTAAAGCTAAAAAAGGGGAGTAACCTACCGTCTGCCAATACATTAACATACGTAGAGTTATCGTTTTTTCCTGAATTATGTACTCTCTCTCCTAGGCTCGACCTACACGTTCTTGTCAAACTGTCTCTTTAGATACATCTCCACCTTACTTATAAGCCAACTCTTATAATTCTTAGTAATGTTATAGAGTTCCCGTGTATGAGATATCAACCACGTGTAAACAATTCGTGTCAGAAATTCCTTTTTTGCTACACTGAATATGGAGTGAAAATCACAACTTTGACTCTCTACTGCTCTTTGATTGGCTAACCCAGAGTTTTGCCGTTTGTTTCTTTGTGATATATAAGGTTCGTGGCTTCACAAAAGGTTTAAAAAAAGGAAGAAGATAGCAACTAACCGTTGGCGTCTTCTGCTCTTCCATCTCAAACACAAATACCCACGCAAAATCTCAACCGAAAAAGCCTTGTTCGGTTGCAGACCCTGTTCCTTGATGTGGTCACAGGCAGCAAATAGTTCCCCAAGATATAACAAAATTGCACCCAGTTTCCACAAAAATAGTCGAATAATCATCCAAATAAGCATTTCTCACTTTTCTTTCTTTTTCCAACCAATAAAACAGAGCATTAAAAAATTGCTTGCTGTCAATTTTTAAAATGGGACTACCTTCGACTACTACGACCCGGAAACTTTTCGGTGTGGTAATCAGACCGTTTGCGTTGGCACAAATTGCAATACCAACGATTCATTTTAATTCAGAGTAACACAGAATAATGAGTTTAACCGTGTTGAAATAACAGCACGTTTTTTTAAACCAATCACAAAGTAATCTAGCCAGACAGACACTGAAGTTCCGGATATAAGCCCAAACATCAGATGAAAAAGAAACTCAGTGGATACTTACTGTTTAAGATAAGGGGCCGGGGACAGGAGAGGGGAATACAATATAGAGAAGTGGTGAAAAAATAAAAAAGTCTACAGCACCCAGCATTCCCAGGCGGTCACCCATCCAAGTACTAACCAGGCTCCACGTTGCTTAACTTCGGTGATCGGACGAGAACCGGTGTTTTCAGTGTGATATGGCGGTAGACACTATGAAGTGGAAAATTTACGCCTTTCAAAAGAAACGAACCTCGCAATAGTATTTGTACCTTCCGGTCTTGGTTTTGAACATTGCAAGACATTCAAGCCTTACACAGAAAAAATGTACATGAAAAGCTTTTATTTCTATAAACAGCTACAAGTGTACATTTTTCCTACGACTGTTTCTAAATACGGATTTAAAAAGCCGTGACTTTTGTTTGTATGGTAATGCGATGATTTACAATGGTTCTTTCTGACCTGCCGGTACAACTTCTAAGGCATCCTCAGGTCAGTGTCCGTATTTGGATATCTTCGGAAAATGCTTCTGATGCATGACTTTGCCTTTTGTTAGGCTGTTTTAAAGACTGTTTGTAAATTGAAAGGTTTGTTGATGTAGCTTTGTTGAACGGCGTCGACTTTACAATGCACGTTGTGAAAATTCGAATCCTAGAACGAAATTGAATTCTCGCAAAATTCTTTAATTTTCTCCGAGAGAGTCTGGGAATCGTGCGGCCTCATTTTGGTCTACACTCTCCATGTAGAATTGGAAAGACGTGAGAATATTGCGACAAGAGGTGTGAAAAGTAATGGTAAAGAAAAAAAGTTAAGACCCACTAAATGGGTACTCCTTAACTTTTACCCCTGGTCCCGTCCTGTCCCTTTTACCTTTCCCTCAATACAGAGAGAGTTCCGTACCAAAGAAAATGGGTTTGGACCGATCAAAGAGATTGAAGTCGAATACATGAATCACAATACTAGTTATCCGCTTGAAGTCAGGAAGAAAAATTATAACGACTTAACGTACTGGCATCAGTTGGAGTAATTCAACTCATAACCCAATATTTCAGATATTTTTCTAAACTAAAGGTATGGACAAAAAAAAAACCAGGATACTTACCGTCCGCGATATGAAAAGAAGAAAACACAAAATGATAACGGGAAGAAAAAGAGGGGAAAAAAATCAAAAGTTTACAGCACCCGGTATTCCCAGGCGGTCACCCATCCAAGTACTAACCGGGCTCGACGTTGCTTAACTTCGGTGATCGGACGAGAACCGGTGTTTTCAACGTGATATGGCCGTAGACATTTCATCATAGACATTTTAGTCTATTTATTTTGTAGTCATACATGAAAATGAAGCTCATTGAATTTCAGACCTTTATCTTTCTGACTTTTAGGCTTGAATTTGAACTTTAAGCAACAGTAAATCCAAACATACAAATGAACTAATCTTATAACAGGAAAATGTTTAAAGCTAAAAAAGGGGAGTAACCTACCGTCTGCCAATACATTAACATACGTAGAGTTATCGTTTTTTCCTGAATTATGTACTCTCTCTCTTAGGCTCGACCTACACGTTCTTGTCAAACTGTCTCTTTAGATACATCCCCACCTTACTTATAAGCCAACTCTTATAATTCTTAGTAATGTTATAGAGTTCCCGTGTATGAGATATCAACCACGTGTAAACAATTCGTGTCAGAAAATCCTTTTTTGCTACACTGAATATGGAGTGAAAATCACAACTTTGACTCTCTACTGCTCTTTGATTGGCTAACCCAGAGTTTTGCCGTTTGTTTCTTTGTGATATATAAGGTTCGTGGCTTCACAAAAGGTTCAAAAAAGGAAGAAGATAGCAACTAACCGTTGGCGTCTTCTGCTCTTCCATCTCAAACACAAATACCCACGCAAAATCTCAACCGAAAAAGCCTTGTTCGGTTGCAGACCCTGTTCCTTGATGTGGTCACAGGCAGCAAATAGTTCCCCAAGATATAACAAAATTGCACCCAGTTTCCACAAAAATAGTCGAATAATCATCCAAATAAGCATTTCTCACTTTTCTTTCTTTTTCCAACCCATAAAACAGAGCATTAAAAAATTGCTTGCTGTCAATTTTTAAAATGGGACTACCTTCGACGACTACGACCCGGAAACTTTTCGGTGTGGTAATCAGACCGTTTGCGTTGGCACAAACTGCAATACCAACGATTCATTTTAATTCAGAGTAACACAGAATAATGAGTTTAACCGTGTTGAAATAACAGCACGTTTTTTTAAACCAGTCACAAAGTAATCTAGCCAGACAGACACTGAAGTTCCGGATATAAGCCCAAACATCAGATGAAAAAGAAACTCAGTGGATACTTACTGTTTAAGATAAGGGGCCGAGGACAGGAGAGGGGAATACAATATAGAGAAGTGGTGAAAAAATAAAAAAGTCTACAGCACCCAGCATTCCCAGGCGGTCACCCATCCAAGTACTAACCAGGCTCCACGTTGCTTAACTTCGGTGATCGGACGAGAACCGGTGTTTTCAGTGTGATATGGCGGTAGACACTATGAAGTGGAAAATTTACGCCTTTCAAAAGAAACGAACCTCGCAATAGTATTTGTACCTTCCGGTCTTGGTTTTGAACATTGCAAGACATTCAAGCCTTACACAGAAAAAATGTACATGAAAAGCTTTTATTTCTATAAAAAGCTACAAGTGTACATTTTTCCTACGACTGTTTCTAAATACGGATTTAAAAAGCCGTGACTTTTGTTTGTATGGTAATGCGATGATTTACAATGGTTCTTTCTGACCTGCCGGTACAACTTCTAAGGCATCCTCAGGTCAGTGTCCGTATTTGGATATCTTCGGAAAATGCTTCTGATGCATGACTTTGCCTTTTGTTAGGCTGTTTTAAAGACTGTTTGTAAATTGAAAGGTTTGTTGATGTAGCTTTGTTGAACGGCGTCGACTTTACAATGCACGTTGTGAAAATTCGAATCCTAGAACGAAATTGAATTCTCGCAAAATTCTTTAATTTTCTCCGAGAGAGTCTGGGAATCGTGCGGCCTCATTTTGGTCTACACTCTCCATGTAGAATTGGAAAGACGTGAGAATATTGCGACAAGAGGTGTGAAAAGTAATGGTAAAGAAAAAAAGTTAAGCCCCACTAAATGGGTACTCCTTAACTTTTACCCCTGGTCCCGTCCTGTCCCTTTTACCTTTCCCTCAATACAGAGAGAGTTCCGTACCAAAGAAAATGGGTTTGGACCAATCAAAGAGATTGAAGTCGAATACACGAATCACAATACTAGTTATCCGCTTGAAGTCAGGAAGAAAAATTATAACGACTTAACGTACTGGCATCAGTTGGAGTAATTCAACTCATAACCCAATATTTCAGATATTTTTCTAAACTAAAGGTATGGACAAAAAAAAAAAAAAAAACCAGGATACTTACCGTCCGCGATATGAAAAGAAGAAAACACAAAATGATAACGGGAAGAAAAAGAGGGGAAAAAAATCAAAAGTCTACAGCACCCGGTATTCCCAGGCGGTCACCCATCCAAGTACTAACCGGGCTCGACGTTGCTTAACTTCGGTGATCGGACGAGAACCGGTGTTTTCAACGTGATATGGCCGTAGACATTTCATCATAGACATTTTAGTCTATTTATTTTGTAGTCATACATGAAAATGAAGCTCATTGAATTTCAGACCTTTATCTTTCTGACTTTTAGGCTTGAATTTGAACTTTAAGCAACAGTAAATCCAAACATACAAATGAACTAATCTTATAACAGGAAAATGTTTAAAGCTAAAAAAGGGGAGTAACCTACCGTCTGCCAATACATTAACATACGTAGAGTTATCGTTTTTTCCTGAATTATGTACTCTCTCTCTTAGGCTCGACCTACACGTTCTTGTCAGACTGTCTCTTTAGATACATCCCCACCTTACTTATAAGCCAACTCTTATAATTCTTAGTAATGTTATAGAGTTCCCGTGTATGAGATATCAACCACGTGTAAACAAGTCGTGTCAGAAAATCCTTTTTTGCTACACTGAATATGGAGTGAAAATCACAACTTTGACTCTCTACTGCTCTTTGATTGGCTAACCCAGAGTTTTGCCGTTTGTTTCTTTGCGATATATAAGGTCCGTGGCTTCACAAAAGGTTCAAAAAAGGAAGAAGATAGCAACTAACCGTTGGCGTCTTCCGCTCTTCCATC
Source organism: Tridacna gigas (assembly GCA_945859785.2). NCBI lineage: Eukaryota > Metazoa > Mollusca > Bivalvia > Cardiida > Cardiidae > Tridacna > Tridacna gigas. Next base: position 14,779,424 of record OX244029.2, on the reverse strand, counting down.
TCAAACACAAATACCCACGCAAAATCTCAACCGAAAAAGCCTTGTTCGGTTGCAGACCCTGTTCCTTGATGTGGTCACAGGCAGCAAATAGCTCCCCAAGATATAACAAAATTGCACCCAGTTTCCACAAAAAATAGTCGAATAATAATCCAAATAAGCATCTCTCACTTTTCTTTCTTTTTCCAACCAATAAAACAGAGCATTAAAAAATTGCTTCCTGTCAATTTTTAAAATGGGACTACTTTCGACTACTACGACCCGGAAACTTTTCGGTGTGGTAATCAGACCGTTTGCGTTGGCACAAATTGCAATACCAACGATTCATTTTAATTCAGAGTAACACAGAATAATAAGTTTAACCGTGTTGAAATAACAGCACGTTCTTTCAAACCAGTCACAAAGTAATCTAGCAAGACAGACACTGAAGTTCCGGATATAAGCCGAAACATCAGATGAGAAAGAAACTCAGTGGATACTTACTGTTTAAGATAAGGGGCCGGGGACAGGAGAGGGGAAAACAATATAGAGAAGTGGTGAAAAAATAAAAAAGTCGACAGCACCCAGCATTCCCAGGCGGTCACCCATCCAAGTACTAACCAGGCTCCACGTTGCTTAACTTCGGTGATCGGACGAGAACCGGTGTTTTCAATGTGATATGGCGGTAGACACTATGAAGTGGAAAATTTACGCCTTTCAAAAGAAACGAACCTCGCAATAGTATTTGTACCTTCTGGTCTTGGTTTTGAACATTGCAAGACATTCAAGCCTTACACAGAAAAAATGTACATGAAAAGCTTTTATTTTTATAAACAGCTACAAGTGTACATTTTTCCTACGACTGTTTCTAAATACGGATTTAAAAAGCCGTGACTTTTGTTTGTATGGTAATGCGATGATTTACAATGGTTCTTTCTGACCTGCCGGTACAACTTCTAAGGCATCCTCAGGTCAGTGTCCGTATTTGGATATCTTCGGAAAATGCTTCTGATGCATGACTTTGCCTTTTGTTAGGCTGTTTTAAAGACTGTTTGTAAATTGAAAGGTTTGTTGATGTAGCTTTGTTGAACGGCGTCGACTTTACAATGCACGTTGTGAAAATTCGAATCCTAGAACGAAATTGAATTCTCGCAAAATTCTTTAATTTTCTCCGAGAGAGTTTGGGAATCGTGCGGCCTCATTTTGGTCTACACTCTCCGTGTAGAATTGGAAAGACGTGAGAATATTGCGACAAGAGGTGTGAAAAGTAATGGTAAAGAAAAAAAGTTAAGCCCCACTAAATGGGTACTCCTTAACTTTTACCCCTGGTCCCGTCCTGTCCCTTTTACCTTTCCCTCAATACAGAGAGACTTCTGTACCAAAGAAAATGGGTTCGGACCAATCAAAGAGATTGAAGTCGAATACACGAATCACAATACTAGTTATCCGCTTAAAGTCAGGAAGAAAAATTATAACGACTTAACGTACTGGCATCAGTTGGAGTAATTCAACTCATAACCCAATATTTCAGATATTATTCTAAACTAAAGGTATGGACAAAAAAAAAAAAAAAACCAGGATACTTACCGTCCGCGATATGAAAAGAAGAAAACACAAAATGATAACGGGAAGAAAAAGAGGGGAAAAAAAATCAAAAGTCTACAGCACCCGGTATTCCCAGGCGGTCACCCATCCAAGTACTAACCGGGCTCGACGTTGCTTAACTTCGGTGATCGGACGAGAACCGGTGTTTTCAACGTGATAGGGCCGTAGACATTTCATGATGGACATTTTAGTCTATTTATTTTATGAAAATTAAGCTCATTGAATTTCAGACCTTTATCTTTTTGACTTTTAGGCTTGAATTTGAACTTTAAGCAACAGTAAATCCAAACATAAAAATGAACTAATCTTATAACAGGTAAATGTTTAAAGCTAAAAAAGCGGAGTAACCTACCGTCTGCCAACATTAACATACGTAGAGTTATCGTTTTTTCCTGAATTATGTGCTCTCACTCTTAGGCTGGACCTACACGTTCTTGTCAAACTGTCCCTTTAGATACATACCCACCTTACTTATAAGCCAACTCTTATAATTCTTAGTAATGTTATAGAGTTCCCGTGTATGAGATATCATCCACGTGTAAACAAGTCGTGTCAGAAAATCCTTTTTTGATACACTGAATATGGAGTGAAAATCACAACTTTGACTCTCTACTGCTCTTTGATTGGCTAACCCAGAGTTTTGCCGTTTGTTTCTTTGCGATATATAAGGTCCGTGGCTTCACAAAAGGTTCAAAAAAGGAAGAAGATAGCAACTAACCGTTGGCGTCTTCTGCTCTTCCATCTCAAACACAAATACCCACGCAAAATCTCAACCGAAAAAGCCTTTTTCGGTTACAGACCCTGTTCCCTGATGTGGTCACAGGCAGCAAATAGTTCCCCAAGATATAACAAAATTGCACCCAGTTTCCACAAAAAATAGTCGAATAATAATCCAAATAAGCATCTCTCACTTTTCTTTCTTTTTCCAACCAATGAAACAGAGCATTAAAAAATTGCTTGCTGTCAATTTTTAAAATGGGACTACTTTCGACTACTACGACCCGGAAACTTTTCGGTGTGGTAATCAGACCGTTTGCGTTGGCACAAATTGCAATACCAACGATTCATTTTAATTCAGAGTAACACAGAATAATAAGTTTAACCGTGTTGAAATAACAGCACGTTCTTTTAAACCAGTCACAAAGTAATCTAGCAAGACAGACACTGAAGTTCCGGATATAAGCCCAAACATCAGATGAAAAAGAAACTCAGTGGATACTTACTGTTTGAGATAAGGGGCCGGGGACAGGAGAGGGGAAAACAATATAGAGAAGTGGTGAAAAAATAAAAAAGTCTACAGCACCCGGCATTCCCAGGCCGTCACCCATCCAAGTACTAACCAGGCTCCACGTTGCTTAACTTCGGTGATCGGACGAGAACCGGTGTTTTCAATGTGATATGGCGGTAGACACTATGAAGTGGAAAATTTACGCCTTTCAAAAGAAACGAACCTCGCAATAGTATTTGTACCTTCCGGTCTTGGTTTTGAACATTGCAAGACATTCAAGCCTTACACAGAAAAAATGTACATGAAAAGCTTTTATTTCTATAAACAGCCACAAGTGTACATTTTTCCTACGACTGTTTCTAAATACGGATTTAAAAAGCCGTGACTTTTGTTTGTATGGTAATGCGATGATTTACAATGGTTCTTTCTGACCTGCCGGTACAACTTCTAAGGCATCCTCAGGTCAGTGTCCGTATTTGGATATCTTCGGAAAATGCTTCTGATGCATGACTTTGCCTTTTGTTAGGCTGTTTTAAAGACTGTTTGTAAATTGAAAGGTTTGTTGATGTAGCTTTGTTGAACGGCGTCGACTTTACAATGCACGTTGTGAAAATTCGAATCCTAGAACGAAATTGAATTCTCGCAAAATTCTTTAATTTTCTCCGAGAGAGTCTGGGAATCGTGCGGCCTCATTTTGGTCTACACTCTCCATGTAGAATTGGAAAGACGTGAGAATATTGCGACAAGAGGTGTGAAAAGTAATGGTAAAGAAAAAAAGTTAAGCCCCACTAAATGGGTACTCCTTAACTTTTACCCCTGGTCCCGTCCTGTCCCTTTTACGTTTCCCTCAATACAGAGAGAGTTCCGTACCAAAGAAAATGGGTTTGGACCAATCAAAGAGATTGAAGTCGAATACACGAATCACAATACTAGTTATCCGCTTGAAGTCAGGAAGAAAAATTATAACGACTTAACGTACTGGCATCAGTTGGAGTAATTCAACTCATAACCCAATATTTCAGATATTTTTCTAAACTAAAGGTATGGACAAAAAAAAAAAAAAACCAGGATACTTACCGTCCGCGATATGAAAAGAAGAAAACACAAAATGATAACGGGAAGAAAAAGAGGGGAAAAAAATCAAAAGTCTACAGCACCCGGTATTCCCAGGCGGTCACCCATCCAAGTACTAACCGGGCTCGACGTTGCTTAACTTCGGTGATCGGACGAGAACCGGTGTTTTCAACGTGATATGGCCGTAGACATTTCATCATAGACATTTTAGTCTATTTATTTTGTAGTCATACATGAAAATGAAGCTCGTTGAATTTCAGACCTGTATCTTTCTGACTTTTAGGCTTGAATTTGAACTTTAAGCAACAGTAAATCCAAACATACAAATGAACTAATCTTATAACAGGAAAATGTTTAAAGCCAAAAAAGGGTAGTAACCTACCGTCTGCCAATACATTAACATACGTAGAGTTATCGTTTTTTCCTGAATTATGTACTCTCTCTCTTAGGCTCGACCTACACGTTCTTGTCAGACTGTCTCTTTAGATACATCCCCACCTTACTTATAAGCCAACTCTTATAATTCTTAGTAATGTTATAGAGTTCCCGTGTATGAGATATCAACCACGTGTAAACAAGTCGTGTCAGAAAATCCTTTTTTGCTACACTGAATATGGAGTGAAAATCACAACTTTGACTCTCTACTGCTCTTTGATTGGCTAACCCAGAGTTTTGCCGTTTGTTTCTTTGCGATATATAAGGTCCGTGGCTTCACAAAAGGTTCAAAAAAGGAAGAAGATAGCAACTAACCGTTGGCGTCTTCTGCTCTTCCATCTCAAACACAAATACCCACGCAAAATCTCAACCGAAAAAGCCTTGTTCGGTTGCAGACCCTGTTCCTTGATGTGGTCACAGGCAGCAAATAGTTCCCCAAGATATAACAAAATTGCACCCAGTTTCCACAAAAAATAGTCGAATAATAATCCAAATAAGCATCTCTCACTTTTCTTTCTTTTTCCAACCAATAAAACAGAGCATTAAAAAATTGCTTCCTGTCAATTTTTAAAATGGGACTACTTTCGACTACTACGACCCGGAAACTTTTCGGTGTGGTAATCAGACCGTTTGCGTTGGCACAAATTGCAATACCAACGATTCATTTTAATTCAGAGTAACACAGAATAATAAGTTTAACCGTGTTGAAATAACAGCACGTTCTTTTAAACCAGTCACAAAGTAATCTAGCAAGACAGACACTGAAGTTCCGGATATAAGCCGAAACATCAGATGAGAAAGAAACTCAGTGGATACTTACTGTTTAAGATAAGGGGCCGGGGACAGGAGAGGGGAAAACAATATAGAGAAGTGGTGAAAAAATAAAAAAGTCTACAGAACCCAGCATTCCCAGGCGGTCACCCATCCAAGTACTAACCAGGCTCCACGTTGCTTAACTTCGGTGATCGGACGAGAACCGGTGTTTCCAATGTGATATGGCGGTAGACACTATGAAGTGGAAAATTTACGCCTTTCAAAAGAAACGAACCTCGCAATAGTATTTGTACCTTCTGGTCTTGGTTTTGAACATTGCAAGACATTCAAGCCTTACACAGAAAAAATGTACACGAAAAGCTTTTATTTTTATAAACAGCTACAAGTGTACATTTTTCCTACGACTGTTTCTAAATACGGATTTAAAAAGCCGTGACTTTTGTTTGTATGGTAATGCGATGATTTACAATGGTTCTTTCTGACCTGCCGGTACAACTTCTAAGGCATCCTCAGGTCAGTGTCCGTATTTGGATATCTTCGGAAAATGCTTCTGATGCATGACTTTGCCTTTTGTTAGGCTGTTTTAAAGACTCTTTGTAAATTGAAAGGTTTGTTGATGTAGCTTTATTGAACGGCGTCGACTTTACAATGCACGTTGTGAAAATTCGAATCCTAGAACGAAATTGAATTCTCGCAAAATTCTTTAATTTTCTCCGAGAGAGTTTGGGAATCGTGCGGCTTCATTTTGGTCTACACTCTCCGTGTAGAATTGGAAAGACGTGAGAATATTGCGACAAGAGGTGTGAAAAGTAATGGTAAAGAAAAAAAGTTAAGCCCCACTAAATGGGTACTCCTTAACTTTTACCCCTGGTCCCGTCCTGTCCCTTTTACCTTTCCCTCAATACAGAGAGACTTCCGTACCAAAAAAAATGGGTTCGGACCAATCAAAGAGATTGAAGTCGAATACACGAATCACAATACTAGTTATCCGCTTAAAGTCAGGAAGAAAAATTATAACGACTTAACGTACTGGCATCAGTTGGAGTAATTCAACTCATAACCCAATATTTCAGATATTATTCTAAACTAAAGGTATGGACAAAAAAAAAAAAAGAAAAAACCAGGATACTTACCGTCCGCGATATGAAAAGAAGAAAACACAAAATGATAACGGGAAGAAAAAGAGGGGAAAAAAATCAAAAGTCTACAGCACCCGGTATTCCCATGCGGTCACCCATCCAAGTACTAACCGGGCTCGACGTTGCTTAACTTCGGTGATCGGACGAGAACCGGTGTTTTCAAGGTGATATGGCCGTAGACATTTCATCATGGACATTTTAGTCTATTTATTTTATGAAAATGAAGCTCATTGAATTTCAGACCTTCATCTTTTTGACTTTTAGGCTTGAATTTGAACTTTAAGCAACAGTAAATCCAAACATACAAATGAACTAATCTTATAACAGGTAAATGTTTAAAGCTAAAAAAGCGGAGTAACCTACCGTCTGCCAACATTAACATACGCAGAGTTATCGTTTTTTCCTGAATTATGTACTCTCACTCTTAGGCTCGACCTACACGTTCTTGTCAAACTGTCCCTTTAGATACATACCCACCTTACTTATAAGCCAACTCTTATAATTCTTAGTAATGTTATAGAGTTCCCGTGTATGAGATATCATCCACGTGTAAACAAGTCGTGTCAGAAAATCCATTTTTGCTACACTGAATATGGAGTGAAAATCACAACTTTGACTCTCTACTGCTCTTTGATTGGCTAACCCAGAGTTTTGCCGTTTGTTTCTTTGCGATATATAAGGTCCGTGGCTTCACAAAAGGTTCAAAAAAGGAAGAAGATAGCAACTAACCGTTGGCGTCTTCTGCTCTTCCATCTCAAACACAAATACCCACGCAAAATCTCAACCGAAAAAGCCTTGTTCGGTTGCAGACCCTGTTCCTTGATGTGGTCACAGGCAGCAAATAGTTCCCCAAGATATAACAAAATTGCACCCAGTTTCCACAAAAAATAGTCGAATAATAATCCAAATAAGCATCTCTCACTTTTCTTTCTTTTTCCAACCAATAAAACAGAGCATTAAAAAATTGCTTCCTGTCAATTTTTAAAATGGGACTACTTTCGACTACTACGACCCGGAAACTTTTCGGTGTGGTAATCAGACCGTTTGCGTTGGCACAAATTGCAATACCAACGATTCATTTTAATTCAGAGTAACACAGAATAATAAGTTTAACCGTGTTGAAATAAAAGCACGTTCTTTTAAACCAGTCACAAAGTAATCTAGCAAGACAGACACTGAAGTTCCGGATATAAGCCCAAACATCAGATGAAAAAGAAACTCAGTGGATACTTACTGTTTAAGATAAGGGGCCGGGGACAGGAGAGGGGAAAACAATATAGAGAAGTGGTGAAAAAATAAAAAAGTCTACAGCACCCAGAATTCCCAGGCGGTCACCCATCCAAATACTAACCAGGCTCCACGTTGCTTAACTTCGGTGATCGGACGAGAACCGGTGTTTTCAATGTGATATGGCGGTAGACACTAAGAAGTGGAAAATTTACGCCTTTCAAAAGAAACGAACCTCGCAATAGTATTTGTACCTTCTGGTCTTGGTTTTGAACATTGCAAGACATTCAAGCCTTACACAGAAAAAATGTACATGAAAAGCTTTTATTTTTATAAACAGCTACAAGTGTACATTTTTCCTACGACTGTTTCTAAATACGGATTTAAAAAGCCGTGACTTTTGTTTGTATGGTAATGCGATGATTTACAATGGTTCTTTCTGACCTGCCGGTACAACTTCTAAGGCATCCTCAGGTCAGTGTCCGTATTTGGATATCTTCGGAAAATGCTTCTGATGCATGACTTTGCCTTTTGTTAGGCTGTTTTAAAGACTGTTTGTAAATTGAAAGGTTTGTTGATGTAGCTTTGTTGAACGGCGTCGACTTTACAATGCACGTTGTGAAAATTCGAATCCTAGAACGAAATTGAATTCTCGCAAAATTCTTTAATTTTCTCCGAGAGAGTCTGGGAATCGTGCGGCCTCATTTTGGTCTACACTCTCCATGTAGAATTGGAAAGACGTGAGAATATTGCGACAAGAGGTTTGAAAAGTAATGGTAAAGAAAAAAAGTTAAGCCCCACTAAATGGGTACTCCTTAACTTTTACCCCTGGTCCCGTCCTGTCCCTTTTACCTTTCCCTCAATACAGAGAGAGTTCCGTACCAAAGAAAATGGGTTTGGACCAATCAAAGAGATTGAAGTCGAATACACGAATCACAATACTAGTTATCCGCTTGAAGTCAGGAAGAAAAATTATAACGACTTAACGTACTGGCATCAGTTGGAGTAATTCAACTCATAACCCAATATTTCAGATATTTTTCTAAACTAAAGGTATGGACAAAAAAAAAAAAAAAACAGGATACTTACCGTCCGCGATATGAAAAGAAGAAAACACAAAATGATAACGGGAAGAAAAAGAGGGGAAAAAAATCAAAAGTCTACAGCACCCGGTATTCCCAGGCGGTCACCCATCCAAGTACTAACCGGGCTCGACGTTGCTTAACTTCGGTGATCAGACGAGAACCGGTGTTTTCAACGTGATATGGCCGTAGACATTTCAGAATGGACCTTTTAGTCTATCTATTTTGTAGTCATACATGAAATGAAGCTCATTGAATTTCAGACCTTTATCTTTCTGACTTTTAGGCTTGAATTTGAACTTTAAGCAACAGTAACTCCAAACATACAAATGAACTAATCTTATAACAGGAAAATGTTTAAAGCTAAAAAAGGGGAGTAACCTACCGTCTGCCAATACATTAACATACGTAGAGTTATCGTTTTTTCCTGAATTATGTACTCTCTCTCCTAGGCTCGACCTACACGTTCTTGTCAAACTGTCTCTTTAGATACATCTCCACCTTACTTATAAGCCAACTCTTATAATTCTTAGTAATGTTATAGAGTTCCCGTGTATGAGATATCAACCACGTGTAAACAATTCGTGTCAGAAATTCCTTTTTTGCTACACTGAATATGGAGTGAAAATCACAACTTTGACTCTCTACTGCTCTTTGATTGGCTAACCCAGAGTTTTGCCGTTTGTTTCTTTGTGATATATAAGGTTCGTGGCTTCACAAAAGGTTTAAAAAAAGGAAGAAGATAGCAATTAACCGTTGGCGTCTTCTGCTCTTCCATCTCAAACACAAATACCCACGCAAAATCTCAACCGAAAAAGCCTTGTTCGGTTGCAGACCCTGTTCCTTGATGTGGTCACAGGCAGCAAATAGTTCCCCAAGATATAACAAAATTGCACCCAGTTTCCACAAAAATAGTCGAATAATCATCCAAATAAGCATTTCTCACTTTTCTTTCTTTTTCCAACCAATAAAACAGAGCATTAAAAAATTGCTTGCTGTCAATTTTTAAAATGGGACTACCTTCGACTACTACGACCCGGAAACTTTTCGGTGTGGTAATCAGACCGTTTGCGTTGGCACAAATTGCAATACCAACGATTCATTTTAATTCAGAGTAACACAGAATAATGAGTTTAACCGTGTTGAAATAACAGCACGTTTTTTTAAACCAATCACAAAGTAATCTAGCCAGACAGACACTGAAGTTCCGGATATAAGCCCAAACATCAGATGAAAAAGAAACTCAGTGGATACTTACTGTTTAAGATAAGGGGCCGGGGACAGGAGAGGGGAATACAATATAGAGAAGTGGTGAAAAAATAAAAAAGTCTACAGCACCCAGCATTCCCAGGCGGTCACCCATCCAAGTACTAACCAGGCTCCACGTTGCTTAACTTCGGTGATCGGACGAGAACCGGTGTTTTCAGTGTGATATGGCGGTAGACACTATGAAGTGGAAAATTTACGCCTTTCAAAAGAAACGAACCTCGCAATAGTATTTGTACCTTCCGGTCTTGGTTTTGAACATTGCAAGACATTCAAGCCTTACACAGAAAAAATGTACATGAAAAGCTTTTATTTCTATAAACAGCTACAAGTGTACATTTTTCCTACGACTGTTTCTAAATACGGATTTAAAAAGCCGTGACTTTTGTTTGTATGGTAATGCGATGATTTACAATGGTTCTTTCTGACCTGCCGGTACAACTTCTAAGGCATCCTCAGGTCAGTGTCCGTATTTGGATATCTTCGGAAAATGCTTCTGATGCATGACTTTGCCTTTTGTTAGGCTGTTTTAAAGACTGTTTGTAAATTGAAAGGTTTGTTGATGTAGCTTTGTTGAACGGCGTCGACTTTACAATGCACGTTGTGAAAATTCGAATCCTAGAACGAAATTGAATTCTCGCAAAATTCTTTAATTTTCTCCGAGAGAGTCTGGGAATCGTGCGGCCTCATTTTGGTCTACACTCTCCATGTAGAATTGGAAAGACGTGAGAATATTGCGACAAGAGGTGTGAAAAGTAATGGGAAAGAAAAAAAGTTAAGACCCACTAAATGGGTACTCCTTAACTTTTACCCCTGGTCCCGTCCTGTCCCTTTTACCTTTCCCTCAATACAGAGAGAGTTCCGTACCAAAGAAAATGGGTTTGGACCGATCAAAGAGATTGAAGTCGAATACATGAATCACAATACTAGTTATCCGCTTGAAGTCAGGAAGAAAAATTATAACGACTTAACGTACTGGCATCAGTTGGAGTAATTCAACTCATAACCCAATATTTCAGATATTTTTCTAAACTAAAGGTATGGACAAAAAAAAAACCAGGATACTTACCGTCCGCGATATGAAAAGAAGAAAACACAAAATGATAACGGGAAGAAAAAGAGGGGAAAAAAATCAAAAGTTTACAGCACCCGGTATTCCCAGGCGGTCACCCATCCAAGTACTAACCGGGCTCGACGTTGCTTAACTTCGGTGATCGGACGAGAACCGGTGTTTTCAACGTGATATGGCCGTAGACATTTCATCATAGACATTTTAGTCTATTTATTTTGTAGTCATACATGAAAATGAAGCTCATTGAATTTCAGACCTTTATCTTTCTGACTTTTAGGCTTGAATTTGAACTTTAAGCAACAGTAAATCCAAACATACAAATGAACTAATCTTATAACAGGAAAATGTTTAAAGTTAAAAAAGGGGAGTAACCTACCGTCTGCCAATACATTAACATACGTAGAGTTATCGTTTTTTCCTGAATTATGTACTCTCTCTCTTAGGCTCGACCTACACGTTCTTGTCAAACTGTCTCTTTAGATACATCCCCACCTTACTTATAAGCCAACTCTTATAATTCTTAGTAATGTTATAGAGTTCCCGTGTATGAGATATCAACCACGTGTAAACAATTCGTGTCAGAAAATCCTTTTTTGCTACACTGAATATGGAGTGAAAATCACAACTTTGACTCTCTACTGCTCTTTGATTGGCTAACCCAGAGTTTTGCCGTTTGTTTCTTTGTGATATATAAGGTTCGTGGCTTCACAAAAGGTTCAAAAAAGGAAGAAGATAGCAACTAACCGTTGGCGTCTTCTGCTCTTCCATCTCAAACACAAATACCCACGCAAAATCTCAACCGAAAAAGCCTTGTTCGGTTGCAGACCCTGTTCCTTGATGTGGTCACAGGCAGCAAATAGTTCCCCAAGATATAACAAAATTGCACCCAGTTTCCACAAAAATAGTCGAATAATCATCCAAATAAGCATTTCTCACTTTTCTTTCTTTTTCCAACCCATAAAACAGAGCATTAAAAAATTGCTTGCTATCAATTTTTAAAATGGGACTACCTTCGACGACTACGACCCGGAAACTTTTCGGTGTGGTAATCAGACCGTTTGCGTTGGCACAAACTGCAATACCAACGATTCATTTTAATTCAGAGTAACACAGAATAATGAGTTTAACCGTGTTGAAATAACAGCACGTTTTTTTAAACCAGTCACAAAGTAATCTAGCCAGACAGACACTGAAGTTCCGGATATAAGCCCAAACATCAGATGAAAAAGAAACTCAGTGGATACTTACTGTTTAAGATAAGGGGCCGAGGACAGGAGAGGGGAATACAATATAGAGAAGTGGTGAAAAAATAAAAAAGTCTACAGCACCCAGCATTCCCAGGCGGTCACCCATCCAAGTACTAACCAGGCTCCACGTTGCTTAACTTCGGTGATCGGACGAGAACCGGTGTTTTCAGTGTGATATGGCGGTAGACACTATGAAGTGGAAAATTTACGCCTTTCAAAAGAAACGAACCTCGCAATAGTATTTGTACCTTCCGGTCTTGGTTTTGAACATTGCAAGACATTCAAGCCTTACACAGAAAAAATGTACATGAAAAGCTTTTATTTCTATAAAAAGCTACAAGTGTACATTTTTCCTACGACTGTTTCTAAATACGGATTTAAAAAGCCGTGACTTTTGTTTGTATGGTAATGCGATGATTTACAATGGTTCTTTCTGACCTGCCGGTACAACTTCTAAGGCATCCTCAGGTCAGTGTCCGTATTTGGATATCTTCGGAAAATGCTTCTGATGCATGACTTTGCCTTTTGTTAGGCTGTTTTAAAGACTGTTTGTAAATTGAAAGGTTTGTTGATGTAGCTTTGTTGAACGGCGTCGACTTTACAATGCACGTTGTGAAAATTCGAATCCTAGAACGAAATTGAATTCTCGCAAAATTCTTTAATTTTCTCCGAGAGAGTCTGGGAATCGTGCGGCCTCATTTTGGTCTACACTCTCCATGTAGAATTGGAAAGACGTGAGAATATTGCGACAAGAGGTGTGAAAAGTAATGGTAAAGAAAAAAAGTTAAGCCCCACTAAATGGGTACTCCTTAACTTTTACCCCTGGTCCCGTCCTGTCCCTTTTACCTTTCCCTCAATACAGAGAGAGTTCCGTACCAAAGAAAATGGGTTTGGACCAATAAAAGAGATTGAAGTCGAATACACGAATCACAATACTAGTTATCCGCTTGAAGTCAGGAAGAAAAATTATAACGACTTAACGTACTGGCATCAGTTGGAGTAATTCAACTCATAACCCAATATTTCAGATATTTTTCTAAACTAAAGGTATGGACAAAAAAAAAAAAAAACCAGGATACTTACCGTCCGCGATATGAAAAGAAGAAAACACAAAATGATAACGGGAAGAAAAAGAGGGGAAAAAAATCAAAAGTCTACAGCACCCGGTATTCCCAGGCGGTCACCCATCCAAGTACTAACCGGGCTCGACGTTGCTTAACTTCGGTGATCGGACGAGAACCGGTGTTTTCAACGTGATATGGCCGTAGACATTTCATCATAGACATTTTAGTCTATTTATTTTGTAGTCATACATGAAAATGAAGCTCATTGAATTTCAGACCTTTATCTTTCTGACTTTTAGGCTTGAATTTGAACTTTAAGCAACAGTAAATCCAAACATACAAATGAACTAATCTTATAACAGGAAAATGTTTAAAGCTAAAAAAGGGGAGTAACCTACCGTCTGCCAATACATTAACATACGTAGAGTTATCGTTTTTTCCTGAATTATGTACTCTCTCTCTTAGGCTCGACCTACACGTTCTTGTCAGACTGTCTCTTTAGATACATCCCCACCTTACTTATAAGCCAACTCTTATAATTCTTAGTAATGTTATAGAGTTCCCGTGTATGAGATATCAACCACGTGTAAACAAGTCGTGTCAGAAAATCCTTTTTTGCTACACTGAATATGGAGTGAAAATCACAACTTTGACTCTCTACTGCTCTTTGATTGGCTAACCCAGAGTTTTGCCGTTTGTTTCTTTGCGATATATAAGGTCCGTGGCTTCACAAAAGGTTCAAAAAAGGAAGAAGATAGCAACTAACCGTTGGCGTCTTCTGCTCTTCCATCTCAAACACAAATACCCACGCAAAATCTCAACCGAAAAAGCCTTGTTCGGTTGCAGACCCTGTTCCTTGATGTGGTCACAGGCAGCAAATAGCTCCCCAAGATATAACAAAATTGCACCCAGTTTCCACAAAAAATAGTCGAATAATAATCCAAATAAGCATCTCTCACTTTTCTTTCTTTTTCCAACCAATAAAACAGAGCATTAAAAAATTGCTTCCTGTCAATTTTTAAAATGGGACTACTTTCGACTACTACGACCCGGAAACTTTTCGGTGTGGTAATCAGACCGTTTGCGTTGGCACAAATTGCAATACCAACGATTCATTTTAATTCAGAGTAACACAGAATAATAAGTTTAACCGTGTTGAAATAACAGCACGTTCTTTCAAACCAGTCACAAAGTAATCTAGCAAGACAGACACTGAAGTTCCGGATATAAGCCGAAACATCAGATGAGAAAGAAACTCAGTGGATACTTACTGTTTAAGATAAGGGGCCGGGGACAGGAGAGGGGAAAACAATATAGAGAAGTGGTGAAAAAATAAAAAAGTCGACAGCACCCAGCATTCCCAGGCGGTCACCCATCCAAGTACTAACCAGGCTCCACGTTGCTTAACTTCGGTGATCGGACGAGAACCGGTGTTTTCAATGTGATATGGCGGTAGACACTATGAAGTGGAAAATTTACGCCTTTCAAAAGAAACGAACCTCGCAATAGTATTTGTACCTTCTGGTCTTGGTTTTGAACATTGCAAGACATTCAAGCCTTACACAGAAAAAATGTACATGAAAAGCTTTTTTTTTTATAAACAGCTACAAGTGTACATTTTTCCTACGACTGTTTCTAAATACGGATTTAAAAAGCCGTGACTTTTGTTTGTATGGTAATGCGATGATTTACAATGGTTCTTTCTGACCTGCCGGTACAACTTCTAAGGCATCCTCAGGTCAGTGTCCGTATTTGGATATCTTCGGAAAATGCTTCTGATGCATGACTTTGCCTTTTGTTAGGCTGTTTTAAAGACTGTTTGTAAATTGAAAGGTTTGTTGATGTAGCTTTGTTGAACGGCGTCGACTTTACAATGCACGTTGTGAAAATTCGAATCCTAGAACGAAATTGAATTCTCGCAAAATTCTTTAATTTTCTCCGAGAGAGTTTGGGAATCGTGCGGCCTCATTTTGGTCTACACTCTCCGTGTAGAATTGGAAAGACGTGAGAATATTGCGACAAGAGGTGTGAAAAGTAATGGTAAAGAAAAAAAGTTAAGCCCCACTAAATGGGTACTCCTTAACTTTTACCCCTGGTCCCGTCCTGTCCCTTTTACCTTTCCCTCAATACAGAGAGACTTCTGTACCAAAGAAAATGGGTTCGGACCAATCAAAGAGATTGAAGTCGAATACACGAATCACAATACTAGTTATCCGCTTAAAGTCAGGAAGAAAAATTATAACGACTTAACGTACTGGCATCAGTTGGAGTAATTCAACTCATAACCCAATATTTCAGATATTATTCTAAACTAAAGGTATGGACAAAAAAAAAAAAACCAGGATACTTACCGTCCGCGATATGAAAAGAAGAAAACACAAAATGATAACGGGAAGAAAAAGAGGGGAAAAAAATCAAAAGTCTACAGCACCCGGTATTCCCAGGCGGTCACCCATCCAAGTACTAACCGGGCTCGACGTTGCTTAACTTCGGTGATCGGACGAGAACCGGTGTTTTCAACGTGATATGGCCGTAGACATTTCATGATGGACATTTTAGTCTATTTATTTTATGAAAATTAAGCTCATTGAATTTCAGACCTTTATCTTTTTGACTTTTAGGCTTGAATTTGAACTTTAAGCAACAGTAAATCCAAACATAAAAATGAACTAATCTTATAACAGGTAAATGTTTAAAGCTAAAAAAGCGGAGTAACCTACCGTCTGCCAACATTAACATACGTAGAGTTATCGTTTTTTCCTGAATTATGTGCTCTCACTCTTAGGCTGGACCTACACGTTCTTGTCAAACTGTCCCTTTAGATACATACCCACCTTACTTATAAGCCAACTCTTATAATTCTTAGTAATGTTATAGAGTTCCCGTGTATGAGATATCATCCACGTGTAAACAAGTCGTGTCAGAAAATCCTTTTTTGATACACTGAATATGGAGTGAAAATCACAACTTTGACTCTCTACTGCTCTTTGATTGGCTAACCCAGAGTTTTGCCGTTTGTTTCTTTGCGATATATAAGGTCCGTGGCTTCACAAAAGGTTCAAAAAAGGAAGAAGATAGCAACTAACCGTTGGCGTCTTCTGCTCTTCCATCTCAAACACAAATACCCACGCAAAATCTCAACCGAAAAAGCCTTTTTCGGTTACAGACCCTGTTCCCTGATGTGGTCACAGGCAGCAAATAGTTCCCCAAGATATAACAAAATTGCACCCAGTTTCCACAAAAAATAGTCGAATAATAATCCAAATAAGCATCTCTCACTTTTCTTTCTTTTTCCAACCAATGAAACAGAGCATTAAAAAATTGCTTGCTGTCAATTTTTAAAATGGGACTACTTTCGACTACTACGACCCGGAAACTTTTCGGTGTGGTAATCAGACCGTTTGCGTTGGCACAAATTGCAATACCAACGATTCATTTTAATTCAGAGTAACACAGAATAATAAGTTTAACCGTGTTGAAATAACAGCACGTTCTTTTAAACCAGTCACAAAGTAATCTAGCAAGACAGACACTGAAGTTCCGGATATAAGCCCAAACATCAGATGAAAAAGAAACTCAGTGGATACTTACTGTTTGAGATAAGGGGCCGGGGACAGGAGAGGGGAAAACAATATAGAGAAGTGGTGAAAAAATAAAAAAGTCTACAGCACCCGGCATTCCCAGGCCGTCACCCATCCAAGTACTAACCAGGCTCCACGTTGCTTAACTTCGGTGATCGGACGAGAACCGGTGTTTTCAATGTGATATGGCGGTAGACACTATGAAGTGGAAAATTTACGCCTTTCAAAAGAAACGAACCTCGCAATAGTATTTGTACCTTCCGGTCTTGGTTTTGAACATTGCAAGACATTCAAGCCTTACACAGAAAAAATGTACATGAAAAGCTTTTATTTCTATAAACAGCTACAAGTGTACATTTTTCCTACGACTGTTTCTAAATACGGATTTAAAAAGCCGTGACTTTTGTTTGTATGGTAATGCGATGATTTACAATGGTTCTTTCTGACCTGCCGGTACAACTTCTAAGGCATCCTCAGGTCAGTGTCCGTATTTGGATATCTTCGGAAAATGCTTCTGATGCATGACTTTGCCTTTTGTTAGGCTGTTTTAAAGACTGTTTGTAAATTGAAAGGTTTGTTGATGTAGCTTTGTTGAACGGCGTCGACTTTACAATGCACGTTGTGAAAATTCGAATCCTAGAACGAAATTGAATTCTCGCAAAATTCTTTAATTTTCTCCGAGAGAGTCTGGGAATCGTGCGGCCTCATTTTGGTCTACACTCTCCATGTAGAATTGGAAAGACGTGAGAATATTGCGACAAGAGGTGTGAAAAGTAATGGTAAAGAAAAAAAGTTAAGCCCCACTAAATGGGTACTCCTTAACTTTTACCCCTGGTCCCGTCCTGTCCCTTTTACCTTTCCCTCAATACAGAGAGAGTTCCGTACCAAAGAAAATGGGTTTGGACCAATCAAAGAGATTGAAGTCGAATACACGAATCACAATACTAGTTATCCGCTTGAAGTCAGGAAGAAAAATTATAACGACTTAACGTACTGGCATCAGTTGGAGTAATTCAACTCATAACCCAATATTTCAGATATTTTTCTAAACTAAAGGTATGGACAAAAAAAAAAAAAAAACCAGGATACTTACCGTCCGCGATATGAAAAGAAGAAAACACAAAATGATAACGGGAAGAAAAAGAGGGGAAAAAAATCAAAAGTCTACAGCACCCGGTATTCCCAGGCGGTCACCCATCCAAGTACTAACCGGGCTCGACGTTGCTTAACTTCGGTGATCGGACGAGAACCGGTGTTTTCAACGTGATATGGCCGTAGACATTTCATCATAGACATTTTAGTCTATTTATTTTGTAGTCATACATGAAAATGAAGCTCGTTGAATTTCAGACCTGTATCTTTCTGACTTTTAGGCTTGAATTTGAACTTTAAGCAACAGTAAATCCAAACATACAAATGAACTAATCTTATAACAGGAAAATGTTTAAAGCCAAAAAAGGGTAGTAACCTACCGTCTGCCAATACATTAACATACGTAGAGTTATCGTTTTTTCCTGAATTATGTACTCTCTCTCTTAGGCTCGACCTACACGTTCTTGTCAGACTGTCTCTTTAGATACATCCCCACCTTACTTATAAGCCAACTCTTATAATTCTTAGTAATGTTATAGAGTTCCCGTGTATGAGATATCAACCACGTGTAAACAAGTCGTGTCAGAAAATCCTTTTTTGCTACACTGAATATGGAGTGAAAATCACAACTTTGACTCTCTACTGCTCTTTGATTGGCTAACCCAGAGTTTTGCCGTTTGTTTCTTTGCGATATATAAGGTCCGTGGCTTCACAAAAGGTTCAAAAAAGGAAGAAGATAGCAACTAACCGTTGGCGTCTTCCGCTCTTCCATCTCAAACACAAATACCCACGCAAAATCTCAACCGAAAAAGCCTTGTTCGGTTGCAGACCCTGTTCCTTGATGTGGTCACAGGCAGCAAATAGTTCCCCAAGATATAACAAAATTGCACCCAGTTTCCACAAAAAATAGTCGAATAATAATCCAAATAAGCATCTCTCACTTTTCTTTCTTTTTCCAACCAATAAAACAGAGCATTAAAAAATTGCTTCCTGTCAATTTTTAAAATGGGACTACTTTCGACTACTACGACCCGGAAACTTTTCGGTGTGGTAATCAGACCGTTTGCGTTGGCACAAATTGCAATACCAACGATTCATTTTAATTCAGAGTAACACAGAATAATAAGTTTAACCGTGTTGAAATAACAGCACGTTCTTTTAAACCAGTCACAAAGTAATCTAGCAAGACAGACACTGAAGTTCCGGATATAAGCCGAAACATCAGATGAGAAAGAAACTCAGTGGATACTTACTGTTTAAGATAAGGGGCCGGGGACAGGAGAGGGGAAAACAATATAGAGAAGTGGTGAAAAAATAAAAAAGTCTACAGAACCCAGCATTCCCAGGCGGTCACCCATCCAAGTACTAACCAGGCTCCACGTTGCTTAACTTCGGTGATCGGACGAGAACCGGTGTTTCCAATGTGATATGGCGGTAGACACTATGAAGTGGAAAATTTACGCCTTTCAAAAGAAACGAACCTCGCAATAGTATTTGTACCTTCTGGTCTTGGTTTTGAACATTGCAAGACATTCAAGCCTTACACAGAAAAAATGTACACGAAAAGCTTTTATTTTTATAAACAGCTACAAGTGTACATTTTTCCTACGACTGTTTCTAAATACGGATTTAAAAAGCCGTGACTTTTGTTTGTATGGTAATGCGATGATTTACAATGGTTCTTTCTGACCTGCCGGTACAACTTCTAAGGCATCCTCAGGTCAGTGTCCGTATTTGGATATCTTCGGAAAATGCTTCTGATGCATGACTTTGCCTTTTGTTAGGCTGTTTTAAAGACTGTTTGTAAATTGAAAGGTTTGTTGATGTAGCTTTATTGAACGGCGTCGACTTTACAATGCACGTTGTGAAAATTCGAATCCTAGAACGAAATTGAATTCTCGCAAAATTCTTTAATTTTCTCCGAGAGAGTTTGGGAATCGTGCGGCCTC
This sequence comes from Tridacna gigas, assembly GCA_945859785.2. Taxonomy (NCBI): domain Eukaryota; kingdom Metazoa; phylum Mollusca; class Bivalvia; order Cardiida; family Cardiidae; genus Tridacna; species Tridacna gigas. The sequence continues at coordinate 14,759,613 of OX244029.2, read as the reverse complement.
ATTTTGGTCTACACTCTCCGTGTAGAATTGGAAAGACGTGAGAATATTGCGACAAGAGGTGTGAAAAGTAATGGTAAAGAAAAAAAGTTAAGCCCCACTAAATGGGTACTCCTTAACTTTTACCCCTGGTCCCGTCCTGTCCCTTTTACCTTTCCCTCAATACAGAGAGACTTCCGTACCAAAAAAAATGGGTTCGGACCAATCAAAGAGATTGAAGTCGAATACACGAATCACAATACTAGTTATCCGCTTAAAGTCAGGAAGAAAAATTATAACGACTTAACGTACTGGCATCAGTTGGAGTAATTCAACTCATAACCCAATATTTCAGATATTATTCTAAACTAAAGGTATGGACAAAAAAAAAAAAAGAAAAAACCAGGATACTTACCGTCCGCGATATGAAAAGAAGAAAACACAAAATGATAACGGGAAGAAAAAGAGGGGAAAAAAATCAAAAGTCTACAGCACCCGGTATTCCCATGCGGTCACCCATCCAAGTACTAACCGGGCTCGACGTTGCTTAACTTCGGTGATCGGACGAGAACCGGTGTTTTCAAGGTGATATGGCCGTAGACATTTCATCATGGACATTTTAGTCTATTTATTTTATGAAAATGAAGCTCATTGAATTTCAGACCTTCATCTTTTTGACTTTTAGGCTTGAATTTGAACTTTAAGCAACAGTAAATCCAAACATACAAATGAACTAATCTTATAACAGGTAAATGTTTAAAGCTAAAAAAGCGGAGTAACCTACCGTCTGCCAACATTAACATACGCAGAGTTATCGTTTTTTCCTGAATTATGTACTCTCACTCTTAGGCTCGACCTACACGTTCTTGTCAAACTGTCCCTTTAGATACATACCCACCTTACTTATAAGCCAACTCTTATAATTCTTAGTAATGTTATAGAGTTCCCGTGTATGAGATATCATCCACGTGTAAACAAGTCGTGTCAGAAAATCCATTTTTGCTACACTGAATATGGAGTGAAAATCACAACTTTGACTCTCTACTGCTCTTTGATTGGCTAACCCAGAGTTTTGCCGTTTGTTTCTTTGCGATATATAAGGTCCGTGGCTTCACAAAAGGTTCAAAAAAGGAAGAAGATAGCAACTAACCGTTGGCGTCTTCTGCTCTTCCATCTCAAACACAAATACCCACGCAAAATCTCAACCGAAAAAGCCTTGTTCGGTTGCAGACCCTGTTCCTTGATGTGGTCACAGGCAGCAAATAGTTCCCCAAGATATAACAAAATTGCACCCAGTTTCCACAAAAAATAGTCGAATAATAATCCAAATAAGCATCTCTCACTTTTCTTTCTTTTTCCAACCAATAAAACAGAGCATTAAAAAATTGCTTCCTGTCAATTTTTAAAATGGGACTACTTTCGACTACTACGACCCGGAAACTTTTCGGTGTGGTAATCAGACCGTTTGCGTTGGCACAAATTGCAATACCAACGATTCATTTTAATTCAGAGTAACACAGAATAATAAGTTTAACCGTGTTGAAATAAAAGCACGTTCTTTTAAACCAGTCACAAAGTAATCTAGCAAGACAGACACTGAAGTTCCGGATATAAGCCCAAACATCAGATGAAAAAGAAACTCAGTGGATACTTACTGTTTAAGATAAGGGGCCGGGGACAGGAGAGGGGAAAACAATATAGAGAAGTGGCGAAAAAATAAAAAAGTCTACAGCACCCAGAATTCCCAGGCGGTCACCCATCCAAATACTAACCAGGCTGCACGTTGCTTAACTTCGGTGATCGGACGAGAACCGGTGTTTTCAATGTGATATGGCGGTAGACACTAAGAAGTGGAAAATTTACGCCTTTCAAAAGAAACGAACCTCGCAATAGTATTTGTACCTTCTGGTCTTGGTTTTGAACATTGCAAGACATTCAAGCCTTACACAGAAAAAATGTACATGAAAAGCTTTTATTTTTATAAAAAGCTACAAGTGTACATTTTTCCTACGACTGTTTCTAAATACGGATTTAAAAAGCCGTGACTTTTGTTTGTATGGTAATGCGATGATTTACAATGGTTCTTTCTGACCTGCCGGTACAACTTCTAAGGCATCCTCAGGTCAGTGTCCGTATTTGGATATCTTCGGAAAATGCTTCTGATGCATGACTTTGCCTTTTGTTAGGCTGTTTTAAAGACTGTTTGTAAATTGAAAGGTTTGTTGATGTAGCTTTGTTGAACGGCGTCGACTTTACAATGCACGTTGTGAAAATTCGAATCCTAGAACGAAATTGAATTCTCGCAAAATTCTTTAATTTTCTCCGAGAGAGTTTGGGAATCGTGCGGCCTCATTTTGGTCTACACTCTCCGTGTAGAATTGGAAAGACGTGAGAATATTGCGACAAGAGGTGTGAAAAGTAATGGTAAAGAAAAAAAGTTAAGCCCCACTAAATGGGTACTCCTTAACTTTAACCCCTGGTCCCGTCCTGTCCCTTTTACCTTTCCCTCAATACAGAGAGACTTCCGTACGGTTCGGACCAATCAAAGAGATTGAAGTCGAATACACGAATCACAATACTAGTTATCCGCTTAAAGTCAGGAAGAAAAATTATAACGACTTAACGTACTGGCATCAGTTGGAGTAATTCAACTCATAACCCAATATTTCAGATATTATTCTAAACTAAAGGTATGGACAAAAAAACAAAAAAAACAGGATACTTACCGTCCGCGATATGAAAAGAAGAAAACACAAAATGATAACGGGAAGAAAAAGAGGGGAAAAAAATCAAAAGTCTACAGCACCCGGTATTCCCAGGCGGTCACCCATCCAAGTACTAACCGGGCTCGACGTTGCTTAACTTTGGTGATCGGACGAGAACCGGTGTTTTCAACGTGATATGGCCGTAGACATTTCATCATAGACATTTTAGTCTATTTATTTTGTAGTCATACATGAAAATGAAGCTCATTGAATTTCAGACCTTTATCTTTCTGACTTTTAGGCTTGAATTTGAACTTTAAGCAACAGTAAATCCAAACATACAAATGAACTAATCTTATAACAGGAAAATGTTTAAAGCTAAAGAAGGGGAGTAACCTACCGTCTGCCAATACATTAACATACGTAGAGTTATCGTTTTTTCCTGAATTATGTACTCTTTCTCTTAGGATCGACCTACACGTTCTTGTCAAACTGTCTCTTTAGATACATCCCCACCTTACTTATAAGCCAACTCTTATAATTCTTAGTAATGTTATAGAGTTCCCGTGTATGAGATATCAACCACGTGTAAACAATTCGTGTCAGAAAATCCTTTTTTGCTACACTGAATATGGAGTGAAAATCACAACTTTGACTCTCTACTGCTCTTTGATTGGCTAACCCAGAGTTTTGCCGTTTGTTTCTTTGCGATATATAAGGTCCGTGGCTTCACAAAAGGTTCAAAAAAGGAAGAAGATAGCAACTAACCGTTGGCGTCTTCTGCTCTTCCATCTCAAACACAAATACCCACGCAAAATCTCAACCGAAAAAGCCTTGTTCGGTTGCAGACCCTGTTCCTTGATGTGGTCACAGGCAGCAAATAGTTCCCCAAGATATAACAAAATTGCACCCAGTTTCCACAAAAAATAGTCGAATAATAATCCAAATAAGCATCTCTCACTTTTCTTTCTTTTTCCAACCAATAAAACAGAGCATTAAAAAATTGCTTGCTGTCAATTTTTAAAATGGGACTACTTTCGACTACTACGACCCGGAAACTTTTCGGTGTGGTAATCAGACCGTTTGCGTTGGCACAAATTGCAATACCAACGATTCATTTTAATTCAGAGTAACACAGAATAATGAGTTTAACCGTGTTGAAATAACAGCACGTTCTTTTAAACCAGTCACAAAGTAATCTAGCCAGACAGACACTGAAGTTCCGGATATAAGCCCAAACATCAGATGAAAAAGAAACTCAGTGGATACTTACTGTTTAAGATAAGGGGCCGGGGACAGGCGAGGGGAATACAATATAGAGAAGTGGTGAAAAAATAAAAAAGTCTACAGCACCCAGCATTCCCAGGCGGTCACCCATCCAAGTACTAACCAGGCTCCACGTTGCTTAACTTCGGTGATCGGACGAGAACCGGTGTTTTCAATGTGATATGGCGGTAGACACTATGAAGTGGAAAATTTACGCCTTTCAAAAGAAACGAACCTCGCAATAGTATTTGTACCTTCCGGTCTTGGTTTTGAACACTGCAAGACATTCAAGCCTTACACAGAAAAAATGTACATGAAAAGCTTTTATTTCTATAAAAAGCTACAAGTGTACATTTTTCCTACGACTGTTTCTAAATGCGGATTTAAAAAGCCGTGACTTTTGTTTGTATGGTAATGCGATGATTTACAATGGTTCTTTCTGACCTGCCGGTACAACTTCTAAGGCATCCTCAGGTCAGTGTCCGTACTTGGATATCTTCGGAAAATGCTTCTGATGCATGACTTTGCCTTTTGTTAGGCTGTTTTAAAGACTGTTTGTAAATTGAAAGGTTTGTTGATGTAGCTTTGTTGAACGGCGTCGACTTTACAATGCACGTTGTGAAAATTCGAATCCTAGAACGAAATTGAATTCTCGCAAAATTCTTTAATTTTCCCCGAGATAGTCTGGGAATCGTGCGGCCTCATTTTGGTCTACACTCTCCGTGTAGAATTGGAAAGACGTGAGAATATTGCGACAAGAGGTGTGAAAAGTAATGGTAAGAAAAAAAGTTAAGCCCCACTAAATGGGTACTCCTTAACTTTTACCCCTGGTCCCGTCCTGTCCCTTTTACCTTTCCCTCAATACAGAGAGACTTCCGTACCAAAGAAAATGGGTTCGGACCAATCAAAGAGATTGAAGTCGAATACACGAATCACAATACTAGTTATCCGCTTGAAGTCAGGAAGAAAAATTATAACGACTTAACGTACTGGCATCAGTTGGAGTAATTCAACTCATAACCCAATATTTCAGATATTTTTCTAAACTAAAGGTATGGACAAAAAAAAAAAAAAAAAAAACCAGGATACTTACCGTCCGCGATATGAAAAGAAGAAAACACAAAATGATAACGGGAAGAAAAAGAGGGGAAAAAAATCAAAAGTCTACAGCACCCGGTATTCCCAGGCGGTCACCCATCCAAGTACTAACCGGGCTCGACGTTGCTTAACTTCGGTGATCGGACGAGAACCGGTGTTTTCAAGGTGATATGGCCGTAGACATTTCATCATGGACATTTTAGTCTATTTATTTTATGAAAATGAAGCTCATTGAATTTCAGACCTTTATCTTTTTGACTTTTAGGCTTGAATTTGAACTTTAAGCAACAGTAAATCCAAACATACAAATGAACTAATCTTATAACAGGTAAATGTTTAAAGCTAAAAAAGCGGAGTAACCTACCGTCTGCCAACATTAACATACGTAGAGTTATCGTTTTTTCCTGAATTATGTACTCTCACTCTTAGGCTCGACCTACACGTTCTTGTCAAACTGTCCCTTTAGATACATACCCACCTTACTTATAAGCCAACTCTTATAATTCTTAGTAATGTTATAGAGTTCCCGTGTATGAGATATCATCCACGTGTAAACAAGTCGTGTCAGAAAATCTATTTTTGCTACACTGAATATGGAGTGAAAATCACAACTTTGACTCTCTACTGCTCTTTGATTGGCTAACCCAGAGTTTTGCCGTTTGTTTCTTTGCGATATATAAGGTCCGTGGCTTCACAAAAGGTTAAAAAAAGGAAGAAGATAGCAACTAACCGTTGGCGTCTTCTGCTCTTCCATCTCAAACACAAATACCCACGCAAAATCTCAACCGAAAAAGCCTTGTTCGGTTGCAGACCCTGTTCCTTGATGTGGTCACAGGCAGCAAATAGTTCCCCAAGATATAACAAAATTGCACCCAGTTTCCACAAAAAATAGTCGAATAATAATCCAAATAAGCATCTCTCACTTTTCTTTCTTTTTCCAACCAATAAAACAGACCATTAAAAAATTGCTTGCTGTCAATTTTTAAAATGGGACTACTTTCGACTACTACGACCCGGAAACTTTTCGGTGTGGTAATCAGACCGTTTGCGTTGGCACAAATTGCAATACCAACGATTCATTTTAATTCAGAGTAACACAGAATAATAAGTTTAACCGTGTTGAAATAACAGCACGTTCTTTTAAACCAGTCACAAAGTAATCTAGCCAGACAGACACTGAAGTTCCGGATATAAGCCCAAACATCAGATGAAAAAGAAACTCAGTGGATACTTACTGTTTAAGATAAGGGGCCGGGGACAGGAGAGGGGAAATTAATATAGAGAAGTGGTGAAAAAATAAAAAAGTCTACAGCACCCAGAATTCCCAGGCGGTCACCCATCCAAGTACTAACCAGGCTCCACGTTGCTTAACTTCGGTGATCGGACGAGAACCGGTGTTTTCAATGTGATATGGCGGTAGACACTATGAAGTGGAAAATTTACGCCTTTCAAAAGAAACGAACCTCGCAATAGTATTTGTACCTTCTGGTCTTGGTTTTGAACATTGCAAGACATTCAAGCCTTACACAGAAAAAATGTACATGAAAAGCTTTTATTTTTATAAACAGCTACAAGTGTACATTTTTCCTACGACTGTTTCTAAATACGGATTTAAAAAGCCGTGACTTTTGTTTGTATGGTAATGCGATGATTTACAATGGTTCTTTCTGACCTGCCGGTACAACTTCTAAGGCATCCTCAGGTCAGTGTCCGTATTTGGATATCTTCGGAAAATGCTTCTGATGCATGACTTTGCCTTTTGTTAGGCTGTTTTAAAGACTGTTTGTAAATTGAAAGGTTTGTTGATGTAGCTTTGTTGAACGGCGTCGACTTTACAATGCACGTTGTGAAAATTCGAATCCTAGAACGAAATTGAATTCTCGCAAAATTCTTTAATTTTCTCCGAGAGAGTTTGGGAATCGTGCGGCCTCATTTTGGTCTACACTCTCCGTGTAGAATTGGAAAGACGTGAGAATATTGCGACAAGAGGTGTGAAAAGTAATGGTAAAGAAAAAAAGTTAAGCCCCACTAAATGGGTACTCCTTAACTTTTACCCCTGGTCCCGTCCTGTCCCTTTTACCTTTCCCTCAATACAGAGAGACTTCCGTACCAAAGAAAATGGGTTCGGACCAATCAAAGAGATTGAAGTCGAATACACGAATCACAATACTAGTTATCCGCTTAAAGTCAGGAAGAAAAATTATAACGACTTAACGTACTGGCATCAGTTGGAGTAATTCAACTCATAACCCAATATTTCAGATATTATTCTAAACTAAAGGTATGGACAAAAAAAAAAAAAAAAAAACCAGGATACTTACCGTCCGCGATATGAAAAGAAGAAAACACAAAATGATAACGGGAAGAAAAAGAGGGGAAAAAAATCAAAAGTCTACAGCACCCGGTATTCCCAGGCGGTCACCCATCCAAGTACTAACCGGGCTCGACGTTGCTTAACTTCGGTGATCGGACGAGAACCGGTGTTTTCAACGTGATATGGCCGTAGACATTTCATCATAGACATTTTAGTCTATTTATTTTGTAGTCATACATGAAAATGAAGCTCATTGAATTTCAGACCTTTATCTTTCTGACTTTTAGGCTTGAATTTGAACTTTAAGCAACAGTAAATCCAAACATACAAATGAACTAATCTTATAACAGGAAAATGTTTAAAGCTAAAGAAGGGGAGTAACCTACCGTCTGCCAATACATTAACATACGTAGAGTTATCGTTTTTTCCTGAATTATGTACTCTTTCTCTTAGGATCGACCTACACGTTCTTGTCAAACTGTCTCTTTAGATACATCCCCACCTTACTTATAAGCCAACTCTTATAATTCTTAGTAATGTTATAGAGTTCCCGTGTATGAGATATCAACCACGTGTAAACAATTCGTGTCAGAAAATCCTTTTTTGCTACACTGAATATGGAGTGAAAATCACAACTTTGACTCTCTACTGCTCTTTGATTGGCTAACCCAGAGTTTTGCCGTTTGTTTCTTTGCGATATATAAGGTCCGTGGCTTCACAAAAGGTTCAAAAAAGGAAGAAGATAGCAACTAACCGTTGGCGTCTTCTGCTCTTCCATCTCAAACACAAATACCCACGCAAAATCTCAACCGAAAAAGCCTTGTTCGGTTGCAGACCCTGTTCCTTGATGTGGTCACAGGCAGCAAATAGTTCCCCAAGATATAACAAAATTGCACCCAGTTTCCACAAAAATAGTCGAATAATCATCCAAATAAGCATCTCTCACTTTTCTTTCTTTTTCCAACCAATAAAACAGAGCATTAAAAAATTGCTTGCTGTCAATTTTTAAAATGGGACTACTTTCGACTACTACGACCCGGAAACTTTTCGGTGTGGTAATCAGACCGTTTGCGTTGGCACAAATTGTAATACCAACGATTCATTTTAATTCAGAGTAACACAGAATAATGAGTTTAACCGTGTTGAAATAACAGCACGTTCTTTTAAACCAGTCACAAAGTAATCTAGCCAGACAGACACTGAAGTTCCGGATATAAGCCCAAACATCAGATGAAAAAGAAACTCAGTGGATACTTACTGTTTAAGATAAGGGGCCGGGGACAGGCGAGGGGAATACAATATAGAGAAGTGGTGAAAAAATAAAAAAGTCTACAGCACCCAGCATTCCCAGGCGGTCACCCATCCAAGTACTAACCAGGCTCCACGTTGCTTAACTTCGGTGATCGGACGAGAACCGGTGTTTTCAATGTGATATGGCGGTAGACACTATGAAGTGGAAAATTTACGCCTTTCAAAAGAAACGAACCTCGCAATAGTATTTGTACCTTCCGGTCTTGGTTTTGAACACTGCAAGACATTCAAGCCTTACACAGAAAAAATGTACATGAAAAGCTTTTATTTCTATAAAAAGCTACAAGTGTACATTTTTCCTACGACTGTTTCTAAATGCGGATTTAAAAAGCCGTGACTTTTGTTTGTATGGTAATGCGATGATTTACAATGGTTCTTTCTGACCTGCCGGTACAACTTCTAAGGCATCCTCAGGTCAGTGTCCGTATTTGGATATCTTCGGAAAATGCTTCTGATGCATGACTTTGCCTTTTGTTAGGCTGTTTTAAAGACTGTTTGTAAATTGAAAGGTTTGTTGATGTAGCTTTGTTGAACGGCGTCGACTTTACAATGCACGTTGTGAAAATTCGAATCCTAGAACGAAATTGAATTCTCGCAAAATTCTTTAATTTTCTCCGAGAGAGTTTGGGAATCGTGCGGCCTCATTTTGGTCTACACTCTCCGTGTAGAATTGGAAAGACGTGAGAATATTGCGACAAGAGGTGTGAAAAGTAATGGTAAAGAAAAAAAGTTAAGCCCCACTAAATGGGTACTCCTTAACTTTTACCCCTGGTCCCGTCCTGTCCCTTTTACCTTTCCCTCAATACAGAGAGACTTCCGTACCAAAGAAAATGGGTTCGGACCAATCAAAGAGATTGAAGTCGAATACACGAATCACAATACTAGTTATCCGCTTAAAGTCAGGAAGAAAAATTATAACGACTTAACGTACTGGCATCAGTTGGAGTAATTCAACTCATAACCCAATATTTCAGATATTATTCTAAACTAAAGGTATGGACAAAAAAAAAAAAAAAACCAGGATACTTACCGTCCGCGATATGAAAAGAAGAAAACACAAAATGATAACGGGAAGAAAAAGAGGGGAAAAAAATCAAAAGTCTACAGCACCCGGTATTCCCAGGCGGTCACCCATCCAAGTACTAACCGGGCTCGACGTTGCTTAACTTCGGTGATCGGACGAGAACCGGTGTTTTCAACGTGATATGGCCGTAGACATTTCATCATAGACATTTTAGTCTATTTATTTTGTAGTCATACATGAAAATGAAGCTCATTGAATTTCAGACCTTTATCTTTCTGACTTTTAGGCTTGAATTTGAACTTTAAGCAACAGTAAATCCAAACATACAAATGAACTAATCTTATAACAGGAAAATGTTTAAAGCTAAAGAAGGGGAGTAACCTACCGTCTGCCAATACATTAACATACGTAGAGTTATCGTTTTTTCCTGAATTATGTACTCTTTCTCTTAGGATCGACCTACACGTTCTTGTCAAACTGTCTCTTTAGATACATCCCCACCTTACTTATAAGCCAACTCTTATAATTCTTAGTAATGTTATAGAGTTCCCGTGTATGAGATATCAACCACGTGTAAACAATTCGTGTCAGAAAATCCTTTTTTGCTACACTGAATATGGAGTGAAAATCACAACTTTGACTCTCTACTGCTCTTTGATTGGCTAACCCAGAGTTTTGCCGTTTGTTTCTTTGCAATATATAAGGTCCGTGGCTTCACAAAAGGTTCAAAAAAGGAAGAAGATAGCAACTAACCGTTGGCGTCTTCTGCTCTTCCATCTCAAACACAAATACCCACGCAAAATCTCAACCGAAAAAGCCTTGTTCGGTTGCAGACCCTGTTCCTTGATGTGGTCACAGGCAGCAAATAGTTCCCCAAGATATAACAAAATTGCACCCAGTTTCCACAAAAATAGTCGAATAATCATCCAAATAAGCATCTCTCACTTTTCTTTCTTTTTCCAACCAATAAAACAGAGCATTAAAAAATTGCTTGCTGTCAATTTTTAAAATGAGACTACTTTCGACTACTACGACCCGGAAACTTTTCGGAGTGGTAATCAGACCGTTTGCGTTGGCACAAATTGTAATACCAACGATTCATTTTAATTCAGAGTAACACAGAATAATGAGTTTAACCGTGTTGAAATAACAGCACGTTCTTTTAAACCAGTCACAAAGTAATCTAGCCAGACAGACACTGAAGTTCCGGATATAAGCCCAAACATCAGATGAAAAAGAAACTCAGTGGATACTTACTGTTTAAGATAAGGGGCCGGGGACAGGCGAGGGGAATACAATATAGAGAAGTGGTGAAAAAATAAAAAAGTCTACAGCACCCAGCATTCCCAGGCGGTCACCCATCCTAGTACTAACCAGGCTCCACGTTGCTTAACTTCGGTGATCGGACGAGAACCGGTGTTTTCAATGTGATATGGCGGTAGACACTATGAAGTGGAAAATTTACGCCTTTCAAAAGAAACGAACCTCGCAATAGTATTTGTACCTTCCGGTCTTGGTTTTGAACACTGCAAGACATTCAAGCCTTACACAGAAAAAATGTACATGAAAAGCTTTTATTTTTATAAAAAGCTACAAGTGTACATTTTTCCTACGACTGTTTCTAAATGCGGATTTAAAAAGCCGTGACTTTTGTTTGTATGGTAATGCGATGATTTACAATGGTTCTTTCTGACCTGCCGGTACAACTTCTAAGGCATCCTCAGGTCAGTGTCCGTATTTGGATATCTTCGGAAAATGCTTCTGATGCATGACTTTGCCTTTTGTTAGGCTGTTTTAAAGACTGTTTGTAAATTGAAAGGTTTGTTGATGTAGCTTTGTTGAACGGCGTCGACTTTACAATGCACGTTGTGAAAATTCGAATCCTAGAACGAAATTGAATTCTCGCAAAATTCTTTAATTTTCTCCGAGAGAGTCTGGGAATCGTGCGGCCTCATTTTGGTCTACACTCTCCGTGTAGAATTGGAAAGACGTGAGAATATTGCGACAAGAGGTGTGAAAAGTAATGGTAAGAAAAAAAGTTAAGCCCCACTAAATGGGTACTCCTTAACTTTTACCCCTGGTCCCGTCCTGTCCCTTTTACCTTTCCCTCAATACAGAGAGACTTCCGTACCAAAGAAAATGGGTTCGGACCAATCAAAGAGATTGAAGTCGAATACACGAATCACAATACTAGTTATCCGCTTAAAGTCAGGAAGAAAAATTATAACGACTTAACGTACTGGCATCAGTTGGAGTAATTCAACTCATAACCCAATATTTCAGATATTTTTCGAAACTAAAGGTATGGACAAAAAAAAAAAAAAAACAGGATACTTACCGTCCGCGATATGAAAAGAAGAAAACACAAAATGATAACGGGAAGAAAAAGAGGGGAAAAAAATCAAAAGTCTACAGCACCCGGTATTCCCAGGCGGTCACCCATCCAAGTACTAACCGGGCTCGACGTTGCTTAACTTCGGTGATCGGACGAGAACCGGTGTTTTCAACGTGATATGGCCGTAGACATTTCATCATAGACATTTTAGTCTATTTATTTTGTAGTCATACATGAAAATGAAGCTCATTGAATTTCAGACCTTTATCTTTCTGACTTTTAGGCTTGAATTTGAACTTTAAGCAACAGTAAATCCAAACATACAAATGAACTAATCTTATAACAGGAAAATGTTTAAAGCTAAAGAAGGGGAGTAACCTACCGTCTGCCAATACATTAACATACGTAGAGTTATCGTTTTTTCCTGAATTATGTACTCTTTCTCTTAGGATCGACCTACACGTTCTTGTCAAACTGTCTCTTTAGATACATCCCCACCGTACTTATAAGCCAACTCTTATAATTCTTAGTAATGTTATAGAGTTCCCGTGTATGAGATATCAACCACGTGTAAACAATTCGTGTCAGAAAATCCTTTTTTGCTACACTGAATATGGAGTGAAAATCACAACTTTGACTCTCTACTGCTCTTTGATTGGCTAACCCAGAGTTTTGCCGTTTGTTTCTTTGCGATATATAAGGTCCGTGGCTTCACAAAAGGTTCAAAAAAGGAAGAAGATAGCAACTAACCGTTGGCGTCTTCTGCTCTTCCATCTCAAACACAAATACCCACGCAAAATCTCAACCGAAAAAGCCTTGTTCGGTTGCAGACCCTGTTCCTTGATGTGGTCACAGGCAGCAAATAGTTCCCCAAGATATAACAAAATTGCACCCAGTTTCCACAAAAATAGTCGAATAATCATCCAAATAAGCATCTCTCAGTTTTCTTTCTTTTTCCAACCAATAAAACAGAGCATTAAAAAATTGCTTGCTGTCAATTTTTAAAATGAGACTACTTTCGACTACTACGACCCGGAAACTTTTCGGTGTGGTAATCAGACCGTTTGCGTTGGCACAAATTGTAATACCAACGATTCATTTTAATTCAGAGTAACACAGAATAATGAGTTTAACCGTGTTGAAATAACAGCACGTTCTTTTAAACCAGTCACAAAGTAATCTAGCCAGACAGACACTGAAGTTCCGGATATAAGCCCAAACATCAGATGAAAAAGAAACTCAGTGGATACTTACTGTTTAAGATAAGGGGCCGGGGACAGGCGAGGGGAATACAATATAGAGAAGTGGTGAAAAAATAAAAAAGTCTACAGCACCCAGCATTCCCAGGCGGTCACCCATCCAAGTACTAACCAGGCTCCACGTTGCTTAACTTCGGTGATCGGACGAGAACCGGTGTTTTCAATGTGATATGGCGGTAGACACTATGAAGTGGAAAATTTACGCCTTTCAAAAGAAACGAACCTCGCAATAGTATTTGTACCTTCCGGTCTTGGTTTTGAACACTGCAAGACATTCAAGCCTTACACAGAAAAAATGTACATGAAAAGCTTTTATTTCTATAAAAAGCTACAAGTGTACATTTTTCCTACGACTGTTTCTAAATGCGGATTTAAAAAGCCGTGACTTTTGTTTGTATGGTAATGCGATGATTTACAATGGTTCTTTCTGACCTGCCGGTACAACTTCTAAGGCATCCTCAGGTCAGTGTCCGTATTTGGATATCTTCGGAAAATGCTTCTGATGCATGACTTTGCCTTTTGTTAGGCTGTTTTAAAGACTGTTTGTAAATTGAAAGGTTTGTTGATGTAGCTTTGTTGAACGGCGTCGACTTTACAATGCACGTTGTGAAAATTCGAATCCTAGAACGAAATTGAATTCTCGCAAAATTCTTTAATTTTCTCCGAGAGAGTCTGGGAATCGTGCGGCCTCATTTTGGTCTACACTCTCCGTGTAGAATTGGAAAGACGTGAGAATATTGCGACAAGAGGTGTGAAAAGTAATGGTAAGAAAAAAAGTTAAGCCCCACTAAATGGGTACTCCTTAACTTTTACCCCTGGTCCCGTCCTGTCCCTTTTACCTTTCCCTCAATACAGAGAGACTTCCGTACCAAAGAAAATGGGTTCGGACCAATCAAAGAGATTGAAGTCGAATACACGAATCACAATACTAGTTATCCGCTTAAAGTCAGGAAGAAAAATTATAACGACTTAACGTACTGGCATCAGTTGGAGTAATTCAACTCATAACCCAATATTTCAGATATTTTTCTAAACTAAAGGTATGGACAAAAAAAAAAAAACAAAAAAAACAGGATACTTACCGTCCGCGATATGAAAAGAAGAAAACACAAAATGATAACGGGAAGAAAAAGAGGGGAAAAAAATCAAAAGTCTACAGCACCCGGTATTCCCAGGCGGTCACCCATCCAAGTACTAACCGGGCCCGACGTTGCTTAACTTCGGTGATCGGACGAGAACCGGTGTTTTCAACGTGATATGGCCGTAGACATTTCATCATGGACATTTCAGTCTATTTATTTTATGAAAATGAAGCTCATTGAATTTCAGACCTTTATCTTTTTGACTTTTAGGCTTGAATTTGAACTTTAAGCAACAGTAAATCCAAACATACAAATGAACTAATCTTATAACAGGTAAATGTTTAAAGCTAAAAAAGCGGAGTAACCTACCGTCTGCCAACATTAACATACGTAGAGTTATCGTTTTTTCCTGAATTATGTGCTCTCACTCTTAGGCTCGACCTACACGTTCTTGTCAAACTGTCCCTTTAGATACATACCCACCTTACTTATAAGCCAACTCTTATAATTCTTAGTAATGTTATAGAGTTCCCGTGTATGAGATATCAACCACGTGTAAACAAGTCGTGTCAGAAAATCCATTTTTGCTACACTGAATATGGAGTGAAAATCACAACTTTGACTCTCTACTGCTCTTTGATTGGCTAACCCAGAGTTTTGCCGTTTGTTTCTTTGCGATATATAAGGTCCGTGGCTTCACAAAAGGTTAAAAAAAGGAAGAAGATAGCAACTAACCGTTGGCGTCTTCTGCTCTTCCATCTCAAACACAAATACCCACGCAAAATCTCAACCGAAAAAGCCTTGTTCGGTTGCAGACCCTGTTCCTTGATGTGGTCACAGGCAGCAAATAGTTCCCCAAGATATAACAAAATTGCACCCAGTTTCCACAAAAAATAGTCGAATAATAATCCAAATAAGCATCTCTCAGTTTTCTTTCTTTTTCCAACCAATAAAACAGAGCATTAAAAAATTGCTTGCTGTCAATTTTTAAAATGGGACTACTTTCGACTACTACGACCCGGAAACTTTTCGGTGTGGTAATCAGACCGTTTGCGTTGGCACAAATTGCAATACCAACGATTCATTTTAATTCAGAGTAACACAGAATAATAAGTTTAACCGTGTTGAAATAACAGCACGTTCTTTTAAACCAGTCACAAAGTAATCTAGCAAGACAGACACTAAAGTTCCGGATATAAGCCCAAACATCAGATGAAAAAGAAACTCAGTGGATACTTACTGTTTAAGATAAGGGGCCGGGGACAGGAGAGGGGAAAACAATATAGAGAAGTGGCGAAAAAATAAAAAAGTCTACAGCACCCAGAATTCCCAGGCGGTCACCCATCCAAGTACTAACCAGGCTCCACGTTGCTTAACTTCGGTGATCGGACGAGAACCGGTGTTTTCAATGTGATATGGCGGTAGACACTATGAAGTGGAAAATTTACGCCTTTCAAAAGAAACGAACCTCGCAATAGTATTTGTACCTTCTGGTCTTGGTTTTGAACATTGCAAGACATTCAAGCCTTACACAGAAAAAATGTACATGAAAAGCTTTTATTTTTATAAACAGCTACAAGTGTACATTTTTCCTACGACTGTTTCTAAATACGGATTTAAAAAGCCGTGACTTTTGTTTGTATGGTAATGCGATGATTTACAATGGTTCTTTCTGACCTGCCGGTACAACTTCTAAGGCATCCTCAGGTCAGTGTCCGTATTTGGATATCTTCGGAAAATGCTTCTGATGCATGACTTTGCCTTTTGTTAGGCTATTTTAAAGACTGTTTGTAAATTGAAAGGTTTGTTGATGTAGCTTTGTTGAACGGCGTCGACTTTACAATGCACGTTGTGAAAATTCGAATCCTAGAACGAAATTGAATTCTCGCAAAATTCTTTAATTTTCTCCGAGAGAGTTTGGGAATCGTGCGGCCTCATTTTGGTCTACACTCTCCGTGTAGAATTGGAAAGACGTGAGAATATTGCGACAAGAGGTGTGAAAAGTAATGGTAAAGAAAAAAAGTTAAGCCCCACTAAATGGGTACTCCTTAACTTTTACCCCTGGTCCCGTCCTGTCCCTTTTACCTTTCCCTCAATACAGAGAGACTTCCGTACCAAAGAAAATGGGTTCGGACCAATCAAAGAGATTGAAGTCGAATACACGAATCACAATACTAGTTATCCGCTTAAAGTCAGGAAGAAAAATTATAACGACTTAACGTACTGGCATCAGTTGGAGTAATTCAACTCATAACCCAATATTTCAGATATTATTCTAAACTAAAGGTATGGACAAAAAAAAAAAAAAAAACCAGGATACTTACCGTCCGCGATATGAAAAGAAGAAAACACAAAATGATAACGGGAAGAAAAAGAGGGGAAAAAAATCAAAAGTCTACAGCACCCGGTATTCCCAGGCGGTCACCCATCCAAGTACTAACCGGGCTCGACGTTGCTTAACTTCGGTGATCGGACGAGAACCGGTGTTTTCAACGTGATATGGCCGTAGACATTTCATCATAGACATTTTAGTCTATTTATTTTGTAGTCATACATGAAAATGAAGCTCATTGAATTTCAGACCTTTATCTTTCTGACTTTTAGGCTTGAATTTGAACTTTAAGCAACAGTAAATCCAAACATACAAATGAACTAATCTTATAACAGGAAAATGTTTAAAGCTAAAGAAGGGGAGTAACCTACCGTCTGCCAATACATTAACATACGTAGAGTTATCGTTTTTTCCTGAATTATGTACTCTTTCTCTTAGGATCGACCTACACGTTCTTGTCAAACTGTCTCTTTAGATACATCCCCACCTTACTTATAAGCCAACTCTTATAATTCTTAGTAATGTTATAGAGTTCCCGTGTATGAGATATCAACCACGTGTAAACAATTCGTGTCAGAAAATCCTTTTTTGCTACACTGAATATGGAGTGAAAATCACAACTTTGACTCTCTACTGCTCTTTGATTGGCTAACCCAGAGTTTTGCCGTTTGTTTCTTTGCGATATATAAGGTCCGTGGCTTCACAAAAGGTTCAAAAAAGGAAGAAGATAGCAACTAACCGTTGGCGTCTTCTGCTCTTCCATCTCAAACACAAATACCCACGCAAAATCTCAACCGAAAAAGCCTTGTTCGGTTGCAGACCCTGTTCCTTGATGTGGTCACAGGCAGCAAATAGTTCCCCAAGATATAACAAAATTGCACCCAGTTTCCACAAAAATAGTCGAATAATCATCCAAATAAGCATCTCTCACTTTTCTTTCTTTTTCCAACCAATAAAACAGAGCATTAAAAAATTGCTTGCTGTCAATTTTTAAAATGAGACTACTTTCGACTACTACGACCCGGAAACTTTTCGGAGTGGTAATCAGACCGTTTGCGTTGGCACAAATTGTAATACCAACGATTCATTTTAATTCAGAGTAACACAGAATAATGAGTTTAACCGTGTTGAAATAACAGCACGTTCTTTTAAACCAGTCACAAAGTAATCTAGCCAGACAGACACTGAAGTTCCGGATATAAGCCCAAACATCAGATGAAAAAGAAACTCAGTGGATACTTACTGTTTAAGATAAGGGGCCGGGGACAGGCGAGGGGAATACAATATAGAGAAGTGGTGAAAAAATAAAAAAGTCTACAGCACCCAGCATTCCCAGGCGGTCACCCATCCAAGTACTAACCAGGCTCCACGTTGCTTAACTTCGGTGATCGGACGAGAACCGGTGTTTTCAATGTGATATGGCGGTAGACACTATGAAGTGGAAAATTTACGCCTTTCAAAAGAAACGAACCTCGCAATAGTATTTGTACCTTCCGGTCTTGGTTTTGAACACTGCAAGACATTCAAGCCTTACACAGAAAAAATGTACATGAAAAGCTTTTATTTCTATAAAAAGCTACAAGTGTACATTTTTCCTACGACTGTTTCTAAATGCGGATTTAAAAAGCCGTGACTTTTGTTTGTATGGTAATGCGATGATTTACAATGGTTCTTTCTGACCTGCCGGTACAACTTCTAAGGCATCCTCAGGTCAGTGTCCGTATTTGGATATCTTCGGAAAATGCTTCTGATGCATGACTTTGCCTTTTGTTAGGCTGTTTTAAAGACTGTTTGTAAATTGAAAGGTTTGTTGATGTAGCTTTGTTGAACGGCGTCGACTTTACAATGCACGTTGTGAAAATTCGAATCCTAGAACGAAATTGAATTCTCGCAAAATTCTTTAATTTTCTCCGAGAGAGTCTGGGAATCGTGCGGCCTCATTTTGGTCTACACTCTCCGTGTAGAATTGGAAAGACGTGAGAATATTGCGACAAGAGGTGTGAAAAGTAATGGTAAAGAAAAAAAGTTAAGCCCCACTAAATGGGTACTCCTTAACTTTTACCCCTGGTCCCGTCCTGTCCCTTTTACCTTTCCCTCAATACAGAGAGACTTCCGTACCAAAGAAAATGGGTTCGGACCAATCAAAGAGATTGAAGTCGAATACACGAATCACAATACTAGTTATCCGCTTAAAGTCAGGAAGAAAAATTATAACGACTTAACGTACTGGCATCAGTTGGAGTAATTCAACTCATAACCCAATATTTCAGATATTTTTCTAAACTAAAGGTATGGACAAAAAAAAAAAAAAAACAAAAAAAACAGGATACTTACCGTCCGCGATATGAAAAGAAGAAAACACAAAATGATAACGGGAAGAAAAAGAGGGGAAAAAAATCAAAAGTCTACAGCACCCGGTATTCCCAGGCGGTCACCCATCCAAGTACTAACCGGGCCCGACGTTGCTTAACTTCGGTGATCGGACGAGAACCGGTGTTTTCAACGTGATATGGCCGTAGACATTTCATCATGGACATTTCAGTCTATTTATTTTATGAAAATGAAGCTCATTGAATTTCAGACCTTTATCTTTTTGACTTTTAGGCTTGAATTTGAACTTTAAGCAACAGTAAATCCAAACATACAAATGAACTAATCTTATAACAGGTAAATGTTTAAAGCTAAAAAAGCGGAGTAACCTACCGTCTGCCAACATTAACATACGTAGAGTTATCGTTTTTTCCTGAATTATGTGCTCTCACTCTTAGGCTCGACCTACACGTTCTTGTCAAACTGTCCCTTTAGATGCATACCCACCTTACTTATAAGCCAACTCTTATAATTCTTAGTAATGTTATAGAGTTCCCGTGTATAAGATATCAACCACGTGTAAACAAGTCGTGTCAGAAAATCCATTTTTGCTACACTGAATATGGAGTGAAAATCACAACTTTGACTCTCTACTGCTCTTTGATTGGCTAACCCAGAGTTTTGTCGTTTTGTTTCTTTGCGATATATAAGGTCCGTGGCTTCACAAAAGGTTCAAAAAAGGAAGAAGATAGCAACTAACCGTTGGCGTCTTCTGCTCTTCCATCTCAAACACAAATACCCACGCAAAATCTCAACCGAAAAAGCCTTGTTCGGTTGCAGACCCTGTTCCTTGATGTGGTCACAGGCAGCAAATAGTTCCCCAAGATATAACAAAATTGCACCCAGTTTCCACAAAAAATAGTCGAATAATAATCCAAATAAGCATCTCTCAATTTTCTTTCTTTTTCCAACCAATAAAACAGAGCATTAAAAAATTGCTTGCTGTCAATTTTTAAAATGGGACTACTTTCGACTACTACGACCCGGAAACTTTTCGGTGTGGTAATCAGACCGTTTGCGTTGGCACAAATTGCAATACCAACGATTCATTTTAATTCAGAGTAACACAGAATAATAAGTTTAACCGTGTTGAAATAACAGCACGTTCTTTTAAACCAGTCACAAAGTAATCTAGCAAGACAGACACTAAAGTTCCGGATATAAGCCCAAACATCAGATGAAAAAGAAACTCAGTGGATACTTACTGTTTAAGATAAGGGGCCGGGGACAGGAGAGGGGAAAACAATATAGAGAAGTGGCGAAAAAATAAAAAAGTCTACAGCACCCAGAATTCCCAGGCGGTCACCCATCCAAGTACTAACCAGGCTCCACGTTGCTTAACTTCGGTGATCGGACGAGAACCGGTGTTTTCAATGTGATATGGCGGTAGACACTATGAAGTGGAAAATTTACGCCTTTCAAAAGAAACGAACCTCGCAATAGTATTTGTACCTTCTGGTCTTGGTTTTGAACATTGCAAGACATTCAAGCCTTACACAGAAAAAATGTACATGAAAAGCTTTTATTTTTATAAACAGCTACAAGTGTACATTTTTCCTACGACTGTTTCTAAATACGGATTTAAAAAGCCGTGACTTTTGTTTGTATGGTAATGCGATGATTTACAATGGTTCTTTCTGACCTGCCGGTACAACTTCTAAGGCATCCTCAGGTCAGTGTCCGTATTTGGATATCTTCGGAAAATGCTTCTGATGCATGACTTTGCCTTTTGTTAGGCTATTTTAAAGACTGTTTGTAAATTGAAAGGTTTGTTGATGTAGCTTTGTTGAACGGCGTCGACTTTACAATGCACGTTGTGAAAATTCGAATCCTAGAACGAAATTGAATTCTCGCAAAATTCTTTAATTTTCTCCGAGAGAGTTTGGGAATCGTGCGGCCTCATTTTGGTCTACACTCTCCGTGTAGAATTGGAAAGACGTGAGAATATTGCGACAAGAGGTGTGAAAAGTAATGGTAAAGAAAAAAAGTTAAGCCCCACTAAATGGGTACTCCTTAACTTTTACCCCTGGTCCCGTCCTGTCCCTTTTACCTTTCCCTCAATACAGAGAGACTTCCGTACCAAAGAAAATGGGTTCGGACCAATCAAAGAGATTGAAGTCGAATACACGAATCACAATACTAGTTATCCGCTTAAAGTCAGGAAGAAAAATTATAACGACTTAACGTACTGGCATCAGTTGGAGTAATTCAACTCATAACCCAATATTTCAGATATTATTCTAAACTAAAGGTATGGACAAAAAAAAAAAAAAAACCAGGATACTTACCGTCCGCGATATGAAAAGAAGAAAACACAAAATGATAACGGGAAGAAAAAGAGGGGAAAAAAATCAAAAGTCTACAGCACCCGGTATTCCCAGGCGGTCACCCATCCAAGTACTAACCGGGCTCGACGTTGCTTAACTTCGGTGATCGGACGAGAACCGGTGTTTTCAACGTGATATGGCCGTAGACATTTCATCATAGACATTTTAGTCTATTTATTTTGTAGTCATACATGAAAATGAAGCTCATTGAATTTCAGACCTTTATCTTTCTGACTTTTAGGCTTGAATTTGAACTTTAAGCAACAGTAAATCCAAACATACAAATGAACTAATCTTATAACAGGAAAATGTTTAAAGCTAAAGAAGGGGAGTAACCTACCGTCTGCCAATACATTAACATACGTAGAGTTATCGTTTTTTCCTGAATTATGTACTCTTTCTCTTAGGATCGACCTACACGTTCTTGTCAAACTGTCTCTTTAGATACATCCCCACCTTACTTATAAGCCAACTCTTATAATTCTTAGTAATGTTATAGAGTTCCCGTGTATGAGATATCAACCACGTGTAAACAATTCGTGTCAGAAAATCCTTTTTTGCTACACTGAATATGGAGTGAAAATCACAACTTTGACTCTCTACTGCTCTTTGATTGGCTAACCCAGAGTTTTGCCGTTTGTTTCTTTGCGATATATAAGGTCCGTGGCTTCACAAAAGGTTCAAAAAAGGAAGAAGATAGCAACTAACCGTTGGCGTCTTCTGCTCTTCCATCTCAAACACAAATACCCACGCAAAATCTCAACCGAAAAAGCCTTGTTCGGTTGCAGACCCTGTTCCTTGATGTGGTCACAGGCAGCAAATAGTTCCCCAAGATATAACAAAATTGCACCCAGTTTCCACAAAAATAGTCGAATAATCATCCAAATAAGCATCTCTCACTTTTCTTTCTTTTTCCAACCAATAAAACAGAGCATTAAAAAATTGCTTGCTGTCAATTTTTAAAATGAGACTACTTTCGACTACTACGACCCGGAAACTTTTCGGTGTGGTAATCAGACCGTTTGCGTTGGCACAAATTGTAATACCAACGATTCATTTTAATTCAGAGTAACACAGAATAATGAGTTTAACCGTGTTGAAATAACAGCACGTTCTTTTAAACCAGTCACAAAGTAATCTAGCCAGACAGACACTGAAGTTCCGGATATAAGCCCAAACATCAGATGAAAAAGAAACTCAGTGGATACTTACTGTTTAAGATAAGGGGCCGGGGACAGGCGAGGGGAATACAATATAGAGAAGTGGTGAAAAAATAAAAAAGTCTACAGCACCCAGCATTCCCAGGCGGTCACCCATCCAAGTACTAACCAGGCTCCACGTTGCTTAACTTCGGTGATCGGACGAGAACCGGTGTTTTCAATGTGATATGGCGGTAGACACTATGAAGTGGAAAATTTACGCCTTTCAAAAGAAACGAACCTCGCAATAGTATTTGTACCTTCCGGTCTTGGTTTTGAACACTGCAAGACATTCAAGCCTTACACAGAAAAAATGTACATGAAAAGCTTTTATTTCTATAAAAAGCTACAAGTGTACATTTTTCCTACGACTGTTTCTAAATGCGGATTTAAAAAGCCGTGACTTTTGTTTGTATGGTAATGCGATGATTTACAATGGTTCTTTCTGACCTGCCGGTACAACTTCTAAGGCATCCTCAGGTCAGTGTCCGTATTTGGATATCTTCGGAAAATGCTTCTGATGCATGACTTTGCCTTTTGTTAGGCTGTTTTAAAGACTGTTTGTAAATTGAAAGGTTTGTTGATGTAGCTTTGTTGAACGGCGTCGACTTTACAATGCACGTTGTGAAAATTCGAATCCTAGAACGAAATTGAATTCTCGCAAAATTCTTTAATTTTCTCCGAGAGAGTCTGGGAATCGTGCGGCCTCATTTTGGTCTACACTCTCCGTGTAGAATTGGAAAGACGTGAGAATATTGCGACAAGAGGTGTGAAAAGTAATGGTAAGAAAAAAAGTTAAGCCCCACTAAATGGGTACTCCTTAACTTTTACCCCTGGTCCCGTCCTGTCCCTTTTACCTTTCCCTCAATACAGAGAGACTTCCGTACCAAAGAAAATGGGTTCGGACCAATCAAAGAGATTGAAGTCGAATACACGAATCACAATACTAGTTATCCGCTTAAAGTCAGGAAGAAAAATTATAACGACTTAACGTACTGGCATCAGTTGGAGTAATTCAACTCATAACCCAATATTTCAGATATTTTTCTAAACTAAAGGTATAGACAAAAAAAAAAAAAACAAAAAAAACAGGATACTTACCGTCCGCGATATGAAAAGAAGAAAACACAAAATGATAACGGGAAGAAAAAGAGGGGAAAAAAATCAAAAGTCTACAGCACCCGGTATTCCCAGGCGGTCACCCATCCAAGTACTAACCGGGCCCGACGTTGCTTAACTTCGGTGATCGGACGAGAACCGGTGTTTTCAACGTGATATGGCCGTAGACATTTCATCATGGACATTTCAGTCTATTTATTTTATGAAAATGAAGCTCATTGAATTTCAGACCTTTATCTTTTTGACTTTTAGGCTTGAATTTGAACTTTAAGCAACAGTAAATCCAAACATACAAATGAACTAATCTTATAACAGGTAAATGTTTAAAGCTAAAAAAGCGGAGTAACCTACCGTCTGCCAACATTAACATACGTAGAGTTATCGTTTTTTCCTGAATTATGTGCTCTCACTCTTAGGCTCGACCTACACGTTCTTGTCAAACTGTCCCTTTAGATACATACCCACCTTACTTATAAGCCAACTCTTATAATTCTTAGTAATGTTATAGAGTTCCCGTGTATGAGATATCAACCACGTGTAAACAAGTCGTGTCAGAAAATCCATTTTTGCTACACTGAATATGGAGTGAAAATCACAACTTTGACTCTCTACTGCTCTTTGATTGGCTAACCCAGAGTTTTGCCGTTTGTTTCTTTGCGATATATAAGGTCCGTGGCTTCACAAAAGGTTAAAAAAAGGAAGAAGATAGCAACTAACCGTTGGCGTCTTCTGCTCTTCCATCTCAAACACAAATACCCACGCAAAATCTCAACCGAAAAAGCCTTGTTCGGTTGCAGACCCTGTTCCTTGATGTGGTCACAGGCAGCAAATAGTTCCCCAAGATATAACAAAATTGCACCCAGTTTCCACAAAAAATAGTCGAATAATAATCCAAATAAGCATCTCTCAATTTTCTTTCTTTTTCCAACCAATAAAACAGAGCATTAAAAAATTGCTTGCTGTCAATTTTTAAAATGGGACTACTTTCGACTACTACGACCCGGAAACTTTTCGGTGTGGTAATCAGACCGTTTGCGTTGGCACAAATTGCAATACCAACGATTCATTTTAATTCAGAGTAACACAGAATAATAAGTTTAACCGTGTTGAAATAACAGCACGTTCTTTTAAACCAGTCACAAAGTAATCTAGCAAGACAGACACTAAAGTTCCGGATATAAGCCCAAACATCAGATGAAAAAGAAACTCAGTGGATACTTACTGTTTAAGATAAGGGGCCGGGGACAGGAGAGGGGAAAACAATATAGAGAAGTGGTGAAAAAATAAAAAAGTCTACAGCACCCAGAATTCCCAGGCGGTCACCCATCCAAGTACTAACCAGGCTCCACGTTGCTTAACTTCGGTGATCGGACGAGAACCGGTGTTTTCAATGTGATATGGCGGTAGACACTATGAAGTGGAAAATTTACGCCTTTCAAAAGAAACGAACCTCGCAATAGTATTTGTACCTTCTGGTCTTGGTTTTGAACATTGCAAGACATTCAAGCCTTACACAGAAAAAATGTACATGAAAAGCTTTTATTTTTATAAACAGCTACAAGTGTACATTTTTCCTACGACTGTTTCTAAATACGGATTTAAAAAGCCGTGACTTTTGTTTGTATGGTAATGCGATGATTTACAATGGTTCTTTCTGACCTGCCGGTACAACTTCTAAGGCATCCTCAGGTCAGTGTCCGTATTTGGATATCTTCGGAAAATGCTTCTGATGCATGACTTTGCCTTTTGTTAGGCTGTTTTAAAGACTGTTTGTAAATTGAAAGGTTTGTTGATGTAGCTTTGTTGAACGGCGTCGACTTTACAATGCACGTTGTGAAAATTCGAATCCTAGAACGAAATTGAATTCTCGCAAAATTCTTTAATTTTCTCCGAGAGAGTTTGGGAATCGTGCGGCCTCATTTTGGTCTACACTCTCCGTGTAGAATTGGAAAGACGTGAGAATATTGCGACAAGAGGTGTGAAAAGTAATGGTACAGAAAAAAAGTTAAGCCCCACTAAATGGGTACTCCTTAACTTTTACCCCTGGTCCCGTCCTGTCCCTTTTACCTTTCCCTCAATACAGAGAGACTTCCGTACCAAAGAAAATGGGTTCGGACCAATCAAAGAGATTGAAGTCGAATACACGAATCACAATACTAGTTATCCGCTTAAAGTCAGGAAGAAAAATTATAACGACTTAACGTACTGGCATCAGTTGGAGTAATTCAACTCATAACCCAATATTTCAGATATTATTCTAAACTAAAGGTATGGACAAAAAAAAAAAAAAAAACCAGGATACTTACCGTCCGCGATATGAAAAGAAGAAAACACAAAATGATAACGGGAAGAAAAAGAGGGGAAAAAAATCAAAAGTCTACAGCACCCGGTATTCCCAGGCGGTCACCCATCCAAGTACTAACCGGGCTCGACGTTGCTTAACTTCGGTGATCGGACGAGAACCGGTGTTTTCAACGTGATATGGCCGTAGACATTTCATCATAGACATTTTAGTCTATTTATTTTGTAGTCATACATGAAAATGAAGCTCATTGAATTTCAGACCTTTATCTTTCTGACTTTTAGGCTTGAATTTGAACTTTAAGCAACAGTAAATCCAAACATACAAATGAACTAATCTTATAACAGGAAAATGTTTAAAGCTAAAGAAGGGGAGTAACCTACCGTCTGCCAATACATTAACATACGTAGAGTTATCGTTTTTTCCTGAATTATGTACTCTTTCTCTTAGGATCGACCTACACGTTCTTGTCAAACTGTCTCTTTAGATACATCCCCACCTTACTTATAAGCCAACTCTTATAATTCTTAGTAATGTTATAGAGTTCCCGTGTATGAGATATCAACCACGTGTAAACAATTCGTGTCAGAAAATCCTTTTTTGCTACACTGAATATGGAGTGAAAATCACAACTTTGACTCTCTACTGCTCTTTGATTGGCTAACCCAGAGTTTTGCCGTTTGTTTCTTTGCGATATATAAGGTCCGTGGCTTCACAAAAGGTTCAAAAAAGGAAGAAGATAGCAACTAACCGTTGGCGTCTTCTGCTCTTCCATCTCAAACACAAATACCCACGCAAAATCTCAACCGAAAAAGCCTTGTTCGGTTGCAGACCCTGTTCCTTGATGTGGTCACAGGCAGCAAATAGTTCCCCAAGATATAACAAAATTGCACCCAGTTTCCACAAAAATAGTCGAATAATCATCCAAATAAGCATCTCTCACTTTTCTTTCTTTTTCCAACCAATAAAACAGAGCATTAAAAAATTGCTTGCTGTCAATTTTTAAAATGAGACTACTTTCGACTACTACGACCCGGAAACTTTTCGGTGTGGTAATCAGACCGTTTGCGTTGGCACAAATTGTAATACCAACGATTCATTTTAATTCAGAGTAACACAGAATAATGAGTTTAACCGTGTTGAAATAACAGCACGTTCTTTTAAACCAGTCACAAAGTAATCTAGCCAGACAGACACTGAAGTTCCGGATATAAGCCCAAACATCAGATGAAAAAGAAACTCAGTGGATACTTACTGTTTAAGATAAGGGGCCGGGGACAGGCGAGGGGAATACAATATAGAGAAGTGGTGAAAAAATAAAAAAGTCTACAGCACCCAGCATTCCCAGGCGGTCACCCATCCAAGTACTAACCAGGCTCCACGTTGCTTAACTTCGGTGATCGGACGAGAACCGGTGTTTTCAATGTGATATGGCGGTAGACACTATGAAGTGGAAAATTTACGCCTTTCAAAAGAAACGAACCTCGCAATAGTATTTGTACCTTCCGGTCTTGGTTTTGAACACTGCAAGACATTCAAGCCTTACACAGAAAAAATGTACATGAAAAGCTTTTATTTCTATAAAAAGCTACAAGTGTACATTTTTCCTACGACTGTTTCTAAATGCGGATTTAAAAAGCCGTGACTTTTGTTTGTATGGTAATGCGATGATTTACAATGGTTCTTTCTGACCTGCCGGTACAACTTCTAAGGCATCCTCAGGTCAGTGTCCGTATTTGGATATCTTCGGAAAATGCTTCTGATGCATGACTTTGCCTTTTGTTAGGCTGTTTTAAAGACTGTTTGTAAATTGAAAGGTTTGTTGATGTAGCTTTGTTGAACGGCGTCGACTTTACAATGCACGTTGTGAAAATTCGAATCCTAGAACGAAATTGAATTCTCGCAAAATTCTTTAATTTTCTCCGAGAGAGTCTGGGAATCGTGCGGCCTCATTTTGGTCTACACTCTCCGTGTAGAATTGGAAAGACGTGAGAATATTGCGACAAGAGGTGTGAAAAGTAATGGTAAGAAAAAAAGTTAAGCCCCACTAAATGGGTACTCCTTAACTTTTACCCCTGGTCCCGTCCTGTCCCTTTTACCTTTCCCTCAATACAGAGAGACTTCCGTACCAAAGAAAATGGGTTCGGACCAATCAAAGAGATTGAAGTCGAATACACGAATCACAATACTAGTTATCCGCTTAAAGTCAGGAAGAAAAATTATAACGACTTAACGTACTGGCATCAGTTGGAGTAATTCAACTCATAACCCAATATTTCAGATATTTTTCTAAACTAAAGGTATGGACAAAAAAAAAAAAAAACAAAAAAAACAGGATACTTACCGTCCGCGATATGAAAAGAAGAAAACACAAAATGATAACGGGAAGAAAAAGAGGGGAAAAAAATCAAAAGTCTACAGCACCCGGTATTCCCAGGCGGTCACCCATCCAAGTACTAACCGGGCCCGACGTTGCTTAACTTCGGTGATCGGACGAGAACCGGTGTTTTCAACGTGATATGGCCGTAGACATTTCATCATGGACATTTCAGTCTATTTATTTTATGAAAATGAAGCTCATTGAATTTCAGACCTTTATCTTTTTGACTTTTAGGCTTGAATTTGAACTTTAAGCAACAGTAAATCCAAACATACAAATGAACTAATCTTATAACAGGTAAATGTTTAAAGCTAAAAAAGCGGAGTAACCTACCGTCTGCCAACATTAACATACGTAGAGTTATCGTTTTTTCCTGAATTATGTGCTCTCACTCTTAGGCTCGACCTACACGTTCTTGTCAAACTGTCCCTTTAGATACATACCCACCTTACTTATAAGCCAACTCTTATAATTCTTAGTAATGTTATAGAGTTCCCGTGTATGAGATATCAACCACGTGTAAACAAGTCGTGTCAGAAAATCCTTTTTTGCTACACTGAATATGGAGTGAAAATCACAACTTTGACTCTCTACTGCTCTTTGATTGGCTAACCCAGAGTTTTGCCGTTTGTTTCTTTGCGATATATAAGGTCCGTGGCTTCACAAAAGGTTCAAAAAAGGAAGAAGATAGCAACTAACCGTTGGCGTCTTCTGCTCTTCCATCTCAAACACAAATACCCACGCAAAATCTCAACCGAAAAAGCCTTGTTCGGTTGCAGACCCTGTTCCTTGATGTGGTCACAGGCAGCAAATAGTTCCCCAAGATATAACAAAATTGCACCCAGTTTCCACAAAAAATAGTCGAATAATAATCCAAATAAGCATCTCTCAATTTTCTTTCTTTTTCCAACCAATAAAACAGAGCATTAAAAAATTGCTTGCTGTCAATTTTTAAAATGGGACTACTTTCGACTACTACGACCCGGAAACTTTTCGGTGTGGTAATCAGACCGTTTGCGTTGGCACAAATTGCAATACCAACGATTCATTTTAATTCAGAGTAACACAGAATAATAAGTTTAACCGTGTTGAAATAACAGCACGTTCTTTTAAACCAGTCACAAAGTAATCTAGCAAGACAGACACTAAAGTTCCGGATATAAGCCCAAACATCAGATGAAAAAGAAACTCAGTGGATACTTACTGTTTAAGATAAGGGGCCGGGGACAGGAGAGGGGAAAACAATATAGAGAAGTGGTGAAAAAATAAAAAAGTCTACAGCACCCAGAATTCCCAGGCGGTCACCCATCCAAGTACTAACCAGGCTCCACGTTGCTTAACTTCGGTGATCGGACGAGAACCGGTGTTTTCAATGTGATATGGCGGTAGACACTATGAAGTGGAAAATTTACGCCTTTCAAAAGAAACGAACCTCGCAATAGTATTTGTACCTTCTGGTCTTGGTTTTGAACATTGCAAGACATTCAAGCCTTACACAGAAAAAATGTACATGAAAAGCTTTTATTTTTATAAACAGCTACAAGTGTACATTTTTCCTACGACTGTTTCTAAATACGGATTTAAAAAGCCGTGACTTTTGTTTGTATGGTAATGCGATGATTTACAATGGTTCTTTCTGACCTGCCGGTACAACTTCTAAGGCATCCTCAGGTCAGTGTCCGTATTTGGATATCTTCGGAAAATGCTTCTGATGCATGACTTTGCCTTTTGTTAGGCTGTTTTAAAGACTGTTTGTAAATTGAAAGGTTTGTTGATGTAGCTTTGTTGAACGGCGTCGACTTTACAATGCACGTTGTGAAAATTCGAATCCTAGAACGAAATTGAATTCTCGCAAAATTCTTTAATTTTCTCCGAGAGAGTTTGGGAATCGTGCGGCCTCATTTTGGTCTACACTCTCCGTGTAGAATTGGAAAGACGTGAGAATATTGCGACAAGAGGTGTGAAAAGTAATGGTACAGAAAAAAAGTTAAGCCCCACTAAATGGGTACTCCTTAACTTTTACCCCTGGTCCCGTCCTGTCCCTTTTACCTTTCCCTCAATACAGAGAGACTTCCGTACCAAAGAAAATGGGTTCGGACCAATCAAAGAGATTGAAGTCGAATACACGAATCACAATACTAGTTATCCGCTTAAAGTCAGGAAGAAAAATTATAACGACTTAACGTACTGGCATCAGTTGGAGTAATTCAACTCATAACCCAATATTTCAGATATTATTCTAAACTAAAGGTATGGACAAAAAAAAAAAAAAAAACCAGGATACTTACCGTCCGCGATATGAAAAGAAGAAAACACAAAATGATAACGGGAAGAAAAAGAGGGGAAAAAAATCAAAAGTCTACAGCACCCGGTATTCCCAGGCGGTCACCCATCCAAGTACTAACCGGGCTCGACGTTGCTTAACTTCGGTGATCGGACGAGAACCGGTGTTTTCAACGTGATATGGCCGTAGACATTTCATCATAGACATTTTAGTCTATTTATTTTGTAGTCATACATGAAAATGAAGCTCATTGAATTTCAGACCTTTATCTTTCTGACTTTTAGGCTTGAATTTGAACTTTAAGCAACAGTAAATCCAAACATACAAATGAACTAATCTTATAACAGGAAAATGTTTAAAGCTAAAGAAGGGGAGTAACCTACCGTCTGCCAATACATTAACATACGTAGAGTTATCGTTTTTTCCTGAATTATGTACTCTTTCTCTTAGGATCGACCTACACGTTCTTGTCAAACTGTCTCTTTAGATACATCCCCACCTTACTTATAAGCCAACTCTTATAATTCTTAGTAATGTTATAGAGTTCCCGTGTATGAGATATCAACCACGTGTAAACAATTCGTGTCAGAAAATCCTTTTTTGCTACACTGAATATGGAGTGAAAACCACAACTTTGACTCTCTACTGCTCTTTGATTGGCTAACCCAGAGTTTTGCCGTTTGTTTCTTTGCGATATATAAGGTCCGTGGCTTCACAAAAGGTTCAAAAAAGGAAGAAGATAGCAACTAACCGTTGGCGTCTTCTGCTCTTCCATCTCAAACACAAATACCCACGCAAAATCTCAACCGAAAAAGCCTTGTTCGGTTGCAGACCCTGTTCCTTGATGTGGTCACAGGCAGCAAATAGTTCCCCAAGATATAACAAAATTGCACCCAGTTTCCACAAAAATAGTCGAATAATCATCCAAATAAGCATCTCTCACTTTTCTTTCTTTTTCCAACCAATAAAACAGAGCATTAAAAAATTGCTTGCTGTCAATTTTTAAAATGAGACTACTTTCGACTACTACGACCCGGAAACTTTTCGGAGTGGTAATCAGACCGTTTGCGTTGGCACAAATTGTAATACCAACGATTCATTTTAATTCAGAGTAACACAGAATAATGAGTTTAACCGTGTTGAAATAACAGCACGTTCTTTTAAACCAGTCACAAAGTAATCTAGCCAGACAGACACTGAAGTTCCGGATATAAGCCCAAACATCAGATGAAAAAGAAACTCAGTGGATACTTACTGTTTAAGATAAGGGGCCGGGGACAGGCGAGGGGAATACAATATAGAGAAGTGGTGAAAAAATAAAAAAGTCTACAGCACCCAGCATTCCCAGGCGGTCACCCATCCAAGTACTAACCAGGCTCCACGTTGCTTAACTTCGGTGATCGGACGAGAACCGGTGTTTTCAATGTGATATGGCGGTAGACACTATGAAGTGGAAAATTTACGCCTTTCAAAAGAAACGAACCTCGCAATAGTATTTGTACCTTCCGGTCTTGGTTTTGAACACTGCAAGACATTCAAGCCTTACACAGAAAAAATGTACATGAAAAGCTTTTATTTCTATAAAAAGCTACAAGTGTACATTTTTCCTACGACTGTTTCTAAATGCGGATTTAAAAAGCCGTGACTTTTGTTTGTATGGTAATGCGATGATTTACAATGGTTCTTTCTGACCTGCCGGTACAACTTCTAAGGCATCCTCAGGTCAGTGTCCGTATTTGGATATCTTCGGAAAATGCTTCTGATGCATGACTTTGCCTTTTGTTAGGCTGTTTTAAAGACTGTTTGTAAATTGAAAGGTTTGTTGATGTAGCTTTGTTGAACGGCGTCGACTTTACAATGCACGTTGTGAAAATTCGAATCCTAGAACGAAATTGAATTCTCGCAAAATTCTTTAATTTTCTCCGAGAGAGTCTGGGAATCGTGCGGCCTCATTTTGGTCTACACTCTCCGTGTAGAATTGGAAAGACGTGAGAATATTGCGACAAGAGGTGTGAAAAGTAATGGTAAGAAAAAAAGTTAAGCCCCACTAAATGGGTACTCCTTAACTTTTACCCCTGGTCCCGTCCTGTCCCTTTTACCTTTCCCTCAATACAGAGAGACTTCCGTACCAAAGAAAATGGGTTCGGACCAATCAAAGAGATTGAAGTCGAATACACGAATCACAATACTAGTTATCCGCTTAAAGTCAGGAAGAAAAATTATAACGACTTAACGTACTGGCATCAGTTGGAGTAATTCAACTCATAACCCAATATTTCAGATATTTTTCTAAACTAAAGGTATGGACAAAAAAAAAAAAACAAAAAAAACAGGATACTTACCGTCCGCGATATGAAAAGAAGAAAACACAAAATGATAACGGGAAGAAAAAGAGGGGAAAAAAATCAAAAGTCTACAGCACCCGGTATTCCCAGGCGGTCACCCATCCAAGTACTAACCGGGCCCGACGTTGCTTAACTTCGGTGATCGGACGAGAACCGGTGTTTTCAACGTGATATGGCCGTAGACATTTCATCATGGACATTTCAGTCTATTTATTTTATGAAAATGAAGCTCATTGAATTTCAGACCTTTATCTTTTTGACTTTTAGGCTTGAATTTGAACTTTAAGCAACAGTAAATCCAAACATACAAATGAACTAATCTTATAACAGGTAAATGTTTAAAGCTAAAAAAGCGGAGTAACCTACCGTCTGCCAACATTAACATACGTAGAGTTATCGTTTTTTCCTGAATTATGTGCTCTCACTCTTAGGCTCGACCTACACGTTCTTGTCAAACTGTCCCTTTAGATACATACCCACCTTACTTATAAGCCAACTCTTATAATTCTTAGTAATGTTATAGAGTTCCCGTGTATGAGATATCAACCACGTGTAAACAAGTCGTGTCAGAAAATCCATTTTTGCTACACTGAATATGGAGTGAAAATCACAACTTTGACTCTCTACTGCTCTTTGATTGGCTAACCCAGAGTTTTGCCGTTTGTTTCTTTGCGATATATAAGGTCCGTGGCTTCACAAAAGGTTAAAAAAAGGAAGAAGATAGCAACTAACCGTTGGCGTCTTCTGCTCTTCCATCTCAAACACAAATACCCACGCAAAATCTCAACCGAAAAAGCCTTGTTCGGTTGCAGACCCTGTTCCTTGATGTGGTCACAGGCAGCAAATAGTTCCCCAAGATATAACAAAATTGCACCCAGTTTCCACAAAAAATAGTCGAATAATAATCCAAATAAGCATCTCTCAATTTTCTTTCTTTTTCCAACCAATAAAACAGAGCATTAAAAAATTGCTTGCTGTCAATTTTTAAAATGGGACTACTTTCGACTACTACGACCCGGAAACTTTTCGGTGTGGTAATCAGACCGTTTGCGTTGGCACAAATTGCAATACCAACGATTCATTTTAATTCAGAGTAACACAGAATAATAAGTTTAACCGTGTTGAAATAACAGCACGTTCTTTTAAACCAGTCACAAAGTAATCTAGCAAGACAGACACTAAAGTTCCGGATATAAGCCCAAACATCAGATGAAAAAGAAACTCAGTGGATACTTACTGTTTAAGATAAGGGGCCGGGGACAGGAGAGGGGAAAACAATATAGAGAAGTGGTGAAAAAATAAAAAAGTCTACAGCACCCAGAATTCCCAGGCGGTCACCCATCCAAGTACTAACCAGGCTCCACGTTGCTTAACTTCGGTGATCGGACGAGAACCGGTGTTTTCAATGTGATATGGCGGTAGACACTATGAAGTGGAAAATTTACGCCTTTCAAAAGAAACGAACCTCGCAATAGTATTTGTACCTTCTGGTCTTGGTTTTGAACATTGCAAGACATTCAAGCCTTACACAGAAAAAATGTACATGAAAAGCTTTTATTTTTATAAACAGCTACAAGTGTACATTTTTCCTACGACTGTTTCTAAATACGGATTTAAAAAGCCGTGACTTTTGTTTGTATGGTAATGCGATGATTTACAATGGTTCTTTCTGACCTGCCGGTACAACTTCTAAGGCATCCTCAGGTCAGTGTCCGTATTTGGATATCTTCGGAAAATGCTTCTGATGCATGACTTTGCCTTTTGTTAGGCTGTTTTAAAGACTGTTTGTAAATTGAAAGGTTTGTTGATGTAGCTTTGTTGAACGGCGTCGACTTTACAATGCACGTTGTGAAAATTCGAATCCTAGAACGAAATTGAATTCTCGCAAAATTCTTTAATTTTCTCCGAGAGAGTTTGGGAATCGTGCGGCCTCATTTTGGTCTACACTCTCCGTGTAGAATTGGAAAGACGTGAGAATATTGCGACAAGAGGTGTGAAAAGTAATGGTACAGAAAAAAAGTTAAGCCCCACTAAATGGGTACTCCTTAACTTTTACCCCTGGTCCCGTCCTGTCCCTTTTACCTTTCCCTCAATACAGAGAGACTTCCGTACCAAAGAAAATGGGTTCGGACCAATCAAAGAGATTGAAGTCGAATACACGAATCACAATACTAGTTATCCGCTTAAAGTCAGGAAGAAAAATTATAACGACTTAACGTACTGGCATCAGTTGGAGTAATTCAACTGATAACCCAATATTTCAGATATTATTCTAAACTAAAGGTATGGACAAAAAAAAAAAAAAAAAACCAGGATACTTACCGTCCGCGATATGAAAAGAAGAAAACACAAAATGATAACGGGAAGAAAAAGAGGGGAAAAAAATCAAAAGTCTACAGCACCCGGTATTCCCAGGCGGTCACCCATCCAAGTACTAACCGGGCTCGACGTTGCTTAACTTCGGTGATCGGACGAGAACCGGTGTTTTCAACGTGATATGGCCGTAGACATTTCATCATAGACATTTTAGTCTATTTATTTTGTAGTCATACATGAAAATGAAGCTCATTGAATTTCAGACCTTTATCTTTCTGACTTTTAGGCTTGAATTTGAACTTTAAGCAACAGTAAATCCAAACATACAAATGAACTAATCTTATAACAGGAAAATGTTTAAAGCTAAAGAAGGGGAGTAACCTACCGTCTGCCAATACATTAACATACGTAGAGTTATCGTTTTTTCCTGAATTATGTACTCTTTCTCTTAGGATCGACCTACACGTTCTTGTCAAACTGTCTCTTTAGATACATCCCCACCTTACTTATAAGCCAACTCTTATAATTCTTAGTAATGTTATAGAGTTCCCGTGTATGAGATATCAACCACGTGTAAACAATTCGTGTCAGAAAATCCTTTTTTGCTACACTGAATATGGAGTGAAAACCACAACTTTGACTCTCTACTGCTCTTTGATTGGCTAACCCAGAGTTTTGCCGTTTGTTTCTTTGCGATATATAAGGTCCGTGGCTTCACAAAAGGTTCAAAAAAGGAAGAAGATAGCAACTAACCGTTGGCGTCTTCTGCTCTTCCATCTCAAACACAAATACCCACGCAAAATCTCAACCGAAAAAGCCTTGTTCGGTTGCAGACCCTGTTCCTTGATGTGGTCACAGGCAGCAAATAGTTCCCCAAGATATAACAAAATTGCACCCAGTTTCCACAAAAATAGTCGAATAATCATCCAAATAAGCATCTCTCACTTTTCTTTCTTTTTCCAACCAATAAAACAGAGCATTAAAAAATTGCTTGCTGTCAATTTTTAAAATGAGACTACTTTCGACTACTACGACCCGGAAACTTTTCGGAGTGGTAATCAGACCGTTTGCGTTGGCACAAATTGTAATACCAACGATTCATTTTAATTCAGAGTAACACAGAATAATGAGTTTAACCGTGTTGAAATAACAGCACGTTCTTTTAAACCAGTCACAAAGTAATCTAGCCAGACAGACACTGAAGTTCCGGATATAAGCCCAAACATCAGATGAAAAAGAAACTCAGTGGATACTTACTGTTTAAGATAAGGGGCCGGGGACAGGCGAGGGGAATACAATATAGAGAAGTGGTGAAAAAATAAAAAAGTCTACAGCACCCAGCATTCCCAGGCGGTCACCCATCCAAGTACTAACCAGGCTCCACGTTGCTTAACTTCGGTGATCGGACGAGAACCGGTGTTTTCAATGTGATATGGCGGTAGACACTATGAAGTGGAAAATTTACGCCTTTCAAAAGAAACGAACCTCGCAATAGTATTTGTACCTTCCGGTCTTGGTTTTGAACACTGCAAGACATTCAAGCCTTACACAGAAAAAATGTACATGAAAAGCTTTTATTTCTATAAAAAGCTACAAGTGTACATTTTTCCTACGACTGTTTCTAAATGCGGATTTAAAAAGCCGTGACTTTTGTTTGTATGGTAATGCGATGATTTACAATGGTTCTTTCTGACCTGCCGGTACAACTTCTAAGGCATCCTCAGGTCAGTGTCCGTATTTGGATATCTTCGGAAAATGCTTCTGATGCATGACTTTGCCTTTTGTTAGGCTGTTTTAAAGACTGTTTGTAAATTGAAAGGTTTGTTGATGTAGCTTTGTTGAACGGCGTCGACTTTACAATGCACGTTGTGAAAATTCGAATCCTAGAACGAAATTGAATTCTCGCAAAATTCTTTAATTTTCTCCGAGAGAGTCTGGGAATCGTGCGGCCTCATTTTGGTCTACACTCTCCGTGTAGAATTGGAAAGACGTGAGAATATTGCGACAAGAGGTGTGAAAAGTAATGGTAAGAAAAAAAGTTAAGCCCCACTAAATGGGTACTCCTTAACTTTTACCCCTGGTCCCGTCCTGTCCCTTTTACCTTTCCCTCAATACAGAGAGACTTCCGTACCAAAGAAAATGGGTTCGGACCAATCAAAGAGATTGAAGTCGAATACACGAATCACAATACTAGTTATCCGCTTAAAGTCAGGAAGAAAAATTATAACGACTTAACGTACTGGCATCAGTTGGAGTAATTCAACTCATAACCCAATATTTCAGATATTTTTCTAAACTAAAGGTATGGACAAAAAAAAAAAACAAAAAAAAACAGGATACTTACCGTCCGCGATATGAAAAGAAGAAAACACAAAATGATAACGGGAAGAAAAAGAGGGGAAAAAAATCAAAAGTCTACAGCACCCGGTATTCCCAGGCGGTCACCCATCCAAGTACTAACCGGGCCCGACGTTGCTTAACTTCGGTGATCGGACGAGAACCGGTGTTTTCAACGTGATATGGCCGTAGACATTTCATCATGGACATTTCAGTCTATTTATTTTATGAAAATGAAGCTCATTGAATTTCAGACCTTTATCTTTTTGACTTTTAGGCTTGAATTTGAACTTTAAGCAACAGTAAATCCAAACATACAAATGAACTAATCTTATAACAGGTAAATGTTTAAAGCTAAAAAAGCGGAGTAACCTACCGTCTGCCAACATTAACATACGTAGAGTTATCGTTTTTTCCTGAATTATGTGCTCTCACTCTTAGGCTCGACCTACACGTTCTTGTCAAACTGTCCCTTTAGATACATACCCACCTTACTTATAAGCCAACTCTTATAATTCTTAGTAATGTTATAGAGTTCCCGTGTATGAGATATCAACCACGTGTAAACAAGTCGTGTCAGAAAATCCATTTTTGCTACACTGAATATGGAGTGAAAATCACAACTTTGACTCTCTACTGCTCTTTGATTGGCTAACCCAGAGTTTTGCCGTTTGTTTCTTTGCGATATATAAGGTCCGTGGCTTCACAAAAGGTTAAAAAAAGGAAGAAGATAGCAACTAACCGTTGGCGTCTTCTGCTCTTCCATCTCAAACACAAATACCCACGCAAAATCTCAACCGAAAAAGCCTTGTTCGGTTGCAGACCCTGTTCCTTGATGTGGTCACAGGCAGCAAATAGTTCCCCAAGATATAACAAAATTGCACCCAGTTTCCACAAAAAATAGTCGAATAATAATCCAAATAAGCATCTCTCAGTTTTCTTTCTTTTTCCAACCAATAAAACAGAGCATTAAAAAATTGCTTGCTGTCAATTTTTAAAATGGGACTACTTTCGACTACTACGACCCGGAAACTTTTCGGTGTGGTAATCAGACCGTTTGCGTTGGCACAAATTGCAATACCAACGATTCATTTTAATTCAGAGTAACACAGAATAATAAGTTTAACCGTGTTGAAATAACAGCACGTTCTTTTAAACCAGTCACAAAGTAATCTAGCAAGACAGACACTAAAGTTCCGGATATAAGCCCAAACATCAGATGAAAAAGAAACTCAGTGGATACTTACTGTTTAAGATAAGGGGCCGGGGACAGGAGAGGGGAAAACAATATAGAGAAGTGGCGAAAAAATAAAAAAGTCTACAGCACCCAGAATTCCCAGGCGGTCACCCATCCAAGTACTAACCAGGCTCCACGTTGCTTAACTTCGGTGATCGGACGAGAACCGGTGTTTTCAATGTGATATGGCGGTAGACACTATGAAGTGGAAAATTTACGCCTTTCAAAAGAAACGAACCTCGCAATAGTATTTGTACCTTCTGGTCTTGGTTTTGAACATTGCAAGACATTCAAGCCTTACACAGAAAAAATGTACATGAAAAGCTTTTATTTTTATAAACAGCTACAAGTGTACATTTTTCCTACGACTGTTTCTAAATACGGATTTAAAAAGCCGTGACTTTTGTTTGTATGGTAATGCGATGATTTACAATGGTTCTTTCTGACCTGCCGGTACAACTTCTAAGGCATCCTCAGGTCAGTGTCCGTATTTGGATATCTTCGGAAAATGCTTCTGATGCATGACTTTGCCTTTTGTTAGGCTATTTTAAAGACTGTTTGTAAATTGAAAGGTTTGTTGATGTAGCTTTGTTGAACGGCGTCGACTTTACAATGCACGTTGTGAAAATTCGAATCCTAGAACGAAATTGAATTCTCGCAAAATTCTTTAATTTTCTCCGAGAGAGTTTGGGAATCGTGCGGCCTCATTTTGGTCTACACTCTCCGTGTAGAATTGGAAAGACGTGAGAATATTGCGACAAGAGGTGTGAAAAGTAATGGTAAAGAAAAAAAGTTAAGCCCCACTAAATGGGTACTCCTTAACTTTTACCCCTGGTCCCGTCCTGTCCCTTTTACCTTTCCCTCAATACAGAGAGACTTCCGTACCAAAGAAAATGGGTTCGGACCAATCAAAGAGATTGAAGTCGAATACACGAATCACAATACTAGTTATCCGCTTAAAGTCAGGAAGAAAAATTATAACGACTTAACGTACTGGCATCAGTTGGAGTAATTCAACTCATAACCCAATATTTCAGATATTATTCTAAACTAAAGGTATGGACAAAAAAAAAAAAAAAAAACCAGGATACTTACCGTCCGCGATATGAAAAGAAGAAAACACAAAATGATAACGGGAAGAAAAAGAGGGGAAAAAAATCAAAAGTCTACAGCACCCGGTATTCCCAGGCGGTCACCCATCCAAGTACTAACCGGGCTCGACGTTGCTTAACTTCGGTGATCGGACGAGAACCGGTGTTTTCAACGTGATATGGCCGTAGACATTTCATCATAGACATTTTAGTCTATTTATTTTGTAGTCATACATGAAAATGAAGCTCATTGAATTTCAGACCTTTATCTTTCTGACTTTTAGGCTTGAATTTGAACTTTAAGCAACAGTAAATCCAAACATACAAATGAACTAATCTTATAACAGGAAAATGTTTAAAGCTAAAGAAGGGGAGTAACCTACCGTCTGCCAATACATTAACATACGTAGAGTTATCGTTTTTTCCTGAATTATGTACTCTTTCTCTTAGGATCGACCTACACGTTCTTGTCAAACTGTCTCTTTAGATACATCCCCACCTTACTTATAAGCCAACTCTTATAATTCTTAGTAATGTTATAGAGTTCCCGTGTATGAGATATCAACCACGTGTAAACAATTCGTGTCAGAAAATCCTTTTTTGCTACACTGAATATGGAGTGAAAATCACAACTTTGACTCTCTACTGCTCTTTGATTGGCTAACCCAGAGTTTTGCCGTTTGTTTCTTTGCGATATATAAGGTCCGTGGCTTCACAAAAGGTTCAAAAAAGGAAGAAGATAGCAACTAACCGTTGGCGTCTTCTGCTCTTCCATCTCAAACACAAATACCCACGCAAAATCTCAACCGAAAAAGCCTTGTTCGGTTGCAGACCCTGTTCCTTGATGTGGTCACAGGCAGCAAATAGTTCCCCAAGATATAACAAAATTGCACCCAGTTTCCACAAAAATAGTCGAATAATCATCCAAATAAGCATCTCTCACTTTTCTTTCTTTTTCCAACCAATAAAACAGAGCATTAAAAAATTGCTTGCTGTCAATTTTTAAAATGAGACTACTTTCGACTACTACGACCCGGAAACTTTTCGGTGTGGTAATCAGACCGTTTGCGTTGGCACAAATTGTAATACCAACGATTCATTTTAATTCAGAGTAACACAGAATAATGAGTTTAACCGTGTTGAAATAACAGCACGTTCTTTTAAACCAGTCACAAAGTAATCTAGCCAGACAGACACTGAAGTTCCGGATATAAGCCCAAACATCAGATGAAAAAGAAACTCAGTGGATACTTACTGTTTAAGATAAGGGGCCGGGGACAGGCGAGGGGAATACAATATAGAGAAGTGGTGAAAAAATAAAAAAGTCTACAGCACCCAGCATTCCCAGGCGGTCACCCATCCAAGTACTAACCAGGCTCCACGTTGCTTAACTTCGGTGATCGGACGAGAACCGGTGTTTTCAATGTGATATGGCGGTAGACACTATGAAGTGGAAAATTTACGCCTTTCAAAAGAAACGAACCTCGCAATAGTATTTGTACCTTCCGGTCTTGGTTTTGAACACTGCAAGACATTCAAGCCTTACACAGAAAAAATGTACATGAAAAGCTTTTATTTCTATAAAAA
The DNA here is from genome assembly GCA_945859785.2 of Tridacna gigas. Classification (NCBI taxonomy): domain Eukaryota; kingdom Metazoa; phylum Mollusca; class Bivalvia; order Cardiida; family Cardiidae; genus Tridacna; species Tridacna gigas. The sequence continues at coordinate 14,718,017 of OX244029.2, read as the reverse complement.
GCTACAAGTGTACATTTTTCCTACGACTGTTTCTAAATGCGGATTTAAAAAGCCGTGACTTTTGTTTGTATGGTAATGCGATGATTTACAATGGTTCTTTCTGACCTGCCGGTACAACTTCTAAGGCATCCTCAGGTCAGTGTCCGTATTTGGATATCTTCGGAAAATGCTTCTGATGCATGACTTTGCCTTTTGTTAGGCTGTTTTAAAGACTGTTTGTAAATTGAAAGGTTTGTTGATGTAGCTTTGTTGAACGGCGTCGACTTTACAATGCACGTTGTGAAAATTCGAATCCTAGAACGAAATTGAATTCTCGCAAAATTCTTTAATTTTCTCCGAGAGAGTCTGGGAATCGTGCGGCCTCATTTTGGTCTACACTCTCCGTGTAGAATTGGAAAGACGTGAGAATATTGCGACAAGAGGTGTGAAAAGTAATGGTAAGAAAAAAAGTTAAGCCCCACTAAATGGGTACTCCTTAACTTTTACCCCTGGTCCCGTCCTGTCCCTTTTACCTTTCCCTCAATACAGAGAGACTTCCGTACCAAAGAAAATGGGTTCGGACCAATCAAAGAGATTGAAGTCGAATACACGAATCACAATACTAGTTATCCGCTTAAAGTCAGGAAGAAAAATTATAACGACTTAACGTACTGGCATCAGTTGGAGTAATTCAACTCATAACCCAATATTTCAGATATTTTTCTAAACTAAAGGTATGGACAAAAAAAAAAAACAAAAAAAACAGGATACTTACCGTCCGCGATATGAAAAGAAGAAAACACAAAATGATAACGGGAAGAAAAAGAGGGGAAAAAAATCAAAAGTCTACAGCACCCGGTATTCCCAGGCGGTCACCCATCCAAGTACTAACCGGGCCCGACGTTGCTTAACTTCGGTGATCGGACGAGAACCGGTGTTTTCAACGTGATATGGCCGTAGACATTTCATCATGGACATTTCAGTCTATTTATTTTATGAAAATGAAGCTCATTGAATTTCAGACCTTTATCTTTTTGACTTTTAGGCTTGAATTTGAACTTTAAGCAACAGTAAATCCAAACATACAAATGAACTAATCTTATAACAGGTAAATGTTTAAAGCTAAAAAAGCGGAGTAACCTACCGTCTGCCAACATTAACATACGTAGAGTTATCGTTTTTTCCTGAATTATGTGCTCTCACTCTTAGGCTCGACCTACACGTTCTTGTCAAACTGTCCCTTTAGATACATACCCACCTTACTTATAAGCCAACTCTTATAATTCTTAGTAATGTTATAGAGTTCCCGTGTATGAGATATCAACCACGTGTAAACAAGTCGTGTCAGAAAATCCATTTTTGCTACACTGAATATGGAGTGAAAATCACAACTTTGACTCTCTACTGCTCTTTGATTGGCTAACCCAGAGTTTTGCCGTTTGTTTCTTTGCGATATATAAGGTCCGTGGCTTCACAAAAGGTTAAAAAAAGGAAGAAGATAGCAACTAACCGTTGGCGTCTTCTGCTCTTCCATCTCAAACACAAATACCCACGCAAAATCTCAACCGAAAAAGCCTTGTTCGGTTGCAGACCCTGTTCCTTGATGTGGTCACAGGCAGCAAATAGTTCCCCAAGATATAACAAAATTGCACCCAGTTTCCACAAAAAATAGTCGAATAATAATCCAAATAAGCATCTCTCAATTTTCTTTCTTTTTCCAACCAATAAAACAGAGCATTAAAAAATTGCTTGCTGTCAATTTTTAAAATGGGACTACTTTCGACTACTACGACCCGGAAACTTTTCGGTGTGGTAATCAGACCGTTTGCGTTGTCACAAATTGCAATACCAACGATTCATTTTAATTCAGAGTAACACAGAATAATAAGTTTAACCGTGTTGAAATAACAGCACGTTCTTTTAAACCAGTCACAAAGTAATCTAGCAAGACAGACACTAAAGTTCCGGATATAAGCCCAAACATCAGATGAAAAAGAAACTCAGTGGATACTTACTGTTTAAGATAAGGGGCCGGGGACAGGAGAGGGGAAAACAATATAGAGAAGTGGTGAAAAAATAAAAAAGTCTACAGCACCCAGAATTCCCAGGCGGTCACCCATCCAAGTACTAACCAGGCTCCACGTTGCTTAACTTCGGTGATCGGACGAGAACCGGTGTTTTCAATGTGATATGGCGGTAGACACTATGAAGTGGAAAATTTACGCCTTTCAAAAGAAACGAACCTCGCAATAGTATTTGTACCTTCTGGTCTTGGTTTTGAACATTGCAAGACATTCAAGCCTTACACAGAAAAAATGTACATGAAAAGCTTTTATTTTTATAAACAGCTACAAGTGTACATTTTTCCTACGACTGTTTCTAAATACGGATTTAAAAAGCCGTGACTTTTGTTTGTATGGTAATGCGATGATTTACAATGGTTCTTTCTGACCTGCCGGTACAACTTCTAAGGCATCCTCAGGTCAGTGTCCGTATTTGGATATCTTCGGAAAATGCTTCTGATGCATGACTTTGCCTTTTGTTAGGCTGTTTTAAAGACTGTTTGTAAATTGAAAGGTTTGTTGATGTAGCTTTGTTGAACGGCGTCGACTTTACAATGCACGTTGTGAAAATTCGAATCCTAGAACGAAATTGAATTCTCGCAAAATTCTTTAATTTTCTCCGAGAGAGTTTGGGAATCGTGCGGCCTCATTTTGGTCTACACTCTCCGTGTAGAATTGGAAAGACGTGAGAATATTGCGACAAGAGGTGTGAAAAGTAATGGTACAGAAAAAAAGTTAAGCCCCACTAAATGGGTACTCCTTAACTTTTACCCCTGGTCCCGTCCTGTCCCTTTTACCTTTCCCTCAATACAGAGAGACTTCCGTACCAAAGAAAATGGGTTCGGACCAATCAAAGAGATTGAAGTCGAATACACGAATCACAATACTAGTTATCCGCTTAAAGTCAGGAAGAAAAATTATAACGACTTAACGTACTGGCATCAGTTGGAGTAATTCAACTCATAACCCAATATTTCAGATATTATTCTAAACTAAAGGTATGGACAAAAAAAAAAAAAAAAAACCAGGATACTTACCGTCCGCGATATGAAAAGAAGAAAACACAAAATGATAACGGGAAGAAAAAGAGGGGAAAAAAATCAAAAGTCTACAGCACCCGGTTTTCCCAGGCGGTCACCCATCCAAGTACTAACCGGGCTCGACGTTGCTTAACTTCGGTGATCGGACGAGAACCGGTGTTTTCAACGTGATATGGCCGTAGACATTTCATCATAGACATTTTAGTCTATTTATTTTGTAGTCATACATGAAAATGAAGCTCATTGAATTTCAGACCTTTATCTTTCTGACTTTTAGGCTTGAATTTGAACTTTAAGCAACAGTAAATCCAAACATACAAATGAACTAATCTTATAACAGGAAAATGTTTAAAGCTAAAGAAGGGGAGTAACCTACCGTCTGCCAATACATTAACATACGTAGAGTTATCGTTTTTTCCTGAATTATGTACTCTTTCTCTTAGGATCGACCTACACGTTCTTGTCAAACTGTCTCTTTAGATACATCCCCACCTTACTTATAAGCCAACTCTTATAATTCTTAGTAATGTTATAGAGTTCCCGTGTATGAGATATCAACCACGTGTAAACAATTCGTGTCAGAAAATCCTTTTTTGCTACACTGAATATGGAGTGAAAACCACAACTTTGACTCTCTACTGCTCTTTGATTGGCTAACCCAGAGTTTTGCCGTTTGTTTCTTTGCGATATATAAGGTCCGTGGCTTCACAAAAGGTTCAAAAAAGGAAGAAGATAGCAACTAACCGTTGGCGTCTTCTGCTCTTCCATCTCAAACACAAATACCCACGCAAAATCTCAACCGAAAAAGCCTTGTTCGGTTGCAGACCCTGTTCCTTGATGTGGTCACAGGCACCAAATAGTTCCCCAAGATATAACAAAATTGCACCCAGTTTCCACAAAAATAGTCGAATAATCATCCAAATAAGCATCTCTCACTTTTCTTTCTTTTTCCAACCAATAAAACAGAGCATTAAAAAATTGCTTGCTGTCAATTTTTAAAATGAGACTACTTTCGACTACTACGACCCGGAAACTTTTCGGAGTGGTAATCAGACCGTTTGCGTTGGCACAAATTGTAATACCAACGATTCATTTTAATTCAGAGTAACACAGAATAATGAGTTTAACCGTGTTGAAATAACAGCACGTTCTTTTAAACCAGTCACAAAGTAATCTAGCCAGACAGACACTGAAGTTCCGGATATAAGCCCAAACATCAGATGAAAAAGAAACTCAGTGGATACTTACTGTTTAAGATAAGGGGCCGGGGACAGGCGAGGGGAATACAATATAGAGAAGTGGTGAAAAAATAAAAAAGTCTACAGCACCCAGCATTCCCAGGCGGTCACCCATCCAAGTACTAACCAGGCTCCACGTTGCTTAACTTCGGTGATCGGACGAGAACCGGTGTTTTCAATGTGATATGGCGGTAGACACTATGAAGTGGAAAATTTACGCCTTTCAAAAGAAACGAACCTCGCAATAGTATTTGTACCTTCCGGTCTTGGTTTTGAACACTGCAAGACATTCAAGCCTTACACAGAAAAAATGTACATGAAAAGCTTTTATTTCTATAAAAAGCTACAAGTGTACATTTTTCCTACGACTGTTTCTAAATGCGGATTTAAAAAGCCGTGACTTTTGTTTGTATGGTAATGCGATGATTTACAATGGTTCTTTCTGACCTGCCGGTACAACTTCTAAGGCATCCTCAGGTCAGTGTCCGTATTTGGATATCTTCGGAAAATGCTTCTGATGCATGACTTTGCCTTTTGTTAGGCTGTTTTAAAGACTGTTTGTAAATTGAAAGGTTTGTTGATGTAGCTTTGTTGAACGGCGTCGACTTTACAATGCACGTTGTGAAAATTCGAATCCTAGAACGAAATTGAATTCTCGCAAAATTCTTTAATTTTCTCCGAGAGAGTCTGGGAATCGTGCGGCCTCATTTTGGTCTACACTCTCCGTGTAGAATTGGAAAGACGTGAGAATATTGCGACAAGAGGTGTGAAAAGTAATGGTAAGAAAAAAAGTTAAGCCCCACTAAATGGGTACTCCTTAACTTTTACCCCTGGTCCCGTCCTGTCCCTTTTACCTTTCCCTCAATACAGAGAGACTTCCGTACCAAAGAAAATGGGTTCGGACCAATCAAAGAGATTGAAGTCGAATACACGAATCACAATACTAGTTATCCGCTTAAAGTCAGGAAGAAAAATTATAACGACTTAACGTACTGGCATCAGTTGGAGTAATTCAACTCATAACCCAATATTTCAGATATTTTTCTAAACTAAAGGTATGGACAAAAAAAAAAAAAAAAACAGGATACTTACCGTCCGCGATATGAAAAGAAGAAAACACAAAATGATAACGGGAAGAAAAAGAGGGGAAAAAAATCAAAAGTCTACAGCACCCGGTATTCCCAGGCGGTCACCCATCCAAGTACTAACCGGGCTCGACGTTGCTTAACTTCGGTGATCGGACGAGAACCGGTGTTTTCAACGTGATATGGCCGTAGACATTTCATCATGGACATTTTAGTCTATTTATTTTATGAAAATGAAGCTCATTGAATTTCAGACCTTTATCTTTTTGACTTTTAGGCTTGAATTTGAACTTTAAGCAACAGTAAATCCAAACATACAAATGAACTAATCTTATAACAGGTAAATGTTTAAAGCTAAAAAAGCGGAGTAACCTACCGTCTGCCAACATTAACATACGTAGAGTTATCGTTTTTTCCTGAATTATGTGCTCTCACTCTTAGGCTCGACCTACACGTTCTTGTCAAACTGTCTCTTTAGATACATACCCACCTTACTTATAAGCCAACTCTTATAATTCTTAGTAATGTTATAGAGTTCCCGTGTATGAGATATCAACCACGTGTAAACAAGTCTTGTCAGAAAATCCATTTTTGCTACACTGAATATGGAGTGAAAATCACAACTTTGACTCTCTACTGCTCTTTGATTGGCTAACCCAGAGTTTTGCCGTTTGTTTCTTTGCGATATGTAAGGTCCGTGGCTTCACAAAAGGTTCAAAAAAGGAAGAAGATAGCAACTAACCGTTGGCGTCTTCTGCTCTTCCATCTCAAACACAAATACCCACGCAAAATCTCAACCGAAAAAGCCTTGTTCGGTTGCAGACCCTGTTCCTTGATGTGGTCACAGGCACCAAATAGTTCCCCAAGATATAACAAAATTGCACCCAGTTTCCACAAAAATAGTCGAATAATCATCCAAATAAGCATCTCTCACTTTTCTTTCTTTTTCCAACCAATAAAACAGAGCATTAAAAAATTGCTTGCTGTCAATTTTTAAAATGAGACTACTTTCGACTACTACGACCCGGAAACTTTTCGGTGTGGTAATCAGACCGTTTGCGTTGGCACAAATTGTAATACCAACGATTCATTTTAATTCAGAGTAACACAGAATAATGAGTTTAACCGTGTTGAAATAACAGCACGTTCTTTTAAACCAGTCACAAAGTAATCTAGCCAGACAGACACTGAAGTTCCGGATATAAGCCCAAACATCAGATGAAAAAGAAACTCAGTGGATACTTACTGTTTAAGATAAGGGGCCGGGGACAGGCGAGGGGAATACAATATAGAGAAGTGGTGAAAAAATAAAAAAGTCTACAGCACCCAGCATTCCCAGGCGGTCACCCATCCAAGTACTAACCAGGCTCCACGTTGCTTAACTTCGGTGATCGGACGAGAACCGGTGTTTTCAATGTGATATGGCGGTAGACACTATGAAGTGGAAAATTTACGCCTTTCAAAAGAAACGAACCTCGCAATAGTATTTGTACCTTCCGGTCTTGGTTTTGAACACTGCAAGACATTCAAGCCTTACACAGAAAAAATGTACATGAAAAGCTTTTATTTCTATAAAAAGCTACACGTGTACATTTTTCCTACGACTGTTTCTAAATGCGGATTTAAAAAGCCGTGACTTTTGTTTGTATGGTAATGCGATGATTTACAATGGTTCTTTCTGACCTGCCGGTACAACTTCTAAGGCATCCTCAGGTCAGTATCCGTATTTGGATATCTTCGGAAAATGCTTCTGATGCATGACTTTGCCTTTTGTTAGGCTGTTTTAAAGACTGTTTGTAAATTGAAAGGTTTGTTGATGTAGCTTTGTTGAACGGCGTCGACTTTACAATGCACGTTGTGAAAATTCGAATCCTAGAACGAAATTGAATTCTCGCAAAATTCTTTAATTTTCTCCGAGAGAGTTTGGGAATCGTGCGGCCTCATTTTGGTCTACACTCTCCGTGTAGAATTGGAAAGACGTGAGAATATTGCGACAAGAGGTGTGAAAAGTAATGGTAAAGAAAAAAAGTTAAGCCCCACTAAATGGGTACTCCTTAACTTTTACCCCTGGTCCCGTCCTGTCCCTTTTACCTTTCCCTCAATACAGAGAGACTTCCGTACCAAAGAAAATGGGTTTGGACCAATGAAAGGGATTGAAGTCGAATACAGGAATCACAATACTAGTTATCCGCTTGAAGTCAGGAAGAAAAATTATAACGACTTAACGTACTGGCATCAGTTGGAGTAATTCAACTCATAACCCAATATTTCAGATATTTTTCTAAACTAAAGGTATGGACAAAAAAAAAAAAAAAAAACAGGATACTTACCGTCCGCGATATGAAAAGAAGAAAACACAAAATGATAACGGGAAGAAAAAGAGGGGAAAAAAATCAAAAGTCTACAGCACCCGGTATTCCCAGGCGGTCACCCATCCAAGTACTAACCGGGCTCGACGTTGCTTAACTTCGGTGATCGGACGAGAACCGGTGTTTTCAACGTGATATGGCCGTAGACATTTCATCATGGACATTTTAGTCTATTTATTTTATGAAAATGAAGCTCATTGAATTTCAGACCTTTATCTTTTTGACTTTTAGGCTTGAATTTGAACTTTAAGCAACAGTAAATCCAAACATACAAATGAACTAATCTTATAACAGGTAAATGTTTAAAGCTAAAAAAGCGGAGTAACCTACCGTCTGCCAACATTAACATACGTAGAGTTATCGTTTTTTCCTGAATTATGTGCTCTCACTCTTAGGCTCGACCTACACGTTCTTGTCAAACTGTCTCTTTAGATACATACCCACCTTACTTATAAGCCAACTCTTATAATTCTTAGTAATGTTATAGAGTTCCCGTGTATGAGATATCAACCACGTGTAAACAAGTCTTGTCAGAAAATCCATTTTTGCTACACTGAATATGGAGTGAAAATCACAACTTTGACTCTCTACTGCTCTTTGATTGGCTAACCCAGAGTTTTGCCGTTTGTTTCTTTGCGATATGTAAGGTCCGTGGCTTCACAAAAGGTTCAAAAAAGGAAGAAGATAGCAACTAACCGTTGGCGTCTTCTGCTCTTCCATCTCAAACACAAATACCCACGCAAAATCTCAACCGAAAAAGCCTTGTTCGGTTGCAGACCCTGTTCCTTGATGTGGTCACAGGCACCAAATAGTTCCCCAAGATATAACAAAATTGCACCCAGTTTCCACAAAAATAGTCGAATAATCATCCAAATAAGCATCTCTCACTTTTCTTTCTTTTTCCAACCAATAAAACAGAGCATTAAAAAATTGCTTGCTGTCAATTTTTAAAATGAGACTACTTTCGACTACTACGACCCGGAAACTTTTCGGTGTGGTAATCAGACCGTTTGCGTTGGCACAAATTGTAATACCAACGATTCATTTTAATTCAGAGTAACACAGAATAATGAGTTTAACCGTGTTGAAATAACAGCACGTTCTTTTAAACCAGTCACAAAGTAATCTAGCCAGACAGACACTGAAGTTCCGGATATAAGCCCAAACATCAGATGAAAAAGAAACTCAGTGGATACTTACTGTTTAAGATAAGGGGCCGGGGACAGGCGAGGGGAATACAATATAGAGAAGTGGTGAAAAAATAAAAAAGTCTACAGCACCCAGCATTCCCAGGCGGTCACCCATCCAAGTACTAACCAGGCTCCACGTTGCTTAACTTCGGTGATCGGACGAGAACCGGTGTTTTCAATGTGATATGGCGGTAGACACTATGAAGTGGAAAATTTACGCCTTTCAAAAGAAACGAACCTCGCAATAGTATTTGTACCTTCCGGTCTTGGTTTTGAACACTGCAAGACATTCAAGCCTTACACAGAAAAAATGTACATGAAAAGCTTTTATTTCTATAAAAAGCTACACGTGTACATTTTTCCTACGACTGTTTCTAAATGCGGATTTAAAAAGCCGTGACTTTTGTTTGTATGGTAATGCGATGATTTACAATGGTTCTTTCTGACCTGCCGGTACAACTTCTAAGGCATCCTCAGGTCAGTATCCGTATTTGGATATCTTCGGAAAATGCTTCTGATGCATGACTTTGCCTTTTGTTAGGCTGTTTTAAAGACTGTTTGTAAATTGAAAGGTTTGTTGATGTAGCTTTGTTGAACGGCGTCGACTTTACAATGCACGTTGTGAAAATTCGAATCCTAGAACGAAATTGAATTCTCGCAAAATTCTTTAATTTTCTCCGAGATAGTCTGGGAATCGTGCGGCCTCATTTTGGTCTACACTCTCCGTGTAGAATTGGAAAGACGTGAGAATATTGCGACAAGAGGTGTGAAAAGTAATGGTAAAGAAAAAAAGTTAAGCCCCACTAAATGGGTACTCCTTAACTTTTACCCCTGGTCCCGTCCTGTCCCTTTTACCTTTCCCTCAATACAGAGAGACTTCCGTACCAAAGAAAATGGGTTTGGACCAATGAAAGGGATTGAAGTCGAATACAGGAATCACAATACTAGTTATCCGCTTGAAGTCAGGAAGAAAAATTATAACGACTTAACGTTCTGGCATCAGTTGGAGTAATTCAACTCATAACCCAATATTTCAGATATTTTTCTAAACTAAAGGTATGGACAAAAAAAAAAAAAAAACAAAAAAAACAGGATACTTACCGTCCGCGATATGAAAAGAAGAAAACACAAAATGATAACGGGAAGAAAAAGAGGGGAAAAAAATCAAAAGTCTACAGCACCCGGTATTCCCAGGCGGTCACCCATCCAAGTACTAACCGGGCCCGACGTTGCTTAACTTCGGTGATCGGACGAGAACCGGTGTTTTCAACGTGATATGGCCGTAGACATTTCATCATGGACATTTCAGTCTATTTATTTTATGAAAATGAAGCTCATTGAATTTCAGACCTTTATCTTTTTGACTTTTAGGCTTGAATTTGAACTTTAAGCAACAGTAAATCCAAACATACAAATGAACTAATCTTATAACAGGTAAATGTTTAAAGCTAAAAAAGCGGAGTAACCTACCGTCTGCCAACATTAACATACGTAGAGTTATCGTTTTTTCCTGAATTATGTGCTCTCACTCTTAGGCTCGACCTACACGTTCTTGTCAAACTGTCCCTTTAGATACATACCCACCTTACTTATAAGCCAACTCTTATAATTCTTAGTAATGTTATAGAGTTCCCGTGTATGAGATATCAACCACGTGTAAACAAGTCGTGTCAGAAAATCCATTTTTGCTACACTGAATATGGAGTGAAAATCACAACTTTGACTCTCTACTGCTCTTTGATTGGCTAACCCAGAGTTTTGCCGTTTGTTTCTTTGCGATATATAAGGTCCGTGGCTTCACAAAAGGTTAAAAAAAGGAAGAAGATAGCAACTAACCGTTGGCGTCTTCTGCTCTTCCATCTCAAACACAAATACCCACGCAAAATCTCAACCGAAAAAGCCTTGTTCGGTTGCAGACCCTGTTCCTTGATGTGGTCACAGGCAGCAAATAGTTCCCCAAGATATAACAAAATTGCACCCAGTTTCCACAAAAAATAGTCGAATAATAATCCAAATAAGCATCTCTCAATTTTCTTTCTTTTTCCAACCAATAAAACAGAGCATTAAAAAATTGCTTGCTGTCAATTTTTAAAATGGGACTACTTTCGACTACTACGACCCGGAAACTTTTCGGTGTGGTAATCAGACCGTTTGCGTTGGCACAAATTGCAATACCAACGATTCATTTTAATTCAGAGTAACACAGAATAATAAGTTTAACCGTGTTGAAATAACAGCACGTTCTTTTAAACCAGTCACAAAGTAATCTAGCAAGACAGACACTAAAGTTCCGGATATAAGCCCAAACATCAGATGAAAAAGAAACTCAGTGGATACTTACTGTTTAAGATAAGGGGCCGGGGACAGGAGAGGGGAAAACAATATAGAGAAGTGGTGAAAAAATAAAAAAGTCTACAGCACCCAGAATTCCCAGGCGGTCACCCATCCAAGTACTAACCAGGCTCCACGTTGCTTAACTTCGGTGATCGGACGAGAACCGGTGTTTTCAATGTGATATGGCGGTAGACACTATGAAGTGGAAAATTTACGCCTTTCAAAAGAAACGAACCTCGCAATAGTATTTGTACCTTCTGGTCTTGGTTTTGAACATTGCAAGACATTCAAGCCTTACACAGAAAAAATGTACATTAAAAGCTTTTATTTTTATAAACAGCTACAAGTGTACATTTTTCCTACGACTGTTTCTAAATACGGATTTAAAAAGCCGTGACTTTTGTTTGTATGGTAATGCGATGATTTACAATGGTTCTTTCTGACCTGCCGGTACAACTTCTAAGGCATCCTCAGGTCAGTGTCCGTATTTGGATATCTTCGGAAAATGCTTCTGATGCATGACTTTGCCTTTTGTTAGGCTGTTTTAAAGACTGTTTGTAAATTGAAAGGTTTGTTGATGTAGCTTTGTTGAACGGCGTCGACTTTACAATGCACGTTGTGAAAATTCGAATCCTAGAACGAAATTGAATTCTCGCAAAATTCTTTAATTTTCTCCGAGAGAGTTTGGGAATCGTGCGGCCTCATTTTGGTCTACACTCTCCGTGTAGAATTGGAAAGACGTGAGAATATTGCGACAAGAGGTGTGAAAAGTAATGGTAAAGAAAAAAAGTTAAGCCCCACTAAATGGGTACTCCTTAACTTTTACCCCTGGTCCCGTCCTGTCCCTTTTACCTTTCCCTCAATACAGAGAGACTTCCGTACCAAAGAAAATGGGTTCGGACCAATCAAAGAGATTGAAGTCGAATACACGAATCACAATACTAGTTATCCGCTTAAAGTCAGGAAGAAAAATTATAACGACTTAACGTACTGGCATCAGTTGGAGTAATTCAACTCATAACCCAATATTTCAGATATTATTCTAAACTAAAGGTATGGACAAAAAAAAAAAAAAAAACCAGGATACTTACCGTCCGCGATATGAAAAGAAGAAAACACAAAATGATAACGGGAAGAAAAAGAGGGGAAAAAAATCAAAAGTCTACAGCACCCGGTATTCCCAGGCGGTCACCCATCCAAGTACTAACCGGGCTCGACGTTGCTTAACTTCGGTGATCGGACGAGAACCGGTGTTTTCAACGTGATATGGCCGTAGACATTTCATCATAGACATTTTAGTCTATTTATTTTGTAGTCATACATGAAAATGAAGCTCATTGAATTTCAGACCTTTATCTTTCTGACTTTTAGGCTTGAATTTGAACTTTAAGCAACAGTAAATCCAAACATACAAATGAACTAATCTTATAACAGGAAAATGTTTAAAGCTAAAGAAGGGGAGTAACCTACCGTCTGCCAATACATTAACATACGTAGAGTTATCGTTTTTTCCTGAATTATGTACTCTTTCTCTTAGGATCGACCTACACGTTCTTGTCAAACTGTCTCTTTAGATACATCCCCACCTTACTTATAAGCCAACTCTTATAATTCTTAGTAATGTTATAGAGTTCCCGTGTATGAGATATCAACCACGTGTAAACAATTCGTGTCAGAAAATCCTTTTTTGCTACACTGAATATGGAGTGAAAACCACAACTTTGACTCTCTACTGCTCTTTGATTGGCTAACCCAGAGTTTTGCCGTTTGTTTCTTTGCGATATATAAGGTCCGTGGCTTCACAAAAGGTTCAAAAAAGGAAGAAGATAGCAACTAACCGTTGGCGTCTTCTGCTCTTCCATCTCAAACACAAATACCCACGCAAAATCTCAACCGAAAAAGCCTTGTTCGGTTGCAGACCCTGTTCCTTGATGTGGTCACAGGCACCAAATAGTTCCCCAAGATATAACAAAATTGCACCCAGTTTCCACAAAAATAGTCGAATAATCATCCAAATAAGCATCTCTCACTTTTCTTTCTTTTTCCAACCAATAAAACAGAGCATTAAAAAATTGCTTGCTGTCAATTTTTAAAATGAGACTACTTTCGACTACTACGACCCGGAAACTTTTCGGAGTGGTAATCAGACCGTTTGCGTTGGCACAAATTGTAATACCAACGATTCATTTTAATTCAGAGTAACACAGAATAATGAGTTTAACCGTGTTGAAATAACAGCACGTTCTTTTAAACCAGTCACAAAGTAATCTAGCCAGACAGACACTGAAGTTCCGGATATAAGCCCAAACATCAGATGAAAAAGAAACTCAGTGGATACTTACTGTTTAAGATAAGGGGCCGGGGACAGGCGAGGGGAATACAATATAGAGAAGTGGTGAAAAAATAAAAAAGTCTACAGCACCCAGCATTCCCAGGCGGTCACCCATCCAAGTACTAACCAGGCTCCACGTTGCTTAACTTCGGTGATCGGACGAGAACCGGTGTTTTCAATGTGATATGGCGGTAGACACTATGAAGTGGAAAATTTACGCCTTTCAAAAGAAACGAACCTCGCAATAGTATTTGTACCTTCCGGTCTTGGTTTTGAACACTGCAAGACATTCAAGCCTTACACAGAAAAAATGTACATGAAAAGCTTTTATTTCTATAAAAAGCTACAAGTGTACATTTTTCCTACGACTGTTTCTAAATGCGGATTTAAAAAGCCGTGACTTTTGTTTGTATGGTAATGCGATGATTTACAATGGTTCTTTCTGACCTGCCGGTACAACTTCTAAGGCATCCTCAGGTCAGTGTCCGTATTTGGATATCTTCGGAAAATGCTTCTGATGCATGACTTTGCCTTTTGTTAGGCTGTTTTAAAGACTGTTTGTAAATTGAAAGGTTTGTTGATGTAGCTTTGTTGAACGGCGTCGACTTTACAATGCACGTTGTGAAAATTCGAATCCTAGAACGAAATTGAATTCTCGCAAAATTCTTTAATTTTCTCCGAGAGAGTCTGGGAATCGTGCGGCCTCATTTTGGTCTACACTCTCCGTGTAGAATTGGAAAGACGTGAGAATATTGCGACAAGAGGTGTGAAAAGTAATGGTAAGAAAAAAAGTTAAGCCCCACTAAATGGGTACTCCTTAACTTTTACCCCTGGTCCCGTCCTGTCCCTTTTACCTTTCCCTCAATACAGAGAGACTTCCGTACCAAAGAAAATGGGTTCGGACCAATCAAAGAGATTGAAGTCGAATACACGAATCACAATACTAGTTATCCGCTTAAAGTCAGGAAGAAAAATTATAACGACTTAACGTACTGGCATCAGTTGGAGTAATTCAACTCATAACCCAATATTTCAGATATTTTTCTAAACTAAAGGTATGGACAAAAAAAAAAAAAAAAAACAGGATACTTACCGTCCGCGATATGAAAAGAAGAAAACACAAAATGATAACGGGAAGAAAAAGAGGGGAAAAAAATCAAAAGTCTACAGCACCCGGTATTCCCAGGCGGTCACCCATCCAAGTACTAACCGGGCTCGACGTTGCTTAACTTCGGTGATCGGACGAGAACCGGTGTTTTCAACGTGATATGGCCGTAGACATTTCATCATGGACATTTTAGTCTATTTATTTTATGAAAATGAAGCTCATTGAATTTCAGACCTTTATCTTTTTGACTTTTAGGCTTGAATTTGAACTTTAAGCAACAGTAAATCCAAACATACAAATGAACTAATCTTATAACAGGTAAATGTTTAAAGCTAAAAAAGCGGAGTAACCTACCGTCTGCCAACATTAACATACGTAGAGTTATCGTTTTTTCCTGAATTATGTGCTCTCACTCTTAGGCTCGACCTACACGTTCTTGTCAAACTGTCTCTTTAGATACATACCCACCTTACTTATAAGCCAACTCTTATAATTCTTAGTAATGTTATAGAGTTCCCGTGTATGAGATATCAACCACGTGTAAACAAGTCTTGTCAGAAAATCCATTTTTGCTACACTGAATATGGAGTGAAAATCACAACTTTGACTCTCTACTGCTCTTTGATTGGCTAACCCAGAGTTTTGCCGTTTGTTTCTTTGCGATATGTAAGGTCCGTGGCTTCACAAAAGGTTCAAAAAAGGAAGAAGATAGCAACTAACCGTTGGCGTCTTCTGCTCTTCCATCTCAAACACAAATACCCACGCAAAATCTCAACCGAAAAAGCCTTGTTCGGTTGCAGACCCTGTTCCTTGATGTGGTCACAGGCACCAAATAGTTCCCCAAGATATAACAAAATTGCACCCAGTTTCCACAAAAATAGTCGAATAATCATCCAAATAAGCATCTCTCACTTTTCTTTCTTTTTCCAACCAATAAAACAGAGCATTAAAAAATTGCTTGCTGTCAATTTTTAAAATGAGACTACTTTCGACTACTACGACCCGGAAACTTTTCGGTGTGGTAATCAGACCGTTTGCGTTGGCACAAATTGTAATACCAACGATTCATTTTAATTCAGAGTAACACAGAATAATGAGTTTAACCGTGTTGAAATAACAGCACGTTCTTTTAAACCAGTCACAAAGTAATCTAGCCAGACAGACACTGAAGTTACGGATATAAGCCCAAACATCAGATGAAAAAGAAACTCAGTGGATACTTACTGTTTAAGATAAGGGGCCGGGGACAGGCGAGGGGAATACAATATAGAGAAGTGGTGAAAAAATAAAAAAGTCTACAGCACCCAGCATTCCCAGGCGGTCACCCATCCAAGTACTAACCAGGCTCCACGTTGCTTAACTTCGGTGATCGGACGAGAACCGGTGTTTTCAATGTGATATGGCGGTAGACACTATGAAGTGGAAAATTTACGCCTTTCAAAAGAAACGAACCTCGCAATAGTATTTGTACCTTCCGGTCTTGGTTTTGAACACTGCAAGACATTCAAGCCTTACACAGAAAAAATGTACATGAAAAGCTTTTATTTCTATAAAAAGCTACACGTGTACATTTTTCCTACGACTGTTTCTAAATGCGGATTTAAAAAGCCGTGACTTTTGTTTGTATGGTAATGCGATGATTTACAATGGTTCTTTCTGACCTGCCGGTACAACTTCTAAGGCATCCTCAGGTCAGTATCCGTATTTGGATATCTTCGGAAAATGCTTCTGATGCATGACTTTGCCTTTTGTTAGGCTGTTTTAAAGACTGTTTGTAAATTGAAAGGTTTGTTGATGTAGCTTTGTTGAACGGCGTCGACTTTACAATGCACGTTGTGAAAATTCGAATCCTAGAACGAAATTGAATTCTCGCAAAATTCTTTAATTTTCTCCGAGAGAGTTTGGGAATCGTGCGGCCTCATTTTGGTCTACACTCTCCGTGTAGAATTGGAAAGACGTGAGAATATTGCGACAAGAGGTGTGAAAAGTAATGGTAAAGAAAAAAAGTTAAGCCCCACTAAATGGGTACTCCTTAACTTTTACCCCTGGTCCCGTCCTGTCCCTTTTACCTTTCCCTCAATACAGAGAGACTTCCGTACCAAAGAAAATGGGTTTGGACCAATGAAAGGGATTGAAGTCGAATACAGGAATCACAATACTAGTTATCCGCTTGAAGTCAGGAAGAAAAATTATAACGACTTAACGTACTGGCATCAGTTGGAGTAATTCAACTCATAACCCAATATTTCAGATATTTTTCTAAACTAAAGGTATGGACAAAAAAAAAAAAAAAAAACAGGATACTTACCGTCCGCGATATGAAAAGAAGAAAACACAAAATGATAACGGGAAGAAAAAGAGGGGAAAAAAATCAAAAGTCTACAGCACCCGGTATTCCCAGGCGGTCACCCATCCAAGTACTAACCGGGCTCGACGTTGCTTAACTTCGGTGATCGGACGAGAACCGGTGTTTTCAACGTGATATGGCCGTAGACATTTCATCATGGACATTTTAGTCTATTTATTTTATGAAAATGAAGCTCATTGAATTTCAGACCTTTATCTTTTTGACTTTTAGGCTTGAATTTGAACTTTAAGCAACAGTAAATCCAAACATACAAATGAACTAATCTTATAACAGGTAAATGTTTAAAGCTAAAAAAGCGGAGTAACCTACCGTCTGCCAACATTAACATACGTAGAGTTATCGTTTTTTCCTGAATTATGTGCTCTCACTCTTAGGCTCGACCTACACGTTCTTGTCAAACTGTCTCTTTAGATACATACCCACCTTACTTATAAGCCAACTCTTATAATTCTTAGTAATGTTATAGAGTTCCCGTGTATGAGATATCAACCACGTGTAAACAAGTCTTGTCAGAAAATCCATTTTTGCTACACTGAATATGGAGTGAAAATCACAACTTTGACTCTCTACTGCTCTTTGATTGGCTAACCCAGAGTTTTGCCGTTTGTTTCTTTGCGATATGTAAGGTCCGTGGCTTCACAAAAGGTTCAAAAAAGGAAGAAGATAGCAACTAACCGTTGGCGTCTTCTGCTCTTCCATCTCAAACACAAATACCCACGCAAAATCTCAACCGAAAAAGCCTTGTTCGGTTGCAGACCCTGTTCCTTGATGTGGTCACAGGCACCAAATAGTTCCCCAAGATATAACAAAATTGCACCCAGTTTCCACAAAAATAGTCGAATAATCATCCAAATAAGCATCTCTCACTTTTCTTTCTTTTTCCAACCAATAAAACAGAGCATTAAAAAATTGCTTGCTGTCAATTTTTAAAATGAGACTACTTTCGACTACTACGACCCGGAAACTTTTCGGTGTGGTAATCAGACCGTTTGCGTTGGCACAAATTGTAATACCAACGATTCATTTTAATTCAGAGTAACACAGAATAATGAGTTTAACCGTGTTGAAATAACAGCACGTTCTTTTAAACCAGTCACAAAGTAATCTAGCCAGACAGACACTGAAGTTCCGGATATAAGCCCAAACATCAGATGAAAAAGAAACTCAGTGGATACTTACTGTTTAAGATAAGGGGCCGGGGACAGGCGAGGGGAATACAATATAGAGAAGTGGTGAAAAAATAAAAAAGTCTACAGCACCCAGCATTCCCAGGCGGTCACCCATCCAAGTACTAACCAGGCTCCACGTTGCTTAACTTCGGTGATCGGACGAGAACCGGTGTTTTCAATGTGATATGGCGGTAGACACTATGAAGTGGAAAATTTACGCCTTTCAAAAGAAACGAACCTCGCAATAGTATTTGTACCTTCCGGTCTTGGTTTTGAACACTGCAAGACATTCAAGCCTTACACAGAAAAAATGTACATGAAAAGCTTTTATTTCTATAAAAAGCTACACGTGTACATTTTTCCTACGACTGTTTCTAAATGCGGATTTAAAAAGCCGTGACTTTTGTTTGTATGGTAATGCGATGATTTACAATGGTTCTTTCTGACCTGCCGGTACAACTTCTAAGGCATCCTCAGGTCAGTATCCGTATTTGGATATCTTCGGAAAATGCTTCTGATGCATGACTTTGCCTTTTGTTAGGCTGTTTTAAAGACTGTTTGTAAATTGAAAGGTTTGTTGATGTAGCTTTGTTGAACGGCGTCGACTTTACAATGCACGTTGTGAAAATTCGAATCCTAGAACGAAATTGAATTCTCGCAAAATTCTTTAATTTTCTCCGAGAGAGTTTGGGAATCGTGCGGCCTCATTTTGGTCTACACTCTCCGTGTAGAATTGGAAAGACGTGAGAATATTGCGACAAGAGGTGTGAAAAGTAATGGTAAAGAAAAAAAGTTAAGCCCCACTAAATGGGTACTCCTTAACTTTTACCCCTGGTCCCGTCCTGTCCCTTTTACCTTTCCCTCAATACAGAGAGACTTCCGTACCAAAGAAAATGGGTTTGGACCAATGAAAGGGATTGAAGTCGAATACAGGAATCACAATACTAGTTATCCGCTTGAAGTCAGGAAGAAAAATTATAACGACTTAACGTACTGGCATCAGTTGGAGTAATTCAACTCATAACCCAATATTTCAGATATTTTTCTAAACTAAAGGTATGGACAAAAAAAAAAAAAAAAAACAGGATACTTACCGTCCGCGATATGAAAAGAAGAAAACACAAAATGATAACGGGAAGAAAAAGAGGGGAAAAAAATCAAAAGTCTACAGCACCCGGTATTCCCAGGCGGTCACCCATCCAAGTACTAACCGGGCTCGACGTTGCTTAACTTCGGTGATCGGACGAGAACCGGTGTTTTCAACGTGATATGGCCGTAGACATTTCATCATGGACATTTTAGTCTATTTATTTTATGAAAATGAAGCTCATTGAATTTCAGACCTTTATCTTTTTGACTTTTAGGCTTGAATTTGAACTTTAAGCAACAGTAAATCCAAACATACAAATGAACTAATCTTATAACAGGTAAATGTTTAAAGCTAAAAAAGCGGAGTAACCTACCGTCTGCCAACATTAACATACGTAGAGTTATCGTTTTTTCCTGAATTATGTGCTCTCACTCTTAGGCTCGACCTACACGTTCTTGTCAAACTGTCTCTTTAGATACATACCCACCTTACTTATAAGCCAACTCTTATAATTCTTAGTAATGTTATAGAGTTCCCGTGTATGAGATATCAACCACGTGTAAACAAGTCTTGTCAGAAAATCCATTTTTGCTACACTGAATATGGAGTGAAAATCACAACTTTGACTCTCTACTGCTCTTTGATTGGCTAACCCAGAGTTTTGCCGTTTGTTTCTTTGCGATATGTAAGGTCCGTGGCTTCACAAAAGGTTCAAAAAAGGAAGAAGATAGCAACTAACCGTTGGCGTCTTCTGCTCTTCCATCTCAAACACAAATACCCACGCAAAATCTCAACCGAAAAAGCCTTGTTCGGTTGCAGACCCTGTTCCTTGATGTGGTCACAGGCAGCAAATAGTTCCCCAAGATATAACAAAATTGCACCCAGTTTCCACAAAAATAGTCGAATAATCATCCAAATAAGCATCTCTCACTTTTCTTTCTTTTTCCAACCAATAAAACAGAGCATTAAAAAATTGCTTGCTGTCAATTTTTAAAATGAGACTACTTTCGACTACTACGACCCGGAAACTTTTCGGTGTGGTAATCAGACCGTTTGCGTTGGCACAAATTGTAATACCAACGATTCATTTTAATTCAGAGTAACACAGAATAATGAGTTTAACCGTGTTGAAATAACAGCACGTTCTTTTAAACCAGTCACAAAGTAATCTAGCCAGACAGACACTGAAGTTCCGGATATAAGCCCAAACATCAGATGAAAAAGAAACTCAGTGGATACTTACTGTTTAAGATAAGGGGCCGGGGACAGGCGAGGGGAATACAATATAGAGAAGTGGTGAAAAAATAAAAAAGTCTACAGCACCCAGCATTCCCAGGCGGTCACCCATCCAAGTACTAACCAGGCTCCACGTTGCTTAACTTCGGTGATCGGACGAGAACCGGTGTTTTCAATGTGATATGGCGGTAGACACTATGAAGTGGAAAATTTACGCCTTTCAAAAGAAACGAACCTCGCAATAGTATTTGTACCTTCCGGTCTTGGTTTTGAACACTGCAAGACATTCAAGCCTTACACAGAAAAAATGTACATGAAAAGCTTTTATTTCTATAAAAAGCTACACGTGTACATTTTTCCTACGACTGTTTCTAAATGCGGATTTAAAAAGCCGTGACTTTTGTTTGTATGGTAATGCGATGATTTACAATGGTTCTTTCTGACCTGCCGGTACAACTTCTAAGGCATCCTCAGGTCAGTATCCGTATTTGGATATCTTCGGAAAATGCTTCTGATGCATGACTTTGCCTTTTGTTAGGCTGTTTTAAAGACTGTTTGTAAATTGAAAGGTTTGTTGATGTAGCTTTGTTGAACGGCGTCGACTTTACAATGCACGTTGTGAAAATTCGAATCCTAGAACGAAATTGAATTCTCGCAAAATTCTTTAATTTTCTCCGAGATAGTCTGGGAATCGTGCGGCCTCATTTTGGTCTACACTCTCCGTGTAGAATTGGAAAGACGTGAGAATATTGCGACAAGAGGTGTGAAAAGTAATGGTAAAGAAAAAAAGTTAAGCCCCACTAAATGGGTACTCCTTAACTTTTACCCCTGGTCCCGTCCTGTCCCTTTTACCTTTCCCTCAATACAGAGAGACTTCCGTACCAAAGAAAATGGGTTTGGACCAATGAAAGGGATTGAAGTCGAATACAGGAATCACAATACTAGTTATCCGCTTGAAGTCAGGAAGAAAAATTATAACGACTTAACGTACTGGCATCAGTTGGAGTAATTCAACTCATAACCCAATATTTCAGATATTTTTCTAAACTAAAGGTATGGACAAAAAAAAAAAAAAAACAGGATACTTACCGTCCGCGATATGAAAAGAAGAAAACACAAAATGATAACGGGAAGAAAAAGAGGGGAAAAAAATCAAAAGTCTACAGCACCCGGTATTCCCAGGCGGTCACCCATCCAAGTACTAACCGGGCTCGACGTTGCTTAACTTCGGTGATCGGACGAGAACCGGTGTTTTCAACGTGATATGGCCGTAGACATTTCATCATGGACATTTTAGTCTATTTATTTTATGAAAATGAAGCTCATTGAATTTCAGACCTTTATCTTTTTGACTTTTAGGCTTGAATTTGAACTTTAAGCAACAGTAAATCCAAACATACAAATGAACTAATCTTATAACAGGTAAATGTTTAAAGCTAAAAAAGCGGAGTAACCTACCGTCTGCCAACATTAACATACGTAGAGTTATCGTTTTTTCCTGAATTATGTGCTCTCACTCTTAGGCTCGACCTACACGTTCTTGTCAAACTGTCTCTTTAGATACATACCCACCTTACTTATAAGCCAACTCTTATAATTCTTAGTAATGTTATAGAGTTCCCGTGTATGAGATATCAACCACGTGTAAACAAGTCTTGTCAGAAAATCCATTTTTGCTACACTGAATATGGAGTGAAAATCACAACTTTGACTCTCTACTGCTCTTTGATTGGCTAACCCAGAGTTTTGCCGTTTGTTTCTTTGCGATATGTAAGGTCCGTGGCTTCACAAAAGGTTCAAAAAAGGAAGAAGATAGCAACTAACCGTTGGCGTCTTCTGCTCTTCCATCTCAAACACAAATACCCACGCAAAATCTCAACCGAAAAAGCCTTGTTCGGTTGCAGACCCTGTTCCTTGATGTGGTCACAGGCACCAAATAGTTCCCCAAGATATAACAAAATTGCACCCAGTTTCCACAAAAATAGTCGAATAATCATCCAAATAAGCATCTCTCACTTTTCTTTCTTTTTCCAACCAATAAAACAGAGCATTAAAAAATTGCTTGCTGTCAATTTTTAAAATGAGACTACTTTCGACTACTACGACCCGGAAACTTTTCGGTGTGGTAATCAGACCGTTTGCGTTGGCACAAATTGTAATACCAACGATTCATTTTAATTCAGAGTAACACAGAATAATGAGTTTAACCGTGTTGAAATAACAGCACGTTCTTTTAAACCAGTCACAAAGTAATCTAGCCAGACAGACACTGAAGTTCCGGATATAAGCCCAAACATCAGATGAAAAAGAAACTCAGTGGATACTTACTGTTTAAGATAAGGGGCCGGGGACAGGCGAGGGGAATACAATATAGAGAAGTGGTGAAAAAATAAAAAAGTCTACAGCACCCAGCATTCCCAGGCGGTCACCCATCCAAGTACTAACCAGGCTCCACGTTGCTTAACTTCGGTGATCGGACGAGAACCGGTGTTTTCAATGTGATATGGCGGTAGACACTATGAAGTGGAAAATTTACGCCTTTCAAAAGAAACGAACCTCGCAATAGTATTTGTACCTTCCGGTCTTGGTTTTGAACACTGCAAGACATTCAAGCCTTACACAGAAAAAATGTACATGAAAAGCTTTTATTTCTATAAAAAGCTACACGTGTACATTTTTCCTACGACTGTTTCTAAATGCGGATTTAAAAAGCCGTGACTTTTGTTTGTATGGTAATGCGATGATTTACAATGGTTCTTTCTGACCTGCCGGTACAACTTCTAAGGCATCCTCAGGTCAGTATCCGTATTTGGATATCTTCGGAAAATGCTTCTGATGCATGACTTTGCCTTTTGTTAGGCTGTTTTAAAGACTGTTTGTAAATTGAAAGGTTTGTTGATGTAGCTTTGTTGAACGGCGTCGACTTTACAATGCACGTTGTGAAAATTCGAATCCTAGAACGAAATTGAATTCTCGCAAAATTCTTTAATTTTCTCCGAGATAGTCTGGGAATCGTGCGGCCTCATTTTGGTCTACACTCTCCGTGTAGAATTGGAAAGACGTGAGAATATTGCGACAAGAGGTGTGAAAAGTAATGGTAAAGAAAAAAAGTTAAGCCCCACTAAATGGGTACTCCTTAACTTTTACCCCTGGTCCCGTCCTGTCCCTTTTACCTTTCCCTCAATACAGAGAGACTTCCGTACCAAAGAAAATGGGTTTGGACCAATGAAAGGGATTGAAGTCGAATACAGGAATCACAATACTAGTTATCCGCTTGAAGTCAGGAAGAAAAATTATAACGACTTAACGTTCTGGCATCAGTTGGAGTAATTCAACTCATAACCCAATATTTCAGATATTTTTCTAAACTAAAGGTATGGACAAAAAAAAAAAAAAAACAAAAAAAACAGGATACTTACCGTCCGCGATATGAAAAGAAGAAAACACAAAATGATAACGGGAAGAAAAAGAGGGGAAAAAAATCAAAAGTCTACAGCACCCGGTATTCCCAGGCGGTCACCCATCCAAGTACTAACCGGGCCCGACGTTGCTTAACTTCGGTGATCGGACGAGAACCGGTGTTTTCAACGTGATATGGCCGTAGACATTTCATCATGGACATTTCAGTCTATTTATTTTATGAAAATGAAGCTCATTGAATTTCAGACCTTTATCTTTTTTACTTTTAGGCTTGAATTTGAACTTTAAGCAACAGTAAATCCAAACATACAAATGAACTAATCTTATAACAGGTAAATGTTTAAAGCTAAAAAAGCGGAGTAACCTACCGTCTGCCAACATTAACATACGCAGAGTTATCGTTTTTTCCTGAATTATGTGCTCTCACTCTTAGGCTCGACCTACACGTTCTTGTCAAACTGTCCCTTTAGATACATACCCACTTTACTTATAAGCCAACTCTTATAATTCTTAGTAATGTTATAGAGTTCCCGTGTATGAGATATCAACCACGTGTAAACAAGTCGTGTCAGAAAATCCATTTTTGCTACACTGAATATGGAGTGAAAATCACAACTTTGACTCTCTACTGCTCTTTGATTGGCTAACCCAGAGTTTTGCCGTTTGTTTCTTTGCGATATATAAGGTCCGTGGCTTCACAAAAGGTTAAAAAAAGGAAGAAGATAGCAACTAACCGTTGGCGTCTTCTGCTCTTCCATCTCAAACACAAATACCCACGCAAAATCTCAACCGAAAAAGCCTTGTTCGGTTGCAGACCCTGTTCCTTGATGTGGTCACAGGCAGCAAATAGTTCCCCAAGATATAACAAAATTGCACCCAGTTTCCACAAAAAATAGTCGAATAATAATCCAAATAAGCATCTCTCACTTTTCTTTCTTTTTCCAACCAATAAAACAGAGCATTAAAAAATTGCTTGCTGTCAATTTTTAAAATGGGACTACTTTCGACTACTACGACCCGGAAACTTTTCGGTGTGGTAATCAGACCGTTTGCGTTGGCACAAATTGCAATACCAACGATTCATTTTAATTCAGAGTAACACAGAATAATAAGTTTAACCGTGTTGAAATAACAGCACGTTCTTTTAAACCAGTCACAAAGTAATCTAGCAAGACAGACACTAAAGTTCCGGATATAAGCCCAAACATCAGATGAAAAAGAAACTCAGTGGATACTTACTGTTTAAGATAAGGGGCCGGGGACAGGAGAGGGGAAAACAATATAGAGAAGTGGTGAAAAAATAAAAAAGTCTACAGCACCCAGCATTCCCAGGCGGTCACCCATCCAAGTACTAACCAGGCTCCACGTTGCTTAACTTCGGTGATCGGACGAGAACCGGTGTTTTCAATGTGATATGGCGGTAGACACTATGAAGTGGAAAATTTACGCCTTTCAAAAGAAACGAACCTCGCAATAGTATTTGTACCTTCTGGTCTTGGTTTTGAACATTGCAAGACATTCAAGCCTTACACAGAAAAAATGTACATGAAAAGCTTTTATTTTTATAAACAGCTACAAGTGTACATTTTTCCTACGACTGTTTCTAAATACGGATTTAAAAAGCCGTGACTTTTGTTTGTATGGTAATGCGATGATTTACAATGGTTCTTTCTGACCTGCCGGTACAACTTCTAAGGCATCCTCAGGTCAGTGTCCGTATTTGGATATCTTCGGAAAATGCTTCTGATGCATGACTTTGCCTTTTGTTAGGCTGTTTTAAAGACTGTTTGTAAATTGAAAGGTTTGTTGATGTAGCTTTGTTGAACGGCGTCGACTTTACAATGCACGTTGTGAAAATTCGAATCCTAGAACGAAATTGAATTCTCGCAAAATTCTTTAATTTTCTCCGAGAGAGTTTGGGAATCGTGCGGCCTCATTTTGGTCTACACTCTCCGTGTAGAATTGGAAAGACGTGAGAATATTGCGACAAGAGGTGTGAAAAGTAATGGTAAAGAAAAAAAGTTAAGCCCCACTAAATGGGTACTCCTTAACTTTTACCCCTGGTCCCGTCCTGTCCCTTTTACCTTTCCCTCAATACAGAGAGACTTCCGTACCAAAGAAAATGGGTTCGGACCAATCAAAGAGATTGAAGTCGAATACACGAATCACAATACTAGTTATCCGCTTAAAGTCAGGAAGAAAAATTATAACGACTTAACGTACTGGCATCAGTTGGAGTAATTCAACTCATAACCCAATATTTCAGATATTATTCTAAACTAAAGGTATGGACAAAAAAAAAAAAAAAACAGGATACTTACCGTCCGCGATATGAAAAGAAGAAAACACAAAATGATAACGGGAAGAAAAAGAGGGGAAAAAAATCAAAAGTCTACAGCACCCGGTATTCCCAGGCGGTCACCCATCCAAGTACTAACCGGGCTCGACGTTGCTTAACTTCGGTGATCGGACGAGAACCGGTGTTTTCAACGTGATATGGCCGTAGACATTTCATCATAGACATTTTAGTCTATTTATTTTGTAGTCATACATGAAAATGAAGCTCATTGAATTTCAGACCTTTATCTTTCTGACTTTTAGGCTTGAATTTGAACTTTAAGCAACAGTAAATCCAAACATACAAATGAACTAATCTTATAAC
Organism: Tridacna gigas; assembly: GCA_945859785.2. Taxonomy (NCBI): domain Eukaryota; kingdom Metazoa; phylum Mollusca; class Bivalvia; order Cardiida; family Cardiidae; genus Tridacna; species Tridacna gigas. The sequence goes on along the minus strand of OX244029.2, from coordinate 14,691,334 downwards.
AGGAAAATGTTTAAAGCTAAAGAAGGGGAGTAACCTACCGTCTGCCAATACATTAACATACGTAGAGTTATCGTTTTTTCCTGAATTATGTACTCTTTCTCTTAGGATCGACCTACACGTTCTTGTCAAACTGTCTCTTTAGATACATCCCCACCTTACTTATAAGCCAACTCTTATAATTCTTAGTAATGTTATAGAGTTCCCGTGTATGAGATATCAACCACGTGTAAACAATTCGTGTCAGAAAATCCTTTTTTGCTACACTGAATATGGAGTGAAAACCACAACTTTGACTCTCTACTGCTCTTTGATTGGCTAACCCAGAGTTTTGCCGTTTGTTTCTTTGCGATATATAAGGTCCGTGGCTTCACAAAAGGTTCAAAAAAGGAAGAAGATAGCAACTAACCGTTGGCGTCTTCTGCTCTTCCATCTCAAACACAAATACCCACGCAAAATCTCAACCGAAAAAGCCTTGTTCGGTTGCAGACCCTGTTCCTTGATGTGGTCACAGGCAGCAAATAGTTCCCCAAGATATAACAAAATTGCACCCAGTTTCCACAAAAATAGTCGAATAATCATCCAAATAAGCATCTCTCACTTTTCTTTCTTTTTCCAACCAATAAAACAGAGCATTAAAAAATTGCTTGCTGTCAATTTTTAAAATGAGACTACTTTCGACTACTACGACCCGGAAACTTTTCGGAGTGGTAATCAGACCGTTTGCGTTGGCACAAATTGTAATACCAACGATTCATTTTAATTCAGAGTAACACAGAATAATGAGTTTAACCGTGTTGAAATAACAGCACGTTCTTTTAAACCAGTCACAAAGTAATCTAGCCAGACAGACACTGAAGTTCCGGATATAAGCCCAAACATCAGATGAAAAAGAAACTCAGTGGATACTTACTGTTTAAGATAAGGGGCCGGGGACAGGCGAGGGGAATACAATATAGAGAAGTGGTGAAAAAATAAAAAAGTCTACAGCACCCAGCATTCCCAGGCGGTCACCCATCCAAGTACTAACCAGGCTCCACGTTGCTTAACTTCGGTGATCGGACGAGAACCGGTGTTTTCAATGTGATATGGCGGTAGACACTATGAAGTGGAAAATTTACGCCTTTCAAAAGAAACGAACCTCGCAATAGTATTTGTACCTTCCGGTCTTGGTTTTGAACACTGCAAGACATTCAAGCCTTACACAGAAAAAATGTACATGAAAAGCTTTTATTTCTATAAAAAGCTACAAGTGTACATTTTTCCTACGACTGTTTCTAAATGCGGATTTAAAAAGCCGTGACTTTTGTTTGTATGGTAATGCGATGATTTACAATGGTTCTTTCTGACCTGCCGGTACAACTTCTAAGGCATCCTCAGGTCAGTGTCCGTATTTGGATATCTTCGGAAAATGCTTCTGATGCATGACTTTGCCTTTTGTTAGGCTGTTTTAAAGACTGTTTGTAAATTGAAAGGTTTGTTGATGTAGCTTTGTTGAACGGCGTCGACTTTACAATGCACGTTGTGAAAATTCGAATCCTAGAACGAAATTGAATTCTCGCAAAATTCTTTAATTTTCTCCGAGATAGTCTGGGAATCGTGCGGCCTCATTTTGGTCTACACTCTCCGTGTAGAATTGGAAAGACGTGAGAATATTGCGACAAGAGGTGTGAAAAGTAATGGTAAAGAAAAAAAGTTAAGCCCCACTAAATGGGTACTCCTTAACTTTTACCCCTGGTCCCGTCCTGTCCCTTTTACCTTTCCCTCAATACAGAGAGACTTCCGTACCAAAGAAAATGGGTTCGGACCAATCAAAGAGATTGAAGTCGAATACACGAATCACAATACTAGTTATCCGCTTAAAGTCAGGAAGAAAAATTATAACGACTTAACGTACTGGCATCAGTTGGAGTAATTCAACTCATAACCCAATATTTCAGATATTTTTCTAAACTAAAGGTATGGACAAAAAAAAAAAAAAAAACAGGATACTTACCGTCCGCGATATGAAAAGAAGAAAACACAAAATGATAACGGGAAGAAAAAGAGGGGAAAAAAAATCAAAAGTCTACAGCACCCGGTATTCCCAGGCGGTCACCCATCCAAGTACTAACCGGGCTCGACGTTGCTTAACTTCGGTGATCGGACGAGAACCGGTGTTTTCAACGTGATATGGCCGTAGACATTTCATCATGGACATTTTAGTCTATTTATTTTATGAAAATGAAGCTCATTGAATTTCAGACCTTTATCTTTTTGACTTTTAGGCTTGAATTTGAACTTTAAGCAACAGTAAATCCAAACATACAAATGAACTAATCTTATAACAGGTAAATGTTTAAAGCTAAAAAAGCGGAGTAACCTACCGTCTGCTAACATTAACATACGTAGAGTTATCGTTTTTTCCTGAATTATGTGCTCTCACTCTTAGGCTCGACCTACACGTTCTTGTCAAACTGTCTCTTTAGATACATACCCACCTTACTTATAAGCCAACTCTTATAATTCTTAGTAATGTTATAGAGTTCCCGTGTATGAGATATCAACCACGTGTAAACAAGTCTTGTCAGAAAATCCATTTTTGCTACACTGAATATGGAGTGAAAATCACAACTTTGACTCTCTACTGCTCTTTGATTGGCTAACCCAGAGTTTTGCCGTTTGTTTCTTTGCGATATATAAGGTCCGTGGCTTCACAAAAGGTTCAAAAAAGGAAGAAGATAGCAACTAACCGTTGGCGTCTTCTGCTCTTCCATCTCAAACACAAATACCCACGCAAAATCTCAACCGAAAAAGCCTTGTTCGGTTGCAGACCCTGTTCCTTGATGTGGTCACAGGCAGCAAATAGTTCCCCAAGATATAACAAAATTGCACCCAGTTTCCACAAAAATAGTCGAATAATCATCCAAATAAGCATCTCTCACTTTTCTTTCTTTTTCCAACCAATAAAACAGAGCATTAAAAAATTGCTTGCTGTCAATTTTTAAAATGAGACTACTTTCGACTACTACGACCCGGAAACTTTTCGGTGTGGTAATCAGACCGTTTGCGTTGGCACAAATTGTAATACCAACGATTCATTTTAATTCAGAGTAACACAGAATAATGAGTTTAACCGTGTTGAAATAACAGCACGTTCTTTTAAACCAGTCACAAAGTAATCTAGCCAGACAGACACTGAAGTTCCGGATATAAGCCCAAACATCAGATGAAAAAGAAACTCAGTGGATACTTACTGTTTAAGATAAGGGGCCGGGGACAGGCGAGGGGAATACAATATAGAGAAGTGGTGAAAAAATAAAAAAGTCTACAGCACCCAGCATTCCCAGGCGGTCACCCATCCAAGTACTAACCAGGCTCCACGTTGCTTAACTTCGGTGATCGGACGAGAACCGGTGTTTTCAATGTGATATGGCGGTAGACACTATGAAGTGGAAAATTTACGCCTTTCAAAAGAAACGAACCTCGCAATAGTATTTGTACCTTCCGGTCTTGGTTTTTAACACTGCAAGACATTCAAGCCTTACACAGAAAAAATGTACATGAAAAGCTTTTATTTCTATAAAAAGCTACAAGTGTACATTTTTCCTACGACTGTTTCTAAATGCGGATTTAAAAAGCCGTGACTTTTGTTTGTATGGTAATGCGATGATTTACAATGGTTCTTTCTGACCTGCCGGTACAACTTCTAAGGCATCCTCAGGTCAGTATCCGTGTTTGGATATCTTCGGAAAATGCTTCTGATGCATGACTTTGCCTTTTGTTAGGCTGTTTTAAAGACTGTTTGTAAATTGAAAGGTTTGTTGATGTAGCTTTGTTGAACGGCGTCGACTTTACAATGCACGTTGTGAAAATTCGAATCCTAGAACGAAATTGAATTCTCGCAAAATTCTTTAATTTTCTCCGAGATAGTCTGGGAATCGTGCGGCCTCATTTTGGTCTACACTCTCCGTGTAGAATTGGAAAGACGTGAGAATATTGCGACAAGAGGTGTGAAAAGTAATGGTAAAGAAAAAAAGTTAAGCCCCACTAAATGGGTACTCCTTAACTTTTACCCCTGGTCCCGTCCTGTCCCTTTTACCTTTCCCTCAATACAGAGAGACTTCCGTACCAAAGAAAATGGGTTTGGACCAATGAAAGGGATTGAAGTCGAATACAGGAATCACAATACTAGTTATCCGCTTGAAGTCAGGAAGAAAAATTATAACGACTTAACGTACTGGCATCAGTTGGAGTAATTCAACTCATAACCCAATATTTCAGATATTTTTCTAAACTAAAGGTATGGACAAAAAAAAAAAAAACAGGATACTTACCGTCCGCGATATGAAAAGAAGAAAACACAAAATGATAACGGGAAGAAAAAGAGGGGAAAAAAATCAAAAGTCTACAGCACCCGGTATTCCCAGGCGATCACCCATCCAAGTACTAACCGGGCTCGACGTTGCTTAACTTCGGTGATCGGACGAGAACCGGTGCTTTCAACGTGATATGGCCGTAGACATTTCATCATAGACATTTTAGTCTATTTATTTTGTAGTCATACATGAAAATGAAGCTCATTGAATTTCAGACCTTTATCTGTCTGACTTTTAGGCTTGAATTTGAACTTTAAGCAACAGTAAATCCAAACATACAAATGAACTAATCTTATAACAGGAAAATGTTTAAAGCCAAAAAAGGGGAGTAACCTACCGTCTGCCCATACATTAACATACGTAGAGTTATCGTTTTTTCCTGAATTATGTACTCTCTCTCTTAGGCTCGACCTACACGTTCTTGTCAAACTGTCTCTTTAGATACATCCCCACCTTACTTATAAGCCAACTCTTATAATTCTTAGTAATGTTATAGAGTTCCCGTGTATGAGATATCAACCACGTGTAAACAATTCGTGTCAGAAAATCCTTTTTTGCTACACTGAATATGGAGTGAAAATCACAACTTTGACTCTCTACTGCTCTTTGATTGGCTAACCCAGAGTTTTGCCGTTTGTTTCTTTGCGATATATAAGGTCCGTGGCTTCACAAAAGGTTCAAAAAAGGAAGAAGATAGCAACTAACCGTTGGCGTCTTCCGCTCTTCCATCTCAAACACAAATACCCACGCAAAATCTCAACCGAAAAAGCCTTGTTCGGTTGCAGACCCTGTTCCTTGATGTGGTCACAGGCAGCAAATAGTTCCCCAAGATATAACAAAATTGCACCCAGTTTCCACAAAAAATAGTCGAATAATAATCCAAATAAGCATCTCTCACTTTTCTTTCTTTTTCCAACCAATAAAACAGAGCATTAAAAAATTGCTTGCTGTCAATTTTTAAAATGGGACTACTTTCGACTACTACGACCCGGAAACTTTTCGGTGTGGTAATCAGACCGTTTGCGTTGGCACAAATTGCAATACCAACGATTCATTTTAATTCAGAGTAACACAGAATAATAAGTTTAACCGTGTTGAAATAACAGCACGTTCTTTTAAACCAGTCACAAAGTAATCTAGCAAGACAGACACTGAAGTTCCGGATATAAGCCCAAACATCAGATGAAAAAGAAACTCAGTGGATACTTACTGTTTAAGATAAGGGGCCGGGGACAGGAGAGGGGAGAACAATATAGAGAAGTGGTGAAAAAATAAAAAAGTCTACAGCACCCAGCATTCCCAGGCGGTCACCCATCCAAGTACTAACCAGGCTCCACGTTGCTTAACTTCGGTGATCGGACGAGAACCGGTGTTTTCAATGTGATATGGCGGTAGACACTATGAAGTGGAAAATTTACGCCTTTCAAAAGAAACGAACCTCGCAATAGTATTTGTACCTTCTGGTCTTCGTTTTGAACATTGCAAGACATTCAAGCCTTACACAGAAAAAATGTAGATGAAAAGCTTTTATTTTTATAAACAGCTACAAGTGTACATTTTTCCTACGACTGTTTCTAAATACGGATTTAAAAAGCCGTGACTTTTGTTTGTATGGTAATGCGATGATTTACAATGGTTCTTTCTGACCTGCCGGTACAACTTCTAAGGCATCCTCAGGTCAGTGTCCGTATTTGGATATCTTCGGAAAATGCTTCTGATGCATGACTTTGCCTTTTGTTAGGCTGTTTTAAAGACTGTTTGTAAATTGAAAGGTTTGTTGATGTAGCTTTGTTGAACGGCGTCGACTTTACAATGCACGTTGTGAAAATTCGAATCCTAGAACGAAATTGAATTCTCGCAAAATTCTTTAATTTTCTCCGAGAGAGTTTGGGAATCGTGCGGCCTCATTTTGGTCTACACTCTCCGTGTAGAATTGGAAAGACGTGAGAATATTGCGACAAGAGGTGTGAAAAGTAATGGTAAAGAAAAAAAGTTAAGCCCCACTAAATGGGTACTCCTTAACTTTTACCCCTGGTCCCGTCCTGTCCCTTTTACCTTTCCCTCAATACAGAGAGACTTCCGTACCAAAGAAAATGGGTTCGGACCAATCAAAGAGATTGAAGTCGAATACACGAATCACAATACTAGTTATCCGCTTAAAGTCAGGAAGAAAAATTATAACGACTTAACGTACTGGCATCAGTTGGAGTAATTCAACTCATAACCCAATATTTCAGATATTATTCTAAACTAAAGGTATGGACAAAAAAAAACCAGGATACTTACCGTCCGCGATATGAAAAGAAGAAAACACAAAATGATAACGGGAAGAAAAAGAGGGGAAAAAAATCAAAAGTCTACAGCACCCGGTATTCCCAGGCGGTCACCCATCCAAGTACTAACCGGGCTCGACGTTGCTTAACTTCGGTGATCGGACGAGAACCGGTTCTTTTAACGTGATATGGCCGTAGACATTTCATCATAGACATTTTAGTCTATTTATTTTGTAGTCATACATGAAAATGAAGCTCATTGAATTTCAGACCTTTATCTTTCTGACTTTTAGGCTTGAATTTGAACTTTAAGCAACAGTAAATCCAAACATACAAATGAACTAATCTTATAACAGGAAAATGTTTAAAGCTAAAGAAGGGGAGTAACCTACCGTCTGCCAATACATTCACATACGTAGGGTTATCGTTTTTTCCTGAATTATGTACTCTTTCTCTTAGGATCGACCTACACGTTCTTGTCAAACTGTCTCTTTAGATACATCCCCACCTTACTTATAAGCCAACTCTTATAATTCTTAGTAATGTTATAGAGTTCCCGTGTATGAGATATCAACCACGTGTAAACAAGTCGTGTCAGAAAATCCTTTTTTGCTACACTGAATATGGAGTGAAAATCACAACTTTGACTCTCTACTGCTCTTTGATTGGCTAACCCAGAGTTTTGCCGTTTGTTTCTTTGCGATATATAAGGTCCGTGGCTTCACAAAAGGTTCAAAAAAGGAAGAAGATAGCAACTAACCGTTGGCGTCTTCTGCTCTTCCATCTCAAACACAAATACCCACGCAAAATCTCAACCGAAAAAGCCTTGTTCGGTTGCAGACCCTGTTCCTTGATGTGGTCACAGGTACCAAATAGTTCCCCAAGATATAACAAAATTGCACCCAGTTTCCACAAAAATAGTCGAATAATCATCCAAATAAGCATCTCTCACTTTTCTTTCTTTTTCCAACCAATAAAACAGAGCATTAAAAAATTGCTTGCTGTCAATTTTTAAAATGAGACTACTTTCGACTACTACGACCCGGAAACTTTTCGGTGTGGTAATCAGACCGTTTGCGTTGGCACAAATTGTAATACCAACGATTCATTTTAATTCAGAGTAACACAGAATAATGAGTTTAACCGTGTTGAAATAACAGCACGTTCTTTTAAACCAGTCACAAAGTAATCTAGCCAGACAGACACTGAAGTTCCGGATATAAGCCCAAACATCAGATGAAAAAGAAACTCAGTGGATACTTACTGTTTAAGATAAGGGGCCGGGGACAGGCGAGGGGAATACAATATAGAGAAGTGGTGAAAAAATAAAAAAGTCTACAGCACCCAGCATTCCCAGGCGGTCACCCATCCAAGTACTAACCAGGCTCCACGTTGCTTAACTTCGGTGATCGGACGAGAACCGGTGTTTTCAATGTGATATGGCGGTAGACACTATGAAGTGGAAAATTTACGCCTTTCAAAAGAAACGAACCTCGCAATAGTATTTGTACCTTCCGGTCTTGGTTTTTAACACTGCAAGACATTCAAGCCTTACAGAGAAAAAATGTACATGAAAAGCTTTTATTTCTATAAAAAGCTACAAGTGTACATTTTTCCTACGACTGTTTCTAAATGCGGATTTAAAAAGCCGTGACTTTTGTTTGTATGGTAATGCGATGATTTACAATGGTTCTTTCTGACCTGCCGGTACAACTTCTAAGGCATCCTCAGGTCAGTGTCCGTGTTTGGATATCTTCGGAAAATGCTTCTGATGCATGACTTTGCCTTTTGTTAGGCTGTTTTAAAGACTGTTTGTAAATTGAAAGGTTTGTTGATGTAGCTTTGTTGAACGGCGTCGACTTTACAATGCACGTTGTGAAAATTCGAATCCTAGAACGAAATTGAATTCTCGCAAAATTCTTTAATTTTCTCCGAGAGAGTCTGGGAATCGTGCGGCCTCATTTTGGTCTACACTCTCCGTGTAGAATTGGAAAGACGTGAGAATATTGCGACAAGAGGTGTGAAAATTAATGGTAAGAAAAAAAGTTAAGCCCCACTAGATGGGTACTCCTTAACTTTTACCCCTGGTCCCGTCCTGTCCCTTTTACCTTTCCCTCAATACAGAGAGACTTCCGTACCAAAGAAAATGGGTTCGGACCAATCAAAGAGATTGAAGTCGAATACACGAATCACAATACTAGTTATCCGCTTAAAGTCAGGAAGAAAAATTATAACGACTTAACGTACTGGCATCAGTTGGAGTAATTCAACTCATAACCCAATATTTCAGATATTTTTCTAAACTAAAGGTATGGACAAAAAAAAAAAAAAAAAACAGGATACTTACCGTCCGCGATATGAAAAGAAGAAAACACAAAATGATAACGGGAAGAAAAATAGGGGAAAAAAATCAAAAGTCTACAGCACCCGGTATTCCCAGGCGGTCACCCATCCAAGTACTAACCGGGCTCTACGTTGCTTAACTTCGGTGATCGGACGAGAACCGGTGTTTTCAACGTGATATGGCCGTAGACATTTCATCATGGACATTTTAGTCTATTTATTTTATGAAAATGAAGCTCATTGAATTTCAGACCTTTATCTTTCTGACTTTTAGGCTTGAATTTGATCTTTAAGCAACAGTAAATCCAAACATACAAATGAACTAATCTTATAACAGGTAAATGTTTAAAGCTAAAAAAGCGGAGTAACCTACCGTCTGCCAACATTAACATACGTAGAGTTATCGTTTTTTCCTGAATTATGTGCTCTCACTCTTAGGCTCGACCTACACGTTCTTGTCAAACTGTCTCTTTAGATACATACCCACCTTACTTATAAGCCAACTCTTATAATTCTTAGTAATGTTATAGAGTTCCCGTGTATGAGATATCAACCACGTGTAAACAATTCGTGTCAGAAAATCCTTTTTTGCTACACTGAATATGGAGTGAAAATCACAACTTTGACTCTCTACTGCTCTTTGATTGGCTAACCCAGAGTTTTGCCGTTTGTTTCTTTGCGATATATAAGGTCCGTGGCTTCACAAAAGGTTCAAAAAAGGAAGAAGATAGCAACTAACCGTTGGCGTCTTCTGCTCTTCCATCTCAAACACAAATACCCACGCAAAATCTCAACCGAAAAAGCCTTGTTCGGCTGCAGACTCTGTTCCTTGATGTGGTCACAGGCAGCAAATAGTTCCCCAAGATATAACAAAATTGCACCCAGTTTCCACAAAAATAGTCGAATAATCATCCAAATAAGCATTTCTCACTTTTCATTCTTTTTCCAACCAATAAAACAGAGCATTAAAAAATTGCTTGCTGTCAATTTTTAAAATGGGACTACTTTCGACTACTACGACCCGGAAACTTTTCGGTGTGGTAATCAGACCGTTTGCGTTGGCACAAATTGTAATACCAACGATTCATTTTAATTCAGAGTAACACAGAATAATGAGTTTAACCGTGTTGAAATAACAGCACGTTCTTTTAAACCAGTCACAAAGTAATCTAGCCAGACAGACACTGAAGTTCCGGATATAAGCCCAAACATCAGATGAAAAAGAAACTCAGTGGATACTTACTGTTTAAGATAAGGGGCCGGGGACAGGAGAGGGGAAAACAATATAGAGAAGTGGTGAAAAAATAAAAAAGTCTACAGCACCCAGCATTCCCAGGCGGTCACCCATCCAAGTACTAACCAGGCTCCACGTTGCTTAACTTCGGTGATCGGACGGGAACCGGTGTTTTCAATGTGATATGGCGGGAGACACTATGAAGTGGAAAATTTACGCCTTTCAAAAGAAACGAACCTCGCAATAATATTTGTACGTTCCGGTCTTGGCTTTGAACATTGCAAGGCATTCACGCCTTACACAGAAAAAATGTACATGAAAAGCTTTTATTTCTATAAACAGCTACAAGTGTACATTTTTCCTACGACTGTTTCTAAATACGGATTTAAAAAGCCGTGACTTTTGTTTGTATGGTAATGCGATGATTTACAATGGTTCTTTCTGACCTGCCGGTACAACTTCTAAGGCATCCTCAGGTCAGTGTCCGTGTTTGGATATCTTCGGAAAATGCTTCTGATGCATGACTTTGCCTTTTGTTAGGCTGTTTTAAAGACTGTTTGTAAATTGAAAGGTTTGTTGATGTAGCTTTGTTGAACAGCGTCGACTTTACAATGCACGTTGTGAAAATTCGAATCCTAGAACGAAATTGAATTCTCGCAAAATTCTTTAATTTTCTCCGAGAGAGTCTGGGAATCGTGCGGCCTCATTTTGGTCTACACTCTCCATGTAGAATTGGAAAGACGTGAGAATATTGCGACAAGAGGTGTGAAAAGTAATGGTAAAGAAAAAAAGTTAAGCCCCACTAAATGGGTACTCCTTAACTTTTACCCCTGGTCCCGTCCTGTCCCTTTTACCTTTCCCTCAATACAGAGAGACTTCCGTACCAAAGAAAATGGGTTTGGACCAATGAAAGAGATAGAAGTCGAATACACGAATCACAATACTAGTTATCCGCTTGAAGTCAGGAAGAAAAATTATAACGACTTAACGTACTGGCATCAGTTGGAGTAATTCAACTCATAACCCAATATTTCAGATATTTTTCTAAACTAAAGGTATGGACAAAAAAAAAAAAAAAAACAGGATACTTACCGTCCGCGATATGAAAAGAAGAAAACACAAAATGATAACGGGAAGAAAGAGGGGAAAAAAATTAAAAGTCTAAAGCACCCGGTATTCCCAGGCGGTCACCCATCCAAGTACTAACCGGGCTCGACGTTGCTTAACTTCGGTGATTGGACGAGAACCGGTGTTTTCAACGTGATATGGCCGTAGACATTTCATCATAGACATTTTAGTCTATTTATTTTGTAGTCATACATGAAAATGAAGCTCATTGAATTTCAGACCTTTATCTTTCTGACTTTTAGGCTTGAATTTGAACTTTAAGCAACAGTAAATCCAAACATACAAATGAACTAATCTTATAACAGGAAAATGTTTAAAGCCAAAAAAGGGGAGTAACCTACCGTCTGCCCATACATTAACATACGTAGAGTTATCGTTTTTTCCTGAATTATGTACTCTCTCTCTTAGGCTCGACCTACACGTTCTTGTCAAACTGTCTCTTTAGATACATCCCCACCTTACTTATAAGCCAACTCTTATAATTCTTAGTAATGTTATAGAGTTCCCGTGTATGAGATATCAACCACGTGTAAACAATTCGTGTCAGAAAATCCTTTTTTGCTACACTGAATATGGAGTGAAAATCACAACTTTGACTCTCTACTGCTCTTTGATTGGCTAACCCAGAGTTTTGCCGTTTGTTTCTTTGCGATATATAAGGTCCGTGGCTTCACAAAAGGTTCAAAAAAGGAAGAAGATAGCAACTAACCGTTGGCGTCTTCCGCTCTTCCATCTCAAACACAAATACCCACGCAAAATCTCAACCGAAAAAGCCTTGTTCGGTTGCAGACCCTGTTCCTTGATGTGGTCACAGGCAGCAAATAGTTCCCCAAGATATAACAAAATTGCACCCAGTTTCCACAAAAAATAGTCGAATAATAATCCAAATAAGCATCTCTCACTTTTCTTTCTTTTTCCAACCAATAAAACAGAGCATTAAAAAATTGCTTGCTGTCAATTTTTAAAATGGGACTACTTTCGACTACTACGACCCGGAAACTTTTCGGTGTGGTAATCAGACCGTTTGCGTTGGCACAAATTGCAATACCAACGATTCATTTTAATTCAGAGTAACACAGAATAATAAGTTTAACCGTGTTGAAATAACAGCACGTTCTTTTAAACCAGTCACAAAGTAATCTAGCAAGACAGACACTGAACTTCCGGATATAAGCCCAAACATCAGATGAAAAAGAAACTCAGTGGATACTTACTGTTTAAGATAAGGGGCCGGGGACAGGAGAGGGGAAAACAATATAGAGAAGTGGTGAAAAAATAAAAAAGTCTACAGCACCCAGCATTCCCAGGCGGTCACCCATCCAAGTACTAACCAGGCTCCACGTTGCTTAACTTCGGTGATCGGACGAGAACCGGTGTTTTCAATGTGATATGGCGGTAGACACTATGAAGTGGAAAATTTACGCCTTTCAAAAGAAACGAACCTCGCAATAGTATTTGTACCTTCTGGTCTTGGTTTTGAACATTGCAAGACATTCAAGCCTTACACAGAAAAAATGTACATGAAAAGCTTTTATTTTTATAAACAGCTACAAGTGTACATTTTTCCTACGACTGTTTCTAAATACGGATTTAAAAAGCCGTGACTTTTGTTTGTATGGTAATGCGATGATTTACAATGGTTCTTTCTGACCTGCCGGTACAACTTCTAAGGCATCCTCAGGTCAGTGTCCGTATTTGGATATCTTCGGAAAATGCTTCTGATGCATGACTTTGCCTTTTGTTAGGCTGTTTTAAAGACTGTTTGTAAATTGAAAGGTTTGTTGATGTAGCTTTGTTGAACGGCGTCGACTTTACAATGCACGTTGTGAAAATTCGAATCCTAGAACGAAATTGAATTCTCGCAAAATTCTTTAATTTTCTCCGAGAGAGTTTGGGAATCGTGCGGCCTCATTTTGGTCTACACTCTCCGTGTAGAATTGGAAAGACGTGAGAATATTGCGACAAGAGGTGTGAAAAGTAATGGTAAAGAAAAAAAGTTAAGCCCCACTAAATGGGTACTCCTTAACTTTTACCCCTGGTCCCGTCCTGTCCCTTTTACCTTTCCCTCAATACAGAGAGACTTCCGTACCAAAGAAAATGGGTTCGGACCAATCAAAGAGATTGAAGTCGAATACACGAATCACAATACTAGTTATCCGCTTAAAGTCAGGAAGAAAAATTATAACGACTTAACGTACTGGCATCAGTTGGAGTAATTCAACTCATAACCCAATATTTCAGATATTATTCTAAACTAAAGGTATGGACAAAAAAAACCCAGGATACTTACCGTCCGCGATATGGAAAGAAGAAAACACAAAATGATAACGGGAAGAAAAAGAGGGGAAAAAAATCAAAAGTCTACAGCACCCGGTATTCCCAGGCGGTCACCCATCCAAGTACTAATCGGGCTCGACGTTGCTTAACTTCGGTGATCGGACGAGAACCGGTGTTTTCAACGTGATATGGCCGTAGACATTTCATCATAGACATTTTAGTCTATTTATTTTGTAGTCATACATGAAAATGAAGCTCATTGAATTTCAGACCTTTATCTGTCTGACTTTTAGGCTTGAATTTGAACTTTAAGCAACAGTAAATCCAAACATACAAATGAACTAATCTTATTACAGGAAAATGTTTAAAGCTAAAGAAGGGGAGTAACCTACCGTCTGCCAATACATTAACATACGTAGAGTTATCGTTTTTTCCTGAATTATGTACTCTTTCTCTTAGGATCGACCTACACGTTCTTGTCAAACTGTCTCTTTAGATACATACCCACCTTACTTATAAGCCAACTCTTATAATTCTTAGTAATGTTATAGAGTTCCCGTGTATGAGATATCAACCACGTGTAAACAATTCGTGTCAGAAAATCCTTTTTTGCTACACTGAATATGGAGTGAAAATCACAACTTTGACTCTCTACTGCTCTTTGATTGGCTAACCCAGAGTTTTGCCGTTTGTTTCTTTGCGATATATAAGGTCCGTGGCTTCACAAAAGGTTCAAAAAAGGAAGAAGATAGCAACTAACCGTTGGCGTCTTCTGCTCTTCCATCTCAAACACAAATACCCACGCAAAATCTCAACCGAAAAAGCCTTGTTCGGTTGCAGACCCTGTTCCTTGATGTGGTCACAGGTACCAAATAGTTCCCCAAGATATAACAAAATTGCACCCAGTTTCCACAAAAATAGTCGAATAATCATCCAAATAAGCATCTCTCACTTTTCTTTCTTTTTCCAACCAATAAAACAGAGCATTAAAAAATTGCTTGCTGTCAATTTTTAAAATGAGACTACTTTCGACTACTACGACCCGGAAACTTTTCGGTGTGGTAATCAGACCGTTTGCGTCGGCACAAATTGTAATACCAACGATTCATTTTAATTCAGAGTAACACAGAATAATGAGTTTAACCGTGTTGAAATAACAGCACGTTCTTTTAAACCAGTCACAAAGTAATCTAGCCAGACAGACACTGAAGTTCCGGATATAAGCCCAAACATCAGATGAAAAAGAAACTCAGTGGATACTTACTGTTTAAGATAAGGGGCCGGGGACAGGCGAGGGGAATACAATATAGAGAAGTGGTGAAAAAATAAAAAAGTCTACAGCACCCAGCATTCCCAGGCGGTCACCCATCCAAGTACTAACCAGGCTCCACGTTGCTTAACTTCGGTGATCGGACGAGAACCGGTGTTTTCAATGTGATATGGCGGTAGACACTATGAAGTGGAAAATTTACGCCTTTCAAAAGAAACGAACCTCGCAATAGTATTTGTACCTTCCGGTCTTGGTTTTGAACACTGCAAGACATTCAAGCCTTACACAGAAAAAATGTACATGAAAAGCTTTTATTTCTATAAAAAGCTACAAGTGTACATTTTTCCTACGACTGTTTCTAAATGCGGATTTAAAAAGCCGTGACTTTTGTTTGTATGGTAATGCGATGATTTACAATGGTTCTTTCTGACCTGCCGGTACAACTTCTAAGGCATCCTCAGGTCAGTGTCCGTATTTGGATATCTTCGGAAAATGCTTCTGATGCATGACTTTGCCTTTTGTTAGGCTGTTTTAAAGACTGTTTGTAAATTGAAAGGTTTGTTGATGTAGCTTTGTTGAACGGCGTCGACTTTACAATGCACGTTGTGAAAATTCGAATCCTAGAACGAAATTGAATTCTCGCAAAATTCTTTAATTTTCTCCGAGAGAGTCTGGGAATCGTGCGGCCTCATTTTGGTCTACACTCTCCGTGTAGAATTGGAAAGACGTGAGAATATTGCGACAAGAGGTGTGAAAAGTAATGGTAAGAAAAAAAGTTAAGCCCCACTAAATGGGTACTCCTTAACTTTTACCCCTGGTCCCGTCCTGTCCCTTTTACCTTTCCCTCAATACAGAGAGACTTCCGTACCAAAGAAAATGGGTTCGGACCAATCAAAGAGATTGAAGTCGAATACACGAATCACAATACTAGTTATCCGCTTAAAGTCAGGAAGAAAAATTATAACGACTTAACGTACTGGCATCAGTTGGAGTAATTCAACTCATAACCCAATATTTCAGATATTTTTCTAAACTAAAGGTATGGACAAAAAAAAAAAAAACAGGATACTTACCGTCCGCGATATGAAAAGAAGAAAACACAAAATGATAACGGGAAGAAAAAGAGGGGAAAAAAATCAAAAGTCTACAGCACCCGGTATTCCCAGGCGGTCACCCATCCAAGTACTAACCGGGCTCGACGTTGCTTAACTTCGGTGATCGGACGAGAACCGGTGTTTTCAACGTGATATGGCCGTAGACATTTCATCATGGACATTTTAGTCTATTTATTTTGTAGTCATACATGAAAATGAAGCTCACTGAATTTCAGACCTTTATCTTTCTGACTTTTAGGCTTGAATTTGAACTTTAAGCAACAGTAAATCCAAACATACAAATGAACTAATTTTATAACAGGAAAATGTTTAAAGCTAAAAAAGGCGAGTAACCTGCCGTCTGCCAATACATTCACATACGTAGAGTTATCGTTTTTTCCTGAATTATGTACTCTCTCTCTTAGGCTCGACCTACACGTTCTTGTCAAACTGTCTCTTTAGATACATCCCCACCTTACTTATAAGCCAACTCTTATAATTCTTAGTAATGTTATAGAGTTCCCGTGTATGAGATATCAACCACGTGTAAACAATTCGTGTCAGAAAATCCTTTTTTGCTACACTGAATATGGAATGAAAATCACAACTTTGACTCTCTACTGCTCTTTGATTGGCTAACCCAGAGTTTTGCCGTTTGTTTCTTTGCGATATATAAGGTCCGTGGCTTCACAAAAGGTTCAAAAAAGGAAGAAGATAGCAACTAACCGTTGGCGTCTTCTGCTCTTCCATCTCAAACACAAATACCCACGCAAAATCTCAACCGAAAAAGCCTTGTTCGGTTGCAGACCCTGTTCCTTGATGTGGTCACAGGCAGCAAATAGTTCCCCAAGATATAACAAAATTGCACCCAGTTTCCACAAAAATAGTCGAATAATCATCCAAATAAGCATTTCTCACTTTTCATTCTTTTTCCAACCAATAAAACAGAGCATTAAAAAATTGCATGCTGTCAATTTTTAAAATGGGACTACTTTCGACTACTACGACCCGGAAACTTTTCGGTGTGGTAATCAGACCGTTTGCGTTGGCACAAATTGCAATACCAACGATTCATTTTAATTCAGAGTAACACAGAATAATGAGTTTAACCGTGTTGAAATAACAGCACGTTCTTTTAAACCAGTCACAAAGTAATCTAGCCAGACAGACACTGAAGTTCCGGATATAAGCCCAAACATCAGATGAAAAAGAAACTCAGTGGATACTTACTGTTTAAGATAAGGGGCCGGGGACAGGAGAGGGGAAAACAATATAGAGAAGTGGTGAAAAAATAAAAAAGTCTACAGCACCCAGCATTCCCAGGCGGTCACCCATCCAAGTACTAACCAGGCTCCACGTTGCTTAACTTCGGTGATGGGACGAGAACCGGTGTTTTCAATGTGATATAGCGGTAGACACTATGAAGTGGAAAATTTACGCCTTTCAAAAGAAACGAACCTCGCAATAGTATTTGTACCTTCCGGTCTTGGTTTTGAACATTGCAAGACATTCACGCCTGACACAGAAAAAATGTACATGAAAAGCTTTTATTTCTATAAACAGCTACAAGTGTACATTTTTCCTACGACTGTTTCTAAATACGGATTTAAAAAGCCGTGACTTTTGTTTGTATGGTAATGCGATGATTTACAATGGTTCTTTCTGACCTGCCGGTACAACTTCTAAGGCATCCTCAGGTCAGTGTATCTTCGGAAAATGCTTCTGATGCATGACTTTGCCTTTTGTTAGGCTGTTTTAAAGACTGTTTGTAAATTGAAAGGTTTGTTGATGTAGCTTTGTTGAACGGCGTCGACTTTACAATGCACGTTGTGAAAATTCGAATCCTAGAACGAAATTGAATTCTCGCGAAATTCTTTAATTTTCTCCGAGAGAGTCTGGGAATCGTGCGGCCTCATTTTGGTCTACACTCTCCGTGTAGAATTGGAAAGACGTGAGAATATTGCGACAAGAGGTGTGAAAAGTAATGGTAAAGAAAGAAAGTTAAGCCCCACTAAATGGGTACTCCTTAACTTTTACCCCTGGTCCCGTCCTGTCCCTTTTACCTTTCCCTCAATACAGAGAGACTTCCGTACCAAAGAAAATAGTTTCGGACCAATCAAAGAGACTGAAGTCGAATACACGAATCACAATACTAGTTATCCGCTTAAAGTCAGGAAGAAAAATTATAACGACTTAACGTACTGGCATCAGTTGGAGTAATTCAACTCATAACCCAATATTTCAGATATTTTTCTAAACTGAAGGTATGGACAAAAAAAAAAAAAAAAACCAGGATAATTACCGTCCGCGATATGAAAAGAAGAAAACACAAAATGATAACGGGAAGAAAAAGAGGGGAAAAAAATCAAAAGTCTACAGCACCCGGTATTCCCAGGCAGTCACCCATCCAAGTACTAATCGGGCTCGACGTTGCTTAACTTCGGTGATTGGACGAGAACCGGTGTTTTCAACGTGATATGGCCGTAGACATTTCATCATAGACATTTTAGTCTATTTATTTTGTAGTCATACATGAAAATGAAGCTCATTGAATTTCAGACCTTTATCTTTCTGACTTTTAGGCTTGAATTTGAACTTTAAGCAACAGTAAATCCAAACATACAAATGAACTAATCTTATAACAGGAAAATGTTTAAAGCTAAAAAAGGGGAGTAACCTGCCGTCTGCCAATACATTAACATACGTAGAGTTATCGTTTTTTCCTGAATTATGTACTCTCTCTCTTAGGCTCGACCTACACGTTCTTGTCAAACTGTCTCTTTAGATACATCCCCACCTTACTTATAAGCCAACTCCTATAATTCTTAGTAATGTTATAGAGTTCCCGTGTATGAGATATCAACCACGTGTGAACAATTCGTGTCAGAAAATCCTATTTTGCTACACTGAATATGGAGTGAAAATCACAACTTTGACTCTCTACTGCTCTTTGATTGGCTAACCCAGAGTTTTGCCGTTTGTTTCTTTGCAATATATAAGGTCCGTGGCTTCACAAAAGGTTCAAAAATGGAAGAAGATAGCAACTAACCGTTGGCGTCTTCTGCTCTTCCATCTCAAACACAAATACCCACGCAAAATCTCAAGCGAAAAAGCCTTGTTCGGTTGCAGACCCTATTCCTTGATGTGGTCGCAGGCAGCAAATAGTTCCCCAAGATATAACAAAATTGCACCCAGTTTCCACAAAAATAGTCGAATAATCATCCAAATAAGCATTTCTCACTTTTCTTTCTTTTTCCAACCAATAAAACAGAGCATTAAAAAATTGCATGCTGTCAATTTTTAAAATGGGACTACTTTCGACTACTACGACCCGGAAACTTTTCGGTGTGGTAATCAGACCGTTTGCGTTGGCACAAATTGCAATACCAACGATTCATTTTAATTCAGAGTAACACAGAATAATGAGTTTAACCGTGTTGAAATAACAGCACGTTCTTTTAAACCAATTACAAAGTAATCTAGCCAGACAGACACTGAAGTTCCGGATATAAGCCCAAACATCAGATGAAAAAGAAACTCAGTGGATACTTACTGTTTAAGATAAGGGGCCGGGGACAGGAGAGGGGAAAACAATATAGAGAAGTGGTGAAAAAATAAAAAAGTCTACAGCACCCAGCATTCCCAGGCGGTCACCCATCCAAGTATTCTACTAAACGGGCTCGACGTTGCTTAACTTCGGTGATCGGACGAGAACCGGTGTTTTCAATGTGATATGGCGGTAGACACTATAAAGTGGAAAATTTACGCCTTTCAAAAGAAACAAACCTCGCAATAGTATTTGTACCTTCTGGTCTTGGTTTCGAACATTGCAAGACACTCAAGCCTTACACAGAAAAAATGTGCTTAGAATAGCTTTTATTTCTATAAACAGCTACAAGCATACTTTTTACGTACTACTATTTTTAAATACGGCGTAGATGAAATATCGTCAATTCCACGTGAGCATATTAGGACGATTTTAGATATTCTAAAAAAGTAGTATGTGCTTATTAGGGCAATTGCGCTTATTACGTTGAATGGGGCACTGTATCGGAATTGTTTGAAGTTTTAGCTTAAACCAGCCAACTTCTATTTTTCGCTATTGGTCAATTTTCTGCATGTCAAAGGGCCAGTGCCCCTCATGAATCAGTCGGTTGTTAGACAAAATGATTTTATTGATCCATATATTATATGTGATGGCTTTCATCAGCGATATGCACTAAGACCCCTTTTGCCAGAGCATGACCTATGTATTTGATATTGGCAAAGGTAAAAACAAGTTAAAAATTTCTGACGAGGTAAGAAGTAAAGGGTAAAGAAAAAATACGTCAATCAATGCTTGAACGGTTGAGCTGATTAAAAGTTATTTATACCTGAGGCGATAACGGTTGCTATATATCTATACATCAACAGTAATTTCGTGAATACTTCTCACCGTTTGAGTGAACATTACTCAGTGTATTTCGTGAATACTTCTCATCGGATTTTCGTGAATACTTCTCACCGGTTTAAGTGAACATTACTCAGTGCGTTTTTGTGAATACTTCTCATCGTTTGAGTGAACATTACTCAGCGGATTTCCTGAAAACTTCTCACCGGTTTAAGTAAACATTACTCAGTACGTTATGTGAATACTTCTCTTCGTTTGCGTGAACATTACTCACCGGGTTTCGTGAATACTTCTCATCTGTTAAGTGAACATTACTCAGTGCGTTTTTGTGAATACTTCTCATTGTTTGACTGAACATTACCGAATTTCGTGAATACTTCTTACCGTTTGAGTGAACATTAATCACAGTGTTCATGATTACTTTTCATCGTTGTAATGACTTCAGTCACTGACACGGTGAAAACTTCTTGCGGTATACTTATCACTTATCACTGTTCTGTTCTTATTACGCAATTACTTCTCACTTTTTTATTACCACTTGACCTTTACCCATTACCGGACAATCCCAATTTTAAATGACCGTTAGAAAAATGTTTTTGAAAACATTGTGGGAGAAGGAGAAAAGCATTTTCTCCTAATCCAAAAATGAAATGTTTTCTGACCGATCATAAAATCAAACACTGTATTTTGAGCTGGAACGTCGTCTGCATTTGATCTCAGTGTGGAAAAATCTCAGATTTTGTCAGCTACAGTAGCTCGGTCGGTAGCGTACAGGACTTGAGAACGGGGGAGGGTGGTTCGATCCCCGGCTCGGCCAATTCTGGTACTTTTTGAGTAAATCTCAGAGCAAATTCGCTATTTCCGAACTGCAGGTAAATGTATTTGAGCCATGCCCTTGGAAAAGGCAGCTTTATGCATCCACAAAAAAAGTATCGACCCACGAGCCGAAACTTTTTGCTAGTGGTCAATTTTCTCCATGTCAAAGGACCACTCTACCTCATGATTCAATCAGTTGTTGAAAAAAAAAAAAAAAAAATATGGATCCATAATAATGTGATAACTTGCTTGGTATAAAGCATCATTGGGATGCATTTAGCCCCCTTTTGCCTGAGCGCAGCTCAAACAGTCTAACAAAGCAGAAGCTGTCACTTGAAATTTAGAAAATTCCGGGGAATAAGACTAAGGATGTGTTTTTTGAATGCTTGATCTTATACTACAGAAAAATCCCTATTAAAGCTGATTTGGGGCATAATGTCATTATTTCTTAACCGATTTCAAACCGATTGAACTTTGCAATTTTTTTTTTTTTTTAATTTATTTATCTATTTATTTTTTCTTTTTCTTTTCTTTCTCGTTTGGGGCTGCATTGAATAGCTAAGTTCTATTGCACCTGTGTTGTCTGTCGTCTGTTCTTGACAGAATGACAAATTTTTGCCCAGTAAATAGCAACTGGCGGGGACCAAGCTCATACATTTGGGTAAAGCAGGGATCATAATAACTATATGTGTATATACAATCCTTTAAAAATTGCGTACATCTACGCAGTTTAGTAAAAGGCAGCCCGGGTCATTAAATAAGACATGAGAGGAGGCGGACTTTCAGTAACTGTTTTTGCAAACATTGCCGGCATTTGTTGTACGCCCCGTCGAAGCATTTTAATGAATGTATACAATTCTCGTGCTTAGGTAAGAAAATGGTGCAAAGCTTTAGTCAGAGAACCACGGAATACTTAATTTGTGAATAAATGCCAAGTTGTAGACCGTCAAGAACTGCATCTCGGTTTTAACTTACGAGGGTAAATCCACGTATGAACAGTTTCATCGACGTAAAAATGGTGTTATAGATATATCCCATTGCGTTTTTTTAATTGGAGTTTTACGCCGTTTTACAGAGCTTAGGCCATATCACGGCGGCCAGTGCACCTACGCATATGTTCCTGGCTTTCTCACACCAGTGCCGACACAACTGTCTTTCCAAGCCACTGGCTACTATTCTCACATAATCAGAGGTGAGAGGCAAAAAATCGACGAGATGAAAGTTTGCCGCAACCGGGTGTCGAACTCGCAACCACCAGGTCATGAGTCAGTTGCGCTAGCCACTGAGTTATCCGCTGTAATGTAGCTAGCGTAATTTGTAGGTCATCCAGGCACACGTTCAATGTATACTTTAAATGTTCAAACCAAGCCTCCAGGAAATTAATTTCTCTGTAGTGCCATATTCGACCTACTAAGCGCACTATGTGCTCAAACTTTTCGACAATGACCAACAATTAGGGGACAAGTTTCCTTCCAGTTAAGCAAAATTCATAATTTACTCACCCTGTATAATGCTTGTACCATGGCAACAAACACAATTTTCAAGATTGCGCCATCCACTAAATTACATCATAAATCAACTAATTAAAAGTTTATTAAAAATTAACGGTGTAGATGAAATATCATCAATTCCATGTGCGCATATTTGGACGGTTTTCGATATTTTAAAAAAGTAGGATGTGCTTATTAGGGCATTTGCACTTATTACGTTGAATGGGGTACTGTATAAGAATTGTCTGAAGTTTATTCTCGTTTAGAGGTTCTCGAAGCCACAATAAACTTTGGGGATTTATATCAGCAGGGTACAAGAGTTCACACTACGGCATTAGACACTTAAAGAACCCGAAATTTGCCTGTACAATTGCCTTGTAATATAACCTTACTGGGATTTTCAGTATCTAATGAAGTTTTTTTCGAATTATAGCAACAGAAACCAATATTTGAGGGAGCATTTCTCAAATTCATCTTCTTAAGATTTTGTCAAATAAGTCAAAGTCTCATAACCATTCAAACAAACAACTTTGTGTCAAATTTCCGTTTTCATTCATCTTAATAAAAGACAGGCTTTTCAAGTTACTGTACAATATAAGATATCAAAGATCTCAAGCGACTGTACAACAGCTAAACAAGTGACTGTACAAATGTTTTTTTTTTTTTTTCAACGTGTCATTTTAAATGAAGGATAAGGAAGACTGTTGTCGACTTTGTTACCAAACCTTGACATTTTTTCACAAAAATATGAATAAAGAAACAGTTCATACACTTTCCGTTCAGAAAATAAGTTTTAATGCCGAGTAATCGAATAAAAACAGTAATTGTTTTTGGACAAACTCATATGTATTTTTCGCACGGTCAAATGATCAAAGTATCCCCATTGCTCTATGGAAGATTCACAGCGCACGTACCTGTTCCTGATATGGTCTATACATAACAGAAAAATAATTGGATATGAAGACTTTATAATAACTATCAAAACAAATGAAAAATCACCAGCTTGACATGCCAAGTGAACAAAAGTTTTCACATCCAAGTGACATACCGCCACTGTACAGAATCTCAAGTCACATACAATCTCAAAACACTGTACAATTCCGGTTCTACACTATGTTAATTGTCGTGTTAAAACAGATAACACTTGCTTTGATTCACTTTACTTTTAGCATCGACAGTATCTTAAAAATACATGTGGCAGGGTCCGAGGAGTTCGAAAGAATGCCCACGAGTCTGCGAGGAGGGGCATTGGGGGTGAGTCTACCAGGAAACAATGACCGATACCATAGAGCAATGGGCTCACAACTCCTTAATGACGTCATGGTTTTGCTTTGTCATTCGACAATTTCAATTTATGATAATTTCATCATTTGACTTTCAAGTGTGACACTGACCTTGAACCTACTTTAACAAATGTTACAAATGGCACTTCCACTCATGAGGGAGAAGAATTGTACCAAATACATGTAGTGCCAAACACCGAGCTGAAATTGTTGCACTCACGTCACACTCACCTCATGCAGGCTCATCAACAATGCAATAGATCACTTTGAAAACACCATTGTAAACCATAGATAATCATAATGACTTGTATATTTACTCTTTACCAGTGGAAAAAATATCTCTGCTATGTTTTTATAGGGGATTTCAATAAGTACAAAATTGTTGCTTGAAAAAGATAATTTCATAACTCTTTACTAAACAACAAAATTTTAAACTTGTCCAAATTCAAAGCATTTGTAGACAACGAAATAAAAGTGACTCAAAAATTGGAGTTTGTTTTGGAAGAGTAGAAAACATTGTTGGAAAAGAAGAAAATGCTGGTTACCAGCATTTTAGTTTTTTCCCCACATTGTTTTCAAAAGTTTTTTTTCTTAGGGTGTTAAAAGTCAAGATTTTGTGGTAAATGGTTAAATCGGACAACTCTGAAAAGAAGTCTTCACAGTCCAAATGTAAGGCGCCACAGTATCACTGAAAGTTAATCATGGAATGTTCTGAGACAGTCTGAATCAATGTGTTACATCCATCGTCCCTACTCATCAATGTAACAATGCCAGTTTATTACATAACACAGACTGAGGGGGTCATTTCGCCAGTATTTTCACAGTAATTGCCTGGAAAGAAAAAAGCCAATTTAAAACTTGAGCACCCTATACAGGTGCTAATGCTCGGCTTTAGTTGCTTTTCAGTAAAAATTCTATGTTGAAAAAGGGGCCCTTGTTGTATGGGTTCCCCTTAATTCTATGTTGAAAAAGGGGCCCTTGTTGTATGGGTTCCCCTTTCTGATAGTCAGCACCCCATACAGGTGCTAATGCTCGGCTGTGGTTGCTTTTCAGTAAAAATTCTATGTTGAAAAAGGGGCCCTTGTTGTATGGGTTCCCCTTTTTGGTAGTAAATAACAAGCCAAAGTTTGAAGTACATATCTTCAGTAATGACACAGATATTATAAACTGTCAATTTCTCCTTTTCCCATAATGTTTCCAAAAGGCTTTTCGTCAGGTTCATTAAAACCTGTGATTGTGTGGTAAAGCGTTAACCCTTTACCACACAATCATGAGTTTCAATGACCTTGGGTAAAAAGCCTTTTGAAAACACCACACAATCACAAAGTTTAATGACCTTTGAGTAAGAAGCCCTTTGAATACATCACGAGAATATCACATATATTTGAGCCATGCCCTGGCAAAAGAGGTTTAATGCATCTCTATGATTGTGGATCCATAAAAATCAATTTGTCTGATCAATGAATACCAGTAGTCCTCGGACAAGCATGAAATTTACAAACAATTTCTCCACAATGATTTCTACACTTTTATAGAGAAGTACCATCATTTTTTTTTCCCACCAAATTCAAAATTTTGTCTGCAAATGCATTCAATATGGACAAGTCAAAAATTCTGTCATGTAAGGAGTTAACCCTTAAAGCACCTTTCACTACTATAGTTGCCTTTGCGGCCAGTGTAGATCAAGATCAGGCTGCACAAAACGTGCAGCCTGATCTTTGATCTACACTGTCTGCTTTGCTGACACACTTTAGATCAATGCAACCAGGAAATTGCTATTATTTTGGTTTTATTTCTAGGATGAAAATGTCTGACAGGTTTATTCAGGGTTAAACAAATTTTTTCTCTTATTCAAGTTGAAAGCATTTGCAGACAACAATCTAAATGTGGCTTCAATTATGAGATTTGTCTCTGAAAGGGCAGAAAACAGTGTGGAAAAAGGAGAAAATGCTGATTACAAGCCTGTGTTTTCAAATGCCTTCCTTTTTAGGATCATTAAAACACTGAAATAAATAGTGAAGGGTTAAACCAGTTTATTTTACACTGATTACGAAACAAGTGCTCCAAACTTATACCAAAGACTCTGATTGATTCCTAAACCCCTAGGTAGTACATGCCCCATTATGTGGGTAGTTCCAACGGTTGACAACAAGCCCCAGTAGCACAGTCACTAGCCTACAGGATTTGAGGACACGGGGGTCGCTGGTTCAAATCTCCAGTTAGGCCAATTTCTTCCTAAGGACTGATGATAGTCAAGACAACAGGATTCAATCCTCTCTCACTGATGATCATTGTTTTGACAATGGATATGTGGGAAAGCAGCCAGTGACTTTTGAAGAATAATGTGCAAAGTACTGGTCAAAGGAAAGCACTGATAGGTGCACTGGCCACAGCCATGTAACTGAATTGATGTTTAAAATGGCTTTAAACACCATACAATCAATCAATGACTCAATCAGTCAATCAAAAGGCTGACCCTGTGCAACAAAGGATTCAAACCCAGAACTCTGATGTGGGAGGCTGATGCTCTAGCTGTCCTCTAAAGGTTCGGCTCTCCCCTTTTTTCTTCCACACAAGATTATCAAGGCAATACAGTCTAAGAGTAATAAGAAAAGTAATAAAACTTGGCTACCTTTTCACAATATGGGCAATTCCCAAAAATTGTGTTGAAGCTTTGTCGGCTGGATGGCAAAGCCCTTAACCACTGTAATAATAAGAGTACAGAAAATCCTTTAATCCTTTATAACACAATCCCAGCTGTTAATGACCCTAAGAAAGAAGCCTTTTGAAAACATTGTGGGAAAAGGAGAAAATGCTGGTAACCAGCATTTTCTTTTTCTACCATGTTTTCTACCCTTCCCAAAACAAATTTCAATTTTTCAGTCACATTTATTTTGTCGTCTGCCAATGCTTTCAATTTAGATGAGTCTAAAATTTTGTCATTTGGTAAAGAGTTAACCCTTAGCGACATAGGCAGTTCAGTCACACATATAAGACAAAAATCTTTCTCAGTTTAACCCTTTACCAAACAACAAAATTTTTGACTCAACCAAATTTAAAGCATTTGCTGACAACAAATTTAAATCTTGCTCAAATGATGATTTCTGTCTTTGAAAGGGTAGAAAACATTGTGGGAAAAGGAGAAAATGCTGGTTACCAATATTTTCTCCTTTCCCCACAATGTTTTCAAAAGGTTTTTTTTTTTTTAAGAGTCCTTAAAGCTCGGGATTATGTAGTAAAGGGTTAAGTGGATTGTATTTTCAGTGGTTGAAAGTGGTCAAGTTTAAATGAACCATGCTCTGTGAAAAGGGGGCTTAATCCATCTGCAAAAAGTATTAACTCATGTCAGCCTGCGCAGTCTGTGCAGGCTGACACGGGTTGAACTGAATTTCATGCTTGTCCAAAGACTATATAATTATTTGTTAGACAAAATGGTTTTTATGCATCCACAATCATGGAAATGCATTAAACCCCTTTTGCCAGAGCATGGCTCAAATATATGTGACAAAGAGAGAAATTGCAGTTTCTCCATTTCTTTTGATATCATTATCTTCTGCTAGGTGGCATTTTTCAAATACATAACCTATCTGATATGGGCATTCAGGGCAAAGAACCAGACTAGTTTTCTAGAAAGGAATCAAAACTACAAATTTCAAAATAAAATATATGTTTACTCTCTAAAACCTACTTTGTATGATTCATCCACCATGGTTAGCTAGCATATAACCTATGCACCAGCCATTTATAAACGTAACCTCCTATAAGCTTGGGTAAAGCCCCAGTGTAAGCCCAGCAAGGTGGGGACCTTCTTTTTCTTGTCAGTCTCTTGCACAAATCTCGGTTTTCCTCTGTATACAGAGATTTGTAGCAAAAAACTGGCTTGATTTTTCCAGACGTATTATTTATTGCCATTTCCGCCTGCACTTTTCATGGGGCAATTCATGCAACTCGTACTATTATTTGTACATTATTTTCCAGTGATGTGTCATATCAGACAGGTCAAATCTTCGAAGAATATGACATGCGCACACAATTCGCTTTTGATCTTTTCCAGGAAGGCACCACTGAGATCCTTCATTATGATTTTTATAATGCATAACATACTATGCCCCTTATTAACCCTTTCCCAAACAAGCCCTGGTTTTCACATGACTGCGGTACAAGTCTTTTGAAAACACTGTGGGAAAAGGAGAAATTGCTCGTAACGAGCAATTTCTCCTTTTCCCACAGTGTTTTCTACCCTTTTTGAGAACTTTCTGCCTTTTTCATCAAATTTGAAATTGTTGTCTACAAACTCTTTGAATTTGAACCAGTCCAAAATTTATCGTTTGGGAAAGGGTTAAACACTTACTAACCTACTAAATTTAGACTTGTCCAAATTGAAGCAATGGCAGGCTATAAATTAAATATGGCACAAATGATGTCAATTGTTTTGGAATGGGTTGGAAGCATTGTAGAAAAGGATGACAATTTTGGTTACCAGCATTTTATCCTTTGCCACCATGATTTAAAACAGCTTTTCCCTAGGGTTGTTAAAACTCTTCATTGTTTGGTAAAGGGTTAACTATTACTTTCAGCAAATGACATTTTTCACATTGCAGCAGATGGCATCTGAAAGCATTGCTCATATCAAGCAGTTTCTCCTTTTTCCACAATGTTTTCACATGTATTCATGTACAAAGAAGGAACCTTGTTAACCCTTTCACTATTCACTCCAGAACTGCCAATTTTTTCTGGCTTGTAAAAGTAGATTCCCACAGCACCACTGAAGATAGCTATTGTCATAGAAAAGTGCCAGATAGCGGATGGTATAGATCAAAGAGTAGACTGCACATTCTATGCAGTCTGATCTTGATCTACGCCATCTGCATAAGCTGCTTGAAGCTGAAAAGTACCATATAGGAGATGGTGTAGATCAAAGATCAGACTGCATATTCTGTTGATCCTATCCTTCCAAAGACAAATTATATCACTTGAGTCGCATTTCTTTTGATGTCTGCAGATTAACTATAAAATTCTGTCATCTGGTAAAGACTTTAGAGGAAACAAGAGATGTTTGTAAAACAGGTATGCCCCCCTAATGGCATCCAATTCTAAATATAACATGTGATTATAAACTGTTAAGTTCAAAGTGTAAAAACAAACAAAGGGTAATTACTCAAAAATTATTAATGATAAATTAACAATTCTTGGGCACTGCACTTCCCATTTATGTGAACTATCAACTTATAAGGTTTCATGATTTTACCTCACATACTTTTTGAGTTATGCTCCGGAAAAAAATTAAGTACGAAAATCAACAAAGGGCAATAACTGCAAAAATATAATGGGCAGAGTTATGGTTCTTGTGCAATGCACTTCTCCTGAATAAGATCTGTCCACATGTAAAGTTTCAAGATGATATCTGAAAAACCTTTTGAGTTATGCTCCGGACAAAAATTAAGTATGAAAATCAACAAAGGGCAATAACTCCAAAAATATGATGGGCAGAGTTGTGGTTCTTGTGCACTGCACTTCTCCTTAATAAGATTAATCCACCTATGAGGTTTCAAGATGATATCTGAAATACTTTTTGTGTTATGCTCCGGACAAAAATTAAGTATGAAAATCAACAAAGGGCAATAACTCCAAAAATATGATGGGCAGAGTTATGGTACTTGTGCACTTCACTTCTCCTTAATGAGATCTATCCACCTATGAGGTTTCAAGATGATACCTGAAATACTTTTAGAGTTATGCTCCGGACAAAAATTAAGTATGAAAATCAACAAAGGGCAATAACTCCATAAATATGATGGGCAGAGTTATGATTCTTGTGCACTGCACTTCTCTTTAATGAGATCTATCCACCTATGTAGTTTCAAGATGATACCTGAAATACTTTTTGAGTTATGCTCCGGACAAAAATGTGGTCTACGGACCGACCAATGGACCGACGGACCGACGGACAAGTGCAAAGCAATATACCCCCGCTTCTTCGAAGGGGGGCATAATAAGAAAAATAGCTGCAGTTTGAGTTGCCACAACACCTAACAGGGCACGGAGGGGTAAGGTAACAAAACAGTTATAACTTACCTCTATCAGGCAAGCTTTATGATAAGCCTGTCCACATCGGCTGTCATTACAGACTTCATCTGGAATCTCTGTTTCAAGTCTGTATGAGTAACATATCCCACATTCTAAATTAAACTCCTGAAATAGACAACATGTATAGAGGATATTCCCACATTCTAAATTAAACTCCTAAAAGTAATACACAAGCTGTATAGAGGAGATTTCCCACATTCTAAATTAAACTCCTGAAAGTAATAGAAAGTGGTGTCAGTGGTTGTGAGGTACAGCCTCGTAACCATAAGGTCCCGAGTTCGATACCCTGGAGTGGTTGTCAACTTTGGGATTATTCATTGGCCCACACATTTGGCGCGAGTACTGGTGTAGTTCCCAGGAAGCAGAATCGAGAGCGATTAGTATAAGTGGTTAGAACTTGTTTCTCAATCGATGTAAAAGAAATATGTTTAAACTAAAGTAACAGACGAGCTGTATAGACGAGATATCCCACTCTCAGAAATAAACTCCTGAAAGTATATCTAATAGGCAGGCTTTACATTCCCGCATTTGAAATTAAACTCCTGAAAGTTCTCGTACAGGATGTGTAGAGGTCATATCCAAATTTATAATTCAAACTCCTGAAAGTAATAGGCTGCATAATAAGTGTATATTCCCATACTCTTAATTAATCCTTTACCACACAATCCTGACTTTTAACAACCCTGGGAAGGAAACCTTTTGAAAACTTTGTGGGAAAAGGAGAAAATGTTGGTAACCAGCATTTTCTCCTTTTTTCACAATGTTTTCTACCCTTCCCAAAATGAATTCGAATTTTTCAGTCACATTTATTTTGTCATCTGCAAATGCTTTCAATTTGGACTATGATGTTAAACTCCCGATAGTAATAGACCTGGGTCCGTAATCACCAACCATTCTTGAGAACATTTGTAGTCTTCAAGATTTTCTAAATTTAAAGTAACATAACTTCTGATTGGCTAAACTAATTGGTTTAACCAATCGAAAGTTGTGTTACTTTCAAATGTAGAAACTTTTGGAAAATAAGACCAAGAACATTCTTTAGAATGGTTGGTGAATATAGACCTGGATATTTACAGGACATATTTCAACGTTCCAAATTAAACCTCTGTAAGTAATAGACAGGGCTTACAGAAGACATATCCCACATTCTAAATTAAAGTTTCGCAAGAATTACACAGACTGCATTGAAGACAGGGGCCGTATTCAACAACCATTCTTAAAAACATTCTTAGTCTTATTCTCCAACATTTTCTGGATTTGAAAGTAACATAACTTCTGATTGGCTAAACCATTTGGTTTAGCCAATCAGAAGTTGTGTTACTTTCAGATTTGGGCAATCTTGGAGAATAACACTAAGAATATTCTTAGGAGTGGTTGGTGAATACAGGCCCAGATCCCACTTTAAAATTAAACAAACTGAAATTTTTCTAGTCTTCTGATATAAGTTACATTCTGAATTAAACTCCTGAATGAAATACATGTAATTTGCTCGTATATGGGACACATTCCTTATTCTAAACAAAAACTCTTGAAAGTGATATACTCATTGTACAGTAGACATATCCCACACTCTAAATCTAACTCCTGAACATAATGTTCATGCTATTTAGAGAACATGTCCCACATTCTAGATTACAAGCATTTTCTCCTTTTCAAAAGCTTTCCTTTTCATTCATTCATTAATTCATTAATTCATTCATTAATGAGAGTTTTATGCTGCTTCAACATTATTTCAGTCGTATCAAGGCAACAGCTCACATATTCATGTACATGTATTTCCACCAGTGCTAGGCTACAGCTCTGAAGTGTCTTGCGCAAGAACACTCCCATGAAAAACCCAGCAGCCCAGGTGGGGCTCGAACCCAGGGCCTCCAGGTCACGAGTCCCACACTTTACTGCTGAGCCTTGTATGACTCTAATGAATGAATGAATGAATGAATGAATAATTGGTGGGGTTTACGGCCGGTTTACAGAGGAGGTCATATTGGGCACATATATGATTTACGCTGACGTCGAAGAGCAAAGAACCAAAGATATGGCTGCATGAAATGTTTAAGTGGTTCACCAAACACCATCCATTTACCTCCTTCTTAGAATTAACTGGAGAGGGAAATTCAACATCTAGGAGTTTTGATAGATTCTGTAGGAGGCCACTTCTTTCGTCCCTGTAATGTACAGTATATGGTTCCCCAAGTTAGGTTGTTCTTAGAATTTCTATTCTTTTCCGCAATGTTTTGAAAAGCCTACTTCCTTAACCCTTTACCACGCAATCCAAAGTTTTAACAAACCTCAGAAAGAGGACTTCTGAAAATATTGTGGGAAATGGAGAAAATGCTGTGTTCTCCACAGTTCATCTTTGATCTGCACTGTCCACATTGCCGAGACATTCTGACAAAATCAACCTTGACCTTGCAAACATTTGGGTCCTATTTCTAGATTTAAAATGTCTGTTGCGTTTATTTGGCACCATAAGGATTAAGAATGATTGGTGAATATGGACCCTGATTGTTTGCTAAATGATTATGGATACAGAAAACATTGCGGGAAGGAAATAGAGCAATGAGGACCATTCTTCAGTTATTTCCCTTGATTGCTCTCAATTGCTTGCTATCACCTCTCTCATCTTTATAATTTACACAACTTCAAAAGTTACTTACTTAAAACTTTACCAAACAATCCTCTGATTTAACAACCCCAAGCTAGAGGGCCTTTTAAAACATGGTGGGAAAAGGAGAAAATGCTGGTAACCAGACATTCCTCTTTTTCTAACAATGTTTTCTACCACAGCAATGATAATTCTCTTTATTTGAGCCTTGTTTAATTTTCGTCTGCAACTGCTTTCAATATGGACCAGTCTAAAATTTTGTCATCTGGAAGAGAGTTAACTCATAACTGTACAGGCTATTTACAGACATGTGTATCACTTACTTGAAAAAGTAAAACATTAGAGCAATATTCAACTCTTTACCGCAATGCAAAATTTTAGACTTGACCATCTTGAAGGTATTTGCAGATGACAAATTCAATGTAGCGAAGATTATTGGGTTTGTCTTTAAAGATATAGAAAACATAGTGGGAAAAGGAGAAAATGCTGGTTACCAGCATTTTCTCCTTTTCCCACAATGTTTTCAAAAGCTGTCTTTCTTAGGGCCATTAATACTCAAGATTGTGTGGTAAAGGGGAAAAAGGAGAAAGCGTTACTTTGTACATACCACATGTGTATATTGGTATTCATACTTTGTCTTATTGGTGTAATAGCTGAAAATGAACAGTTTTCAAAATTTACCAGTTTTCTTTATCAAATTATCAGAAAAATACTTAAAAGAATATAATTAAATACATATATATATACATTCTACTGATAAAAGCAGTGTCAGATAAATCTTTGCTAAACCCCTGGTTTAAGAAGAATGATCGTATGGTGTACTAACCCTTTACCAAAAGACAAAATTTTAGACTTTTCCAAACCTAAAGCATTTTCAGACCACTAATTAAATGTGTCTTAAATTGTGTAAGTTGTCTTTGATAGGATAGAAAACATTGAGGGTAAAGAAAAAGATGCTGCTTACCAGCATTTTCTCCTTCTTGCACAATGTTTTCCAAAGTTGTCTCTCTCAAAGTTGTTAAAAGTTGGGGATTATGTGGTAAAGGGTTATTTTACTTATATCACCACGGCCTGTGCACCTATTTATGCTTTCCTGGAGTTTATGTTACCAGTGCTTTGCACAATATCCTTCCCAAGCCACTGGCTGCTTCCCTACATAACCATCACTGAAAC
This sequence comes from Tridacna gigas, assembly GCA_945859785.2. NCBI lineage: Eukaryota > Metazoa > Mollusca > Bivalvia > Cardiida > Cardiidae > Tridacna > Tridacna gigas. The sequence goes on along the minus strand of OX244029.2, from coordinate 14,657,516 downwards.
AATGAGAATGAATTCTTCACAATGACTATCATTAATCTTCGGAGAGAAATTCGCTGAGCTGGAGATTAAAACAAGCAACCAGGCCCTGTATGCTACCAACTGCACTGCCAGGGCTTTGTGGTTTTGGAAGAAGCCTATGGAAAACAGTAGTTAATTGCATTTTTGTCAATCCACATTGATTTCTACTCTTTGTCATCTGCAAATGCTTTCAGTTTTGACAAGTCTAAATTTTGTCATCTGGTAAAGAAAGGTTTTCACAATTAAAGTTGCCCTTTGCGCCAGACTAGATCAAAGTCAGACTGCACAAAATGTCTAATCTTTAATTTACACTAGCCACTTTACTCATACATATTGATAATATATAAGAGCAATATCATTTCTAGCCCCGGTGGCACAGTCGGTAGCATACAGGACTTGAGAAAGGGGGCTCGCTTATTTGAATCCCCACCTCTGCCAATTTCTTTCAGAGTTTTGATGATAGTCACTGGATTAATTCCTCTCTCACTACTGACCATTGTTTTGACGATGGTTATGTGGGAAAGCAGCCAGTGGTGTGGGAAGAAGAGTGTACAAAATACTGCTAAAAGAATCTCCAGGAACGCACTGACATATGCACTAGCTGCTGCAATATAACTGAAATACATGTTGAAAACTGTGTGTTGAACATCATACAAAATCAATCTTTCTGGACTAAAACTAGAACTGTCACAAAGCAGACAAACACCCCCACCAGCGCCTTGTCACTGAAGCAGCATAATCAGAGAACATAAAAGGTTTTTAATTACCAGTGACTTTGACCTTTGACCCAAAAACAAAAGGGCACCTCCATGGGTCAAAAGCAACACTTGTATTCAGTTTCAGGGTCCTAGGTAAAAGAGCTATTGAGTTAGAACACAGGGATGATTTTCAAACAAAAGTTCACCTGTGACCTTGACCTTTGACCCATGTGACCCAAAAGCAAGTGCATCTCCTTGGGTCATGTGCAGCACTTGTATAAAGTTTCAGGATCCCAAGGTCAAATGGCTTTTGAGTTAAAACAAAGGAACGAAAAGTGTGCAGACGGACGTATGGATGGATGGACACACAGACAGATATGGTGAAACAAGTATTTTCCCCTCTACTTCGTAGGTGGGGGGTATAAATATTTGTTTGGCTTAATTGGTGCTCAAGGGATAAACAGTTCACCTAAAAACCCTGTATTTTAATGACCCTGAGAGGGCTTTTGAAAATGTTGTGGGAAAAAGGAGAAAATGATGGCAACCAGCATTTTTGCCTTTAATGACAATGTTTTCTACCCCATCAGAGAATTCTATCTCATAAGTATCGGTTTTTGAAATTCTCCTCTGCAGGTGTTTGAATTTGCAACAGTCTAAGAACTATTGTTTGGGAAGGGTTACATACAGTCATGGCTATTATCTCGGGGAAACTAAAAAACAATGTACAAGGGAAATAATTTTACCTTGATCTGACCCCAGGAATTTACATTCTGGTAGAAGTCTGGGCTGTGCTGGGTCTACTGTGATTTGCACTGACACACTGGGACCTTGAAATGATATGACAACAAGTCATTTTGTTGAGATGATATCCCCCGCCAAAAAAGACTTTTTTTGGTAGAAACAGGTGAGAGGTATTGTGTTTTGCATATACAAATGGCCTTTTGTTATTGGTCCATAATGAAATTATATGTTAAGCCTCCTTTTGCCATGACATGACAATAAATAAATAAAACTCATTAAATAAGAACAAATAATGACTGTCTATGGTTTATGGTAAACAATATAAATATGAAGTTTCATAATATTTTGTCTAGTAGTTGAAGAGATATTGGTCCATAGTGGAAAAATATATCAAGCTCCCTTTCTTCATGATACCGCATTAAAAAAAAAAAAAAAAAAAAAAATATCGGCTGACTATCATACGGAACACATGTATGAAGTTTCATCAATTTTCGCCATGGATTTTATAAGATATCTGTCTGGACAGATGGACGGACAATGCAAAAACAATCCCCCTCGCCTTTTCTCGAAATTTGGTGGGTGATAAAAATTGGCATAAATATTAACACATTATAAAAGCCTTCTTTGTCAGGGTTGTAAAAACTTGGTATTGTTTGGTAAAGGGTTAATTCTTTACCTGGTGACAAAATTTTAGACTCATCAACACTGAAACAATATTGCAGACAAGAAATAAAATATGGCTTTGATGGTGAGATTTGTGTGTGAAAGGGTAGAAAAATTGTGGGGAAAAGGAGTAAATGCCAGGCACTAGCATTTTCTTCTTTTCCCACAATATTTTCAAAAGCTTTTATGTTCAGGGTCCTATAAACATCAGATCATTTGGTAAAGAAATACAGCTGTGACTAAATATCCACAATGGCCTACTGATTGCTATTCTCCTGTATGTTGCACTGTGGGTAGGTTTCTCTGGTTCCAGGATCCAGGTATTTCTATCTATTTCCTCCATCATATCCCAGAATTCCTGATACTGCTGGGCCACATCTTTGAAGTGGTTATATATATGCTGAATGTTGCTCTGAAAGGAGAAGTAAACCATAAAATCATAATAGCAGATGAAAGATTTTTCATTTGGGCAGTTAGTAATTTTGAAAACTGTGCAGGAGAAATTTTTGTCATTTTTATGTCAAGGCAGAGGTTCAAATAAGAAGAGCATGTTAAAATCTTTTCTTTCAATACCCCTATGATGGTGGCCATATGGAACCTTTCTTGCCATATTTCGTGATGGTCGCTATGTAGAAGCAAGTAAAGATTATTTTTTCTTTCCAAATCCCCATGACGGTGGCCTCACAGAAGCAAGTTAAAATCCTTTCTCTTTCCATTTCTGCATGACAGTGACCAAACAGAAGCAAGTTTAATTTTTTTCTTTCTGTCCATATACCCATGACAGTGGTGATAAAGAAATAAGTTAAAAGCTCTTTCTTTCCATTTCCCTATGACAGCTGCGATAAAGAAGCAAGTTAAAATCTCTTTTTTTCCCCCAGTATCTCCATCACAAAGCTATTAAAAGGCAACCTGAAATCTTTTTCTTTCTATATCACCATGACAGTGGCCATATAGAAGCAAGTTGAAACTTTTTTTTTTCATTATCTCCATGACAGTGGTTATATAGAAACATGTTAAAATCTTTTTCTTTCAATATCTCCATAATTGTTCCAACTCTTTCTTTCCATTTCAGACTGGTCCAAATCGAAATCCTCTGCGGATGACCAATTAACTCTTTTCTAAACGACTAAAATCCTACACCAGTCCAATTTGAAAGCAACAGCAGACGACAAACAAAATTTGAGTCATTGAATGATATTTGTCTTTGAAAGGGTAGAAAACATTGTGGGAAAAGGAGAAAATGCTGGTTACCAGCATTTTCTCCTTTTCCCACAATGTTTTCAAAAGCCTTCTTATTCAGGGTCGTTAAAAGTCGGGATTGTGTGGTAAAGGTTTAAATGTGATTAAGAAACCAAAAATCCTCATGTTTACCTGCATTTTCTCCTTTTTCTCACATTGTTTTCAAAAGCCTTCTCTGTCAGAAGTCACTAAAACTTGGGATTGCTTGGACAAGGCTTAAAACTCTTACCTCTGGTGACCACTGGATGTCAAATTTGGCTGGTAACTCAACACTACATCTTGGGCTCTCTTTTGGATACTAGGAAATAACCAAACATTGAATCATTCTCATCTGCTTTGGCAGATCAACCACAATAACTTTTTACCACACAACATGTTAGACTCCTTCTAGTTGTAAGAAATTACCAAACGACAAAATTGTAGACTGGTCCAAACTGAAAGCATTTGCAGACAATGATGGAATTTATGTGTCAAAGGGTAGAAAACATTGTGAGAAAAGGAGAAAATGCTGGTTACAAGCATTTTCTCCTTTTCCCATAATGTTTTTAAAAGTTTTATTCTACAGGGTCATTAAAACTATGTGTTATGTGTTAAAGGGTTAACCCTTTACCACACAGTGAGGACTTTTGATGACCCTGAGGAAGAAGGTTTTTGAAAACATTTATGTGAAAAGGAGAAAATGCTGGTTACCAGCATTTTCTCCTCTTTCAACAATATTTTCTACCCTATCAAAGAAAAACCACATCGTTTGAGCCAAGACTGAAATTGTTGTCTGCAGATGCTTTCAATTTGGACGGGTCTAAAATTTTCTCGTGTGTTAAAGGATTAAAAATAACGAATTAATTCTCTTATGGTTCAGAGGATTGAATATGTCTGTTAGGACAGAAAACCCTTATGGAAAAGGAGAAAATGCTGGTAAGCAGCATTCTCTTCTTTTCCAACAATGTTTTCAGATTTCATACCATGGGTCTCCAAAACACAGCTTGTGTTTTATGGAGGTATTTGACCCTTGGACATGTTAAAAAAAAGATCTGAAAGATATTTAACTCTTTACCACACAGTCCCGACTTTTAACGACCCTAAGGAAAAGGCCATTTGAAAAAATTGTGGGAAAAGGAGAAAATGCTGGTAACCAGCATTTTCTCCTTTTCCCAAAATGTTTTCTACCCTTTCAAAGATTGAAATCATCAATTGGGTCACATTTGATTTGTCATCTGCAAATGCTTTCAATTTGGACTAGTCTAAAATTTTGGCATGTGGTAAAGAGTTAACTCATCTAGAGCAGTTTGACCTTATTCATATCATAATCTGAAGTCATAAAAAAGAGCATTGCATGCGAGTGCCAATGCTTGGCTGCAATTGCTTTCAGAAATAGATTGATTTTCAGTGAAATACTAAGTCTAAAAAGGGGCATAAGTGTGTCAAAAATATTTTGATGGTTACCTGCCCTTGTTTTATGGGTTCCCCTTTCGATAGTTAAGAACTAGTGCAAATAAATATCTTCACTTATAACAGAAATGATGTAAAATGTCAGAGTTTTTGCACGATGACCATGATGATACAGAATACGACAGGGCTATGACTATACCTCAACTATTTTTTTTTTAAAACAGCCGAGCTAACAAGTAACAAGAACATTTCAGCTATTGGCATATGAATACAGTTGAGCTGCATTTATCCTGACTCCACCATTCCAGAAATCTTGCAATTTAGACAAAAACGTCAGGGAATGAATATTTTCTGTACAAATTTTACTTTTTATTCCGGAAATCTGTGTTCCGGATCCGGAATGAAAAAATCCGGAACGAAGGATTGAAAAACAGTACAAACCTTATCTCACAAATCGGATGAAGCCTGACTGTGTATCACACAATTTAGACTTGTTATTTTCCCTAGTACTGTAGACTGGTTATCATAAATATCATAAATAAAGGACTGGTGTGTCGTGAATAACGCAGGTATCAGTAGAGTATCAATTGTTGCAGACGCTTTTCACACGTTTTGAAAACACATGTTAATTAGAAGTGTCATCGAAAACTGTTAAATGACTATCTCATGCAATCATTAAGTGTCAGTTTGGCAGATTATCCATATCCTTAGTAATGATGCAATGAAGTGACAATTCCATGCTTTTGTTGTTTAATTATTACTAGATCTACCTGATTACAGAGACGATCACTAAAAAAATGGAAATACACAAAAGTTTACCAGAGCATTTATGTGTAGTTTCATGAAATGGACTCTATTGCTGTCATCTGCATATTTCAAATGTAGTTCTGTGAAGCTTGTATCAATGAAACTGAGCCTAAAATGAAGGAAACACAATCTAAGTCAATCAAATGACTGGTCTTGAAATTAAAAGATAAAAAGTCAATTTTACCTTTCCCACACAATCCCAAGTTTTAATGACCTTGAGGAAGAAGGTGTTTGAGAAAATTATGAGAAAAGGAGCAAATTATTGTAACCAGGATTTTCTTCTTTTCCCAAAATGTTTTCTAGCCTTTTAAAGACAAATCCTGAAACCTGAGGTACTGGAAATGCTTTGGATTTAACCCTTTACCACACAATTCCGAGTTTTAACAACACTCAGGAAGAAGCCTTATGAAAACATTGTGGGAAAAGGAGAAAATGCTAGTAACCAGCATTTTCTCCTTTTCGACAATTTTTTCTATCCTATAAAAGGCAAGTTCTACAATTTCAGTCACACTTAAATTTTTGTCTGCAAATGCTTTCAGTTTGGACAAGTGTACATTTTTGTTGTTTGGTGAAGAGTTAGGCAGATTGAAAATTTTCTTGTTTGGTAAAGAGTTCAGACTAATTGCTAAATGCTGCTTCAAGTCTGTGGCCTATTCCTCAGATGAAAACCCTTTACCAGACGACAAAATTTTAGCCTTGTCCAAATTGAAAGCATTTGCAGACGACAATTTCAATGTGGCTCAAATAATGCAACTTTTCTTTGATAGGGTAGAAAACATTGTGGGAAAAGGATAAAATGATGGTTACCAGCATTTTCTCCTTTTCTCACAATGTTTTCAAAAGGCTTCTTTCAGAGGGGCATCAAAAGGCCGCATTGTGCGGTAAAGGGTTAACAACTAAATTTGTATTTGTTCAATTTTTGTTTTATCCCATAAGCCCTATTTTATACAAAGTACTAAAAGTACTGTTTATTGACTCTTGCGCAATAGCCAAACAAACTAACCATATCTGACAAAGAAAAATAAGATCAAAGGTGATTCCTCTATATTGGACATTTTTATAGTACGAGTTGAAAGCATTATACCTCTACTTATCAATAATTACCATAAATGGCTTTGACGGAAATTTAAAATCAGTAGGATGGACCATTCTATAGCAGTATGAATCAATCTATAGCAATTTTTTTTTCCACTAACAGAAGACAAATATTTGTAAAACAATTACCAGAATATAAATTTAAAAAAGTCAATGTTTCAAATAAGATAACAGTCATGGTTCCTTTACATTGTTTCAGTTATTTTTTCAGATGGATGCAGAACAAAGAAATAGACACAAATATAGCAAAGTAAACACACCCACACCAGCATTGTACAAATAATACAATTATTGTACTATTTCAGAGTTAAAAGGAAAGTTTTGTGCCAGTTACACCTAGAGCACTAAGTACAACTAATGCCTAGTTTACATTTGGCCTGTGCTGAGCTTAACCCTTTCCCAAACAAGCCCTGGTTTTCACGTTTTTGCAGCACAAGTCTTTTGAAAACACTGTGGGAAAAGGAAAAATTGCTCGTAACGAGCAATTTCTCCTTTTCCCACAGTGTTTTCTACCCTTTTTGAGACCTTTCTGCCATTTTCATCAAATTTAAAATTGTCGTCTGCAAACTCTTTCAATTTTGACCAGTCCAAAATTTGTCGTTTGGGAATGGGTTAATGCAAACATACAATCCCTGTATCTCTCTTTCCATGCAGCCTCTATACAGAGGCCAGATGATTATTGTACTGATTTAAAGACACTGTAGCTCCTATCATGATTTTGTTTAACTCTTTACCAAACAACAAAATTTTAGATAAGTCTGAAATTGAAAGCATTTGTAGACAAAAAAAATGAAAGTGACCCAAAACATGAAATTTGTTTTGGGAAGGGTAGAAAACATTGTGGGAAAAGGAGAAAATGCTGTTAATCAGCATTTTCTCCTTTTCCCACAATGTTTTCAAAAGGCTTCTTTCTCAGGGTTGTTAAAAGTCGGGATTGTGTGGTAAAGGATTAACTCCGTACAATGGCAAATTTAAAAAATCACAAGCTTGTAGCCCACAGACATATCATTGAAAGCACTACGCGTTCCCGGCCTGGGCACCGTACACAGGCTGCATGATGACCATGTGGACGGTGCATCATTTTAGACGATCGTTGTGGCCCAAAAACATCCTGGGTTAATCCTAAGGCCCCCCCAAACATCTATTGCAAGGCTGCCACACCGTGCCTGTGGCCCCCGCCACACATCTATTGCAAGGCTGCCACAACACCAACACCCCCATCTATTGCAAGGCTGCCACACTGTGCCCGTGGCCCCTGCCACACATCTATTGCAAGGCTGCCACACCATGCCTGTGGCCCCTGCCACACATCTATTGCAAGGCTGCCACACCATGCCTGTGAAATTTCTTTGCAGAGGTTCAATAAAACTTGGAATTGAATCGTGTAGCAAAGGGTTAAGAGAAAAGAGATCCAAACTTATTTTCATGATGAATTACATGCCATTAACTCTTTAGCAAACGACAATATTTTGGATTCCATCTAACTGAAAGCATTTGAAGGCGACAAAGGTAGCTCAGGTGATGGTTTCTGCCTTTGACAGACTAGAAAACATTGTGGGAAAACGAGAAAATGCTGGTTACCATGGAGTAAAAAAAAAATGATAAGAATTACTTTTCCCAGCCAAGCTGTTCAATTTCTGCAATTAGCCGACTACAAAATTTTGATGTACCAACAGTTCTGGGTCCACTTTGTTCTAACTGTCGCTCCTGAAAATATAGGGAATAATGATTAGGATTGAAGACTTCTTTTACTCTTTAAAATGAAAGAAAAATGTAGACTTGTCCAGACTGAAAGCACTTGCAGATGACAATTTAAATGTAGCCAAAATGATTGAATTTGTCTTTGTTCGGGTAGAAAACATTGTGGAAAAAGGAGAAAATGCTGGTTACCAGCATTTTCTCCTTTTCCCACAATGTTTTCAAAAGGCTTCTTCCTCCGGGTTGTTGAAATTCGGGATTGTGTGGTACAGAGTTAACTCTTTGCCGAGCCGGGTAGCTCAGTCGGTAGCGTACAGGACTTGCGACAAGGGGGTTGCTGGTTCCAGTCTCCAGCTCGGCAAATTTCTTTCCCAGGATTGATGATAGTCATTACAACAGGATTCATTCCTCTCTCATTGCTGATCACTTTCTCAGTGATGGTTGTGTGGGAAAGCAGCCAGTGGCTTGGGAAAAATATTGTACAAAGTACTGGTAAAGGAAAGTCAAGGAATGCATGGCCTGGTGCACTAGCTGCCATGATATAACTGAAACAATGTTGAAAATGGCATTAAACACCATACAAATAAACAAAACAAAACAAATTGCTCAACTCTTTACCAAATGACATTTTAGACTATTCCAAATTGAAAGCATTTGCAGACAACGAATCAAATGCGGCTCAAATGTTGCAAGTTGTCGTTGAAGGGGAAGAAAATATTTTGGGAAAAGGAGAAAATGCTGGTTACCATAATTTTCCCCTTTTCCAACAACGTTTTAACCCTTAAGCTGCTAATCGCGACCCACTGACCTTTTGTGGACAGTGTAGATCAAGATCAGACTGCACAGAACGTGCAGTCTGATCTTTGATCTACACTGTCCAATGCGTTATTTTCTTTCCAATGAAATCAACTTTGAAACCAGTGTTTCTGCTTTTAGTATTGAGTAGAAATTTGCATTTTATTTATTCAGCAGCTTAACCCATAAAGCGCTGGAACAGACTTAAGTTGTTTTTGCGGACAGTGTAGATCAAGATCAGACTGCACAAAATGTGCAGTCTGATCTTGGATCTTCACTGTCCGCCAATTTTTTTTCACATTCTGGCCAAAACAAGCTTGAAATGACAATATTTCAAACGGTATTTCCTGTTTAAAGAGGTATATTTCATTAATTCAGCATTCTAAGAGTTAAGTGTTAAAAGGCCTTCTTCCTCAGGGTAGTTAAAACTCTGGTTTGTGTGGTAAATGGTAAACTTACCACCTTCCCTTGACTACCTTTTTTGGCTGCTGCACTATGTAAATGGATGTTTGCTACAACAAAATTTGACAGGGCCAACTTGAAAGCACTGGCAGATGACAATCCAAAGAAAAACTGTGGGAAAAGTAGAAAATGCTGATTACCAGCATTTCTCCTTTTACCCACAATGTTTTAAAAGCTGTCTCCCCCCAAGACCATTAAAACACAGGAATGATTGGGAAAGGGCTAAAGGCAGAGATGTGAAATGTTGCATTTGTGTAGAAATGGGTTAAACTACTAAATCAGATTGGATAAGACAAAAATCTTGTTGCATGGTAAAGAGTTAACCCTTTACCGCATAATGCCGCCTTTTGATGCCCCTGAGAAACCAGCATTTTCTCCTTTTCCAACAATGTTTTCTACCCAATCTAAGAAAAGTTGCACCATTTAAGCCACACTGAAATTGTCATCTGCAAATGCTTTCAATTTGGACAAGGCTAAAATTTTGTCATCTGGTAAAGGGTTAAGAGAAATAATTATGTTCAGAAAAACTGTGGGAAGTCAAAGACAAGCGTAAAATGAAACAGCCAATAGATCTACATCACAATATTGTAGTTGTTTTGTCAAACACTTGTATGTGGATACATTAAAATTGCGTCAGTCCTGATGCAAGTACGTAAGCAGGCTTTGTCAATACAAAAAGCCTAGTCAATACAAAAAATATTTGTTTTGACCTGTAGCGTCATTTGCTATTTTTGCAAGCTTGAAGTTGCTATTTCTAAAGAAAATGTGGTAAATATCAAAAGATGAAACATTGTGGCTGATGTAAAAATGTCTTGTTTGAAGCCTTTTGTTGCATGGTCCAAGAGTAACGATGTGTTAAGCCTTTACCATACAATCCTGAGTTTTAACAACCCTGAAGAGGAAAGCTTCTGAAAACATTTTAGGGAAAAAGAGAAAAGCCTGGTAACCAGCATTTCTCCTTTTTCCACAAGGGTTTCTACCATGTCAAAATTAATACAAATTCCATCATCTGAACCACATATAAATTGTTGTCTGCAAATGCTTTCATTTTGGATAAGTCTACATTTTCCATGTGTCAAACAGTCATAGCACCTAGCACAACTTCATTGTTTTTGAAGATTACATGTATGTAGATCAAGATCCAACTACCTTCTTGTGGACAGTGCAGATCAAGATCAAACTACAAAAGCATTATGGTCTGATCTTGGATTTACACTGTCAGCTATTTGTCAGATATATTTGTAAAATACCCAGCATTGTTATCACATACCTGACCATGCGTAATGTGTTTAACTTTTTACCACACAACTAAACTTTGGACTAGTCCAAATTGAAATCATTTCAAGAATACAAATCAAAAGTTGCTTAACTAGTCGGATTTTTCTCTGAAACATCATGGAAAAAGGAGAAATGCTGGTTACTAGCATTTTTTCCTGTTCCCAGTATGTTCTCAAAAGTTTTTTTTGTCAAGGTCTTTAAAGTTTGGGATTCTTTGGTAAATGATTAAAACTCTGGTTTTGCACTTGAGATCTCTTCAAACAAACATGTTATGAACAAACCAAGGAAAATGTCTTGTTTTTAAATCTCTAATTTGAAACAATACAAGGTCAATAAAGATGGAGGAAAATTTGCCATGCATTGGCAATTCATTTTGTTCACATGCAATATTTTAACCCCTTGCCAAACAATCGTTTTAAAGACCTTAGAAAAAATTTTTTTTAAAACAACCAAAACTCCTTTTCCAACAATATTTTCTACCCTATCAAATACACATCCCATTAATTTCGGCTACATTTGATGTGTTGTCTGCATATGCTTTCAATTTGAGCCAGTCTGAAATTTTGTCGTCTGGTAAATAGTTAAATGTCATTCTGCATTCAGACAGTTACAGAGGCTTTACCATTCCAAGAATTATAACTCTTTACAAAACAATCTCGAGTTTTAACAAACCTGGGGAAGAAGCCTTTCAAAAACATTGTGGGAAAAAGAGAAAATGCTGGTAACCAGCTTTTTTCCCCATTTCACCCTTTTAAAGTCATGTTTCATCAATTGTACCACATTCAGTTTGTTGTCTGCAACAGCTTTGAATTTGGAGGAGTGAAAAATTTTGTTGTTTGGTAAAGAGTGAAAGCCAGTTCACATCATATTTTTGAACCCCAAGAAAATAAAGAATTAACAATAAGAATCTTTTGTAAATTGTTGTGTTGATTAGAGAATTAGAGTATCAGGAAACTAAAGAAATTTCTCAAATTGCTCCATTTCTTGCAGCCTTATTCCAAAGTGGTAAAGGGTAGATGCATCGTCATGCCACTATCTAAAGAAAGACGAAATGTTCCAAGTGTTTGTTTTAAGGAGACATGAATATAAATGATGAAAACAAACAGACCAGTGATGTTGCAATTTCTATTCATGGCATGGGATTGACTTCCAATAGAAATCACATTCCAGTGAAACCCACTGTATTTGTTCTGTGTTCCTTGCTTTTCCCTGTCATCAGTAGCGTAGAACAGTTTTAAGCCTTTGCCAAACGACTAAGTTCTGGACTCGAAAAATTGAAGCCATTTGCAGAAGACAATTCAAACAAGGCTCAAATGATGAAATTTGTCTTTGATTCGGTAGAAAACATTGTGGGAAAAGTAGAAAATGCTGGTTACCAGCATTTTCTTCTTTTCCCACACTATTTTCAAAGGGCTACTTTCCCAGGGTCATTCAATCCTGGGATCGCTTTATAAAGAGTTAACACTTTACTATCCAATCCTGAGTTTTAACAACCCTGAGAAAGAATTAAAGCTATTGAAAATGTTGTGAGAAAAGGAGAAAATGTTGGTTACCAGCATTTCCTTCTTTTTCCACAAAGTTTTCTACCCTATCACTGACAGAAATCATCATTTGAGCTTGGTTTGATTTGTCCGCGGCAAAAGCTTTCAATTTGGACAAGTCTAAACTTTTGATGTTTGGGAAAGGGTTAATAACTGCAGGAATACTAACTCCTACAACTTGTTTGTACAACAAATGGCTCAAATATTGGCTTGGGACAGTTCAAAGAATTGCCTTATTCCTTGTTTGAAGTCAACTCCATTTTCACCATTTCGATAATTACATGATATGCCATTCAGACCCCTTGTTCTAATTTTTACAGGTCCGTCTGGGTAGCTCAGTGGTTAGCGAATCTGACCTAGTGGTTGGGAGTTTGATACCAGGTTGAGGCAACCTTTCTTTTTGGCGATTTTTCGCCTCTCACATCTGATGCATGTGAGAAAAGTAGTCAGTGACTTGGAATGAGAGTTGTGTCAGTATTGGTGTGAGGAAATACATGCGTGGGTGCACTGACTGCCATGAAATGACCTAAGCCATTAAAACAGCTTTAAACACCAATACAATCAATCTGACTTAGTTTTTTCCAGATGAGGCCCAAATTGTTGGTTTGTTCTTCAGAGCTCCAGGTAAGAGGGAGTGATGGCATTCTAAATTCATTATTTCTCTTCCAAACCCTATGTTGTGGGTACTCGTTAGAATCGTCTCGATGAGACGATTCTAATGAGTACCCATAACATAGGGTTTAGTCCAGAATAATTAATATTTTCAATTCTATAATCAAAATCACTCCCCCCCCTATCTGGAGCTCTGGTTCTTTGTTTTGAACTTCTAAGAAAAAGATCAAACAACACTCATATGTGAATAAATTTGGAGCAGCCCATTCTCTAAAGTCTGATCTTGATCCACAGTCAGGTTGTTAAATAGCCATCAAGGTTACATAGTTTATTTGTTTTTTTGTTTCTTTGTATGGTGTTTAACCCTTTACCAAATGACAAAATTTTAGACTAGTCCAAATTGAAAGCATTTGCAGACGACAAATTAAATGTGACTTAAAAATTGAAATTTGTTATGGAATTGGTAGAAAACATTGTGGGAAAAGGAGAAAATGCTGGTTACCAGCATTTTCTCCTTTTCCCACAATGTTTTCAAAAGGCTTCCTTTTTAGGGTTGTTAAAAGTTGGGATTATGTGGTAAAGAGTTAACACACCGTTTCCAACATTATTTCACTGATATCATGGTGGCCAGTGCACTTATCATTTTTTCCTAGAGTTTCTCTTACCAGTGCTTTGCCCAATTTTTACCACCATGATATGACCTGAGCTGTTAAAATGGCATTAAACTCCAATACAAACAGAACAAACCCAATATTCTTCCCTAGCCAGTGGCTGCTTTCCTACATATTCATCATTGAAACAATGATCAGCTGTGTGAGAGGAATAAATGACTATCATCAGTCTTCAGAAACAAGAGGGCCATGATGGCCCTGGGTCGCTCACCTTAGTAGAGTGCCTTAAAGGTTTTTCCTTAATTTGACCATGTGACCTAGTTTTTGACCACAGGTGACCCAATTTCAAACTCATATTTCATGAAGACAAACATTCTGACCAATTTTCAAGTCAATTAAGCAAAAAATGTAGCCTCCAGTGCCCTAAAGATATTTTTTTAATCTGACCTAGTGACCTAGATTATGACCCCAGGTGACCCAAATTTGAACTGGTCACTGACTATATCAAAAGAAACTTTTTAACCAATTTTCAAATCAAATGAATAATAAATGTGGCCTCTAGAGTGCCCACTAGCTATTTCTTTAATTTGACCAAGTGACCTAGTTTATGACCCCAGTTGACCCAAATTCAGACTCATGTGAGATTTTACAAAGACAAAGATTCTGACCAATTTTCAAGGCAATTAAGCAAAGAATGTGGCCTCTAGAGTGCCCACAAGGTATTTCTTTATTTTGACCTAGTGACCTAGTTTATGGTTCCAGGTGACCCAAATTCAAACTCATCTGGTATTTCATCAAGACAAACATTCTGGCCAAATTTCAGGTCATCTGAGCAATAAATGTGGCCTCCTGAGTGCAAACAAGGTATTTCTTTAATTTGACCCAGTGAACTAGTTTATGACCAAAGTTGACCCAAATTAATCTTATGTGAGACTTTATAAAGACAAACTTTCTAACTAATTTTCAAGGCATTTGTGCAAATAATGTGGCCTCGAGAGTGCCAACAAGGTATTTCTTTAATTTGACCTAGTGACCTAGTTTATGACCCAAGATGACCCAATTTTGAACTCAATGAACTTGTTGCACTTAGATGGGCAAACAAACTTAGAAGAGAATACCAAATATCAAAGCTCTACGCCTTCCAGTTTTAAAGAAGAATTTTAAAGTTTTCCTTCTTTGTTCCTATGTTCGAACTTGTGACCCCCGGGGCTGGGCCAGTTTGACCCAAGCAGCATCCTTGGAACAAACTTGGTAGAAGTCCACTAGGAGATGCTACATACCAAATATCAAAGCTCTATGCCTTCCCATTTAAGAGAAAAAAAATTAAAGTTTTCCTTCTTTGTTCCTATGTTTGAACCTGTGACCCCCGGGGCAGGGCCAATTTTGACCCTAACGGCATCATATGAACAAACTTAGTAGAGGTCTACTAGGCGATGCTACATACCAAATATCAAAGCTCTAAGCCTTCCAGTTTCAGAGAAGATGATTCTTAAAGTTTTCCTTCTCTGTTCCTATGTTCGAACTTGTGACCCCCAGGGCAGGACCAACTTTTGCCCCAAGGGCATCATATGCACAAACTTGGTGGAGATCCACTAGAAGATGCTACATAGCAAATATCAAAGCTCCATGCCTTCCTGTTTCAGAGAAGAAGATTTTTAAAATTTCCCTTCTTTGTTCCTATGTTGGAAATTGTGACCCCCGGGGCGGGGCCAGTTTTGACCCCAGGGGCATCATATGAACAAACTTGGTAGAGGTCCACTAGGCAATGCTACATACCAAATATCAAAGCTCTATGCCTTCCAGTTTCAGAGAAGATGATTTTTAAAGTTTCCCCTCTTTGTTCCTATGTTTGAACTTGTGACCCCCGGGGCGGGGCCAGTTTTGACCCCAAGGGCATCATATGAACAAACATGGTAGAGGTCCACTAGGAGATGCTTCATGCCAAATATCAAAGCTCTATGCCTTCTAGTTTTACAGAAGAAGATTTTTAAAGTTTTCCTTCTTTGTTCCTATGTTGGAAATTGTGACCCCCAGGGCGGGGCCAGTTTTGACTCCAGGGGCATCATATGAACAAACTTGGTAGAGGTCCACTAGGAGATGCTACATGCCCCTCTTTGTTCCTATGGTCGAACTTGTGACCCCCGGGGCAGGGCCAGTTTTGACCCCAGGGGCATCATATGAACAAATTTGGTAGAGGTCCACTAGGCAATGCTACATACCAAATATCAAAGCTTTACGCCTTCCAGTTTCAGAGAAGATGATTTTTAAAGTTTCCCCTCTTTGTTCCTATGTTCGAACTTGTGACCCCCGGGGCAGGGCCAGTTTTGGTAGAGGTCCACTAGGAGATGCTTTATGCCAAATATCAAAGCTCTATGCCTTCTAGTTTTACAGAAGAAGATTTTTAAAGTTTTCCTTCTTTGTTTCTATGTTGGAAATTGTGACCCCCGGGGTGGGGCCAGTTTTGACTCCAGGGGCATCATATGAACAAACTTGGTAGAGGTCCACTAGGAGATGCTACATGCCAAATATCAAAGCTCTACACCTTCAAGTTTTAGAGAAGAAGATTTTTAAAGTTTTCCTTCTTTGTGACTATGCTCAAATTTGTGACCCCTGGGGCGGGGCCAGTTTTGACCCCAGGGGCATCAAATGAACAAACTTGGTAGAGGTCCACTAGTAGATGCTACATACCAAATATCAAAGCTCTGCGCCTTCTAGTTTCAGAGAAGAAGATTTTCAAAGATATTGCCTTTTTTTCCTTTTTGTTGCCATGGCAACCAGAGTTGTGGGTGGAATTCAATTCTTTGAACAATTTTGGTAGAGCTTCACCCAAGGAACATCCCTGCCAAGTTTCATCAAGATTGGCCCAGTGGTTTAGGAGAAGAAGATGTTTAAAGAAATTGTTGACGGACGCCGGACGCCGGACATAGGGCGATCACAATAGCTCACCTTTTAGCGCGTTGTGCTAAGGTGAGCTAAAAATTGACCGAACTGAGGATTCTGACTGAGGACCCCCTGGTTTCAAGCCATGTGCAATTCCAATATAGCTACCTGGCTTGGTTACCAAGGTTGCACTCAGCATCCCAAAGGTTAACTTGAAATTTGTTTCATTTTAGCCATTGATATTAACTCTTTACCAAATGACAAAACTTCACAATAGTCCAAATTGATAGCATTTGCAGACAACAAATTAAACGTGAATGAAAAATTAGAGTTTGTTCAGGGAAGGGTAGAAAACATTGTGGGAAAAGGAGAAAATGCTGGTTACTAGCATTTTCTGCTTTGTCCACAATGTTTTCAAAAGGCTTCTTTTTCAGGGTCATTTAAAGTGGGCATTTGTGTGGTAAAGGGTTAATTAAACAATTTACCAAACAATCCCGTTTTAATTCTTTACAAGACGACAAAAATTTTGGACTCGACCAAATTGGAAGTATTTGCAGACAACAAATTGAAGTGGCTAAAATGATGATTTGTCTTTGATACAAACATTGTGGGAAAAGGAGCAGCATTTTCTTCTTTTCCCATAATGTTTTCAAAAGCCTTCTTCAGGGCCGTCAAAACTCAGTATTATGTGATAAAGGGTTAATCACCCTTTCGTAAAAGAGGCTTTTGAAAACACTTTGGAAAAAGGAGGAAACTGCTGGTAACCAGCATTTTCTTTTGTCACACTGTTAACAAAAGCTGTCTGCCCCTGGGTATATCAAACCTGAATTTGGAAAAGGATTCTTCTAATTCCTAATACTTCATTAAATCAAATGCAAATTTCTCCTGGTAAATTGAATGTATTGAAACAAAAATTAAATTAATCTCCCCTTTCCCCATACCGACAAAATTTTCCAAATCTGACAGACTTCTGGAAATGAGCCATGGTCTGTGAAAAGGGGGCTTAATGCATTTGCAAAAAGTATGGATCCTGGTCAGCCTGCACAGTCCACAGTTTTGCTATTGGTCAATTTTCTGCAAGTCCAAGGACAGTTTACCTCCTGATTCAGTCAGTTTATATGATAAAATGGACTTAATGGGTGCATGATGATGTGACAACTTGCTTGGTTGATATCATGCATCATGGAAATGCATTAAGCCCCCTTTTGCCAGAGCATGGCTCAATTTAACATTTTTGTCACATTAAATAACCCTGTTTTTTACTATACAAAATGTCTATCTGCATCAGCTTTACCTCTTTACCAAATGAAAATCAAAGTACTGAAAGTACTGACAGACTACGAATTTGATTGATTGATTGATTGTATGCTGTTTAACCCTATTTTCAACAATACCAGTACCCTGCACAATATTCTTTCCAAGCCACTGGTTGCTTTCCCACATAACCATCGTCGAAACTTGAAAGAAGAATGAATCCTGTCGCAAAGACAATCATCAATCCTCGGAAGGAAATTGGCCGAGCCGAGGATCGAACCAGCGACCTCCTGTTCTCAAGTTCTGTACGCTACCGAGTGAGCTACTCGGGCTATGCATGCTATTGGTTTACTATAATCCATTTTAAGTTTAACCCTTAACCTGCCAGATAAAAATTAAATGAAACTTTCGAACCAATGGTAAACACCTGAATATTGCTATTTCAAAGTTACATTTTGGATAAAATATATCCTTCTATCGGACTGTGTAGATCCTAGAACAGACTGCATGTTCTGTACAACCTGATCTTAATCCACACTGTCCACAACAGGTCATTGAGTTGCGGTGGTGCTGGCAAAAGAAACTCCAGGAAAGCATGGATAGGTGCACTGGCCGCCATGATATCACCCAAATGATGTTGAAAATAGCGTTAAACACAATACAATCAACAAGTCAATATCCAATAGCGTAAAATTTAGTGAACTATTTAACTCTTTACAAAACGAAATTCAAACCTGTTGCAGACCACATATTAAATGTGGCTGAACTGATGAAACCTGATTCCAAAATGACAGAAAACAATGTGGGGAAAAGGAGAAAATGCTGGTTACCAGGGATTCTTCCCCAGTGTCATTAAAACTCGGGACTTTGCGGTAAAGGGTTAATATTCAAGATGTAAAATAAGAATTTAACATTACAGTTTTATTGTACACAATAATCTAAATAATGAATGACTGAAGGAATGACAAGGGTTCCCTGTCCAGAGGGGGTTAATTGCAGCTGGGATTTGCTACAAGTTACCTAGTTGTATCTATTTTTAGATTCATTTATAATGTTAAAGTGGTGTAGGAATAAGTGATAATAGCCTGCTTTGCAAAGGTCACTCAATTTACAAATAAGCAAAGATCTTCCACCTTATAAATGACATTTTGTTCAGTCTGTTACTTTGTAAGAAGACATATTCAGATTGGAGAGGTAGAGATTTAGTGGTTTTTGTCAAAATTGTCATTCATAACAGAATTAAGATTTCTAACAGAAAGAATACTTTTTGTGAGGCAGTATTTGGCAGCTGCAGGTTTTTTTGTTTACTTTGACTGTGGGTCAATCATGATGCCTATAGACTAGCTTTGCTAGTCTAAAAAATTGAATTGGTCCAAATTGAAAGCATTTGCAGACAACAAATTACATGTGGCTAAAGTAATTTGATTTGTATATGAAAGGGTAGAAAACATTGTGGGACAAGATTCTGTCGTAGAGAGCACAATCCCCTGCTGCTGGCCTTATTTCCAACAAGTATTTATTAAGATTTATTAAGACGTTTGATATCATTAATTGATTAGCATACGAAGATGCTGTGACCTTGACCTTGAAGGTAAGTCACCGAATCATGCACTGTGCAAATCGTCTTATCAAGGTACAAGAGTGTGTAAATTATTTCGTAAATTGGACCAAGGATTCATGGGATATGAAGCAGTCAAAAAAATGTATTGTATTTGACCTTTCAAGCCTTGCTGTGACCTTGACCTTGAAGGTAGGTCACCGAATCTTGTCTCACCAAGGTACACCAGTGTGTGTGAATTATTTTGTAAATCAGACCAAGAGTTCAGGGGATACGGAGTGGATAAATATGTTAAGTGTGTAAACTCTAGAGTGGTGCTGTGACCTTGACCTTGAAGGAAGGTCACTTATCATGCGCTCTGCACATCGTCTCATCAAGATACACAAGTGTGTGAAATATTTTGAAAATCAGACCAAGGGTTCGTGAGATATTGAGTGGACAAAAATGTAAATGGTGTAAATTCTAGAGTGGTGCTTAGACCTTGACCTTGGAGGAAGGTCATTAAATCATGTGCTCTGCACATCATCTCAAGATACACAAGTGTGTAAAATATTTTGAAAATCAGACCAGGGGTTCAGGAGATATGGAGCAGACATGAATGTATAGCATTTGACATTTGAAGCCATGTTGTGACCTTGACATTGAAGGAAGGTCACCAAATCGTGCGCTCCGCACATCATCCCATCATGATACACAAGTGGTTGAAATATTTTAAAAATCGGACCAGGGGTTCAGGAGGTATGGAGCGGACAAGGTATGACTGACAGACAGACAGACAGACAGACAGACAGACTGACTGACAGACGAAGGCCATTCCTAGAATCCCGCTCCCGCTTTGCGGCGGGGGATCAAAAAGGAGAAAATGCTGGATACCAGTATTTTCTCCCTTTCCCACAATCTTTTCTAAAGCTTTCTTTTTCTGGGTTGTAAAAAGTTTGGATTGTTTGGTAAAGGGTTACTCTTTATGGAATAAAAAAAAAGTGAATTAGTTCAAAATGAAAGCATTAAATTTTGCAGATGACAAATTACAAGATTTGGATTTGTATGTGAAAGGGCAGCAAACATTGTGGGAAAAGGTGAAAATGCTTGTAACGTAACCAAAAGCCTTCTTCAGGGTAAAAGATAAACAAGGTTGTCCAGTAAAGGGTTAACTCCCCGCCATACAATCCCGAGTTTTAGTGACCTTGATGGAAAGGGAGTTTGAAAACATTGTGGAAAAAGGAGAACATGCTGGTAAACAGCATTTTCTCTCAATTCCTCAATGTTTTCTATCCTTTCACATACAAATTCTTTCACCAGAGTAACATTTAACTCTTTACCAAACAACAAAATTTTAGACTGGTTGAAATTTGAGCAGTTGCAGACGAAAAAATAAATGTGACTTGAAATTTGTTTAGGGGAGGATAGAAAAAAATGTGGGAAAAGAAGAAAATGCTGGTCACTAGCATTTTCTCCTTTTCCTACAATGTTTTCAAAAAGCTCCTTTCTCAGGTTCCTTAAATGTTGGGATTACATGGTAAAGGGTTAATTTGTGGTCTGCATATGCTTTCAATTTGAACCAGTCTAAAATTTTGTCGTTTAGTAAAGGGTAAACGTCTCGTCTGGTACAGTAATGAAAAGTTATGTTGATTGGAGGGCCCTAACATTGATCTTATAACGCCATTCCAGCACGTCAGGAAGCAACAAGTGATTGAATTGTAAAAAATGCTCGACAATAAATTTCCGAACACACAACTCTAATGAGCAATCACGGAATGCTTTTAGAGCTGCTGAAAACATCAAGGAAACATCAATATTGTGTGGCGAAGTACTCTTATCGTCATAACTACATGAATCTGTGTTTTTTGAAACCCTTTATTGTTGCTTCGAATCAGTTTTTTGTCATGTTTTAAACCTTTACCACACAATCCTGACTTTTTGCAACCCTCATAAAAAAAGCTTTTGAAAACATTATGGGAAAAGGAGAAAATGCTGGTAACCTGCATTTTGTCCTTTTTCTCACAATGTTTTTCTACCCTATCAAAGACATATTCCATCATTTGAGCCACATTTAAGTTGTCAACTACAAATGCTTTCAGTTTGAACCAGTCTAATATGTATAACTCTTCACCAAACGACAAAATTTAAAGCATTTGCAGAGGACAAAATAATTGTGACTGAAAATTTGAAATATGTATTGAACAGGGTAGAAAACATTGTGGGAAAAGGAGAAAATGCTGGTTACCAGCATTTTCTCCTTTTCCTACAATGCTTTCAAAAGGCTTCTCTCAGATGGTCATTAAAACTCGGGATTGTGTGGTAAAGAGTTAAGCCTTTACCACACAATCCAGACTTCTAACAACCCTGAAAAAGAAAGCTTTGGAAAACATTGTGGGAAAAGGAGAAAATCCTAATAACCAGCATTTTTTCCTTTTTCTCAAAATGTTTTATACCCTATCAAGCATCAATTGAGCCACATTGTCTACAAATGCTTTCAATTTAGACCAGTCTAAGACCTTGTTGTTTGTTAAAGAGTCTGAAAAAATCAATTTCAATAATTTGAAAACTTTTGAACGACCAAACAACACTTCCAAGCTGTTCCGTTGGCTCTTAGCTTGATCAGAGTGTATCTTTTGGCTCATAAAACATGTTTTTCAAATGTTTTGACATGAAAACTTTGGGCAACAAATACTGCAAATGCAGATATTGTTCATGAAAAATTTTCTATTTGTCCCAGTGTTTTCTTATCTCTTCTCTCAACACAAGCTTTTTTTAATTTCAGATTTCCATTTTTTTTGTCTGCAAATTTTTCAAATTGTATAAGTTCTCAAGCTTTGAACGGTTAAAGAAAACATTGCTTCTGTGCAAAAGAAGGGCTAAAGGTAGGTTTACCAAACAATTATGCATCTCAACAACCATGAAGGGTGATTTTAAAAACATTGCAGCAAAATGACAAAATGATGATAACAAGCATTTTTTAATTTTCTCAAAATACATGTATTTTGCATTCTTTCAAAAAAAAAACAAGAGGGCCATGATGGCCCTGGGTCGCTCACCTTAGTAGAGTGCCTTAAAAGTTTTTCTTTGATTTGACCATGTGACCTAGTTTTTGACCACAGGTGACCCAATTTCAAACTCATATTTCATGAAGACAAACATTCTAACAAATTTTCAAGTCAATTGAGCAAAAAATGTGGCCTCGAGTGCCCTAAAGATATTTTTTTAATTTGACCTAGTGACCTAGATTATGACCCCAGGTGACCCAAATTTGAACAGGTCTTTGGTTATATCAAAAGAAACATTTTAACCAATTTTCAAATCAAATGAATAATAAATGTGGCCTCTAGAGTGCCCACTAGCTATTTCTTTAATTTTACCAAGTGAACTAGTTTATGACCCCAGTTGACCCAAATTCAGACTCATGTGAGATTTTACAAAGACACACATCTAGTGACCTAGTTTATGGTTCCAGGTGACCCAAATCCAAACTCATCTGGTATTTCATCAAGACAAACATTCTGGCCAAATTTCAGGTCATTTGAGCAATAAATGTGGCCTCCAGAGTGCAAACAAGGTATTTCTTTAATTTGACCCAGTGAACTAGTTTATGACCCAAGTTGACCCAAGTTAATCTTATGTGAGACTTTATAAAGACAAACTTTCTAACTAATTTTCAAGGCAATAGAGCAAATAATGTGGCCTCGAGAGTGCCAACAAGGTATTTCTTTGACCTAGTGACCTAGTTTATGACCCAAGATGACCCAATTTTGAACTCAATGAACTTGTTGCGCTTAGATGGGCAAACAAACTTAGAAGAGAATCACTACATACCAAATATCAAAGCTCTACGCCTTCCAGTTTTAAAGAAGAATTTTAAAGTTTTCCTTCTTTGTTCCTATCTTCGAACTTGTGACCCCCAGGGCTGGGCCAGTTTTGACCCAGGGGCATCATATGAACAAACTTGGTAGAGGTCCACTAGGAAATGCTACATACCAAATATCAAAGCTCTAAACCTTCCTGTTTAAGAGAAAAAGAAATTTAAAGTTTTCCTTCTTTGTTCCTATCTTTGAACTTGTGACCCTCGGGGTGGGGCCACTTTTGACCCAGGGGCATCATATGAACAAACTTGGTAGAGGTCCACTAGGAAATGCTACATACCAAATATCAAAGCTCTACAGCTTCCCGTTTCAGAGAAAAAGAAATTTTAAGTTTTCCTTCTTTGTTCCTATCTTCGAACTTGTGACCCCCGGGGCGGGGCCAGTTTTGACCCAGGGGCATCATATGAACAAATTTGGTAGAGGTCCACTCTGAGATGCAACATACCAAATATCAAAGCTCCACACCTTTCGGTTTCAGAAAAGAAGAATTTTAAAGTTTTCCTTCTTTGTTCCTATGTTCGAACTTGTGACCCCAGGGGCTGGGCCAGTTTTGACCAAAGCAGCATCCTTGGAACAAACTTGGTAGAAGTCCACTAGGAGATGCTACATACCAAATATCAAAGCTCTATGCCTTCCCATTTAAGAGAAAAAAAAATTAAAGTTTTCCTTCTTTGTTCCTATGTTTGAACTTGTGACCCCCGGGGCAGGGCCAATTTTGACCCCAAGGGCATCATATGGACAAACTTGGTAGAGATCCACTAGAAGATGCTACATACCACATATCAAAGCTCCATGCCTTCCTGTTTCAGAGAAAAAGATTTTTAAAGTTTTCCTTCTTTGTTCCTATGTTGGAAATTGTGACCCTCGGGGCGGGGCCAGTTTTGACCCCAGGGACATCATATGATCAAACTTGGTAGAGGTCTACTAGGAGATGCTACATGCCAAATATCAAAGCTCTACACCTTCAAGTTTCAGAGAAGAAGATTTTTAAAGTTTTCCTTCTTTGTTACTATGCTCAAACTTGTGACCCCCGGGGCGGGGCCAGTTTTGACCCCAGGGGCATCATATGAACACACTTGGTAGAGGTCCACTAGGCAATGCAACATACCAAATATCAAAGCTCTACGCCTTCCAGTTTCAGAGAAGATGATTTTTAAAGTTTCCCCTCTTTGTTCCTATGTTTGAACTTGTGACCCCCGGGCAGGGCCAGTTTTGACCCCAAGGGCATCATATGAACAAACATGGTAGAGGTCCACTAGGAGATGCTTCATGCCAAATATCAAAGCTCTATGCCTTCTAGTTTTACAGAAGAAGATTTTTAAAGTTTTCCTTCTTTGTTCCTATGTTGGAAATTGTGACCCCTGGGGCGGGGCCAGTTTTGACCCCAGGGGCATCATATGAACAAACTTGGTAGAGGTCCACTAGGAGATGCTACATGCCAAATATCAAAGCTCTACGCCTTCAACTTTCAGAGAAGAAGATTTTTAAAGTTTTCCTTCTTTGTTACTATGCTCAAACTTGTGACCCCCGGGGCGGGGCCAGTTTTGACCCCAGGGGCATCATGTGAACTAACTTGGTAGGGGTCCACTAGGCAATGCTACATACCAAATATCAAAGCTCTATGCCTTCCAGTTTCAGAGAAGATGATTTTTAAAGTTTCCCCTCTTTGTTCCTATGTTTGAACTTGTGACCCCCGGGGCAGGGCCAGTTTTGACCCCAAGGGCATCATATGAACAAACTTGGTAGAAATCCACTAGGAGATGCTTCATGCCAAATATCAAAGCTCTATGCCTTTTAGTTTTAGAGAAGAAGATTTTTACAGTTTTCCTTCTTTGTTCCTATGTTGGAAACTGTCACCCCCGGGGCAGGGCCAGTTTTGACCCCTGGGACATCATATGATCAAACTTGGTAGAGGTCCACTAGGAGATGCTACATGCCAAATATCAAAGCTGTACGCCTTCAAGTTTTAGAGAAGAAGATTTTTAAAGTTTTCCTTCTTTATGACTATGCTCAAACTTGTGACCCCGGGGGCGGGGCCAGTTTTGACCCCAGGGGCATCAAATGAACAAACTTGGTAGAGGTCCACTAGGAGATGCTACATACCAAATATCAAAGCTCTGCGCCTTCTAGTTTCAGAGAAGAAGATTTTCAAAGATTTTGCTTTTTTTTCCTTTTTGTTGCCATGGCAACCAGAGTTGTTGGTGGCATTCAATTCTTTGAACAATTTTGGTAGAGCTTCACCCAAGGAACATCCCTGCCAAGTTTCATCAAGATTGGCCCAGTGGTTTAGGAGAAGAAGATGTTTAAAGAAATTGTTGACGGACGACGGACGCCGGACATAGGGCGATCACAATAGCTCACCTTTAGCACGTTGTGCTAAGGTGAGCTAAAAATCTTTTTCCCACAATGTTTTCTATCCTATCAAATACAGAAATCGCCATTTCAGCAATGTTTAATTTGTAATCTGCAAATGCTTTCAATTTGGTCCAGT
Organism: Tridacna gigas; assembly: GCA_945859785.2. Taxonomy (NCBI): domain Eukaryota; kingdom Metazoa; phylum Mollusca; class Bivalvia; order Cardiida; family Cardiidae; genus Tridacna; species Tridacna gigas. The sequence continues at coordinate 14,631,829 of OX244029.2, read as the reverse complement.
CCAAAATTTTGCTGTTTAGCAGAGTACACACTTTACAACACAATCCCCAGTTTTAACGACCCTGAAAGAGACGGCTTTTGAAAACATTGTGGAGAAAGGAGAAAATGCTGGTAACAAGCATTTTCTTCTTTTCCCAAAATGTTTTCTACCCTATCAAATAGAGAAATCACCATTTTAAGCTATGTTTTGTTGTCTGCAAATGCTTTCAATTTAGCCAAGTCTAAATTTTGTTGTTTGGTAAAGAGTTAGAGGATGGAATCACAAAACATGGAGTGTGAATTCAGGAAACTTCAGGACAGGAGAATATTAAAAGCATTGCCTTATTGTAGTTGGAGGTTTTAAATTCTGCTTAAGAGAGATCTAATTACAAGGGCAAAGTCCTTTGACTGAAAAAGAGTAATGATTTATTTTGTCCATTTGGGGGCCATTCATGATTTTAAATGAATGAACAGGCAGGGATTGGTGACTCAGTTGTTAACAGTTAAAGCGCCTTTCAACTATAGTTGCTTTTGCGGCAAGTGTAGGCCAAGATCAGACTGCACAAAATGTGTAGATCTTTGATCTACACTATCTGCTTTGCGGAGACATTCTAGGAAAGAGTAACCTTAAAATTGCAATTATATGGGTCTTGTTTTTAGAATGAAATGTCTCAGGATTTAACTGGCACTTTAAAGTTTAACAAAGTGGGGTTTACATCCAGGTTGATGAGTTTAGTCCCAGGATAACTAAGTTGTTTAACCCTTTACCAAACAATCTCGAGTTTAAACAATCCTGAGGATCAGACCTCCAGAAAAGAGGGAGTGATAGAATTCTAAATCCATTATTTCTCTTCCAAACCCTATGTTGTGGGTACTCATTAGAATTGTCTCGATGAGACGATTCCAATGAGTACCCATAATACCAGAATATAGGGTTTAGTGGAGAATGATTAATATTTTCAATTTTGAAATCAAAATCACTCCCTCTATCTGGAGCTCTGCTGAGGATGAAGCCTTTTAAAAACATTGTGGAAAAAGGAGAAAATGTTGGTAACCAGCATTTTCTCCTTTTTCCACAATGTTTTCTATCCTATTAAAGACAAATTCCATCATTTGAGCCACAATGAAACTGTCATCTGTAAATACTTTCATTTTGGACAAGTCCAAGATTTTGTTGGGTGGTAATGGGATAAGTGAATAGATGATGGTCATTCCCACAGGATTCATTCCCTTTTAAAGGATTTGTACAGCGAATCAGCTTACTGTGGTCAAACTGGCCAGAACTAAATACATCATGTCTAATGAGTAACCCATATTAACATTTCAGTTTTGAATAACTGGTCTGTACAATGTTATTGGTTTGATCTGAACCAAATACTGTCATACATGCTTGTGTTCTACTCATTCTACTTTCAGTTTCAGTACACCCAGACCTCGTTTTTGTCACTAACGTATATACAATCCTACACATGTACATACTGTCCTTAATCTTATAGCAGCAGAAAATCATGTCAGATGGATCAACTTGCTGCTTCTAATAAGTTCATGTAATAAAATAACAGTTACTGCACATCCCGTAGAACAATTTTGACTGTCCTTGCCAACTAAGTACATATACATGTATCACATATGATGGAAATTTCATTACACCGTATCATAGCTTAATACTGTTCCACAAATCTGCTTTCAGGACTTTGAGTCCTTTGATTTACCACTAGACATTGTTTTGTTTTCTGTTTACCAGCATTTTTCCCTTTTCCCACAAGGTTTTCTTCCCTTCCATGAGCAAATTCCTATTTTTGAAACACATTTATTCTGTTGTCTGCAAATGCTTACAACTTAACCCTTTACCACATAATCCCGTCTTTTAACGACCCTGAAGAAAAAGCCTATAGAAAACATTGTTGGAAAAGGAGAAAATGCTGGTAACCAGCATTTTCTCCTTTTCCCACAATGTTTTCTACCCTTTCCTAATCAAATTTCAATTTTTGAGCCACAGTTGATTTGTCGTCTGCAAATGCTTTCAATTTGGACCAGTCTAAAATTTTGTCTTTCGGTAAAGGGTTAAACAAATCACAATTCAAAAATGACCCTGAAGAAGAGGCCTTTTGAAAAATATTGTGGGAAAAGGAGAAAATGCTGGTTACCAGCATTTTCTCCTTTTCCCACAATGTTTTCTTCCCTTGGAAAGAAAAAATTCCGGTTCTGAGTAACATTTAAATTGTCGTCTGCAAATGCTTTCAATTTGGGCAAGTCTAAAATTTGTCGTTTGGTAAAGAGTTAAATGATAATGGCACATCATAAAACCTAAAACTAGTAAACTATTGACCCTTTACTATACAATCTCAAGTTTTAACGACCCTGAGAAAGAGGCCTTTTGAAACCAGCATTTTCTCCTTTTCCCACAATGTTTTCTATCCTTCCCAAAACAAATTTCAATTTTTGGGTCACACTGATTTTGTCGTCTGCAAATGCTTTCAATTTGGACTAGTCTAAAATTTTGTCCTTTGATAAAGAGTTAAAGTCTAAACATAGTAATATCCAGTTACATGATGTGATTTATTGATGAACTCTTTGCCAGACAACAAAAATTTGAGAGATGTCCAAAGTGAAAGGATTTGCAGAGGACATATTAACTCTTTACCAAACGACAAAATTTTACACCAGTCCAAATTGAAAGCTTTTACAAGACGACAAAATAAATGTTACTCAAATTTGTGTTGGGAAGGATAGAAAACATTGTGGGAAAAGGAGAAAATGCTGGATACCAGCATTTTCTTCTTTTCCCACAATGTTTTCAAAGGGCCTCTTTCTCAGGGATTGTGTGGTAGAGAAGGCTCCTGTCAAAGGCTTTATCTTTAAGATTGTGGAAAACACTGTTGGGAAAGGAAAAAATGTGGGTAACCAGCATGCTCTCTTTTTTGAATAATGTTTTCAAAAGCCTTCCCCTTCAAATGCTTTCAATTTGGGTTGTTCTAATTCTTTACCAAACAAAAAAATTTTAGACTACTCTAAATTGAAAGCATTTGCAGACAACAAAATAAATGTGACTCAAAAATTGAAATTTGTTGTTGGAAGGGTAACAACTGGTAACCAGCATTTTCTCCTTTTCCCACCATGTTTTCAAAGGCCTACTCCTTCAGGGTCATTAAAAGTCAGGATTGTGTGGTAAAGGGTTAAAACAGTAGATTGATTGGTAAAAGGTTATGCAAACAGTGAAAATGGAAATGGTATGATAATGTTATACAACCAGATACCAGGGTAATCCCCTTTTTGATGGAATTCGGGATTGTTCCAGTAGTTTTCTTTGGACGTCCTATTACATTAGGGTAATATGCATGGAAATAATCTTCATTAATATTCATTGTTGGGATTTTGCTTACAGACAATCTTTGTTGATGTCAAGCATCATGTTCAATATGTTTTAGGAAACTTCTTTGTCCCTCTACCAGACAATCCTGTCCCTTAACGACTCTGAGGAATGACGCTTTCGAAAACATGGTGGAAAAAGGAGAAAATGCTGGTGACCAGCATTTTCTCCTTTTCTCACGATGTTTTCTACTCTTTAACTCTTTACCACACAATCCTGACTTTTAACGACCCTGATGCTGAAGCATCATGTTCAATATGTTTTAGGAAACTTCCTCTTTGTCCCTCTACCAGACAATCCTGTCTCTTAACGACTCTGAGGAATAATGCTTTCAAAAACATTGTGGAAAAAGGAGAAAATGCTGGTGACCAGCATTTTCTCCTTTTCTCACGATGTTTTCTACTCTTTAACTCTTTACCACACAATCCCGACTTTTAACGACCCTGATGCTGAAGTGTCATGTTCAATACGTTTTAGGAAACTTCCTCTTTGTCCCTCTACCAGACAATCCTGTCTCTTAACGACTCTGAGGAATAACGCTTTCAAAAACATTGTGGAAAAAGGAGAAAATGCTGGTCACCAGCATTTTCTCCTTTTCTCACGATGTTTTCTACTCTTTAACTCTTTACCACACAATCCCGACTTTTAACGACCCTGATGCTGAAGCCTTTAGAAAACATTATGGGAAAAGGAGAAAATGCTGGTAACCAGCATTTTCTCCTTTTCCCACAATGTTTCCTACCCCATAAAAGACAAATCGCATCATTGGAGTCACAATAAAAATGTCGTCTGCAAATGCTTTCAGTTTGTGTGGTAAAGAGTTAGAAAACAAAATAATTACATGATCCACTTTTTACTTTGTCGTCTGCAAATGCTTTCAATTTGAACCGGTCTAGAATAGTGTTATTTGGTAAGGAGTTAAGTCTGTACCTCACAGATACATAGTTTATGTCAACTAAGCAGACAGCTTCTGAAAACATTAGCAGGAAACGACCAAATGCTCAGTATATTATCGCAGTTTTCACTCCCCATTCAGTTTTGAATCTCTTCTCCTCTGTAAAATTTCTTCCATATCACAACAGCCAGTAAACCCATCCGTGCATTCCTTCAACTCTTTACCAAACGACAATATTTTAGACCAGTCCAAACTGAAAACATTTGCAGACGACAAAATAAATGTGACCCAAAAATTGAAATTTGTCTTGGGAAGGATAGAAAACATTGTGGGAATAGAAGAAAATGCTGGTTACCAGCATTTTCTTCTTTTCCCACAATGTTTTCAAAAGACTTTTTCTTCAGGGTCGTTAAAACCCGTGACTGTGTGGTAAAGAGTTAATGTTTTTTGACAGCTGATTATGTTGCACAAAGCTTATTCTGATACACTGTTTACTTTTCCACATAAACACTGTGAGACAAAGGTTGCTGATGACAGCAGAATAAATCCTGCCATTTCAGTACCGGTAATTTCATGGTAACATCAAACATCAATATTTTCCTGGGTTTTTTTTAACCCTTTCCCAATCAGGCCCTGGTTTTCACGTGTCTGCAGTACAAGTCTTTTGAAAACACTGTGGGAAAAGGAGAAATTGCTCGTAACGAGCAATTTCTCCTTTTCCCACAGTGTTTTCTAACCTTTTTGAGAACTTTCTGCCATTTTCATCCAATTCAAAATTGTCGTCTGCAAACTCTTTCAGTTTGGACCAGTCCAAAATTTGTCGTTTGGGAAAGGGTTAAGTGCAAAGCCTGAGCAATGTAGAACCCTGCCCAAGGACAATTAAATGTGAACAGCATGGCCAGGAAGGATATAGCCAGGATTTTTCAGTTTACAGATCTATTGCATTACCCCTTTACTACATGACAAAATTTTTTATCAGTCAAAATTGAAATCATTTGCAGAAGAAAAATGTCATGTACGTGTGTATCAAATGATACAATTTGTCTATGAAAGGGAAGGAAAACAATGTGAGAAAAGGAGTAAATGCTGATAACCAGCATTTTCTCCTTTTGTCATAATGTTTTTGGGAGTCTACTTCACCAGTGCCATTAAACATTAGACTGTTTGGAAAAGGTTTAACTGCTGAGCCACAGGGGATCTGTCAATATCTGTCAATAACTTGATTGATTGACTGATTGATTGATTGGTTGATTGGTTGGTTGGTTGGTTGGTTGACCGACCGACCGACCGACCGACCGACCGACCGACCGATTGATTGATTGATTGATTGATTGATTGATTGAATAAATGGTGTTTTATGCTGCTTTCAATATTATTTAAGTCACATCATGGTGACAGGTCACATATTCATGTATGTTTTGGGTTTCACCAGTATTAGGCTAGGGCTCTGAATTTTTTGCTAAAGGAACCTCGGTCAAAGCACACTGACAAATTATACCATAGTTCAACTCTTCACCAGACAACAAAATTTACATTTTCTAAATTGAAAGCATTTGCAGTTGGCAAATTAAATGTGGCTCAAATAACGGAATATGTCTGTAAAAGCATAGAGAACATTGTGGAAAAAGGAGAAATTGCTGGAAACAAGCGTTTTCTTCTAAAATGCTGGTAAAAGGCATTTTCTCCAAAAAAGTTGTTAACCAGCATTTTCTCCTTTTTCTTTTATCTCTTTACTGCACTAAAAAGTTTTAGACCGGTCCAAATTGAAAGCATATGCAAACAACAAAAGTGGCCAAAATGATGAAACCTGTTCTTGATTGGGATTAGGGTAGTAAACATTGTGGTAAAAGGAGAAAATGCTGGTTACCAGCATTTTCTCCTTTTCCCACAATGTTTTCAAAAGCTCTCTTCTTCAGGGTCGTTAAAAGTCGGGATTGTCTGGCAAAGGGTCAAACAATATTTTCTGAGGCCTTTTATCTTAGGGTTGTTAAGACATGGGTTTGTTTGGTAAAGTGTTAACCCTTTACCACACAATCCTGATTTTTAACGACCTGGAAAAAAAAAAAAAATCTTTTGAAAACATTGTGGGAAAAGGAGAAAATGCTGGTAACCAGCATTTTCTCCTTTTCCCACAATGTTTTCTACCCTATCAGGGACAAATCTTGCCATTTTGTCACATTTAATTTTTCGTTCGCAAATGCTATAAATCTGGACCAGTCTAAAATTTTGTCGTGTGGTAAAGGGTTAACTCATTTCCAAACAACCCTGGGTTTTAACGATCCTGCAGTAAACAGCATTTTCTCCTTTTCTAGCAATGTTTTTTTCTATCCTTTCAAAGTCAACTCCAATCATAAAGAATCAAATACTGTTACTCCCACAACAACAATCTACAGATATTTTCATTGACAGACATAGTCACTTACCGCAATACTCTGTAATTCCTTCAGAAATGTGAGAAGACTATCACACTGTGAGAGGCGCTGTCAAACAGATAAAATACAGTTGATCATTTACTATTCATTTATTTTGAAATGTTCAAATTTTTTGAAATTTCAAGATAATTAAAAAATAAAAGTTTAACTCTTTTCCACTCAATCCCAAGTTTAACGACTCTGATAAAAAAGCTTTTAAAAGCATTGTGGGAAAGGAGAAAATCCTGGCAACTAGTGTTTTCTCCTTTTCTGACAAAGTTTTCCACCATTTTGAAGAAAAACCTCCTTTAAGTGTAGGCTCATTTAATTTGTTGTTTGAAATTGATTCTAGTTTGGACATGTCTAAAATTTCATTGTTTGGTGGAGAGTTGATTGCATACAGACTGCACATTTTGTACCAGCTGAAAATATGACCAAAAAAAAAAATCTTGGAAAATTACACAAATGTACATGTACTTCAATGAATGACGTAAACATACATGTCATACATGAATTACTCACCAGGTAAACCCTTTTCCGAACAATCCCCAGTTTTAATGACCATGAAAAAGACAGCTTTCCAAAACATTGTTGGAAAAAGAGAAAATGCTGGTAAACGGCATTTTCTTCTTTTCCCACAATGTTTTCAAAAGGCTTTTTTAAACTCTGGATTGTGTGGCAAAGGGATATGGGGCTGTTTTATAAGAAGTTCATCATTACAAACTGGAGGTGATGATTTTGTATTTCTGTATATAGCCTGTATGGTAGTAGGTTACAAAATAATTTACCTGTTTAATGATAGAATGATAAGGGCGAAACAGTTGTTGAAGTCGCCATTCACAAAGTATCGCTGTATCACAAAGTCTAGATTTGCATGGTGTCTTCACTTCAATGTAATACGACTCGCCCTGGAGAATAGACAGTAACGATTGTGCATGCATGTCGTGTTTGGTTATTGTGTTAACTCTTTACTACACAATCATGACTTTTAATGACCCTGAGAAAGAAGGCTTTTGAAAACATTCTGAGAAAAGGAGAAAATGCTGGTAACCAGCATTTTCTCCTTTTCCCACAATGTTTTCTTCCCTCTCACAGACAAAGTCCATATTTTACGCTACGCTTAATTTGTCGTCTGCAAATGACAAGTCTTAAATTTTGTTGTTTGATAAAGATTTAAAATCTCTATCAGAAATTTTAGACTGACCAATATTGAAAGCAGCTGCAGGCAACAAGACTTTGCCTTTACCAAGACAGAAAAGTTTGAGAAAAGAAGAAATACAGGTTATAAGTATTTTCTTCTTTTCCCATATTTTTTTCTGAACCCTTCTTTCTCCTGAAAGCTTAGGATTGTTAGGAATACAGCTAAATCCTTATCAAGCGACAAGCTTTTAGAGTAACCCATATTAAAATGGGCAGACAACCATGCAAATTCAAATCATACCATTTGTTACGGGAGATCACTCCTTCCTTACAGCATAGCTTCTTCCCGTATAAAATCAATACCTGACAACTGTGTTAGGGAGAATTCTCTTTAGCTCAGGGGTTAGTGTATTGGTCTTTTAAACCTCGATAAACAAGGATCTTTGCTGCACTGGTTCGAATCCCTGCCGGAGCAGTTTATATTTGAGCTATGCATTTGTTGCGAACTTTCAAGTTCATAAGACATTTAAAAGTAAGGAAATTATTGTGAGGATGACAAGGAAGATTATAATTACACAGTTTTCTTTTTCTTTTTCGGTGAAAGATCGAAATTTATTTCATCGAGAGAACATCATTGATAATATTTTCATGAGTCGCACAGCCATAAGTGAAAATATTATCATATGATGTTCACGAGATGAAATAAGTTTCATTCTTGCACCGAAAAAAACAAATATTGTCCTTATTTCATGCTTACAACCCTTATTTCATTGGGACTTGCGAAGTACAGTGGAGCTCTCTGTATATCTGCACCTGGTGAGTTTATCATAGATGGGAACTCTCTGTATATCTGCACCAGTGAGTTTATCAATCTGTAAATTCACTGGTCCGAACGGTGAAACTATCAATCTACAATCCACCATTATTTCCATGAAATAGAATGTGTTATTGTATGGTCAGTTCAAGTGTAAGTCACTGGCAGAAAAAAAAAAAATTTCAAATCAGGTAAAAGGAATACACAAGATAGAAAGACCTGGTAACTTGTAACCTAGTTTTAGATTTCATTTTTCTGTCAGCAGCTAACAAATGGACCAACAGTACAGTAACAGTAAATTACATACTTTTAAATGGTATGATTTAAATTTGCATGCTTTTTAACACCTGCATTGTTTACTTTTGGCAGCTATAGGGCCTTTAACTCTTTACTAAACAACAAAATTTAGACTTGTCCAAATTCAAAGCATTTGCAGACAACAAAATAAAAGTGACTCAAAAATTAAAATTTATTCCTAGAAGAGTAGAAAACATTGTTGGAAAAGGAGAAAATGCTGGTTACCAGCATTTTCTCTTTTTCCCACAATGTTTTCAAAAGGCATTTTTTCTCAGGGTCGTTAAAACTCAGGATTGTGTGGTAAAGAGTTAATTAAACTAAAGATTCTTACATGTAGTTTAAGGTACCCCTCATAGTGCAATCCTTGTGTATCTACTTGTACAAGATAGGGGAATTCTGCCAAGATGTCCATTTCATAACTTTTACGTCTACTGTCAGGAAATATTATTTGCTCTCATATCTTTTTGATGTGACAAGTCCTGTCAAGCTGATCCTACAAAGAGAAAAAAAAAATAAGCACAGTGTTTTAACCCTTTGCCAAACAATCCCAAGTTTCAATGACCCTGAAAAAAAAAAGGGCTTATGAAAACATTGTGGGAAAGGAGAAAATGCTGGTAACCAAGATTTTCTCCTTTTCCCACAATGTTTTCTATCCTTAGTACCAAAAACAGAAATCATCATTTGAGCTAAATTTATTTTGTCATCTGCATCTGCTTTCAATTTGATCGAGTCCAAAGTTCTGTCATTGGGTATAGGGTTACCAACCAATATTATGTTTTAATGACCCTGAGGAAAGATGCTTATGAAAACACTCTGAGAAAAACAAAAACCAAAGTGGTTAGCAGCATTTTTCTTATTTTGTTGCCATGCTTTCAATGGTCATTCTGTTAAAAACAAGAGGGCCACGATGGCCCTGTATTGCTCCAATGGCTAATAAGTACAAACCTTTGTATTACATACCAAACATTACAATTCTAGGCCAAGTGGTTTTGGAACAAGAAGACTGATACAGTTATCTCTATAAAAGTGCATGTGAAAGTTTTGACCCAATGGCGAGGCCATTTTTTGCCAAAGAGCAATAATTACTTGGAGTCTGGTAGAGTTCAACAAAATAAAGCCACTTACAAATTAATACAAGTCTAGGCCATAATTATGGTTATAAACAAGAAGATTTTCAAAGTTTCCTCAATATAAAGCCCTTGTAAACAAGAGCTGTCGGAATGACAGCAATGCCCCCCGAAAGCCCTATTTCCAGAAACTGTGACCTTAAACCTGTTGTTGGGATCAGATGACCCTGATTATTGTAATTTAAAAATGGTCTCCAGCTGGCCACCTTGTATCCAGTCCAAGGAAAAAAGAGATGTTTGTAAAACATGTATGCCCCCCTAATGGCATCCAATTCTAAATATAACATGTGATTATAAACTGTTAAGTTCAAAGTGTAAAAACAAACAAAGGGTAATTACTCAAAAATTATTAATGATAAATTAACAATTCTTGGGCACTGCACTTCCCATTTATGTGAACTATCAACTTTTAAAGTTTCATGATTTTACCTCACATACTTTTTGAGTTATGCTCCGGAAAAAAATTAAGTACGAAAATCAACAAAGGGCAATAACTGCAAAAATATAATGGGCAGAGTTATGGTTCTTGTGCAATGCACTTCTCCTGAATAAGATCTATCCACATGTAAAGTTTCAAGATGATATCTGAAAAACCTTTTGAGTTATGCTCCGGACAAAAATTAAGTATGAAAATCAACAAAGGGCAATAACTCCAAATATATGATGGGCAGAGTTATGGTTCTTGTGCACTGCACTTCTCCTTAATAAGATTAATCCACCTATGAGGTTTCAAGGTGATATCTGAAATACTTTTTGAGTTATGCTCCGGACAAAAATTAAGTATGAAAATCAACAAAGGGCAATAACTCCAAAAATATGATGGGCAGAGTTATGGTACTTGTGCACTGCACTTCTCCTTAATGAGATCTATCCACCTATGAGGTTTCATGATGATACCTGAAATACTTTTAGAGTTATGCTCCGGACAAAAATTAAGTATGAAAATCAACAAAGGGCAATAACTCCATAAATATGATTGGCAGAGTTATGATTCTTGTGCACTGCACTTCTCCTTAATGAGATCTATCCACCTATGTAGTTTCAAAATGATACCTGAAATACTTTTTGAGTTATGCTCCGGACAAAAATGTGGCCTACGGACCGACCGACGGACCGACCGACAAGTGCAAAGCAATATACCCCCACTTCTTTGAAGGGGGGGCATAAATATAAGACCTCTGAAGCAAGGCTAATTTCGATCCCAGGGCTAAATTTTTTCAGAAGTTATCCACAAGATGAAGCTATGTGTCGACTGTGGTAGTCCTGGGATTTCTGGTTAGGAGCAAGAAGATTTTACAATTTTCCACTCTATTAGCACATCTTAAATTATTGACCCATGGACTGGGGCCAATTCAGACACCAGGGCTTTAATTTGAAAAATTAGGAGTAGGTCTATTAGATGATAACACTCACAAATATTACAGCTGTAGCTCATGGTCAAGAACAAGAAGATCTTCAAACTTTTCAGTTCAAACCTTGTAACTTGTGGGGTGGGGCTGATTCTGACCCCAGGTCCAGGGTTTTCTCCCAACTTTCATTTGACTCCCTTCAAATGAATGAAAGATGGCACACAACTAAATTTTGGGGGTCAATGAGAAAATTTGGGGGTTCAAACTGAAAGAAACAGGAAATCTGGGGGAACCCTGTAGGTCTACAATTTGAGGAATCTTGGCAGAGGTCTAGACTCTACAGGATAAATTTACAAACAAAATTTGGCAGCCCTCAGTCTTATGGTTAGGAATGAGCAGATTTTTAAAGTTTTAACTGTATAAGCCTGTGTAAAACTTGTGACTACCTGGACAGGGCCAGTTTTGGCCACAGGACTATTATTTGAAGAATCTTGGTGGAGCTTCATTAGTGAAAGCCACATGCCAAATTTGGTAGCCCTAGGTTAATGGTTTAGAACCAGAAGATTTTTAAATTTTCACTTTATATGCCCATATAAAACTTGTGTCAGTTTGACCCCAGTGCAATAATTTGAAGAATCTTGGTAGGGGTCTATTATATGAAGCTAAATTTGGCAACCCTATGCCCTATGGTTTGGGACATGAAGATTTTCAAAGATTTCAAATATATTTCAGTTTGTCGCCATGGCAACCTAATTTTTAACAGGAAACAAATTCTTGTAAAAAATCTGAAGAGGACCATGGCAAGATCATTTCTGTGAAGTTTGGTCAAAATTGGATGGGTAGTTTCAGAGATGTTTGAAATAAAAGTTAAACCAAGGACGGACGCATGGTGAACTTACCACCGACACAGGGCCATGACATAAGCTTGTTGGCCTTCAGTCAGTGAAGCTAAAAACTAATTCATGTTTGGTATTTAAGGGTTATTTTTTGTAACAGCTGGAATGTAAGAATTTGAACTTGCACTACTTTTTCTAAAATAAATAAAGTCCAAAATAAATTCACTAAGTGTATAAACTGTCTCACCTTGAGACAAAAGTTATGAGCCATGGTCTGGATAAAGGGGATCTAATGCATATCTGTCATGCATTACACTATGCCAGTCATCACCTAATTATCAATGCATAAAATCCATTTTGTCTATCAACTTACTAAATCCCAGGTAGGATGGTCCTTTGACAAGCAGAAAATTTACAAACAGCAAAAAGTTTCAACCCTTGTCAGCCTGGGTACTCTGAGATGGGTCAATAAATTTTGCAGATGCATTAAACCTCCTTTTCACAGAGCATGGCTCGTATGCTTTCCCATGGAACTTAGCGCTTGTAAGACCAGCCACAGCTGTTGTTCACTGACTGGTTCATTCCTGCTTGTAATCAGCTAGCCATGTATAAAGCTCAGTGGTAACAGGCAAGGTTAGTTAAGTTCAGGTCCCAGTTTGGTAAACCATCTACATGTACCCTAATTCTAAACTTTTGCCGGCGACAAATTATACATAGCTTAAATAATGGGATTTGTCTTTGAAATAGCAGAAAACAATTTTGTATAGGGAATAAACACAATGGTTACCATTTTCAAATGAAACAAGACTCTATTTTTCATGATGCTTGGTTAACCCTTTACCAGACAGTAGTTAAGAAAATGACGGTTCTGGCTCTTTTTCGATCCAATTGTCCCCAAAATCGCATGCATTCGAGGTCATTGAGTGCAAAATCTTTTTGAGGTCATTAAGCGCAAATTCTAGAGGTTATTGAGTGCAATCTTTCCAATCTTTCCAATCTTCTTAATTCTGGGTTTTTCCAATCTTCTTAATTCTGGGTTTTTCCAATCTTCTTAATTCTAGGTTTCCCAATCTTTCCAATCTTTCCAGTCTTTCCAATTGTAAATCTTTCCAATCTTTTTAATTCTAAATCTCGCGTGTCTCTTTAAAAAATTTATAACTCGCGAAGTTATAAATTTTCGTCTTTAAAAAAGTTATAAATTTTCGTTCAAAAAAAAATTTGATTTTAATAAAATTTTTTTCCGAATAAAGCGTAAAAAATGGAGGAAAATATAAATATGGAAGATAGCTTTGAAAAAGACCTATTAACCAGGACTGAAGAATTAAATAACAAGCTTGAAATACAAGCTGAAAGGTTGGATTCTATTATAAGTTATTCGCGTGAATTAAGAGGAAATTTTAAGGATCATATTTTGATTAAGATCAGTAGGCTTAATAAGGAAAGTAAAACATGCTTAGGTTATTTAGAGAAATTTTTAAAAGGATATCTCTATTTGTTAAATCAGAATCAGGAAGAAATAATAAAAAGGTATGAACTTAAACTTACATATTTACTCAATAATGTTGGCGATTTTTCTGATTTTATATATTGTAATATTGGAAAATATAAAGAAGAAATTAATCGGCACGTATTTTGTTTTGATAGTCTCAATGATATTCCCCACAAAATGAGATATCTTAAAGAATATCTTAAAGAAGTTAAAGAATATAACGGGGGAAAAATCCTTAGAAACCAATTAAGTTCGACTTTAGGAATAATCAGTGATGCGATAAAAGATATTCGCCATGTTTATCGGCACCTTAACAGCCGCACATCTCTTTTAAGAAAAGATTTGAGAGAAAACGAGGAAATCGTAAAACAATTAACGAAATTTTTCGATCGTTTACGAGAAAATTTAGACGAAAATGAAATAATAATGAATTAACGGTTGAAGAAATTTTAAAAAAGAAACTCGAGAAAGAAAATAGTTTTATGTTAGAAACTTTAACCATATGTTTCAAAAGATTTTTTCTCAATTTTTTTCAGTTTCCCAAAGAAATAGGAAATATAATAGAAAAACTTGATTATATCGTAAATGAATTACTCGTTATTTATAACCAGGCGGATAAAGCGTTTTATGAGTTTTAAAAATTTATAACTTATTGGTTATTTTTTATAATAAAAATAATTTTTTTTTTTAAAATCTATTTTATAAAAAATTTATAACTCGCGCCGTCTTTAACTCGTAAAGTTATAAATTCTCATTTTCTACCCTATGATGCCCCCAAGCTAAAGTGTTTATATTATCCTCCAATATAAACCTTTTATCATCCGCAGAACTTAATGCTTTTTTGTTTAACTCCTCAGTATAAATTTCATGTTCATGGCTTCTTAACACACTCATAATTCTATAATGGTCTTTTCCCGTAAATAAACAATCTTTATAATTCTCTAAATTTAGTTCATTTTTAACAACTGACCTTTTTACCCCCTTACATCTCCAGTCTTCACCGACACCCTCATATATCAATTTTCCATTTTCATCTATTTTTATATCTAATTTTTTATAAGCGTACAATTTAGCGCCTAAACCAACAAACTCTGTCATAACACCGCCATTTAATTCGTCTTTAAACATACCCAACACCTTTTTGTTCTTTTGACTATGTAACTCATGCTCTTTAGGGTAACCACTCATGTCATACATCGTATCAGCGTCGCGAGCAATATCCTTATATAAATCGCTAGTTTCTATTTCTAGAATAAGACTATCCGTATCAGTATAACACATCCTTACTTTTTCGCCATAAAATCTTTTTCAAAATCATTTTTCGCGTTTTTTCTTAACTTGATATTTAAATCAATATATTTTTTAATAGCGGAACTTTCCTCAAACTTAATTCCACGATGTATCTTTTTAATTTTTAAACCTAACTCTAAATACGTTTTTAAAACCTCGTGATGTATAACGTAATTTTCTTTATCGTTTAAATTAGGAATTAATTTTTCTACCTTTTTCTATTTTTAAACGTTTGGGCGCTAAAGGAAAATCGTTATGTAAATCATGCAACTCTTTAGGATATTCTAAATCAGCCTCTAAAAAACAAGGTATATTTTTCCATCCTTCTAATTCTTCTTTACTTATCCATTCAAAACCACAAGTAGGCAATAATTGGCTCATAGCCCAAGGGTAAAGACTGTTCGCATCTATATATATTAAATATTTCGATGGTTTATTTGCGTCATAATCTTCACCCATATATTTATTATTAGCTTTAGAATACCTTTTACTACACATAGATATACTGCCTCTAATACCTTTTTCAACCATTAAAAGCATATTAATATCCGATAAAAGTTCGAGCTTTACTCCCGTTTTCTTTAGCATCGCGTCATACGCTAACCCGGGTGTAGTAAAATACCAACAAGGGTCTAATTCGTAGTGTTCGCGGCATACATCCCTAAAGTTTTTGAATACATCCGCTAAAAGCAAAACGTCTATTTTGTTGTAAAGTTCCAAATAATCCTTAAACGTTTTCATGTTAAAAGTATTCCAAACATTTTTCGCGTGTTCGTAATCTTCGTCACTAATATGTTCCTTGTTTAAACTCGAATAAAATTTTTCTTTAGGTGGTAGTTGAGTTTCTTCTAACCTTTCGAGAGAATCTAAGTAATCGTAAGGAAAAACTCCCTTTCTTCTAACTAACGGTACATGTTTCTTCGAAAAATATCTCGATAAAATATTTAACTGGTCTTCGTTTAAATTTCTCGAGAGACTATCTAAGCTCGAAGACATAAACTTAAAGCTATCGAGAAACCTCATTTTATGGTATATTTTTTTTCCTACCCAAATAGTTTTACTAAAGCTAATATATTTTTCCTCGTTGTTTGGTATACAATCGATGTAACCGTTAGTTGAACCGAGAAGCTTAATAAAAAGATGAGCGTCATAACCGCTTAAATTATGAAAATAAACAGGTGTAAAGTTAGGAATTTTTGCTATAATGTAGTAAAAACTACAAGGAACGTGCTTTTGCCTTTTTATAGTATAACCTTCCTCTTCACTTGGTTGGCAAGTTTCTATAGGCAACAGTACGCTTTCAAAATCAGCGTATATAGCGACAGGAAACTCGATTTTTTTATCTTGATTTATAAATTGTAATGCGCTACCCTCGTCAGGCATTTTTAAAAAAACAGCTTCATGCTCTGAGCAATATTTTTTATGTTTTTGTAAAAGTTTTTCGCTTCAAAAGGGATTTGAGCATCTTTTACAAAAATACTTTTTATGCTCGTGACTCGATATTTGGCTACTCGTTAAGCGGCTAAAATCTTTTATAATGACGTAGTGGTTATTTATTCTGTTCGTAAAGTAAAGCAAATCAACGGGTTTATTTTTTTCATTTCTCGTAATTTTTAACGGATAAAATTTTTTTTCTTCATCATAACTAAAAACGTTTACGCTAATTTCCTGATTTTGTTTTTCGAACTTATCCATATCATGAACTGTAACAGGATACTCTACTCCTTTCATATTTAAGCTATTTTCCTTCGATCGTAAATCTCTATCAATTCTTTCCGCATTTTTTTTTCGGATTTAATGCTCTTAAAATACACCATAAAAAGCATTTGTTATCCCGATAATTTTGCATATTGATACACCCTTTTTTGTTTGAAATCCTATCGGGTAGTCCCATATATCCCGTAGCTCTTAAAGGTTCATAAACAACTGTATGTAACTTTAAATGTATTACGCTATGAAAAGCCCAACCACTGCCTCTTCTTATAAAAGCGGTAAAATTTTCTAAAATTCTTCCTACCATAATATTATATAATTCATCTACATCGGTTCCCTTTAAATTAATTTCGCTTATATTGGAAGAAAAATTAGCTTCTACTGGTTTATCAACCTCTTCGAATCTATACATATTACATTGAAGAACCATTTTTACTTTAGTCCCCCACTTACTTCTTAAAATTTTTATTATCGCTTGTCTCGTAAGCTCTAAAAACTCTTCGGGCGAAGAAACTTGTATTCCGGGTATCTTATGTTCTTCTGCCCACATTTTAAGAGCCGAACGATGCTTTTCAACTACTATTTGGTCTACTTTACTATATAATTTTTTTATTTTATTTTTAAGCGCATTAAGTTCGGGTGAAATACTTTTAGGAACTTCTTTAGCTCTTTCTAAACTTCTTAATAAATCCTCAACTGTTTGTTGTTGTGTAGGTGGTGCGACCGGTGTTGGTAGCGGCTTAATTGTTGGTTGTAAAACTGGAGTACTTATAATTTCATTATCTCTATCTAATACTGACGCTCCAGGATTACTTAAAAGATTAATTAATTGGTTCCGCCTAAGTCTTGAGTATCCCCTGATACCTCTGTACTTAGCTAAATCTTTTAGTCCTTCTACTGTAAGTCTATTAAACTCGGTATTCATAATTTTTATATATGAAAAAAATAATTAAAGATATTATTCAATTTTATCATGATTTTTTTAATCATAATAAAATTATGATATAACTATTTTATATTTATCTTCCCATACTCTACCATTCCAATTAGTAACTGTTTGAGGACAGCACTGAATAAATTTACTCACTTTATAAATCGAGGGAAAATTGTGTATTTCCCCCGTTTTAATATCCTTCATGAGAACTTTTCTCGGATTATTTTTAATATCTTTTAATCTATCAAATTTCGGATCTCTAGGTTTTTCTGTTGCGCGTGGTTTCTCTGACCACAACCCATGCTCTTTCACTAATCTAACTAATGTTTTTTTATCCATCCACGAAAAAGCCCTTATATTATTTTTCTTAAGAATATCTTTTAAATCGGATTTGATTATCATTTTATTATTAAATAAAAAAAATCTTAATACACTACGCTCATTTCATTTCCGTCGGACTGAAAGTTTACTTGCCTATCACTAATAATAACGGCATACACGTGCGTGTTTGCGTCTACATTAGCGTTAAAATTTGCCTTAACATGAATATCGGTTACGGAATATTTTATCCTTTCACTCTGTTTGCTAACATCGAACAAAAACAACGGATAAAGGTCTTTGTACTCTAAAGGAGTAAAGTTAGGATTTGAGGCTAAATCATCCATGAGAAAAAACTTGGATCTAAACTCAGCAGCATCACCATATGCTCTGCTAAATTGTTGTTCAACAAATGAAAGTGTGTAGTCAACTCTAGGATATTTAAAAGAATTTAACGTAACATGAATATCTGTAACTTGAATGTGGTTAAATACGGCTGGATTTTGTTCTTGATCGTTTCGTTTGTTATGCTGGAAACCAATAATAATGTAATGCAGAAACTCTGGCGCTGTTTTAACGGCGAGTCTCCAAGTAAATGATCTTGTTTGAGGAACATTAGTAGTATCGCATTGTATCATTCTATAATTAACCGGAAAACTTTCTTTATTCTGGATGTGTTTATAAAGTTCCATTTTATACTTATCCGTGGGTAACACGTGTGGCATATACCACGCTATTTTAGTCAGCTTAACTTTACCAGCTGCAGCGGCGTTATCTCTAAAAATGGCGTCACTATCTTCAGTTCTTGAAAGGTAAATAGTTTGCTTCATTCCGTATAAGACTTTATTATAATCTTCGCAAAAACCGAAAATATGTTTTAACGGCACTCTAAAGCCAAATTTGCCCTTAGTATGTGGCTTTGCAATAATGAGATCTTGTCTTATAGTAAAGCCCGTATTGTCTGCTACTAGGCACCCCATATGCTTATACCACAATTGGTTTAACCCCAGCGATTTAGTAAAATCATCATCATATTTTAATAATCCGAGCATAGTGGTGGCCCACCCTGGATGATTTATTCGTTCAATCTCTCTACCCGAAAGTCCATACCTAATAGTATTAAAAAGATACATTAGACTGTTGTTCGTTAAAGCAATATTATCAGCATCTGCATATCTTGTGTCATCATTTTTAATTAATTCACCTTGTATAAGTAAATAGCTTTCACTAGGATGCGTAAAAATATCTTGATGTTTCGATGTTAATCGTAATATAACCTCCGGGATTGTTAAGATTATTAACAGCACCTACAATCGGTAAATACTCGAAGTATTCGTACTCTTCGATACTATCGTCATTAAAAGCCTTTTCAGTAATGTTTAAAATGCTCATTTTTATTAGGTTATAATAATTTTTAAATTATTATAATTTTTACGTCGTTTTAATCCCAGCACGGCTATTTAATTTTTTAACTAATTCTTGTATCGCAATTGGATCGTTACCACTTCCATCTATTAAAGCGTTCACGTTTTGCGAGCAGGTGCCGTTGTAGGTATATTATTGTACTTTTTTAAAATTTTCTTAGATTTTGGCGTTAAAGCCTTTTCAATTAACCTTTTTCCCGCATCTACCGTGGCACTTTTTCCAGCCTCTAAAGCTTTTTTCGCTCCTTCCTTAGCGACACTCTTTCCCACATCAACCGCAGAAGACGCGATTTGTTTAGCCGCGCTACTGCTTAAAAGTCTCGCGAAAAAGTTAGCTAAGCTATCAAAAATTCCAGCTCCACCGTATCTATTCCTTCTCGTAAATCCTCATTTCTTATAGACGTATATATTTTATAATAAGAGCATTATTTTTTTATAGCTTTTACTATCGAAAATGCCTTGCCTTTTTAATTCATCGCACATGCTCATCAACTCGTTTCTCACACCCGTGTTACCCGCTGCTTTACTAGCCATAAGTAAGTCGAGTTTTTCTAGTAACGCGTTAGGGTCGCCGGGGATAACAACTTTTTTAACGCCGGAACCTTTTTTTCCTTTAGATTGTTTTGTTTTTATGTATTCAGGCCAAATATCTTCTCTAATATATTTAGCTTTTTCCTTTAATCTAGGGTAATCAAAAGCTTTGAATTTAAAATTAGGATTAGTTGGATCATTATTATGATGCATAGTACCAGTTAAAGCTAAGATATGTTTATATGTTGAATAATCATTTGAAGTATGAGAATCTGGGTTGAAGTCTTTAGAAAAAATAAGATTACTTAACCCTTTAGTCAGTTTAAATCTGTTTTTCCCATCTATAATAATTTCTTTTTCTTTTTTTTAAAATTCGAATGATTTATTACCCATATATAATCCAGATGGTGTTAAACGAGGGCCGAATGTCTCATCAGGATCAATAAATGCAATTTCCTCTATAGATGTTAATGGTGCTTCTGATAATTCTGTTAATGTTTGACTTGTTGTCCTACAACTAGGAGGACCCCCGGTAAGAGGATAACCTATTTGTTGCGGTAACCTTTGGGGTAATTGTTCGATACCCGTTTTAATACCTTTAATACCCTTAATAGGTTTAAGACCTTTTTTAATAGTCCTAAGACCTGACGTAATTGCTCTTTGTGTATCTTTTTGCGTTTCTGTAATTGCCCTTTGTGTATCTTTTTGCGTTTCTGTAACGGGTTTAAAAAGCTCTGAAAGATCCGTTTGTAATTCTATTTTACCCGTTTTTTCCGCTAATTCGTTAGCGCGAATATTTTTTTTATCGCGAGAAATTCTTTTACAGTTTGTTCCCTTTTTACCGGATCAATGATTTTTAAAAAAGACATTTTTTTATTAGGATTATTTTTTTTAAACAGTTTTTAACGCAGTTTTTAACCCGTTTCGTAACTAAAACTACACGAAAACTTAATTTTAGGCTTTTTAATATTCCAACGACTAACCATTATTTTTTACAACCAGCCTCCGAAAGGACTCGCGCTCTTCTCTTCTCCCTCTCTCTATTAACGATGCTTCCGTTTTGCTCGTAATCTTTTTCTTGGATTTAGACCTAATTTCTTCCTTCATCTTCTTATATTTCTCTAATTCCTCCATAATCAGTTGGAACTCTTCGTCCGTGACTTTATTATCCGATAAAGCTTTCGTGACGTGGGAAGATATAGTATTTAATTTAGTATCGGCAATGATTTTAATCTTCTGATGTTTTTCAGCTTTTATCGTCGAATTTCTAACGGCGTATTTTCCGACTAAACTTAAAAAACCGCAAAACCCCGCAAAACCTTCTTATGCTATAACCACGGGTATCGCGACTACCGTTGTTAACAAACCTATGCCACCTATTCCCCCAGCTGTGGTAACAGTAATTAAAACGGTATCTATATTATCTACTATTCTCGCGGCTCTAAAATATTTCTTACTTAAAGCTTCTCTTTTCGCGACCTCGCCTTCTAAAAAGTTTTGTATCTCGTTAATTTTCTGCAGACGATAACCCTGCCCCTCATCAACTGGAGGAGCCGTTGGTAATTCAGGATATATATTAATCTCTTTCATCTCCATTTTTTATAAGCGAAATATTTTTTAAAGTTGATAATAAACAAAGCATAAAAGTTCGTTTTCTTTTATTTTTACTGTTTCCTTCGAATTGTTAGTAATAGTAACTAAAATATTTGCAATATCTCCGAAGCTAATCTCATTTTGTAAACTGCATTTTTTATATCTTAGATGATAATCTAAAGAGGTTAAAATTACGCCTTTAGTTGACATAAATTCTAAACCTAATTCCGCGGGAATTACTTGTCCCGGAGTTAACGTAATTTCTTTTTGACTAAAGATTTTCCAAGTTACCAGGTTTACTTTTATCGGAGGATGTTTTAAATTAGGATAGGGTGCCCAATGGATCGTTTTCGGTTGAGAAATTCTCGATTTTACGTTAAATTTGTGAACATTCATCTTTTTTATATTATAATATAAACTTATAATATAAACTTATAATATAGCTCCTAAAATGGGAATATTAGCGAAAGGACTATTAGGGCCTAGAATAAGACCTTTTCCATCATAAAAATTTCCTCCACTTTTTAAATATAAACCATCACCAGCAGATCCTAATCCTTTGCCTTTATATGGGCTTAAATAAAGACCTTTTCCATCAGTTTCTACCCGACAAAGGCAACCTCCTTTTTTAAGGTAAAGACCCGATCCCATAGCTTTTTTGTACACCCGATGACGCTAAACCCAAAAGAGCAGCAACTCCTAATGCGGGTAAAACAGTCTTCGCTATGGCCGGCAAAGCACTAGCGGCTAAACCCGCTAACATTCCGAGAAAACCTCCCTTTATTTTCGTGTTATGTTTAAGTTGTTTAGAGGACATTCTAATTGTTACTCCTGTACCTTTTTCGAAAGCTCTCACTATTTTTTTTGCTTGAGACCGGGTAACAGCTAAAACATCATTACCATTTAAATCTTTGTGAGCTAAACGAATACTCGTTTGGCAACCCCCTTTTTTAATAGCGGATTTAAGTTTCTGCTCTTGTCCCTTCGTTATATTAACTTTAATATTCACGTAACTTGTCATTTTTTATACGTTTAATTTTTTTTATACGTTTTATTTTTTTAGGCTTCTCTAATATGAAACCTAATCGTTATATTTTCACCTCTAAGATTTAGTAAATTTCCATTTTGATCCGTAATTTTTACCTCCATATTGTGTATATCGCGTAACGTTATCGGTAAATATACTAAATTAAGCGGTGACTCGATTATCTTATATCCGGGCGCAACATTGGGGAAAAAAGAGTAAATTGTGTTTTGCATTAATCCGTTAACGTAGCTTCACGAGACAATGTTAACGTTAACGAGTACGGAATTTATACTGAGAATATTTACTACATTCTCAGACTCGTGAAAACCAGTTTCGTATTTTGCGCGAGTAAAACCTAATACTTTGGAAATGGAGTTTGGATGGTTAAAATCTACTTGATAACCGTTTTCGAGGGTAAGAATAGAATTTAGCGTATTTGTGTTCGCGGAAATGTTAATAGGGTATTTATCATTGGCTAAATCAACATGACCTTTTTTTCTCATTTTCTGATGAATGGTATCATTAATGTCTATAAGGTCGTAACTTCCTTCCGGTATTTCTATTTTAAACCAAGAAACGCCATTGTTCGGAGAATAAATAAACATGCTGTTTGACGCGTCAATGTTTGGAAAAGAGTAATACGTTTCGAGGTTTACTAAAGCTATTTCGTATTTTCTTTCATAATCCAGCTGGATCGGGGGATTAAAACTTGTTGTAAAGAGCGTTTTGTCATCGCTTACTATAATTTGATAAGGTATTTTATGTCGCGTATTTTCGACTATTTGTTTTAAAAGATCTTCCATTTTTTATAGTAAAAAATTTTTTTAAAAATATATCTTTCATTAAAAGATATATTTTTTTTTATTGACTCGGGATATAAAAGTTGTCAAAACCGTCTCTGTATTTTCCTTTGTCTTTTTTACTCGATAAATCGATAACGAGAAAACCATGAGGCTTTTCCCATACTTTTTTGCAAAAATTTCTAAACTCTTCTTTGGGCATATCTTCGCTTACATGGTCGTTGTAAATATGATTAAGGTTTTTCAGGTCTTGGCGAAAAAGACAAATAAAATTTGCGTTTTCTCTAATAGTTTGTCTCGGTAACCTAAAATAGTTTTGCGAAAGGTAAAAACAATCAACATTACTATGTCTTCCGCAAATATAGTAAAACTCACACTTATTTTGTCTTTCTAAAAGTAAGTCGTCGAAGATCATTAAATTTTTGTTTTCCGATTTTAACTCTCTCGGGTCAGGCACATCTTCGGCAGTTTCGAAGAAACTACAACGTATATCCGATTTATTCGCTAAGGTTTTAGCCCATGCATCGATCAAAGCTGAGGGAGTAACGTTTTTACTCTGAACTTCATCTCGCACGCTAAATAACTCTAAAATTTTTTCTTTCGGTAATTTTTCTTCGAAGGCTTTTTTAAGTATGTGATATTCGGGTTGAAAAAGACTTTTCCCAAAAACCATTAAATTATCGTAGTCGAGCCATCCCGGCCTTAGCAAAAGGTTTAGTGAAAGCGTAGTCTTACCGCATCCTGATTTACCCACGATTATTCCCCTAATGCTTTTAGGTAAAAAATGACTATTAAATCTCTGAGTTACTACATTGTTCCATGATAAATTTGCAATATCCATTTTAATAATATTAAAAAAAATTAAACGTATTAAAAATATGTATTGCGTTAAATGTAAAAAAGTTACTAATACCAGTAACATAGAACACATTGTTAGTAAAAATGGAAGAAATATGGCGCGCGGTAAATGCGCCGTGTGCAGAAAAACTAAAACAAACTTCGTTAAAAAAAAAAAAAAAAAAAAAAAGGTGGTTCATTACTAAATAAGTTTATAAATAACTTACCCGTCGAAATGCATCTTCCCGGTCATAACTTTACTGGCCCCGGTACTAAGTTAAATAAAAGACTTAACACCGATTTAACACCTAAGGAATGGAGTAAGCCAATAAACCAGGTTGATAAAGCGGCATACAATCACGATATTTGTTATCTTAAGCATAATGACACAGCTACCAGAAACGCTATTTGCGATAAAAATATGCTTAAAGAATTAAAAGGAATCTACAATCCTTCTATTAAGGAGAGAATGGAACGAGGATTAGTTTCCTCCTTAATAGGAGCTAAGGCTAAATTCGGAATGGGAGTTAATAAAAAAAAAAAAAAAAAATCAGCATGACGGATTTATCGGAAGAGCTGCATGAACCCGTAAGAAGAAAATTTAAGAAAAGGAGAGTTAGAGTAAACGGTATTGATAGGATATGGGGCGCGGATTTAGTAGATATGCAAGCATTTTCTAAATTTAACCGTTAAAAGATAAAACGGGAAAATCTATCGCCGCGGCATTAAAGAGTATTTTTAAAGAGAGAAAACCGGAAAAAATGTGGGTGGATAAGGGTAAAGAGTTTTATAACGCGGATGTTAAAAACTTGATAGAGTTGTACTCCACCGAAAATGAGGAAAAATCTAGCATCGTTGAGAAATGGATTAGAACGATGAAAGAAAAAATGTGGAAATATTTTTCCGCTAATTCCACTAACGTTTACATTAACGCGTTGACGGATCTCGTTAAAGAATATAATAACGCGAAACATTCTTCTATTAAGATGACACCGGTAAATGCTAGTAAAAAGGTAAACAAAAACAAAGTTTGGAAAACTCTTTATCCAGAACATCTCGAAGGAAGAGACATAGTCCCTAAGTTTTCCGTACGCGATAAAGTAAGGATATCTAAAAAGAAAAAGACCTTCGAAAAGGGAAATACCACAAGATGGACTGAAGAGGTTTTTACAGTTTCCGAGGTAAAACGTACATCACCTGTAATGTATAAAATTGAGGATCTTAATGGAGAAGAAATACGAGGTACCTTCTACGAACCCGAACTACAAAAAACTAGTCAGGAGTTGTTTAGGATAGAAAAGGTTATTAAAAAAGGAAAAAAATAAATCGTTGGTAAAATGGAAAGGTTATTCCGACAAGTTTAATTCGTGGGTCAACAACGAGGACATTAAAAATATTTAGGTATAAAAAAAATGACAAATATCACGATTAAAAACGTAATTTTACCGAACAAACCGTTAAGCAACTTTGAACTACAAGATGCCGCAAAAAGATTAAAGATACCTTCTTTTAGGGGTGTATTTTTACGAAACGATCTACCGAGAAAGTGTAGAAAAAAGGAATGTGGTATATTAAACCTAGATGACACGAGTGGTCCCGGTACACATTGGGTCGCTTGGTATAAAGACGGTAAACTAAAAATTTATTTCGACAGTTACGGTATAAGACCACCTATCGAAATAGAAGAGTATCTAACAAATCCGATATTTTACAATTCGGATCAATTGCAACATCACGAGCAAGTATTTTGCGGTCATTTATGCTTGTACGTTCTTAAAGAGTTAAGCTCGGGAAATAAATTTCAACGAATTTTAAATAACCTTTTTTAGTTATATAAAAAAAGATGCCAGCTGATAAATTTGGAGGAATGGACTATGTTAAATCGAGCGGTGATGGAGTGTCACTTACTTACCTGAATAATAATTTTTTGCGTAAAGACGGAACGACGGAAGTTACTGGTTCTATAAATATGAACGGTAATACATTAACGAGGGTTAGTAACCCTGCGAATCCGCAAGACGTCGCGACTAAAGATTATGTTGACTCTGCCGCCGGGTTATTAAACAAAAATGGGGGTTATCACATGCCAGGATATTTAAACATGGGATTTAATAAAATAAAAAACTTAGATAATCCAACGGAACCGAGCGAGGCCGCTAATAAAAAATATGTGGATGAAAGTGGTAGGGCGATAGTACAACGGCAGGACGGTAGTTTTTCCGCCATTGCGAATATAGATATGCAAGGTTACCAGTTGATGAATCTTTTAGATCCCGCAGAACCGCAAGACGCTGCGACAAAAAGATACGTGGATTCCGCTAATAGAGCTTTTGCTTACGGTCCTGCTGGTTATATGGCAACTACTGACGTTTCTATGGGAGGACGAAGAATTACCGAAGTTGGAACTCCTTTAGAAAATCAACAAGCTGCAAATAAATTTTACGTAGATACCGTCGTTTCAGTAGCTACCGCGGGAGAAAAAGCTTTAACGAAAAACCCGGACAGTTCTTTTTCCGTTGATGGTGAAACAGATATGAAAGGAAATAGAATTAAAAACTTACCTGAACCCGCTGCTTGGGATGATCCAGTGACGAGGTCTTTTCTTTCTAGACAGATGTTAACTCTAGCCGGGAGAAAGATAATTAAACCTATAATAAGCATCCATGCTGAAGAACAAGGAAGTTTATTAAAAGGAAATTACGAGTTTTCTTTCGGTAATGGTAGCAGCGGAAGATCCCACGGTTTAGGAGGTTATTGCATGTCAGCTCCGGGTAGAATTATAAGAGGTTCTTTAATGGTTTTAAAAGGAAATAGTTATTTAAACGAAGAGGTAAAAATTGATGTGGTCGTAAACGGTACCCAAAAAACCGACTACTCCTTAATAAAAGAAAAAGGAAAAGGTTGTAGTTGCATAGTTTTTCCACAACCTTTAGAAGTAAAGCAATGCGACGTTATAAACTTTTTTAACGAGGACCGATAATCAAAACGCAAAAAACGCTTATTTAACGATACTCATAGAACTCGATTTGTAAAGTATATTAAATAAATTTTTTTTATTATAAAATGGAAAAGGAACTAAAAGATATTATTGAAACCGATCCAGAAGATTTATTTGCTACCATAACAGCAAACTGTACGGAACTCGCTAAATATGAGTTTTTGTTCCACGAAAATATATGCAAATATTACCTAGAAGATGTTAACCACCTATACGCATCTTTAATAAGAAATTGTAGACTTTTTTTTACCAAAATATTATAGAAAAGAGATCGAAAATATTTTTCCTGAAGAGATCGAATCTTTACCGAAGACGGATGAAAAGACTGTGAAGACCGTAGAGACCGTGAAGACTGTGAACACGTGGAGACCGTGTAGACCAAGTAGACCGCGAAGACTGTGGAGAACGTGTAGACCGTTAAAGACCGCGAAGACTGTGGAGACGGAGGAGGAAACGGATGAAGAGTCTTAAAAAAATTTATAACTTTTTTAAAAAAAGTTATAAATTTATTCTTCTTCATCTTCAGTGTTACTTTCATCATTGGAACCTAGCGTTACTTTCGAAGGAGTAAAAGAGTTTTCATAATTTTTAGAAGGTTTAACATTCTTTTTAATAATAGCAACGTCAGAAAGACTCGTTCGTCCTTTAAGTGTGGATGAACTAATAAAAATATCTTCTATATCTATATAAGCAACTACTTTGCAATTTATTTTTTCGAGAGAACGAGGATCTTTTACTTTTTCGAGATTTCCTTCTTTATTTTTTTCATAAAAAATAGTGCTTATTTCGCACTTTGTAGGTTTACCAGTTTTGTCATAAGTTTTATCTTGTTTTAGTTTCTGATAAAAAATATCATCCTTAATAATTTCTAACTCTTCAAAATTATTATTTCGGCTCTTCTTTTTTACGACCTTTTCTGACGCTTCTTCTCATAAAAATTTCGAAATACTATCTAATGTTTTTTTAAACTCGATTTCTTTTTCGTTTGGATTTTCTTTATCATAAAAAGATCGCAAAGACATATAGTAATCCGACGATTTGCTCTCATACTGTTGAACTCGGTAAGAAAACAGAGTGGGAGAACGTAGTCGTAAACCTCTTATTTTCCCATCAGAATACTTATATTCGATCTTCATTGTCTGAAAACTGTAATTTTTATTTATTTTACTTTCGCAAAGTCTTAGCTTTTTTATATCGAAGTCTTGAAACTTTATATAATTATTTTCTGCCATTTTTTCCACTTTTTATAAGAAGATTTTTTTTCTTAAATCAAATTTTAAAAAATGAAATTTTAAACTATAAATAATTTTTTTTTAAAAAATGGACGCAAAAGTTTCTACCCAGACATTTATAGCTTACACAAACATAGATGCCCTTAACTTAGAAAAGCTGTTTGACGAAATAACTCCAACGACGGAGTTAATATATATGTCTTACAAACAAAAAGAAGTAGGGAAAAAAGGTAAGAAAAACGTAAAAAATAACCTGAGAAATTTTTTAAATTGTATTTCGTTTTCCTTTTTCTTCAATGGGAAAAAGATCAATCTAAAACTCTTTAGAAACGGGGTAATACAGCTTACGGGATGCAAGACTTACGAGCATTACGTAAAAGGCTTAATCTTTTTATGGACCGTACTCAAGGAAACCCCATCATGTTCTTTACTCAATAACCTAAAGGCTTACCTGGTTTCGGTAATGAGAAATGTTAGCTTTAAATTAGAGTTTCCCGTTGACAGGGAAAAACTAGGAAAGTACTTTGTCGAAAATGAAAAATATAACCTTTCGATGATAAAAGGAGGTTTTATAGGAGTTCAGTTTATTAAACCCATAGAATCCATAGATGACATGCCGGTTTATGAGCTTGATATAGGTAGGAAAGATAATGCTGTAAGTTTAGAAAGGGAAATAACCTATGAAAAGTTTTACGACTTAATCTCGCTGGCAAAAAATAGGACTACTAAGCAAAACGTGCGCAAGCTAACCATAAAATATGACACCATAACCATATTTCAGTCAGGGCGAGTCCTGTTTTCCGGAGTCCACAAAAAATACCAAGATCCTTCGATAAAATGGTTTTTAGATATAATATTTAGGATAAAAGATAAGATCACAATAGAAGAGCCTCCAGTTTGTTCACTCAAGGACTACTTACACCCTTCCTATCAAAAATGAAAAAATTATTTAAAATATATATATATTTTTTAAAATAATCATGGAAATAATTACCATTAATACTTTGAAACGTATATACGAAAAAAACTCGTTACATACCGCTCACGAAATAATTATTAATAATAATAAATATTTATGTTTTATAAAAGCCTTATATAACCTAGATTTTACGGAGAAAATAGAATTTCCGGAGAGTATACCCGATTTTGCGAAACAAAAATTAGAAAAACTTATAATTATGACTTTAATAACACATGAAAAAGAAATTCAAGATGCATTGTTATTTATGAAACATTCTTTCTCATTAAAAAATATAGATTGTTTTACATCTTTCGTAAATTATTTTATTAGCAAAGGATTTAACTGGGGCAGACTAATTATATTAGTTATCTTAGTTATCATTAGTGGAATGCAGAAATATTTCGATGATTACGGCCCTTTACAAAAAGCTATAACGATGAACAGAGGATGGAGTAAGTTTGTTGGAAAACGACAAAATTATATAATGAGAGTTCTAACTCAATTTACATAAAACAATTTATAACTTAAATTTAAGTTATAAATTTTTTCTAAAATCTTCGAGGCATATACACCCCAACATTCACGCAAAACTCTTCGTAAATGGTTTTTATTTTTCTATTATATTATGCGCCTGTCTATTTAATACGTCAAAAATGGAAAGACTGGATTTAAATTCTTCGAAACGCGGACAATCCGTTTCCAATAGTAAAACATTATCTTTCTTGAGTTTCTCTTTTAAAGTTTCTTCGATATTTAATCCGGAAATACGCTCTTGATTCCTTTTTAAATTGTCGCGTAAATGATTTAAAAATAACTTTAATGGTTTCATGATCATCTCATTTTGCTTTTTTACTTTTTTCAAGTTCTTTCACGTATTCGTCGTATTTATCACAAAGTTCGCAAAATTGGGTTACCGGTTCTTCAGCATTTATTATTATTTTTCTGTCAAATTCGCGATCAGTCGTAATTCTGTGTAGTCTCGAAAGAACATTTTTAATAGGATCTATAAAACATGATAAATGCTGAAATTTTCTTTTATATCTTTCGAGACTTTCATACACGTATATTTTGTAACAATGAGCGTGTTTCCACGAATAACGAAACTTAAAATCGTCGTTACGCTCGAAACCGCCAGGCTCAAAACCGATTTCATCTTCTAGTCCCGACTTTTTTAAAAAATTTAAATATTTATCTAAGTGAAAAAATAAACCGGACATGTGTTCAAATTTTCCCGAGACATGATTAAAATTAGGATAAATATTACACGGGAGACGTCTATTAAATTGTTTCACGCGCATTAACTCATTCTCCAAAAATAATACACAATCCTAAGTATTCTTCGGAGTCGGAGTTACCGTTATTTATATTTATATTTTCCGCCATTTCTAGATAATCAATGGAAAAATATTTTTCGAAAATTCAATTTTTTAACTTTTCATTTTTTATCCGTTCTAAGTTTCTCGTAAGGCACGTTCCCTTTTTATTTCTCGCGAATAAAAATTATAACTATTATCATTACCTGACCGGCTAAAAGAAATACGAAAAATATGATTAATAATATATTATTTTTACGGTCTGACGAGATATATTTCTTGGGGTGTCTTCCCAGTTCGCCCAATTCCATTTCGCCCATTCCCATTTCGCCAAACTTTTCTTCCCATTTCGCCCTTTGCCGTCTTGTCCCCTACCCATTTTGCCCTTTTTCATTTTGCCCCATTGCCACCTCGCCCAATCATCTTTTCGCCCAATTACCGTTTCGCCCTTTTGCCAATTCACCCTTTGCCGATTCGCCCAATGCCATCTCGCCCCTTTATCATTTCGCCCCTTCACCACTTCGCCCAATGCCATTTTGCCCAGTTATCAGCTCGCCCCATCACCATTTTGGCCCTTGCGTGTTGTAGCCTACACCCTGTTCCTTTACCACAGGCCTATAATCATTACCACCAATATCAGGCATTGGCTGCGCCCATCAGTGTTTTTAAGCCTGTGTGTGTGTGTTAGAAAAATGGCGTTTGGGCGAAATGGGAAGGGGCCTCGTGGGAAAAGGGCGAAATGGTCTTTGGGCGAAATGGGAAAGTTGGGCGAGATGGCTTCTGGGCGAAATGAAAAGTGGGCGAAAATGAATTTGGGCAAAACGGGAAAAGGGCAGGACAGATATTTGGCGAAATGGGAAAAGGGCGAAGTTGGAAAGGGCGAAAAAAGAATGGGCGAAACGGGAAAAATTCTGGCAAAATGGGAATGGGCGAAATGGGATTGGGCAAACTGGGAATAAACCATTTCTTGGTACATATGCGTAGTCCTAAACTAGAATAAGAATTTTCCGCCATTTTTTTATAACACGTATTCCAACAACTTATTTTATCATCGATCCAAAAAGAGTTTTCCCTGTCGTGGACGCAACTATTCGTTATATTAACCGCTCCAGGATTTTCGCAAAGACATACGAAAATTATTTTTTCTTTAGCAACGTTTATATTAATATTTTTTACACAAGTAAAATCTATCTTTAAATTTCTATAATGACAACGACTATCTCGTTTATTATCCTCTATCACTTTTAAACCCCTTACCCAATCAAAACCTATTTTATTATTTTCTAAAGAACATCTTTTCGGAAGACATAAAGGGGGACCCAGAACAGAAGAATCGTTATAATAAAACTTATATACGTGAGGGGATAATTCGTATCCTTGATCGCAAAAAAATTCTAAATATTCGTCCTTATATCGATACCCTCCATTAGATATTTTTACGCCGGTAAAATTACAACTTCGGGTTGAAATGGCGATTCCCATTACCGAAGCGGATATAAAAAATAATAATATATTTTTTACCATTTTTCGTTCATCCTAACTTTTTAAAATTTTATTTTCAAGAATGACAATAAGAACATTCTAACGCGGATATATCTTCAGATTTTTCCGCGGCTTCTCCCCTGTAATAATATAATCCTTTACAACCTAATTCCCACGCTTTATAATGGATATCGTGGATATATTTTTTACTCGTTCCAGACGGTAAAAAAATATTAAGCAATTGTCCTTGACAAATAAAATCTTGAAGATCGGTGGCGTATTCTATTATTTTAAGTTGATCTATTTCTCTTGTGGTTTTAAAAATTTCCTTAATTTCGACGGAAAGAGGTAGATGTTGTATCGATCCTCGTTTTTGAATAATACTCACCCATGTATCCGTCGTATTTAAACCGGATAGTTCTAATATTTCCTCGAGATATTTATCTTTCGTAAGAAAAGATCCAGCGCACGTTTTGTGAGTATAAGCGTTTGAAACGATAGGTTCCGTAGAAGGAGAACAATTCGCGATAATCGAAATATTCGAGGTAGGGGCAACCGCGAGTAAATGAGAATTTCTTTTTCCCGTTCCTTTCATAGACGGACATTCTCCTCTTTCAGACGCGAGTTTTTTAGTTTCCAATTCCGCGAATGTTTTAAGTTTCGAAAAAATCGCTTAATTCATTTCTTTCGCCGTGAACGACTCTAAAGGAATTAACGTTTTACGATATAAGGAACCGAGACCCATCACTCCTATTCCTAAAGGTCGGTCTCGAATCGCTCCTTTTCTAGCTTTGTATAATTCCGGAGGACAGTTCTTTATAAACGATTCCAAAACATTATCGAGAAATCTTACGATATCTCCTATAAATTCGGGAGTCCATTGATCGAAATATTCCGCGTTAACGGAAGAAATACAACAAACGGCCGTAGTATCATCGTCCGTAGGAAGATGGATTTCATTACATAAATTACTACTATAAATTTTTAATCCTTTTTCTTTCATTTTTTTCAGAAGAGATTTATTAATCGTACCTATAAAATTTAAATAAGGGGTTCCCGTCCTACTTCTAGATTCTAATATCAATTCCCACATTTTTCTCACGCTAGTCGGAGTTCGTTTTTTAGTTTTAGGATCAACCAAATCGTAATCAGAACCGTTTTTTACGGCACGCATAAAATCGTCGCTAATATTAATCGCGTTAAATAAATTAAGATTTTTTCTATTAATGTCGCCACCCGTAGGTATTCTCATCGTAATAAATTCTACGATTTCCGGATGAGTAATATCGAGATAGGCCGTGTAACTTCCTTTTCTAGTTTTTCCTTGTTTGTAAGACGAGATGATAGAATTTATTGGAGACATGAAAGATATGGGGCCGGAAGATTTGGTACTCGCGGATCTTACAGAACTCCAATCGGCTCCGACTCCACCACCTACGATCGTGAACCAACAGGTATCCGCTAAATGTTCGATAATTCCGTCTATTTTATCCGGAATGTGAGAAACGAAACAAGAAATCGGTAAACCTCTTCTAGCCGGTTTTCCGGCATTTGCCAAAATAGGGGAAGAAAACATAAACATGAGCGAAGACGCGTAATCGTAAATTCTTTGAGCGTGTTCTAAGTTATCGGAATAGGTAGCCGTGGCGCGAGCAAAAACCCTTTGCGGAGAATCGCCTTCGTCTTGGAAATAATATTTTTTAAGAAGTTCAAACGCCTGTTTGGATAAAAGTTTATCTAAATCATTATTAATCGTGATTCCTAAATAATGTTCCATTATTTTTTATATAGAAATTTTTTCTTGAATTTTTGATAAAAATTGAATTTAAAGTGAATAATATAATTTTTTAAAAAATGGATTATCATGAATTAAGAGTAAAAGAACCAGAATCGTTTTAGAACGAAAAAATCACAAAAAATAATAATCGTATTAAAACGTTAAAAAAGATAAATAAGCATTTACAGGCGGATACTAATGCTGAAAAAAAAAAAAAATAATGATAAGATAATAATTAATAATAAGTTTATAAACGACCTAAAAGATGAAAACAAACTTTTAAGAAAAAGAAAAAAAATACTATTAACTTTTTTTAAGTTTTAAATAAAATATATATTTTAAATAAAATATATATTTATAACTTACGTTTTATTCCACACTCTGTATGGCATAAGGGACAACTTTTTAAATTACCCACCTTATCACAACCCTCGCATACAATTATATGTCCGCAATTACAAAACATTATGTTCGGTTTCGCATTTTTGCAAATGACGCATTCTTCTTCTAAAAATGTTGAATTTCCGTTTACACGTATTATTTTTTCTATCCGCGCATGTTGTTGGTTTTCCGGTTGCACAACTTGTTCATAAAAATCCCATATATCTTCCCACTCTTCTTGTACTTCTATAGGAAAATCACCCCATCTACTAAAGATATCGAAGTTACCATATTGCCACGAATGCGGAAAATTCTCAGGAGAAAACACAATACCGTGGGCTATAATACCTAAAGATAACAATCCGTTTTCTTCATTTCTCGCTAATAAATATTTAAGCGCTATATCATTGTATCCCTCCTCTTCATCCATAATTTCTGTAGACATAGAGTCTGGAAGAATTAAAGTTAACGTTATTCCTCCGAATAAGGGTTGATGCATTACTTTACTATGTTCATAGTAAACACTCGGCTTTAGTCGCAACAATGCTAAATAATAATTTTTACATTCGCACGGAGGAAATGCTATTAAATTCGGCGAACGATATTTCCGACGCCTGAAATAAATTTTGTCTTCTAGTGTTCTAACTAGATGTAAAATAAAACCACTATTTAAATTATGTAATACGCTCATTTTTACACCTTATTTGGAAAAAAATTTTATTAAAATCAAATTCTTTTAAAAACGGAAATTTATAACTTCGCAAGTTATAAATTTTTTAGAGAGACGCGCAAGATTTAGAATTAAGAAGATTGGAAAGATTTAGGATTGGAAAGATTGGGAAACCTAGAATTAAGAAGATTGGAAAAACCCAGAATTAAGAAGATTGGAAAAACCCAGAATTAAGAAGATTGGAAAGATTGGAAAGATTGCACTCAATAACCTCTAGAATTTGCGCTTAATGACCTCAAAAAGATTTTGCACTCAATGACCTCGAATGCGTGCGATTTTGGGGACGATTGGATCGAAAAAGAGCCAGAACCGTCATTTTCTTAACTACTCCAGACGACAAAATTTTAGCCTTATCCAAATTGAGGGCATTTGCAGACAACAAATTTCAATGTGGCTCAAATGGTGCAACTTTTCTTTGATAGGGTAGAAAACATTGTGGGAAAAGGCTTCTTTTCCAGGGTTGTTAAAAGGCAGCATTGTACGGTAAAGGGTTAACAGCAAATAACCAAGTCTCACAGTTATTTCTTGGTCATAATTCAGTTATCACTTCCTTGTTTTATGCCTATGCCAAAAGTATGTTTTGAATTTTGTTTCACAACTCAATAATAAGTCTCATGACCTGTGAAACGAGGGTTCAATCAGGGATCTTACATACGTATAAGATCCCTGGTTCAATTCATCTGCAAAAAGTATCTTTTGCTAGCTGTAAATTTGCTGCATGTCCAAGGACCATTCTACCTTATGACCGAGTTGTTTATTCAACAAAATGGATTTTATGGATCCATAATTTTGTGATCTTTTGGTTCATGTAGCATCTGCTGGTAATGTTTAACCAGCATTTTTCTCCTTTTCTCACACTGTTTTCTACCTTATTAAACACGAGTCCCGTCATTAGAATTACTTTAATTGCCACATGCAAATGCATTGAAATTGGACAAGCCCAAAGCTATCTAGATACATTTGCGTGGTTGGCAGAGTTAATCTTAATTTCATTCTGTCTATAAAATGCGATCCCATCTTTAATAATATACATTACTTGGAAGTGCGACTTAAACGCGCTTTTACAGTAAATATTCAGCATTTCAATGTGAATTTCGGTAAAATTCGGTTAAAAGTGAAATTCAGTTTTTCCATGGACTTGGGGCACACACAATAACAAAATTTTACGTATGGTCAAGATCTAAATAGACCTTAAGTCTATATTCAGCTAGTCATGATTGTGTATTAGCACCTTTTTCAATGGAGGAATGCGTCAATATTAAATATGTTCCTTTCAATGTATATATACAGTTGGCTGAAGTCACTCTCCGACATTTCTTTGTAGCTAACTATTTTTACCGCTTGAACTTTCCAACTTTCTATTTTAAAATCGCGCAGACGCTTTATTTACGAAAGAGATTTCACTTGTTAAGCCCCCACTAACATCGATTTCAATGTCATGTGACACTAAAGGTAGTAAATGTTGCTATAAATAGACAAATCACTTCAGTACACAACTACGAGCGCACACGTTGAAAGAGGCTGGAAAATTATACGGAGTTACCTAATCATTTAAAAGTTTTTACTATGAGTGACATAAATAATTCAAACTGTGATCATGTGGAATCAGAGGGGTCCGAATCAGAGCCAGAGACAAAATTAAAACAGATGTCAACTAACCAACAAACTTCTATGGACGGTGACCAAGGTATTATTTCACCAGTAATGAAACAACCAGCTCAGCATTTCAACATTGTTCGTCGAGATAAAAGTGTGGAAGACCGACAAAGTACAATTGCTGATCACTACAAAGGTGTCTTAGATGCTCTAGGAGAGGATCCGGACAGACAAGGGCTCAGACGGACCCCAGAACGGGCAGCCAAAGCCATGATGTATTTCACAAAAGGGTACAGAGAAGAAATTTCAGGTAGATCTCATTCTGTTGTTGTTTTACTCTTGACTAACAACAAAATTATTGACAGATCCGAACTCAAAGGCATTTGCAGACGACAAATAAAGGTGGCTAAAGTGTTGATATTTGTCTTTGCCCGGACAAAAAACATTACATGGGAAAAGCAGAAAATGCTTGTTACCAGCATTTTTTCCTTGTCTCACAATGTTTTCAAAGGCTTCTTTCTCAGGGTTGTTAAGGGACTTGATTGTGTGGTAAAGGTTTAACTCTACCACACCACAAAATTTCAGACAGGTCCAAATTTAAAGCATTTGTAGATGACAAATGAAATGTTGCTGAAATGGTGGTAATTTTCTCAGAAAGTGTAGGAAATGGTATAACTGGGGAAAAGAAGGAAATGCTGGTTACCAGCATTTTTTCCTTTTCCATTACAGTTTCGAAATAGCTCCTTCCTCAGGGTCCTTAAAATTCAGCATTTCGTGATAAAGGTTTAACTACACGATAGAATTTTATACAGTTTGTCCAACCTGAAAGCATCGGCAGAGTACAACTTTTATGTGGCTACAATGATAGATTTTGTCTAGGAATGGTTAACAGAGGATTTTGAGAAAAGGATAATATGCTGGTTACTAGCATTTTCTCCTTTCACCACAATGTTTTCCAAACAATTTTTGTCAAAATTGTTAAAACCTTTGATTGTTTTGTATAGGATTAACTCATAACATCTGCTGATGACTTTTTAATTCTTTAACCCTTCACCAAACGACAAAATTCTAGACCCGTCCAAATTGTAAGCTTTTGCAGACGACAAAATAAATGTGAATCAAAAATTGAAATTTGTTTTTAGAAGAGTGGAAAACTTTGTGGGAAAAGGAGAAAATGCTGGTTACCAGCATTTTCTCCTTTTCCCACAATGTTTTCAAAGGGCTTCTTCCTTTTGGTCGTTAAAAGTCGGGATTGTGTGGTAAAGGGTTAACCCTTTACCAAACGAAATATTTTAGACTCTTCCTCATTGAAAGTATCTGAAGACGACTATTCTAAAACTGCTTCTTAGGAGCGGCAGTACTCTGATAGAGTAGAAAACATTGTGGGAAAAGGAGAAATTGCTTATTGAGAGCAATTTCTCCTTTTCCCACAATGTTTTCAAAAGCCTTCTGCATCAAGGTCATAAAAACCATGGATGGGGTGGTAATGGTTTAAAAATATTGCAGCTAAATGCTAACTACAGAATCAGATAGCATCGGTGCACGACATTTTGTCAAAAAAGTGTTTGGTCGAAATCCATGAATGTTTTATTATACCGATTGCTTAATTCCTAGATTTATTTCATGAAAAGCTCTGTCTGAGAGGAAGATTTGAGCCACAATTCATCTTGATTAGGGTAAAGGTCAGGGCTAGGGATTGTTTTCGAGGAACGTGGTTTTTGACTAAATGTCACACACCTGATAGTATCTCCTTTTTCCCCCAGTAACAAGATTTTGGGAAAATTAAGATTCTAAAATTAACTTCTTACTACACAACAAAAGATTAGACTCATCAAAACTGAAAACATTTACAGATGACAAATTAACCCTTTACCACACAATGCCGAGTTTTAACGACCCCAAGCACAAGGACTTTCGAAAACCTTGTGGGAAAAGGAGAAAATGCTGGTAACCAGCATTTCCTCCTTCCTCACAATATTTTCTACTCTTTCAAAGACAATTTCATCATTTATGCAATATTTAATTTGTCGTCTGCAAATGCTTTCAGTTTGGAACAGTCTAAAATTTTGTCATGTGGTAAAGGGTTAAATGTGGTCCATTTGAAGGAAGTTGTCTTTGAATGGGTAAAAAATAATGTTAGAATTTTAAGGACAAAATGCTGGTAACCAGTTTTTCTTCCTTTTACCACAATGTTTTTTTGAAAGGCTTCTTCCATAGAGTTGTTAAAACATGGTATTGTGTGGTAAAGGGTTAAAGGCATTTGCAAACCACAAATTTAATATGGCTGGAATGACCATATGAATTTGTCGTTGAAAAGATAGAAAAAGTGGTGGTTTCAAGCATTCACCCAGGCAGCCTACCTCATGTTATGGAAACATTGGATCATGTGATGTGTTGAATTTGAGGTTTTGCAATACATGGTTACTGTCAGATCACAGGCTGTCTCTTATAATAAACAAATTTAAAGATTTTTCTTTGTTGACATATGGCATGATTTTGAAAATATTGTAATAAATCACTCTTGGGAATAAATTTTCAAATAATTATGAAGAGTACAATATAAATCATTTTGTTGACATCAAAATTTATGGAATGGAAAATTTTCAGCCCCCCCACCATTATTGGAAAGACTGTTTTTTATTGTAATTTCTGACCATTAGATGGAGATAACACACAGTGTAGTCAAGATCATTCTTCAGTCCTTGTGTACCCTCGTCTGAATCTTTATTGCAAGGAAAACCTCATGCAATTACCTAACCCTATACCCACACTGGAGAGACTTTACGTTCTTGCTCCAGTTTAACGTTACTGCTCCTGTCAATCGAACGTTCCTGCTCCGGGTAAAAACATGGCCGCAACCTAGACTTTTGACAGGTAAGCACCAAAAATTGCTTTTTTTAACAATCATATGAATAGATATGCAACAGACGATTTTCGCACGGAACGTCTGGGATATCAGTACATATTTCTGTATTGTTCTTTTGATGGTTGGTTGTTTGTTAAAGACGTTTAATCCGACAAACTTCCGTCAGGGACTATGATTTCTGAATAATCAAGACGCGGAAGTCAGCAAAAACCTTTGTTAAACGTACAAACATGATATTCTGAAGTTTGTGCTACACCAGGTGATACATATATGCTTCATTC
Organism: Tridacna gigas; assembly: GCA_945859785.2. NCBI lineage: Eukaryota > Metazoa > Mollusca > Bivalvia > Cardiida > Cardiidae > Tridacna > Tridacna gigas. Next base: position 14,592,039 of record OX244029.2, on the reverse strand, counting down.
ACCACAGTTCCAAACAAAAAATGTACGATTTTTCATAACAGAGCAACTATATGTCAAGTTTTTATAGACAACGTTCCATGCTCCGAAACTCAATAAAACGATCCAGCTCCTGAGTTGAAAGAAGGTACGATATTATAAGCGATTGTCTACGAGTTTAATCAAACAATTTGTGTGTGTGTGTGTGTTTTTTTTTCAATATGTATAATTGCCCGTCCATCTTTCGGCCTGTCTGTCAGTCAGGTTTCTTGTCCTGATTTTTTTGTGCTTTTGAAATGAAATGTCATTATATACATGGAGACCTTGATGCCAGTGTCACTCACAAGATCCATAACTACCATAACTATCATGCATAAGATCCACAACTAATATAACTATCATCTTCGATATCGTCATCACAAGACTCCCTTCTTCGTTACTGTAAATTAATAATAATGATCATTAATAAAACAACCAACCATACGTCTTGTCAGCTGCACACCTAAATGCATCTAATTATAGCTAATACTACAATTTAAACGCATATACATGTGGATCTTTTCACACCATTGCAAAACAGCAGACCCTAATTAAACCTTAAAATAGCTTACGAATGTCGAATGACGAATTAATTTCAAATAAGCAAGCCATTTTTGTGAAATACACTGTGTGAGTCATGCTCTGTGAAAAGGGGGCTTAATCTTATAGAATACAATGTGAGAAAAGGAAAAATGTGTATTGTTTTGCTTAGTATTCTACATCAGTTTTTCAGCTGATTTGCAATATATATTTGGTCGTTCATAATGATAGTCATTGCTGTTATTATCCTCGGAACCCAGGTTTAAGCATTATGTTACTCTCCATGCATTACCCCTGGGAAAACTGACAAGCAATTCGTCGTTTCATAGGAATATTCATATGGTCGGGAAGTACCCTAATAGCCAATCGAAAGAGGGTCCCTATAAACTTAGAAACGGTACCGAAACGGAACGAAACGCAACGAAACGGAACGAAACGTTACGAAACAGAACGAAACTAAACGAAACGGAACCAAACCCAACGAAACGGAACCAAAGGGAACCAGACCCAACAAAACGAAACGAAATAGAACGAAACAGAAGGAAATAGAACGAAATCTAGCAATATTCCACTATTTTTTTTTTTTTTTTTCAGTTTATCATATTTCTTTTGTATCATTCTTCTTGGATTATCCCACATTTTATGTGGAGAGCACACAGAAACAACTGAAATTTTGCGTCATCTTGTGCTTGATTTGCCGGTTGGAAAATCTAGTCAGAATCAGAATTAGTTAATCTAAACGACAATCCGTTACCAGGACCTGTGTTTGGGAAAGTTGCGCAAACTCCAACATATTTGATGCAAGATTTTGGACGGAAATGGGATTATATTTTCTTTCTATTCTGTTCTTCTTTCATTTTGGTACACAGCCCCTGTAGCTCTGTTGGTAACGTATAGGACTTGAGAACAGGGGGTCGCTGGTTCGATGCTCGGCTAATTTCTTTCCAAGGATTGATGACAGTCATTGCGACAGGATTCATTCCACTGTCACAGTGACCATTTTTTCGACGATGTTTATGTGGGTAAGCAGCCAGTGGCTTCTAAAGAATATTGTGCGTATTACTGTCAAAAGAAACTCCAGGAAAGCATAAATAGGAGCACCGGCCACTGCGATATACCTGAAATAATGTTAAACATCATCCAATTAATCAGTTTCATTTTGATATTATATCACTCTCGCAGGTAGCCGTCATATTTCGCACGAACACCATATTATGCCGTGAATACCTTTGAAGATTTTAGTCGATGCCCTTCAAGATGTGCCGAGCCCCGTAGCTCAGTCGGTAGCGTACAGGACTTGAGAACAGGAGGTCGCTGGTTCAATCCCCGGCTCGGCCAATTTCTTTCCGAGGATTGATGATAGTCATTGCGACAGGATTCATTCCTCTCTCACCGCTGACCACCGTTTCGACAATGGCCATGTGGGAAAGCAGCCAGTGGCTTGGAAAGAAAATTTTGCGGAGTACTGGTAAAGGTAACTCCAGGAAAGCATGGATAGGTGCACTGGCTGCCGCGATATAACTGAAATAATGTTGAAAACGGCATTAAACACCATACAATCAACCAATCAATCAATCAACCCTTCAAGATGCTTTCATTCGATCCTTGCCAGTATATAGAGTCCCCACTGATTTTTCTTTTTCATTTGTACATTTTCCCCATAGTGATAAATCAATGTAATGAACGTCTCGGCAGAACCTGTAAGATAAAGAGATGGATTCAGGCCTGAAAGAGAAAATGGGTGGGGCTGTTCGTTAGAACCGCTTTAAAGGTGAATGGCTACACTGGCAGAGGGAGATAAATTCAGTATAGAAGAAATCATCTTCAGTTTCAAAGGCATTACTTTGTTACAAATAAATGTACAGCATGTATACAAATGAATCCGAACATTCACACAGGATCTGACTGTAAGCAGTAGCTTATCTTACAGTCATCTGAAAATGTTAACCCCTTACCCTGCTAAATCCTTGAAAATGACACTTTCACGCATATATTAAAAACCCAAATTTTGCTATAAATTTCAAAGGTATTTTAGGGGGAAAAGTATCTCCTTATTGGACAGTGTAGATCCAAGATCAGACTGCACGTTCTGTGCAGTCTGATCTTGATCTACACTGTCTGCAAAAGGTCTGTGAGTCGCGCTTAGCAGCCCAAGGGTTAAGTAGGTTGCAACACCGCTGTCTGACGGGTAAGAAACCTTACCGCACGACATACAGCGGATAAGGATAATAATTATTATTCGCACGACAACAGTAAGGTTATTGTTTTCTTTGAAAGAAAAATATGACACTGTATTGTTGTACAAAAATCGTTGTCATTTTCACAATAATTTCCATACTTTTAAATGATGCGATTTAAATCTAAATGTATTTCAATACCTGCTTTGTTTACTTTTGGCAGCTATTGTTACTTTAAGAAAATCGGGAACTGACTCCCCAACATCGAAGGAACTCACAATGTTCACGTCTTAAAAAATGATAATGATGATCAGAAATATCGATGCCGAGACTTTAATAAAATTTACCAGAAAGAGTCATAGGTATGCTGGAGGCTGGGCTACCTACTACAGAGGTTGCAGTTCATGTTGGTGCATTCGCGCAAGCAGTCAGCAGCCATCTGCAGTGATTTGCGCAAACCTGAAGTGCAAAAGACTTACACGTAGCGGCAGACGGTGCGTTACGACTCGAGCCTAAGACCAATATATCGTTAATCAGTACCTACGAGACCTACGAACAACAGTTACAGCTGCTGTTATCCCCGGGATTGTTTAGCTGATAACGGTTTGCTCAGACGTCGCCCGCACGTTGGCTCGGTTCTGACGCGCCGCCATCGCAATTATAGAGAGCAATTGGCCTTGGGACACATAAACTGGACAAGACAGCGTTCATGGACAATTATTATTTTTTTCTGACGAGTCGAGGTTTGTATTGTTTCGAGCTAATGGCCGTGTACCATTGTTCCTATGCAGGAATGAACGTTATGCTGACTGTTGCGAACTGCAACGTGATCATTTTGGGGGCTGGGGTCAGTTATGGCGCGGGCGGTATTACTTACGGGTATTGTGCCCCTCTCGTCGTTATTGGATGAAATTTAAATGCCCCCTGAAGAAAAGGAAAATAATCTAGGCCCCCATATTGTCCATCTGCTTTGACTGAGCAGCGACATGATTGCTTCACTGGCAGTTGCCCTATAATTGAAGAACATTTTAATGATGATTTATTTCCATAACAAAGTGAACAATAATACTGATTCATTGCAATAACCTGATCTTCGTGCGCACAGCTGCTATCAATATTTAATATTTACCTATTTGCATTAATTGCAATCAAGAGGAAGATGATTTAAAAGAAAAAAACTAATTTAGGTTTTACTTCTGCTTCATTGTGTTCTATTTCGTTCTGTTTCGTTTCGTTTCGTTGGGTCTGGTTCCGTTTCGTTCCGTTCCGTTGGGGTTGGTTCCGTTTCGTTTCGTTCCGTTTCATAACGTTTCGTTCCCTTTCGTTGCGTTTCGTTTCGGTTCCGTTTCTAAGTTTATAGGGACCCAATCGAAAGATCGCTAATATAATGATTCTCTCTTATAGAGGGGACAATTTCATTTCGTCAGTTACTAAAAATAATCCTGGAAAAAACCCAAGGTGGTCATCAAATATGGCGTGATCGTCTCGTGTGAGACATATGCCATTCTGTAATAAACGGAAGACACTATCGATCTATGTGTACGAGCGCAAATATTTTAAAATATCATACATAGTTACAGTCTTTAGGAATGAAAACCAAAGGAAAAGCTTGCTATTCCTGTTACAATAAATTAAATAAAATTGTCGATTTGAACATCTCTTTTAAATGCTTCTCGATTGTAGCGTTGGTAGCCGCCGCTATATTTAAAGTATCGCTAAGCTTGATTTTCAACGAATGATGTAATTGGATATCGGCTAGTAAAAAATAGAAGTGACGGCATATTTGTGATAAAAATAGCTTAAATTTTCTCAAGAAAATACTGAGATTACCAATCAAAATGCTTCACGAATTCATGAGAACGAGGAAACACCAGCCAAGTAACCCAGGGTCGATTATAGAATGAATCGAAACTGGGTCAGCGAGGATGTGCTATTATCAACGATGACAAACCTATGACTGTGACCACGATGATTAATACAGGTCTTGACCAAAATGACAAAATTGTTTACTGTAACTCGAAGACTTACGCTGAACATGCTTCAGCTCAGGAGCTAGAACGTCGTATTGAATTTCGGAGCATGTAACGTTGTAATGCAAATAAGGCAAAACATCGCTTTATAATTGCATTTTATGTTCTTGTCGGTTTATAGTCGAGAGAAATTATCATTATATAGGTCATCTAACACGGCACACACTTCAGATTATCTACTGTATATGTTTTACTAAGGTTTTTGGAGACTCCAAGTACTGATTTTCTACAAAATGTAGTCGCCGACGGAAGTTTGTCGGATTAAACGCCTTCAACACACGATTAACCACCAAAAGAACGACAGATTTACGTGCACTGACAACCCAGACATTCCGTGCGACAGCTTTCAACTACATATCTATTCATTAACATGTAAAAAGAATAATGTTTTTGTGCTTACCTTACGAAATCTTGTGGGTGCAGCCATGTTTTTAACTGGAGCGGGTACGTTCGATTGACAGGAGCAGTAACGTTAAACTGGAGCAAGAACGTAAAGTCTCTCCAGTGTGATACCAGACGACAAAATTTTAGCCTTGTCCAAACTGAAAGCATTGGCAGACAACAATTTCACAGTGGCTCATATGGTGCAGTTTTTCTTTGATGGGGCAGAAAACATTGTGGGTTAAGGAGAAAATTCTAGTTACCAGCATTTTCTCCTTTTCCCACAATGTGTTCAAAAGTCTTCTTTTCCAGGGTTGTTAAAAGGCGGTATTGTGCGGTAAAGGGCTAACTCTTTACCAAACAATTTAACTCCTTACCAAATGACAAAATTTTGGACTTGTCCAAATTGAAAGCATGTGCAGATGACAAAATAAATGTGAATCAGAATTTGAAATTTAGTTTTGGAGGGGTAGAAGACCAGATTGCATGGTAAGGGTTAATGACCATGAGGAGGAAGGCTTTGAACACATTGTGGGAAAAGGAGAAACTGCTGGTTACCAGCATTTTCTCCAGTTCCCACTATGTTTTCTACCCATTCTTAGTCAGTTTTCTCCATTTGAGCTTCGCGAAAATTGTCGTCTACAAATGCTTTCAATTTGACCATTCTAACCTTTTGTCATTTGGTCAAGAGTTAAACCCAAGTTACCAGCATTTTCTTGTGTTCCCACAATGTTTTCTACCCATTCGTAGTCAATTTTCTCCATTTGAGCCTCATTAAGACTGTCGTCTACAAATAATTTCAATTTGGACCTGTCTAACCTTTTGTCATTTGGTCAAGAGTAAAACCCAAATTAATATTTCTCAAAATCCAATAAAAGTGAAACAGAGCCCACATTTCAGATCCCATTCCTTATTTTCTCTTCTCTTTTTGCCTGAAAATCTTAACCCTTAACCCTTTACCAGACGACAAAATGTTAGCCTTGTCCAAATTGAAAGCATTTGCAGATGACAATTTCAGTGTGGCTTAAATGGTGCAATATTTCTTTGATGGGGTAGAAACCATTGTGGGAAAAGGAGAAAATGCTGGTTACCAGCATTTTCTCCTTTTCCCACGATGTTTTCGAGAGGCCTTTTTCCCAGAGACGTCAAAAGGCGGCATTGTGCGGTAGAGGGTTAAAGCGCCTTTCACGACTATAGTTGCTTTTGTGGCCAGTGTAGATCAAGATCAGGCTGCACAAAACTTGCAGCCTGATCTGTGACCTTCACTGTCTGCTTTGCTGAATCACTATAGACAAAAGCAATCATGAAATTGCAATTATTTGGGTTGTATTTCTTGGATGAAAGTGTCTGGAAGGTTTATTCGGCACTCTAAGGGTTGAATTTATCACTGTCTTATGAAAAAAAAAATCTTTTTTACCATGTCTTGTCATCTTACCGAAAATGATGAAACCAACTTACCAAATGATGAAACCTTTCTTTGTGTCAAGGTTGTCACAGTTCACCACAAACTGAGAACTTTTTTTTTTTGCTTTTGATGATCTTGTCATGTAGCAAAGCAGAGAAATTTGATTGATGATCTTTTGTCAGTTCAATCACAGTGTTGCTAAACATTTAGGTAATTTTTAACCCTTTACCACAAAACCCCATGTTAGAAATGTTTAAGAAACATAGTGGGATAAGGAGGAAATTATGGTAACCATTCTATCAATTACGACACAGGTAAATTGTTGTCTGCAAATGCTTTTAAGTTGAATAAGTCTACATTTTTTGTCAGGTAAAGAGTTAACCCTTTACCACACAATACCGACTTTTAATGACCCTGAGAAAAAAGGCTTTTGAAAACATTGTGGAAAAGGGAGAAAATGCTGGTAATCTGCATTTTCTCCTTTTCCCACAATCAATTTTTTTGAGGCAAAAATGCAAATGCTTTGAATTTGGACAAGTCTTAAATTTTGTTGTTTGGTAAAGAGTTGAACAACATTAAAGTACTAATCAGTGCAAGAAAAGGCCAAAGATTTTGAAAAGTAGAGACAAATGTCTCACTCACCCAGAAAAGTTTGAGACATTTTCAAGAATTTGGGGACAAAATTTAGCAGAACAGTGTAAAAATAGGAAATTGAAATTAATTACCTCATGATCATACTTGTTAAATGCTATGTTCTCATTCACTAGCCAACATGTTGATTTAAATGCAACTAACACGGCTTATTCTTCCTCATTTAAGACTCCTTACAGCTTTCTTAGAATTCCTTTGTAAAGACTCGGTCATGATGGCTGATCTGTGATCGAGGTTCTCTGGATGTCATATTACAGTTGTATTTCTGAAGCTGGAGTTTTTTTTCTCGTAAATGCATTCTTTCTGCTGTGTTTTTTACACAGATCACAACTCATAAAATTGCCATAGCAATCATATTCCAACCAAGAATATTCTTGTAACCACTTGACTTGGAATTATAGCACAGGAATTTTCTTACTATCATTCGATTATGTTGATTGAATGGGAGGGGTACTGGGCATCTGAACATGATTGGACTTTGGGCTCTCATTGTTTGCTTGCTTTGACTGACCAAAGAAACTTAGGATGGTGTTATAACCTGATATTAGTATTCTGGTATGTAGCTTTTCTTCTGTGGTGACAAAGACATTTTCCAACTAATATTACACAAGACACTGTGTTATGACAATAAACAGAGCTCCAAATAAAAGGGAGTGATGGTATTCTAAATCCATTATTTCTCTTCCGAATCCTATGTTGTGGGTACTCATTAGAATCATCTTGATGAGACAATTCTAATGAGTACCCATAACATAGGGTTTAGTGGAGAATAATTAATATTTTCAGTTTCAAAATCAAAATCACTCTCTCTGTCTGGAGCTCTGAATGAAGTACATGATAAATACTTAGCTGATTTTGTTGGCCTGCGTCTAATGGAATTTTACTTTGCATACACGCACCTTTGGCACCTGTGAAAAATACTGCAGTAATAGTTCCATGGCCAATTCCGCGAATTTTGACTTGTGGCAGGAATCACTTTCTACCAGTTTTCACTGAGACATTCTGAAGTTTTTAGTGAGAAATTCGCAAATACGCGGCCTTGGCAGAACACTGAAAGGATTATCGCCTATCAGTTTCATCTTCTATGCTATGCATTTGCTAAGCGCCCTTGAGTATTGATTAAGGGTTGTAATGTTCATATTATTGGTGCCATAAATGTGCCCACAAATAAGCCTTCAGGGGCCCTCCAAATCAACATGTCCACATTTCTTATCAATGGCAATTTACTATTCATTTATTTGAGTGCATCAGTACCAGGAAGTAGACCAGAAGCCTCACAGTGCATACAGGTAGTATACAGCATATTACAGCTATGCCCAAAAATATAACTACCTGCAAATAACACTTTTCAGCAATATGCAAAACAATGAGCAAAAGAAGGGCAAAGTCTGGCATGGTTAATAGATCTTTCATGTTAGAATCCTAAAATTTGACCCTCTGGCAGTCTTCTGTTCACACTTTAGGAAACAATGTCATATTTTGACATGTCTACAGAGGAAACCTTTTAGAAAACATAGTTAGAAAAGAAAACAGAAAACAAAAATGCTTGTAACCAGCATTTTGCCCTTTTCTAAAAATGTTTTCTGCCCTTTCAGCAACAAATTCCAGAATTAGAGCAACATCAAATTTATCATCTGCAGATACTTTCTATTTGGACAAGTCTGTAGTTTTGTCGCTGGTAAAACACTTGGCAGCTTGTGTATCTGAGAAATTTAACCCTTAACCCTTTATCACACAAACCTGACCTTTGGTGACGTTGAGGAAGGAGCCTTTTGAAAACATTGTGGGAAAAGGAGAAAATGCTGGTTACCAACATTTTCTCCTTTTCCCATAATGTTTTCTATCCTATCAGAGAACTTTAAGTTCAATTGTATTAATGTTAAATTTGTCTTCTGCAAATGTTTTTAATTTGGAAGAATCTATCATTTGTTGTGTGCGAGAGGGTTAAAGCCCTGGAACTGACTTAAGTTGTTTTTGCAGACACAGAACATGCAATCTGATCTTAGATCTACTCTGTCTGCTACTATATACATATTCTTATGAAAAACAACTTGGAAACAGCAGTAATTCTGACAATTTTTAGCTCCACTGGCCGAAGGCCAGCGGGCTTATGTCATGGCCCGGTGTCCGTCGTGCGTCCGTCCGTCCGTGCGTTAACTTTTATTTCAAACATCTTCTCTGAAACTACCCATCCAATTTTCATGAAACTTCACAGAAATGATCCTGCCATGGTCCTCTTCAGAAATTCTTGAAAGAATTTGATTCCTTCAAAAACTCTGGTTGCCATGGCAACAAAACTGAAAAATATTGGAAATTTTTAAAAATCTTCTTGTCTGAAACCGTAAGGCATAGGGCTACCAAATTTGGCATGTAGCTTTATGTAGTAGACCTCTATCAAGTTTCTTCAAATTATAGCCCTGGGGTCAAAATTGGCTCTGCCCCAGGGGTCACAAGCTTTACATAGGCTTATATAGAGAAAACTTTAAAAATCTTCCTGTACCTAGCCATAAGGCTTAGAGCTACCAAATTTTGCATGTAGCTATATCTAGTGGGCCTCTACAAAGCAGGCCAAAATTTTAGCCCTGGGGTCAAAATTGGCCCCACCACAGGGGTCACAAGTTTTACACGGGCTTACATAGTGACAACTTAAGAAATCTTCCTGTTTTAATTTTTTTTTTTTTGAAATTAGCCTTGCATCAGGGGTCTTATGTTTTACAGAGGCTTCATATGGACAAAACTTGAAAATCACCTTATTTATAACCATACTGCGTAGACTTGTATTATTTTGACACGTGGCTTTATCTTGTGGACCTCTACCAGGGTTCAAGTAATTATAGCTTTGGGATCAAAAATGGCTTTGCCCTGCGGGTCTTAACTTTCACATGGTCTTTTACAGAGAAAACTTTGTAAGTCTTCATTTTGAAACCATTTGGCTCAGAATTGAAATGTTTAGTATTTATGGGTTATATTTATAAGCCAGTGGAGCGATACAGGGCCATCATGGCCCTCTTGTTCATGTTAAAAAGATCCACATCATTAATTCAGCGCTTTAACCCTATACTGCACGATGCCGACTTTTAACGACCTTGAGAAAGAAGACTTTAGAAAACATTGCGGGAAAAGGAGAAAATGCTGGTTACCATTTTCTCCTTTTCCCACAGTGTTTTCTTTCCAAAGAAAGACAAATTTTACGTTTTGAATAACATTTAATTTGTTGTCTGCAAATGCTTTCACTTTGGACAAGGCAAAAATTTTGTTAGCTGGTTAAGAGTTAGAGATTAATGTCTTCTGCTGTGAGAGCCTATGAGGGAATGTTTCAGCATTAACTCTGTACCAAACGACGAAATTTTAGGCTTCTCTATATTGATAGAATTTGCAGGCGACAATTAAAGTGTGTTTCAAATGTTCAGATATGTCATTGTCTTGATAGAAAACATTGTGGAAAAAGGAGAAAATGCTGCTCAGCAGCATTTTCTCCTTTTCCCACAATGTTTTCAAAAGTGTTCTACTTAAGGGTGGTTAGAACACATGATTGTATGGTAAAAGGTTGAAAAGAATGCCCTCAGCTTCTCACAGCCTAATGAAAGGATGAAAGAATAATGGACTGGTTTTATGAATGAAGCTGCCCCAGCCAATAGAATATTATTTTCAAGACAAATTGAAATCTCTTGTTTGACATTACGTAAATATTTTGACTCTACAAAATACTATTAGAGGGAGACTTGTAAATAGCCGATCAGGTTGATTTTGTAACCACTTTCATAACAGGAAGAATATTTTGAGATGGAAATGTTTACATAAACTCTAATTTGAAAGAAACTGCAGACAATAAATTAACATGAAACTGTATTAAATGACAGATGTCTGGCAGAGAACAGAAAGCATTGTGGAAAACTAAGAAAATGTTGGTAACCAGCATTCTCTTCTTTACCTACAATGTTTTCAAAAGCCTTCTTCAGGGTCGTTAAAACGTGTGATTGTGTGGTAAAGGATTAAACTTTTACCACATAATCCCTAGTTTTAACAACCCTGAGGAGAACTTTTATGAAAACATTGTGGGAAAAGGAGTAATTGCTAGCTAGCACTGCACAGCAGCATTTTCTCCTTTTTCCACAGTGTCTTCTGTCCAATCTAAGAGAAATTCCATCATTTGAGCCACATTCAAAGTGTTGTTTACAAATGCTTCCAATTTGGACAATCCTACAATTTTGATGTTTGCTAAAGAGTTAAATGTGGCTCATCTGAAGGGATTTTTCTTTGAGAGGGTGGAAAACATTGTGGAAAATGTTTGCAAAAGCCCTTTTTCTCAAGTTCAATAAAACCTGTGCTCCAGTGATTAAAGGTTAAGCCAGTGAAAATCTCGAGCAAACAGTGTAGATCAAGATCAGACTATGCAGAACAATGCAATCTGCTTTTTAACTCTTTGCCACAAAATCCCGACTTTTAATGACCCTGAGGAAGACACCTTTTGAAAACATTGTGGGAAAAGGAGAAAATACTGGTAACCAGCATTTTCTCCATTTCCCACAATGTTTTCTATCTTTTCAATGACAAATACTATCATTTGAAAAACATTTGAACTTTTGTCTATTCATTTGTTTAATAATGATGAGTCTATAATTTTGCTGTGAGGTAAAGAGTTAATCTGTGCTGTACCATATTTGCAAGTTGTTCTGACCAAACAGCCTGGAAATGACACTGTATCTGGGTCCATAATTCACCAGCCATTTGTAAGAACATTTTTGGTCTAATTATAGGTTTAGAAAGTAACACAACTTCTGATTGGCGAAATTATTTGGTTTAGCCAATCAGAAGCTGTGTTACTTTTAAATTTAGAAAATTCTTGAGAATAAGATCAAGAAAGTTCGTACGAATTGTTGGTGAATATGGAACCTGGTCTCTTCATTTCTTAAAGACAGAACATTGGAGATACAGAATCAGATTACAAATTCTGTGGAGTCTGATCTATATCCGCTTTATCCAATTAGGTTCTGTAAAGCATGGTACCCATTTACCAGACGAAAAATTTTAGACTTGTCTAGATTAAAAGCAGTTCCAGACTACAAATTAAATGTGACTTAACTCTTTACCACATTACAAAATTTTAAACCCGTCCAAATTGAAAGCATTTGCAGACGACAATTTCAATGTGGCTCAAATAATGTGATATTTCTTTGATAGGGTAGAAAACATTGTGGGAAAAGGAGAAACGCTGATTAATGTTTTCAGAAGGCCTTTTCCTAAGGGTTGTTAAAAGTCGGCATTGTATGTTAAAGGGTTAAATGATAGAACTTGTTTCTGAAAGAGTTGAAAACATGGTGGTAAAAGAGAAAATGCTGGCTACCAGCATTTTCACCTTTTCCCACAATGTTTTAAGTCATTTTTCTCATGGTCTTTTAAATTTGGGATTGTTTGATAAAGACCTAGAGCTGTTAAGTTTATCAGTACTGTACAATGTTAACCCTTTACCACATAATGCCGACTTTAAACGACCCTGGGAAAGAAACCTTTAGAAAACATAGTGGGAAAAGGAGAAAATGCTGGTAACCATCATTCTCTCCTATTCCCATAATGTTTTCTACCCTATCAAAGAAAAATTGCACCATTTGAGCCACATTGAAATTGTCGTATTCAATTGCTTTCGATTTGGACAAGGCTTAATTTTTGTCTTCTAGTAAAGGGTTAAAATGCTGTACGTGCATTTTGAACAGAAAGTATGTTATCACATTCATCAAACTTTGCACCATTTAGCAGATAGGCCTGCCCTTTTTTGAACTTCCATAAACTAGATTAGATGAGCCATAAGTGAAATATTTTATGGACCGAATTCTGAACCAACATGAACTATTGGCTGTTTCACCCTTTACCACACAGTCCAGAGTTTTAAAACAACCCTGAGGAAGAAGCCATTTGAAAACATATTGGAAAAGGGAGAAAATGCTAGTTACCAGTATTTTTTTCCTTTTCCCATGAGGTTTCCTACCCTTCCCAAAAATAATATCAATTTTTCAGTCATGTGTATTATGTCATATGCAAATGCTTTCAGTTCGGACTTGTGTAAGATTTTGTTGTTATAGAGTTTAAGTTAATTTTTTGTCTAGATTTGACATGTCTTAACCCTTTACCACACAATTTCGACTTTTAACAACTTTAAAGAAAAATTCTTATGAAATCATTGTGGGAAAAGGAGAAAATACTGATAGCCAGCATTTTCTCCTTTTCCCACAATGTTTTTTACCCTTCCCAAAACAATTTTCAATTTTTGAGCCACATTGGATTTGTCGTCTGCAAATGCTTTAAATTTGAAGCAGTCTGAAATTTTGTTGTTTGGTAAAGAGTTAAGTGCCCCATACACGTTCAAACTTTCCTATCAATAATATTGGCCTCAATAATATTGACAGTTTGACGTTTGCCCAACACGCACAACATATATTGTGCAATATTTAGTTACGATGGACAGATTAATGGCACTGGCTCTAGAAAAAGCAAAAGAAGAAACGAAAATGGGCGAAAAATTGGCTCCAGCAGAGGACTAAATTTGGCCAAACAGCTCATAGGCCATATCTTTTTTAGCTCACCTGAGCAACAAGTGCACAAGGTGAGCTTTTGTTATCGTGCCAAGTCCATCGTACGCCGTGCGTCGTCCGTCGCCAAGGCATCAACAATTACATTGTGTGCACTCTAGAGGCCACATTTTCATGTCAGGTCAAAAAGGTCACTGGGAGAATTCTTAGAAAAAACTTGTGTGTAGTCCAGAAACCACATTTTCTGTCTGATAATCATGAAACTTGGTAAGAATGTCAGCACTGACCATATCTCCAACAAGTTTGAAATTGGGTCACAACCAGGATGTGTTCAACTATCAATCCTAGATGACTCCTCAGGTGAGCGCTTCAGGGCCAGTGACTCTCTTGTTATTTCGATCACTGTAATCCTTGCTTTTCACCTTCCAAAGGGCTGGAAGGCTGCAGTACACCTCTATTAGCTCAAGAATTTTTTTTCTCTTCCTTGGATTGGGCTATGACCATGCTCTCTCTCGGACGTCGAATCAATAACTGAAGTTTGCACAAAAATATTGATGGGATGCCACACACGCTAAAATTGTTTAATGGTTTGCGCAAAAAATATCTACTGGAAACAGCTCCGTCAATATATTGACATCAATACTTTTAGGTCCTCAATTTCGCCGATACATGATCAGAAAAGCGTCAAATAATCTGATGTCAATACTTTTGATGGAAAAGTTTGAGCGTTTATGGGCTGCTTTAAGTTTTATTGTCTAGTAAAGAGTAAGTCAATGAGTAGCTGATGCAGGAACTGATGCTGTTGAAAATTAATAAAATCACAGCTCATTGATTACTTTTAGTTTTCAATATCCTGTTTCAGATTTAGTTTTAATCCTTTACCACACAATCCCTACTTATAATGACCCTGACGAAGAAGCCTTTTGAAAACATTGTGGGAAAAGGAGAAAATGCTGGTGACCAGCATTTTCTCCTTTTCCCACAATGTTTTCTACCCTATCAAAGACAAATTGCATTATTTGAGTCAAACTGAAATTGCCATCTGCAAATGCTTCCAATTTGGACAGGTCTAAAATTTTGTCGTGTGGTAAAGAGTTAACCCTTTACCAAATGACAGTATTTTAGACTGTTCAAAATTTAAAGCATCACAGATAGAAAACAGTTATAAAAATTGAATTTTTCTGGGAAAGGTTGGAAAACATTGTGAGAAAAGGAAAAACGCTGGTTACCAGGATTTTCTTCTTTTCTCACATTGTTTTTAATAGCCTTTTTCAGCAGGGTTGTTTAAACACAGAATGGTTTGGTAAAGTGTAAACCCTTTACCTCCAAAATAAATCTGTATCAGACAACTTCAAAAACATGTTTGCTAAGTTTTTATCAGACCAGACGACAATATTTTAGCCTTGTCGAAATTGAATGGATGTGCAGACGACAAAGTAAGCATAATGCAGAAACTGAAATTGGTCTTTATGTAAGGGACCAAGCATTATTAACTAGCACATTGTGAAGTACCTCATGGGAGGAATGTTTGAAAGCAAACAAATTGTCTCTTTTTATTTATTAACTGCAAATATTGAGGAAATAGCAGCAATTTATTTATCAAAAAGAAAACAATTTTTCCTTTTTGCCAATTTTTTTCTCAAATTCAAGGGTTCTGTACTATGGTGAAAGAAGTCATGTTTGTATGTATTGATTACTCCCATTATGAGTCTTCAGTTTTGTTCAGGCACATTATTTGGTTACATTATGGCGATGAATAATGAATTTAATATGTGGTTCTTATTTAATGAATATGAAAAAAATAATCCAGAGTTTTGAACTGTTTGCCACATAAACCCTGGATTTTTTCAGATATCTTAACATGCAGTCTGATCTTGGAATAACATCATCTGCTACTTCATTCTAAATTCACCTTATGTTTTCTCAATTTGAAGTCGAATTATATTGCTGTATTTCCAACAGACTGAATGTTATCAAGTGAAAAACTTTAACTCTTTATCAAGCAATCCCAAGTTTTAACGACCCTGAGGAAATGGCCTTAAGAAAACTAGAAAAGGAGAAAATGCTGGTAACCAGCATTTTCTCCTTTTCCCAAGAGGTTTTCTACACTTAAACAGACAATTACCATCACGTCAGCTAAATTTAATATGTCGTCTGCAGATGCATTCGTTTCGGACCAGTCTTAAATTTTGTGTTTTTGTAAAGAGTTAAATACTAGAGTATTTGTACAATGCATCTGTCATAACACTTTACCACGCAATCCCGACTTTTAACGAAGCTTGGCTTAACGGTATTTCTTCCCAAGAATTGATAATAGTCATTGTTACGTTTGTCTCTCACCCTTGATCATTGTTTTTTTTCTATGGTTATGAATAAAAGCAACCAGGGGCTTTGGAAGAGTATTGTAAGAAATTCTAAGATGGCATGGGAAGGAACATTTTTGAAAGAAGAAAATTATTAGCCCGATCCATCATTATACAATGTATGCAGTTTTCGCTTAACTTTTTACCACACAATCCCGACTCTTAACGACCCTAGAAAAGAAGCCTTTTGAAAACATTGTGAGAAAAGGAGAAAATGCTGGTAACCAGCATTTTCTCCTTTTCTCACAATGTTTTCTACCGTTCCCAACACAAGTTTCAATTTTTGAGTCACATTCATGTTGTCGTCTGCAAATGCTTTCAATTTGGACAAGTCTAAAATTTTGTTGTTTGGTAAAGATTAAACATTTTAGACTAGTCCATATTGAAAGCATTTACAGATGCCACTATAAATATGACTCAAAAATCAAAATTTGTTTTGGGAAGGATCGAAAACATTGTGGAAATAGGAGAAAATGCTGGTTCCCAGCATTTTCTCCTTTTCCCACAATGTTTTCTAAAGCTTTCTTTCTCAGGGTTGTTAAAAGTTGGGATTGTGTGGTAAAGTGTTAAAGGTAATAATTTTTACCCTTGTATTTTAGAACAAGGATCTACATATAATTATGTAACATATATAAAGCGAAAAACAAATGAGCCATGCTCTGAAAAAAGAGGGCTTAATGCATCTGCGAAAAGTATCAACCCAGGTCGGCCTGCGCAATCAGCGCAGGCTGACCTGGGCCAAAACTTTTCGTTATTGGTCAATTTTCTGTTTGTCCAAGGACCAGTTGACCTTATGATTGAGTCGGTTATTACAAAAATTTGCTAAAATGGATCCATAATTACGTAATGACATGCTTGGTATCATGCATTACAGAGATGCATCAAGCTCCCTTTTGCCAGAGCATGGTTCTAATATGTTGTTCAACCCTTTACCACAAAAGCCCTAGTTTTAACAACACCAAGTAACTTCAAGTAGTTTTGATTGATTGATTGAATGATGTTTTACACTGCTGTCAACATTATTTAGTTATCTCATGAGTAGTTGGTATTTTACCAATTAGCCGACATCCGTTTCATTCCGTTTCATTCCATTTCATTCCAAAATGTCCTCAAACCGGTCCTCATGCCCAACGACCTTATGAACTCAACGACCTTATGAACTCAACGACCTTATGAACTCAACGACCTTATGAACTCAGTGACTGATGAACTCAACGACCTTATGAACTCAACGACCTTATGAACTCAACGACCTTATGAACTCAACGAACTCAGCAAACTCAGCGAACTCAGCGAACTCAACGAACTCAGCGAACTCAGCGAACTCAACGACCTCAACGAACTGATTGCCTGACGAACTGATTACCTGACGAACTCAACGAACTCAACGAACTCAGCGAACTCAACGAACTCAGCGAACTCAACGAACTCGACGAACTGATTACCTGACGAACTCAACGAACTCAACGAACTCAGCGAACTCAGCGAACTCGGCGAACTCAACGACCTCAACGAACTGATTGCCTTACGAACTCGACGAACTCAACGAACTCGGCGAACTCAACGACCTTATGAACTCAACAACCTTACGAACTAGTTGCCAGCTTAAGATTTTTTTAAAAAAAAATTTTTCATGTAACATCCTCATGAAATCACTTCTCTTGACACGCCGTTCTAATCCCACTTCCTCTCTCACCAAACTTTCAGTGTCTCTCTCAGGAATGCTGCCTAATGTCTGATGAACTAGTTGACAGCTTAAGATTTTAATAAAAAAAAAAATTTTTTTTTTAATTTTTAATTTTCATCATCAGCCGGACAAACTCATATATCAGTTAATCATCGCTTAACCCCCCATCAACCAACGCGTCACGCAATGACAAACCGGTTTATGAACTAGCGAGTGAAAAAATTAAGTTAAATAAAAAAATTAATAAAAAAATTATTAATTTTTTATTTGTTTTATGATTATGGATAATTACCAAACAAAAGTTTCAACACACACTTTTATTGCATACACAAATTTAAAGGACTTAAATTTAATGCAATTATTTAATGAAGTGGAAATTTTAGATCCTTTAGTTCATTTGAGATATAGATGCAACGAAAAAGGTCATAAAAAGAATCAAAAAAGCAACAAGACACAAAAACAAAAAAACTTTTTAAACTGTATTTCTTTTTCTTTCGTTTATGACAACAAAAGCTTAAACCTTAAATTGTTTAAAAACGGAGTTATACAAATAACTGGTTGTAAATCTTTAGAAGATTGTAAAACAGCATTGATTTTTATTTGGCATATAATTAGTGATCATCATGTGGATGATTTTAAAATTTACCTTGTGTCTGTTATGAGAAATATATATATTAAGCTTGGGATTAATATAGATAGAGAAAAACTAAGCAAAATAATTTTATCTAAAATTAATGGTGTAATATGTCCTTGTATAGGCGGATTTGTAGGAAAACAATTTTTATTCCCAATTGAAACAATAAAAGATATGCCTGTTTATAAATTTACCATAAAAAGAGATGAAGAAAACAGAAAGTTTTTATCAGAAGAAAATGAAATTACATATGAACATTTCATTTCTATTTTTAGTAGTTTAAATATTGACATACATAACAAACTATCTATTGAAAACACAACAAAGAAAAAAATAACAATTTCAGT
The DNA here is from genome assembly GCA_945859785.2 of Tridacna gigas. NCBI lineage: Eukaryota > Metazoa > Mollusca > Bivalvia > Cardiida > Cardiidae > Tridacna > Tridacna gigas. Next base: position 14,573,285 of record OX244029.2, on the reverse strand, counting down.
TTTTCATTCAGGAGGAGTTCTGTGTTCAGGTATACATGAAAAATACCAAACTGAAGTAGTTGAGATGTTTTTACAACTAATAAATAATGCTAAAGAGGAAATAATAATAAAAAGCAAAAAAGTATGTTCATTAAAAGATTACTTAATTCCTAAAAATTGAATTTAAAGTAAAAGATCGTGCAGAGATAGTAGGTAAGATGACAAGCTTACAAGATAAAATAAAAAGGTATCCACCCCCAATAAAATATCCGGTTTCATTTTATCCAACAAATTTTATACCATATTCATTAACATGTATACAACGTCCTGTTAATGATTTTAATATTAATTTATATTATGATTTAGAAAAAGCTATTACTTTTAAAGAAAAATATAAAAAATTAAAAAACGGAGTAAATTATAATACAGGGAGAAAAGTACAATATGGAAAAGAAACTTATATTAAACTTTTACAAAAATTAAAGAATCATGTTCTTTTACTTAACACAAAAGAAAAATATAGAGATACTTTAACAAAAGAAGATTTAGAGACAATTGAAAAGATAAATGAAGAAGTAAACAACATTAATAACTTAATATTAGATTATAATGAAAGAAGAAGTAAGCTATGTAAGAAAATGGATGAATTAACAAATTGGAGAGAATATACAATTTTCGAAAATAAAAAATACGGTCTTTTTAATGAAAGTTATAACAATCTTCATCATGAAAATAATTGTTTAGGTAGATTTAAAAGAAAACTAAATGAAAACGTATCAGTTTGTGATTTCATAAGTTATATTATGGGAAGAAATATTGATGAAAATTATGTTTTAGAATGTATAACATGCGGTAAAATTAAAAATTTATAATTTTTATTTGTTTTTAACACAAATAAAAATTTATTTTTTGTATTCCTCTATTCTATGATGCCCCCAAGCAAGTGTATGAATTCCATCTGATAGAATAAACCTTTTATCATCATTTGCGCTTAATGCTATTTTATTAATTTCTTCCGTATAAATTTGATGCTTATAACTTCTTAAATTTGTCATTGTTCTATGCTGTATATTATTTTTTTCTAAACAATCTAAATAATCCTGATGCGTTATAGTTTTCTTAATTATATTTTTCTTAATCCCCTTACATTTTCTATTTTCCACCTCATTATCCATTTTAATACTGTACATTTTCGATCTTAATCCAATATATTCTTCTATTTCCTTTCCATTTGTTTCATCCTTAAACATACCAATCACCTTTTTATTTACACCAACTGGAATGCCAGAAGGATGTCCCTCTTTTGGATAGTCACTTGTATCAAACTTTTCTTTAACATCATCTGAAATATCTTTATAAAAATCTTCTGTTTTAATTTCATACAATAAACTATCAGTATCAGTAAGTCCTAAAGTTGCTCTATCTCCATATTTTGCTTTAATATAGTTATAGTGAAAATCATACATCAATGTTTTACTTAACTCAAGAATGGAAAACCCTAAATATATTGGCTTGTCAAATGTTATTTGTGTTTTTCCCATATGAATGCTTATCAAATTTTCATCAAATATTACTAAATGCTTAAAGTTTGGCTTGTTCACAAATTTTCTTGCTGTTTTTCTACTTCTGACAAGCTTAACATTTACCCTTTTTCTTATATTTTCCATAGTTTTACCAAACACTGAATTATTCATTAACTTATAAAAATCTTTTTCAAAATCATTTTTTTGCTTCTGTTCTTAGTTGTGTGTTTAAATCTATGTATTGTTTTAACCATTCACTTTCTTTAAACTTAATCCCTCTATGTATCTTCTTCAATTTTAAACCAAGACTTAAACATTGTTTTAAACTTTTATAATGTATAACATATTTCTTTTTATCATGTAAATTTGGTACTAGCTTTTTAACCTTATTTACTTTTATTCTCTCTGCAGCAAGAGGAAGCTCATTAAAATAATCATGTAGTTCTTTAGGCACATCTAAATCAACTTCTAAAAAACATGGATGACAATCCCAGTTGTTTAATTCCTTTTCCGTCATCCATTTAAATCCACCTGTTGGAAGCTTCTGACTCATTGCCCAACCATACAAGTTATTAGCATCTAAATATTTACAAAATACTGAGGACATATTCGAATTGTACTTTTCATCTAAATATTTATTATTAGCTTTTATACGCCTTTTAACAATCATTGAAATTCCACCACGAATCCCCCTTTCAACAAATTGGATTTTATTTTCATCTCTAAACAGTTTTAACTTAACACCAGTTAACTTTAATGCTGCATCCCAAGCTAAACCAGGTGCAGTAAAATACCAAGCGGGGTCTAATTTATAAACGTTAAAACAAACTTCTCTAAAACTTTCAAACACATCAGCTAAAAGAAGAACATCCGTTTTTAAATATAAATCATGATATTCACCAAGAGTTTTAATTTTAAATGTTTTCCATACTTTTTTTGCATGTTCATAATCTTCTTCCGTAATTCCTTCCCCTGCAAGTTTCGAATAAAATGCTTCTATAGGTGGTAATTGTGTTTCATTAAGTCTTTCTAATGAATCAATATATTCATATGGATAAACACCCTTTCTACGAAGAAGCTTAAACTCTTCTTCTTTTGGAAATTCGCTTTTTAAGTTTTTGAATTGATAATCTTTTAAATTTTCTGCTAGTTTTGCTAAACTGCTACCCATAAATTTAAAACTATCTATAAACCTAATATCCTTATAAATATCTTTATTTTTATACTTACCTACTAAAGTCTTTTTTGTAAAGCTTATATATTTTTCCTCATTATTTGGAATTACATTAATTTCCCCCTCACTAACACCAAGATTTTTAACAAACAAATGACTATCATATCCAGACAAATTATGATAGATAACAGAAAGAAAGTTTGGTTTACGAAACTTAAGATTACATTTATTATGTGCGGCTCCTCTATATATACCACTAAAATGACAGTGGTCTCTTACTTTTTTCCATCTATCTTTTTCCTTTTTTTCTTCTTTTTCTTCATCTTCTTCTTCATCTTCTTCCACTCCATCTTCTTCATCGCTTTCCTCTTCTTCATCCCTTTTTTCTTCCTCCCCAAACTTTATATTACAAAGATAACAAGTATCTGCCTTATTAAATTTTTCTGCATCCTCTTTAGTAAGTATCATTTTCTTTTTTGGTAATTTAAAAATCTCTTTAGTTAGATTTTCTATTTCTTCCACAAGCTTTTCCTCCACTTTTTCTCCACGATATAGTAACAATCTAGACTTAAAAACATTTTCATTAAAACTTTTTAAAAAGAAAGCATAACCCGTTGGAATATGTATATGAGTTTTTGTTGTTGAACTTTTACTTGGATTTGGTTTTGCATGTTGTATTGGTACAAGCATCGTTTCAATATCACCATAAGCAACAAAAGGAAGCTTTTGTGTTTTAACCCAGTTTTTAAACATTACGGTACATCGGTTTTTTGGCGGCATTTTAATTCTTACAGCATCTTCTTCATAGCAAAACACCTTATGATCTTTTAAAACTCTTTCACTCGTAAAATGCCCTAAACAACTCCAACAAAAAGAAAGTTTATGTCCATCTTTAGATATTTTTGATGCTAATAGCGTACTCGGATCTTTTACCCAAACATAATGACTATTTTCATCTTCATCTTTTATTAACAAAAGAATTACTAAATGTTTTCTATCAAAAGTTTCTTTTCTTTGCCTTCTAAGAGGATATAATCCATCTTTCTCATCATAACCTATAACAACAATAGAAAAATCTGGATTTTGATTTTCAAATTTATTAATATCACATAACTTAACAGGACATTCTATTCCTTTCATATTTAATTCTTTGATTTGTTCTTTTAATTTTTTATCAACTCTTTCTGGGTGTTCTTTTTTTGGATAAACTACCCTCATACAACAGTATAGAAAACAATAATGATCATCTTCATTTTTAATATTAACAAGCCCATTTCTGTTATTTGCTCTTTTTAATCCTGATGGTAAAGGTAACCATGAACCAGCTTGTCCTTCCCATACTTGCATATTTTCAACAACATGCAATGTTAAGCTTTTAACACTCTCAAAATCCCAACCACTTCCTTCCATTAAAAAATTTTCGAAACTTTCCATAATTCGTTCTATCATATCATTATAAATGCTATTTACATTAGTTTCCCTTGTTATAATTTCATGTCTTGAAGAAAATTTAAAATAAATATATTCTTTAGTAATATCACCTTGTTTTAGCCTTGAAAATAAACATACTAGTTCTAACTTTACCTTTGTATTTCTATTATTTCTTAAAAAATTAGTAATGCTTCTCCTACATAATTCTAAAAAATCATTTGCTCCCCATCCTGGTATTCCATCTATAACATACTGTGTTGCAAATTCTCTTAATGCAGATGCTTCTCGTCTTAATACAAGGTTTGGCATTTCTCTTCTTCGTCTTTCTTCTACATTTTCTCTTCTTCTTCTTCTTTGTCTTTCTCTTCTTCTTTGTCTTTCTTCTTCATTTTCTCTTCTTGGCAAGTCTTCTTCTACATTTTCTCTTCTTGGCAAGTCTTCTTCTACATTTTCTAAAACCTCATTTATAACTTGTGGAATTTGCTCTTCCTCAACATTACCTGTAATCCAATTAGTAAAATTAGACACTCTTCTTCTAACACTCTGAGGAATTACTGTTGAAGCAACCCTTTGAGCACCACTATATAAATTAGATGCAATCGTTTGACTAGCATCTACCAATCTATTGATAAATCTTCTTGAAAAAGAATTCATCGCTATAATTTTTAAATATGAAATTCTTTTCTTAAGTCAAATTTTATTATTTTTTCATAAATAATAAAATTAGAGAATATCGATTCTATATTTATTATTCCATACTCTACCATTCCAGTTTTCAATCGTTTGTGGACATTTATTAATAAACTTACCAGCCTTATAAATTGATGGAAACTCTTTTACCTCTTCTGTTTCAACATCCTTTAAGGTAACTCTCCTCGGATTTATAGCTATATCCTTTAATCTTTCATAATTTGGAATTTTTTTTAAAAATTTTTTTTCATCCTCTTCTGGATATAAACCATGCTCTTTTAACACATCAATGTACTTTTTCTTGTTCCAATAGGAATACCACTTAATATTGTTATCTGTTAATATTTTCTTAAAATCAGCAACCTTTTTCATATTTTATTTAAGTAAATATTTACTTAATACACTACACTCATCTTATTCCCATCGCTCTGGAAGTTGATTAGTCTATCACTAATTAAAACAGAATAAGCTACAGCATATGGCGGCGGATTTGCCGCAAATACTGCTTTAACGTGAATATCAGTAACAGAATACTTAAGTCTTTCACTTTGTTTACTTAAATCAAACACAAACAAAGGATAAAGGGTTTTGTAATCTGAAGGAGTAATATTAGGGTTTGATACTAATTCATCCATGTTAAAAAACTTTTTTCTAAATGAAGCAGCTTCACTATATATTCTACTAATTTGATTAGCATTAAAATTTATATTATAATCATATGCCGGATATTTTTTTGAACCTAACATTACATAAATATTATTAACTCTTAAGTTGTCAAATATAGCTGGGTTTTGTTCCTGGTCTTCATTTCTTCCATTTTGAAAACCAATAATTAAAAACCTTGGTACTTCAGGTGAAGATTTAGATGCTAACCTCCAAGTAAAATTGGATGATTGTGGAACAGAAATATTATCACTTTGTATCATTCTATATCCAACAGGAAATTTTTCTTTCTTCTCAATAAATTTAAAAAGTTCCATCTTATGACTATCTTCCGGTGTTACATGCGGCATAAACCAAGATACCTTCAGTAAATTAACTCTACCAGCATCTGTACCACCAGCTCTAAAAATTGCTTCATCATCACTATCTCTTGTTAAGGTTAAAGTTTGTTTCATACCATATAAAATTTTGGTATAATCTTCACAAAAACCAAATATATGTTTTAATGGTATCCTAAAACTAAATGTTCCAACCGGATTTGAGCTAAAAATATAATCTCTTCTTATCTTAAAACCTATATTATTTGCAGCATCAGCTGTTCCAGTAGTATCTTTATACCACAGTTGGTTTAACCCTTGTGATTTAGAAAAGTCATCTGGGTATTTTAACAACCCAAGCATTGTTGTAGACGTACCAGGGTAAATATTGTATTCTATCTCTTGTCCACTAAGTTGATATCTGATAGCTTTAAACAAATACATTATTCCATTATTTATTAAGGTAACTGCATTGGCGGCTCCATAAACAGTCCCATCATTTTTTACTAATTCACCTACAACTTCTAAATATGATTCTGAAGGATGATAAAAAATATCTTGTGTTTCAATATCAATCCTAATATTTCCTCCATTATTGTTAAGATTAGTCCCTGTAATAGGCAGATATTCATAATATTCATATTCATCAATACTATCATCTTTAAAAATTGGTGCTTTAATATTTAAAATATCCATTTTATTATATACAATTATAATTTTTAAGTCAAATTATAATTGTTTAATTAATTTACCCATAGTTGAGGGAATGACTTGTTTTCATCATCTATATACACACCCTTAAGTTTAATATTCTTAATTTTTTCTACAGAAAAGTTTTTTTTCATTTTTGGATAAATTCTATTTCCGTAAAGAATGGTTACCTTAGGCATATTATTTTTTTCTAAATATTGATTTACATCTCCTTCAAATTCATTAATGATATCAACTTTTTCTGGTGACAATTTTAAAACGGCTTTATCATAACCATATTTTGTATCACTGCTATCTAATACTTCACAATCTTCATCAAGTTTAAAATTTGCATAAAGGATACTAACCCTTTTTGTATTGTATTTTTCATAATGTGTTAAATTAAATTTTAGATTCGTCATTCTTTTTTATTTAATGTAATATTTTACTTAACTTAAATTTATAATACTTTAACTCCACCACCCTTACTATTTAATTTCTTAACTAAATCTTGTATAGCAATGGCACTACCATCTATTAAGGCATTAATATTTTGTGTTGCAGGTTGAGTTGTAGTAGTAGGCTTTGGTGTATATTTTTCTATAATCTTTTTAGATTTTGGTGTTAAAGCCTTTTGTACTAACTTTTTACCTGCATCAACTGCGGCACTCTTTCCAACCTCTAATGCTTTCTTTGCTCCTTCCTTAGCCACACTTTTACCAACATCAACTGCTGAAGATGCAATTTGTTTAGCTGCACTGCTTGTAAAGAGTTTTGTAAGAAAATTAACAAAACTATCAAACATTCCTGCTCCGCCGTATGCATAATTTCTTTTAAATCCTCTCTTTTGTGATGAAATCATTTTTATAGTATAGACATTAATTTTTTATAAGTTTTTGCATTTAAAACATGTTGTCTTTTTAATTCATCGCAAATACTTACCAACTCATTTCTCACACCTGTATTACCTGCACCTTTACTTGCCATTAAGAGATCAAATCTTTCTAATAGTGCATTAGGATCTGATGGGATTACTGTGGTTGTTTTTTTCTTTTTTCTTAATCCTTTACCAGTTTTTTCTTCTTTAATGTAATTTAAAACAGGTTTAATTATTTTTTCCCATTTTTGACTATCTACATTATATTTTTTTAATTTATTTTTTCGATTATTATCTACAAACATAATATCACTTAAAAAAAGTAAATTTTGATAAGCATTATAATCGGAGGTGGTATAATTTTTTGGATCATTTGATAAAATCAATTCCCATAAGCCATCCGTTGCAGGAAAAATTTGTTCATCAAAATAAAACTTATTATCTTTTGGGTCTAAAAAAATTTCTTTTTTACCAAATTTAAATGTACTAGAATTTCTATCAAAAACTATTCTATAGGTACTATCAAAATCATATTTTCTTTCTGCATGTTTTTCATTAAAAACTTTAGCAAAATGTTGAATTTCTTCTTTTTTTTCTTTTTTCACAACTTCATCATAAGAAGGAAGTTCTGCAGCCGGTAATAGACCAGGTTTTAGTTCTTTAGAAAGTACAGCAGGTAATTGAATAATCCCCTCTTTAATAGGTTTAAGCCCTTCTGTAATCTCCTTTGTTGAAGCTTTTTGCGTTTCTGTAATAGGTTTAAAAAACTTTGAAAGGTCTGTTTGTAATTCAATTTCACCTGTTTTTTCTGCAAGTTGATTATCATGAATTCTTTTCTTCAGTGCAAGAAATTCTTTTACTGTTTGTTCCCTTTTTAAAGGGTCTTTTATCTTCAAAAACGACATTTTTTTAAAAGTAAAAATTTTTTTTAATTTGTATTATCTATCTCACATACGCAAGAACATTTAAACTTAGGTGGTTTTAGTTTTATTCTTAATGATGGCCACTGTTTCTTTCTACTAGTCTCCGGAATTCTTCTCGTGCTTCTATTCGTCCCTTCTCTATTAAACTCTCCGATTCCTCTAGCTTGCTTTTTTTCTTTGTTTTACTCCTAATTTCTTCCTTCATTTGTTTGTATTTTTCCAATTCTTCCATAATTAATGTAAATTCTGAATGATCTATTTTGTTGTCTGTTATTGCTTTTGATATATGCGTAAGTAATGTATTTAACTTTGAATCTGCTAGCATTTTAATCTGAAGATGTTTTTCAGATTTTGTTCTGCTTCTTCTAACTACAAACTTACCTACTAAAGCAGCTAAACCAACAACTAAAGCACAACCTTCTAGAACTATAGTCCCAGGTATCGCTACTACGGTTGAAAGTAAAGCGATTCCCCCGGCTCCGGCGCCTAGTGCTATAACGGTTAGTCCAGCTTCTACATTGTCCACAGTCTTACTAATCTTCATGTATTTTTTACTTAGCTGCTCTCTTTCCCTAACTTCGCTTTCTAGAAAAGCTTGAATTTCTGATATCTTTTGTAACCTGAATGATTGACCGTTATCTCTTGCAGTTATTACTGGCTCTAATGATGGTGCATTTGGTATGTTTCGTGCTTCTGGTAGCTCTGGATAAATCTTTTCTTTTAGTTCCATTTTATTAACGGCAACTTATTTTTAAATAGAATAGTAAAGTCGACACAAAAATTCACCTTCATTAATTTTTTTTATTTTATCAGAGTTGTTTGTAATTGTTGCAACAATGTCATCCACTTCTTCTAACGTAACTTCATTCGTAATAGATAATCGATTAAGTTTAAGATTATAAGATAGAGAGGTTAAAACAAAACCTTTACTCATATTGAAGCCCATACCTAAGGCCATCGTTATCGTTTGTCCTACTTCTATTACTAACGGTTGTTGAGTAAAAATATCCCATGTAACAGGATTAACTTTTTTAGCCGGATACTTAACTTCTACGGGTTTCCAAAAAATAGTTTTTGGTTGAACTATTTTATGTTTTCCATTTCCAAATTTATGCACATTCATATTTTTAAATTTACAATATTGCTCCTAATATAGGAATATTAGCAAATGGGCTATTCGGTCCTAAAAGAAGACCTTTTCCATCATAAATTTTACCACCTCGTTTTAAATATAATCCATCACCTACGGAACCCAATCCTTTACCTTTTGCAGGACCAAGAAATAAACCTTCACCATCAGTTTCTACTTGACAGACGCAACCACCTTTCTTAAGATACAAACCATTACCCATTGCTTTTTGAACGCCTGAAGATGCTAAACCAGATAGTGCTCCAACTCCTAAAGCTGGCAAAACAGTCCTTGCTAATGCTGGTAAAACTGATGATGCTAATCCCGCCAACATCCCAAGAAATCCACCTTCTACTTTCATATTATGTTTAAGTTGTTTTGTTGACATTCTAAACGTTGCTCCTTTACCAGCTTTATATGCTTTTGTAAGTTTATTTACTTGAGATTTGGTTAAAGCAACTACATCTTTACCATGAATATCCTCATGCTTTAAACGAATACTAGCTGGAGCTTTGTTTTTAAAAGAATGTAAAATTTTTTCCTTTTGTCCGTCTGATATATTTATTTTTGCATTAATATAGTTTGTCATTTTTATATTTATCTCGCCTCTCTTATATGAAATCTAATTGTTAAATTTTCCCCTCTTAGATTGAGTAATGTTCCATTTTGATCAGTAATCGACACATTAAGATTATGTATTTCATTTAATGTTAATGGAAGGTAAACTAGATTGACTGGATTTTCTATAATTTTATATCCTGGCGGTACATTTGGAAAAAAACTATAAATTGTATTTCTTTGTGAACCGTTAACATAACTGCCTGAAATTAAATCTATATTAACAAGTAAACTATTAATACTAAGAATATTTACAACATTTTCTGATTCATGAAATCCTTGTTCATATTTAGCATGAGAGAATCCTAATACTTTGGCAATAGAATTTTGCTGATTAAAATCAATCTGATATCCATTTTCTACAACAAGAATAGACTTTAAAGTATTAGTATTTGCAGAGATGTTAATATAATATTCTTCATTAACAGCGTCATAATGTCCTTTTTTTCTCATTTCTTGTTGAATTACATCGTTAATATCAACTATATCATAACTTCCTTCAGGTATTCTTATTTTTACCCATGATGTACCATTGTCTGGTGTATAAACAAAAATGTTATTGCTTGCATCAATATTAGGAAATGAATAATAAGTTTCAAGGTTAACCAATGCTATTTCATATTCTTTATCTTTTTCTAATAGAAGTGGAGGAGTAAATCTTGTTTTAAACTCTGTTTTATTATCGCTTACGATAATTTGAAATGATGTTTTATGATCAGTGTTTTTTACTATCTTTTCAAGTAATTCTATTTCCATTTTATTAATTTGTAAAATATATTTTAAAATGAAAATATATTTTTTTTAATAATAATCTTTATAATCTTTTGGTATATAAACGTTATCAAATCCACATCTATATTTCCCATTATTAGGGTTCTTAGTTAAATCTAACACTACGAATCCATGAGGTTGTTCCCAGCACTTTTTACAAAAATTGATAAACTCTGTTTTAGTCATATCATCTCCTACATGATCACTATAAATATGATTAAGATTTTTTAAGTCTTGTCTAAACAAGCATATTAAGTTTGCATTTTCTCTAATAGTTTGACGAGGCAGTCTAAAATAGTTTTGTGCCAGATAAAAACAATCGGCATTACTATGTCTACCCCGTACATAATAGTTTTCACACTTGTTTTGTCTTTCTAAAAGTAAGTCATCAAATATCATTAAGTTTTTATTTGAAGCATTTAAATCTCTTGGGTCGGGGACATCACTAGCATATTCAAAAAATTCACAATTGATATTAGATTTTTCCTTAATTGTTTTTGCCCATTCTTCAACTAATGCAGTAGGTGAAATATCACGGTTTTGAACTTCATCTTTAATTGAAAACAGTCTTAATATATATTCTTTTGGTATTTTTTCTTCAAAGGCTTTTTTAAGTATTCGATATTCTGGTTGAAACAAACTTTTACCAAAAACGTATAAGTTACTATAATCTAACCAATCAGGTCTTAACAAAAGGTTAAGTAAAAGCGTAGTTTTACCACATCCTGATTTGCCTACTACTAAACCTCTGATGCTCCTAGGTAAAAGGGGATGGTTAAATCTTTTTGCTAAAGTTTCATTCCAAGATAAATTAACAATATCCATTTTATATTAAAAATTATATTTTAATATAAAAAATGTATTGCGTTAAATGTAAAAAGAAAACTGATACAACAGATTTAAATTGTGTAGTAAGTAAAAATGGTAAAAAAATGGTGCGAGGAAAATGTGCTATTTGTGGTACCGTGAAAACACAATTTGTTAAACAAAAAGAAGGTGGTTCATTGTTAAACAGAGCAATCAATAACTTGCCCGTCGAAATGCACTTGCCTGGACATAACTTCACAGGTCCGGGCACAAAGTTAAAGAAAAGATTAAACCCTGACTTAACACCTAAAGATTGGTCTAAGCCCGTTAATCGTGTTGACAAAGCAGCATATCATCATGATATTTGTTATCTTAAGCATAATGATACTAAAACACGTAATGATGTGTGTGATGCTAATATGCTTAAAGAGTTAAAAGGTATCTATAATCCAACTATTAAGGAAAGAATGGAAAGAGGATTAGTTTCTTCGTTGATAGGAACTAAGAAAAGATTTGGTATGGGTGTGAGTAAAAAAAAAATTTGCTAGCAGAAGAATTACATAAACCTGTAAAAAGAAAATTTAAGAAAAGGAGAGTTAGAGTAAATGGTATTGATAGGATATGGGCTGTAGATTTAGTAGATATGCAAGCATTCTCTAAACTTAATCGTGGAGTAAAATTTCTTCTTGCTGTCATTGATATCTTTTCAAAATATGGATGGCTAATACCATTAAAGGATAAAACGGGAAAATCTGTTTCTGTTGCACTGAAGAGTATTTTTAAGGAAAGAAAGCCTGAGAAAATGTGGGTAGATAAAGGTAAAGAGTTTTATAACAAAGATGTTAAGGATTTAGTTGAATTGTATTCTACTGAAAATGAAGAAAAATCAAGCGTTGTTGAGAGATGGATTAGAACAATGAAAGAAAAAATGTGGAAGTATTTTTCTGCTCACTCTACAAATGTATATATTAATGTATTACAAAATCTTGTTAAGGAATACAACAACACAAGGCATTCTTCTATTAAGATGACACCAATTGAAGCGAGTAAAAAGAAGAATGAAATTAAAGTTTGGAAAACATTGTATCCTGATTATGATCAAGTAAGGGAGTATATCAAACCAAAGTTTTCTGTTGGAGACAAAGTAAGGATAAGTAAAAAGAAAAAGACTTTTGAAAAAGGTTATACTACGAGATGGACTGAAGAGATTTTTACAGTTACGGAAGTAAAACATACAACACCTATAACGTATAAGATTGAAGATTTAAATGGTGAAGAAATAAAAGGTAGTTTTTATGAACCTGAACTACAAAAAACGAGTCAAGAGGTGTATAGGATAGAAAAGATTATTAAAAAAGGTAAAAAGAAATCTCTTGTAAAGTGGAAAGGTTATTCTGATGAGTTTAATTCATGGGTAGATAATAATGCTATTGTGAATATTTAAGTATATAAAAATGGAAAATATTTTAATTGATAATATAACTTTACCAAATAAACCTTTAAGCAATTTTGAACTTGATGATGCAGCAAAAAAATTAAAAATAAAAAATTTTAGAGGAATATTTTTAAGAGATACCTTGCCTAAAAAAGTAAGAAATAAAGAATGTGGTATATTAAATCTTGATGATGCAGGAGGACCTGGTACTCATTGGGTTGCATGGTTTAAAGATGGAAAGAAAAAAATTTATTTTGATAGTTATGGTATTCAACCACCTCTCGAAATTATAGGTTATTTAAAAAGTCCAATACGCTATAATACAGATCAATTACAACAAGCAGGTGAAGTATTTTGCGGTCATTTATGTTTGTACATTCTTAAAGAATTATCCTTAGGTAATAAATTTCAAGATATTTTAAATAAACTTTTTTAGCAATATTAAAAATGCCTGTTGATAAATTTGGGAGATTGGATGAAGCAAAAACAAGTAGTGATGGAGTATCACTTGCTTACATCTCAAATAATTTTTTACGTAAAGATGGAACTACCCCTGCTGCTGGTTCTATAAATATGAATGGAAACACACTAACTAGGGTTAGTAATCCAGTTAATCCGCAGGATGTAGCTACTAAGGCTTATGTTGATACAAACGCTGGGTTGTTAGATGAAAATGGAGGATATCATTTAAAGGGATATTTAAATATGGGTTTTAATAAAATAAAAAATATAGCAGACCCAGAGGAACCGAGTGAAGCAGTTAGTAAAAATTATATGGATAAAGCTGAAAATGCATTTGTTTTGGGAAAAGATGGTACAGCAAGAGGAGACATTTCCATGGATGGATTTAGAATAAACAATGTTGGTTTGCCAATAGAAACTCGTCAGGTGGCGAATAAACATTATGTGGACACCGCTGTTGAAGCAATAACTGCAGGAAATAATGCTTTAACAAAAAACCAATATGGAACTTTCTTAGCAACTGGTAAAATAGATATGAATACTCATCAGCTTACTGGAATATCAAATCCTATAGACCGTGATTCAGCAGTTAATAAAAATTATGCTGACAATGGAGGAGCAATTGTAAAAAATCCTGATGGAAGTTTTAAAGCAATATCTGATGTAGATTTTAAAGGTTTTACTATAAAAAATGCAGGAAATCCTGTAGAAGAAAGTGATTTAACAACAAAATCCTATGTGGATAAAAAAGTATCGCTTCCTTCTCTCATAGGTCCTAAACCTATTATAAGCGTGTGTGCCGAGGAACAAGGTTCTTTAAGTGATGGTAATTATGAGTTCTCCTTTGGTAATGGAAACACAGGAAGAGCTCATGCAATAGGAGGGTATTGTATGTCTGCTTCTGGCAGAATTTTAAGAGGGAGTTTAATGGTTGTTAAAGGTAATAGGTTTTTGCATGAAGAGGCAAAAGTTAATTTAGTGGTAAATGGGGTTGAACAGGTTGATTACTCCTTAATAAAAAGTGCAAAAGAAAAATGTAGTTGTGCAGTTTTTCCTCAACCTTTAGAAGTAGATCAATGTGATGTTATAAACTTTATAACAAGGTCAAATAATCCAGATGCTAAAAATGCATATTTATCAATATTGATAGAATTGGATTTGTAAAAATAGTTAAATATTTAACCCAGTAAAAGGGTTAGATATTTATTTTTATAGGATAAAAAAATTTGAAATTAAATTTTTTCTTTCTTAAACCAATAATAAAATGGCAATAGCAAATAATGAAAGTCAAAGAATAATGGAAGACAAATTAAAAAAATGGAGAAAGAAATGTATAAAAAAAGATAAACAAAATTATAAATGTTATGACAAGCAAGCAAAAGCATTTCAAAACTGTTTTTATTTTTCACTTTTTCGAAAAAAAAATTCTATTTTAGAAATTAAACAAACAAAATTTCCTATCTCACCTTCAAACTGGATAGATTATAGTGTATTTGAAAAGAATCAAATTGAGAGACGATTCAATGAAAGATATATTATTAATCAAGTTAAACGAATACTACACTTAATTTTTTTAAATTATATTACTTCTTTTGCTCCTTACATAATATATAAAGAAAAAGAAAAAGAAAAATATAAATCTGACTTTGAAAATGAATCTAATACAATTTTAATACATATAGACAAACCTAATAAAAAGGTACATATAGAGTTTAAAGAAACTATACATTATTATCGTGAAGATGAAGATGAAGAAGATTTTATTACTTCTCCTGAAACATGTTTCGTCTCCTATACATTTAACGAATTAAAATATTATTAAATAATGTATATATATTTTTATTTGTTAATAAACAAATAAAAATAAAATTTTTTAATTTTTTATTTCATCCACTGTCTTCTTGTTTTTCTTTAATAAGTCTTTCTATGTATTGATATTTCATTATCAATTCTCTTTCTATTTCTCCACGCTCATCAATAGCAAGACCATCAACGAATTCTTCAGATGTATATTCTACTCTTTTAATACATTTAATAAATTTAAAATAGTCTTTTAACAAGTCAAAATACTCTATAACTTCTTCTTCATATTTAAAAATAAAGTCCTCATCTTTAGAGTATTTTAAGACAAAAGGTTTTACTTTTTGAGTTAAATCATAAATCTTTTTTTGATAATTATGATAGTCTCTAAATAGCGAGTTTAATAGCATTGCTCTATCTTCTTCAACATCGCTGTTGATACTAAAATCACAATCACTTTCTTCTTCAACATCGCTGTTGATACTAAAATCACAATCACTTTCTTCTTCAACATCGCTGTTGATACTAAAATCACAATCACTTTCTTCTTCAACCTGTGTATTACTTGATGCGGGTTTATCTTGTAAGTCTGCCATCTTACCTATTATGTTGCTGGAATTTTTTAAGTAAAAATCAATTTTTTATTTCTATCAAAAAATTAATAATTTTTTTATTAATTTTTTTATTTAACTTAATTTTTTCACTCGCTAGTTCATAAACCGGTTTGTCATTGCGTGACGCGTTGGTTGATGGGGGGTTAAGCGATGATTAACTGATATATGAGTTTGTCCGGCTGATGATGAAAATTAAAAATTAAAAAAAAAATTTTTTTTTTTATTAAAATCTTAAGCTGTCAACTAGTTCATCAGACATTAGGCAGCATTCCTGAGAGAGACACTGAAAGTTTGGTGAGAGAGGAAGTGGGATTAGAACGGCGTGTCAAGAGAAGTGATTTCATGAGGATGTTACATGAAAAATTTTTTTTTAAAAAAATCTTAAGCTGGCAACTAGTTCGTAAGGTTGTTGAGTTCATAAGGTCGTTGAGTTCGCCGAGTTCGTTGAGTTCGTCGAGTTCGTCGAGTTCGTAAGGCAATCAGTTCGTTGAGGTCGTTGAGTTCGCCGAGTTCGCTGAGTTCGCTGAGTTCGTTGAGTTCGTCAGGTAATCAGTTCGTCGAGTTCGTTGAGTTCGCTGAGTTCGTTGAGTTCGCTGAGTTCGTTGAGTTCGTCAGGTAATCAGTTCGTCAGGCAATCAGTTCGTTGAGGTCGTTGAGTTCGCTGAGTTCGTTGAGTTCGCTGAGTTCGTTGAGTTCATAAGGTCGTTGAGTTCATAAGGTCGTTGAGTTCATAAGGTCGTTGAGTTCATCAGTCACTGAGTTCATAAGGTCGTTGAGTTCATAAGGTCGTTGAGTTCATAAGGTCGTTGAGTTCATAAGGTCGTTGGGCATGAGGACCGGTTTGAGGACATTTTGGAATGAAATGGAATGAAACGGAATGAAACGGATGTCGGCTAATTGGTAAAATACCAACTACTCTCATGGCTACAGCTAGCTTATTCACATATGTCCATCGTTTCAACAGTGCTAGGCTAGGGCTAGGGCTCTGAATTGTCTTGCCCAAGGACACTTTCATGAAAAACCCAGTGCTTCCAGTGAACCCAAGGCCTGTAGGTTACGAGTCCAACACCCCACCACAGAGCCACACAGGATCCCAAAAGGACTTTTAAAAACATTGTGGAAGAAGGAGAAACGTTTTCTACCCTTTCCAAAACAAATTTCAAATTTTCAATCACATTTAATTTGTTATCTACGAATGCTTTCAATTTGGACAAGCCTAAAATTTTATCATCTGGTTAAGGTTCGATACAGTCAAGGATGTAAGGTAGGAAAACCTTTATGTTCAATCTTCATTGCCTTCAAAGTTTCAGCAGATGACATTAACTTCTTACCACAAGACACAAAATTTTGGACTTGTCCAAATTCAAAGCATTTGCAGACTACCGTAATTCATCTATATATTCGGACACTCTGTGAATTCGGACACCATTAATTAATTCTTGAAATAATTTATTTTACGTCTCTAATTTCGGACAGCTGATGCTAGCATTTTTTCCATTAATTCGGACACCAAATTCGTGACTGAAAAGTCTGGACAATATGTTTTTTTCATCAAGCTAGTTTAACTACTCCTATCGATAGAAGTATCGTCCCAGACGAAGGGCGAGTCCAAACAATGTCCGATAAGTGTAAAGGGTCGTTGATTAGAGTATGTTTATCCATCAGTAACTACCTTTACCCGTGTTTGGCTCAAAGACCCTTTCCCCCCAGCATCACTACAAGATCAAATCGACTACGTTCGGATTTTTAATTATCCCAGATCCTTCTATTTTTAACAGTCCATTTACACGGGCAGTGTTGTAAAAGATCAGACTACATATTCATGCAGACTTATCTTGGTCTACACTAAACTAAAATATATCCACGTTACATCGTTTCCAAGCCATTCTTAGTCCGTCAGACGAAAAAGTCTTACGGTCTTATGCTTCACAAACAAGATAGGTGTGTTACGTGTATTTTCTTAAAAGAAACGAGACGCAGTCTGAAAATTACTAATCGCAATTTCTGGGTGAAAATAATGTAAGAATAATGACCGAGTACTTCGATGATGTAAACGGGTCTAAATTTAGATAAAGCTGGAATTCCAAAAATTACGAGGTCGAATTGTTTTCCGAAAATCGTTGTGCTATTGAAATATGCACAGGTCTGTACGCAGTTAACTTCTACTCTGTCGATTGTTTCTCTTCCTGACCATATTTTTTTGTACGTATTTTCGCGTAAAGGGTCGCTTATCTTACATTAGCACCCGATTCCACATGTTCCTTTCGGGTAATTATCTATCAACGCGTTTTGTTTTCTCACCATATTACACAAACGCCTCGCTCGCTGATTGGCCGATATCGATTTTTGTAGGCGGAGTCACTTTTTTGTTCACTTCGTAATTGACAGGAATTTTTTTTTTAATTCTCTATGTTTTCGGACACTGACGGTGGCAATTATCTATGAGTTCGGACACAAAATAAAATAATTATTTTATTGTGTCCGAATACATATATGAATTACGGTATATACGAGGGTTGTTCTGGAAGTTCGTAGAATTTTTTTATAGGACAAGTTATAATCGCAGTTTAATAAAATAGAATATACGGGCACAAATTTCAGATTTTATTCTATCCATTCCCTGTGTATTTTTCTAGTATCTTAAATAGCAAAATTTTCCCAACAGAAATAAAACAGCATGTAAGTCATACCCGGAGCACGCCGACGTCATAAGTAACGTCAAGCGTCATTTAAGTCCAACGAACGTCGCACTTTCTCCACATAGTCACCCGCAAGATCCACGCATTTCCGATGCCTGCTTATCCACTTAGTGTACGTTTCTACATACCACTCTTCAGAAAATGACGACACAACTGCTTGGGCTTGTTTAGTAAGGTCGTCAGCTGAATCAAACCGTATTCCGCGTAACTGTGCCTTGAGCTCCGGGAACACGCGAAAATCCATGGGGGCGAGGTCAGGACTGTATGGTGGGTGCTTCAAGACCTCAAAACCCAGCAGAGTGATCTCTAGCTGTGTAGATTCCGCTCGGTGTCCCGGTGCATTATCCTGGTGTAGTATTACTTGGTCATGGTTCAAGTGGGGCCGTTTCTTCCGTATCGCGTTAACGAGATCCCGCCTCAGAACCTAAAGAAAGAAATGCACGGTTCATTAGGTTTGCGTAAATCAATATCTCATTTTTTGTTATTTATTTGATTGATTGATTTATTTATTTAGATTTATTTATTTATTTATTTATTTATTTATCATTTACCTTAGAATAGTATGCCGCTGTGACTGTTTGGCCCTCTGGAATTCGGTGCTGTAATAGCATCCCGTGCCGGTCCATGAAGTAAACGAACATCTGTTTTCCTGCGCTTTTTTGGACCCGAGCCTTTTTTGGTGGAGGGGTACGCGGGGTTTTCCACACCGATGACATGCGCTTAGTTTCCGGGTCAAAGTGGTGCAGCCAGGTCTCATCCGTGGTGATAATCCTGTCTAAAAATGCGTCTCCCTCTGTTTCGTAGCGGGTAAGAAACTCCTGTGAACATCGCACCCGGCATTCTTTTTCACTTTCCTTGAGCAATCGGGGCACCCAACGCGCACTAACTGTAGACATGCCCAGTTCATCTGTTAATATCCCATGCACCGTGGATACCGAAACATCGAGTTCATCTGCAATCGACCTGACAGTAATTCTCCTATCACAATTTACCATGTCTTTCACTCGATCCCTAACTGAACACACTACGACGGCCGGCCGACCAGATCTAGGATCGTCCTCAATAGAATCACGTCCGCTTCTAAAACGCGCATGCCACTTATATACAGTAGCTGGGCTGCATTTTTTATATTTTCCTGTAGATTTGATCATGTTCAGCGTTTCTGTTGGTGATTTTTCCAGCGCGACACAAAATTTCACAACACTTCGCAATTCGACGTCGCCGGTAGACGTCATCTCTTCCGGTCAGCGACTTTTTGATATCTCCTTCAAAATCGTGTAGCTCGTTTGAAAGAACTGAAAACGTTATGAAATTTGCAGGAAATGACGTCATGACGTTGTGTTAACGATTGACGTTTTCGCGCCATTTTGATGCCAATAGAAAGTATAAAAGATACAATGTAAAATCTGTTATACTATGTTATACATTGTTAAGAAATGGACTGCTCCGGTATCCCGATATTGTGTTGCTAGGGTTACCGCTATTTTCGGTTATTGTTGATATTTTCGAATAACCTTTTGGAAATGTAGTCACGGTATGTTTAAGTACTTATACCTTGATATTTACCTATAAATTACAAATAATATGGATTTTAGAGCAAAATTCTACGAACTTCCCGAACAACCCTCGTATATTATCATGTATGGTTTAAATTGTGGAACTTGTCTCTTGTAGGGTGGAAAATGATGTAGGAAAAAGATAAAAAGAACTGGTTACCAGCATTTTCTCCTTTTCCAACAATGTTTTCAGAAGCTTTCTGCCTCAAAGTTGGTAAAACTCATAATCTTTACTTTGTTATCAGCAGATGTCTTCAATTTGGATAGCTCTATGATCATGCAGTTTGGTAAAGAGTTAACCCTGTACCATTCAATCCCATGTTTTACTGGCCCTTGGAAGAAAGCTTTTTTTAAAACATTATGGAAGAAAGAAAAAATGCTGGTAACCAGCAATTTCACCTTTTTCCAACAATGTTTCCTACCCCCTCAAAGACAAACCTACTCATTTAGCTCTTTATAGGATTACAAAATTCTGCACTAGACCCAACTGAAAGCATTTGCAGACGACGAATTGAATGTAGCTCAACAGATGATTTCTGTCTTTGAAAGAGTTGAAAACATTTTGGGAAAAGGAGAAAATGCTGGTTACCAGCATTTTCTCCTTTTCCCACAATGTTTTTAAATGCCTTCTTTTTCAAGGTCATTAAAACTTGGTACATGTATTATGTGGGAAAGATTTAAACCACATACCAGTTTTGTCAAAATTCAGGAGAGAGTGGTAGAGGATTGACTAATGCGATATTTGTGGACAACCACGAAAATTTGTAAAGATGATTAAATCCATAGCAAACTACAAAATTTGAGAGTCGTCAAAATTGAAAACTTTTGCAGACGACAAATTAAATTAAATGTGACTCAAGAACTAAAATTTGTTTTTTCAAAGGTGGAAAATGTTCTGGGAAATGGAGAAAATGCTGGTTACCAGCATTTTGTCCTTTTCCCACAATGTTTTCCAAAGCTTCATTTTTTTTTCATGGTCGTTAAAACATTGAATTGTGTGGGAAAGGGTTAAAATCCTTCACTTGTGAACATCATTTAGTGCCTCTGAGAGAATACTGAAAATCTGTATTCATAGGACACTGGTTGCTTTGTAGAGGTGGCCACTAAGACCAGTTTGAATGTGTTTTCACTTACAGATGTGTTAAATGATGCAATATTCGATGAAGACCACGATGAGATGGTGATCGTTAAAGATATAGAAATGTTCTCCCTCTGTGAACATCATTTAGTGCCTTTCATTGGAAAAGTGAGTAATTTGAATTTACATGTACTTTTTCTCGGGTCACAGAAGCACATTCAACACATTTCCAGATTATGTTTATTGTCTTACAACAGACCATGTGTAAAAACATTTGGCATATGGAGAAACTGATCCAGAAATATTTACTATTAAAGGCACAACTATAAGTAAATAGAACATGTGTTAAAATTTATTTAACCCTTTCCCAAACGACAAATTTTGGACTGGTCCAAATTGAAAGAGTTTGCAGACGACAATTTCAAATTTGATGAAAATGGCAGAAAGTTATCAAAAAGGGTAGAAAACACTGTGGGAAAAGGAGAAATTGCTCGTTACGAGCAATTTCTCCTTTTCCCACAGTGTTTTCAAAAGACTTGTACTGCAGACACGTGAAAACCAGGGCTTGTTTGGGAAAGGGTTAAATTTAAATGATACCATTTGAAAGTATGGTAATTATTGTGAAGATGACAGTCTGTTGTTGTACTGTCAATTGAAGTGTTAGTTGCCGGCAGAAAAATGAAATTCAAAACCAGATAAAAAGTAAACAAAAAGTAGAGCGATGTAGCAACTTTTAACCTAGTTTTAAAAATCATTTTTCTGTCTGCACCTAACACTTGGACTGACACATGATAACAGATTCCAATCTTCACTATAATTTCTATACTTTTAACCCTTTACCGCACGATGCCGCCTTTTGACGCCCCTGTGAAAGAAACCTTTTGAAAACATTGTGGGAAAAGGAGAAAATACTGGTAACCAGCATTTTCTCCTTTTCCCACAATGTTTTCTACCCTATCAAAGAAAAATTGCACCATTTGAGCCACATAGAAATTGTCGTCTGCAAATGCTTTCAATTTGGACAAGGCCAAAATTTTGTTGTCTGGTAAAGGGTTAAAAAGCATGATTCAAATCTAAATGCATTTTAACACCTGCATTCATTACTTGATGGCTGTTGTTGAGCCTTTTAACTCTCTACCACACAATCCCGAGTTTTAACGACTGCTTGAGAACGCTTTTGAAAACATTGTGGCAAAAGAAGAAAATCCTGGAAACCAGCATTTCCTCCTTTTCCCCTGTTTCTTTACCTATTCAAACACAATAACTATCATTTGAAATTGATTTGAATTGTTGTCTGCAAATGCTTTCAGTTTGGTCTACTTCAAAACTTTGTCATCTTGTAATAGGTTAATAACTTGATTGATGGTTACAAGCCACAATCCTACTGTTGTCAATCTTCTGATCCACAGCAGGTAACTTCTTAACCCTTTACCACACGAAAAAAATGAAGACTTGTCCAAAATGAAAGCATTTGCAGACAACAAAATAAAAGTGATTGAAAAACTAAAACTTGTTTTGGGAAGGATAGAAAACATTGTGGGAAATGGAGAAAATGCTGGCTACCAGCATTTTCTCTGTTTCCCACAATGTTTTCAAAAGGCTTCTTTCTCAAGGTGGTTAAAAGTCGGGATTATGTGGTAAAGAGTTAAGTCTGTCACATAGAATTCTATAAAGAAGCACTTGTTATGTACAAAAAATTCCTTTTCTCAGCCGATTAAACTATTTGAGTGTTTTATTTTGGTAATGGACTTAATATTTTGAACAGTGCTCTTTACCAAGTGACAAATTGTTAGATTTGACCAAATTGAAAGCATTTGCAAATGACATTTTCAGTGTAGCTCAGTAGATGATTTCTGTCTTTGGAATGGTAGGAAACACTGTTTATAAAATCTGGTTACCAGTATTTGCTCCTTTTCCTACAATGTTTTCAACAATCTTCTCCTTCAAGGTCGTGTAAAATATGGGAGTATTTGGTAAAGGGTTAAAACTGAATTTTACTCTATACCTAATAATTCTGGGAAAGAAGCCTTTTGAAAATATTTTGGGAAAACAAGAAAATGCAGGTAAGCAGCAATTTCTCCTTTCCCCACAATGTTTTTCAACCCTTCCATAGACAGTTCCATCATTTGAGCCACATACAATTTTTTTGTCAACAAATCTTTTGGATTTCAAATGTCTACAGTTATGTCATTTGGTAAAGAGTGAAGGAGCTCCATCAATAATTTGTTGTCTGATTGTTGCAAACTACAATACTTGTTAACTATGGGTCTGGTGTTTGATGGGTAAAAGGATGCAATTGGTACTCCAAACTTTTGTTCATGAAGAGATGCATATTTTCAGATGAGAATGACTGGCTTTCCCCTTTACCTGTCTTTTTACAATGCTTAGGAAGAAGGAGAAGGAGAAAGTGCATGTTATCAGCATTTTCTCCCTTTTCCCTAATTTTTCCAGAAGCTTTCTTTCTCAGGTCATTAAAACTTGGAACTGTTCAGTAAAGAATAAATTTATTGGATTATTTGGATATGGATACATAGTAAGTGTTGGATTTAACCTGAAATGTTTGCCTAACTCTGTTTCTACCATTGGTGCTCAGGTTAGGCAATATTCCTGGCCTATGTTTAAAATTTTATACTTACTCATATGTTTTGATTGTCTGACTAAATAGAAGTTCAGGTCGCTTGTAGTTAGCAATTTCACCTTTTTTTCGCAAATTACATGAAAAAAATGATTGATATTGTTTATGTTTTTTCTCGGGGGAGGAGGGAAGAATAACAGAAATAATTTTATGTCTTTAAGATGCAATAATGAATTGTTTATATATTTTCAGGTATCCATAGGTTATCTCCCAAATAAAAGAGTATTAGGTCTTAGTAAACTAGCAAGGTATGTAGAAAGATTAAAAAGGATAACTGCAGCTACTTTTTCTTTTGTCCTTCCCTGGCAATTGTCGACATGTGTAGGTACTTTCATAGTTGTTTATGTCCAAATATCTATTGAAATAATTTTACAAATTATGTTTTTAATCAATCAGTTCATGATTACATGTACAAAACAATTGTTTAGCAAAGGAAGAAATTATAAGTTGCTTAACCCTTTAGCATTTAATCCCTAGTTTTAACAATCCTTAAAAAGAAGCCTTTTGAAAACACGGGGGGGAGCATTTTCTCCTTTTCCGACAATGTTTTCTACCTTTTCAAGAATAAATTACATTTTTTGACAAACATTTTAACTGTCATCTGTTAATCCCTTGAATATGGACGAGTCTAAAATTTTGCTGTCTGGTAAGTACTAAAGTGCAAAATTAGAGATTTTTTCTGAGTGCAAAAGTTCATAGGGACAGAAAGTGGGTCAGAGGGATAAAGTGTTGACATGTAAACAATTAGTAATTGGAAAATTAAGATACAATATTGTTAGATCTGGTAAAGAGCCATCAGACAGCACAAATCTCTTTTACAATTAGGAGTTATTGCTATTTTGTGTGGAAACATTGATTTTTGGTCCAGGGTCTCTAATGTAAACCTACTTGATTTTACTGTGTCTCTTTGATTGGGGAAATTGATAGCGTTTTTCCATTAACACTTTTCTTTTGTTCGGACATTATGATCTCACCATTCCACCCACATATTTGCAACCCCAATAAATTGTTTGCATTACATAAAAACCATTTTTTGAACTGGAATATTTGAGACGAATATGGAACTGATAAGATCAGGGCCCACATTTAGAAATAGAAGATTTTTTGTGACACTCCATTTTCCGAGTTATGTTGTCTGGAGTGATCTTTGGCAGTTCCCTACGATTTGCTGTAATTGAACTTCATTTACACTCCAACATAAAACAATAGGAACTTATGTACTTTTTCTCCTTTAATTCATTACTTACTGAAACAAGATTTAGAGCAGACAACTTTGAAAATATTGGGTAATGAATGTTTATAAAGGTTTAACTCTTTACCAAACGACAGAATTTTAGACTTGTCCAAATTAAAAGCGTTTGCAGGCGACAAAATAAATGTGTCTCAGAAGTTAAAATTCATTTTGGGAGGGGTTGAAAACAATGTGGGAAAAGGAGAAAATCCTGGTTACCAGCATTTTCTCCTTTTCCCACAATGTTTTCAAAAGGCCTCTTTCTCAGGGTCGTTAAAAGTCAGTATTGTGTGGTATCAAACAGTCCCACTTTCAACAACTCTGAAGTATAAGGCTTTTGAAAACATTGTTGGATATGGAGAAAATGCTGGGTTACCAGCATTTTCTCCTTTTCCCACATTATTTTTAAAATGTTGTTTTCTCAAGGTTGGTGCCGAGTCCCAGTAGCTTAGTCGTAATACAGGACTTGAGAACAGGGGGTCTCAGGTTCCATCCCTGGCTTGGCCAATTTCTTTCCAAGGATTGATGATAATCATTGAACAGGATTCATTCCTCTCTCACTGTTGACCATTGTTTGGACGACGGTCATGTGGGATTTCAAGGAGCCAGTGGCATGGAAAGAATATTGTGCATAGTGCTGGTAACAGAAATTCCTGGAAAGCATGGATAGGTGCACTGGCCGCCGCGATATAACTGAAAAAATGTTGAAAACGGTGTTAAACATCAGACAGTCAATTCAGGTTGGTCATAAAGGGTTAACTTTTCAATGATTAGGAATAAACCACATAATTGTGTTTTGTTTATTTCCTTTTTAGGATTGTAGAAATCTTCAGCAGACGTCTACAAGGTTTGTAATCTTTCCTTCCTAACCCTTTACCATACAATCCCAACTTTCAACAATCCTGAGAGAGAAGGCCCCTCAAACCATTGTGGGAAAGCATAAAATGCTGGTAACCAGCATTTTCTGCTTTTCTCACAATGTTTTATGTGCAGTGAAAGACAAATTTCATGTTTCAAATAACTTTAAATTTGTCTTCTGCTTGGACAATTTGAACAAGGCTAAAATTTTGTCCCCTTATAAAGGGTTAACTCGATACTTAACAGTCACAAGTTTAAACTGGTGAGCAGTATTTTCTCTATTTCCCACAATGTTTTCTACCCTTTTAAAACACAGCTATCATCATTGGAGCAACATTCATTTTATTTTCTGCAAATGCTTTTCAATTTGGATAGGTCTACCTGTTTGTTGTTTGGTAAAGAGTTAACTCTTTACCACATAATCCCGAGTTTTAACGGCCCTGATAGACAAGACTTTTGTAAACATCGTGGGAAAAGGAGAAAATGGTGGGAACCAATCACAGACAGAAATCATCATTTGAGCTGCATTTAATTTGTTGTCTTTCAGTTTGGACTAGTCCAAAATTTTGTCGTTTGGTAAAGAGTTTGAAAAGGAGAAAATTGTATTTCCATTTTCTTCCAATATTTCATACTCTTTCATACCCTTTCAAAGACAAATTCCATAATTTTAGCAATATTTAATTTGTAATCTGTGAATGCGAATGCTTTCAAATTTGGGTGAGTCTAAAATTTTGTCTTCTGGTAAAGTGTTTAACCCTTTCCCAAACCATAAATTTTAGACTGGTCCAAATTGAAAGAGTTTGCAGACGACAATTTTAAATTAGATGAAAATGGCAGAAAGTTCTCAAAAAGGGTAGAAAACTCAAAAGACTTGTACTGCAGACATGTGAAAAACAGGGCTTGTTTAAAAGGGTTAAGTTTGATACATGTATAATATGAGCCATGCTCTTTAAAATAGGGGTTTAATGCATCTGCAGGATTATCAGCCCAGGCTGACCGGGGTTGAGACTTTTTGCTTTTGGTAAATTTTTCTTCATGTCAAAGGACCTTTCTATCTCTTGATTCAGTCAGTTATTTTAGACAGAATGGATTTTGTGGATCCATAATTATGTGACAAGTTGCTTGGTATAATGCATCACTGAGATACATTAACCCTTTACCGCACAATCCCGAATTTTGACGACCCTGGGAAAAAAGTCAATTGAAAAGTGGGAAAAGGAGAAAATGCTGGTAGTAAGCATTTTCGCCTTTTCCCACAATGTATATTACCCTTTAAAACACAAAATTCAGTTTTTGAGTCACATTGATTTTGTCGTCTGCATATGCTTTCATTTAGGACTGGTCTAAAATTTTGTCGTTCGGTAGAGTTAAAACCCCCTTTTTGCCAGAACATGGCTCATATACAGGTATTAAGTTTTCATGTATGAATATGTATGAAAATTCTGTTGCATAAGGAGGGATTGCTTGCTATAAGCAATTTCTTCCCTTTGCCACAATGTATTCAAAAGTTCTCAGCTGAAGGAGGGAAAGGTCATCTACAAAAATTTAGGTATTGACTCTTTACGTCACAATCCCAAGTTTTAACAACCCTCAGGAAGAAAGCGTTTGAAAACATTTTAGGAAAAAGAGAAAATTCTGGTAACCAGCATTTTCTCCTATTCCCATAATGTTTTCTACTCAAATAAAGTTTTATCTATTGAGCCACTTTTGATTTGATATCTGTAAAATTTTGTTGTGAGGTAAAGACTTAACCCTTTGCCAGACAATCAAGAGTGTTAATGAGCCTAAGGAAGAAGCCTATTGCAAATATTATGGGAAAGGGAGAAAATGCTGGTAACAAGCATTTTATCCTTTTCCCACAATGTTTAAAATTGTCAGTATCAAGGATTAATTCCATCATATGAGCCACATTCAAATTGTGGTCTGCAAATGCTTTCAGTCTGGACAAGTGTTATATTTTTATTGAGGGAGTTAAAAGTGCTTTAACCCTTTACCACACAATCCCGACTTCTAACGACCCTGGGGAAAAAGCATTTTGAAAACATTGAGGGAAAAGGAGAAAATGCTGGTAACCAGCATTTTCTCCTTTTCCCACAATGTTTTCTACTCTTCCCCAAAAAAAATTTCAGTTTTTGAGTAATATTTTTTTTGTCGTCTGCAAAAGTTTTCAATTTGAATTGGTCTAAAATGTTCTCGTTTGGTAAATTTTAAGAGTTAATCTTTTTGTCCCTTGGGTAAAAATATTTGGGGTTTTATCAGATGTTGCCCTTAATTCTTTGGCATCCTCATTTTATACAGTCCAAGAACGGCTGACCAAACAGATTGCAGTGGCCATCACAGAGGCTATACAACCTACAGGTGTCGGAGTGGTCATAGAGGCAACGTAAGGAAAACTTCCATGAATTACATACCTGTCTTGTGGACACCTTTATTAAGCAAGCAATCTGACTTAACCGTCAACTTTACCAAAAGTCCCAATAGCTCAGGTGGAAGAGCCACTTGAGCTTGTGGCTGGCCTCTTAGAAATACTAAAAGTCTTTCAGATGAGACTTTGAACCTAGGTCCTGTGTGACAGTGCTATGCATTGGTTATGTTAACCCTTTCCCAAACAAGCCCTGGTTTTCATGTGTCTGCAGTACAAGTCTTTTGAAAACACGGTGGGAAAAGGAGAAATTGCTCGTAACGAGCAATTTCTCCTTTTCCCACAGGGTTTTCTACCCTTTTTGAGACCTTTCTGCCATTTTCATCAAATTTAAAATTGTCATCTGCAAACTCTTTCAATTTGGACCAGTCCAAAATTTGTCGTCTGGGAAAGGGTTAAAGAACCAAGGGTAAATTAGGATTCACTTCATCCTGTATTTTGTACTATTCTTTGTAACAAATCTAAAACAGTCTTCTTGGGTCGTTGGCCATACAGGCAACCAGTGGCGATGATAAATAAACAAAAAATCAACAACAACAACCCTTAACCACACGATCCAGAGTTTTCATGACCCTGAGATTGAAGGCATTTGAAAACATTATGGGAAAAGGATACCAGCATTTTTTCCTTTTTGAACAATGCTTGTACCCTTCCTTGGACAAATTCCATCATTTGAGTCACATTTGATTTGTTGTCTGCAAATGATTTGAAGTTGGACAAGTCCAAAATTTTGCCATGTGGCAACAACAAAATATGGACTTGTCCAAATTCAAAGCATTTGCAGATGATAAATAACCCTTATTGTGCTAAATAAAACAAATGAAACTTTCAAGCCGATAGTAAAAACCAATATTTTCCTAATTCAAAGGTATTTTTGGAGGAGATATATCTCCTTATCAGACAGTGTAGATCTAAGATCAGACTACACGTTCCATGCAGTCTGATCTTGATCTATTATGCCCGCAAAAGGTCAGCGAGTTGCGCTTAGTAGCCAAAGGGTTAAATACGGCTCAATTGATGGAAATTGTGAGTGAATGAGCAAAAAATTTTGTGGGAAAGGGAGGAAATGCTGGTTACCAGCATTTACCAATATTTGTTCTAGATTTACAATACATTTTCTTGCCAGCGACTGGAGCTTTGGCAGGCCGTAGTGAAGATATTGTCAGACTCGAGACAGTATACCATACTTTTAACCCTTTACCACACAATCCCAACTTTTAACGACCTTGGAGAAGAAGGTTTTGGAACACAAATTTAGAAAAAGGAGAAAATGCACTGTTTTCTACCCTTCCCAAAACAAATATCAGTTTTTGAGTAACATTAATTTTGTCGTCTGCAAATGTCTTCAATTTGGACGAGTCTAAAATTTTGTGGTTTGGTAAAGAGTTAACATGGTCTGAGTTAAATTTGTCTGCATTTTGACTACTAAATTGTTTAATTATGTTGGCTATTGTGCCTTTTAATCAGCCAGTTTGAGAATATCTGTGTTTATTATATACCTGAAAATTTTCAAGCTCAAATACATGTGTCACACATGGATAAAATATCATACATGACAGAAAAAAAAGTATCTACACAGTGTCAAATATGGATCTAACAATGGTATGATGTCGTATTTCATTAGCGGAATACAGACAATTTGATACGCGATTTGATGGGTCAAAATGTTGTGCTATATCATTCATCAGCCATTCGTAAAAACTAGCCACAACATGCACCATTTGTATTATTTTGTTTACTGTTTTTTTTTTTAATGAAATGTCAGTAAATTCAAAATTTTGACGTTGAAAGTTGTGAGTATGTAATAAAAGTAATATTATGTCTTAGTAACTCTGGTGCTTGTATTTACTTCTTGCTCAGCCTTGGGTCTAGCAGGATATCATATTTTCTCACGCAGCTCAAATGATAACATATTCTGCATTTATTTACAGACATATGTGCATGGTTATGCGAGGGGTACAGAAGTTGAACAGCCGCACCGTGACCAGCACCATGCTAGGCGTGTTCAGAGAGGATCCCAAGACTCGTGAAGAATTTCTTACTCTAATTCGTAACAGCTGACCATCAAAGTCCATCGGTTGTCATGGAAACCAAAACATTCCTTCATCCAGTAGCATTCCAGCAGGTTTAAACTCCATGCAGACACACTCTTCCCCAGTATTTGTTCCGAATGTTATAAAAGACAATTCTAAATGTTGGAATAACTGTGTCTCCAGCTCTTTGTTGAAAAGTATATGTTTTCGATGATTTTTTAAGTTGTGATATGTTTTGCAGAGATTTTATTTTTACCTTTCATGTTTTATTGCAGGCAAAATTGGTCTGTATCTTTTAACTCTTTACCACACAACAAATTTTTAGACTTGTCCAAATTGAAAGCATTGACAGATGACAAAGCAAATGTTACTTGAAACCTAAAGTCTGGAACAATAAAAAACATTTTGGGAAAAGGAGAAAATGCTGGTTACCAGCATTTTCTCCATTTCCCACCTTTTTTCTAAAGCCTTCTTTCTCAAGGCTGCTAAAACTTGGGATCATATGGTAAAGGGTTTAGTCTTTTACCGGACGAAAAATTCTTAGAAATGTCCAAATTGAAAGCATTTGCAGATGACAATTCAATTAAGGCTCAATTGATGGAATTTGTCTTTAAATGGGTAGAAAACATTGTGGTTACCAGCATTTTCTCCCGTTTCCTAAAATGTTTTCAAAAGGCCCCATCCTTGGGGTCGTTAAACCTTGGGTTTGTGTGATATAGCAAACAAAATGTCCAATTGACAGCCTTGAGGAAGCAGGCTTTTGAAAACAGTGTAAAAGGAGAGATTGCTAGGTTAGTGGTTTACTGACATTTTTATCCCTTTCCGACAATGTTTTATAGCATTTCAAAGACAAATTTGATTATTTTAGCTGTATTAAATCTATCATCTGTTAATGTTTGCAGTTTTAACCCATTAACACAATCCAGAGTTGTAATGACCTCGTGGATGAAGGCTTTTGAAAACATTGAGGGAAAAGGACCATATGGTTAAGCCAGTCATGATTGTGTTACTTTCAAATTTAGAAAATTCTAAAAAATGAGACTGAGAATGTTCCTAAGAGTGGTTGGTGAATACTGGCCCTGGTCCATGACATTAAAAGTGTAAGACTAGTATTCCAAATGGTCACCAAAAAACGCCAAGAGACACCAGACATACAAAACCACATGAGTGAATTTTAATGATGGAATTATCAGGGTATAATTCACTTTGGTTCTACTTGTATAATCCACCAAAAAGCAAGAGCAATATCTGCATTTTAGAAATGCGTTTTAGCTTAAAAGTAGTCAAAAGGGAACAAAGAAAGACTTAAAAGAGAGGTGAAAACACTGTTTTCCTTTTTACTGTGTATAACATTATATGAGTCATGCTCTATGAAAAGGTGTAGGGGGGGAAGTGACACAACTTCTGATTGGCTAAACCAAATGGTTTAGCCAATCAGAAGTTGTGTTACTTTCAAATGTAGAAAATTTTGAAGAACAAGACAAAGAACATTCGTAAGAATGGTTGGTGAATATGGACCCTCAGGTCAGCCTGACAGAGATGCATTAAACTCCTTTTTCCCAGAGGGTGGCTCATACAATTGTACAGGCATTTTGTCAACTCTTTACCAAAGGACAAAATCTTAGACTTGTCCAAATGGAAAACATTTGTAGACAAAAAAACAAATGTGACTTCAATGGTGGGATTTCTCTATGGTACGGTTGATTTGGAAAACATTTGTAGACAAAAAAACAAATGTTGATTTGGAAAACATTTGTAGACAAAAAAACAAATGTGACTTCAATGGTGGGATTTCTCTTCGGTACGGTTGAAACATTTGGGGAAAAGAAAATGTCATCATGCTCAGGGTTGTTAAAAGTTGGGATTGTTTGGTAAAGGGTTAAATTCTGGTTAGTGCCACAGCATTTTGTATACAAAAAAATACTCGTACAATTTTTATCGGTTTTTATTACTGCATAGACAGAATATTTAACTTTTTACAAGACAAAATTTTTAGATTGGTCCAATTTTAACACATTTTGCAGATGATATAAATGTTGCCCAAATGATGGAATTTGCCTCTGAAACTGTAAAAAAAATATTGTTGGAAAAGGAGAAAATACTGGTTTTCAGAATTACCTCCTTATGTTACAATGTTTTCAAAAGCCTTCTTTCTCAAGGTCAAAAAAATTTGGGATTGCTTGGCAAAGGGTTAAGCTTGCCTCAGGTTGTCACTGATCTCATGTTTCTCAACTTTATTAACCCTTTACCACACAATCTCAAGTTTAAACGACCCTGAAAAAGAAAGCTTTTTAAAACAATGTAGGAAAAGGAAAAAATGTTGGTAACATGTTTTCCACCCTTCCAAAAAGAAATTTCAATTTTTGAGTCACATTGATTTTGTCATCTGCAAATGCTTTGGATTTGGAAAAGCCTAAAATTCAGTCATTTGGTAAAAAGTTAACCCTTTCCCAAACAAGCCCTGGTTTTCACATGTCTGCAGTACAAGTCTTTTGAAAACACTGTGGGAAAAGGAGAAATTGCTCGTAACGAGCAATTTCTCCTTTTCCCACAGTGTTTTCTACCCTTTTTGTGAACTTCCTGCCATTTTCATCAAATTTTAAGATTGTCGTCTGCAAACTCTTTCAATTTGGACCAGTCCAAAATTGTCGTTTGGGAAAGGGTTAAGAGCCCCCTTTTGTACTTGTAGACCATATATCAACCAGCTGGTTTGATTATTACTAACCTTTTACCAGAAGACAAAACTCTAGATTTAACCAAATTGAAAACTTGTTTTCATGCCTTACAATTCCATAGCTGAGGTTTGCATTACGATAGAATAGGCTAATTCAGTTCATTAACTCCTTACCAAACGACAAAATTTTAGACTGGTCCAAATTGAAGGCATTTGCAGACAACACTTTAGATTTAGCTGAAATGATGGTAATCGTCTGCGAAAGTGTAGAAAAACCTTACGGGAAAATGTTACCAGCATTTTCTCCTTTTCCCATAAGATTTTCAAAAGGCTATTTCTACAGGGTTGTTAAAACTCGGGATTATGTCGTAAAGAGTTAAGGTACTGTGCCAAAATGCTTGTCTGAATGTCTTTTTCACATCAACAAAGAGGTCAGTAGGTCAACACCAGGTCACTAGGTCAATGTATGCAAAAGATTGTTGTACTCTTATCAACCCTTTACTAAACAACAACATTTTGGAAATTTCTGAATTCAAAGGAATTGTTGACGACAAATAAAATATGACTTAAATGGTGGAAATTGTTATTGAGAAAAATAGAAAACATTGTGGGAAAAGGAGAAAATGCTGGTTACCAACATTTTCTTCTTGTCCTACAATGTTTTCTACTCTTTCATACTCTCTCATAGATAAAAACCATCATTTGAACCATACTGGATTTAGTGTTGGCTTTTTCGGCAACTTTACAATTTTGTCGTCTGGTAACGAATTCACACTATCTAGTTTAAAATTGTGATAACTTTTTTGTTCACCCTAGATGCTGCATTTTCAGATTATAGATATGAGCTGTACCCTGGCAAAAGGAGGTTTAACATATCTCTGTGATCCATTATACCAAGCAAGTCGTCACATAATTAGGGGCCCATGTATCCATTTTGTTTAACAGCCGACTGAATCATGACGTAGACTGGTTCTTCTACATGCAGAAAATTCTCCAATAGCAAAATGTATCGACCCAGGTCAGCCTCTGCAGACTGCACAGGCTGACCTTGGTCAAAACTTTTTGCAAGTATATTAAACCCCCTTTTTCACAGAGCATGGTTTATATTGAATCTTTATCAGAATGTTTTTCCTGATAAATACTCAGTCAAGAGAGATGTCTA
This sequence comes from Tridacna gigas, assembly GCA_945859785.2. Taxonomy (NCBI): domain Eukaryota; kingdom Metazoa; phylum Mollusca; class Bivalvia; order Cardiida; family Cardiidae; genus Tridacna; species Tridacna gigas. Next base: position 14,539,034 of record OX244029.2, on the reverse strand, counting down.
GTCATGTATGGTTGAGAACTAGGTAGCCTTTACCACACCATCCCCAGTTTTAATGACCCAGAGAAAGAAGCCTTCTGAAAATATTAAGGGAAAAAGAGAAAATGCTGGAAACCAACATTTTTGCTTTTTCCCACGTTTTCTACCCTAAAAAGACTAATTACACCATTTGGACCACATTTCAATATTGTTGTCTGCAAGTGCTTTTAATTTGGATAAGTCTACGTTTTTCTTGTATGGTAAGGAGCTTAACCCTTTCCCAAACGACAAATTTTGGACTGGTCCAAATTAAAAGAGTTTGCAGACGGCAATTTTAAATTTGATGAAAATGGCAGAAAGGTCTCAAAAAGGGTAGAAAACACTGTGGGAAAAGGAGAAATTGCTCGTTATGAGCAATTTCTCCTTTTCCCACAGTGTTTTCAAAAGACTTGTACTGCAGACACGTGAAAACCAGGGCTTGTTTGGGAAAGGGTTAAGGTGGCTATTCTGATTAATGATAGAAAACATTGCAGGAAAAGGAGAAAATGCTGGTTACCAGCATTTTCTCCCTTTCCCACAATGTTTTCAAAAGCCTTCATCATTAGGGTTGTCAAAGTGCGGCATTGTGTGGTAAAGGGTTATAAGGGAAAAGTCTTTTTTTTTTTAAATTCTTGCTGTTAATTGTCTAGTCACCTCAGTAGAGCTTTGTTTGCTTAACTCTTTACCAAATGACAAAAGTTTAGACTTGTCCAAATTGAAAGCATTTGCAGACTACAATTTAAAGGTGGTTCAAATGATGAAATTTGTCCTTGATAGAGTAGAAAACTTTGTGGGAAAGGGAGAAAATGCTGGTAACCAGCATTTTCTCCTTTTCCCACAATGTTTTCAAAAGGCCTCTTCCTCAGGGTGGTTAAAAGTTGGGATTGTGTGGTAAAGGGTTAACTGTTTACCACACAATCCAGACTTTTAATGACTCTGAGGAAGAAGCCTTTTGAAAACATAGTGGGAAAAAGAGAAAATGCAATGTTTTCTACCCTGTCAATAACAAATTCCATCATTTGAGTCACATTTAAATTGACATCTCTTAGTGCTTTCAATTTGGACAAGTCTATATTTTTGTCATTTGGTAAAGAGTTAACCCGTTACCACATGACAAGAATGTAGGCTTGCTCAAAATAGGTGGGACAATGGCTTTCTATTAACCAGTTAACAAACAGTCCCAAGTTTTAACAACCCTGGGGAGGTAGGCTTTTGAAAACATTGTGGGGAAAAAGAGAGAACCTGGTATCTAGCATTTTTTCCTATTTCCATAATTTTTTCTACCCTTTTAAAGACAAATTGCACAATTGACCTTTCTGCCGATTTTGATTGACAGGTCATATCAGCCAATCAAAATGCAGTATAGCACGTCATGTAAACAAAAGGGTGAAACAAAGTTACAGCCTTTACTATATTGACAATGTAATTTTTTTCTTTTTGTTTAAACCAAAGAAAATTGGATTATAGCTTAATTATTTCAAAATAGATTAAAGTTGTAGATAAGAATCATATGGTAAGGTAATTGTGACATAATATGCCCTGAATGGAAAACTAAATTTATCCATTCCAAAAACCCGGCTCCTAAATGTGGCTGTTAGATTTAACCAGAATTCCTAAAAACCAGCCTCTTGACCAAACAACAGAAAAGCATTTTTTTTAAATCTCTCAGAAAAAGAATGATTATAATGCCAAAGCTTACTGTTAAACTGCATATTGAAATCCTACTCAACGAACATCTTTCAAATTCCAAGCATTACTGGTAGACAGTCGTACTTGTTGTACGAAATGAGCAGCAGGAAGAAGTATATTCTATTGACAGCCACACAGCATCCTGTTTCATAAATAAGTTGACATTGTGAACATCAGATATTCTTTGATTTTTGTTGTAATGCTTTAGGGAGCGTTCATATTTTATTTCTGTTTCATCAAGACGATTATGTGTGACTGTTAATTGCAATTTGGCTTGGTTCGACCGATTGTTAGTTTTCCCCACGATCGTCACATAATTGATAAATGTACATCCATTCAAAATCAGTGTAATCCTTATAATCACCTCAAGTGACCAAACATTCCCCCAATTTGAAAGTTTTACAACATACCTCTGTTAAAATTAGGACAAACCACTTTCTTAGTTGATTACATACAATAAAACTTACTGATTTCGACTTAAACAGGTATTAGAGGTGTTAAGTAAATCTTTGTCAGACAACAAAACATTTGATTCTTCTATTTTGAAAACATTTGCTGTTCACAAATTAAACATTGCTCCAACAAGGAGATTTGTCTTAAAAGGGTAGAAAACATATAGGGAATAAGAGAAAAGTTTTCAAAAGTCTCCTCCTTTAAGGTTGTTATTTTAAGCATGGGATTGCGTGGTAAAGGGTTAAATTGTAAGTCCTTTTCTTATATTGTTTACTGTCAAACTGAAATATTATAAACTCACATAATGTTTTAAAAACGTATGCCTTTTTCCCCTATTACTAATTATAGATGCTGCTGTCAGCAATCTACGCACGTTTGTGACACCGAACTTTACAAACATATTTGCGCTATTTTTACGTCTGGATTTCTTATAAATAGCACATTATTCAAAGTATTTTTTCTTGTTATGTTGCTGATTTAGTTCGAATTGATAAGTTGCGAAAAAATTTTGGGTGCTTCATATTGAGCAAAACCTAAACTAGAATAAAACGGAAATAAATGCTCTTTCTCTGTGTAACCGACACCATTTTCTGGTTTGTTTGTCAGTCATAGCGACCAAAATACCATGTTACGAAGGTGGGCGTGCCAAACTCACGTTTGCAGAAAGGTCAATTTCAGCCACATTTTATTAGTTGTCTACAAATGCTTTGGAATTATACAAGTCTAAAATTTTGTTGTCTGGTAAAGAGTTAACCCTTTACCAAACAACAAAATTTTGGATTAGACCAAATTGATAGCATTTGCAGACAACAAAGTATGTATAGCCCAAATAATGATTTCTGTCTTAGATAGGGTTGAAAACAGTATGGGAAAAGAAGAAAATGATGGTTACCAGCATTTTCTCTCTTTCCCACAATGTTTTCAAAAGCTATCTTCTTTAGGGTCATTAAAAGTCTGGATTGTGTGGTAAAGGGTTAAAAGGTTTGTCACTTTGCACTCTGTAATTCATATATTTTTTATGATACTAAATATGATGTCATAGCCCTTATTTGAATATGATCCTAAATAACAGATATGTAACTCACCAGTTTCTTTACCTTGGCAGTATTTTTTAGTATTTTTTAGTGTTTAACTCCTTACCAAACGACAAAATTTTAGACCAGTCCAGATTGAAAGCTTTTGCAGGTGACAAAATAAATGTGAATCAAAAATTAAAATTTGTCTTGGGAAGAGTAGAACATTGTGGCAAAAGGAGAAAATGCTGGTTGTTACCAGCATTTTCTCCTTTTCCCACAATGTTTTCGAAAGGCTTCTTCCTCAAGTCGGGATTGTATGGTAAAGGGTTAAAAAATATAATTTCAGCAAAAAAAAAGGCCCCTTTACAAAATATCCTTGTTAAATAGCTACACATCAGCTCATGTGAAAAGAGTGTGGCCTGGAAAGAACTTGTGACAAGCAGTATCTCCATTTACTACAATTTTTCCTAACTGGTTTGTCTGAGGATAGAAAAGTTATTGTCTACGGGACTAGTGGTTGTTTTTATTAGCTCAACTGTTTTGAAAGAAAATGTCGAGGTATTGTCATAGCCCTGGCGTCGTTGTGCGAAAACTTTGACATTTTATATCTTTGTTATTACTGACGATATTATGCTTGCAACATGTCAATTATCAAAAGGGGAACCTAAACAGCAAGGGCAAGTGAACATGAAAGCATTTTTGACACAGTTATTTGCCTTTTTCAACTTAGAATTTTTGACTTGCATTGTCACTGAAAATCAAGCAGCCGAGCGCTGCATGTGGTGCTCTTGTTTGTTGTGGACTTCACCTACTTAAGACATTTTATCCATTTACTACATATTTTGGAATTATGGCTACAAATTTAGTCAGCCACAACCTTGTTTTTTTTTTTTTTTTTTCAAACATGTAGACATGTTCTTGAAATATAGTATTTCACTGCTTTTGTATTATATAATTATTCCTTTACCACACAATCCTAACTTTTAACAAGCTGGAGAAAAAAGCTTTTTGAAAACATTGTGGGAAAAGAAGAAAATGCTGGTAACCAGCATTTTCTCCTTTTCCCACAGTGTTTTCAACTGTTTCAATGAAAAGTGCCATCCAACGACAACTTCTAATTTGTTGTCTACAAATGCTTTCAATTTGGACGAGCTGAAAATTTTGCCATGTGGTAAAGAGTCAACTAATAGCAGCCTTCATGATTAGCAAGGCATGCATGTTGATATTGTGAATAACTTGTACAACAGTCTCCAATACAGTGCTATATACAAGCCCTGCGATATTCTCCATTTGCCACAGTGTTTCCACAAAAATCCAAGTAATGGCTACACATTTTACTGGTATGCCTTGAAGCTCCCTCATAGGTTTCGTACTTTTGAAATAGCAGTGGAATGTTTCAAATCTTTGACCAGCTCATTTTTAGGCACATACCATGACATTTATCATTATCATATGGTTGCTATAGATGTTACCATAATTGCTATGTTAACCCTTTACCACACAATCCCTACTTTTAACGACCCTGTGAAAGAAGCCTTTTGAAAACATTGTGGGAAAAGGAGAAAATGCTGGTAACCAGCATTTTCTTCTTTTCCCACAATGTTTTCTACCCGTCCCATAGCAAATTTCAATTCTTAAGTCACATTTAATTTGTCGTCTGCAAATGCTTTCAATTTGGACTAGTCTAAAATTTTTTCATGTGGTAAAGACTTAAGCACCTGCAAATGTATCCAATTCAGACAAGTCATAAGTTTGGTTGTTTGGTAAAGGCTTAACCCTTAGGGTGCTGAATAAACCTATCAGACATTTTCATTGTAGAAACATGACCCAAAATTACTGTAATTTCAGGGTTGCTTTAAATTTGTCTGAAGTGCTTCAGCAAAGCGGACAGAGTAGACCAAAGATCAGGCTGCAGGTTTTGTGCAGCCTGATCTTGATCTACACTGGCCACAGAGGCAACTACAGTCCCGAAAGGTGCTTTAGGGGTTAAGACAGAAATAGTCCTGTCTACAGGACTGGTGGATGCTTTTGTTTGTTTTGTGCTTAGCATACTTTTAGACATTTCATCAATTGCCATTCTCTGCCTCTGTATTATACGATAATTATGCAAATTAACAGCTTTCATTATGGGAGAGGCATGCTTGTTGATATTGCAGATAACCTGTGAAAAAGTCTCTAATACAGTGCTATATACAAACCATGTGATATTTTCCTGTTCCCACAACGTTTAAAACACAAAAAAATTGGCCATACATTTCAGTTGTTTATGCTATTTTATACCATGAAGCTCCCTGGTAGGTTTCATATTTTCAGAAAAAGTGGATTATTTCAAACTTTTGCCATGTCATTTTGCGGTGTGTACCATGACATAACATTTTTTTTATCATGTTGCTGTAGATGTTGCCAAGAATTAAGCCTTGAACTCTTTACCACACAGTGAAAATGTAGACTTGTCCAAATTAAAAGCATTAATTTTGCAGACGACAATTTAAATGTTACTCAAATGATGGAGTTTGTCTTTGATTGGGTAGAAAACATTGTGTGAAAAGGAGAAAATGCTGGTTACCAGCATTTTCTACTTTTCACACAATGTTTTCAGAAGGCCTCATCCTCAGGGTCATTAAAACTCGGTGGTACTGTTCAGTAAAGGGTTAAAGTATCGTGGGAAAATTTTGAAAATGCTGGTAGCTAGTATTTTCTACTTTTACCTCAATGTTTTCTTCCTGTCAGAGAAAAATTCTATCATCAGAGTCAAAATTTAATTTGTTGTCTGCAAGCGCTTTCAGTTTAGATCAGGTTGACTTTTTTTCCAGATGACAAAATTTTAGACTGGTCAAAATTGACAGTTAATTATGCAAACGACATGAACCCTTTACCACACAATCCTGAGTTTTAATGTTTTGAAAACACTGTGGGAAAAGGAGAAAATGCTGGTAACCAGCATTTTCTTTTTTTCCCACAGTGTTTTCTAACCTTTCAGAATCAAATCCCGTCATTTGAGCTACATCTGTTTTCTGCAAATGCTTTTAACTTGGACCAGTCTAAAATAGTGTTGTGTGGTAAAGACTTAAATATTGCTTCAATGGTAGGATGTCTCTGAAAGAGCAGAAAGCGTTGGTTACCAGCTTTTTCTCCTTTTCCCACTATGTTTTCAAACCCCATCCCCCCAAGGGTTGTTAAAATTCTGGATTGTTTGGTAAAGGGTTAAAGTGTTGTGACTGGTAAAGAGTTAAAGATTCTTTAACAACAAAAATGGCTTGCAGGCAGGCAGGAAGAAAGTTGAATTTAAACTAGCAAATGTGAGAAAAATGAGGACCGGCCATAAGCCAAAATTAGCACTTTTATTCCGTACATCATGACATGTCAGAGTTTGTAAATATTTAACCCTTTATCTCACAATCCAATTTTTAATGACCCTGAAGTAGAAAGCTTTTGAAAATATTGTGGGAAAAGGTGAAAATTTTGGTTACTAGTATTTTCTCCTTTTTCCACAATATTTTCCACCCTTTCAAAGATGAATTCCAACAGTTTGGCTGTATTTTATATGTTGTGTGCAATTGCTTTTGAACTGGATAAATCTAAATTTTGTCAACTGGTAAACACCTAACTCTTTACCAGACGACAAAATTTTAGACTGGTCAAAATTGAAAGCATTTGAAGATGAAATCGGACTCAAAAAATTGAATTTGTCTATGAAAGGGAGAAATGCTGGTAACCAGTATTTTCTCCTTTTTCTACAATATTTTTTAGTCTTTTTTTGTTAGGGTTGTTGAAACTCTGGAGTGTGTGGTAGAGGGTTAATGCAGACAAAAATATGAAGAAAGAATGAACATTACTTCACACTAGATAGTTTATTTTGGTAATTGTGCAAGTAGAGTTTAGAAAACTACCGGTACCTGGCAAGTAGACCAAATATTGTTTCTTGGGAAGTAGTATTTACTTATTTACCTCATTCTTTTCCAGCTAAATTAACCCTTTGCCACACAATCCCAAGTTTTAATGACCCTGAGAAAGGCAACTTTTGAAAACATCGTAGGGAAAAAAAAAATGCTAATAACTTGCATTTTTCTCCCTTTCCCACAAAGTTTTCTGCCTATCCAGGGGACAAATACTGTCATCCAAAAAACACTTGTATTGTCATCTTTAAATTCCTTAAATATGGACAAGTCGAAAATTTTGCCATATGATAAAGAGGCTGCTAAGCGCAACTTACTGGCCTTTTGCGGACAGCGTAGATCAAGATCAGACTGCACATAACGTGCAGTCTGATATTGATCTACATTGTACGATAGGGAGATATCTCTCCTCCAAAAATACCTTTGAAATGGAAAAAATTGTTTTTTAGTTTTCTATTGGCTTGAAAGTTTCATTCCATTCATTTAGCAGGAAGAGTTAATGAGATAAATCTTCTTGGCAAACAGAATTTCAAACATCTTAGTTTTAACAGCTTTTTCCTTTTTGACAGAAAATCACAAATTTGACAGTGTATCCAAGAACAGAAGTAATGTATACTGGTCTTGATCTACACTGCCTATTAAAATACCAATCAAATTACTTGTTAGGTCTAAGCTTTAGAGAACTATCATTGTGTTGCCCTCGCAAAGAGGGCTTTTTAAGTCATCCAGGAAAAGTACAAAATGCTGGTTTCCAGTATGTTGGCCAGTTCATGTTTTCTACCCTTTCACAGACAATTCACACAATTCGAGCCACATTTGTCATCTGCAAAATTTAAAGCATTCAGTTTGGACCAGTCTAAATTTTTTTGTTTGGTAGAGAGTTAATCCGACTATATTATGGAGAAGATGAAAGAAAAATGGCATATTGCCATAGCAACACTGAAGCATGTATGGCAGGTCCATTCTTTGTAAGTTATTGTGTACATCAGGTTAGAAAATAAAGTGAGAATTATTGATTCTGTGTTGACGTGGTGATTTCTTTTAACCCTTTACGGCGCAAAGAAATAATAGTCCTGTCCATATTGAAACTATGCACAGATGAAACTTTAACCCTTTACCACACAATGCTGACTTTTAACAGCCCTAGGAAAGAAGCCTTTTTAAAACATTGTGGGCAAAGGAGAAAATGCTGGTGACCAGCATTTTCTCCTTTTTCCAGCATGTTTTATACCCTATCAAAGAAAAATTGCGCCATTTGAGCCACACTGAAATTGTCATCTGCAAATGCTTTCAATTTGGACAGGGCTAAAGTTTTGTCTTCTGGTAAAGGGTTAAGTTCAGATGGTTGGATTTGTCTTTAAGAGGGTAGAAAACATTGTAGGAAAAGGGGAAAATACTGGTTACCTGCATTTTCTCCTTTTCCCACAATGTTTTTAAGAGGCTTCTTCTTCAGGGTCATCAAAACATGGGATTGAGTGGTATAGGTTTAAGGGTTAACTCTATTGCTGCCAACAAAATAAACACTACTTTTTTCCCTCCAGATCTTAAAAGTCAGTTTCCACTGCAACTGATGATTGTTTTTGGTCACAGTTTAGGGTCTGGTAGCAAATGGCATTGATTAACCCTTTACCAAATGAAAAATTGTAGACTCTTCCAAACTGAAAGCTTCTAAAAGGTGACAATTTCGAAACCAATACAAATAAACTGTAGTTCTTTGATGGTAAAAAACATTGAGGGAAAAGGAGAAAATGCTGGTTACCAGCATTTTCTCCTTTTCCCACAATGTTTTGAAAGGCTTTCTCCTACAGGGTCGTTGAAAGTCAGGATTGTGTTGAAATGGGTTAAAATATTAGACGGCACATTCTGGCCAATCTGACCTTGATCTGTGCTGTCTGATAAAGAATTTGAAGTCAGGATAGGCAGTGAAAGACTTCCAGCAAGTTTGAATGAACTAAGGGGTTTAGGACCAAAACACTAGTATTTACAGCTTTGGATGATGTCTGCGAATGTTTTTTATACTGAGGAAAAACAGGTTTGCTTTTCTTCAAAATGTTTGTCTACAGAATAGCTTGTTCATAAATGGCTTACATAAAGATGCACATGTAGTTTGTTTACCTGTGGGATACAAGCATAGCTTTACACAAATGAAAAAGTCTCCAGAGAAAACAGGCATTGAGTATCTGCCAGAATGCATCATTCTGTTTAAATACTGTTTTCAGTGCCACTTTCAATAGTACTTTGGGTACATAATGGCAACAGCTTACTTTTCACTCTGGTTTCGGGGTTCTACCAGCACTAGGCTGCAGCTCTGAAATACCTTGTGTAAGGGTAATGCCACCAAAAAACCAGTAGCACAAGTGATGATAAAATCCAGGACCTCCAGCTATCTCAACCACTCTGCCAGGTAAGACCGAAGAATATGTCATAATCAGTTCACTAATTTCATAGAGCAATAGCTGTTCCATTGAGCATATCCCTAACACTAAAGGGTATACAACTTGAGGAGTGAATGTCAATAATTGAATTTTGGTTGAACCCCTTTTTGATCAGGGTTGTTAAAACTAAGAATTGTTTGGTAAAAGGTAAACTACACCAATATTCATCCTCTGAAAATTACGAAACTGCAACTATCTGCAGGAATCTACAGACAAAAGGCAAAAGGAGACAATGCTGGTAACCAGCATTTTCTCCTTTTCCCACAATGTTTTCTACTCTTCGAAAAACAAATTTCAATTTTTGATTCACATTTATTTTGTCATCTGCAAAAGCTTTCAATTTGGACTGGTCTACAGTTTTGTTGTGTGGTAAAGAGTTAAAGCTCTAAATGGTATTTTTGTTTTAACTCTTTACCACACAATCCCAAGTTTTAACTACCCTAAGGAAGAAGGCTTTTGAAAACATTGTGGGTAAAGGAGAAAATGCCGGTAACCAGCGTTTTCTCCTTTTCCCAAATTGTTTTCTACATTTCCAAAGAGAAATTTTGGTTTTTGAGTCACATTTACTTTGCTGTCTGCAAATGCTTTGAATTTGAACAAGTCTACATTATTGTCGTGTGGTAACTAGTTAAGGCTTAATTCATGTTTATCCCTTCAAGGGTTGGAACCAACCTGCCAGTAAGTTGCTTTTGAAGTGAGTAAAGATTAAGATCAGACTGCAAAGAAAATGCAGTCTGATCAGGGATCTACACTCCGCTGCTGCTGTTATATATTCTGGCAGAAACAACATCAATAACTGGGCTGATTTTCCGGATTGAAAAGGGCCTATTTCAATAACTTTTTGCCAAATGACAAAATTTTGGACTGGTCCAAATTCAAACTATTTGCAGACGACCATTTAAATGAGGCTGAAATCCTGGAATTTGTATACAATAGGGTAAAAACATTGTGGGAAAAAGAGAAAATGCTGGTTACCAGCATTTTCTCCTTTTCCCACATTGTTTTCAAAGCCTCACGTTTTAGGGTTGTTAAAAATCCAGATTGTGACCCAAAATTGAAATTTGTTAGTGCAAGGCCAGAAAACATTGTGGGAAAAGGAGAAAATGCTGGTTATCAGCATTTTCTCCTTTTCCTACAATGTTTTCAAAAGCCTTTATAATCAGGGTTGTTATGTTAAAAGTGGGGATTGTATGGTAAAAGGTTACCAGATGATGTGAGGGATATCAGCAGGTATTCTATGTGAAGATTGTGATCAGCCCAACATAATACATACAGGCTAATGTGGAGTACAGTTTTCACCTGTACAAGTCCACAGTAACAATATATTCATCAATGAAGATAGTAATTAAGATAAGTCCAATCTATTTAACCCTATACGAGACGACAAAATTTGAGCCTTATCCAAATTGAAAGCAATTGCAGATGACAATTTCAATGTGGCTAAAATGGAACAATTTTTCTTTGATAGGGTAGAAAACATTGTGGGAAAAGTAGAAAATGCTGTTTACCAGTATTTTCTCCTTTTCACACAATGTGTTCAAAAGGCTTCTTTCCAAGGATCTTCAAAAGGCGGCATTGTCTGGAAAAGGGTTAACCCTTTACCACACATTCACAAATTTAACGATCCTGTGAAAGAAGGCTTCTAAAAAGATTGTGGGAAAAGAAGAAAATCCTGGTAACTAGCATATCCTCCTTTTCTCACAAAGTTGTTACCCTTCCATAAAGAAATTTAAAATTTTGAGGCACATTCATTTTGTTGTCTGCAAATGCTTTGAATTTGGACCAGTCTAAAATTTTGTTGTTTAGTACAGAGTTAACCAATCACTTTTCAATTGTGGTTACCAGTATCTTTTCAAACGCTGTTTTTGAAAAGCCACAGGGTTGTAAAACCATGAAATTGTTTTGTAAAGGGTAAGGTGACATAGTGGGGCAACAACTGAAGGACAGGAAAATGTGTTTCATAAACTGAATGGAAAAATAAATAATACATAGAAAATGCTCAATGAAAGTAATAATTACTGGTACTCATTTCAGTATCTTTCTTTTTAACCCTCTATTACACAAACCCTAGTTTTAATGACCTTGAGGAAAAGGCCTTTTGAACATTGAGTGGTAAGGAAAAAATGATAGTAACCAGCATATTCTCCATTTCCCAAAATGATTTCTGTCCTTTTATAGATGAATCCTATCATTCTGACCACATTTAGTCTGTCTGCAAATTCTCTGAATTTAGACATACATGTACTTACAATTTTGTCGTCTGTTAAAGGGTTGACCCTTTACCAGATGACAAAATTTTATCCTAGTCTAATTTGAAGGCATTTACAGACGACAAATTAAAAATGATCTAAATGATGAGTGTTTTCTTAGAAAGGGCAGAAAACATTGTGGAAAAAGGAGAAAATGCTGAACCTGCACTTGCTCCTTTACTCACAATGTTTTGAAAAGCCATCTCTGTCAGGATCAATAAATTATGGGATTGTTTGGTAAACTGTTAAACAGTCAAGTTTAGGATGCATGGTAGAGATAAGAATTTTCTCATAATATGATGAGAAAAATAAAATATCATAAAATCATATATGGAGTGGATTAAAAAATATTTAATCAGTCTATCCAATCTAAGATAGTATTTACAAACAACATATAATTTCATTACAATGGGAGCGAACACATCATTTTGTAAAATGCGAAAGTTTACATTACAATTTTAACAATTGATTGTTTCTCAAAATGAAACATATGACGAAAAACAAAATTGAAACATGAAAGACAAGGTCTCATCTTATTTAAAAAAAATAAACTTCTTATCAAAGAACCAATAATAGGTTTTCGGTTTCAAATTATCACTCAATGATAGAAAAATTTATAGAGAGAGGAAATGGACATAAACTTGTGAGCCATGCTCTGTGAAAAGGGGGCCTAATGCATCTGCAAAAAGTATCAACAAAGGTCAACCTGCACAGTCCACACAGACTGACCTGGTTCGAAATATTTCTCTTCTGGTCAATTTTCTGCATGTCCATGGACCAGTCAACCTCATGATTCAGTCGGTTGTAAGACACAATGGATATTATGGATCCATAATTATATGATGACTTGCCTGGATCACAACAATGCATTAGACCAAAAATCAGATTAACCCTTTACCGTACAATGCCGCCTTTTAATGCCCCTGGGAAAGAAGCCTTTTGAAAACACTGTGGGACAAAGAGAAAATGCTGGTTACCAGCATTTTCTTCTTTTCCCACAATGTTTTCTACTCTATCAAAGAAAAATTGCACCATTTGAGCCACGCTGAAATTATCGTCTGCAAATGCTTTCAATTTGAACAAGGGAAAATTTTGTCGTCTGGTAAAGGGTTAAACCCCCCTTTGCTAGAGCATGGCTCAAGTATTTTGCCGGCTAATAGAAAGACAGTTGAATGCAAATATTTCTTTCAATCCCACAAATATGCTACTAAAAGTATTCCTTCATATTAACCCTTTATCAGAGATGACAAAAAATTTTAGTCTTGTCCAAAGTGAAAGCATTAATTTTTGCAGGTGACAATTTCAACGCGGCTCAAATGGTGCAATATTCCTTTGATAGGGTAGGAAACATTGTGGGAAAAGGAGAAAATGCTGGTTACCAGCATCTTCTCCTTTTCCCACAATGTTTTCAAAAGGCTTCTTTCCCAGGGGCATTAACCCTTTCCCAAACAAGCCCTGGTTTTCACGTGTCTGCAGTACAAGTCTTTTTAAAACACTGTGGGAAAAGGAGAAATTGCTCGTAATGAGCAATTTCTCCTTTTCCCACAGTGTTTTCTACCCTTTTTGAGACCTTTCTGCCATTTTCATCAAATTTAAAATTGTCGTCTGCAAACCCTTTCAATTTGGACCAGTTCCAAAATTTGTCGTTTGGGAAAGGGTTAAAAGGCGGCATTGTGTGGTAAAGGATTAAGGTAGTACAAGCTAAAGAAAAAGGTACATAAATGCAACTCTAACAAGTGCCCTTTGCAGTGAACTATTGACCAAACGACAAAATTTCATCCTCGTCCAAATTCAAAGCTGTTGCAGACAACAAATTAAATGATTCTCAATTAATAAAATCCAACTCTAATAAAAGGATAGAAAACCAGCATTTTCTCCTTTTCCCACAATGTTTTCTACCGAATCAAAGACAGAGATCGTCTTTTGAGCTAGATCTAATTTGTTGTCTGCATATGTTTTCATTTTGGTTGAGTCCAAAATTTTGTTTGGTGAAGAGTTAGGTCATTGAAATAAAATTATCAAAAACTGTTTTGAATTGTTATAAAAATTTGTCCCACCTCTTCTGCTGTAGCATCATATGGATGGCTGCTGAACTCTCTACAAAACAGTTTTAACTACCCGAAAGTAGAAGACTTTTGAAAACATTGTGAGGAAAGGAGAAATTACTGGTAACCAGCATTTTCTCCTTTTCTCACAATGTTTTCTACCCTTTCATATACAAATGTAATCATTTGAATCACAATGAATCTGTCATATGGTGATGATTTCAAATTAAAGCGTCTAAAATTTTGCAGTATGGTAAAGAATGATGATCGATCAGGATTAGATTTTATGTTCTAAAATAATTTTCTTTCTTTCTTTCTTTCTTTCTTTATATTTGGATAAAAATTACCATGTTTTCTGCCTTTCCAATATTTTCAGATGAGACTGAAACTAACTAACAAACAACAATCAGTGAATAACGATCAGTGAATAACCAGTGATTGATGATAAATGTACACTGAGATTCCTACAGTATAACATTCCTGTAGTTCTTATAAAGTTTAAACAGAAAACGGCAAGAATTTTCAGGGTTTTTTTTTGTTTTTGTTTTTAATGTCAAGAGTTCAAATTTAAGGCCAATCAAACCCTCCACTAGACATGCAAAAGTATTGGTTTCCATCTACTTTGTTACATAACAATGGTAACATTACTTTGTCTGGTACCCTGTACATCATAAACTGGCATCCCACAAACTTGATATAAACTTGCATATTTATGTTTACTTAATCTGCAAAGTTTTGAGTAATAATACATATGCATTAACTCTTTACCAAACGACAGAATTTTAGACTGGTCCAAACTGAAAGCATTTGCAGATGACAAATGTATAGCTTAATAAATGATTTCCGTCTATGATAGGAGTAGAAAACTTTGTGGGACAAGGAGAAAATGCTGGTTACCAGCATTTTCTCCTTTTCCCACAATGTTTTCACAAGACTTCTCTTTCAGGGTCGTTAGAAGTCGGTATTATGGGATTATGTGGATAAGGGTTAAAGCAACAGACATATGCTGCATTTACTGCTTTACCTCTTTACTGAACGACAAAATTGTAGACTAGTCCAAATTGAAATCATTTGCAGACGACAGCATAAATGTTACTTGAAAATTAGTTTTGGGAAGGGTAGAAAAGATTGTGGGAAAAGGAGAAAATGCTGGTTACCGGCATTCTTCCTTTTCCCGCAATCTTTTCAAAAGGTTCCTTACTAAGGGTCGTTAAAACTTGGGATTGTGTGGTAAAGGGTAAAACTTTTCTAATGACTTTCTGTAGTTTAGAACGTTTTCACGTTAAAAGGCTTTTTAAGACAGTCACCAAATTCAAAGGTTTTCAAGACTTGAGTGACTTGTGGGAAAGTGTTAACCCTTGGGCTTCTATAATTGAGCCATGCTTGGGCAAAAGGGAGCTTAATGCATCTCCATGATGCATGATATCATGGAAGTCACCACAGTATAACACATCCCTGAAATCTGTTTTGAATAACAACCTGCTGATTCATGAGGTAAACTGGTCCTTTGACACACAGAAAACGGACCAAAAGCAAAAAGTTTCGGCCCAAGTCAGCCTGCAGAGGCTGAACTCAGTCGATACTTTTTGCAAATGCATTAAGCCCCCTTTTCACAGAGCATGGCACAATTAAAAAGTGAATATTTTCCTCAACTCTTTATCGGAGGTCCACATTTTAGACTTGCTCAAATTGAATGAATTTGCAGACTACAAATCAAATACCTGAAATGAGGATATTAGTCTTCTTTTCTGATATCATTTTTACAGGTTTCCTCCTAACATTCTTACGAACATGAATGTTCCGAAAAAAGCATAGATGAAATACAAACCGTTCTGGCTGGGATTTCAACCTGTGCAGTAAAGATCCTCATTCATTGAGGCATAAAAGACCAATACACTGACCACTGCGCTGAAGAGAATTCTTCCTAATGCAGTAGCTAAGTATAAATATTATACGGGAAGAAACTATGCTGAATGAAAGGCGTGGTCTTCCGTAACACCCCCTCTTCAAGGTCATCATTTTGATAACATGAAGCATTATAAGGCAATTAAATCCATTTTTTAGACAACAAATGACTCCATGAGCCAATCCTGGATAAACTCCCATCTTAAAAGTTTGCAACAAAGCATAGCCAAAATAAGCCATCCTGGCTGGGATATGAACCCTTGCATTGAAGATCCTCATTTATCGAGGGCTTAAAAGACCAATACATTAACCACTGAACTAAAGAGAATTCTCCATAATGCAGTTGCTAGGTACTGATTTTATACAGGAAGAGGCTATGCTGAATGGAAGGAGTGATCTCCTACAACAAAACTGTGAAAATACAAGTTATTACAAAATCAAGCCACTTTTATTAGGGAATATCGCAGACAGTCTCCATCTATTATCAGTGTGCACATTCTTTGTCATCAGATCTTTGTCTACACTGTTCAACTACCTTCCAAATCCTGTCCTCAGGTTTTTGAACAAATCAAATCCATTGATTATTTCTTTTTTTTTTTTATATGGAATATATACTATGAAAGTTGTGCAGTTTTCACATGATTAGCAATAAAATCTGCTTCATTTTTGTCATATCCTGTTAAAACTCTTTACCGAACAATCCCGACTTTTTAACGACCCTTGGAAAAAAAAAGGCTTTTGAAAAAATTGTGGGTAAAGGAGAAAATGCTGGTAACCAGCATTTGCTCCTTTTTCCACAATGTTTTCTATCCTTTAACAGACAAATTTTACCTTTTGATCAATATTTAATTTGTCGTCTGAAAATGCTTTCAATTTGGACCAGTCCAAAATTTTGTCGTTCGGTAAAGAGTTAAAAGCAGAACAAAATGCACAACACTCAAGCCTGATACCCAGACATTAACCCTTCACCAAGCCACAAAAATTTAGTCTAGTCCAAGCTGAAAGCATTTGCAGACAACATAATGTGAATCAAAAACTGAAATTCGATTTAGGAAGGGTAGAAAACATCGTGGGAAAAGGAATGTTTTCAAAAGCTTCTTTCACAGGGTTGTTAAAAGTCAAAAATGTGTGTTAAGAGTCAAACATTCAAACATTACCTCTGAAAGACAACTATACTTGCCTGGCAGCATTCTCCTTTAACCCTTTACCACACAATCCCAACTTTTTACGACCCTTAGAAAGACAAGCTTTTGAAAACATTCTGGGAAAAGGAGAAAATCCTCCTTTCCCCACAATGTTTTCTACATTATCAAAGACAAACTCCATCATTTGAGCCACATTAAATTGTCATAAGCAAACGCTTTCAATTTCGACCTGTCTACATTTTTTTCATGTACAAAATCTAAGACTTTACCAAACAGAAAGTATTTGCAAATGACAAATCCACTGTAACCCCGAAATTGAAATGCGTCTCATAAAGAGGAGAAAACACCGTGGAAAAAGGAGAAAATGCTTGTAACCAGCATTTTCTCCTTCTCCCTCCATTTTTTCAAAAGGTTTCTTTATCAAGGTCGTAAAAGCCCGAGACTTAAAGGGTTAAAAAGATTTCAACAGAAAAGGAAATTGCCTGTTACAAGCAAATTCTCCTTTTGCCATGATGTTTAAGCCTGTATCCATGCATTAACCCTTAAAAAAAATCTCAGATTTTGTTGAGTCTATAGAAAAAAAGCTTCTAAAAACTATGAAGGAAAAGAAGAAAATACTGGTAACCGGCATTTTCATCTTTTACCAGAAAGTTTTTTATCCATTTTGGAGACAAATTTCTTCATTTGGGTCTCATTTAATCTGTCGTCTGCAAATACTTTCAATTTGGGCAAGAAAACTTTGTTGTTAGGTAAAGCGTTCCACTTTAACTCTTTACCACACAATCCCGACTTTTAACGACCCTGAGAAAGAAGTCCATTGAAAACATTGTGGGAAAAGGAGAAAATGCTGGTAACCAGCATTTTGTCCTTTTCCCACAATGTTTTCTAACCTTTCAGAAACAAACCCAATCATTATAGCCACATATAATTTGTCGTCTGCAAATGCTTTCAATTTGGACCAGTCCGAAATAATGTCGTTTGCTAAAGAGTTAACTCTTTACCACGCAATCCCGAGTTTTAACAACCCTGAAAGAGAAGGCTTTTGAAAATATTGTGCAAAAAGGAGAAAATGCTGGTAACCAGCATTTTCTCCTTTCCCCACAATGTTTTCTACCCCATGCAAGACAGAAATCATTATTTGAGCATCATTTAATTTCTCATCTGCAAATGCTTTCAATTTGGTTGAGTCTACAATTTTGTCATTTGGTAAAGAGTTAATCGTGTACATCCACACTCCACAAATATGTTTTCAACTTTGTTTCACGAAGTAACAATCATCATCACAAAATTGGACCACTGTTAAAATTCCAGACTGTTATTTACACTGTGACATCAGCTGATGCAGTCTGGTTTTCGTTCACTAAACTTTCGGTAGAAAAAGCAGTTGCTATCTCAGAGTCAGTTTGTGCTGCCTTTGTTTGTTTTTCTTCACTTTCTTCTTGTTCTGCTGGTGACGACGCCTCTCCTGCTTCCCCTGACAGAGCCTCCAGGACTCTGTCCAGCTCGGGATCTTCAGACTCACTATCTTCCTTCTCTTTCTTTATTTCATCAAAACTCTTAATTTTGTCAAAATCAACCACAGGGATCTCATTTCGAGCAAACCCTTCCTGTTGCAGTTTCATTTTCAACTTGGTAAACGTAAGCTCAGGCATTTCATAACTAATATCTGGCAAGTTTGGGTAGTTGGGGCCTCGACCAGCTGTCTTTCTCTTCTTCATCTTTGAGAAAGCCAGCTCAGGCATTGTGTAACTTATCTCGTCCAAATGAGATATGTTGTATCTCCTAGTTCGCACTTTGGCAAACTCTTCTAGACTCAGCTGATGAATGCCGCTAGCTGTCAGTAGTTTACCATGTCTAGTTTTCAGATGTCTCTTATATGTGTTTCTGGTTTTAAACCTCAGTCCACAGTCCATACATTCAAATGGGGTCTCCCCTGTATGCCTTCTTAGGTGCTCCTGAAAAAAAGTTGATAAGGGAATACGTCTTCCTGTTGTTATCTAAATTAATCGAACATACTAACTCTTTACCAAACAACAAAATCTTAGACTTGACCCAATTCAAAGTATTTGCAAACCACAAATTCAGTTTTTTATTCAAATGATATGATTTGCCTTTGAAAGGGGAGAATACATTGTGGGAAAAGGAGAAAATGCTGGTTACCAGCATTTTCTCCTTTTCCCACAATGTTTTCAAATGCCTTCTTCTTCTGGGTCATTAAAACTTGGGATTGTGTTGTAAAAGGTTAACCCTTGAAGCGCCGAATAAACCCAATGGATATTTTCATTCCAAAACAAGCCCCAGATAATTGTAATTCTGTGGCTGCCTTTTGTCTGTACTGTTTCAGCAAAGCGGATAGTGAAAATAAATCAGACTGCAGGTCTTGTGCAGTCTGATACTGATCTACATTGGTCACACAGGCAACTAAAGTAGTGAAAGGCACATTAAGGGATAAACTCTTTACAAGAAGACAAAACTTTACATCAATTCTACTTGAAAGCATTTGCACACAACAAATTCTGAAGTTTTGAACATTAAGGTTTAAAAATATTAACACAGATGGGGAAGAAATTTTTTCTTTCCATTCCCATTCATTTCAAACATATAATTCCCTTGCTTGTATAAGATAATAAAAATTTCCTGTGTATATCGTTATGTTTGCCTGTGTGTCACAGAGGGACCTGTTTATTGTGCAAATATCACCTACTTTGTTGCTTAAATAATTTCCCTCCCTAACCTACCCTTTTTGTGTAAGTTTTCCCTCATAATCATTGTAAATATTAACTTATTAGCAGGGCTTCTGTGAACGACATTCAATTCCACATTGTCAAAGTTTCATAGTCGGATGACTCTGCAATGTCAGAGAATGTAGATCATTAACAGTTATGGGTAATTTTCAACTCTAACACTGACTTTGCAGTTTGACTTTCCTATAGAAATAACCAATGACAGCCCAATTAACAGTTCAATAATCGCATGTCGGCTGCATGTGATTCTTCATTTGTGTGAAACTGGGAAACAAATTCTCTAACTCAACATGTGAAAAACGTGGACTGGTCCCCTACCAAAAATATGGGCCCCAAAGATAAGATTTCTTATATGCCACAGCTGAAAAATATGCGGTAATGACACAAAGACAGGCTCTAGAATAAATGCTGCATGTATCTTCATTGTCCTGAAAAATGCCTACAACTGTGTTTGACAATCTAAAGGCTGTTGATGACTTTGTATTGCAGCAGACTCTCTGAAAAATATGATAGCAAAAAAGGGAACGACCAATTTATCTTGAAGCTAAAATATTTTCACATTAGGCTCAACTCATGCATTGATTCTGTAGTTGAATATTCATATCTACAAAGTTTTCTGATTCAAATTTATCTCCAGACATAGAGAAGTTTGCTGTAGAGCATACTTACCTTGAAATGACTAGGATGTCTAAATTTTCTACCACAATCTTTACAGGTAAATCTACTCTGATTGTTGTGTATCAGCATGTGATAGTTGAGACTGTGTTGTCGTGTGAAGGTTGTATTACAAATAAGGCACACAAATGGCTTGATACCTGTAAAGATAAATGCTTGTTCATGTTCTCCGTTACCCTTTACCCAACAATCTCAAGTTTTACCAACATTAGGGAAGAAGACTTGGGAAAGCATTGTGGGCAATGGTGAAATGCAGGTTCCCATAGTGTTTTCCATCCTTTCAAGATAAATACCATCATCATCATTTGATTTGTTCCCTGCAAATGTTTACAATATGGACCAGTCTGGAATTTAATCTTCTGGTGAACAGTACAAACTCCTAAATATCCGTAATAACACATCACTGCAGTAAACTGTTATTCCCTGAAACACCCCCGCACCTCCCCCCCCCTTTGATGGGAGGATACTTTTCTGCAGCAATAACAATTTGACAGAAGGATGGACAATTCCAAAACACTGTCCAGCTGCATTTCATATGGGGATTATAAACATCCATTCATGCACAAAATTTCATTTCCGCTATCAACACATTTCTACCATGCACAAACTTTAATTCATACCCATCTACAGACTGCTTTTTTTCTTATTTTTAACCCTTTGACCTTGAGGAAGAAGCCTTTTGAAAACATTGTGGGAAAAGGAGAAAATGCTGGTAACCAGCATTTTCTCCTTTTCCCACAATTTTTTCCACCCCTCCCAAAACAAATTTCAATTGCTGAGTCACGTTTATTTTGTTGTCTGCAAATGCTTTGAATTTGGACAAGTCTAAAATTTTGTTGTTTGTTAGTTAAAACACTCTGGACATGGGAGATACTGCTTGTTATGAGCAATTTCGTCCTCTGCAACAGCATTTTTACAAGCACTTATGTATTAAACCTTAAAGTCCCCCAGTGTTTTCTAACCTTTTTAACTCTTTACCAAACAGAAAAATTTTAGACTTGTCGAAACTGAAAGCATTTGCATACAACAAATTAAATGTAGCTGAGATGATGGTAATTGTCTCTGAAAGTTTAAAAAACCTTGTTGGAATAGGAGAAAATGCTGATTACCAGCATTTTCTCCTTTTCCCACCATGTTTTCAAAAGGCTCTTTCCTCAGGGTTGTTACATGTCGGGATTGTGTGGTAAAGGGTTATAGTACTGGTGAAACCCAGTAAATACACGAATATGTGAGCTGTCACCATGATATGACTGAAATAATGTTGAAAGCTGCGTAAAACACCATTCAATCATGGTAAGGGGAAAGTCATCCAGTGAGTCACATTTCTTATGTTGTCTACAAATTCTTTCCTCTTGGACAAGTCTGCCAGTTTGTCATCTGGCAAAGAGCATGAATTTTGGCTAGATAAGAAAAGCATGTATCACCACCATAAATTGCTAGCAATAGTTTACCTGCATGGCTCCTATAATGGTACATAAGCGTAGCCGCAGCTGTGAAAGTCTTATCCTGACAGATCTTACACACCAGTGGAATGTTTTCATCTTTCTTTCTTCCTTTTAGCTCTCGGATGTATTTTAAGGCAAGTTTCTATTTGGTGTTAAAAAAGAAAATTATAAAAAATTTCTGACATATATAGAAAAATCCTGCAGTGTTTTTTTAAAAAATTTTCCGGACAGTGTTTTTTGATCAAACACATCTTTTTATTTGATATTGCACTACAAGAAATTTAGGGCAAACCAGGTGAACTCTTAAAAGTACAATTTGAGGCAGCAAGAATAACCTACTGTGTCACTTCCTATTTCAATCTGAAACCAGGTTAATAACTGAGTAAAATAAATAACATGGATACAACTTTTCATGAGCTAATATCGACCAACTGTTGAATGGTTGACTTCCACTGATACAGTCTTTACAAATATCCAATATATATATATATATATGCCATGCTCTGTGGAAAGAGGGCTAAATGCATCTGCGAAATGCACTGACCCAGGTCAGCCTGCACAGTCCGCGCAGGCTGACCTGGGCCGAAACTTTTTGATATCAGTCAATTTCTTGTATGTTAAAGGGCCATTCTACCCAGTGATGCAGTTGGTTGTTAGACAAAATGGATTTTGTGGATCCCTAATCGTGTGATGACTTGCTGGGTATCTTGTGTTACAGTGATGCATTAAGATCCCTTTTGCCAGAGCACAGCTCATTTCATACACCTAATTTAAAACTGCATCACCTTGCATTTACCTTGTACTGAAAAGTTTACAAAGATCAAGAGAATTAACATCTTACATTTGTAATAGGAGCCTGTACAAGGAAAACTACTCCAATGTGTAAATACATACCATTTTTGCAGGTCACTAACTACAAAAGTAACCTTCAGATGAAACTGCAGCCTAATTTTCTTCTTCTTTTTTTTTTACTTAGTGAAATTCAAGATCTTGTGTGTAAATATTGCACACTCATTTTCAATTCTTGGAAAATTTTGTGCATCACAGATTGGAAATCTCCAACCAATCTTTTGCCTGAAATGCTTTCAAGAGATTTCTTCGGCAGGGGTGTAAAAAGTTGTGTTAAGTGGCAATAGACCAATAGACTGACAACCTCCCCTCCCGATCTGACTAATCTTGACCAGATGTAAAATGTCTTAATTCAACTACTAATTAAATACCATAGATGTTTCATTACATCACATCATTGAACATACTGAAGACAATGTACTTAAAATCAAACAATTTCAATATTTGAAACCAGAAAACAATGTAATAGAGTAACAAACATTTAAAATACTTGAAAAAAAAATGTAAAAAATAACTGAAACAAAAATTATAACAACCACCAAAACCAAATCATTGTAACAATTGTACTGCACCTTTTCATGTGAAATATAGTCTGTGAAACCTATTGATTAATTATAATTGATCAAAAAATTAACCCTTGTCCTGCTGAATAAAAAAAATGATACTTTATAGTAGATAGTAGAAGCTGAAAACTTTCTTGTTTCAAAGGTATTTTTGGAGGAAAGATATCTCCTCAGTGTAGATCAAAGATCAGACTGCACGTTCTGTGCAGTCTGATCTTGATCTACGCTGTCCGCAAAAGGTTGGTGGGTCGCGATAAGCAGCCTAAGGGTTAATCAAGAAGATAGTTCAAGCAAATATCCAAAAGCAATATACATGTATCTTTTCAAAGATATGAACCTACATAATAATGTTCAGGCACTTAGCATGTCTGTAATTTCTGCCAAACTTAACAAAAAAGTGCTTCTACCTATTTACAGAAGATAAAAAACTGATGCTCTTGGTTCATGACTGGTCTACTCTATCAGTAAAGTATCACTGGGCCACTTCTCATTACACTTTTTTTCTTTTTTTTTTTTTTTTAAAAGGAGTTTCCTAATTCCATCTAACATCATCAAATGTAATACATGAAAGATGTGCAAGGTCTATGGGGGAGAGTATCTTTACCAAACAACAACACTTTAGACTCATCCAAATTGAAAACATTTTACAGCTGACAAATTAAATACGGATCAAATGGCAGAAATTGTTTCAGGAAGGGTCGAAAACACTGGTTATCAGCATTCTCTTCTTTTCCTACATTTTCAAAAGCATAATTCCTCAGAGATGGCAAACCACAGTATTGTTTGGTAAACAGTTGAATAAGTCCAACAGTTGCCATGATGTAGCCAAAATGCTGTTAAACATCAAACAAACATGTGAGTCATGCTCTGTGGGGGCTTTATGCATCTTCAAACACTATCGACCCACGTAAGCCCGCGCAGTCCATGCTGGCTGACTTGTCTCAAAACTTTTTGCAAGGTAAATTTTCTGTGGGTTCAAGGACCATCCAACCTCATAATTCAGTTGTTGTTTGAGCAAATGGATTTCATGGATCCATAATCATGTGATGACTTCATTGATTAGCTTGCTATAATGCATCATGGAGATACATTCAACCCCCTTTTGCCAGAGCATGGTTAAGTATATAAAGTTGCTTCATCGTATCCCTGGCATACTGTTACTTCAGTGCAAGCCCTCAGTAAACTTTTTATCTTTCATCATTGATTGACTGATTGTATGGTGTTTAAAGCTGTTTTCAACATTATTTCAGTTATATCGCTGCGGAATGTGCACCTATTCATGCTTTCCTGGAATTTCTCTTACCAATACTACGCACAATATTCTTTCCAAGCCACTGGCTGCTTTCCCACATAGCCATTGTCAAAACAGTGGTCAGTGGTGAGAGAGGAATTAATCCTGTCGCAATGACTATCACCAATCCTCGGAAAGAAATTGGCCTAGCCGGGGATCAAACCAACAACCTCCTGTTCTCAAGTCCTGTAAGTTTCATCAGCTATGAAGTAATGAATTAATTCTGATTTCTTACTGTAAAAATAAAAATCTAGATTATATAAAAACTTGCTTAATCGCGAGCAAATCAATCCCACTTGTCATTTGGCTTTCAAACAATACTTCACTTGAGAACCCTATGTCCCCAAGGTTGATTGAATGCTTTGAAATGTGTCTCGCATTTCAAAAAACAGTTCCCATATCTGTATCTGCATACTTTATAATTATATCTAATCCATCTTCCTGTTTTCAATCCTTAGGTCATCCAACTAGATGAAACTAGAATAACTATCACTAAAGGTGATAAATACCCCCGCCCCTATATTTCATGTCACAGGGGCAATAACTCTGCAATGTCAATTTAGGGGCAATAATTCCGTAATCATTAGGCCAACACTCATGAAATTTGTGCTTTGCACATCTACTGCTCCTGGTAAATATCATGACAAATATCAAGTGAATAAGACTTAAACTGAAGGAATAGTTCTCTGGACAAGAAGTTTTGAGTAAATTCAGGGGTAATTAATTTGGCAAACATTTGAGAAAAATGCATCTTGAACCTCTACTGTTCCTGGTGAATATTTATGCAAAGTATCGATTTAATTGGACACAAAACTAAATGAGTGTAAAAAAGTGCAGACCATGATCTGATAATATGTCTGAGACACAGCGGCTGGTCTGGATCCAAACTTGTTGCAAATGTGCCTTTTCGCATAATGTTGGCCAACTATACATATGACAGAAAAGACCTCCTTAAAGTGAATCAGACAGACACTGTAGGAGGAGTTGTCCGGACAAGCATTTTTAAGTCAAATCAGGGGCAATAACTCAGTAATTCTTGATGGAATTTTTACAAAATGTGTGTCTTACACATCTACAACTCCAAATGGACACTTCTGCCAAGTATAAAGCGAATCGGACCGAAATTGTAGGAGGAGTTGTCCGGACAAGCATTTTAAATGTGAATCAGGGGCAATAACTCATTAATTCTTCATAGAATTTTCACGAAAGTTGCGTCTTGCACATCTACAACTCCTAATGAACACTTATGCCAAGTTTAAAGTGAATCAGACAGAAACTGTAGGAGGAGTTGTCCGGACAAGCATTTTTAAGTCAAATCAGGGGCAATAACTCAGTAATTCTTGATGGAATTTTTACAAAATGTGTGTCTTGCACATCTACAGCTCCTAATGAACACTTCTGCCAAGTTTAAAGTGAATCAGACAGAAACTGTAGGAGGAGTTGTCCGGACAAGCATTTTTAAGTCAAATCAGGGGCAATAACTCAGTAATTCTTGATGGAATTTTTACAAAATGTGTGTCTTGCACATCTACAGCTCCTGATGAACACTTCTGCCAAGTTTAAAGTGAATCAGACGGAAACTGTAGGAGGAGTTGTCCGGACAAGCATTTTTAAGTCAAATCAGGGGCAATAACTCAGTAATTCTTGATGGAATTTTTACAAAATGTGTGTCTTGCACATCTACAGCTCCTGATGAACACTTCTGCCAAGTTTAAAGTGAATCAGACAGAAACTGTAAGAGGAGTTGTCCGGACAAGCATTTTTAAGTCAAATCAGGGGCAATAACTCAGTAATTCTTGATGGAATTTTTACAAAATGTGTGTCTTGCACATCTACAGCTCCTAATGAACACTTCTGCCAAGTTTAACGTGAATCAGACAGAAACTGTAGGAGGAGTTGTCCGGACAAGATTTTGCAGACAGACCGACCGCCCGCATGACCGACCGACCGACAGGCTGATTCCAGTACACCCCCCACAAACTTCGTTTGCGGGGGTATAATGAAATTTTCAGTCTTTGCAAAATGACCAAAATTTCAAGGCAATTATGCTCAGAACATCTGACAAAAAAATGGAACGCAGGAAACACTACTGTAAACCAGGAAATCATTTCGCGCTTTTTATGTTAGCGAGATTCGCGACAGGGTATGTGACGCGAACATAATCTGCCGCGAATCAGCCAGAGTTCATGAAATGACAAACATTAGTCGCTGTTCAAGGTGTTTACTTACAGTTCGGGGGATATTGTTTATTTACGCCATTACCGATTTAACAAGGGAAACAACTGTGTTCTATTCTATGGTGGTAGTGAACAGTTTAGGTTTATTTTTTATATTTACATACATGCATTCAAGAAATAATATTGTTACTACAAAATGAGCAAGTGAAATATCTTGTCAATATGCAAACTGTCTGTTATTTAATTAAATAATTGTCTATCAAACCACCAAGGTTGTATTCATTGTGAATTACTTTTCTAATATTCCCGAATGATATCAGCCAGATTTGTTTATGTCAGTTTGATTTCCAATTGTTTCCCAACAATGTCTGAATACCACAAAGTAAACTGGCGTTTCACTTCATCCTTAATTTGTGAGTTTCTTCAGTATCACCCAAATTCGACCTTTTAAGAGTTAGAAATCTACGTATGGACATTTTGATAAAGATATACCGACTGATACATGTTGCACACGTACTATTATAATACGATCTCAGTTGAATGAACAATTCTGACTTAAAACTGTTCACTCATACATTTAAATCGAAATCGATAAGTAGATGTCACCTGTAATGCCGAGTCACGAAGAAAGGTCAGTGTACAGTATTTATGATTTTGTTCTAAGCGAGAAATGTTTCACTAATTTCGCGACCCCCCTCGTGATCACTAAGTTAAATTGTCGCGAATAAGCCCGTGAGGAAAAAAATGCGGACATTTCTTGTCGCGAACATTTCCCGGTTTACAGTATTCTGTCCTATACTATCAAACCTTAATCTTTGCTGCTTGTATGATCAACAGAGGATGTAGAAAATTACCACTCCAGTGAGGTAGCACATAATAACATTTTTTATTTGACTTTATATAACAACTAATAAGTTGAGTATTTGGGGTCCAAAGAGTTGTACCTCTACAGCTCTAGAATAAAACCAATGTTGTGGGTACTTGCTGAAATTGCGTTGATGAGACAGTTCCTTATGTTTTACTGAAGGAACAAATTGTGACTAGAATTTGATGACCCCTATCTGATCTGAAGCTCTGGGCCTGTAAACACCATCCATTTGTAATAACATTCTTGGTCTGATTCTAAAGAATTTTGGAAATTTGAAAGAAACACTATTTTTGATTGGCTAAACTGAATGGTTTAGCCAATCAGAAACTGTTACTTAATAAAATCTAGAATAAGACTATGAATGCAATTTAGAATGGTTGGTTAACCCTTTATCAAACGACAAAATCTTGGACTAGTCCAAACTGAAAGCATTTGAAGACGACAAAAACGATGTTGCTCAGAAATTGAAATGTTTTTGGGGAAGGGTAGAAAACATTGTGGGAAAAGGAGTAAATGCTAGTTACCAGCATTTTCTCCTTTTCCACCAATGTTTTCAAAAGGTGTCTTTCTTAGGATCATTAAAACTTGGGGTTGTGTGGTAAAGGGTTAATAGGGACCTTGATTTCTATAAAATGATACATACCGGTTCCCATCCCAGGTTACCTTCCCTGCCTTCTCTACAAAGTGGGTTTACAGATTTTTTCT
Source organism: Tridacna gigas (assembly GCA_945859785.2). Taxonomy (NCBI): domain Eukaryota; kingdom Metazoa; phylum Mollusca; class Bivalvia; order Cardiida; family Cardiidae; genus Tridacna; species Tridacna gigas. Next base: position 14,510,869 of record OX244029.2, on the reverse strand, counting down.
TCTGTAGAAATATCATTTCCTCTTCACTTCCATCTGGGGGTATGTCTGCTATATCAAACCCAAGTCTTCCTTTCTTAGCAAGTACGCTTTTGGGCATTGGAGGGTAGGGCTCTGTAGGGAAAATATTGGTGATAAGTGAAATGGTGTTTTAATATAGATATCACAGCTTAACCTTTTACCAGATGAAAAAAATAAAAAAAAATCAGACTGGTCCAAATTGAAAGCATTTGCAGATGACAGATTAAAGATGACCCAAATGGCAAAATTTGTCCTTGATAGGATAGAAAACATAGTGGGAAAAGGAGAAAATGCTGGTTACTGGCACTTTCTCCTTTTCACACAATGTTTTCAAAAGCCGTCTTCTTTAGGATCGTTAAAAGTCGTCATTATGTGGTAAAGGGTGAACTCTTTACCTGACGACAAAAATTTTAGACTAGTCCACTCTGAAAGCAGATGTGGACAGCAAATTAAATGTTGCTAAATGAGGATTTCTTTCCTTGGTATGGTAGAAAACATTGTGGGGAAAAGGACAAAATGCTGGTTACCAGCATTTTCTCCTTTTCCCACAGTGTTTTCAAAAGCCTTCTTTTTCAGGGTTGTTAAAAGTTGGGTTCATGTGGTAAAGATACAATCCTCCAATCTAACAACCCAAGGCAGATCCTTTCCAAAACATTGTGGGAAAAGAAGAAAATGCTGGTCTCCTTTTTCCATATTGTTTTCTACCCTATCAGAGATCTAGGGCAAATTTTGTGCTAATTTTGCATTTGTCTTCTGTAGATGCTCTCAATTTGACAGAGTGAAAAAAAAAATGTTATTTGATCTGGGGTTTACTGTTACAAGAGCATAAAATTCACTAGCTACATTGTGCTAGTTTTTTGTCTCTCATCAGAGTAATTTGCACATACCTACAAAAAGGAACTTATTCCTTTACCAAACAATCCCAGGTTTTCACAACCCTGGGAAAGATGGCTTTTGAAAACATTGAGGGGGAAAAGGAGAAAATGCTGGTAATCAGCATTTTCTCCTTTTCCCATGATGTTTTCTAACCTGTCAGAGACCTTAAGCTCATTTGTTCCAATTCTGAATTTGTTGTCTGGAGATGTTTTGACTTTGAGAGAGTCTAAAATTTGTCATTTGAGAAAGGGTTAACCGATAGAGCACTTAGGTCCTTACCAAAAACAACATTTTGGATGTATCCAAATCCAAAGTATTTGCAGATGACAAATATGGCTCAAGTGATGAAATAATGTCTCCTTTTCCGACAATGTATTCTATCCTATCAGAGAACTTAAATATATTTATACCAATGATGATTTGTGTAAGGTTAGTAAACATTGTGGGAAAAGGAGAAAATGCTGGTTAACAGCCAGCATTTTCTCCTTTTCCCACAATGTTTTCAAAAGCATTCTTCTTCAGGCTCGCTAAAAATTAGGATTGTGGGCTTAAGGTTTCATATGAATAGACATAATGAAAAGAATCTTGCCATCAGTTGTCTCCTTTTCCTCATGACTGTTTTTTATTTCATGCTTTTCGGTACTTAATTCAGGAAATATTGGTTAATTATGGTTTGATATTTCATGGTTACGACCAGTGAAAATACCTATTTTATATTCTCAAACTCTTCAATTGAAGGCAGAAATGGTAGTTCCCAAGCACTAGTAACCTGGGTAATCAGCACATGCCATTCAAATGGAGGGAAATATGACATAATTTATGTGCATTTACCCTATATTTCTCGTGCTTTACTCAATATTGTATTGCGTTGTTATGTGAGGAGGGTACGCCACAGGTAATTACCGAAAACAACTGCAATGGATTTTGATGGAGGCCCCAACAAAATAGGGGTAAGAAGCATGTTTTTTTTCAGTGAAAGATCGAAATTTATTTCATCTTGTAAACATCATAGGTAATATTTTCATAAGTGGCTGCACCACTCATGAAAATATTACCAATGATGTTCACTTGATGAAATAATTTCGATCTTTCAGCCAAAAAAACAAATATCCTCTATGTATATTGTTGAAAAGTGGAATTTTCTTCAAATAAATATACATCATTATAAATGTGGCTCATCTGAAGGGGACATGTCTTTGATAGGGTGGAATATATTGTGGAAAAGACCAAATACTGGTCACCTTTACCTTCAAAGTTTTCCAAAAGACTTCTACCTCCAAGGTTGTAGAAACCCAGGATTGTTTGTACAGGTTTAACATTGTCCAAAATTAAATGTGCAAATATGTGATCATAACTTTCATGTAAATATCATAGAATAAATCAAACCTTCAAGTGCCTTTCACTGATATAGTTGCCTTTGCAGCCAGTATAGGTCAAGATCAGACTGATCAGACTGCACACAATGTCCAAACTGATCTCTGATCTACACTCTCCGCTTTGCTAAAACACTACAGACAAATGGAAGCCATAAATTTGCAATCACCTCGGACTTATTCTAGAATGAAAAAATCCATTGGGTTAATACAGTGTTTTACTCATTCATTACCAGTGACAACTTAAGTAGCATTTGCGGACAGCAAGATCAAACTGCAGAGAGTGAGCAGTCTAATCTTGGGTCTACACTATCTACTACATGATACCTTTCTATGGCAGTAGTAATCTTCAAAAGCAGTGAAAATCTACATTTACATTTGGGGAAAAAAGTGGAATTTCTGGATTTGATACTGAACGAGTTAACCTTTTACTATGCAATCCCAGCATTTAGTGACCCTGAGAAAGACAGCTTTGGAAAACATTGTGGGAAAAGATTGAAAATGCTTGTAACCAGCATTTTCTCCTTTTCCCACAATATTTTCTACCTTTGCCAAAACATATTTTGATTTTTGGGGTACATTTATGTTGTCATCTGCGTATGCTTTCAATTTGGGCGAGGCAAAAATTTTGTTGTTTGGTAAAGAGTTACGGGTTTACTTACTTTCACCCGAGCTAAGAGAGTTTAGTTCCAGACAGTCTAAACTGCCTACCACATCAAGTTCATTCTCTTCCAATTGCTGTCCTCCATTCACCGGTATTATAACTTCAACACTGACCATGGGAACATTTTCATCCGGCGATCGATGCCTCAAAAACAATATTGGAGTTGGATTCTTGACAGCGTAACCGTTTGCATCCAAGTATAAAACTCGCTTGTTCCCAGCTAAATATTCCATTTCGAGTTTTTTATATCTTTTAGCGTATAGTTTCTCCTCCTCATCCTGTACTTCCTTGTAGTATCTAGCTAATACCTCTGCTCCATGTCGAGGTCCAAATATAGTTGTATAACAATGGTCGTGATGGGGCTGGGTTTTACTCAACAAGTCTATGATAAACTGTTCATTCTCTTCTATTCTACGTTCTTTTTCATTCTCAGATTCTTGTTCACTATCAACTTCCTTTTTAATTTCATCTGTGCCCAACTGTGAAGTGGATACTTTGTTTGTCTTCAGTTTATTTGGCAACGGTACAAAGCCTATGGAGTTTACTTCTTCATCCTCTTTTTCTTCTTTACAAACATATTTTGGCTCATTTGATGCCTTTGCAGATTTCTCCTCATTAGTCTTCCTCCTTTCTTTGCTACCTTCTCCATCAATTATCAACTTCTGTTTTTTGTTACCTCTGAACTTCAAAGGGACAAAGGCTGACAACAACAAAAAAAAAATCTTACATGACAAAAATTTGTAATTGCCTACCCCAACTAGGGAAATGTCTGTGAAGGTATAGGACAAGACCAGACAGACGTTTAATTCTCTAACAAACAATCCTGAGTTTTAACATGGCTGAAAAAGAAGGCTTTTGAAAACATTGTGGGAAAAGGAGAAAATGTTGGCAACCAGCATTTTCTCCCTTTCCTGCAATGTTTTCTACCTTATCAAAGACAGAAATCATCGTTTATGCTACATTTGTCCTCTGCAAATGCTTTTAATTTGGTTGAGTCAAAAATTTTTCTGTTTCGTAAAGAGTAAGTCAACTTTCAAATAATTCAGGATACAGCAGTATCTATCATTTTGGCTATGTGAAAAAAAAGGTACGACCAATTTTGAAAAAAAAAAAAAAAAAAAAAAAAAAAAAATTGGAGCCAGTCTAGAGGAGCATCATCATTAAACTAAAAAAAGTGGAGAGAAAATATGTTTATTTAGCTATAAAACTGTCTGTCATTCTTGCTAAGCCTAAAGATCTCTTCATCCACACATCTCTAAATCTGAATGGCGGCAAAAAGCCCCCCCAGTCATAATCTCCTACCCCTAAAATTGGCAAGGTGGACAAAAGCCCCTTCTCAAGTCTGCAATTGCTGACATTGTCCCCTTCCTGGAATCTCAGAGGCAGTCATTCGCCAGATAAGGCTTTTTATCAGTATTTCTTTTTTCTTTGCAAAAAAAAAAAAAAGAATTCATAATATCATACCATTCAGAAGCCTTTTCCGTCTTGCATGCACAGGTTCTGCTGTGAACTTGATCTTTGTGTGCTTTTCTAGAGTAAGAGGATGAGTCAAACTTAATTTCAGTCCCAAAAGGGGGTTACTGACTCCTTACCGAAACAGCGAAATTTTAGGCTAGTCCAAATTGGAAGCATTTGCAGACAACAATATAAATGTGATTGAAAAAATGTAATGTTTCGGAACAGGTAGAAAACGTTGTGGGAAGGGGAGAAAATGCTGGTTACCAGCATTTTTTCCTTTTCCCACATTGTTTTCAAAAGGCTTCTCTCTCAGGATAATTCATGGTTGGAATTGCATGGTAAAGGGTTAACACCCCCACCCCCACACCCCCCGTTCTAAGCACCAGTTATGTTGCTTTTACAGACAGTGAAGACCAAAGATCAGACAGTGAAGTCTTCACCATCTGATCTTTGATCTACTCTGTCCATTTCTTCATGACACATTGCAGCCAAAACAACCTTGAAATTGCAGTTTTATCTGTGTTTCCTAATTTAAAAAGTCTCAGAGTTTCATGCACTCAATACTCTGAGAGTAAACAAGAGCACCACTTGTGGGTGCCACCACTTGGCTGTAAGTGCTTGATTTTCAGCCAAAATTCTAAGTCAAAACAGGGGCATAACTTTGTTAAAAATATTTTGATGGTTATCTGCCTGTTGTATGAGTTCCCTTTTTGATAGTTAACTTGTCCAAGTTTAAAGTAAATATCTTCAGTAATACAGAGATATTACAAAATGTAGAATTTTTTGCATAACAACAATAACACAGGCGACAACCTAGACAAGGACGACAGGGCTATGACAATAACTCCTTGTTTTCTTTAAAAAATAGCCTTACAAAAAAAGAGCATAACTGTCAAAAATATTTTGATGGTTACCTGCCCTTGTTGTGTGGCAAAGTGACAATGCCTTGACATTTTCTTCGAAAACAGCTGAGCTAAAAATGCTGGATAAGGACAAGGCTGGCATGACACAGGTCCTTTAGGCCTACAGCCAGTACAGTTTAAAATTTCAAATCCATACATGTTTAAATCTTCATCGAAGAAGAAACATTATAGGCTAGTGCATATTAACCTTTAAAGCACCTTTCACAACTATAGTTGCTTTTGCAGCCAGTGTAAATCAAGATCAGGCTGCACAAGCTGTGCAGCCCGATCTCTGATCTACAATATCCGCTTTGCTGAGACACTATAGACAAAAGCAACCATGAAATTGCAATTATTTGGGTCGTATTTCTAGAATGAAAATGTCCGATAGGTTTACTAGAATGAAAATGTCTGACAGGTTTATTCGGAGCTCTACGGGTTAAAAACTTAAAAGCATTACCAGACAATGCCAGTGAAAGAGTAAAAAACACTAAGAGAAAAAGAAAAAATGCTGGTTACCACCATTTTCTCCTTTTTCCACAATGCTTTCAAAAGTCTTCTTTAGGGTTGTTAAAACCTGGGTCTTCTTTGGGGATCATTACCACCAGGTTTGGTAAAGGGTTGAGGTGTTTTGTTCTTGACTGAAATCTAATAGTTTTGGTCAATCTGTCCATCAACTTACTACAGTTTCTGAAAGTCTAGTAAGTTGATGGACTTATTGCTCTTTTTACCTTCCTCCTCCAGATCACTCAGGTGATCATAAATATGCTTTTTCACTTCAGCTCTAGCTCTCATTTCATTCCCAAAGCTGCTGAATTCTTTCTTGCATTCCTTTGGCATCAACAGACACTTGTAAGTGAATGTTCGCGAGAGCTCATTTGATGTCATCTCGGTAAACATGTTCAGCACTGTTTTCTCAGTTAAGCCAAGGATCTGCTCAAGAGTTAGTACTTCAAAGCTGCTGATGTTCTTTAATGTTGTCTTTAAAAAAAAAAAAAGCAAAATATCAAGACAATTTCCTTCATTGATTACATACATTATAAGCATACATTTTTTTTTTTCCCCACTAAGGCCAAATATTGAAATTTTAGGTATATTTTGGCTGTAGCTCTTAACCAAATGACAAAAAATTTGGAGTTGTCCAAATTGAAAGCATTTGCAGATGACAATTTAAATGTGGCCGGAATCATGAGATTTGGCTGTGAAAGAGTAGAAAACATTGTGGGAAAAGGAGAAATGCTGGTTACCAGTATTTTCTCACAATGTTTTCAAAAGCTTTTTTTCTCAGGGTGGTTAGAACTATGGACTGTGTGGTAAAAGGTTACTTATTTCACAGAAGGATGGGAGCCTAAACCCAAGACCAGACTACATTGAGCAGTCTCATCTTGATCTACACTAGCTGTCAAAGCAAATAAATTTGCCTAAGCAAATGATGTAACGAAATAATTATGACAAAAGTTATAACTACCTGTCAACCATGTGCCAGACAACAAAATTTCAGATTCCTTAATATTGAACTGATACTCTCCAGAAACTTTCCATACAAACCTTTTCCTGATTTTGTTAGAAATTCTAGAAGCGATTGGATATGCTGTAAAAATGTACAAGTTTTTTTTTTCCTGTTTGGAAAGAGCAAGTACAGCAATACTGTATACCTGGAAATTATTTCGCACTATTTGACCCTTTACCACACAATCCCGACTTTTAACGACCCTGTGAAAGAAACCTTTTGAAAACCTTGTGGGAAAAGAAAATGCTGGTAACCAGCATTTTCTCCTTTTCCCACAATGTTTTCTACCCTTCCCAAAACACATTTTAATTTTTCAGTCACATTTATTTTGTCGTCTGCAAATGCTTTCAATTTGGACTGGTCTAAAATTTTGTCGTTTGGTAAAGAGTTAAGTTAGTGGAGTTCACGGATGCGCTGACCTGGTGAACTTTAATAGTCCCAAAATCGGCTTTTGCTACGAAATCACAAACATTTCTAGCTTGGGTATGAAAAATTTATTGAATCATAATCTTTACTGACCTTCAAAACAACAGGACAGAAACAGACAAACAACAATACAACTTGTTATCAACACAGAAGTACTGTTATTTGTCTTTTGTCTTCTAATCCTGTCATTCACATCTGCTTTGACCCTAAGGAATAAGATAGGTTTGTCTAGTTTCAGCTTTTTTGAAAAATGACTTGCAGCACTTGAACTGCCATGTATACAGGTATATTTAGCGATTTCTGCCTGTTTGTCATCATAAGTTCCCCTTTTTAATTCCTTTCATAATCTCCTCTCTTACTTCATTGTTAGCTGCGCTGACAGAACTGCTGCCACTCTCTGGTAACATTTCAGCAACAGGATCACTCTCATCACTTCGGCAAGATTTTTTTTTCTCCAAAGTGAAGAAATGTCCGTATTGACATGTCAACTGATTATTTTAAATGTAAGAAAATACCGGAAAACAAAATGAATGAGAAGTCGTACTCAAATTTTACTTATACAGTAAAAAATTTCTAACGCATACAACTGGGGATTAACGGTAAATTAATTGAATGCCCGTTTACCTATTCTATTGCCTGAGGCCTATACTAGAATTTGTTTTAACATATTCACGGATGCTATTTAATATTCGCGAGTTTTACGAACCTCCGTCGATCGCATACGATTATCTTTGCAAAAATATCCACCGACAGAACGCAAGCTATTCTCGCCATGAACATTTCTAGGTTTACAGTAGTATTTGAGACATGCTCTGGCAATAGGGAACTTAATGCATCTCCATGATACATAATACCAAGCATGTCATCACATAATTATGGATCCACAAGTCCATTTATTCTAACAATTGACTGGATCTTGAAGTAGAATAGTCCTTTGACATGCAGAAAATCAACAAGTTGCAAAAAGTTTCGACCCATGAGTTGATACTTTTTGCAAATACATTAAGCCCCCTTTTCAGAGCATGACTTAATTGTTTTTGAAAGCTAGAAAACACTGTGAGAAAATGAGAGACTGGCTTCAATACTTCTAGATGTAATAAAGCAACAAATCCCTTTCAGTAAGCATTTTCGGATATTCATATGTTAAGATCTAGCTCAGAGAATAATCATACAATCTCATACTTACACTCTTTCCCAAATAACAAGATTTTAGATCAGTCAAAATGAAAGCCTTTGCAGATGATGTGGCTCAAATGATGCAATTTGTCTCTGAAAGGGTACAAAATATTGTTGGAAAAGGAGAAAATGTTGGTTACCATAATTTTCTCTTTTTCTCAATGTTTTCAGAAGACTCTTTCCTCAAGTTGTGAAAACACTGAATTTTTGGGAAACGTTTAGAAACCCTTTACCACACAATCCCAACTTTTAACGACCCTGTGAATGACTGACTGATTGAATGGTGTTTTATGCTGCTTTCAACATTATTTCAGCCATGTCAAGGCGACGGCTCACATATTCGTTTGTTTTCTGGATTTCACCAGTACTAGGCTGTAACTCTAAAGTGTCTTTCCTTAGGACACTCCCACGAAAAGCCCATGGATCAAGTGAGGCTCGAACCCGGGGCCTCGAGGTCACGAGCCCTATACCTTACCACTGAGCCAAGCATGACTGTTAACTACCCTGAGGAAAAAAAGCTTTTGAAAACATTTGGAAAACAAGAAAATTCTGCTCCCAGTATTTTTCCCTTTTCCATAATGTTTTCTGTTCTAAGAAAGACCAATTCGATGTTTTGACTTACGTCTAATTTTGTCTGGGGGAAAAAAAAAAATGGATTTGGACAGGTCCAAAATTTTCTTGTTTGGTTATGAGGTAACTTTTCTACATGTGACATAATTTGAGACCCCCCTCCCCTTCATTAAATTTGCAGATGATACTCACCATATTGACTAAATGATGGGATTTGTTCATGTTGTTTATGAAAAGGAAGAAAACATAATGGGAAAAGAGAAATTGCAGGTTACCGACATTTTACTGTTTCTCACACTGTTTCCAAAGTGCTCTTAGGCATCATTAAAATTTTCCATCATTTGGTCAAGTTAATGCCTTGAATCAATAATGTCTTGGATCAAAATTGGAGTTTTACAAAGTTTTGTTACTATGGCAACATTTATCACATGCTGTACCTTTTTCTTTGCCTTCTGTGGTGACTTGGGTTCATTCTTTAATGTTTCTGAAGCCACCTGGGCCAGAACATCCAATGACATGCCTGATGAACCTTGGTCATTTTCATCCTCATCCTTACTTTCAACATTCCTAGATCTTAATCTGATGCTCCTCTTTGGACTTATCTCTACAATAGATGATGAAAGAAAATGATTTCTATTTACCATTTACCAATTAACCCTTTACCATAATTCCAAGGTTTAAAGACCCTAAAAAAAGCAAGCTAATGAAAACATTGTGAGAAAAGGAGAAAATGCCGGTAACAAACCTCCAGATAAAAGGGAGTGATAGTATTCTAAATCCATTATTTCTCTTCCAAACCTTATGTTGTGGGTACTCATTAGAATTGTCTCAATAAGATGATTCTAATGAGTACCCATAATGTAGGGTTTAGTGGACTGCGATTAATATTTTCAATTTTGAAATCAAATCACTTTATCTTGTAAGCAGCATTTTCTCTTTTTCCCACTATGCTTTCTACCTATTCAAGGACAAATACTGTCATATGAAAAACATGAATTGTCTTCTGTAAATTCCTTCAGTATGGACGAGTCTCAAATTTTGCTGTGTGGTAAGGGGTTAACTTACAAATATCTAATTATGACTTTTCAGGATCGTTTGGTCATTTTCTGTTTTATTGGATTCTTAATGAGTAATACTAAACTTTAATCATCAAAAAAGGCAAAACGTTGTCCAAAAAGATGCTAGAGTAGGACCGGGTATTTCCGAACAGTTAAGCAATAATCACTGTTGTTCGGTAATACACGCAGATAGGTGTAACGTTTGACATACCATTTTATAGATCTAAATGTCCTCTTTCTTTTCCGAACATTACCTATCTATAAACTGCAGTGACTACCCAAGGTTTTCCTTGACGCATGATTTTGTGCGTTTTGACGCATTTTTAAGGAAAATGACCTGTATTTTTTTCAATAGTGCGTCACTGTGGACGCACAAAAACTATAAAGGTTACTTACGATCGTCTTTATTACCGACAATGTTACATCGCCAGTACATAAGAAAGCTTAAGTACGAGAAGAATTCGATTTTACGAGAATACCGTCAGTCTTTAAACTTGTCTAAACTAAACCAGTCGATCTCCAATGAAAACAATATGGCTCAGTCAAAATTGCAGGGTTTTCATTTTGAAATGAAGCAACTGATTGATTGACAAAAACAACAGGCCGAGGGTCAAGGGAGCCGCCTAGGCTTTGGTGTCCATGATTACCAAATGGAGATCGAGAAACGTATTGTCGCCTACGATTGGATAATTGGATGCAAGTATCCAATGAATGACAGCGTAACATTCATAAACCAATTGTTTCTGGTTTCACGGTAAAATTGAACCTGTGTTGCAGTGCAGTTACCAACGCGTGAAATATTTTCGATATAAACAACGCGATCGATTTTTCAAAGATCCAGCAAAAACAACCGATTAAAGGCCGATTTCAACCGATGTTTTTGATCGGCAATCAGCATTAAATGAAAACCCTGAAACTGGCGTCAATTCTTGCCGTCTGCAAGGAAAAGAGACCTTGAACAACGATCAGATGATGATCGCCTGGTTCAAGTAAGGAGAAAAACATTTCAAGGCCCCGAGGGTTTACTGAAAATTGGCTAAAGACAAATGCTTAATTATTTGTCGAAAAAGGCGGCGTATCAAAACACAGGAATCGGACGTTTGATTGGTGAAAATTGTTTGTTGTCGGATGGATACTCTCTGTTTAAAAAACACACACACACAAAATAGAGGTTATCAAATCCGCCCGACAACAAACTATTTGTATCAAGTAAACGGTTGATTCCTGTGACAAAAACAAAACACAATAACCAGTTTACCACAGAGAGTGGCTGCACAAATGTGCGTCACCAAAACACTGTGGTCACATTGATGCCCTTGAAAGATTTAAATTACGTAAATAAATGACAGGTTGTCTGCAGCTAGAGCATCTTTGCCTATTAAGACCAGGCTTTTAATAAAGCATACTCAAGATACTCTATGAAAAAGATGTCATCTAGACTGAAAGCCCCTCTATACAGAGAATCCTTTACATCTTACATCATTTAATAATTCATAAATAAGTTATATAAAGCTTTGAGATGAATAAGAAACACAAAAACACACATTTTTTCATATATAGTAGTCTTTAATGTTTAACCTAATTACATTTTTTGTGGCCCCCTCAAAGTCCAGAATGACCCCCATTATTTACGACTAGGGGGTCACAATGACCCCCTATTTTTGTTGCCAAGGGAAAACCCTGACTACCTATTAATATGTTAATGTCCCTACCATAGAGAGGCCATTACCGAACGAGATGTCACTGCCGAACACAGACATCAGGTGTTTCCAAACATTTCAGATTTTTTTTTAAGAAAATGTCTTGAACATTACAACATACCAATGCTCTGGTTGCTGAAATGTAAATTGGCTAGAACTGTATGTATATAGATCTGAAAAAAAGTTGATTATGTCTAGTTTTCGGGAAAATTTTAGCTCCTAATTTTCAGAACACGACAAACGATGTAAACCGAAAATCAGATAACTCAATATGAGCAAACTGAAATTGGTCTATATTGATCAAAGTTGTCTGTTGTAATAAACATTTAAAAACTTGGATATATCGAGCTCTAAATTACATGCATTTTATTCTTGTGATCGCTTACTATGCTAAAAAGAAGGCCACTTCTTATTCAATCAGCTTTAATTCATAAATACCCTTGCATGTAAGTTCAGGTGAGAGCTTTTCTGAACAATCTTCTCCAGCACTTTTGACATGTGATAAGAACATTTTGCACAGTGTAATGTGTTTATATACTTATTGCAAATATAAGAAATTTCAAATATTGAGCTGAGCAGTTTACACTCGTAAGCAATATATATCGAAAAATTAAGAAAATGGTAATTTCCTGACCTTCGAGCTAATGCAGATACTTATCGATTTTTCTTTGGATAATTTCTGTATCCTTCAAAACTTTAAAAAATGGCAAAGAAGATAAATATAGCATAAAGTTTATGACATCAGATGATATCATTATTATCCCCAGGAGGGATGAGACAACTCTTAAAATCTTGATCGTTAATTGCTGATAGTTTGGAAATACCCGATCCAGCTCTATATAGATCTTTGAACTTTGTCTGCCACAGGATGGAAAAACTTTGTTGGAAAAGGAGAAAATGCTTTCAGCATCTGCTCCTTAATACCCCAGTGTTTTAAAATGCTTTCTTCCTAAGGGTCTTAACACTTTCAGTCCCGATTGCTTGGTAAGGGTTAATTTGGTTGAATCCATGGAATCAGTTTACCTGGCCAAAATATGAGTTTTCTGGTAAGCAAATTGGTGTTTGTAGGTTTATTACTCTCTTACAATTTTACAGCTATTTTGCTCTACATCTTGCATGTGCAACATCAAAAATAAAGGTTGTAGAAAAAAACAAAATCCATATTTGCAACTCTCATTAAGTTTCTGGCTGCTTTTCCTACAATCGTTAACATCCCCAACTACTCCAACTATCTTTCTATCATCATAGGATAACAAAAAAAAAAAACTACCATCTCCCTTTCCAAATAATCAGATCTACTAGCACAAAAAAATCTAAAATGTGGGTCAAATTGGACAAGAAAATTTATTTTTGAAAGTCAATCTAGATCTGGTGCCTTTCAAATAAAAAAAAAATATCAACAGAAAACCAATTTACAAAGTCTTTTCTTAAAGCTAAGTGTGCCCCCTCTTACTCCACAAGCATTGCGCCATTTCAGTCGTCTGCATTCTAGCAGAAGACACAGATGAACGAGTCATACGCCATCTTGGAAAATTCGTCTGTTGTTTCAAAACAAACGGCTATTAAGCCATCGGCAAATCTCCGTAACCTACCAAAAATGACACGTCATTTTACTACCCTAAATATAAAGAATTATGTCTTTGTTGTCCACCTATTAAACAATATAAATGTTTAAAATGCAGATTGCTATGATTCGCAACAATAATAAAAGCTCTTTAAATCTGTCGAGCAGCCGACATGCGCTGCGGTGTGTCGCTTGAATGAAAAGTATTAACACAGAAACACCTGAACATCAAAGCTTTTACAAGTAAGAACAATTTATTAGCAACACTTTGAGTTTATGTATGTACAAATAGACAGAAAAATTAACCTGTCTCCGAATTCTGGCCTCTTTTTGTTGCCATGTCTTGCAGATTTCAGCTCGTCTGCTATGGCGAATGCGTCTTACCTCATACCTAGGTGTACGGAATAGTCGAACGATGAGAATCAACAGTTAAGACAAATTTCCTTATATTTTACCACAGAAATTAATAAAATATTGTTCAGAAAGCACGAAGAATGATTTAAAATCATTTTTACCTCAAATCTAATGAAAATATTAATTAATTGATTGGGTTTTGAATTTCCCGCGATTCTGGGAATAAGGTAAATATCTTTTCTTCCTAAAATGCGAAATTAATAATCAGTGCATACAAGAACTCTTAATATTGTCTTTAAGACGTCTTTTATTATTTAACTTGGGGCAAAATGTATTTCAGCATAAAACTGACTTTGTAAATTACGGAAACTGTCGGGCTCACACGATCAAGGCAGAAAAGACGTGCTTGATTGATGATTATCTTGTAATCATGTTATCGTTACCGTGTTGGTTTCACATCTTTCAATATTGATAAATTTTGTAGACCTATGAAATGTTCCTTTTTTTTTTTTAAGGGGGCGTATATACACATATACATATACGATCCCTAGTTCCTCTAAAAATCTCGTTCTTTAAGACAGAATCTTGTTCATGGAAATGGAGAAATTTGAACCTAGGGCTAATCAGAATGGTACAATTCAACTGCAACAGCTCCTCTTGGATATTCATATGAAAGAATTTTAATTCATGTATTCGTATTTGTTGAATTCCACTATCATTAGTGGTACAATATTAGTTACTTATTAAACTTCTATCAGTTATCAACTTAGTGCTATACATCAAGGGCGTAGCATGCATTACACACAATATGCAAGTGCGTAATAGTGACAAAAGAAGAAGGAAAAAAAAAAAAAAAAATGGATCAGTTGATACATTCTTTTATCGCTTTACAGAACAACTCCATGTTTAAATCTGAGCCTAAAACTGCACAGAAAAATAAAATGAAAATTTCCAACTGAGAGTAAAAGTGAAATACTGGTATTGCGATTTTATCCTATCTCTTTTCTATGGAAAATCGCATTCTCACTGTATTGGATAGTGTAGATCAAGATCAGACTGCATGTTCTGTGTAGCCTTATCTAGATATATGCTGTCTGCAAAAGCTCTCTGTGTCATGCTAAGGGTGAAAACGCACTCTTGATTTGGAGTGCATAATAATTTTGAACCCCTGGTTACGCATTGTACATTGTATAACTATATACATGTACTTGTGCTTGTTGTTAAAACTTGTCATACATATAGATCTGTACACTTATCTCGGTTATAGATTCCATATCTTAATATTTATCTTGATGTGCATCTTGTTGTATATAAATATCTTGCAAGTGGCTTAGTGCAGACTGAGAGAGAGAGAGAGAATGAATCGGCAACAAGGAAATGCATGCGTCATACCCAAGCACTTCTTCAAATAAATTCCCTTTGTTCTTCTACATGCTTGGTGTAAATTACTGATCAATACATGCTTGGATTTCTAACTAGTTCATCTCACGTTGGATGTGAAACAGTAAGCATCTCTGACAAACATCCTCGATATTCCAGGGACTATACACTATCCAAAAAAGTCAGCTTTCAGAAACAGCGAATTAATTCATTGTGTTAAGTAAGAATCATATAATTATATGCATATATTTGATCCACGGTGAAATCAAAGACAACAAAGCATTCATCAATGTGCAGCTATGCCAATAATTCTGACAAAATATCATTCATTCATTCATTCATTTGTGAGTTTGTTAGTCCATTTGTTTGTGTGCTTGTCTGTTCACTAGTGAGTGAGTGAGTCAGTCAGTCAGTCCATCCATCCATTCACTCAATCATATGAGATTCACCTGCTAAAATTTTGTTGCATTACCAATATTTCCCCTGCATAATGACGTTGAATTGTGGTTCTGGCATCAGGTCATGTCTTTTTAAAACGCTGGCTAGCACAAAATGTTTGTGATCTTTCAATGGCAAAAACGCATCTGCAGATGTGTAAAACTATTGTTAAGAGCATTATTGCAAACATAATTATTATTGCAAATTGGTGTATCCTTGGTAACCTTTTTTGAAACAACCACACAATACCACTCTGATGAAGACTGTTTTTGAATAGGATAAAATACTGATAAAAAGCAAGGTAAAACTTCAAAAGACAAGACCTATCATTTCAGCAACATTTCATTTGTTGTTTGCAAATGCTTTCAATTTGAATTAGTCTATTATTTAAATGTCAATGGGTATCCATCATTTTTTTCTCCTTTTCCCACATGGATTGCTATCCATTTAAGGACAAATTTCATTTTTTGAGTCACATTTGTTGTTGTTGTCTGCTAATACATGTAGATCTACCTTGAGTTTGGACAAGTCTAAAGTTTCTTTGTGTGGAAAATATTAAAAGAGGATGCTTTTGATGCATAAGGTTCCCTCATTAATGCTTGATTATACATAAAGTGGATTTCAGGAAGATTATTGAGTTATCACAGAAAAAGTAGCTATTAAAAAAATGTTTTATGTGTTTTTTTTATTATAATCATTTTCTAGTATGAATTCATTCGGTTCAGGACTAGAGAATATCTTCTTACGGCAGGTTTATTAATCAACTGTGGCCAAATAAGGTCAAAGGTTAACTGTCTGGAGCAGACAGAAAAAAAACACTGAGACATATTCCCAAAGAACAATACTAGGTATTTAAAGGACGGATTAAACCAATATTTCCTGGTACCTATAAAGCTACAAACCAAGGTACATACTTTCAAACTCATACATTTGAATTTTGACATGAAATGACGACTAAAGAGATATTTATGCCTAATGATGGCCACCCCACCCGATAGTTGATTGTGTTTCGACCGCAGTGTTGAGTGTTGTTCACTAAGCCCAACCCCTGTAAATCCTTGTTCTTGCTACATTCTACTGCAAGTTCCTTTTTTTCAAACTCGACTCTTGGCTCAACATAATTTTATAAATGTCTACATTAAAAGTATATGCTGACAAAAAATCGGCTGAAATAATGAGATTTGTTTTTATAAACACAGAAAACACCTCTAGTTGAGGCCAGGGAGAAGAGAAATTATGGTTACGGCATTTCCTCTATTACCGCATTGTCATCAAATGCCATTATACTATCATCCTGGGTATCCTCGATTAAACATTTACCAAAAACTCTTGGGTCATAACGACCATAAGGTGGAAGGCTTTTGATAAATGTTGTGGGAAAAGGAGAAAATAGGAGTTCAAATTTAGCACTATGATACAATCTAATTTTAGAAAATGGGAGTTGAAAAATCCAGCATTAGATTTTTCTTGTGAGTCTGATTTTCTGTTTTAAGAAGAGCAAAATAAACGTAGAAATCTGAAGCGAGCAGGTCGTGTTTATAGTCCTATTTATAAGCCCCTACTTACGTTATTTTTCATTCTGACATTCATTGTGTACGTAGGGTCTTATCGGCTCCTTCATAGTTTCCTATAGCAAACTCCCGACATTGAATTTTGTCGCTGTTTGAACAGCAAATTTGGATACTTTCAAGTGAACTTGTACAATAAAATATACATCAGAAGTAAGATAAATGAATAATTTCTCGATTGAAAAAGGATATTTGTCCAAAACTTGCCTATTGATGAGCTAAATCCATTCCGATTCAACACTACTCTGTTTTGTTATGAATTGCTGTGGAAGAGATATGATTGTTCTGAATGAACCATCATGTGCTGGTCAATGCAACTTACAGAATGGTATTATGTCTTTTTTTGAAACGAAATTTTGTTCACTTCGGTCTTGTTTGATTATTGTAACAGATTTCGTTCTTAAAGTCACTTCTTATTTGTTATGCAAACGTCTGCATGACTGAAAAACATGGTGGCGACTCTGTCGGCAATCCAACTTGCGAGTGGTTTTATTGAATTCTGAATGAATCTGCCCATTATTTATCAAGACAGTGGCTGAATATTTTCAAAAAAAAGTACTATCTACAGGTAAATGAAGTTCTCTTTTGTTATAATTCTGGTTTTAAAGAAGATCGGATTTGCTACATAGAACTGAATGGGACCCGTTTAGACGTTACATGCAATAAGAAAAATCTAATGTGAAATGTCCGATGATAAATGTTGAAAGGTAAATAAGCATGTATACGTCTAAATATTTGGACTAGTAGTGTTTAGTGCTTAATAATAATGTGCAGCTAGTGGCTTTGTCACCAAGAGGCTTACCCATGTGTGAAAGTTTTTTTGATGATTGACATACCTTATCTGTAACAAGCAAAACTGTCTTGCCTGGACAAATCAAGGTTAGCAAATAAGTTTTACTTGCCCAAATTTATCTCTTCACCAAAGGAAAATGTTTTAGACCAGTCCAGATTGAAAGCTTTAGCAGACGACAAAGTAAATGTTACTCAAAAACTGAAATTAGTTTTGGGAAGAGTAGAAAACATTGTGGGGAAAGGAGAAAATGCTAGTTCCCATGATGTTTTCAAAAGGCTTTTTCTTGAGGGTCGTTAAAAGTTGGGATTATGTGGTAAAGGGTTAATGTATTTCCTGACAAAAAATAAAATGTGGCTCAAATGGTGGGATTAATCTTTGAAAGAGTACAAAACGTGGGAAAGGTGCAAATACTGGTAAGCAACATTTTCCAGGTTTCAAATTTAACTTCTTTTCTGACTTGCTAATATTTAGAAATTGCATGCTTTTGTAACTTGCAGCGCCATATTTTATTGATAAACTTTTTTGCTAAGGCCAATTAAAATAATATGTGTGTTTCGGATAACCCGACCCTACCTACAATTAAGCCCCGACCCCAATTTATTTATTTTTTTTTTTAAATCGCCGAAAATCCGGTAGTCCGGTAAAATAGTATATTTCGGTACATGTGGTTAGTTTCAAGACGTTTTTTCTCTACTATTCAATCATAGTCGCCGAGACGCTCGGGAAAAATCGATTCGGGTAAAAGCGCCAAGCGACAGGCGCCTGCATATCCCAATGATAACACGATGTTGTGGTTTAGAATGTCAACTCTGATGACATATATACAGCCTTATACATAGTATGTGCCAACGCTGTTCTTCTTTATATAAATAGAGCAGACATTGACCATAAAACCTACAAGGCATGACACATGTAAACTATCAAGGATGTCCTCAGGTCTGTTAATCATGATCTTGTTCTCTGTGTCTTTTGTCTTCTAAATGCTTTGAGGATAAGAGGAAGATTCAGCTATATTTATAAACAATCTCTTCTAAACAAATGTATTTGATAAAGATGCTCGAAAGCTATAAAAAAAAAAAAAAAAAATCCCTACCTACCCTACCTATTTTTGTTTTGAGTGTTTACCTGAAACACACATTTTTTTCCATTTGGCCTAATCTTGATTTGATAATTTCATCAGTAAGTTATTAAAATGAAGCTGTAAACGTAGGCTGACATCAGCAGAGTTCTGTCAAGGATGTGCCAGTGTGGGATTGGCGCTAAAAAGTTACAGACGGTATATCAAAAACATGTCTAATGGGCGTGTCAAAAATATGGTCTGCATCAGTCTTTGCGATAGCTAAAAAGAAGCCGAAATAGGTCCATCTTCAGTTATTTACAGCAATCTCTGTCAAAAAAGGCCAAATCAGACACCCAGATGGAGTCACCGAATGGCCGAATACAGACTCCGATCATGCAGATTGGGAGCGCCTAAAACCTCAACAGATGAGTCCAATCCCCCCCAATGGCCCCATGCAAAAACTTAGTCATCGTATAAAAAATGTTTTCAAAAATAAATGGCTTGTGGATTGACTGACTAGGCCTCATGTAGCTTTAAGATGACCCCACTTTTCAATCTTGGAAGGACCAGTAGCCCCTCTAGCTGAAAAACTTGGCAGAACACTGCGTCAGTATTTTCTATAGATGCCTTTGATTCCTTGGAAACAGTAATCAATTGGGTAATCATGGATGTTGATCCTGCTTCTCGCAGGATTCAAACTTGGAACCTCTGATATGTGAGGCCAACACTCTACAGCAAAGTGGCCAGTGTAGATCAAAGATCAGACTGGACATTTTTTTGTTGTCCTATCTTGATCAACACTGGCTGCATAGACAATTTGTTGTGAAAGGTACTTTAAGGGTTAAGAAAATTGATTATTAAAAAGAAAGGATTATAGCTATGCTAGTATCAGTCATGCATTGTTTTTACACTCTGTTGGCATTGACAGTGTCTCAAGTGATTATTCATATTTATTAATTTTAAATGTATAATCGTGTACTTGTATTTCATTTCTATTGGTGAAAATGGACAAGACGTCTTTCATCAAATCATGCTATAATTATTTATCAGTTTTGCTATGGCATGTGACTATGAGCAAGGTGATCTTAACTCTTTACCACACAATGCTGACTTTTAACTACCCTGAGGAAGAAGCCTTTTGAAAACATTGTGGGAAAAGGAGAAAATGCTACCAGGTAACCAGCATTTTCTCCTTTTCCCACAATGTTTTCTTCACTGTCACAGAAAAATCTCATCATTTGAGCTACACTGAAGTTGTTGTCTGCAGTTGCTTTCAATTTGGACTGGTCTAAAATTTTTGTCATGTGGTTAAGTGCTTTATAAGTATCAAACCCTCTCCTTGAAACATGTACATCAATACTTAAAACGATGGAAACTATGGCTTTTTCCTCTCTAACTGAACAGGTAGGCAATCAGAAACTCTAGATAGTGTACAAAAAGTAACCAGGATTTTAATTCATTCCAATGTGAAGGAGGGTGGAGATAATGCAAAAGTGATAAGATTATACTTTACAGTGTTTCAATTTGAATAAAATTTTACTCAGTCCATGGAACCCAGTGTTACTGAAAAAGTTTAGTTCCATTGAATTCATTCGGAGTCCCAGTTTTACTTGCATAAATCATCCGTTCAGTAAGGCCAAATTTGGGTAACCAGTCAAAGTCGAAGACAAAGAGATCTTTTTTAAAGAGCATCTGGGGTACACCTTGGCATACCAAGATCTATATAGATACTATGGAATTCTGATGGCCATATTACACAGGAAGGTTTAAATCTTCGTATTTTACATTGTTTTCGTTATTGATGTAGTTAAATTAATTCATCCTTTTGAACCATTTTTGTCTGCGTCCAAGGGACGTGATCAGCTTTACTATTTTGTGTCCAAGCTGATTTTCATGCATATTAAATCTGGTATAAAATATGGTGTTTGTTTGTAATAAAGAAGAAAGCATTGTGGGAAAAGAAAAAAAAATGCTGGTCAGCAGCATTTTCTGTTTTTCCCACATTATTTTCAAAAGTCTTCTAGATCAGGGTCATTAAATTTTCGGGACTGTGTAGTAAAAGGTTAACTCTCTACCAGGTGACAAAATTTCAGACTGGTCCAAATTGAGAGTATGCCGACGACCAATTACATATTGCTAATATGGTGAGATTTGTCTTAAATAGGATAGAAATCATCACGGATAAAGGAGAAACTAGCATTTTCTCCTTTTCCCTTCAGTGCTTTCAAAAGCCTTTTTTGCCAGGGTTGTTAAAAGTTGGGACTGTTTAGTAAAGGGTTAAGGGTTAAATTGAAAGAAACACTTCAGGTCTAATGATGATAATGACACAATTTTTGTGCAGTCTGATCTTGATCTACACTGACCATAAAAGCAATTTAAGCTCTGAAAGGCACTCAAAGGGGTTATAATGTATAGATACATAGTGATGAGAGCTAGTAAATATACCTAACAGGATGTTTATACACTGTTAAACACTTACTGCGAGAAACAGAATTAACCATTAGCATGAAAGACTAGTTAGAGCTCATTCACTTCTAATTTTGTAGTCATTTAACCCTTTACTGAACAATCCCATGTTTTAACGACCCTGTGGAAGAGGCCTTTTGAAAGCATTGTGGGAAAAGGGAAGAATGCTGGAAACCTGCATTTTCGCTTTTTCCCACAATGTATGAGTTACAACTGTTTTCAACCTTGAGGAAAAAGGCTTGATACCCAGTATTTTCTCCTTTTACCAGAATGTTTTCTAAATGTTTAAAGTCAAATCCAATCATTTCAGCAAAGTAGAATTTGTATTTTTGAAGATTTTCAAATCTTCTTCTAGTCTTACTCATGATTCAGTTGGCTGTTAGACAAAATGGATCCATAATTAGATGATGTCTTGATTAGTACAATGCATTATGGAGGTACATTAAGTCTTTACCAAACAACAAAATTTTAGACTGGTCCAAATTGAAAGCATTTGCAGACGACAAAATAGATGCGAATGAAAATTTGAAATTTGTTTTAGGAAGGATAGAGCACATTGTGTGCAAAAGGAGAAAATGCTGGTTACCAGCATTTTCTTCTTTTCCCACAATGTTTTCAAAAGCCTTCTTCCTTAGGGTCGTTAAAAGTCGGGATCATGTGGTAAAGAGTTAAACCCCCTTTTGCCAGAGTACAACTTAGATATTTATATTATATAGGTAGTCACATATTATATTAACTCTTTACCACATAATCGCAAGTTTCAACAACCTTGAGGAAGAATGCTTCTAAAAACAGTGAGGGAAAAGGAGAAAATGTTGGTAACCAGCATTTTCTCCTTTTCCCACAATGTTTTCTACCCTTTCATAGACACGTTTCATTTATTAGGTCAGATTTAATTTGTTGTCTGCAAATTTTTTGAATTTGGACAAGGCTAAAATTTTGTCCATTGGTAAAGAGTTAAAGGGTAAAAGTTAAAGGAAAGTGCAATTGATAGACTGAACAGAAAAATTGTTGGAAAAGAGGCTAATAAAACATCTTTTCAATATATTTTGCTAATACAGTAAAACCTCAGTAATTCGTAGCGCAAGGGACCGGAGTATTTTATTCAAAACAAAACGTAGTACGAATAAAAAAGTGTGGCTGTGTTCGGGTATTTTCGGTGCCGTAAATATACGGAAATAGAAATTCAGATTTACGCAGCATATCTTGCAGTACTCTGCACTGGTTCTGACTATACATGTATATCTCCCGTTCCTTCAAACTAAAGGCTTGATCTGATGTTATTTTTGTGATTGTTACTCCACTCACCTAGCGAAGAGACATGTGAAAAACATAGGAGCAAGTTTCTGAAACGGGGGTAATATCACGTGATCATCTGATACAAGAAAGTTTACTTACCATTTTTTTTTTTTCATCCATCTATAAATACTGTACATGTTTATCATAATAAACAAG
The DNA here is from genome assembly GCA_945859785.2 of Tridacna gigas. NCBI lineage: Eukaryota > Metazoa > Mollusca > Bivalvia > Cardiida > Cardiidae > Tridacna > Tridacna gigas. The sequence continues at coordinate 14,488,060 of OX244029.2, read as the reverse complement.
CGAAACAAATTTATACATTGTTTTTACGTTTGTTGAAATCCATCAGAGTGATTTCCCCTTCTAGAGATCAAATCACTCAGAGGACTTCAGACCGGGTCACCAGCAGAAAGACCGGAAAACACCAAATGGTGCTTTCCAGCATATTTAGGGAGTTTAGCCAAGTAAAAGGTAATATCCTGCCCCCATATCCCCAATGACTAGGTAATCATAATGAAATGAAAATGAAGCCCTTCCAACAGTTTACTATATGGTTTGCTTTTTTCCCGATTTTTTCTTTTGAAAGGGGCAGGGGTGCTACGCGATGATTTTCGGCGATAAAAATGAAAAGGAATGATTTCGAATCAGTGGTATTTTTCGGCAAGCGCAGGTTGATAACTTCTTCACCAACACCCCTATTTAACATATAACCCTACTCTTTCGACACTCTCGCCCTTTCGATATGTATTTTGTGTGTTTTTCGGCGTTTTCCGGTCATACGGTGTTTTCCAGTCTTTCTAGTAATCGCTGCAGACCGTTATACGTTTAGGCCTTGTCGGATGTTTTAAGGAATTTTGGAATTATTGTCCTTTTGATTGATTAATTGATGTGACAAACCAAATAACGCCTCTAATTACACTCGCGCGCAGTTGACGACTGAATGATACCAGTCGACATTGTCAATCAACAGGTGTGAAAATCAAGGTTGGTCACGGGTTTTCACACCTTCCTAAGTTTGCAAGGGGATTAATTATATGCCAATTAAAGGTAGGAGTTTGTGTTAAAAAAAACTGCTTTGGGGGCATGAAATACACTATGAATTACAGATCACCGACGTTCGAAGTACTCGGAGAAATTTAACATTGATAAAGAAGCATAAAAATCGGGACCGGAGATAGCATACAAACCAACACATACCTTCGAATAAGCGAAGTGCGAATTAACGAAGTTCTACTGTACTTGATGATATTGTTTTGAAGTAAGGAAATTTCAATGAAGCTGTGGGATAAGCATTCAGTGGGGATCCTTTGGCAGCATTTCCTTGTAAGATAGGCATGATTTAAGTCTTTACCATAAGAAAAAATTCAGACAAGTCTGAAATTGAGAGCATTTTCAGACAACAAATCAAATATGGTTTGAATAATGGGATCTGGTTTTTACAGGGTAGAAAATATGCTGGTTACCAGCATTTTCTCCTTTTCCAATAATGTGTGCTAAAGCCCTTTGGTAAAGGGTTAAGTAAAACAGAGAAAATGTAAACATTGACCATATGGCTAACTTACAGATTGCTGAATGAGTCAGACTATCGGTATGCATCTTAAAATCCAGCAAAGCTTGTTTTAGATCAGCCTTATGGCAGCACTAAGGTTCTCAATGATCAACTTTCTGACAAAAAACTCTGACTATTGTTCTGCAGATGCAAACTCATCATTAGAATTCTTAAGCTCAGAAGGTAGACACAGTGTCTAAGACATGCAAATTGTTTATGATGTTTTTTGGGGGGGATAATTTTTGGATGCAGAAAGTCTGCCCTTTACCTACAGCACTGTAAACAATGCCTGTATCTCTCTTTTGGTGTGGCCTGCATTTGGCAACAGTACAATTATCATATGGAATCACAGGAGCCATAGCTTCTAAAATTTTCTTTAACTCTACTCATTGAAAAAATTTTAAGTTGTTAGCTGGTAGCCAGTAGACATGTTGTGATGGTGAGTTCACATTACAGTTACCATAAGATGGTGGTGCTGACAATGCAAGATTTTGGATGGTTATTTTAGTCCAAAAAATAGTAGGATAATCATACAGCTGTGCTCATTGCAAGGTTGCCGCATGATTCCTTGGCCATTTCTGTACAGAGTCCACATAATGACTTCATGATTTATGTATGATCTCTGTATGACTTGCATACATCTTTTCCCCTAGATATTGCCAAAATAGCACTAAAACGGCATGATGCTTGTAGGCAATGCAAACACATGTGGAAGCCTGCAGTCACCTATGATGCATGAAAAATCATACGTAAAACCAGACTAATAAATCAAATGGGTCTTGCGCCAAATGTAAACCAGGTAGTAGGTACAGTAGTATGCCAAACCCTCACTACTGCACTAGTGAAACCCTGTAATTGCAACATATAAATCCTAGATTGGTACAATGGCTGCCATGATATGACTTAAAGTCCCAGTAGTGGGCAAAAGTAATCAGTGGGGTATTAAAATGCATCAAAATTAAAAACTAGACCAGTTGAAAGTATGGAAATTATTGTGATGATGACAACCTTTTGGTGAATGGTTGGTCAAAGTCTTAGTCACTGGCAGGAAAATGAAAGTTAAAACCTGGTAAAAAGTAAACAAAAAATAGAGCAACCAGGCAACTTTTGAACTAGTTTCATTTTCCCGTCAGTGACTGATACTTGGATGGATCATACAATAATAGATTGTCATCTTCACAATAATTTCCATACCCAGAACTGGTATGTTTTAAATTCAAATGCATTTTACCACACCCTTTGTTTACTTTTGGTGGCTATTGGGCCTTTAAACCTTTACTACACAATCCCGAGTTTTAACGACCCTAACATAGAAGGCTTTTGAAAACATAGTGGGAAAAGGAGAAAATGCTGGTAACCAGCATTTTCTCCTTTTCCCACTATGTTTTCTACCACATCTAAAACAAATTCCATCGTTTGAGCCACAATGAAATTGTCTTCTGCAAATGCTTTCAATTTGGACCAGTCTAAAATTTTGTCATTTGGTATAGAGTTAAATAAGGTGGAAAACAGCATAAAAACCAAACAAACTCCAGATTGCAGTGTGATCTTGCTAACACTGTTTGGAAAAGCAACTAAAGCTGTGCATAGCAGTCTTAGGAATGAAGTTTGCGAGCAAATGTAAATCCTTTTAAGTTTATACTAAATGAAAAGATGTTAGACTTGTCAGAAGTGAAAGCGTTTGCAGATAACATATTAAATTTGGCTCAAATGATGGGATTTGACCTTCAAAGAGTGGAAAACATTGTGGGAAAAGGAGAAAATACTGGTTACCATGATGTTTTCTAAAACTGTTTTCCTCTAGGTCATTAAAACTTGGAAATGTATGGTACAGCATAAATCCTTTACATATCAATCCGGAATGGAAAGAGCCCTTTAAATTGTGGAAAAATGAGAAGATGCTGGTAGCCAGTACTTTCTCCTTTTCCCACAGTGTTCTCTACCCCATCAAGGAAAACTTCCATCATTTGATCCACATTTAAGTTGTTGTCTGCAAATGCTTTCAATTAGGACAAGTCTGCATTTTTGTCATGCAAAAATAAAGAGTTCACCCTGTACCAGACAACAGTTTTCAACTTGAGCTGAAAACATTTGCAGACGATGTAACAAAATTGCTCAGAAATTGAAATTGTTTTTGGGAAGATATAAAAAATTGATGGAAAAGGAGAAAATGCTGGTTACCGGTATTTTCTCCTTTTCCCACAATGTTTTCAGAAGCCTACTCCCTCATGGTCGTTAAAAGTCGGGATTGTCTGGTAAAGAAATTAGGGGTTATTATGTTTTCCATCATCTTATCCAATGTTGTATTGGCCTTTTCCTGTTGTCACTCATGTGAATTTAACCTTTCTTTCAAACCAAAGCATTATTATTGCTTAACTCTTTACCACGCAATAACAGGTTTTAACGACCCTGAAGAAGAAGCCTTTTGAAAACATTGTAGGAAAAGGAGAAAATGCTGGTAACCAGCATTTTCTCCTTTTCCCACAATGTTTTCTAACCTTCCCAAAACAATTTCAATTTTTGAGTCACATTTATTTTGTCGTCTGCAAATGCTTTCAATTTAGACAAGTCTAAAATTTAGTCTTTTGGTAAAGGGTTAACTCTTTACCAAACGACAACATTTTAGACTTGTCTAAACTGAAAGTAAGTGCAGAGGACAAATTAAATGTTCTGCAATTGATGATATTTTTGTCTTTAAAAGAGTAGAAAACATTGTGGGAAAAGGAGAAAATGCTGGCTACCTACAATTTTTTTACCAAATCAAAAATAGGTTTTACTTTTTGTCTGCAGATTCTTTCGATTTGGACAAGGCTTGGTGAAGAGTTAACTCCTTCATTACCAATGACGACTTAAGTAGCTTTTGCGGATGGTGTAGATCAAGATCAGACTGCACAGAGCGTGCAGTCTGATCTTTGATCTACACCATCTGCTTTATAGTACTTTCCTATGACAACAGCTATCTTCAATAGCACTGGAAATCGTACTGTCACAAGCAAGAAAAACCAGAATTTTTGGAGTAAGTAGTGAAAGAGTTAAACACAAGAGTTGTGTGGTAAACCCTGTATCACACAATCCTGAGTTTTAACCCTTAAGCTGCTAAGTACGACTCTCTGACCTTTTGTGGACAGTGCAGATTAAGATCAGACTGCACAGAAGGTGCAGTCGGATCTTGGATCTACACTGTCCGATAAGGAAATATTTTTCTTCTAATAAATAAATTGGAAATAGCAATATTTTGGGTCTTTTCTATCGACTTGAAAGTCTCATTTTAGTTATTTGGCAGGATAAGGGTTAATAACCCTGAGGAGAAAGCTTTTTTTAAACATTGGGGGAAAGGAGAAAATGGCTGGTAACCAGCATTTTCTCCTTTTCCCAGAATGCTTTTATGTGATCATAAATAAATTTTAAATTTTGAGTCACATGATATTTGTTGTCTGCAAATGCTTTCGATTTGGACAAGTCTAAAACGTTGTCGTTTGATTAATCCTTTCTCAAACGACAAATTTTGGACTGGTCCAAATTCAAAGAGTTTGCAGATGACAATTTTAAATTTGATGAAAATGGCATAAAGTTGTCAAAAAGGGTAGAAAACACTGTGGGAAAAGGAAAAATTGCTTGTTACGAACAATTTCTCCTTTTCCCACAGTGTTTTCAAAAGACTTGTACTGCAGACATGTGAAAACCAGGGCTTGTTTGGGAAAGGGTTAAGGGTTTAACTAAACTTCTTGTCTCCATCCATTCTACAGGGTAAGAATATCTATGGCCTTGTCATCAATGATTAATTCATCAGGTATTGTCATTCAGGTGTCAGTTGGTGTATAAATTCACTTAACCTGTGACATGAATCAAAAGTAATCTGATCACCAGTTGTGCAGTTTTCCCTCTGACCTTTTGAACCCTGTGAGGTTTGGTGTGGAATCTTGTATAGTGTACCATGGAGTAGATATGTTTATTGAATATGTGGTGGTCTTAGCTCAGAAGGTACTTTTCTTTAAATCATGTCTTTTCATATCCTGTTCAGACCAAAACAGTACAATGTAAAGGGTGCCTTTCCCAGAAAATTTCACAAAGTAGCAGGGATCGGACTGTTTGTTCTGAGAAGTCTGACCTTGATCTACATTGTGTACAATGCAAGTAAGTTTTACTTAAGTCTTTGCACAATTGGAGTGTGACTAATTGCGACAATTTGTTTGCATGATCAACTTAAAAAGCTACTCTCGCAATGGATCACAAAAAGCTTTCACAAATGCAATAGAAGTCGTTCAACAACAGCAAGTGGAAACGACTGTTGCAAGAAAGAGGACATGTGCTCGCGTGAGCGAATGTACGTTTACCTGTGAGTGTTGCTCGAGTAACTGCTATTGGCGTAACATCACTCATACAACTGATTGCATTGTCATATGATTTGTCTCAATGCCATGCGGTTGGTCAAGTGCTTATATGCGACCAGTTGCACGATTGTAAGTTTGTTCCTGTGAGTGGTCGTGAAAAGATCGGGAAATTTATACCTGCCCAAATATGGATCTCGTCAGTTAAACACTGAATTCCGAAGAATGAACAAAATGTCTTAAAAAGAGGGGGGGGGCTACAAACACCAAGCAAACAACAGAACGTTAGCAAAAGCAGCTTCCTTCAAAAAGAGTGGAGACCATTAAAGTCGCTGACTGATTTTTCTCTTTAAGATAGTCACACAGAGTCTCTTAAAGTCGTACAACATTAATACACAGTTGCACGAGGTGATACAAATTGTCTAAAAACAGTCTAACAGTTGCATTCAAAGCACAACCGACTGGTAGCCAGAGTCTAAAACACTTACGAGTATTGTACAACATCTAAACAATCAAATACAATATCCAAGTCATGCAAGCTCGTGTGTCTTTTTGTGCAACAGTGTGCAATGTTGTGCAACACTTGCACAACTGTTCATGCGACAAAGTGCGAGTACTTTGATTGCATGCAGTCACATCAGAATTTTGGACATGTTTAACAGCCTTAATACGATTGTTTGCGACCAGTTGTGGCTCTGCAGTGACTGCGACAACTCGCAAGATGCCACATGATTGGTCGTGCAATACTGCTAAAAAAGTGTTGCATGCGGTCGTAAACTGGATCTAAAGCCAATTGTGAAAGGGGCTTTCGTGTGACCTTGTATTAAGGGTTAATTCTTTACTAAAATTTTAGAGTGGTCCAAATTGAAAACATTTGCAGACGACAAATAGTGATCAAATGGTAAGATTTGTCTGTGATAGGATAGAAAAAATAGTGTGGAAAAGGAGAATATGCTAGTTACCAGCATTTTCTCCCTTTTATACAATGTTTTGAAATGCTTCGTCCTTGGGGTTGTTAAAACTCGGGATTGTGTGGTAAAGGGTTAATTACTGGTATCGCTCAGAATTAGTGAAGAATTATTGAAAACTGTCTTCTCTTAACCCTTTATCACAAAAACTCGACTTTTCTCGACCCTGAGAAAAATGCGTTTTGAAAACATTGTGGAAAAAGGAGAAAATGCTGGTAACCAGCATTTTCTCCTTTTCCCGCAGTGTTTTCTACTCTATCAGGGAGAAATTTCCTCATTTCAGCAAACTTTAATTTGTCATCTGCAAATGCTTTCAATTTGGACCAGACTACAGTTTTTTCGTTTGGTAAAGGGTTAACCTAATGTTTCATTTCTGTCTATAAAAACATTTGAATCATATTGGGAGGATTATTTTTCCTATGGGCGTTGAACGATTTATTTGTCTGTGACTTTCTGTATGATTTTAACCCTTTACCAGACGACAGAATTTTAGCCTTGTCCAAATTGAAAGCTTTTGCAGATGACAATTTCAGTGTGGCTCAGATGGTGCAATTTTACTTTGATAGGGTAGAAAACATTGTGGGAAAAGGAGAAAATGCTAGTTACCAGCATTTTCTCCTTTTCCCATAATGTTTTCAAAAGCCTTCTTTCCAAGGGTCATTAAAAGGCACATAATGTGGTAAAGGGTTAAACCACACTGAGATCTTAATGACCATCTTGCAGTCTGCACACAGTAATGAAAATGAGCCTATGTGGCTTCTGTATGGAGTTTGTGCAGAGATAGTATGATGACTGCAATCACCTTGAGATTGCTGCAGCTTGACTACTCAATGTCCATGTGATTGCATTGGGCAGCTCACTGGCACTTTGAGGCAAGTCTTTTTGGTCCCAAATGACCATCTAATATATGTATTGTACATTGTTCGCACCATCATTGTGTGGCCTCTGTATGGTGCCTGTGCCGGGGATTGTGTGATATCTACAGCATGCCTATAAAATGATAATTGCAAAGCTGTACAGAGTCTGCCCAGAAAGAGGGATGGGGCATCATACTGGTACCATAAACTCATGGTGAGCCAAGTATAAGATAGGCATAGCTAACAGTTTCTTTATGTATTAACTGTTTCCCGCACAATCCTGACTTTTAACGACCCGGAGAAAGAGGGCTTTTGAAAACATTGTGGGAAAGGGAGAAAATGCAGGTAACCAGCATTTTCTCTTTTTCCCACAATGTTTTCTAATCTATCAAGGGCAGGTTTCATCATTTGGACTACCTTTTATTTGTTGTCTGCAAATGCTTTCAATTTGGACTAGTCTAAAATTTTGTCGTTTGATACAGGGTTAAACCAAGAATGTCATTTGCATGTTACAAAATAAATTGACTCTTCTAGTGTCAATTATATTATTAGTCGCCTGTTAAAGAGAGTGTAGACTGAGATCAGACTGTACAGAACATGGGTCCAGGTTGATCTTGAACTTTTGCCGTCTTGTATACAACACAGGCAATAGTCTAGACTAAGTCTGAACAAAAGAGCAGTGTAATTTTAGCCTACTGAGAGAAAAAAAATTTCAATAATTAACACTAAATCCTGTGTTTTGATGGGGTATGGACAAAAGCCCCATCGGACAAAAGCCCTGTAGGACAAAGGTTCCATGCCGTTAGCAGAAGAATGGACAGGAAAAAAAAGATTTCGAAAGTACTGTTTTCATTGAAAAATCCAATTATTCGAGCGATTTTTTAGTTGTCATCTGCAAATGCTTTCAATTTGAATCAGTCTTAAATTCATTGTTTGGTAGAGATCTGGTAAGCTTTGATTCATCACTGTTGTATTTTGAGATGAAATGTTCATCAATAGACCAGATGTCAGTATTGATTATCTGGTTAATTTCATTCAATTATCTCACTGCAGGCTAGTACCATCATGATGATGCAATACTGCATGCAGATACACTGGAAGTTTAGATATAACAATTATCTCTTATACATATATTACTCCCTAAGCTGCTAAATGTGATTCCAGGCACTTTAGCAGACAGTGTATGTTAAGGTCAGACTACCATTCTACACCGTTGTATCTGATGAGATTTTTCTGGAAAAAATGTACCTTGACGGGGTTATGAGACCATAACTGAGTTCATACTGGAAAATTCATTTCATGTTTGAGCAGGGAGTTGCTGGTTGGAATTCCCAGCTTGGCCAATTTCTATCCAAGGTTTCGTGATAGTCATTGCGACAGGATTCATTCCTTTCATACCCCTATCCATGCTTTCCTGGAGTTTTTTTTCCCAGTACTTCACACAGTATTCTTCCTAAGCCAGTGCATGCTTTCCCGCTGAACCATCATTGAAACAATGATCGGTGGTTAGAGAGGAATGAATCCAGTGGCAATGACTATCATCAGTCTTCAAAAAGAAATTTGCTAAGCTGGGGATTCAAACCAGGGACTCTCTGTTCTCAGGTTCTATAAGCACCGACCGTTCTATAGGGCTGTGCAGCACACAGGTGAACGGTGACGACAATGTAAATCCTATATTACACACCAATATACTGTGTAATACAGGATTTACACTGTCGCTCGCAGTTCACCTGTGGTGCAGCATAGATAAAGATTAGACTATAGAGAATATTGTAGTTTGATCTTTAATCTACACTGATTACAATCTTTCGAAGAACTCCCGTCAAGTTAGCAAAAGGCAAAGGGGTTTTATGCATCTGCAAAAAGTATCAACCCAGGTCATCCTGTGCGGTCCGCGCAGGCTGACCTGGCTAGAAACTTTCTGCTATTGGTGGCTTTTCTGCTTGTCAAAGGACCAGTCTAGGTAATGATTCAGTCGGTTTGTGAGAAGAAATGGATTTAATGGATCCATAATTACATGATGACTTGCGTGATATAATGCATTCACCGAGATGCATTAACTTATTACCAAACAACAAATTTTAAACCGTAATTTTGTAGATGACGGATTAGGATTTATTAGGATTTTTCTTTTTTTTGAAAGAGTAGAAAACATTGTTTGAAAAGGCAAATACTGGTTACCAGCGTTTTCTCCTTTTCCCACAATGTTTTCACTAGTCCATTTCCTTGGGGTTGTTAAAAGGCCGGATTGTGTGGTAAAGTGTTAAGTCTATACCACACAATCCCGAGTTTTAACGACCCTGAGAAAGAGGCATTTTGAAAACATTGTGGGAAAAGGAGAAAATGCTGGTAACCAGCATTTTCTCCTTTTCCCACAATGTTTTCTGTCCTTCCCAAAACCAGTTTTAATTTTTGATTCACAATTATTTTGTAGTCTGCAAACGCTTTCAATTTGGACCAGTCTAAAATTTTGTCGTGTGGTAAAGAGTTATACCCCCTTTTGGCCAGATCACAGCTCATATATTTTTGTTCTACTTTCAGTTTGACAACTCATCCTTCGTAAGAATGAGAGAAATGGCTAACAATGTATGTTGACAATGATTATACAGAGCAGTAGAGAAGAACTTTAGAATGAGTGTCTGGAAACGATTGCAGCGAGTTGGAAAGTCAGCCTCCAAGTTTCAATTTACAGCATCATATCAGGAGTTAGAAGTTGAGGCTTCAAAGAAATGGTAATTTATGGCATAACTCTATGGATTAATCTGAAGCCTACCAAAAGAAATCATAAACTGCTAAATGCACAAGAATTTAACCCTTTCCCGAACAGCAAATTTTAGTCCATTCCAAATTGAAAGCATCTGCAGACGACAAATTTGAATGTGGTACAAATGAATTTTAGGTTTTTTTGACAGGGTAGAAAACATTGTGGGAAAAGGAGAAAATACTGGTTACCAGTATTTTATCCTCTTCCCACAATGTTTTCAAAAGGCTTCTTCCTCAGGGACGTGAAACACGGGACTGTTGGGTAAAGGGTTAACCATTTACCGCACAATGCCGCCTTTTGACACCCCTGGGAAAGAAGCCTTTTGAAAACATTGTGGGAAAAGGAGGAAAATGCTGGTAACTAGCATTTTCTCCTTTTCCCACAATGTCTTCTACCCTATCAAAGAAAAATTGCACCATTTGAGCCACACTGAAATTGTCGTCTGCAAATGCTTTCAATTTGGATAAAGCTAAAATTTTGTCGTCTGGTAAAGGGTTAAGGAAAGGAGATTATTGTTTTTCAGCAGTATAGAAAACATCATTCAACAATTGCTTGGTAGAAGAAATTTCTCGGTTAACCCTTTACCACACAATCCTGACTTTTAACGACCCTGAGGAAGAAGCCTTTTGAAAACATTGAGGGAAAAGGAGAAAATGCTGGTAACCAGCATTTTCTCCTTTTCCCACAATGTTTTCTATCCTATCAGACAAAAATCATATCATTTGATCCACACTGAAATTGTCGTCTGCAAATGCTTTCAAATTGGATGGGTCTAAAATTTTATGGTTTGGTAAAGGGTTAACCACAATGATTTCAAAGCAGACTGAACGGTTGATTTTTGCCAATAGTAAAAATTGCAGAAAGACACTTAAGTTTTTAATTGGCTAAACTATTGAATTTCTTACCGAGGCAATCAGAACTTGTGTTACCTTCAAATTTAGAAAAATCTTGAAAATTAGAATCAGTCTGCCCACTGGGTTTTCCACTTGGGGGTACATGCACCCTCCAGGTTTGAATTGGAGTACAAAGAAAAAATTGGGGGTACAGTTTTGAATTGGGGGTACAAAGAAAATTAGGGGGTACAGTGTAACCTTGGGCTGTTTCAGCTTTGTTAATGAACTATAACACCCTAGCTCCTTTACCATAATGAATGGACTCTCAATTAACTTATTAACTTGTGCACTTGTTGAATACATGTATATGGATGCAGCATCTGTCACTGGGGCATCCTCGTACTTAGATATAATCGCAACGGCGGTCAAAGTTTGAAGACCAAACCTGGCCATGATTTTTGACAATCAACAGCCTTTACGAAAGGATCTCCAGCTTTATTCCTTTCTCAAACTTGCCAAGTACATTAGGGCTGCTTTAAAAAGAAAGCTTAGACAGATTGAAGCATGACATAGAAGATGATGCTTGTAGATCTGGCTATTTTAAAATCGCAAAGGAGCAGGCCATCAGCTCATTGTAAGCTCAAACACTGTCAAATAAAGACCATACCGTGTTAGGGCAAAATAAAACAAAATGTGAAATTTTAGATTCACATGTCATCCTACATTTCTCAGATCTTGACACTATAAAATATTTCAACAGTTTTTGTTGTGATGACATTTTTTCTGCTGCAGATGCCATACATACGAAAATTACATGTTGAATTTGCGGCTCGATTTGTTAGCATTCATATGTCAAAAAAGGTGTTTTTTTCAATAACTGCATGTCATAATATTATTACTAATTGTAATTCTCAAAGAAAATTAATTACAAGATTTCATGTACACTTGGCAGATTTTGGCACCTTAAAAGAATTGTAGCGAAAATAATTCAGACAGACAGGGGACCTGCTATTATAATTATATGGCCTGCAGCATCTGAAATCAGAGCTTTGGACATTTGCGTAAAGTGTCGTCTGCGCAGGCTAATCCCAGACGGCACTTTACAGCAACATAAGATTTTTTCATACAGTAGGCTTTCTTGAAACAGAAAATCACACAAAAACTGGATGTGTCATCTCGGATTAGTCACAAACTGCACAGGCTGATCTGGGACAACACACTTTTATGCATATGTCCGATCTCAGATTAGTCACAAACTGCACAGGTTGATCTGGGATGACACACTTTTATGCATATGTCCGAAGGCCCCTTTCCATGTGTTGCATGCCATACAGTGAAAGTATTTGGTAACCTGCTCTATGTTGAAAATAAAGCCTGGTACCCACTTACAAGGGAGATTACCTCTGTTGTACACAAATTTTTTTTCTTTTTGTTTGGCATGCCATACAAAATGGTATCTAATTTATACATGCAGTGTACATATTTACTGTTCTTTTTTTATGTGCATACTTTTGACAGTGCATGCACGTAAACGCAAAAGATTTGTCGGTGCGGAGTAGAATTTATATGTGAATTACATTCTGCAGTACGTGATTGGACACCCTGTAGATGAAAATATTATGAAGAATAGTTGCTGAATATGGATCTTGATGACATGTATCTACATGGTCTGCAAAGCTTGACATGTTGCTATTGATATGACGAGAATGAACTGACATTCATAAAAAATGATAAATATGATGTATATTGTTAGGTTAGAAACTTTTTTCCTAGTAGCTAGGCAAGTTAGTTTAATCATATTTGTTATGACATGATTTTATTCTTTCAGGCAGCCCAACAAAATCTGCATAGTATGGACAAGAAGAAACAGAAGAAAATCAACAATGGTAATGTCTTTTGTATTTAGAGATAACTGGTGGAATCAGCCTACCAGTCTCTTCTTCTGTTTCCATTCCATCCATGTTTTTGTATGTACATGTGAGCCATGCTCTGTGAAAAGGGGGCCATAATGCATTTGCAAAAAGTATCGACCCAGGTCAGCCTGCACCGAATGCGCAGGCTGACCTGGGTCAAAACTTTTTGCTATTGGTCAGTGTTCTGTATGTCTAAGGATCAATTCAGTTGATTGTGAGAAAAAAATGAATTTTATAGATTCATAATTGTATGATGACTTGCTTGGTGTAATGTATTACAGAGATGTATTAAATGCCCTTTTGCCCAGGTGCCACTCATTTATATGCACATGGGTATTTTTGTGCCAAAATCTCTTCCCCTACCTCTGAAAAACCTTTGCACTCTAGAGGCCACATTTTCTGTCTGATACTCATGAAAACTTAGTTGGAATGTTTGTCTTGGTAATATCTAATGCAAGTTTAAAATTAGGTGATGTTGAATCAAAAAGTACGTCACTGGGACAAGTCTGAGCGAAACCTTATGTGCACTCTAGAGGCCACATTTTCAGTCTGAGACTCATGGAATTTTATTAGTGTTTTTCTTGATAATATCTTGAACAAGTTTTAAACTAAGTCAGATTGGATTAAAAAGTAGATCGATCACCAAAACTTCTGTGTTTTACATCATCACAACCAGGATTTCTTCAGCTTAATCAATCCTAGATGACTCTACTTAGATGAGCATTTTTGGGCTATTGGCCTTTACCAAACGACAAAATTTTAGACATGTCCAAATTGAAAGCAATTGCAGACGTCAAAATAAATGGGACTCAAAATATGACACTTTATTTGGGAAGGGTAGAAAACATTGTTGGAAAAGGAGAAAATGCTGGTTAGCAGCATTTTCTCCTTTTCCAACAATTTTTTCAAAAGGCTTCTTTCTCAGGGTCGTTAAAAGTCGGGATTGTGTGGTAAAGGGTTAAGGACAAGACCCATCATTTTAGTCAAATTTAACTTATCTGCAAAAGCTTTCGATTTTGACAAGTCTGATTACATGTATTTTGTTGTCTTGTAATATTTCAGTACCACACGACAAAATTTTGGACTCAACCAAAGTCAAAGCATTTGCAGATGATAAATTAAACATAGCTAAAAAGATAACTTTTGTCTGTGATCGGGTAGAAAACTTTGTGGGAAAAGGAGAAAACGATGGTTACCAGCATTTTCTCCTTTTTCCACAATGTTTTCAAACACTTTCTTCTTCAGGTCGTTAAAAGTCGGGATTGTGTGGTAAAGGGTTAAGGAGTTAAGTTCGCAACCTTCTTATCATGTAATTTATAATCTTACATAAAGATCTGAAACCTATGATGAAGAATGTTTTCAAGGTAATATGTACACTTATTCTAGATATTCTCATGTATATGTATTATTCAGCTGCATTCCTGGGAACCAACTATAAGAAATCCATACCTTGGGGTGGTTTCCTGGACAGTCCCGGAGAACATTGAGATTCAAGTGACCTTGTTTAGGGACAACAAACACTCAGAGTATGAAGATAAAGAATGGTTCTTTGTTGTGGAAGATGTAAGTGTTTAATTTTTTAACTCTTTATCACAAAATCCCAGGTTTTAATGACCTAGAGGTAGAGGGCATTTTTAAAAATTTTGGGAAAAGGAGAAAATGCTGGTACCTAGCATTTTCTCCTCTTCCCACAATGTTTTCTACCCTTTCACAGGCAAAATTTTTTCTGATTTGAGTCACATTCAATTTTTCATCTGCAAATACTTTCATTAAAGACAATAAATAATTATAGTTTTTGTGTTGTCTGTCTAAAATCCTTGACAAAAATTGATGAAACTTCATGCATGCGTTCCTTATGGTAGTCTGCTGGTATACATCTTTTTAGCTCACCTTAGCACAACGTGCTAAAGGTGAGCTATTGTGATCGCCCTATGTCCGCGTCCGTCGTCCGTCGTCTGTCGTCCGTCGTCCGTCAACAATTTCTTTAAACATCTTCTTCTCCTTAACCACTGGGCCAATCTTGATGAAACTTGGCAGGGATGTTCCTTGGGTGAAGCTCTACCAAAATTGTTCAAAGAATTGAATTCCACCCACAACTCTGGTTGCCATGGCAACAAAAAGGAAAAAAAGGCAAAATCTTTGAAAATCTTCTTCTCTGAAACTAGAAGGCGCAGAGCTTTGATATTTGGTATGTAGCATCTCCTAGTAGACCTCTACCAAGTTTGTTCATATGATGCCCCTGGGGTCAAAACTGGCCCCGCCCCAGGGGTCACAAGTTTGAGCATAGTCACAAAGAAGGAAAACTTTAAAAATCTTCTCCTCTAAAACTTGAAGGCATAGAGCTTTGATATTTGGCATGTAGCATCTCCTAGTGGACCTCTACCAAGTTTGTTCATATGATGTCCCTGGGGTCAAAAATGGGCCCGCCCCAGGGGTCACAATTTCCAACATAGGAACAAAGAAGGAAAACTTTAAAAATCTTCTTCTGTAAAACTAGAAGGCATAGAGCTTTGATATTTGGCATGAAGCATCTCCTAGTGGACCTCTACCAAGTTTGTTCATATGATGCCCTTGGGGTCAAAACTGGCCCTGCCCCGGGGGTCACAAGTTCGAACATAGGAACAAAGAGGGGAAACTTTAAAAATCATCTTCTCTGAAACTTGAAGGCGTAGAGCTTTGATATTTGGTATGTAGCATTGCCTAGTGAACCTCTACCAAGTTTGTTCATATGATGCCCCTGGGGTCAAAACTGGCCCCACCCCGGGGGTCACAAGTTTGAGCATAGTAACAAAGAAGGAAAACTTTAAAAATCTTCTTCTCTGAAACTTGAAGGCGTAGAGCTTTGATATTTGGCATGTAGCATCTCCTAGTGGACCTCTACCAAGTTTGTTCATATGATGTCCCTTGGGTCAAAACTGGCCCCGCCCTGGGGGTCACAATTTCCAACATAGGAACAAAGAAGGAAAACTTTAAAAATCTTCTTCTGTAAAACTAGAAGGCATAGAGCTTTGATATTTGGCATGAAGCATCTCCTAGTGGACCTCTACCAAGTTTGTTCATATGATGCCCTTGGGGTCAAAACTGGCCCTGCCCCGGGGGTCACAAGTTTGAACATAGTAAAAAAGAAGGAAAACTTTAAAAATCTTCTTCTCTGAAACTTGAAGGCGTAGAGCTTTGATATTTGGTATGTAGCATCGCCTAGTGGACCTCTACCAAGTTTGTTCATATGATGTCCCTGTGGTCAAAACTGGCCCCGCCCCGGGGGTCACAAGTTCGAACATAGGAACAAAGAGGGGAAACTTTAAAAATCATCTTCTCTGAAACTGGAAGGTGTAGAGCTTTGATATTTGGCATGTAGCATTGCCTAGTGGACCTCTACCAAGTTTGTTCATATGATGCCCCTGGGGTCAAAACTGGCCCTGCCCCGGGGGTCACAAGTTTGAGCATAGTAACAAAGAAGGAAAATTTTAAAAATCTTCTTCTCTGAAACTTGAAGGTGTAGAGCTTTGATATTTGGTATGTAGCATCGCCTAGTGGACCTCTACCAAGTTTGTTCATATGATGCATCTGGGGTCAAAACTGGCCCCGCCCCAGGGGTCACAAGTTTGAGCATAGTAACAAAGAAGGAAAACTTTAAAAATCTTCTTCTCTGAAACAGGAAGGCATGGAGCTTTGATATTTGGTATGTAGCATCTCCTAGTAGACCTCTACTAAGTTTGTTCATATGATGCCCTTGGGGTCAAAATTGGCCCTGCCCCGGGGGTCACAAGTTCAAACATAGGAACAAAGAAGGAAAACTTTAATTTTCTTTTTTCTCTTAAATGGGAAGGCATAGAGCTTTGATATTTGGTATGTAGCATCTCCTAGTGGACTTCTACCAAGTTTGTTCCAAGGATGCTGCTTGGGTCAAAACTGGCCCAGCCCCTAGGGTCACAAGTTCGAACATAGGAACAAAGAAGGAAAACTTTAAAAATCTTCTCCTCTAAAACTTGAAGGCGTAGAGCTTTGATATTTGGCATGTAGCATCTCCTAGTGGACCTCTACCAAGTTTGTTCATATGATGTCCCTGGGGTCAAAAATGGGCCCGCCCCAGGGGTCACAATTTCCAACATAGGAACAAAGAAGGAAAACTTTAAAAATCTTCTTCTGTAAAACTAGAAGGCATAGAGCTTTGATATTTGGCATGAAGCATCTCCTAGTGGACCTCTACCAAGTTTGTTCATATGATGCCCTTGGGGTCAAAACTGGCCCTGCCCCGGGGGTCACAAGTTCGAACATAGGAACAAAGAGGGGAAACTTTAAAAATCATCTTCTCTGAAACTTGAAGGCGTAGAGCTTTGATATTTGGTATGTAGCATTGCCTAGTGAACCTCTACCAAGTTTGTTCATATGATGCCCCTGGGGTCAAAACTGGCCCCACCCCGGGGGTCACAAGTTTGAGCATAGTAACAAAGAAGGAAAACTTTAAAAATCTTCTTCTCTGAAACTTGAAGGCGTAGAGCTTTGATATTTGGCATGTAGCATCTCCTAGTGGACCTCTACCAAGTTTGTTCATATGATGTCCCTTGGGTCAAAACTGGCCCCGCCCTGGGGGTCACAATTTCCAACATAGGAACAAAGAAGGAAAACTTTAAAAATCTTCTTCTGTAAAACTAGAAGGCATAGAGCTTTGATATTTGGCATGAAGCATCTCCTAGTGGACCTCTACCAAGTTTGTTCATATGATGCCCTTGGGGTCAAAACTGGCCCTGCCCCGGGGGTCACAAGTTTGAACATAGTAAAAAAGAAGGAAAACTTTAAAAATCTTCTTCTCTGAAACTTGAAGGCGTAGAGCTTTGATATTTGGTATGTAGCATCGCCTAGTGGACCTCTACCAACTTTGTTCATATGATGTCCCTGTGGTCAAAACTGGCCCCGCCCCGGGGGTCACAAGTTCGAACATAGGAACAAAGAGGGGAAACTTTAAAAATCATCTTCTCTGAAACTGGAAGGTGTAGAGCTTTGATATTTGGCATGTAGCATTGCCTAGTGGACCTCTACCAAGTTTGTTCATATGATGCCCCTGGGGTCAAAACTGGCCCTGCCCCGGGGGTCACAAGTTTGAGCATAGTAACAAAGAAGGAAAATTTTAAAAATCTTCTTCTCTGAAACTTGAAGGTGTAGAGCTTTGATATTTGGTATGTAGCATCGCCTAGTGGACCTCTACCAAGTTTGTTCATATGATGCCCCTGGGGTCAAAACTGGCCCCGCCCCAGGGGTCACAAGTTTGAGCATAGTAACAAAGAAGGAAAACTTTAAAAATCTTCTTCTCTGAAACAGGAAGGCATGGAGCTTTGATATTTGGTATGTAGCATCTCCTAGTAGACCTCTACTAAGTTTGTTCATATGATATCCTTGGGGTCAAAATTGGCCCTGCCCCGGGGGTCACAAGTTCAAACATAGGAACAAAGAAGGAAAACTTTAATTTTCTTTTTTCTCTTAAATGGGAAGGCATAGAGCTTTGATATTTGGTATGTAGCATCTCCTAGTGGACTTCTACCAAGTTTGTTCCAAGGATGCTGCTTGGGTCAAAACTGGCCCAGCCCCTAGGGTCACAAGTTCGAACATAGGAACAAAGAAGGAAAACTTTAAAATTCTTCTTTTCTGAAACCGAAAGGTGTGGAGCTTTGATATTTGATATGTAGCATTTTCTAGTGGACCTCTACCAAGTTTGTTCATATGATGCCCCTGGGTCAAAACTGGCCCAGCCCCGGGGGTCACAAGTTTGAACATAGGAACAAAGAAGGAAAACTTTGAAATTCTTCTTTAAAACTGGAAGGCGTAGAGCTTTGATATTTGGTATGTAGTGATTCTCTTCTAAGTTTGTTTGCCCATCTAAGCGCAACAACTTCATTGAGTTCAAAATTGGGTCATCTTGGGTCATAAACTAGGTCACTTGGTCAAATTAAAGAAATACCTTGTTGGCACTCTCGAGGTCACATTATTTGCTCAATTGCCTTGAAAATTAGTTAGAAAGTTTGTCTGTATAAAGTCTCACATTAGATTAATTTGGGTCAACTTGGGTCATAAACTAGTTCACTGGGTCAAATTAAAGAAATACCTTGTTTGCACTCTGGAGGCCACATTTATTGCTCAAATGACCTGAAATTTGGCCAGAATGTTTGTCTTGATGAAATACCAGATGAGTTTGGATTTGGGTCACGTGGAACCATAAACTAGGTCACTAGGTCAAAATAAAGAAATACCTTGTGGGTACTCTAGAGGCCACATTCTTTGCTTAATTGCCTTGGAAATTGGTCAGAATGTTTGTCTTTGTAAAATCTCACATGAGTCTGAATTTGGGTCAACTGGGGTTGTAAACTAGGTCACTTGGTCAAATTAAAGAAATAGCTAGTGGGCACTCTAGAGGCCACATTTATTATTCATTTGATTTGAAAATTGGTTAAAATGTTTCTTTTGATATAGTCAATGACCAGTTCAAATTTTGGTCACCTGGGGTCATAATCTAGGTTACTAGGTCAAATTAAAGAAATATCTTTAAGGCACTCGAGGCCACATTTTTTGCTCAATTGACTTGAAAATTGGTCAGAATGTTTGTCTTCATGAAATATGAGTTTGAAATTGGGTCACCTGCGGTCAAAAACTAGGTCACATGGTCAAATTAAAGAAAAACCTTTAAGGCACTCTACTAAGGTGAGCGACCCAGGGCCATCATGGCCCTCTTGTTTTTTAATGCCCTGTCATGGAAAAAGTGGGCTTGATTTATATTTCCATTATGGACCAATATCTCTTTAACTACTGGACAAAATGTTATGAAACTTCATATTTATATTGTTTATTATAAGCCACAGGCAATTATTATTTGGTTTTATTTAACGAAATGCCATGTCATGGAAAAAGGGGGCGTAATATCTAATTTCATCATGGACCAATAACAAAAAGGTCACGTGTACATGCAAAACACAATACCTCTTATATGTTTTTATCAAAAAAAGCCTTTTTTGGCGTGGGATATCATTTCAACAAAATAACTTGTTGCTTTACATCTCAACTATCAAGCACATTTTGATTTCTGTTGTTTCAGCAATCTAAAACTGGGAGAAGGAAGCCCCTTGCCTCAGCGTCTGTCAATATGAAGGAGTATGCGAGTGACATTCCCACCCAGCATAATCTCACGATCAAGCTCAATCCCCTGACTCGTAAGATAAAGGCATCAAAGATCAAGCTTACGTTGTCATGTGTGTTTCTAAGGGAAGGAAAAGCTACGTGAGTTTAATTCATAGCTTTACAGGCATTGTATAGAAACAGCGAAAACTTTCGCTCCTGCCTGTTTGCCAGTATTCGTAAAATATCATATTATGGGCCATGCTCTTGGATTAGGGAGCTAATTGCATCTCCGTGATGCATTTTACCGAGCAAGTCTTCGAATTATTATGGATTCATAAAATCCATTTTGTCCAACAACCGACTGCATCATGCAGTAGAATGGTCCTTGGACATGCAGAAAATTTATAAACAGCAAAATGTTTTGACCCATGTCATCCTGCGGGGACTGCGCAGGCTGACATGGGTCAGTACTTTTTTTGCATATGCATAAAGTCACCTTTTCACAGAGCATGGCTTAAGTGTATGGAACAATGCTTTCAAAAGCTAACGGTTACAGCTGTCTTTGGTAGTTTATAACTTTATTAAAAAAGAAAATGAAATTTATGAATATTTCAACCAGTTTTGAGAGTGTTACTATATGTTTCTAAAGATATATAATGGCTGGTGTGGTGACAGTACATGCTTTATGTATCATTTTTTTTTTATGGAGGAAAAAAAGAAGCAGAGGGCTTTGAATGTGAAAAAGGAAAGAATAGTGAAATTCATGTAAATCCGGTAAATGGTGGATTTGAAGCATTTGACAAGTTAAAGGTTGTATCTAAGAAGTTCCTCACTAAAAGCTATATTCTTGATGCTGGCTAGTTAAAATTTTCTGATTAGATTTTAACCAAAGAATCCAATGTTTTAATAGCTTATCCTACTACCATACGATCCCGACTTTTAAAGACCCCAAGAAAGAAAGCATTAGAAAACATTGTGGGAAAAGAAGAAAATGCTGGTAATCAGTATATGTTTTCTTTTCCTATTCTCCTACAATGTATTCCACTTTTCAAAAGGCAAAACCAATCGTTTTAGCAACATTTAAATTGTTGTCTGCAAATGCTTTCAATTTGGATAAGTCTAAAATGTTGTCATCTGGTAATGGGTTAAGAGTACCCACAACATGGGTGTGAGAGATTAGACAATTATTTTTCAGTAAACCTTTTTCCGTACAATCCTGTCTTTTAAGACCCTGAGAAAGAAAGTTTTTGAAAACATTAAGGAAACAGGAGAAAATGCTGGTTAACAGCATTTCCGCTTTTTTCCGCAACTTTGTCTGCCCTTTCCAAAATAAATCCTATACTTTGAGCCACATTTAAATAGTCATCTTCAAATGCTTTCATTGTTGGACCAGTATAGAATTTTGTTGTTAGGTTAAGAATTAAACTATCCTCTGTTAGCTTGAGGACAACCCTAATGATCTGTTTCAGTGATGAGGACATGCAGAGTGTAGCATCACTGATGTCAATGGGTAAAACTGACATAGGTAACCTTGAAGATATAGAAGATGAAGAATCGGACATAAATGTGTCAGCAAAATTCTCCGAGATCACAAACCGTTTGACCGAGTTGGAGACAAGTCATCAAAACTTGGGTAATCCGTTTGGTGACCCCGATGATGATGTTGAAGATATTGGTATTGTGCTTTTTGTTTTGTTTTTTAGCTTGGATGTTTTCGAAGAAACGTCAAGGTATTGTCATAGCCATGGCATTGTCTGCATTGGTATTGTGCAAAAAAACTTGAACATTTTATAATATCTCTGTTATTACTGAAGATATTTACTTCAAACTTTGACAAGTTGTTAACTATGTATAGGGAAACCTGTACAACAAGGGCAGGTAACCATCCAAGGATTTTCAAAACAGTTATGTCCCTTCTTCTACCTAGCATTTTCTTTGAAAATCAAGCAACTGCAGCCAAGTGTTGGCACCCACATGCGGTGTTGTTGTTTGGTCTTGCTTCTTAGTCTGTGCTCTGTTTTTGTTTTTTATCAAGAAGTCTTTCATGAGATTCTTTTTTTTTTAAATGGAAAAATTATGAATTAACCAGTTAGTGTACACAGTGCTTATTTTAGCGCTGCATTTGACTATGAAAAAACAGTGTTTAGAAAAGTGAGAAATTCCTAATTCAAGGTTTTTTCCCCCTGCAATATTTTCCATATTCTTGAAACATGACATTTTACATTCTATCAAGCGTTTGATTTTTGTGTAAGTTTTAATGGATTCTTGATAGTATACAAAAAAGAGATATTATCATTAATGATTCAGAAAAATAACTTCTTATATTTTCTAACAAAGTTTAAGGAAAAGTTATTAACACTTTTGTACCAGATGACAAAGTTTAAGAATTGTCAATATTGAAAGAATTTGCTTAAATTTCTTAAGGCCAACATTTTCTCCTTTCCCCATGATGTTTTCAATAAAAGATGGAACTGTTTTATAACAGTTAATGCTTTATATAACTTTCTTGATCCAAGGTATCATATCAAAGTTTTGAGAAATGAAAGAAAAAAGGTTCAAATGTCTTGCTTGTATAGTGTTAAATCATTTATTTTTGGCCAGATTTACAGTACAGATCCTAACCCCCAGCCCAGTATACATTACGATCAGATTGCACAATATATGCAGTCTGATCTTTGATCAACACTGCCCTCTTTGCTGAAACATTCTAGACAAAAGCAACCCTTAAACTGCAATTACCTAGGTCTTATTTCTCGACGGAAAGCAGAGCTCGAGATAGAGGGAGTGATTTTGATTTCAAAATTGAAAATGTTAATTATTCTCCACTAAACCCTATGTTATGGGTACTCATTAGAATCGTCTCGTCGAGACGATTCTAAAGAGTACACACAACATAAGGTTTGGAAGAGAAATAATGGATTTGCAATACCATCACTTCCTCTTATCTGGAGCTCTGCTGAAAGTGTCCATTAGGTTTATTTTATGCGCTAAGGGTTAATTTCTTTTAGAGAGAATTCTTGCATATTTTTTTACCTGATTCCTGCATGGTCCTTTTGCAAGCTTCTCCCGTTTTGTTATCTTTGATTTTTCGTTTGTCACGTAAGTGTGAAAGAAACAATAGCTTATCATTGGAAACTAAGATGGTGATAAGAAGAAAATGGTCATGAAGGATACAGGATTTTACTCTCTAGTAAACTACTTTTGCAGAAAATTACTCTACAATCCTCATACCAAAGTACTTGAATTCATCTCTCAGACATAAAAGAGGTATCAGTTGTCAGTTCTGTTTTTAATTTCTACTACCAAACGATGAAAACTTAAATCTGTCCAAATTGAAAGCATTTGCAGACGACAATTCATATGTGGCTGGAGTTATGAGATTTGGCTGTAAAAGAGTAAAATACATTGTGGGAAAAGGAGGAGATACTGGTAACCAGCATTTTCTTCTTTCCTCTCAGTGTTTTCAAAAGCTTTCTTCTTTATGTTGGTTTTAACAAAGGGTTACATGGTAAAGAGATGACCATATTTTTTTCAAAAGTTGTCTGTGGCAAATATTGTTTCAAAAGGTAATGATTTAATGTTTGTTCAGTTAAAGTCCTTTAGGTTTTGATATTTTAAGCTTGGTGTGGTTTTCATCGTTGTTGCATTTCGTTTGATGTTCTTTGTTGATGTACATGTATATGAGCCATGCCCTGAAAAGGAGGCTTAATGCATCTGCGAAAAGTATCGACCCAGATCAGCCTGCGCAGTCCGTGCAGGCTGACCTAGGTCGAAACTTTACAATTGGTCAATTTTCTGTATATCCAAGGACCAGTATACCTTATGATTCAGTGGGTGGTAACAAAAGTGGATATTATGGATCCATAACTATGTGATGACTTCCTTGGTACAATGCACCACAGAGATCCATTAAGCCCCCATTGCCAGAGCATGACTCATATCAGAATTGTCCTAGGTACCAGTTGTCAGTTATGCATTGTCCTGCGAGGAATTGTCCAGGTACGAATTGTACTGTTGCCGTTGACTTGTCCTCTAAGAGAGACTACTGCAAAGCAATGACATTTCCTAACTCTTTATGACACAACGAAATTTTTAGACATCCAGATCGAAAGCAAAATGCAAATGACTAATTTTGATTTAGCTGAAAATATGGTTTCTGTCTTTGAAATGGTAGAAGACATCATAGGCATAGCCAAGAGTTAAATACTTATATGTACAGTCAGCTGTATGAAGATGTTTGCTTGACAGCATAACGTCACATGAAACGTTACCAGTTATTTAAAAGCGTAGAAAAATTCCCTTGTCATCAGTATCAATTTAATCTATCTATTTAGAGTAGTTTTAAAACAGACGCAGATCTAATGAAAAATCAATACATGTATATGATATCGTCATTTACAACTTTAGCCTCAGATACTTTTTTTATTATATGTATTGTATGTAATGGGTACTACACCTTTGAAGCATTGTAAGAAAATAAGAGAATGCTGGTTACCAACAATTTCTTGTTTTCCCACTATGATTTCAAAACCTTTTTCTTCAGAGGTCTTTAAAACATGTAGTTTTGTTTGGAAAGGGGTTTGTTTGTTTGGTCATAGAAATATCTAGAGCTGTGCATTTTGTTCCTATAATGTCAGCATTACAAATGTAATGCCTCACTCTTAACCACACAAAACCGAGGTTTAATGACTCTTACAAAGAAGGTTTTTGAAAAGATAATGGGAAAAGGAAAAAATGCTGGTAACCAGCATTTTCTCCTTTTCCCACAATGCTTTCTACCCTATCATAAACAAACTCCTTCATTTGAGCTGCATGTAAATTGTCGTCTGCAAATGCTTTGACTTTGGACTAGTCCAAAATTTTGTCGTTTATAAAAAGTTCAGTGGTTTTGCATCCATTTTCAATAAAAAAGTGTATTTTTGTGTTTTTAATATATGGTTAAAAATGGCATCTTATAATTGTAAACTGGAGACAGGTTTACTGGCAGTCTCAAAGGTAACATATAACCTGTCTATCTAGTCTTTTCTGTATCATCTTTATTATGGATAGGCACAACAAAAAAAAAGCCCATAATTTTGAATTCTATACTTACCGACGTATATGCAAATAGGAGGGTTCCTGTCAATGTTTTCTGTTCAAATAAAAGAAGCATTTCGCTTTGTTTAGATATTAGGGTTTTTTTTGCACTATGTTAAAAGCAGGTGCTCATTTTCTCTCACTGTTTTCCATGCAACTTTAAATAAAAGATGGACATTGTCTCAAAAGTTTTTTTTTCCTCAGGTTATATAAGTGCATGATTCTTTGATAGAGGATTAATCATTACCACACAATCCCAAGTTTTAACATCCCAGAAAGAAACAGTTGTAAAAACTTTGTGGGAAAAGGAGAAAATACTGGTTTTGAGCATTTTCTCCTTATCCAACAATGTTTCCTAACCTATCAGAGAAAGAATTCATCAGTTGAGCTAATTTAATTCTTTATCAGACAATCCTAAGTTTTAACAACCCTGAGGTTGAAGGCTTTTGAAAACATTGTGGGAAAAGGAGAAAATGCTGATAACCAGCATTTTCTCCTTCCCACAATTTTTTCTACTCTTTCAGAGACAAATTATATCATATCAGCCACATTTATTTGTCGCCCGCAAATGTTTTCGATTTGGATCAGTCTAAAATTTTGTCATATGGTAAAGCATTAATATGTTGTCTGCAAATGCTTTCAGTTTTGTTGAGTCAAGAATTTTGTTGTTAGGTAAAGAGTTAACACACTGTAGATAGGTCTAAGGATATTTTGCACTACAATGAGTCACTTAACCCTTTACCACACAATCTCGAGTTTCAACGACCCTGAGGAAGAAGCCTTTTGAAAATATTGTGGGAAAAGAAGAGAATGCTTGTAACCAGCATTTTCTCCTTTTCCCACAACGTTTTCTTACCTTTCAGAGACAAATTCTATTCTTGAGCCACATTTAATTTGTCGTCTGCAAATGCTTTCACGTTGGACCAGTCTAAAATTTCGTCGTTTGGTTAAGGGTTATACATCTATTTACATGTATTTTGATTATATTGCAGATCAGATGTTTGAGAAATACAAACCACAAAAACCACCATTAAACCCATTTGAAGAAGCAGAAGAAGACTTACATGAGAACTTAGACACTGAAAAAGATAAAACAAGGCTGATTCAAGACAATATAAACAATAGTAGTGCGTCAAGCAACCCATTTGGTGAAGAGGATGAGAATCTTGACGACACTAATCCATTTTCTGACAATTTTGAATCTTCGTCTCTTGAAAGACCCACCAAGAGAGCTGCCCCACCCCCTCCTAGGTCTAAATCCCAAACCCTACCCCCAGGTAAATCTAATCAACAAGTTGAACAGAGAGCAGTATCTCCTAAACCCAGTTTAGAGCCAGAGGATAAAGAAAAGAAACATAGATACATCAAGTCTCCGAAGAAAAAAGCACCAGCTCCACCCAGTAGGCCGGTCTATGAAGGTACTCCGCCCCCGTCTCCGAAACAATCAAGGTCAAGGGAGAAAACTCCTATCACAGAGTCAGAGTCAAATAGTAGCGTTGCCAGTACGCCAAGTTCTACGTGAGTACAATACAGCTGTCGCCCACACATATCAATAGGGTTGGTTTTTAACTCTTTACTACACAACAAAAATATTATCTTGTCTGAATTGAAAGCATTCGCGTACAATGATTAAAATGTGGCTCAGATGATGGGATTTGTCTTTGCTAGGGTAGAAAAAATTAGGGAAAAGGAAAAAATGATGGTTTCCAGCATTTTCTTCTTTTCCCACTATGGTTTTAAAGTCTTTTATCTCAGGGTTGTTAACCCTTAGAGTGCCAAATAAACTTATCATACATTTTCACCCTAGAAATATGACCCAGATAATTGCAATTTCATGTTACTTTTGTGTACAGTGTTTCAGCAAAGCGGACAGTGTAGATCAAAGATCAGGCTGCAGCCTGATCTTGATCTACACTGGCTACAAAGGCAACTATAGTCGTGAAAGACACTTTAAGGGTTAAAACTTGGAATTGTGTGGTAAAGGGTTAAGAGAAAACATGTGCCTTAAAATGATCATGTGTACTGCACACTATATAACTGGCAGCCTATTATTGATCTTTGTCTATCGGGACCATTACGGTAGGTACAACAGGCACCAGTTTGCATCATACTTTTATGGACCTCTTCCCAGTTTTGACTTGATAACATATAAAATAAAGGCTTTTGAAAGAATTTTTGAAATTCTAGATTTTTTACGTGTTTTCACGTTAGTGTGGGAGCCCTGCTGGTGTTTGAGAAAAGGATGTTCATGTATATGGAATACTGTTAGGCTCATCCTGTCAGACTGGCAGTTCAATATAAAATTGAAAATAATTACCTTTATTTTTTTTAGTATCATGAAAAAATCAGATTGGCGGATCAGTGAAATGAAAAATTCAAAAACTGTCGCCTTACTAGGGTTTCATGTTTATTTCAACAGAGTGAAAGAGAAGAAGGAAGAAAATGGATCTTCTAACAATCTGGATATTTCAGCCTCAGATTCTAGCAGTGTTGTGAGTATACAACTTCATACAAGCCATTCTGTGTGAAAAGGGGGCTTAATGCATGTGCAGTCCATGCAAGCTGACCTTGGTAGAAACTTTCTGCTATTGTAAAGTTTCTGCATGTCAAAGGACCAGTGTAACACATGATTCAGCCAGTTGTTAGACAAACTGGATTTTAATGATCCATAATTATGTGATGACTTGATTGGTACAATGCATTATGGAGATGCCTTAAACCCCCCTTTTGTCAGAGCATGGCTCATATATTTGTGATAAAAACTGTTCTTTGACTCCTTATTAGCTTAGCTCTTTTCAAAGAAAACATTGATGTATTGTCGTAGCCCTGTCGTCTGCGTTGTTGTCGTAAAAGAACTTTGGCATTTTGTAATATCTCTGTCATTTCTTCAAACTTGGACCAGTTGTTAACTCTCCAAAGGGGAACCCATACAACAGGAGCAGGTAACTATCAAAATATTGAGGACACAGTTATGCCCCTTTTTTTAAGACTGAATTTTCACTAAAAGCAGCTGCAGCCGAGTGTTGCACTTGCATGCCATTCTCCTGTTTTATTCACCTATAACCAGCTTTCAGAAGACTTTTTAGCTTACAAAACCAAACTTCCTACAAAAGCAAAGTTGCACTTATTTTGGTCTGATTTTTGTACTGAAAATATGAGTGTTCTTTTTTTGGGGCTCTAAGGGTTAGCAACACGATGACTGTGAATTCATCACGGAATGAATGAAACACCATAGAATAAATCGCCCTTAAGTCCAATGTTTGGGCTGTTGCTTTTTTCAAGAGTTTTGAAACATTTTATCTAACTAGAACATTCCTAGCTCTTTACCAAACAACAAAATTTTAGACTGGTCCAAATTCAAATGATACTCAAATGATGAGATTGGTATCAGAAAGGGTAGAAAACATTGTGGGGAAAGGAGAAAGTGCTGGCTACCAGCATTTTTCTCCTTTTCCCACAATGTTTTTAAAAGCCTTTTACATCAGCGTTGGCTATTGCTTTTTCAAGACTTTTGAAACTCTATATCTAATTAGAATATTCTTAAATTAGGGTTTATCCTGCCACTCAATATCATATTTTATGCACATTAAAAAGAATGACACTCTTCTTAATGTAACACTTCTTACTATCAATCCACCTTTTTGTTCAGATCTTTTTATCACATTCCTAACTTTATCATTTAAAACTTTTGAGTAGATAGGGATTGCCCTGTCACTCAATTATTTCCATTATGCATATGAAGATCACACATAATACTTCTTAATTCAACTCTTTTATCATTATTAATGTATTCAAACTTTCTTCAGTTTAAACAATGCCACTTTTATTATCTTTTAACACAAATATGCACGCTAAATGACCAAAGCTGTCGATGCGCCATAAAACAACATTCATTCATTCAATATTCTTAAATTCTTAACAAACACCAAAATTTTAGACTGATCCAAATTCAAAGCATTTCCAGACAAAAAATAAAATGATACTCCAATTTTTAAAATTGTATCAGAAAGGGTAGAAAACATTGTGGGCAAAGGAGAAAATGCTGGCTACCAGCAATTTCTCATTTTCTCATAATGTTTTCTAAAGCCCTTAGCATCAGGGTTGTTAAAACTTGGGATTGTGTGATGAAGGGTTAAACACATATTACTGCAACCATATTTTCTACTAGTTGGAAGTGACGTCAGCCTTCAAAGTTCTTGAAAAAGGCAACAGCAGAAATATTGAACAATAGAGTGATTTATTGCATAGTGTCTAAGGATTAAGTTATGTGAGTCATGCTCTGTGAAAAGGGGGCTTCTACCTCATGATTCAGCCGGTTGTAAGACAGAATGGATTTTGTGGATCCATAATTATATGATGGCTCGTATGGTATTATGCATCAGAGAGATGCATTAAACCCCCTTTTCCCAAAGCATGGCTCATCTCTTTTCATTTTTATTTACAGAATGAGTCCCCTGTCCACAAAGCTCCTAGTTCTAGTCTTGACCTTCTGGATTGGTGTAAAGAGGTCACTAAAGGTTACAAAGGGGTCAAGGTCACCAATTTGACCACTTCGTGGAGAAATGGAATGGCATTTTGTGCTCTGATCAATCATTTTAGGCCAGAATTAATGTAAGT
This sequence comes from Tridacna gigas, assembly GCA_945859785.2. Taxonomy (NCBI): domain Eukaryota; kingdom Metazoa; phylum Mollusca; class Bivalvia; order Cardiida; family Cardiidae; genus Tridacna; species Tridacna gigas. Next base: position 14,458,351 of record OX244029.2, on the reverse strand, counting down.
ATATTGATATTAGCTCTGTATCAAACACTGTCTTTGTTTTTTATGACCCTAAAGTAGCACTCAGATTTTTGTATAAAATGGTATCAAAGACTGCTAATTTTCATTTGTGTGCACAGATGAATTCAGAACTAAAATATATATAGAAGCACATGTAGATCATTGTTCCGATGGTGGTTATGCGGGAAAGCAGGCAGTTGCTTGGGAAGAATACTGTGCAAAATACTGGTAACAGACACAGACACTTCAGGGAAGTATGGAAAGGTGTGTCGGCTGCAGCAATATGCTAGTAACTGAAATAATGTTGAAAGCTGCTTTAAACACTATACAATCAATCTACTTTGTATGATAATGGGATAAAGCTGTTGAATCTCAAAGATTTGTTTACTTTGATTTCAGAGAATACTCCAAGTTGGCTCCCCATGACATTAAGGGAAACAACAGAATTGTATGTATAGTTTCCAAATTGATTTGTATTTTTTTGAGTAAAAATTTATAAACCCTTTATCACACAAGCCAAAATTTTAATTATTCTGTCAGACAGAGAATGCTTCTGAAAACATTGTGGGGAAAAGAGAAAATGCCGGTAAACAGTATTTTCTCTTTTTTCCCCCCACAATGTTTTCTCCCATTTCAAGGACAAATCACATCATTAGAACCACATTGAATCGGTCACCTGCAAATCTTTCAAAAGAGACAAGTCAGACATATCGCCAAGTCGCAAAGGGTTAAGTAATGTTACTTATGATTTTTCTTGTGGACTCTTAATTTTTCTAAAAGCATTAAAGAAGTTTCAAACTCCAGAATACCTTTCACAATTTTAGTTGCTTTTGCAGAAAGTATAGATAAAGATCAGACTTCATAGCACTTGCAGTGTGATTTTGGCTCTGTAATGGTTACTATTTTGAAGTGCTCTTGACAAAAGCAATCTAGTGATTGCCATAAAGTTATGGATCTCATTCCTGACAGAGCGTGTTCATTTTGTTTCTTTGGCTTTTGAAGGTCTATACCTGACAATCACAAGTTTTTAGAACCTTAAGAAAAAAGGCTTTTAAACACTTTATGGGAAAAGGGGAAATGCTGGTAATGAGCATGTTCTCCTTTTTGGACAATGTTTTCTACCTTTTCATAGACAAATAGAGACACATTTACTTTTTTCACAAGTTTTAAGGACCTTAAGAAAAAAGAGAATTATGTCATCTGTTAAAGAGTTAAGGTCTATGAAAATAACAGAAAACTGCTACAACTATATCTTTGTGATATATGGAGAAAGGAAAAGCCTGAGTTGCAAGCAAGATTCACATACTAAATAGGAAATAATTTGGCTAATGATATTTGAGATTTAGAAAATACGGATTTTAAATGGTGTTTTTGTGATTTTTTTTTTGTTTGTTTGTTTGTTTCAATGAAACTCTCAACTTTTCTCTCCCTGTAGGCATTTGATGCAGCAGCTAAGTTGGGGATACCTCGCGTGATAGAGCCATCTGATATGGTCCTCTTGGCAGTGCCAGATAAACTGATGGTTATGACATATCTACATCAGTTACGCAGCTATTTTACAGGCACTGACTTACAGGTGAGCTAAATATGATAAGCATATAACCTTGTGTCATCAAGGGATGTTGTGGTAAAGGGTAATGAGTATGGGTATTTTTTATGGAATTTGAGAAAGACAATGCCGCTATGAGTTTAATACGGCATTTTGAAAATTATGTATCATAGTTTGTACAAAAGTGAAGGAGGTAAACCCAGTTAAACTCAATTTTTCTTGGACAAATACATGTCATTGTTTCGATTGCACTCAGATATAAAATTGAAAGTGGCGTATTAGAATAAATTGGATTAGGCCACTGATCATGGAAAAACCTTTTTTTTTTTGTGGAAAATAGCTTTGCCTACTATGGTCTTGTATTGGTGCAATGATACACACAATCTTTGTCTCCTAACTGCCCGGTTACGTTCTTGTTCGTCGCAAAACCAGTTTGTCCCTGGGCTTGTTCATCGCTGGGCTTATTTGCTGTTGCCTGTTTGTCCCACATGATTGTACGCTACTCAGTTGGATTTGCATGACTATAAAGTAGGTTGTCTTTCAAGCGAATATTTGGAAACTATTTCTATTGTTTGTTTTCCAAATTATTAATGCCACAAAATGGCTCGCTTTACAAATGCCACACTACTGCTTTCAGTGCTTTGATTAATGTCAGCTGTCATTTTGCTGCATTTGGCCACAAATTGAAGAATTCAGTCTGGGTGTAAAATGAAATATACATGTATATCAATCTATGTCTTTCATTCTGAAAACAGTATAAATGAAATTTTGTTTCTTTGGCTCACCATATTTAATTCCTCTGGAAACAATCACATCTGTGATGTGATTAGTGTCATGTTCATGGTCTGAGTAGTCTGTGGTTATCAATATCTGCTCCTTCTTAACCCTTTACTGCACTATCCCAAGATTTAACAACCCAGAAAAAGAAGCCTTTTGAAAACATTGTGGGAAATGAAGAAAATGCTGGTATCCAGTATTTTCTCCTTTTCCTACAATTTTTTCTACCCTTCCCAATACAAATTTCAATTTTTCAGTCATATCTATTTTGTCAGCTGCAAATGCTTTCAATTTGGACTAGTCTAAAAATTTGTCGTTTGGTAAAGAGTTAACACAAATATTGCTCTTTCATATTGAAAACAGATACAGACCAAAGTAATAGTGAATTCATAACCTTATAGTTTTACTGTGAAATTGTAACTTTTTGTGTGAAATTTCAGATTATTTTGCACATTTAATTGAAGGATTTCTTGATCATATATTTTATTTGCTGAACTACAAGTTAAATTTGCCTCCCAGTCGAGACAGGTAAGAAATTTCAGGGGCGTCCTGCTAAGTTCATGTACTAACCCTTTACCAAACAACAAAATCTTAGACTAGTCCAAATTGAAAGCATTTACAGGTGACAAAATAAATGTGACTCAAAAATTTGCTTTTGGAAGGGTAGAAAATATTGTGGGAAAAGGAGAATATGCTGGTTACCAGCATTTTCTCATTTTTTTCACGTTTTCAAAAGCCTTTTTCCTCAAGGTTGTTGAAAGTTGGTATTGTGTGGTTAAGGGTTAATGGTTTTATCTTTTCTATACAGGTACAACAGATTGGACCCAGCACTAGTGAAAGTACATACACACTTGGAGAAAAAGATGCTACAGTGGAAAAGGAGATTTCAGATGAAATGTATGGTTCACAAGTGGTAAATGGAGTTACTTCCCCTGATGATGCAGTGGATAGTGATATTAAAACTGATTCTGATAAAACTAATGTTACTTCAACTGAGAGTGACAGTAAACATTCTAGTCCAAAACGCAGTGTTTCAAGGGAGAAGACTCCCATAGAATCAAGTGATAGTGCTGGTCCCTCAAAGGGGGATAACTCTAGTGATATTCACAAACATTCTAGTAATCCATTTGATGAGGAGGAGGAGAATGCTAAGCCTTCAGAAGGAGTCTGGGTACAAAGGAAAGAGCTAGATGATAAACCAGATAGGTAAGTCAAAATACCAATTACAATGTTAAAACAAAGTAGAGGACAAAATTTTAGACTTGTCTAAATTCAAAGAGTTTGCATACAGCAGTATGAATGTTGTTTAATTCTTTTTTTATTTTTTTTAAAGGGTAGAAAACATTGTGGGGAAAAGGAGAAAATGCTGGTTTCTGTTTTCTCCTTTTCCCTCGGTGTTTTTGAAAGTTTATTTCATCAGGGTCATCAAAACACTGAATTGTTTGGTAACAGCTTAAATGATGAAGTTTGTTTTAGTGTTACAGATTTTTGAAATACGGTTCCCATCTTTATTAATTCAATGACATGGGAAAAGGAGAAATACTTTACGCCACAATGTTTTTAAAAGCCTTTTCTCTGAGTGACACAGGTATGTTAAGGGTGAAGCCTCTGGAGGCAACTTTGAAAACACCCTGGGAAAAGTAGTTATAAAATTAATGGTAAATGTTACTTCATGAAATTCTTCTTGTGAATGGTTGTGATTCAATTTATCTATATGTTATCGTGTGTCACAAAAAATATTCTTTTCTTCATTTTGAAGTTGGATCTTGGTTAAAAAAAAAAAAAAAATTGTCATAAAGACACAAAATGATCCTAGCAAAGGTAAGAATGGAGGGGGAAAGATATTTGGTATTTTTTGCTACTGAAATTTTTTGCTGAATAAAGAATGTTAGGAAATGATTTTTTTAACACACATGCCTGAGAATTTTTTCTGTTAGACATTGAGCTCCCAGTACCTACAATTCTTGCTTTGAAATCCTTAGAATAAATTTCTTGTGAAAGTTTGTTCACTATGAAAATGACTTGAAACGTTATCAAACACAAACTCTGTTCTCAAACATGAAAATTAAACTATTTGCAGATGACACTCTCTACACTGAAACAAACAATTTCACTTCTCTGATAGGGCAGAAAATATTGTGAGAAAAGGAGAAAATGCTGGTAACCAGCATTTTCTCCTGTTCCCACAATATTTTTTTATAAAATACTATCTCAGGGTGGCTAAAACTCCGGTTGTTTAGTAAAGGGTAATTTGGAATGATATTTTTACCCCTCACATTAACAGAAAACCTGGAAAGAAAAAAGACTTGGATTTGCCAGGCCTAAAAACAAACTCTGACCTACAGGTAACATGCTAGTTTATGTACTTCTTGTTTTTACTTTTATTTGAACCATGCTGTGTGAAAAGGGGTTTAATGCATCTCTTTGATGCATTATACCATGCAAGGCATTATTGTTAATATGGATCCACAAAATCTATTGTGTCTAACAACCAACTGAATAATGAGGTAGAATGGTCCTTTGACATGCAGAAAATTTACCAAAAGCAAAAATGTTTGATCTGAGTCAGCCTGTGTGGACTGGGCAGGCTGACCTGGGTTGATACCTTTTGCAGATGAATTAAACTGCCTTTTCACCGAGCATGGCCCATTTACATATGCTTGAAAAGACACAAGTACTGAAGGAATGAAAGGAGGTACAGAAAGATACTCTGCGAGGTTATTTCTGTCATCAAAGGCTTCTGGTTACAGGAAAATCATCAAACTTTTGCTAGGCTGCTCTGCCCTGCTGAACTAGATGCCTGCCAAAGCTAAAAAGAGAAATCTTTTAACCCTTTACAACACAATCCCAAGTTTTAATGACCCTGACAAAGATGGCTCTTAAAAAAATAATGGGAAAAGGAGAAAATGCTGGTAACCAGTGTTTTCTCTTTTTCGCACAATGTTTTCAACCCTTCCAAAAACAAACTACAATTTTGTAGTCACATTTAATTTGTCATCTGCAAATGCTTTCAGTTTGGACAAGCCTAAAATTTTGGCTATTGGTAAAGAGTTAAATTCTTTTCTCTGCAAAATAAATGGATAGATATCGGGTTACCTCCTACCAAATTGTTTAAACCTGTAGCAAACAATTTCAGTTTGTCTGCTGTTCCAGTATGCCTATATCAATAGATAAGAAAAGCATGTGATGGACAGTAAATTTTCTCATCACTCGTGTATGACAGATTCTCCTACCTCTGTGACAAGTTAGAAATTTGAGACTTGACTAAATGGATAGAAAAACATTGTCGGAAAAGTGGAAAATGATACTGGTATTTTATTCTTGTCTCACAAGTTTTCAAAGGCCTTCTTCCCCAAGGTCCTCAAAACTCTGTATTGTTTGGCATAAAGTTAACCCTCTTTAAGCCTTTACCGCACAATGGCGCCTTTTGACGCCCCTGGGAAAGAAGCCTTTTGAAAACATGGTGGGAAAAGGAGAAAATGCTGGTAACCAGTATTTTCTCTTTTTCCCACAATGTTTTCTACCCTATCAAAGAAAATTTGCACCATTTGAACCACACTGAAATTGTTGTCTGCAAATGCTTTCAATTTGGACAAGGCTAGAATTTTGTCATCTGGTAAAGGGTTAAAGCCCTGGAACCTACTTCATTTGTTTTTTCAGACAGTGTAGACTGAGATCAGACTGCACAGAATGGCTGCTTTTCCTAATTAAAAAGGTCCAGATCATTAACTTTTTACCAAACGACAAAATTTTAGACTGATCAAAATTGGAAGCATTTGCAGACGACAAATGTAGCACAAAATATGAAATCTGTGTTTGAAAGGGTAGAAAACATAATGGGAAAAGGAGAAAATGCTGGTTACCAGCAGACTGTTTTCAAAAGTCCTTTTCCTTGGGGTTGTTAAAGCACAGGATTGTGTGGGAAAGGGTTAATGCAGCTCTTTGAGGGTTCAACAAATAACCTTTGTTCATATACTGAGTTTCTTACCTCTGACCTGTTTACATACAAACATTGGCCTTCTTCATCGGAAAGGGGGTGGGGATGGTATCAGCCCACACAGTTACTTGTTTAATCCTTTCCCAAATGACAGATTTTAGCCCCTTCCAAATTGAAAGCATCTGCAGATGACAATTTGAATGTGGCACAAATGAACTTTAGGTTTTTTGACAGGGTAGAAAACATTGTGGGAAGAGGAGAATATGCTGGTTACCAACATTTTCTCCTTGTCCCACAATGTTTTCAAAAGACTTCTTCCTCAGGGACATGAAAACACAGGATTGTTTGGTAAAGGATTAACCCTTTTAACGACCCTGAGGAAGAAGCCTTTTGAAAACATTGTGGGAAAAGGAGAAAATGCTGGTATCCAGCATTTTCTCCTTTTCTCACAATGTTTTCTACTCTTCCAAAAACAAATTTCAGTTTTTGAGTCGTATTTATTTTGTTGTCTGCAAAAAGCTTTCAATTTGGAGTGGTCTAAAATTTTGTCGTTTGGTAAGGAGTTAATTCAACTTTGTGCTGGTGTATTTTGCAGAGAAAGAGGGTAATTAAATCACCATCATCTGAGAGAGAAATGTCTCCCAGCACTCCTAATTCAGAAGCATCAGACTCTTCACAGGTAAGAACAAATGTATAGTTGACCTTGGCTAACTCTTTACCACACAATCCCGAATTTTAACGACCCTGAGAAAGAAAGCTTTTGAAAACATTGTGGGCAAAGGAGAAAATGCTGGTAACCAGCATTTTCTCCTTTTCCCACAATGTTTTCTACCCTTCCCTATGTTTTCTACCCTTTTGAGTCACATTTATTTTGTCGTCTGCTAATGCCTTCAATTTGGACTAGCCTAAAATTTTGTTGTTCGGTAAAGAGTTAACTCTTTACCAAACAACAAAATGTTAGACCAGTCCAGATTGAAAGCTTTGGCAGGCAAACAAAATAAGTGTCACTCAAAAATTGAAACTTGTTTTGGGAAGAGTAGAAAACATTATGAGGAAAGGAGAAAATGCTGGTTACCAGCATTTTCTCCTTTTCCCACAATGTTTTCAAAAGCCCTTTTCCTTTGGGTCATTAAAAGTTGGGAAAACTGTTTTCCAAATGACATTTGAATGCTTACCAAATGACAAAATTTTGGCCTGGTCCAAATTCAAAGCATTTGCAGAAGATAGTGATGGGACATCGGTTAGAAATCATAATCGATCATCGGTTGGAATCGGTTGCTGCTACCGATGCGATTCTTCCGATTATAATCGGTTCCTCATAAATTTGCATGTTTCATTGTAAACCCTTGTATCATTTATGTATTATGCTGTTGTTTGTGTTGCAGATAGACTTTTTGTAGTTTTACCTTTGCACCTGCTTTCTATACACCTTTTGGTTTTTAAACACCTCTGCTTTGTGCTATTTGGCTTTGTAACACAGAAGTATTTCGGCTGATTGTTGTTGTTATCGAGGGAGTTGTTGTTATTGTGGGAATGATAAAACCCAGTTAACACAGCGTTTTTTCTCATAGTTTTGAGAACAGGTTGGAAACCAGGCAAATTGGGAAAAATGCGTCGTTTTCTATAAAACTGGGAATTATTTTCTTGGTGATTTTAGACACAATCCTTGCATATCATTTACTACCGTAATACAAGGGGTTAGCACAAAACTATTGTAAGTGCCTATATAAATGTATGCACTTATAATAGTTTTGCACTAGACCCTCAGATAGAGGTTATTTTCCCTCTTAAGTCATTGAAACTAAAACTGAACTCAAAAATACTACCACGACGTTTTACTTTTATTGTTCAGTATGACATGAAATACATGTACTGTAAATAAATTGGTCTTTTCAAAGGGCAATGTCCCTGCTTCTCATGTTACCAATTTAGAGTCAAGTGTCATTTGTTTTTTAGTAAGAGGGGATATGGTAGAGGGACTGGGTTCTGGTAGATGGTCTATTTTAGAGGCAAACTGAGTTTCATTACTGACAGTGGGATCAGGGTGGCAGGTAGATTCACACTGAATGGCAGACATAGCTTGCTCACCCTCAAAACTCGAGCCTGCTGTGAACGGGTAACTTGGTTACATCTTGTACTTGAAGTGTTTTGATCTCGATCTACGATTGCAGACGAGCGCTTTCCTCAGGCTCGTCAACCTCATCTTGGCTAGAATTATGACTTGACCTCTTACAGATAAAGTCTGTTAACCTTTTACACCCCGTTGGTTTTAACTTTTTTCGGTAATATTTGCTGTTGTGGCTCATTTTCACGTTAATTTACCGTTCTCGTCTCTCCGCGAAATCCCATGTCAGACCGAGCGGGAAAAATCGCAAGTTTTTGGCGCCACAGAAACGAAGCGCGTTCACTACCGAGTTCTCCGAACTAAATACACTGGACCCCGGCTTATATTAATAATAGCGAGCACACTCCGGGACCAGTTGATCTAAAAAAAAAAAAGGAAGTGCATGTGTTTGGGAAATTCACCTTTTTTTGACCAATGACATCGCTGATAATTGGAATATATATATAGCTATGGGAAATCCAAAAAATAGCCGACGACTTGGGGTCTTTCGTTTTGGGAATTTCTTAAACTGGATTTTGGGAAAAAAGGTCATTTTTTGGCATAGGGAACTGGTCCGTTTTACGGACCCTTTCAGAGAAGGAAAAAAAAAAACGCTGTAACAGACACCGGTATATAAAATCGGGTACCCGACCGACGGTGCAGACTTTCTGCCGATCATCGATTATGACAAAGTTCAATCGATAATCGACATCGGGAGCTTCCAACACGCCGCTAATCGATACTTGCCGATTATCGGTACACCACTAGCAGAAGACAATTTGAATGTGGCTCAAATGATGGAGTTTGTTTCTGATGGGGAAGAAAAGATAGTGGGTAAAGGAGTAATATTGGTGAAAAGGAGAAAGTGCTGGTTACCAGGAAAGCATGATTGGGTGTATTGACAGCTGCAGTTTTACTCTTTACCATGCAATCCCAAATTTAAACCACCATTTTCTCCTTTTCTCCTTTTCGCGAGTTGTTTCCTACTTTTGCAATGAAAATCCCATCAGTTGAACTACGGTACATTTGATTTGTCGTCTGCAAATGCTTTGAGCCTGGCAAAGTCTGAATTTTTGTCTTTTGGTAAAGAGTTAATTTAAATGATATTGAAATCATTGTTAACTCTTTACCACACAACAATATTTTAGACTAGTCCAAATTGAAAGCATTTTGCAGATTAAATCATATTCGGCTCAGATGATTGGATTTGTTTCTGAAAGGTCAGAAAAATGCTGTTTACCAGTATTTTCACTTTCCCACAATGTTTTCAAAAGTGTATTTTCCCGGGGTCCTTAAAATTTAGGATGTGTGGTAAAGGGATAAAAATACTGTACCAACAAATTACGAAATGGAAATCAGAGAGGCATTTCCTAAATGTACATGTATTGATGATTTAGAGTGTCTGAAAAAGAGCATACGTACATGTCAATATTTACTAATTGGTGAATCTTTCATGACTCACAGTGGCAAACCATGTCAGTATTTGCTGACTGATGAATCTTTCATGACCCAAAGTAGCAAATCATGTCAATGTTTGCTGATTGGTGAGTCTTTCATGACCCACAGTAGCAAATCATTTCATTGTTTGCTGATTGGTGAATCTGTCATGACTCAGTGGGAAGCTATGTCAGTATTTACTGATTGGTAAATCTTTTATGACTTACTGTTGCAAATCATTGGGATTAAAGTTATTGAAATGTTCATGTCTATCTTTTTAGTCCAGTCGTAAATCCCGGCATTTAGAGCTAAAAGAAAGAGCTCAGATGTTGTTACAGAAAGCTCGTCAAGAGAATGAGGTGCGTGCTCAACAGGAAGTCCAGAGTCCTACAACAGAGCAACCCAGTCCTGCAGAGGAGAAAGCCGTCGAGGATGTAAGTAAAAAAGTACATGAGTTTCTAGATGCACTTCTTTATGGTAATGATAGACTTTTTTAACTCTTTACCAAACGACAATATTTCAGACTGGTCCAAATTGAAAGCATTTGCAGAAGACAAATTAATGTGGCTGAAATGATTGCATTTTGTTTCTGAAAGGTTAGAAAACATTGTGGGAAAAGGAGAAAATGCTGGTTACTAGCATTTTCTCCTTTTCCCACAATGTATTCAAAAGGCTTCTTTCTCAGGGTCGTTACAACTTGGGATTGTGTGGTAAAGGTTTAAGCAAATTTGTCATGATGTAAATTGTTTACTCAGTATCAGCTAGGTTTGAGGGGTCTTCCCTGACACAGTGGTTACCCTTTACCAAACAGTTCTGAATTGTAAAGGCGTAGTTGCAGCCAAAGTAAACATTGTGGGCTTTAAAATGCATTTAAATTTCAATTGTACCTTTTAACCGTTTACCGTACAATGCCGCCTTTTGACGCCCCTGGGAAAGAAGCCTTTTAAAAATATTGTGGGGAAAAGAGAAAATGCTGGTGACCAGCACTTTCTCCTTTACCACAATGTTTTCTACCCTATCAAAAAAAAGTTGCACCATTTGAGCCACATTGAAATTGTCGTCTGCAAATCCTTTTAGTTAGGACAAGGCTAAAATTTTGTCGTCTGGTAAAGGGTTAAATGTATAGGAATTATTGTGAAGATGACAATCTGTTATTTTACAGTCAGTCCAAGTGTTAGTTGCTGGCAGAAAAATGAAATCGAAAACTGGCGTAAAAAGTAAATGAAGGATAAAGCAACTTGGCTACATCTGCCATTTTAGCCACATTTGTCATCTTGAAATGCTTTGGGTTTGGACAAGTCCATAATTTTGTTGTGTGGTAAAGGATCAAAGGTTATATTACAGGATGAAGAGAGAAAGAAGAGACTGAGAGAGCGAGCCAGAAAATTGATAAGTGAGACCAGAGAAAGTATCGGAAGACCCGAGTCAGAATTTATTCGACAGATGAGCAGTGGAGATTCACAGCCATCCAAAACAGTGCCATCAAATTCTCTACAATCATCACTCACGTTGGAAGAAGCAGGTACTTATCAGCAAAACAGGCTTTTTTCTTGAGCTTGTGTCACATTGCTAGTGCTAGTTTAAATGTTGTTTTATTATGTCTTTTTGTTTTTCTTGCATAATTTGGGCTTGATGCCACATGATTATATTTTTTCTTATGGAAATACAGGATATAAATATTGTTGAAAAAATGATTATTAACTCTTTACCAAGCGACAGAATTTTAAATTGGTCCAAATTGAAAGCATTTGCAGACGACAACAAATCAAGTGTGACTCAGATGATGGAATTTGTGTCTGAAAAAAACATGATGGGATAGGGAGAAAATGCTGGTTACCAGCATTTTCTCCTTTTCCCACAATGGTTTCAAAAGTTTTCTTCCTCAGGGTCGTCAAAACTCAGGATTGTGGGGTAAGGGGTTAAACTGTATTATTCCACAGGCGTTTGAAGCTCCATTGGTTTATCACAGATCACTAAAATTTTCCTTGGTCAGACATCGAACACTTACATATGGACATTGGTGCATCACCTGTATATATGACAGAATACTGAAATTGTCACTTACACCATTACTATAAATAGCACATTGACAACTGCCTCTAAGTTGTATGTAATCTTACTATATAGGATATAGAGGCAGTAGCCAATGTGCTTTTTATAGTAATGGTGTTGGATAATGAAAAATTCCGTATCCAGTGATAGATAGATTTTCAGTGGCCTGTGATTGTTCACTCATAACTTGCTAAGACAATGTAGGTTGCTTTTGCTGACAGTGTAGATGAAGATCAGACTGCATAGAACCTGCATCATTGATCCACTCTGCCCCCTATATGTTGAAAGATATTTCTGTCAGAACAGCCATGAATTTGCAACAAGCTGGCTTGAGCACCTGACTGAAAATATGTTTCATTTAGTTGGTGGTGAACAAGTAATCTGAAAATTGATTTTTACCAGGAATAAAAAAAAAAGGGAATATTTGGAGGGATTTAATTGTTTACCATACAGCAAAAGTTTAGATCCATTCATATTGAAATCATATGCAGACTACTTAAATATTACTCTAATTAAAGTTTTTGTCTGTTAAACTGTAGAAAACATTGTGGAAGTTGGAGAAAATGCTGGTCACCAGCATTTTCTCTTTTTCCCACAATGCTTTCAAAAGCCCTTTCCATCAGGGCCATTAAAACTCAGGATCGTACAGAATCTCTCCAGTGTTTGACTCAATAGAAGCCTTGATGCACTATGCTTGTAACTTGGATTTCATAATAAGTCACAAAGTAAGACCAAAGTTTCTGCAAAAATAATCCTTTACCAAACAATCCTGAGTTTTAATGACCCTGGAGAAGGAGGCTTTAAAAGCATTGTGGAAAAAGGAGTAAATATTGATAACTGGTACTTTCCTCTTTTCCCACAATATTTTTTACTCATTTAAACTATATCCTATTAGTTGAGCCACATTTAGGTTCTTCTCCACAAATGCTTTAGAAATGGAAAAGTCTAAAATTTTGTTATTTGGTGGTAAACTCTACCAAACAACAAATTTTTTGACAAGTCCAAATTGAAAGCATTTGCAGATGACAAATTATGCGTGGCTCAAATGATTCAATTTGCCTTTCATAGGGTAGAAAACATTGTGGGAAAAGTAGAAAATGCTGGTTACAAGCATTTTCTCCTTTTCCTTACAGAGTTTTCAAAGTCATCTTCACTGGGATCGTGAAAATGCGGGATTGTTTGGTAAAGATATAAACACAATTTGGCCTAGTAGGCTCTTGTGCTACAGAGCTGTTATTTGCATCTGCATGGATTGTGAGTTGAGAATTCAAGTGTTATTGTTAGCATTGAACCAATACAGGAAACAAAAACTGATTTACCAGTAACTGTTTACCAAACATTTTAGACTTGTTTAAATTGAGAGCATTAGCAGACGACATGTGGCTCAAATGTTGGAATTTGTTGCTGAAAGGGTAGAAAACATTTTGGAAAAAGGAGAAAATGCTGGTAACCAGCATTTTCTCCCTTTCCCAAATGTTTTCAAAAGCCTTCTTCCACAGAGTCATCAAAACTGGGGGATTGTGTGGTAAAGGGTTAATATTTTCATGGTATGTTCTATCCTTGCATGTAATTCCGTCTCTTATTTCACTTGTCATAACCATTTAAACTCATTACTTTCTGAACATGATCAAACTGCAGCAAACCACTGTTGAAAAATTATTGTATTCGAAGGAGAAATTGCTTGCAAGAAGCATTTTTTCCCTTTGCCACAAACTTTTACCCATGTATTGTATTGATTATCTTTGTTTTACGATGATATGCCAAAGCATTTTGTTGCAATGGTTGTTTCGGGAAGTAATGGCTTAAAAGCATCCCTTGTTTCTGTTGGCATCTTTTCACAAACAAAATTACACCCGCATTCATTAAAATTTTTCCCATTATTAGCAATTAATTGGTTATTTTATAATACATAAATGTTTCTCATATGCAATTCAGATTTATGATTTCATCTCCATATCAATTTTAGAAACAGTCATTTAAATTTATTCTTTGTTTTCCTATTTTAACATTTTTGAAATGCCAAATTTAACCAGTTGAAATAATATAAGATGATAGGTAAAATTACCCAATACTGTATATACTAATGACTGTGGATATCTTTTCTTAATTGGAATGCCTTGGTTAGCATCAACTATGCCCTCTTTGTTTTGTTATATACTTAACTCTTTACCACACAAAAATTTTGGTCCAAATTCAGACCAATTGCAGGTGCATTTCACGTGAATAGTCTTTAAAAAAGTACTAAACATTAAGGTATACAAAGAAGATGGTGGCCACCAGCATTTTCTGTATTTCCCAAAATGTTTTCAACACTTCTTTGTGGTTATTACTGTATCAGGCGGTAAGCTTATCCAAAGTAAGAGCATGTGATGGGTTTATATATAATAGAGACCATCCTTGGAAAAGGAGAAAATGCTGGATACCAGGACTTTCACCTGTTCCCTTGATGTATTCCAAAGGCCTATAATCTTAGTGCCATGAAAAAAGGAGATTGTTTGGTGAAGGGCTAAAACGTATATGGTTGGTAAAGAGTTACGTTTATGTTGTGTATCATTACTTCTGAATATCCCCACAACTTTCTGTTATTATACTCGTGATGTATCTATCATTATGTTCCTTGTTCTGGTTATGTCAGTGCCACTGTACACTCGTCGTCTACTACGATCATATCTATCTGTGAGACAGTCTGGTATGTACATTTATTTTGACTCTTTTCCTTTGGTGCTTTGATCTTTATTCTTATATCATTACCTTCAGCGCTTTGATTTTTAACCTTTACCTGGCCTTAACCCTTTCCCAAACGACAAATTTTGGACTGGTCCAAATTGAAAGAGTTTGCAGACGACAATTTTAAATTTGATGAAAACTGCAGAAAGGTCTCAAAAAGGGTAGAAAACACTGTGGGAAAAGGAGAAATTGCTCATTACGAGCAATTTCTCCTTTTCCCACAGTGTTTTCAAAAGACTTGTACTGCAGACACTTGAAAACCAGGGCTTGTTTGGGAAAGGGTTAAACAGGAACTAGCCTTGAACAGGAATTGTTACAGTACTATATACTACAGATATCATGATACTGATGCAAATATATTATAAAAAGAAAGGCATACCTTATATGAATAACTTCATTTGCACAACATCTTGAAAAATGTAGTGACAATTAAAATTTAAAGATTCTTTCTGAAACATTTGTCACTCTGCTAAAGAAAAGTGCATGCAAAATACTTTTTTCTCTCCGGTTTAGACCTTATTTCAAATGCCTAAAGAATAATACAGATGTTGAAAATAGATAGTATATTGTAATTATGTAGAACTTGGCTTCTTAAAGGTGAAGAATCAGTTTAAGCTACCTGACAAATGGCTGTCAATGGGAGATGGACTTCTGCAATGCTTACATCAACTCAGAAGTGCTGTTACCTCTAAATTTATTCTCTTCTTAACTAGAATTTTTTGTTACCCTAAGAGCCATAAATAAACCAAACAGACAGTTTCAAGTTTAAGAGAAAGAAGACCCAAATAATTGCAATTTTACCCTTTAACCCTTTACCAGACGACAAAATATTAGCCTTGTCCAAATTGAAAGCATTTGCAGACGACAATTTCAATGTGGGTCAAATGGTGCAATTTTCCTTTGACAGGGTAAAAAAGATTGTGGGAAAAGGAGAAAATGCCGTTTACCAGCATTTTCTCTATTTCCTACAATGATTTCAAAAGGGTTCTTTCCCGGAGTCGTTAAAAGGCGGCATTGTGCGGTAAAGGGTTGAAGGACATCATAGGGTAATATTTTCACTTTTGGCTAAACACCCTTAGGAAAATGGCTTTTAAAAAAAAGCCTCTAAAAACATTGTGGGAAAAGGAGAAAATGCTGGTATCCAGCATTTTCTCCGTTTCCCACAGTATTTTCAACCCTTCCAAAAACAAATGTCACTTTCTGAGTTACATTTATTTTGTCCTCTACAATTATGCTTTCAATTTGGACGTGTCTGAAACTTTAGTCATTGCACTAACCCAGATAGCCTATGAGACAAAGCTAACAGCTTCAATAATATCTGTATGCAGTCAGCTGTTTCTGGGATGTCATATGTACCTGTTTGGAATGTTTTTGCTGCAGATGCTTCCAGTTTAATGGAAGTCTATAAGTTATTGTTTTGGAAAGGGTTTACCTTTTACCACACAGTCCTGGGGTTTTACGACCCTCAGACAGACAGCTTTTGAAAGCATTGTGTGAAAAGGAGAAAATGCTGGTAACCTGCATTTTCTCCTTTTCCCACAGTGTTTTCCAATTAACAACAAATTTCTTGTGTTTTAGCCAGCTTTAACATGTCATCTGCAAATGCTTTCATTTTGTGATAGCCTAAAATTTTGTTGTTTGGTAAAGAGTCAAATTGGAGGCTTTTGTTTGTGTAAGATCTGTGCTAAAACCTTACCCAGGTGATGGATTGCCTAAAGTTTCTGTATACAATCTTTTCTAACTGTAGACAGTTTAGATGCCTAAACACTGTATCAACAAGTTTCTGTATACAATCTTTACTAACTGTAGACAGTTTAGGTGCCTAAACACTGTATCAACAAGTTTCTGTATACAATCTTTACTAACTATAGACAGATGCTTAAAACTGTATCAACAAGTTTCTGTATACAATCTTTACTAACTGTAGACAGTTTAGATGCCTGAATAGAGTATCAACAAGTTTCTGTATACAATTTTTACTATATGTAGACAGTTTAGATGCCTGAACACTGTATCAACAAGTTTCTGTATACAATCTTTACTAACTGTAGACAGTTTAGATGCTTAAACACTGTATCAACAAGTTTCTGTATACAATTTTTACTATATGTAGACAGTTTAGATGCCTGAACACTGTATCAACAAGTTTCTGTATACAATCTTTACCAACTGTAGACAGTTTAGAAGCTTGAACACTGTATCAACAAGTTTCTGTATACAATCTGTACTAACTGTAGACAGTTTAGATGTCTAAACACTGTATCAACCAGCTTCTTTATAGCCATTGCTGTATTATCCTCCATATTGTATCCCTACTTTGTTCCTTTACCAAAAAATCGTGTGTGTTACTTCCCCTGAAGAAGAAAGCTTTTGAAAAAATTATGGAAAAGGAGAAAATACCTTTTTCGTCAATATTTTCTAGCCGTTTGAAGACATGTACCAGTAATTGAAGCACATTCAATTTGTCCTCTGAAATGCTTTCAATTTGGACAAGTCTAAAATTTTGTTGTCTGGTAAGGACCTAACATACTACTGCTAGCTGATAACTTACTGCTTCATGCATAAAGCACTTTGAAAACATTGTGGAAGAGCATGAAAGTAGAAATAGCTTTTTATCTCCTCTGGAACAATGTTTTCAAAGGTGTTGTGCTGAAATGCATAAAAAAAAGTCTTAAGCAGGAAATGTCATGTTAAACTCTTAACCAGTCAGCAAAAATTTAGATTCACCAAAATTGGAAGCATTTGCAGAAGACAATTATTTGTAGCCCAAAGGATGATTTCTGTCTTTGAAAGGGTAAAACATGTTATGGTTAAAAAAAAAAAAATGCTGGTTACTAGCACTTTAAGCCTTTTCCCGCAATGTTCTCCTGAAGGTTGCTAAAACACGGAATGATTGGTAAAGGGTAAAGTATATGTGTATAATTGCATAATTGATGTAGGTCAACAGAATTACTACCATATTTTTTACACATGTATAATTATAAAATTTATGCATAATATTGTAGTAGCTTTCCTGGTGCTTGTATAAGCTTCATGCAGTGTGAGAAAAGTTGGTATTGTGCAAAACCTAAGGTCGAACAAGTGTCAACATTTTCTTACATGATGGGAAGAAAATACAAGCACTAGGAAAGTCACTAAAAACATAATACTTCTCTCATTGTATACCTACAACTTTCAGGAAGAAAATATTGCAATTATTTAGAATTTTATTAAAAAACAGAAAAAATCAAAATATACTGGTTTCATAGGAAGCAACTTTGTTTTTATGATCAGCAGATGAATATTATTTCATAACATTTTGACCAATTGATTTCCAAACCAGTATAAGTGGTCATTAAAATTCGCATTTGGAAGGATAGAAAATATTGTGGGAAAGGAGAAAATGCTGGTTACCAGCATTTTCTCCTTTTCCCACAGTGTTTTTAAAAGGATTCTTCTTCTGGGTTGTTAAAACTTGGGATTGTGTGGTAAAGAATTAACTCTTTACCATAGGGCATAACTTTATTCATGTCTATGTTTAAAGTACTTTGGAGCAACAGATAATGCTCAGATCATAGAGTTTGTCTATGGAAGGGTAAATTTTTTGTCTTTAACCCTTTCCCAAACAAGCCCTGGTTTTCACGTGTCTGCAGTACAAGTCTTTTGAAAACACTGTGGGAAAAGGAGAAATTGCTCGTAACGAGCAATTTCTCCTTTTCTCACAGTGTTTTCTACCCTTTTTGAGACCTTTCTGCCATTTTCATCAAATTTAAAATTGTCGTCTGCAAACTCTTTCAATTTGGACCAGTCCAAAATTTGTCGTTTGGGAAAGGGTTAACTTGTTTTAGTAAAATTGTTTGAAAGATATTGAAACCATTATATGACTAGTCAGGGGAGAACATCACTTCTATATTTTTATATGAAGGATGAGAATATATGTATGGTTCCTGTATGTATATTTGGCTTAAATGTTTGAGGAGTGAAAAATTAAGAAAATGATGCATCTATAGTGAAAGTTTGGCATCAAAAAAGATAGCAGACTTTGTTGAAGATAATAGAGAAATTACTATGATTTTTTTTTTTTAATTTCTGTCAAAGTTTACTTCACATTTTGTTTTTTATATTGAGGATATTACATGATTG
The DNA here is from genome assembly GCA_945859785.2 of Tridacna gigas. Taxonomy (NCBI): domain Eukaryota; kingdom Metazoa; phylum Mollusca; class Bivalvia; order Cardiida; family Cardiidae; genus Tridacna; species Tridacna gigas. Next base: position 14,439,649 of record OX244029.2, on the reverse strand, counting down.
TTGATGTATTGTCATTTTTATCAAACAAATAGACAAAAACTGTATGACGCGAGCCTTGGCGAGCATCAGATACATTTTAGTCAACTAGTTTGATAAAAATGATAGTACATAAACACAATGTGAGATTCTTTTTATCACATAAAACAAATGACAGAACAAAAATATCCTGCATCATCCCCTTTAGCCTATACACAATTCAAGTGAGTTTACATTCGTAGTTCGGTTTGAAATGTGTACATACACAAGGAGATAGCTCTTTGATATTTGCACTGAAGGTAGATTGAAACACATTCTAGAGGGAATAAGTCCACCTATTTCCGCAATTTTATTGATTTGAAAAACTTTTTTGCATTTTTGGGGTTTTATTAAACACGAAAATCAAAAACTTTCCATGCGTATACCCCTTAGCACAATGATGTCATTTTTCTATGAAATGGTGTAGTAGTATAAATTCCAGCACATGCTTTGGCTAGTTTCTCCGGCTTCAAGCGCTCATGACTAAAAACTTATCTGAACCGTGACCCAAAATACGGTAATACACTAGTGTATGATAAAAAATAAGTCATGAATTCAATACACTGCCGGAGGAAGTTTTATGTGATAAAATTCATTCCAAAATGGCAGTTGATGGTGATTGAATTAGTGAGTTTTATTTGGTATGGTTACATCTTCTACCCTTCAGCATGATTTTTTTTTCTTTTACCAAAGAACAATTTTTCAGACCGGTCAGTTTTGACAGCATTTGCAGATAACAAAATAAATGTGACTCATATGATGAAATTTGTCCTCGAAAGGATAGCAAACATTGTGGGAAAAGGACAAAATGGTGCTCACCAGCATTTTCTCTGTTTCCCACAATCTTTTCCAAAGGCTTCTTCCTGCAGGATTTTTGGCTAAAGGATTAAACAAATTGAAACATTTTTGGACAAGATAAATGAGCACATGTATTAAAAAGAGTTATTCGTTTATTTCCAAATTACCAGAAAAGAAGAATGAAAATTCAGAGTTGAACAGTCCCTCAAGCCCGCTAGAAGAGATAGCCCCAAGTTCCCCTGTGAAAGCAGAGCCGAAATTGAAGAAGATTAGTCTTGCACGCCCCAACATAAAACTGCCGTCACCCATCACCTCAGAATCTCCTAGCAACAAGTCATCACCCACTTCAGATAAACAGATCCCATCACCAACAAGAACTGAGGTAAAATATGTTTAACTCTTTACCAAATGACAAAATTTTAGACTGATCCAAATTGAAAGCATTTGCAGACGACAAGATAAACGCGAGTGAAAATTTGAAATTTGTATTTGGAAGGGTAGAAAACATGGTGGGAAAGGGAGAAAATGATGGTTACCAGCATTTTCTCCTTTTCCCACAATGTTTTCAAAAGGCTTCTCTCTCAGGGTCATTAAAAGTTGGGACTGTGTGGTAAAGGGTTAACTCTTTACCAGACGATTTTGGAGTAGTCCAAAATGAAAGCAGTTGCAGATGACAAAACTAAATGTAGCAAACATTTAGGAATTTTCTTTGTTAGGGTAGAAAACATTGTGGGAAAGGGAGAAAATGCTGGTTACCAGCATTTTCTCCTTTTCCCACAATGTTTTCAAAAGACTTCATCCTCAGGGTCATTAAAACTGGGGAATATTTGGTAAAGGGTTAAGTCTTTACCAGACAATAAAATTTTGACACTACCAAATTGAAAGCATTTGCAGACGAAAAATTTGATGTAGGTTAGAAGATGATTTCCTTTGATATGGTTGAAAACATTGTGAGAAAAAGGAGAAAATGCTTGTGACCAGCATTTATTTCTATTTCACCAATGTTTTCAAAAGCCGTCTTCAAGGTTGTTAAAACTCTGGATTGAGTGGTAAAGAGTTAACCCTTAGAGCATAGTAAAAACCTAACAGACATTTTCAGCCTGGAAATAAGACCTAAATAATTGGAATTTTAAGGTTGCACTTGTCTAGATTGTCTCAGCAAAGTGGACAGTATAGAACACAGATCAGACTGCCACAAAGACATCTAGTTGTGAAAGGCACTTTCACAGTTAACTCTTTACCCAACAACAAAATTTTACACAGGTCCAAATTGAAAGCATTTGCAGACAACAAAATAAATGTGACTTGAAAATAGAAATTTCTTTTGAGAAGGGTAGAAAACATTGTGGGAAAAGGAGTAAATGCTGGTTACCAGCATTTTCTCCTTTTCTCACAATGTTTTCAAAAGTTGGGATTGTGTGGTAAAGGGTTAATACATACATGATGTGACATGAATTGTCTTTTGAGACATTTTAGCAACCAGTTATCACCTGAGACAAAATTTGCAGAAGATCAGTCTTGTTTTCATATTCTTGTATTGTATTGATAATCAACATAAACTAAGATTATATACCTGAATATATGGGAAAACATTGTGACAGAAGGGGAATATACGACAATGTCCCTTTTAGTCAGTTTTTTCAAAAGAATCTGGTCAGTGAACCTTAGATCTGTAATGATAGCAAGCTGCCAAAAACAATCTTACCCACAGATAGATATGAGCCATGCTCTATGAAAAGGTGACTTACTGCATCTGCAAAAAGTACAGACCGGTGTCAGCCTGCACAGTACGTGCAAGCTGATATGGGTCAAAAATATTTGCATTTAGTAAATTTTCTGCATGTCTAAGGTCCAGTCTACCTCATGATCCAGTCAATTGTTAAACAAAACTGATTTAGCGATCTATAATACTGTGATGTCTTGCTTGGTATAATGCATCACAGAGATACATTAAGCCCCTTTTTCACAGAGCATGGCTCATATAAACGTATAGCTTGTGTTTGTATACAGGGGACACTTACATGCTATAATATAGAGACAGCTTTTGTAGCATTGTGATAGAGCATTTGTCTAAGGACCTAGAGGTCCTTGGTTCAGTCGCCACCCTGGATGGCTATTTGTCAGAGATGTTACAATAAAAAAAGGGTCTGTGCTTTGATCAAACATGATTTTCATCTCAGAATTGGGTGAAATTTATGTTTTATCTTCAAAAACCATAAAGGGGGCTGTATGGAAATAACTGAAGTAAGGAACTTTGTTAAGTACAAAAATCATGTTTCTCTTTCAAATGTAGTCCCCAACAAGGTCAAATACAGACACATCAGCACAAGACAAGAGAAAGGTCACACCACAGACACAGATTTCTTTTACCAGTGTAGATATGGCTGAAAAGGGTAAGTCTTTAACTCTTTACCAAAAAATACAGGTTGCAAGTTGGATACCCGGTTGCAGCAAACTTTTTCTCCAGCAATTTTTCACCACTCACCTTCGATACATGGGAGAAAAGCAGTCATGGGTTTGGAAAGAAAGTTGTGTCAGTACTGGTGTGAGAAAGCCAGGAAACGCATGTGTAGGTGCACTGACAGCTGTGATATGACCTAAGCTGTTGAAATGGCGTTAAACTTCCAATACTAACAAACATTTTACAACCACAGGGAGGAAGGTTTTTGAAAACATTATGGGAAAAGGAGAAAATGCTGGTGACCAGAGACTGGAACTATGGCAGATTGCACTTTAACACATTATTAGACACTTAAAAATTACCATTCTTTTAATTGGTATGAATTAAATTTGTCTGCATTTACTTTTGGCAACTAGTGTGTCTTTAAAGAAGATGGTAACTGTGTTCTATGTACTGGTATGCATATACAATTTTAGTATAGGCAAATATCTGACTTAAGAGAAAACATTTGAAAATAACACATTACAATAAAATTTGAAGGGAACAAGAAAACTTTATTAACTCTTTACCACATGACAAAAATGTAGACTTGTCCAAAGTGAAAGCATTTGCAGACAACAGTTAAACGTGGCTCATGTGATGGAATTTGTATTTGATAGGGTAGAAAACATTGTTGAAAAAGGAGAAAATGCTAGTTACCAGCATTTTTTCCTTTTCCTACAATGATTTTAAAAGGCTCTTTTATCAGGGTCGTTGAAACTCATGTGTGGTAAAGAGTTAAATCATATGGAAAGCATTATTTAACCCTTTACCAGACGACGAAATTTTAGCCTTATCCAAATTGAAAGCATTTGCAGACGACAATTTCGGTGTGGCTCAAATGGTGCAATTTTCTCTTAATAGGGTAGAAAACATTGTGGGAAAAGGAGAAAATGCTGGTTACCAGCATTTTCTCCTTTTCCCACAATGTTTTCAAAAGACTTCTTTCCCAGGGGCGTTAAGAGGCGTCATTGTGCAGTAAAGGGTTAAGCAACTTTTTCTAAACAGCAATTGCTCCTGTTCCCTCAATGTGTCTACAAGCTGTCCATTGTTATGGAAACCTTTTTTGTATAGTGATGCTTAATGTTAGATAGAAGCTATTACATGTGACTTAATTAGTTCATGAACATCTTTTTTTTTTTGTTCAGAAAAAAGTCCATTTACAGAGGATTCTGACAGTAGCAGGGATTCTCTAGATATTGATGATCTGTTACGACAAGCAGAGGTAAGTATTAGGGCTTAAGAGCAAGATATGGGAAATTCTATGAATTTTTTAAGTCAATGAACTACAAAATATTAAATACAAGTAGAAGAGTTTAATAATTGTTTCAATTAGCAATGCAAGTTTATTTATTCTGCTGTACACGCCACTTACCATTTCAGATTTTTGAAAGAATCTTTTGTAAAGTTTAAAACTGACTCTCTGTCCTTTGTGTAGTATATGTGGAATGAGAAAAGTTGAAAAAAATGGCCTTGCCTGTAATTGTGTGGAAATTCCTTCATAGAATTGTCACTTTGTGGCGGAGTGTGAACTCCTTTTGAAACACCAAGTCTTATTTTAGATAAATATACTAAATGTAAACATTGAAAACAAAAAGGTGCAAAAATAGTCTACTGTATCACTTAACCCATTACCAAATGACAAAATTTTGGAATGGACCAAATTGAAAGCATTTGCAGATGACAAATGTTGCTAGAATAATGATTTTTCTCTTTGGCAGGCTAGAAAACATTGTGGGAAAAAGAGAAAATGCTGGTTACCAGAATTTTCTCTTTTTCCCACAATGTTTTCAAAATTGGTCTTCTTTAGGGGTCATTAAAAGTTGGGATTGTGCTGTAAAGGGTTAAGTCTTTAGAAGATGATTTAAAACTTGTCAAAATTTGCAGTCGCCGAATTCAAGACTTTCTCAAGGTCATCAAAACATGGAATACTTTGGTAAGAGGTTAACTTCTCTTAAATGTGAAAATTAAAAGTTTGAAACAATTTCAAAGAGGGGAAGGTCTCTTTATGGTGTAAAATTAATTAATTTGTTGTTGTGCTATAGTTGTAGCAGTCTAGCTGTTTTGATGACAGTTTGCTGGAAAAAGACATATTGGTGCAAAAGTGGAGACTAGTTTACCAAAATTGATTTGCACATCATATGGAAAAACTGGTTTCTAGCAGTTTGGTCCTTTTCCTGCAATATTTTCCACAATTTCAAAGAAAGTTGAATAATCTGAGCCAATTTTCACTTGTTCTCTGCAACTGCTTTTAGAATCGAAAAATGTAGCATTTTTAAGCTGGTAAAGATTTATAAGATTTAACCCTTTACCATACAATCCTGAGTTTTCACGATCCTGAGAAAACAAGCTTTTGAAAACATTGTGTGAAAAGAAGAAAATGCTGGTAACCAGCATTTCTTCTTTTTTTCTACAATGTTTTCTACTATTTCAAGGACCGGTAGCATCATTTGAGCTGCATTTATAATGTCGTCTGCAAATGCCTTGAATTTGGACAAGTCTAAAATTTTGTGGTTCGGTAAAGAGTTACGGTTTGAGTAAGAGTACAAAGAGTCAGATATCCGTATCCTTTTTTTTTTTTCCAGAATTTTCAGGACACTAATCAGTATGTTCAGAATGAAATGGAGGCTTTAGAGAGAGAACAGGCTCAGATAGACTGTAGAGCTGCTGTGGTGGAGCGACAGCTACGGAGAGTCATGGAAAAAAGTGTGTTTTCTTATTTTTCCTTTCTTCTCCACTATTTACATACATCTTAAGCTGGACTGTTTTCGAAGGAAACACGAAGGTATTGCAATTGGACCTGTCTTGTGCATCATCCCTGTGCAAAAACTATGACGTTTACTCATATCTCTGTTATTACTGAGGGTATTTTACCTCGAACTTGGGCAAGTTGTTAACCTGTGAAATGTGAACCAAAACCAGAAAAGCCAGTAACTCTTAACCTATTTTGACAGAGTTATGTCCCTTTTTCAACTTCAAATTTTCACTGAGAAAGCACACACAGCTGAGTCTTGGCACCCACCTGTGGTGCTCTTGTTAAGTTGTTATTGTAAAATTTAGGTTATATGTTTCCTGGAGAAGAAGAAACAATCCAAAGACATATACAAGAGCATGAACTCTTGTATGCTCTTTGTTTTAACCCTTTGTCACACAATCCGTAGTGTTAAAGACCCTGCAAGAGAATTCACTTGAAAACATTATTGTAAAGGAAAAAAAAGTGCTGGTAACCAGCATTTTCTCCTTTACCCACACCCACAATGTTTTCTAATCTTTCATTGAAAAATCCAGTCTTTTGAGTCTCATTTAAGTTGTTGTCTGCAAATATGGTACTTTCAATTTGGTTGAGTCTAAAATTATTCTGTTTTGGTAAAGAGTTAAATACTTACAAAGGTACAAATCTTTATTTACTGTTTTAGTAATACAGATGACTTGCAGTTTAATACTGTTAAAAAACTAGTTGCAGGCAACTGCTCTATTCTGGAAATGTTCCGTCAAAGACATTTTGCTTGGCTATTCAATGGTTTATGTTTGTCCTAATATTCTCTAGATTGATGTAACATCTTTAAAAACAAAATTCAGTAAAGTTTTTTAACTCTTTACTTGGATGCAGTATTTTAGACTCATCCAAATTGAAAACATTCGCAGGCAACAGATTAACCCTTTACCGCACAATGCCGCCTTTTAAGGACCCTGGGAAAGAAACGTTTTGAAAACATTGTGGAAAAAGAAGAAAATGCTGGTAACCAGCATTTTCTCCTTTTTCTACAATGTTTTCTACCCTATCAAAGAAAAAATGCGCCATTTGAGCCACCATGTTATTGTTGACTGCAAATGCTTTCAATTTGGACAAGGCTAGCATTTTGTTGTCTGGTAAAGGGTTAAATGTGGTCCAAAAGATAGGATTTGTCTTTGAAAGAGTAGAAAACTTTGTGGGAAAAGAGTAGAAAACATTATGCTCATTACCCATTATTCTTTTTCCTTGTTGTCATTACAATGGATGATAAAGGGCTAAAAGAAAAAAAACTTGATGTGGATAAAAAAGTAGTAAGTTTTTTAATGTACAGTTGGGGATTTTTATTACTTACAGAGCTCCAGAAAAGAGGGAGTGATGGTATTGTAAATCCATTATTTCTCTTCCAAACCCTATGTTGTGGGTACTCATTAGAATCGTCATGATGAGACAATTCTAATGAGTACCCATAACATAGGATTTAGTGGAAAATTAATAATATTTTCAATTTTGAAATCAAAATCACTCCCTCTGTCTGGAGCTCTGATTTAGTATGTGAAATGTCTTTACTAGGCTTCACAAAAAGTGAAAGTATCATGGGTAAGTAAGCATTGATGCCAAAACCCTCACAAGCAAAGTGCCCACCATCTAAAACCACATTTCCCAAATTACCGCTTTCAGTGCATAAGGATTACTGTCACACTCACTGGTGTAGTGAATTACCTTCCTTGAAAATAGATTTTTTTAGGGTAACATAATTACATAATTCTCTGACATCTTGTCCTCTCCATTTTTGCCTTTCTGCACAATGTTATAAGAATCCCTCTTTCACAGGGTAGTCAAAAACATCAGATTGTCTGGTTGGGTTAAATCTTTACGAAACAACAGTATTTTAGACTTTTCCAAATTGAAAGCAATTACAGCAAGAAATTACACATTACTCAAAGAATGGGATTTTGCTTTGATAGGGTAGAAAACATTTTTGGCGATGGAAAAATGCTGGCTTCCAATATTTTCTCCTTTTTATACGCCCGTCAAAGACGGGACGTATTATGGGATCACCCGTGGCGGGCGGGCGGGCGGGCGGCGTCCAGTTCTTTGTCCGGAGCATATCTCCAAAACTATACTACCTACGGTTGTGAAATTTCATGAGTGGATAGATCTCATCAAGGGGGAGTGCAGTGCACAGGAATCATAACTCTTGCTTCCTTAATTTTTGAGTTATTGCCCTTTGTTGTTTTTCATACTTGAATTTTGTCCAGTGAATATCTCCAATACTATACTACCTAGGGTTATGAAATTTCATGAGTGGATAGATCTCATCAAGGGGGAGTGCAGTGCACAGGAATCATAACTCTTGCTTCCTTAAATTTTGAGTTATTGCCCTTTGTTGTTTTTCATACTTGAATTTTGTCCGGTGAATATCTCCAATACTATACTACCTAGGGTTATGAAATTTCATGAGTGGATAGATCTCATCAAGGGGGAGTGCAGTGCACAGGAATCATAACTCTTGCTTCCTTAATTTTTGAGTTATTGCCCTTTGTTGTTTTTCATACTTGAATTTTGTCCGGTGAATATCTCCAATACTATACTACCTAGGGTTATGAAATTTCTTGAGTGGATAGATCTCATCAAGGGGGAGTGCAGTGCACAGGAATCATAACTCTTGCTTCCTTAATTTTTGAGTTATTGCCCTTTGTTGTTTTTCATACTTGAATTTTGTCCGGTGAATATCTCCAATACTATACTACCTAGGGTTATGAAATTTCATGAGTGGATAGATCTCATCAAGGGGGAGTGCAGTGCACAGGAATCATAACTCTTGCTTCCTTAATTTTTGAGTTATTGCCCTTTGTTGTTTTTCATACTTGAATTTTGTCCGGTGAATATCTCCAATACTATACTACCTAGGGTTATGAAATTTCATGAGTGGATAGATCTCATCAAGGGGGAGTGCAGTGCACAGGAATCATAACTCTTGCTTCCTTAATTTTTGAGTTATTGCCCTTTGTTGTTTTTCATACTTGAATTTTGTCCGGTGAATATCTCCAATACTATACTACCTAGGGTTATGAAATTTCATGAGTGGATAGATCTCATCAAGGGGGAGTGCAGTGCACAGGAATCATAACTCTTGCTTCCTTAATTTTTGAGTTATTGCCCTTTGTTGTTTTTCATACTTGAATTTTGTCCAGTGAATATCTCCAATACTATACTACCTAGGGTTATGAAATTTCATGAGTGGATAGATCTCATCAAGGGGGAGTGCAGTGCACAGGAATCATAACTCTTGCTTCCTTAATTTTTGAGTTATTGCCCTTTGTTGTTTTTCATACTTGAATTTTGTCCAGTGAATATCTCCAATACTATACTACCTAGGGTTATGAAATTTCATGAGTGGATAGATCTCATCAAGGGGGAGTGCAGTGCACAGGAATCATAACTCTTGCTTCCCTAATTTTTCAGTTATTGCCCTTTGTTGTTTTTCATACTTGAATTTTGTCCGGTGAATATCTCCAATACTATACTACCTACGGTTATGAAATTTCATGTCTGCATACATCTCATTAAGGGGGAGTGCAGTGCACAGGAATCATAACTCTTGCTTCCTCAATTTTTCAGTTATTGCCCTTTCTTCTTTTTCATACTTGCATTTTCTCCGGTGAATATCTCCAAAACTATACTACCTAGGGTTATGAAATTTCATGCCTGCATACATCTCATTAAGGGGGAGTGCAGTGCACAGGAATCATAACTCTTCCTTCCTTAATTTTTGACTTATTTTCATACTTGAATTTTGTCTCGAGCATATCTCCAAAACTATACTACCTATGGCTATGAAATTTCATGCGTAGATAGATCTCATCAACTGGGAGTGCAGTGCACATGAACCATAACTCTTGCTTAATTTTTTACTTATTGTTCTTTCTTTATTTTGAAACTTTAATTTTGTCCAGTGCATATCTTCAGAACTATACTAGCTAAGGATATGAAATTTCATGCGTGGATACATTCCATCAACGGGAAGTGCTGTGCATATAAATTTCAACTCTTGCTTGCTTAATTTTTCAGTTATTGCCCTTTCTTGTTTTTTTTTTTTCGAACTTGAATTTTGTATGATGCATATCTCTCAAACTATACTACCTCGGGTTATGAAATTTTAGGGCTGGATACATCTCATCAAGGGGTAGTGCAGTGCACATGAAATATAAATTGCTTATTTTTTATGCACCAGCATTTTCTCCTTTTCCCACAATGTTTTCTACCCTTTCCAAACCAAATTTCAATTTTTGAGTTACATTTAGTTTGTAAACTGCGAATGATTTCAATTTGGACTAGTCCAAACTTTTGCTGTGTGGTAAAGAGTTAATAGTAATACAATAATAAACAAGAGTTCCGTCAACACAAATACACTGCCATTATCTTCAATCAACAGTAAAAAAAATATTCTGCACTACTATTTTTCTATACCTCCCCTTTATCATTATTATGCCCCAACTTTACAACTTGGGGTAAGACGGGCGTATCTTGCGACAATTTGCCGCTCTTGTTCCACAATGTTTTCAAAAAAGCTTCTCTTGCATGGTTGTTAAAACTCAGGATTACGTGGTAGGGGGTTATAAAAACAATTTGCAGCAGACAGTTTGAAAAATATCCTCTTAGAATTTCCCCACTAGTAGCTTGTGCATTCTGTTCAATGCCTGAATTTAATCATTTGAATTTGTACCATGCTTTGTGAAAAGGGGGCCTAATGCATTTGCCAAAAAGTGTGGACTCGGGTCAGCCTGTGCAGTCCGCGCAGGTGGACTTGGGCCGAAACATTTTGCTTTAGGTCAATTGTCGGCATGTCAAAGGACCTGTCTACGTCATGATTCAGTAGGTTGTTACACCAAAAGGTTTTTAGGGATCTGTAGTACTGTGATGATTTGCTTTGTATCACGCATCAGAGATGCATTGACTCTTTACCACACAATCCTGACTTTTAACGACCCTGTGAAAGAGGCCTTTTGAAACACCTTGTGGGAAAAGGAGAAAATGCTGGTAACCAGCATTTTCTCCTTTTCCCACAATGTTTTCTACCTTTCCCAAAACACATTTCAATTTTTCAGTCAAATTTATTTTGTCATCTGCAAATGCTTTCAATTTGGACCAGTCTAAAATTTTGTCATTTGGTAAAGAGTTAAGCCCCCTTTTCACAGGGCATGGCTCACTTGTTTTAAATTCTGTGTGGTTTAAACTGAGGTGAAGGGAGATTATTATCTAAATCTGCTTTTCACTGCCACTTCTATCCATTTTCTTTTTACCAAAGAACAAAATTTTAGATTTGTCCAGATTGAAAGCATTGCAGGAGACAATTGGAGTCTTACTGTGATGGTGGCAATTATCTTTGGAAAGGTAGAAAACATTGTGGGACATTGGTTTTATCAAGCATTTCCTCCTTCAGCTGGTGGGCAGAGCGCCAGTAATCCAGTCTTGAGAAAAGGGGATCCCTGGTTCAAATCCCTAGCTTGGTCAGTTTCTTTCCGAGGATTGATGATACCCATTGCGACAGAATTCATTCCTCTCTCACCACTGATCATCGTTTAGACAGTGTGTATTGGAAAGCAGCCAGTGACTTGGGAAGAGTATTGTGCGAATTATTGTTAACAGGAACTCCAGGAAAGCATGGACAGGTGCACTGGCTGCAGCAATATAACTGAAACAATGTTGAAATGACGTTAAACACTAAACAATCAGTCAAAGATGGTTGATTTTCCCTTGCCCAAATGACAAATTTAACTCTCTAAACTCAAAACAGTACGCAGACAACATGTTTGATATTGGTACAGATGAGTGTAAGTTCTCTGATAGGTAAATAAAAATTGTGGGGAAAGGAGCAAAATGCTGGTTACTAGTATTTTCTCCTTTTCCCACAATTTTTTCAAAAGGCCTTTTCTGTAAGGTCATAGAAACACATGATTTGGTTTGTAAAAGTTTTAACTATAAATGACAATCTTGGACCTGATTAAATTGCAAGCCTGAATAGACCTCAGTATATGTGTGAGTCAAATGATAAGATTTAGTTACGAAAGGATCGAAAACATTACAAGTAAAAGAGAAAATGTTCTTTTTTTCCCCACTTTGTTTGCAAAAGTCTCTTATCTAAGGGTCATTTAACATGGGTAAAGGGCTAAAAGAAAAAAAAAAATGATGTACTGAAGGGGAGTAATACTTTCATGGTAATGTTAACATATTTAGCAAAGAAAATTACTGTAGAAGTTACCTCCCTTTGACCAGAAGTGGTTATCTTTATGTCTACACTTTTTGAATATTTGCTCCAGAGAATGATATGCTTTAACCCTTTCCCAAACAAGCCCTGGTTTTCACGTGTCTGCAGTACAAGTCTTTTGTAAACACTGTGGGAAAAGGAGAAATTGCTCGTAACGAGCAATTTCTCCTTTTCCCACAGTGTTTTCTACCCTTTTTGAGACCTTTCTGCTACTTTCATCAAATTTAAAATTGTCGTCTGCAAACTCTTTTAATTTGGACCAGTCCAAAATTTGTCGTTTGGGAAAGGGTTAACCCATTGTGATAATATCTTTTTATGACCATACAGATGACAGCTTTTTGAAAATATTGTGAGAAAAGGAAAAATTGCTTGTAACAAGCCATTTTTGCTTTCCAAGAATTTACAAGCCAGTCAAAGAAGACTTGGAGACATTGTTGGAAAGGACAAAAATTCTGGTAACCAGCATTTTTGCCTTTTCCAACAATATTTTCCAATCTTTCACGAACAAACTTTCAACATTTGAGTAACATCAGTCATTATCAACTGTTTCCATGTCTGACCAGTCTAAAACTTGTTTAGTAAAGAGTTCAGCCCATGGATTCATTTGGTAAAGATGATTTTCTATTACGATTTAGTCATTCAAATTACATGTGTTGTACAGGTATTCATAATATTTTAACACAATCCTGAATTTGAACGACCTTAAGAAAGAAGCCGTTTGAAAACATTGTGGGAAAAGGAGAAAATGCTGGTAACCAGCATTTTCTCCTTTTCCAACAATATTTTCTACCCTATCCAAGACAAATTCCATCATTTGAGCCACACTTAAATTGTCGTCTGCAAATACCTTAATTTTGTCTAGATCTCGTTTTTTGGTAAGGAATTAAGAAGGTTTAAAAATTTATTTTGATTTGTCCAGCAGGCTCAAATGGAAGCACAATAGATCAAGTCTGGGACAAGTTTGATATTATACGTATGAAAAGTATTGAAATAATATTATTCCTTTTGTAATTCTAAAACAATAGTTATTAAGCATGTATGGTTGCTAATCTTCTCTGACTTGTCCATAATTCTTTTTGCTCGTGTTGCTTTTGAAAATGATTTTTTAAAAAATCTTTTAGACTATCAGGCTTTAAGACAGATGGTTGGTGTCTTGGATCGGGAAAGTTTGTTGTGCGAGGCGTCGGAAAGTTTTCTCATGAGTTACAGGCAAATCAGATAAAGCTCCAGATCCAGTCCGGATAAACTTTCCCCAAGCCAAGACACCAACCATTTATTCTCTTTATCCTTTTTCTCATTTTGCATTGATGTTTGGCTACATTACATATTTTGCTAGAAATAATGCACATTTTTTCAGTGTGGAAAGCGCTCCTCTACTGCATGTATAGTTACAAAATTGATGTCATGAATGATAGTGTGACATTAACCAGTAGCATATCTAACATTGAGATATAGTTTTCGTTGGCGATTCTTTCACTCTGAGATGATTATCTAAAAGTAGATATAGTACAAGTTGGCAGGCAAGTACTTCCACCATCACATGACTTACTGACCAGGTAACAAAAGAAATATACGGTACTGAATTTCAAAACAAGGTAAAATGATAGAGCGACCTGGCAACTTTTTCCCTAGTTTTAAAATTCATTTTTCTGCTAGCGACTTGCACTTGAACCGACCTTACAATAACAAATTGTCATCTTCACAATAATTTGTATACTTTAAAATGGTATGATTTAACTTCAAATGCATTTTAACACCAGCATTGTTTACTTTTGGCTGCCACTGGGCCTTTAAGATCGCACGGTTTGGCTTATAGTCTTGTTCTCAAGAAAAAGCCAACAGGCAAATCTTTGCTCTACTGCCTGTATTATGACATGTTTCTTAGTATTTGTTCATTCTTTCTTACATTTATCCATTTATCTTTATGGTTAATGTTTTACCAAAACAATCACATGTTTAATGACCCAACTTACAGGGTTATATGAATCCAAATTTAGTTTACTCCGCAACTTAGTGCTGAAAAAATCCATCAATACTACATTGGTCTGAAAAATTCACATGCCATTTTTCAAAAATGTTGTGGGCTGAAAAACGACTCTAAAGAAAAAGGCTATTAACAGCGCAGAAAAGAAGCCTGCAAAATGGCCCTTATCATGAAGTGACAAAAGACTTCCAAAAAAAACAAACTAGCCCATAAGCATAAATACTTGTGAAAATTCTGTTAGCATTCTATCAGCATGTGAACACAATAACACTTACTTACATGTGTGTATATTTACTCCACATTGCAACATATACACAGAAAAAAAGTCCTGCACCCCCTGTATTTTTACTGACTTTGTTGGTGTATGCAGCAGTCAGATTCTAATTTCCAACCCATTTCATATCATTCATGCCAGAAAATCAAACCCAGTAAAAACACAGGGGGGTTCCAACACTATTTCTACAATGTATATATACGTGAATAAGTTTTTTGTATCTAAATGAGGTCTCACTGTCCATATATTCATTGTCTTTATGTGCTAAACATTATATTGTTATAACCTGAAAAACAAGTTGTTAGTCCAGAATTAGCCAGGACAAGAATGGAGGAGGGTTTTTGAGAACATTTAAGTAAAGGAAGAATATACTGGAAACCAGCATTTACTACTTTACCCTCCATGGTTTTTATCTTGCCAAAGACAAATACCTTAATTATGCCAACCCCACCTACGATGTAGAGGGGGGTATACTGGTTTCACCATGTCTGTCTATCCGTCAGATGGTGTCTGTCTTGTTTTTGTTTCCATTCTTTAACTCAAAAGCTGTTTGACCTAGGACTCTGAAACTTTATGCAAGTGTTGCGCATGACCCAAGGAGGTGGCCTATTACTCTTTGGTCACATGGGTCACAGGTCAAGGTCACAGGTGAATTTTGTTTGAAAATCGTTTCCATGCCGTAACTTAGAAACTGTTTGACCTTGGACCCTGAAACTTTATACAAGTCTTGTTCATAACCTAAAAAGGTGCCCTAATGTTTTGGGGGTCACATGGGTCAAAGGTCAATTTTACAGGTGAACTTTGAAAATGGTGTCCGTGCTCTAGCTCAATAGCTGTTTCACCAAGGGCCCTGAAACTTTATACAAGTGTTGCTCATGACCCAAGGTGCCCTATTGTTTTTGGGTCACATAGATCAAAGGTCAAGGTCACTAATGATCTTTGTTTTTAAAATCATTTCCATTCTCTAATTGTGCTGCTTCAGTGATAAAGTGCTGGTGTGGGGTATTTGTCCGCTTTGTGACAGTTCTATTTTGAAACACATTTGTCTGCTGCAAATGCTGTAAATGTGAACTAGTTTGAAATTTGTCATCTGGTATAGATGTTACAGAACAATCCTGAGCTTTATTAACCTTGGGAAAGAAAGCGTTGGAAAACATTGTGGGAAAAGAAGAAAATGGTGATTACAAGCATTTTCTTTTTCAACAAAGTTTTCCAAGCTTTCAAAGAAGAATTCAGTCACTTGAGCCACATTTAGTAAGTTGTCTGCTAATACTTCCAATTTGGAGCAGTCTAAAATTTGTATATCTGATAAGGATTTGAATTCCCAATTAACCCTGTACCACATTATCCTGAGTTTTAATGACCTTCAGGAAGAAGCCTTTTGAAAACAGTGTGGGAAATGGAGAAAATGCTGGTAAGCAGCATTTTCTCCATTTCCCCAAATGCTTTCTACCCTTCTACAAAAAATTAATCAATTTTTGAGTTACACTTAATTTCCCTTCTGCAAATGCTTTCAATTTGGACAAGTCTAAAGTTTTGTCGTTTGGTAAAGATTTAACCCTTTACCACACAATCCCGGCTTTTAATGACCCTGAGGAAAGAGGCTTTTGAAAACATTGTGGGAAAAGGAAAAAATGCTGGTAACCAGAATTTTCTCCTTTTCCCATGATGTTTTCTACCCTTTCAGAGACAAATCCCACCATTTAAGCAACATTTAATTTGTCATCTGCAAATGCTTTCAATTTTGACGGGTCTAAAGTTTTGTCGTTTGGTAAAAAGTTAATTGATACACTTGTATTGCAATTATCACATGTTTGAATGGTCCAGAATTTACTCAGCACAGACAGATCTTTTTTAGAAGGGATTACATGTTGATTATTTTTTTAAAGACATCAGGGCATCATCACATTTAATTTCAACTTATCTGTCTGCATATTAAAAATTTGTCATCAGCTTTTTTGGTTAGTAAAAGTAGAGCAGAGTTTTTAAAAATTTATATGATTATACTTGTTGTAGAACTATAAAATCAACACTTATTAATGAACCACCTCCCGTCAGAAAAGAGAATGGGCAACTTATGTATGCTTACATGGACACCTTATGTATGCTTACATGGACATTTTATATATGCTTTCATGGAAACTTCATTTTTAATTATATGGATACCCAACATACACTTACATGGTCTCTTTATGTATACTGACATGGACAGTTTATATGTGCTTCCATGGAAACTTTATTTTTGATTATATGGATGACCAATATACACTTACATGGTCTAATGTACGCTGACATGGATAGTTTATATGTTTGCTTACATGGACAGTTTATGTTTGCTTACATGGACAGTTTATGTATGCTACCCATGAAATTGATTTTATTTTCCAGGTAGTAATAAAGCCAAGGAAGAAAAGCTATTACAAGAATGGTTCATGCTAGTTAACAAACGCAATGCTCTCATACGTCGGCAGATGCAGTTGAACATCCTGTAAGTTAACTCTTTTATGTTTACTTACATGGGTATGCTTACATGGACAGTTTATGTTTACTTACATGGACACTTTATGCATGCTACCCATGAAACTGATTTTCATTCTGGTCAACAAATGCAGTTCTCTCATTCATTGGCAGATGCAGTAGAACACCCTGTATTTGAACTCTTTTTCAGACCAACAAGGTTTTAGATTCATCCATAAATAACCCTTTACCAAACCATCCTGTGTTTTAATGACTTGAGGAAGAAGTCTTTTGAAAACACTGTGGGAAAAGAAAAAATGCTGGTAACCAGCATTTTATCCTTTTCCCAGAACGTTTTCTACCATATCTAAGAAAAATTCCATCACTTGAACCACATGTAAATTGCCATCTTGCAAATGCTTTCAGTTTGGACATATATACATTTTTGTCATGTGGTAGAGTTAGCCTTCTGAAATAGATGTGCAGCGGAGAGTTTTGAAAACATATTGTAAAATCAAATACTGAAAATTAATATTGAGGTTTTAACACAGTGAAAATATTGTGATAGGAGAAATTTTAAACATTTTGAAAAAGGAGCCATTGCTTGTGTGTGTCAATTGTTTTTGTTCTGTTTGCCACTCTTTTTCCAATTAAAAGCAAGAAAGGTTTCATGGACCTTTCAGAAACTTTCTTTTTTGTGTCATTTACATCAAGTTTTAATGGGTCATTATAGGTTAAAATCCTTATAGGGTCCAAGAATCTTGATAAGACAGCAAACAACTTTATCACCAAAGAAATTTAGCGGAAATTTTTGCTAAAACGATTTCCTGTTCTGTCCAGAAAATCTCGAGACACATTTTTCATCCATTTGCTGAGCTATTTGGCCAATTGAACAAGAGTTTTTAGCACATGCCAGGTTAGCAAAACATTTGAATTGTATACTCTTGGAATGCTTTCATTACATAGAGTCAGTAAAGGACAAAATGTTAGAAATATCAAAATTAAAAGCAATTGCAGATGACAAATATCACTGAAAAGATGGGATTTGTCTTAAATAGGATCAAAAACATTGTGGCAAAAGGAGAGAATGCTGGTTACCAGCATTTTCTCCTTTTCCCACGATGCTTCCAAAAGCTTTCTTTCTCAGGGTTATTAAAACTCAGAATTATGTGCTAAAGGGTTAAAGAAGTGAGATAGTAGGGTGAAAAGGTCAAGGTGAATATTGAATTACTTATATTTGATTGAGTAAATTTTTTGACATTAGAAGTTAAACAAAATCAAGTGCCTGACATTCAGACCCTTATCTTAGCCTGTGTCATTTTGACATAAAAATAAAGTAAGAACAAGTATTGTAATATGTTCACATAGAATTTTAATAAACGTAGATTTACTGATGTCTACAGAAATTGTCTTGACTCTTTACCACACTGCAAAATTTTTGACTTCCAAAATTGAAAGCTTTTGAAGATCTCATGATGTTAAAGCAGGCTCAAATGATGGGAATCAAAAGAATAGAAAACATTTACAGCCAAAAAAAAAAAATACTGGTCACCAGAATTTTCTCCTTTTTCCACAATGTTTTCAAAAATTTTTTTCCTTAGGGTCACTCGAAGTCTGGATTGTGTGTGGTAAAGGGTTAAATTCAAGAGTGCAGCAATGAAATAAGTTTAACCCTTTCCCAAACAAGCCCTGGTTTTCACGTGTCTGCAGTACAAATCTTTTGAAAACACTGTGGGAAAAGGAGAAATTGCTTGTAATGAGCAATTTCTCCTTTTCCCACAGTGTTTTCTACCCTTTTTTGAGACCTTTCTGTCATTTTCATCAAATTTAAAATTGCTTGTAACGAGCAATTTCTCCTTTTCCCACAGTGTTTTCTACCCTTTTTTGAGACCTTTCTGCCATTTTCATCAAATTTAAAATTGTCGTCTGCAAACTCTTTCAATTTGGACCAGTCCAAAATTTGTCGTTTGGGAAAGGGTTAAGTGTAAGTGAATATTAATAACAGGCAGTCACTTGATCTTCAATAACCTCTAAAGCATACATACGGTCATGTATTTGCAATTATCATGTATCATCATGTGAAAAAATGTTGGGAAAAAATAGGCTTAACAAATTGATTACTAAATGATCAAAATCAAAAGAGAAAGTAGAAAATACCTCCGTTTGCATTTACTTGGACAAGGTACAAATAAAGGCACCCCTCTTTATTTATTTTGATTGAAAGGAGAGGCTGAAAAACAAAGTGCTTGGCATACCATAGTCATGTTGGTTGAAAAAATATTTATGAAATTTTTTAAAACATAGAGTACATTTTATGTACAGTATGTGTCTCTAGGTTTGATATCCTTAATATTAACTCCTTGCCAAACGACAAAATTTTAAACTAGTCCAAATTGAAAGCAGATGCAGATGACAAAATAAATGTGACTGAAAATTTGAAATTTGTTATGGGAAGGGTAGAAAACATTGCGGGAAAAAGAGAAAATGCTGGTTACCAGCATTTTCTCCTTTTCCCACAATGTTTTTAAAAGGCGTTTCCTTTACGGTCATTAAAACTTAGGATTGTGTGGTAAAGGGTTAAGCACTATATTTGTATTCCTTCATCTCTAAGACACCTGAACCGAAGAACAGAAGAAGTATAATGCAGTATGAAGTGGTTTGATTTGAAATTATTAATGTCCTGAAAGAATTGTTGAAAGAATTTATTGAAAAATGTAGACATTGCTCACCAACTTTTCGAACAGATTGTTTTGCGGATGCGTGATAAACTCATGAGCTGAGACATTTTGCTCTTTTTTGTTTAACCCTTTACCAGGTGACACAATTTTAGATTAGTCCAAATCCAAAGCAGTTGCAGACGACAAAATAAGTGTGACTGAAAAATTGAAATTCATTTTGGGAAGGGTAGAAAACATTGTGGGAAAAGGAGAAAATGCGGGTTACCAGCATTTTCTCCTTTTCCCTCAATGTTTTTAAAAGGCTTGTTTCTCAGGGTCGTTAAAAGTCAGGATTATGTGATAAAGGGTTAGGTAGAATTTTACATAGCTTTCAGAGTTATTTCAGTCACATAAAGGTAATAAGCCAGCAAATAATTCTGTTTCTATAGTTGGCACCTGGGCATATCAAATTTACAATGTCCAGTTACCCTTTTGCCTCATAACTCTGCAATTTGTATTAGAAAAAAAAAACAATTGCAATGCACCAAATAATATGGAGGGCATGGATTTTGGAGAGGCATAATGGACATTATTTTAACTTTAAAGACCACCTATTTTGTCTTTTAGATTTCATTTTGAATTAGTTTTAAGAATAAGTTTTAACTCTTTACCGCACAATCCCGACTTTTAACGACCATGAGAAAGAAGCCTTTTGAAAACATTGTGGCAAAAGGAGAAAATGCTGGTAACCAGCATTTTCTCCTTTTCCCACAATGTTTTCTGCCCTTCGAAAAACTAATTTCACTTTTTCAGTCGCACTTATTTTGTTGTCTGCAAACGCTTTCAATTTAGACTAGTCAAAAATTTGTCATTTAGTAACGAGTTAATGTAAAAATGACAGATTTGTTCTGCTTATTATTTTTCTATGGTCCAGTTTTGAATTTTCTATAGAAAAATTCATGGTAAAATCTCTTGAAAATTGTCAACTATTTTTAGAGAACATTACTTTGTCTGCCAAAGAAAGCTACACATGTCACTAGTCATATAATAGATAGCCTAGTATGGCAGCAATTGTTACAAATTTGAATTTTATTTTAATTTAATATGTTTGGTATTCCGAGTGGTCACTTTGTAGGCGTGACTCAAGGACTCCGTGGACGGGGGTTAAGTAATCAATATTTGGTCAGTATTTGTCCAGTTTGGTCAACTGTCAATATCTCGTAATGTTTTCCTGGATGTTCATTTGGCTAGGATGGATTTCGTGTTTAATTAGGCTCGTAGAAATTTTGAACAAACATGGCGTATTTCCCCCCAGTCAATAGTGCAGTTTATACAGACCAGATTTATGTACACAGGACTGTTTGGCCAGGGCAATCACAGACCGATTTCCAGCAAAGGCATCAGAAATTGGACTTGATAGTAATTTATATCATTGAAATTAAATTTGAGTACATGAATGTATTTTAAAAAATTACCATATAAAGCTTCATGGTAAATGTAACATAAAAACAGGCTTAAACCTTTACCACACAATCTCGACTTTTAACTTCCCTGAGGAAGAAGCCTTTTGAAAACATTGTGGGAAAAGGAGAAAATGCTGGTAACCGGCATTTTCTCCTTTTCCCACACTGTTTTCTACCCTTCACAAAACATATTTCAGATTTTGAGCTACATTTGATTTGTTGTCTGCAGATGCTTTCAATTTGGACTAGTCTCAAATATTGTTGTTTGGTAAAGAGTTAAAAGAATAATAGCTCTATAGAGAAACTTTATTAATTTCATTGGGAAAAGAAGCCATTGCTTAGAACAAGATATGCTTTAGTCATATTTTCCCCCACATAATAAACTTTAAGTATTGTTGATCATACATATTTGAAAGGCATCAGGTTCAGATTTGTATTAGAAAGTATTTAATTTATGAAAAAAAAAACAAATGGTTATGCGTGAATAGAAGTTTCATTCCAAGGGTAAGAATGGCCTTTGCGTAGTTTTTGAAAATAAGCCCAAAAAGTGTAGAATAGATCAAAATTAATGGTAAACATAGGCGTTGTAATTAATGTATTTTTAACTGCTTACAAAATCATATCACTCTGTCTTTTAAAAACCCTAAGAAAGAAGGCTTTTAAAAATACTGAAGGAAACGTTGGATAATTAGCATAGCTCCTTTTCTCACCATATTTTTCTGGCCTTTCAAAGATGAATCCAATCATTTTAGCCACATTTTTATTAAAATCAATGGATGCTTTCAGTATGAACAAACCTAAAAGTTTTGTCACCTTGTAGAGAGTTAGATGGTTTCACTAAAGGTTTCTATATAAGAGCTACCCCTTATATATGCCACGGACAGTTTGTACAAAAATTTCACTTTTTGCCTCTCTCCTCAGTTTCAAGACTGTTTATACTTCTCACATTAGAGTTTTATAATTAAATGGAACAAACATTACCTGACCTCTGCCATCTGACCTTTCAATCAACTCATTAACTCTGCACCAAAGGACAAAATTTTGCACTCAACCAAATTGAAAGCATTTGCAGACAATAATTTAAATGTAGCTCAAATGATGATTTCTGTCTCTAATAGGGTAGAAATCATTGTGGGAAAAAGAGAAAATGTTGGTTACGAGCATTTTCTCCTTTTCCCACAGTGTTTTCAAAAAGCTTTTACCTAAGGGTCGACAAAACGTAGGATTTTGTGGTAAAAGGTTAATTCTTTAACACACATGATCCAGAGTTTTAACAACCCTGAGAAAAGGAACTTTTTGAATACATTTTTTGGAAAAGGAAAAAGCGCTGTTAACTAGCACTTTCTCCTTTTCACACAATGTTTTTTACCCTTCCAAAAGAATTTTTTAAATTTTTGAGTCACCTTTACCTTGTTGTCTGCAAATGCTCTCAATTTGGACCGGTGTAAAATTGTGTCATTTGGTAAAGAGTTAACCTTGTATCAAATAATGAAATTATAGCCTTGTCCAAATTGAAAGCTTTTGCAGACGATAAATCAATTGTAATTCAAAACATGAAATTTCTCTTTCCAAGGGTAGAAAACATTGCAGGAAAAGGGGAAAATGCTGGTTATCAACATTTTCTCATTTTCCCACAGTGTTTTCAAAAGCCTTCTCCTTCAGAGTTTGTAAAAGTCAGGATTGTGTGGTAAAGAGTTAAACTGTTACCAAACGATCTCAAGTTTTTCAAGCCGGAGATGGAAGGCCTTCAAAAACATTTTTGAAAAAGGAGAAAATACCGGTGACCATTTTCAGAGACTTGTACATTTTGTATTAATTTTGAATTTGTTGCTTTCATATTTTGAAAAGTTCAAAATTTGTCATTTGGGAGAGGGTTGACCCCCATCCAAATAGCCCAGTTTTAACAACCCCGAGAAAGAGGATGTTTTAAAATATTGTGAAAAAAGGAGAAAATGCTGGAAAATGCCTTAGACTTGTCTAAATTGAAAGCGTTTCCAGGCGACAAGGTAAATGACTAAGTGTTGCTGAATTATTGGAATTTTTCTCTGATTTGGTAGAAAAACATTGTAGGAAAAGGAGAAAATGCTGGTAACCAGCATTTTCTCCTTTTCCCACAATGTTTTGAAGAGCTTTATTCCTCTGGATCGTTAAAAGTCAGGATTGTGTGGTAAAGGGTTAAAGATAAATCCCATCATTTAACCACATTGAATTTGAAAATGCTTTCAGAAAAGACAAGTCTAAAATTTTGTTGTCTTGTGAAAAGTAACAAAATTGCACAAGACATCTAAGAAAGCCAGTTTAGTTTCAGATCAGATAGCAGGGAATTCCATCTACACTGTAAGCTAAATATATGCTCTCTAAAACTTTCTTGAAAATGTAGTTATCAAAATGATAAATCATTAAGTAGTCTGACTTGTGACCTGGTGGTTGCGAGCTCGATACCTGGTTGAGGCAAACTTTCTTTGCTGCGATTTTCCACCGCTCACCTCTGATGCATGTGAGGAAAGTAGTCAGTGGCTTTGTAGAAAGTTGTGTCAGTACTGGAGTGAGAAAGCCAGGAAACACATGGCCATGATATGACCAGAGCTGTTAAAATGGTGTTTAACTCCAATACAAACCAAACAAATCATCTTGTAGTCTGCCAAGCAGTAAGTGTGAAGAAAATGAATGTGCTAAGAGATTCTGGACAAGAGTAAACTTTGAATTGCACTCACATGTATTTGGATCCTGCTTCTAGACTAACAATGTCTGTTGGGTTTATTTGGCTGTAGAAGGGCTAACCCTTGCCAAACAACAAAATTTTTGACTTGTCTAAATTGAAAGCATTTGCAGACGACAAAGGGTTAAATGCGACATTAGTTCAATGATCAGCAATAATTTTAATGAAGGCCATGTAAATATTTGGGTTACTTAGGTATTTTAAAAGTTATGTCACAGCATGACTCAAACTATCTACCTGTTGATCAATTATCTAATAATAGGCCGGCTAAGTCTTCAACTATGTAAAAAATTCTTTATATATTTTTGCCGTTAGTTTCCTATTGTTGATATTGCATAGTAGAAAAATTGGACCGAATTTGAACTTTTAAGCAGATTACGGATTCGATAAGTGGGGGTCTAAGCTGATCAAGACCGAAAAAGCCGCAAGAAATTTTTTTTCAAGTTGGAATACCTCTTGATTCTTATCACATGTGGTCAATGGTTCACTCCCATCTGACCGCTGCTGGTCTTTAACTCTTTACCAGACAACAAAATTTTGGACTCAACCAAATTGAAAGCATTTGCAGATGACCAAAAAAAATGTAATTTAAATGATGATTTTTGTCTTTGATAGGGTAGAAAACACTTTGGGAAAGGGAGAAAATGCTGGTTACCAGCATTTTCTCTTTTTCCCACATTGTTTTCAAAAGACCTCTTTCTCTGAGTCGTTAAAACTCAGGATTGTGTGGTAAAGGGTTAAATAATGACCATAGTTGAAATACAGGTGGTCAATCAATTGGCAATAACTGAAGGATTTTGGATGTCTTAGAATGATTAAGGTGCTGTTCAGAATTAGTCACAATTACCATAGTTTTGTTACTACAATAAATTACAATATAAATGCATTGTATTATTGGTATTTGCACAATACATCCAAAAATATATGGAAACTGTCATGTCAAAAATGACCCCATCCCAGGGGTCACATGTTTTACTGGGGCCTTATATTGTGGAAGCTTCAATTCTACCACATGGCCCAATTTTAGGCTTTTCCAAATTGAAAGCATTGTAGGACCACAAAATAAATGTGACTCAGAATATGGCTATTTTGGGGGCTAGGCTTATTTCTCTATGAAATTTTATTGCACTACAGATTTCTTACAGTTTAATGATTGTCAGTACCAATTACGTGACAATAATGCACATTATTTAACCTTTTACCACACAATCTGAAGTTTTAAGCCTCTTGAAAACATTGTGGGAAAAGGAGAAAAAGCTAGTAACCAGCATTTTCTTCATTTCCCACAATGTTTTTACCCTAATAGAGACAAATTTGATCATTTGAGTCACATTGCAATTGTCGTCTGCAAATGCTTTCAATTTGGTTGAGTCCAAAATTTTGTCGTTTGGTAAAGAGTTAAGGCAGTGAAGTGATACAAGGCCATCATAGCCCTCTTGTTTTACCTCTGTACAAGTAAAAGTATTTTTAGATAGTTTACACTGGATATGAAGCAAAAGGGCCCATTAGCCATTTGGCAAAAATGACAATTGTTGGGTATAAGTCTGTTTATCTACTTGATTATTTGTTTACTTTTGCCTAATTCCCAATAAAAAGGTGTCACAACAAACAAACATGACTCCCAGCCATTTCACTGATTGGTAATGAATAGGCAAATATTACTGAATAGAGAAGTATGATCAGTCAGGAAGCCTTATACCTTAATTCTTTACCAAATGACAAAATTTTACACTGGTCCAAATTGAAAGCATTTGCAGACGACAACATAAATGTGATTGAAAAACTGAAACTTGTTTTGGGAAGGGTAGAAAACATATTGGGAAAAGGAGAAAATGCTGGTTACCAGCATTTTCTCCTTTTCCTACAAGGTTTTCAAAAGGCTTCTTTTACAGGGTCGTTAAAAGTCGGGATTGTGTGGTAAAGGGTTAATAGACTGTAACATACATGATGTAGATGTTAGTATTACATGGTAACCAGCATTTTCTTCATTTCCCACCATGTTTTCTAACCTCCCCCAAACAATTTTTAATTTTTGAGTCACATTTATTTTGTCGTCTGCAAATACTCTCAATTTGGATAAGTCTAAAATATTTTCGTGTGGCAAAAGGCTAAAATCCTTTAAAATTTAAAAAAATCCTTAGAACTTTCATCATTTAAAAGTCGTCACTGACCATTTTTGTTAACACTGACAAAATTTTAGACTTGTCCTAACCCAAAGCATATGCAGACTCAAATTAAATGTGGCTTAAATTGTTGAATTTGTTGTTGTTTTAGGATAGAGAACGTTGTAGGAAAAAAAGGAGAAAATGCTGGTTACCAGCATCTTCTCCTTTTCTCACAATGCTTTCAAACAGTCAATTTCTCAGGGTCGTTAAAAGCGGGATTGTGTGGTTAAAGGTTAAGATCCCATGTTCATGTTATCAGAGAAAGTTGTCGCAGGACAATTTCAACAAGAATATGCATGTTCACGTTTTTTACGACAACATCATTCCTAAGCCTCATTTTCCTGACGGCAGTTCTTAGAAGAAATGTTTTTCGTGTCGACTGACAGCCTCAAAGAGTTATAATGGGTATTGCCAAGAAAGCAGCTTAAATCTGCTAAGAAGATTTGGTCGACTAAGTCGTGTGTTGGATTTCCTATTGGGACCTCATTTGTACGGACTTAAAGTAATCTTCTTCTGTTTTAGTTACTGCAGATGACATCCCCATGTAATTTGCTCTGATCAGCTGACTAAATAAGAAATTAGGGGATTTCCCCCTGTTTTAGTGGTGAAACAAATATGTGACTGTTGTCATATGGACTGTAAAGATCTTTGTTTTTCTCAAGTCACATCTTAACCCTTTACCACTCGACAAAATTTTAGACCCTTCCAAATTTCATTGTGGCTCAAGTGATGTGATTTTTCTTTGATAGGGTAGGAAACATTGTGGGCAAGGGAGAAAATGCTGGTTACCAGCATTTTCTCCTTTTCCCACAATGTTTTCAAAAGGCTTTTTCCTCAGGGTCGTTAAAAGTCGGCATTGTGTGGTAAAAGGCTAAACACCTTTCCACAAAATCCTGAGTTTTAATGAGCTTGAGAGAGTCAGCTTTTGAAAACATTGTTGGAAAAAGAGAAAATGTTGGTAACCAGCATTTTCTACCATTTCAAAATCAGTTTTTTTAGCATTTAAGTCACATTCAGTTTGTCGTCTGCAGATACATTTAATTTAGAAAAGTAAAACATTTTGTAGTTTGGTCAAGGGTTAAGTCTTAGCATGTTAGGAGATTTTGCAGGCAGGATAGGTTCTAGATCAGACTGTACACCTTGCCCAGCGTGATCTTGAATCTACACCAGCTGATATTGTGCAAGGAATTCCAGGCAAAACAACCTTGTGTTTGCAGCATTTTGGTCTCTCCTACCAACAGAAAATGTCCATAACATTTACTTAATTGTCCAATAGTTAACTCTTTATTGAACTTGTTACCACACAATCCTGAGTTTTAACAACCCGGAGGAAGAAGCCTTTCGAAACATTGTGGGTAAAGGAGAAAAATACTGGTAACCAGCATTTTCTGCGTTTCCCACAATGCTTTCTACCCTATCAAAGGCAAATTCCATCATTTCAGCCACATGTAAATTGTCGTCTGCAAATGGTTTCAAGTTGGACAAGTCTACATTTTTGTCATGTGGTTAAGATTTAACTCTTTACCACACAATCCCGACTTTTAACGACCCTGAGAAACAAGCCTTTTGAAAACATTGTGGGAAAAGGAGAAAATGCTGGTAACCAGCATTTTCTCCTTTTCCCACAATGTTTTCTACCCTTCCTAAAACAAATTTCAATTTTTCAGTCACATTTATTTTGTCGTCTGCAAATGCTTACAATTTGGACTAGTCTAAAATTTTGTCGTCTGGTAAAGAGTTATGGGGAAAATTGTAGCCTGGTCCAAATTGAAAGCATTTGCAGGCAACAAATTCAATTTGGCTAAAGCTATGACTTGTTTTGGAAAGAATAGAAAGTGTCATTCGGTCAACAGAGAAAATACTGGTTACAAGCATTTTCTGTTTCTCCCACATTGTTTTCAAAAGCAGCTTTTGATGTGGTCAGTAAAACACAGATTTCTTGGTAAAACATTATGGCGTTTTTGAGGTATCTCTCCAAATTGTTTTTGAAAGGACAGCATGACTAAAATTTTTGCAGAATATTTTGTCATAGCCTTCAAGAACTGTCTGCTCCTGTTTTCAAACGTTTCAAGTTTTAGAAGAATACAAATATATCTGGTGAGAATTGCAAGTTGGTGTCCTTGGTTATTACTTTTCTAAATTATATAGAATTTTTCTCAAAGATGATTACTAGCTCTGCTGTTTTCGAGGAAAACATCAAGGTATTGTCAAAGCCCTGTCATCTGTGTCATCATCATCATACAAAAATATCATGCAAAAAGTTGGATATTTTATAATATCTCTGTCATTATTGAAGATACTTATTGCAAGCTCAGACTAGTTCTGAACTATTAAAAGGGGAACCCATTCATCAAGGGCAGGTAATCGTCAAAATATTTTTTACACAGTTACACAGGCTTTTTTGACGTGGAATTTTCATTGAAAATCAAGTAACTGCAAAAGATGATGCCAGGACTATGACAATACTAAGACATTTTCTTCGAAAACAGTTGAGCTAATTAAAACAGTCAAAATGAAATGTCTATAGGGCTCAAAGGGTATGGCAACATTACAAATGCTTCTCTGGAGAAACCTTGTGTGTCAGATCTCTCAGATTTTCTCGAAGATTGAGAGACATAATCAGAATAGTACTAATTTATTCTTAACCCTTTACCAAACAACAAAATTCTAGACAGGACCGAATTGAAAGCATTTGCAGACGACAAATAAAGTGTAGCTTAAATGTTGATTTATGTATTGGTTAGGGTAGAAAACATCGTGGGAAAAGGAGAAAATGCTGGTAACCAGCAGGTTACCAGCATTTTCTCCTTTTCCCACAATGTTTTTAAAAGGTTTCTTTCTCAGGGTCGTTAAAAGTCAGGATTGTATGGTAAAGGGTTAAGGCCGTGTCATGTGCAGTTGTTCTTGTTTAAATTCTAGTTTTGTTGCAATGTGCAGTGTTATATTTTTCAACTTTTTAACCCGCAGAGCTCCAGATAGAGAGAGTAATTTTGATTTCAAAACTGAAAATATTAATCGCACTCCACTAAACCCTATGTTATGGGTACTCATTAGAATACAGTCGAACCGCGTTTATCCGGGCTCCATAATTCCGGAAATCTCAGGATCCGGACAAAAGCATCAGGGAACGGATATTTTCTGTACAAATTTTACTTTTTATTCCGGAAATCAGCGTTCTGGAACCGGAATGAAAAAATCGGGAATGAAGGGTTAAAAATTAGTACAAACCTTATCTGAGAAACCGGACGTGGCCTGACTGTGTATCACACAATTTAAAATGGTACCCGTTGTAACTCCCGTAACCGTCTGATAAATACAAAAATTGATAACAGGCTGCTAGTTTAAACACAATTTAGACTTGTTATTTTCCCCGGTACCACAGACTGGTTATCATAAATATCATAAATACAGTCTACTTGGAGCGATTTCGGACTGGTTCTTCGTGAATAACACGGGTATCAGTCTAAATAGTGTCAATTGTTGCAGACGATTTTTACACGTTTTGAAAACACGTGTGTTAATTAGTACTGTTTTCGAAAACTGTTAAATGAAGTTCTCGTGCCATCGACAATTGTCAACTTAACAGATTATCCATACACATAGTACTGAAGTGACAATTCCACGCTTTTGTTGTTTAATTATTACTGGATCTACTTGATTACAGTAACGATCGCTAAAAAGATAACTGAAATGTCCGCAAAGATTTTGTGGGCATGTTTAAACTTATCTTTCAAAATTAAACACAAAACTAAAATATGAACATACCGTCTGCTTGCATATTCAATAATCCTTCATTTCAAAAACAAATATTTTCAATTTAAATGGTAAACCATAGGAAAAAAAAAAACAGTTTGATTCATGTGTTACTCGAGATGTTTATGTTCCCCAAAGTACACACAAAATGGCTGCCAAACACGATAAATTTCGTTAGGTTTTTCGAAAATATTTTACTCCTAACAGACTGATTGAAAATATGCCTGTCTTCGATATCGAATCAATTTGCAATCAGTATTCTCAATTAGTCTTTGCCATTTTACCACTTTGAAAGTACGACTATCAGAAGCCAACAGAATGTCTACACCACCAGCAAAGGACGAGTTGAAGTTTCGACTTCCGTGAAAAAAGACATTTGTCAGTATAAAGAAGACCATCCAAAAAATCACTATTGCAGGAATTCGACAACACGTCATGTACATTTAAAATACTGTGCATATCGTGTTTTCCTTTTGTTTCGCCCTTTTCATGGTGTTTTCAAAAGTCATAAATCTGCTGAGCTTTACAAGCGCACCTGTTTGCACAATAGGTATGCATGTGCATGTAATTAGGTACAAGTAAAAAGACATGTACAAAAACAGACAAATAACAAAAAGGCAAAATGCAAATTTATGACACCCTTTATTTTATAAACCTGAACAATCGTAGGAGCAATAATGACATGTATACAAGTGCTTGTGTAAAACATACGCTGTTGTAATTCTTACGATACACGGTGTCCCTTATCAACATGGAGGTTACGGACGTAGCTTAACTTGGATGCCATGCCAGCAATCACAGTTCGTTGATCCGGAAATACGGCTGATCCGGAAAGATTCATAGGAAACAGAAGTGGCCGGATAAACGAGGCTCGACTGTAGTTTCATTGAGATGATTCTAATGAGTACCCATAACATAGGGTTTGGAGGAGAAATAATGAATTTAGGACACTATCACTCCTTATCTGGAGGTCTGACCCTGTACCAAACACTTCCATGTTTTAAAGATCCGAGGGGAAATAAATTTGATAAAATATTGAAGGGGGTCCTGCATGGCTCAGTTGTAAAGTGTTGGACTCGTAACCTGGAGGCCCCAGCTTCGAGCCCCATCTGTTCCTCTGGTTTTTTGTGGATGTGTTCTTGGGCAAGACACTTCAGAACTGTAGCCTAGTGCTGGTTAAACCCAGGAAATACATGAATATGTGAGCTGTCATGAAATAATGTTGAAAGCAGCATAAAACACCATTCAGTCAATCAATAAAATATTGAGGGAAAGGAGAAGCTGCAGGTAACCAGCAATTTCTCTCCTTATCCCCCAGTTTTTTCTACCCTATGAACAACAATTTATTTGAATCACATTTGATTTGTATTCTGCAAAGGCTTCAAATATGGACAAGTCCAAAATTTTGGTAAAGAGTTGATAAATGAAGTCAGAAAAATCAAAGTGTTCAAAGCATTGGTGTGGCATTTTTCAAGGGAGCCATTGTGTGGAATTAGTAATTTGAAAAATAAATAATAGAAATAGTTTCAAAATATTCTGTTAAAAGTCATCCTACTATAAAGTCATGCACAATCAGATAGAGTAGCGTGCAATCTTGTGGGACGAACAAATCCGGGCGAACAAGCCCAGAAAGAAATAAGCCCAGGAACGAACTGGTTTTGGGATGAAAAAGCATGGAATCGGGCAATCAGGAGACAAAGATTGTGTGTATCATTATGCCAATAGAAGGCCATACCAGATCACATTATTTTTGATAAAAAAGTAGTTTTTCCATGATCAGTGTCCTATTCTAATGAGTACCCACAACAAAGGGTTTGGAAGAGAAATAATGGATTTAGAATACCATCACTCCCTCTTATCTGGAGCTCTGAGTTAATTAGAGATAAATATAACAAGATAATATTATGATTTTAATTATTGTTACTACATGTTTGATTCCTGTAATAGGATTATCATCATCCTCATAGAGATTTTGCACCATAGCTGTTTACCAGATAACAAAATTATAGACTTGTCCATATTGAAGGCATTAACTTTGAAAACAATAAATTTAACATGCCTCAAAGGATGGGATTTGGGTTTAGTATGGTGGAAAACATAGTGGGAAAGGGAGAAAATGCTGGTCACGAGTATTTTGTACCTTTCCTACATTGTTTCTCTCAAACCTTTTTTTTTTATACCCCCCCACAAAGTTGGGGGATATGCTGGTTTCACCATGGCTGTCTGTCAGTGCATCTGTCAATCTGTCTGTCTGGTTTTTATTTTTGACCTAACTCAAGAGCTGTTTGACCCACCATGGCTGTCTGTCAGTGCATCTGTCAATCTGTCTGTCTGGTTTTTATTTTTGACCTAACTCAAGAGCTGTTTGACCTAGGACCTGAAACTGTATACAGTTATTGCTCATGACCCAAGGAGGTGCCCTACTGTGTTTGGGTCACAAGGGTCAAAGGTCAAGGTCACAGGTAAACTTCATTTGAAAATTGTTTCCGTGCTTTAACTCAAAAGCTGTTTGACCTAGGACACTGAAACTGTAAACAAGTGTTGCTCATGACCCAAGGAGGTGTCCTATTGTTTTTGCATCATACAGGTCAAAGGTCAAGGTCACAAGTGAACTTAAATTGAAAATCATTTCTCTGCTCTAACTTAATAGCTGTTTGATGTGGTTCGAAACTTTTTATTTATTTTCTGCATGTCAGAGGACCATTCTGCCTCCAGATCCAGTTTATTGTTAGAAAAAAAAAAAGGATTTTGTGGATCCGTAATTATGAGATGACTTGCTTGGTATAATACATTATAGCGATGTATTAACTCTATACCAAATGACAAAATTTTTGGCTAGTCCAGATTGAAAGCATCTGCAGACGACAAAATAAATTTGACTGAAAATCTGAAATTTGTCTTTGGGAAAGGTAGAAGACATTGTGGGAAAAAGGAGAAAATGCTGGTTACCAGCATTTTCTCCTTTTCCCATAATGTTTTCAAAAGGCCTCTCTTTCAGGGTCGTTAAAAGTCAGGATTGTGTGGTAAAGGTTTAAGCCCTCTTTCTATCAGAGCATTTATGATATTTGCTGTGTGCTCTTGAGGAGAGCTCTTGAAATGATTTTGGTAGCTCCAAAAGTTGACTCTGGTGATCAGGGGATTCCAACCTAGAACCTCTGGTATGAGAAGCAGACACTCTTTTGGTAAGGCAGTGTCTCCCACTTGCTGGTATTGTAAACCTTTGGAGTGCTTCTGTTCATCCTGATTATTCTAAGCTGCTTGCCTGCTGACATTAGTCTCTTGTAACCCATTGACTTAACTCTTTACCACACAACAAAATTTTAGACCTGGCCAAATTGAAAGCATTTGCAGACAACAAATAAAATGGGTCACAAACAACAGTACCTGTCCTTGAGATTGTTGAAAACATTGTGGGAAAAGAAGAAAATACTGGTTTCCAGCAATTTCTTCTTTTCCCACAATGTTTTCAAAAGCCTTCTTCTTAAGGGTCATTAAAACTCGGGATTGTGTGGTTAAGAGTTAACCATCGAATTTACTCCATAAATAAATGTATAGGAATTTAAACGGAGGGCACCTTTCTGTCGGCCGCGGCTGGAATTATATGTGATAATAATGATATACATGCGATCAAAGCTGTTTAATCCTTTGCCAAACCATTTCGTGTTTTAACAACCCTGAGGAAGATGGCTATTGTTTACACTGGAGGAAAAGGAGAAAATGTTGTTATTCAGCATTTGCTATACTTGGTGTTCTACCCTTTCAAATGCCTTTCCCATCAATGAGCCACAATGTTGCTTGTTGTCTGCTAACGGTTTCAGTTTCAGTGTAAAAATTTCTTGTCTGGTATAGAGTAAACTAAACAGCAATCTCCACACTTTACAAGATGATCTTGCATTTAAATAATTCTGAGTAAGAAGACTTGAAAACATTGCGGGAATTGGAGAAAATGCTGGTCACCAGCATTTTCTTCTTTTCCCACAGTGTTTTCTTCAACATCATAGATAAATTCCAACCTTTGAGCCACATCTGATTTGTCGTCTGCAGTAATTTTCAAAATGGATAAGTCTAAAATTTTGTCGTCTGGTAAAGAGTTAATACCAAAGTCTCAGGAGACTAAGAGAAAATACCCTAACCCTTTACCACACGATCCCGAGTTTTAACAACCCTGAGGAAGAAAGCTTTTGAAAAAAATTGTGGAAAAAGGAGAAAATGCTGGTAACCAGCATTTTCTCCTTTTCCCACAATGTTTTCTACCCTATCAAAGACAGAAATCATCATTTTAGCAATGTTTGATTTGTTGTCTGCAAATGCTTTCAATTTCGTGTAGTCAAAAATTTTGTTGTTTTGCAAAGAGTTAAGTATATTGAGAAAATATGATCATCTTGTAGAACTAAACCCATTACACTAATGCCAGCTAAGAAATCTGATTTGGAACCGCAGTTCCCCTATATAAGTGGCATAACAGAAAAGAAAAGAATATTACAACTTTCAGGCTCGTGTCTTGTTAAAATTCTTGTAAATTCATTTTAATAGGTGTCAATTAGGTTTTGAGTTTGTTTTGCCTTATAATAATGTGACTCCTGTGAAATTACTGGACTAGTTTGAAACAATATGGAAGATGGACAATAAGAGATATATAGATATATATATTATGTATATGAGCATGCTATGTGAAAAGGGGATTTAATGCATCTGCAAAAAGTATGACCTAGGTCAGCGTGTGCAGTCTGAGCAGGCTGACCTTGGTTGACACCTTTTGTTACTGATAAATTTTCTGTCTGTCAAAGCAACTGTCTACACCTTTTGTTACTGATAAATTTTCTGCCTGTTAACCCTTTACCACACAATCCCGACTTTTAATGACCCTGGGAAAGAAGCCTTTTGAAAACATTGTGGGAAAAGGAGAAAATGCTGGTAACCAGCATTTTCTCCTTTTCCCACAATGTTTTCTACCCTTTCCAAAACAAATTTCAATTCTTGAGTTGCATTTAATTTGTCGTCTGCAAATGCTTTCAATTTGGACTGGTCTAAAATTTTGTTGCTTGGTAAAGAGTTAAAGGACGGGACTATTTCATGATTCAGTCAGATGTTAGCCCTTAAGCTGCTAATCGCGACCCACTGACCTTTTGTGGACAGTGTAGATCAAGATCAGACTGCACAGAATGTGCAGTCTGATCTTTGACCTACACTGTCCGATACGGTATTTTATTTCCGGTGAAATCAACTTTGAAACGGCAATGTTTGGCCTTTTAGTATTGAGTAGAAATTTGCGTTTCATTTATTCAGCAGCTTAAGTTGTTAAACAAAACGGATTTTATGGATCCATTTTTATTATGACGACTTACTTGGCATAATGCATCATAGAGATGCATTAAACCCCTTTTTGCCATAGCACAGCTCATATATAAAGAATCATATACATGGTAACATAGAGATAGCTCAATAAAAGCTGTTTTTCGATTTCTTGAAATATTTTCAAAAATCATAAAATTTTTCCCACCTATGTCTAGTGGTGCCTACCTACATCAGGGGCAGGGGTCCACCTTGTTCACTTTCTCCAAATGTCATGATGTTTTTAAAAGTACTACCTGCTACATTACTTCAAGAAGAGCTATTGTGTTGACTGATTTGCGTTAAAATCTCAGACACATTTATGGAGGACGGATTCAGTCATAATGGAAGATAGTTGTTGTGTTAGTGATGGGAACCCATCTCTTGGATTATTACTGGGTACCATAATGGAAAATCGCAAAGGTACTGTCAAATCCTTTCACACTTTACCTCATGTAATTTGGTCTTGCAAGCAGGCTGATTAAGAAAATATTACGATTAACCCTTTACCGCACAATGCCGCCTTTTAACGCCCATGGGAAAGAAGCCTTTTGAAAACATTGTGGAAAAAGGAGAAAATGCTGGAAACCAGCATTTTCTCCTTTTCCCACAATGTTTTCTACTCTATTCAAGAAAAATTGCACCATCTGAGCCACACAGAAATTGTTGTCTGCAAATGCTTTCTGTTTAGACAAGGCTAAAATTTTGTCATCTGGTGAAGGGTTAATTTCTCCTTTTGCCACAATATTTTGCTTTTGTAACTTTCTATTCAGACATCAGTCATTTTGATAATGCATATTTTACATGGATGTTTTCAAAGTAATCTGCTGTAAACTTGTTTCAGGAATTAAACAGTTTTATATTATATCCAAAGTTTCTTTTTGCTTGGTTACATCCTGAAGCACCTTTTGATACTTCTACTTAAACACTGTGACAAAATGAATCAGAAGTGGTGCATTATTTAAACAGATGAGCCTATGAAAGAAAGATATTGATTCCTGAGAGTATTATGTGCGAATGGAAAGCAAAATGTTGGCAGCCAGTTGCCAGCAGAGCATTTTACTGTAGCCGATTAACCTTTAAAGCACCTTGCATGACCATAGTTGCCGTTGCAGCCAGTGTAGATCAAATTCAGGCTGCACAAAATGTGCAGCCTGATCTTTGATCTACACTATCCACTTTGCTGAAACTTGTAGACAAAGGCAACTATGAAATTGCAATTATTTGGGTCATATTTCTAGGATGGAAATGTCTGATAGGTTTATTCAACACTCTAAGGGTTAAGCCTTTTGCTAGCATCTAACTGCAGCATTCCCATTCTAAAAGTCATTTATGTTGTTGGTACTCACATCAGTTATTTCATGTTGATCAGCTACCTTTTGAAGCAACAAATGATCTAAGTCCTAATGTTTTAACTCTTTACCAAACGACAAAATTTTAGACTGGTCCAGATTGAGAGCATTTGCAGACGACAAAATAAATGTGACTAAAAAAGCTGAAATTTGTTTTGGGAAGGGTAGAAAACATAGTGGAAAAAGGAGAAAATGCTGGTTACCAGCATTTTCTCCTTTTCCCATAATGTTTTCAAAAGGCTTCTTCCACAGGGTCATTAAAAGTCGGTAAAGGGTTCTACAGCCACTTGCATTAAGATGTCAGCTTTATAAATTTTAGTTGTCTTTACTTTCTGTTTAAATTTTTCCGCATGTTTAACGACCCTGAGGAAGACAGCTTTTGAAGACATTGTTGGAAAATGAGAACATGCTGATTACTGGTGTTTTCTCCTATTTCCACAATGTTTTCAAAAGCCTTCCTCTATATGGTTGTAAACATCATCTTTGCAAGCCAAGGATACTAACTCCACTTTGTTTTTACGTACCCTTGGCCACTCGCCTCTTTAAAAATCGAAACTCCCGCTGCGCCACCTATCGAATATCACGAGTTGCCTAACCTTAGCTGATGTTATTTCTGACCAGTCAAAATGCTCGTAATAAAATTTGTTAGGCTATGCATCAAATATGCCTGCGCTTTCGGATTCATCACAATTTTCTGAAATTAATCAGACATACGATGATTCGCAATCATTTGGCTGTGGAACCCGTCCTATTATTTCACATAATTGATCATGAACTATAAAAAACTCATTAAATATTGATCGTCTACTTTTTTTTTGGCAAACTTTCGTCACAAACACGACAACTTTCGTTTTTGACGGGCGAAGCCATTATTATTTTCTGTTTCTTGTTACAGATGGTTTGATTGTACGCGATGGGTTTTGATCGCATCCAATGAAATGGCACAGCGGGAGTTTCAATTTTTAAAGAGGCGAGCGGCCAAGGGTACTACCTTAGTATCCTTGGCTTGCGAAGATGGTAAACATAGGATCGTGTGGTTTTGTTTAGAATGCTGTTCTGCAGAAGTGGTGAACTTTTAGACTATTAGCTACTAATTAGGTGCTTCTACAGATAGTGCAGATCAGGATCAGACTGCACAGAATGTACAATTTGATATTGACATAACATATTTTAATTTTTGTGGACATAGCATGAGCCAAAGCCTTAGATTGCCAGATGAAGCCAACAGACATGCTTAGTCAGAATAAGACCCCAATGAATGCAATATCAGGTGCATGTTGTCCAGAATTTCTCATCATAGTGGACAGTGTAGATCAAGATCAGACTTCACATTTTGTGCAGTCTGATTTCCATCTACTTTGGCTGCAAAAGCAACTACAGTTGCAGTGCAAAGCGCTTATAAGGTTAAAAACCGTGTTTTGATTATAATTTTGTAATTCTCTATCTATTCCAGGGAAAAAGAAGATGACCTAGAGAGAAAATTTGAACTTCTAAATCGTGAGCTAAGAGCTATGATGGCCATTGAAGGTAAGTCAATGTCTTTGAAGGTTTTTCTATGTAGATTTCTCAACAATTTATTAATCTAAGGCTGTTTGTTACCAGTCAGGCAAGCACAGACCACTTTTTTTGGCATAATATGCTATCGGCCATGCCACTTTTTTTCTTATCAGCTGTACTTACCTTTGATTTTACTGAATCATATTATCAAAAGTCCTGTGATTTATTGATGAAATTATCAATAAAGCTTGTTGCTTGTGACATCAATAGACCTTGCAAAGTTGTTAAAGATCTTCTTGAGTCTTACGGTTATTTTGTATTTAAACCGCAAAATTTCATGATTAAGAACAGCTGGAATCTGCCCTCAAATGCATCCAAAAATGCATTTAAAATGCACATAGAGGGAACCTCCCTTACAAGTGGGGGAAGATCCCCCTCTTCTGCTCTCCTCCCTTGGCGCCCACTGCTATCCTCCGCCAGACCACTTTCCACTTCAAGGCGACTGGCCTGTAATCCTTAAAGTACCTTTCAGACTGCACAAAATATGCAGGTTGATTTTTGACCAATACTGTTTGGTTTGCTTAGACATTCTCCACAAAATGTTAGTTGGTCTCTGCAGCCTAAGGTTTAAGTTTGTATCATACAGTAGTATTTTTAGAAAGTGTAAAACTTAGATCAGATTGCAGATTCTATTCTGTTGCAGTCTATGATTTTAATCTACATGTACACAATTCCCACAAGAGCAACTCTAGACAATGTTCTTCTTTCTGAAATGGTCAACTCTTTACCAGGTGACACAGTTTTAGACTTGCCCATGTTGAACGTTGTCTGCGCATGTCATATTCTTCGAAGATTCGACCTGTCTTATATGACGCACCACCCATCCCCCGTATACCTGGGAAAAGTAGGGCTTATATTGAAGCTATTAGCCTATTACCAAAGCATGTAGGGGCTGTTTTAATAAATGGTCGGTGTATAGGTTACATGTTAGCCGATCATAGCTGAATGAATGGCACCAGGTAGCGTTTTATTGAGTAAACGTTTATTTTATTTGAAATTCAAAGTCACGGTTGTTGTTTTGAAAAAATTACTCCGCTTCTGTACCCAGGATGCCCAAATTAGATAGATGTGTATTTGTAGAATGCCATCTAGCGGGAGATAATGCATGTTGAAAGAATTGCAGATGACAAATGTGGATCAAATGTGGTGATTTTTCTTTGATAAGGTAGAAATCATTGTGGAAAAAGGAAAAAAAGCTGGTTACCAGCATTTCCTCTTTTTTTTTTCTCACAGTGTTTCTGTTCAAAAGCTTTCTTCCCCAAATGGTTGCTTAATTCTTCACCAAACATCAAAATTTTAGACTGGTTCAAATTAAAAGTATTTGAAGATGACAAATTACATGTGCCTCAAATGATTGGATTTTTTTTTTCTGAAAGGTTTAAAAACATTGTGGGAAAAGGAGGAGATGCTGGTTACCAGCATTTTCTTCTTTTCCTGCAATGTTTTTAAAAGCTTTCTGCTATTAAATCAAGGGATTGTTTGGTAAAGGGTCAAAGGTAGAAGCCAAGAAGGGACACTTAATTAGCAGTCCGTCATTGTACACATTTGGAATGGTTCAATGTTTGTTTTACATTGGGTCATTTTCGATGACCACTTGAATGGGGGTATAAGTGTCCCTTTCATCTGGGGTGACCATTATGACCAATAATCCCTTATGATGGCCAAAGTGACCACTCAATAATGGACCTTTTTTTTGACAAATACCTGTGAAAAAATTTCCCTGATATTTTTAGATGCTGTAATTATAAAACATTTAGGCCCTTCAAAGTAAGCCCAGTAAGACCCTTTACTTCATGGGAAATCCTTTTGATATGTCTCGGGTGAGAAGGAGCGAGAGAAAAATTGAGCATTATGGGATATAAAGACAATAATAAAATTTAGAGTCTTTGCCCATTTTTATGTTACAGTTACGTAGCTTGAATTTCTCCTTTAACTCTTTACCAAACAACAAAATTTTAGACTGGTCCAAATTGAAAGCACTTGCAGACGACAAATTAAATGTGACTCAAACATTGAAATACGTTTTGGGAAAGGAAGAAAACCAGCATTTTCTCCTTTTCCCATTATGTTTTCAAAAGCTTTCTCAGGGTCGTTAAAAGTCAGGATTGTGTGGTAAAGAGTTAATCCTTTGCCGCTCTGAGAAAGAAACCTTTTGAAAACATTTTGGAAAAAGGAGAAAATGCTGATAACCTTTTCCCATTATGTTTTCTATCCTTCCATAAACAAATTTCAATTTTTGAGTGACATATTAAGCTGTTGTCTGTAAATGGTTTTAATTTGGACAATTCTAAATTTTGTTGTTTGGTAAAGAGTTAACAAGATCTAGACAACAAAATTTTTTAGACTTGTCCTTTGTGAAAGCATTTGAAGACAACATTTAAAAAAAAAAAGGAGAAAATACTGGTTACAAGCGTTCCCGTCTTTTTCGACAATGTTTTAGGGTCATTAAAACTCTGGTTAAGAAGCTAGGAGACTGTAGATCAAACAATATTTCCATTTGTCATAATACTTTCCTCCTTGGTATCTAAGTTCTGCATTATTTTCACAATTTATGAAAAGACTCTGACAAGATATACATGTACAGGTATTTTAAAAAATGTTGCTATAAACACCAGAAAATTTCTAAGCCGTGGCATATGTTGGATCTCCCCAGCCAGCCTGTGCTTTAACAACTCTGAGGGAAAAAGATGACTTTTAAAAAGCATCGTTGCAGAAGGAGAAAACCTAATGAGTTAAAATGTAAAAAGGTAACACATTTAAAATTTGAAAACCATTTTTCAACATAAGCAAAGTTGGTATCCCACAGGACTTGAGAACAGAGGTTGCTGGCTCGAATCCCCCGCTAAGCTAATTTCTCATCGAGGACTGATGATAGTCATTGCGACATGATTAATTCCTCTCTCACAGCTGATCTCCATTTCCCACAGTGCTTTCTAACCAATCAAAGGCAGGATTCATCATACAAGTCACGTTTACATTGTTGTCTGCAAATGCTTTCAATCTTGACAAGTCTACATTTTTGTTGTGTGGTAAAGGGTTAATACATGCCATTGCTGATGACAAAAAGGCTATTTGAGGTCTCATCGTTGTAATTAATTGGCATTATTACCTGTTATTTTGATTAACTCTTTGCGAGAATTTTGTACTATACAAAATTGAAATGTCGAAGTTTGTGGAATCTGTAGGCATTGAATTGAATGTGATACAAATGACAAAATTTGTCTTTGATAGGGTGGAAAACATTGTGGGAAAAGGGGAAAATGCTGCTTAGCAGCATTTTCCCCTTTTACCACAGTGTTTTCAAAACCTTCCTTTCTGAGGGTCGATGATACCTGGAATCATTTTGTAAAGGGTGAACAAATACTACCTGAACAGTGAAGTTACAGTCGGTACAATATTTTTTTCCTCAGTGATATCTGTGATTAAATCATACTTCTGGGAGCTGCGGACAAATTGGAGTTAAAGAGGCTTACAGTTTAATTAACTTTTGTAATGTAATAATTACCTGATGCCATGGGCCCCAGTTTTATCCCTTTGCCCTTGTAAAGAAACAGTTTGGTGCATCAGTTGTAAATGGCTTACAAAAGGGAACATAACTCATGGAGAGGAAGTTCTTTAGAATCAAGAAATTCCTTCTTTAATCACAATTATTTCTTGTTTATTTGTATATATGTATTATAGTTCAACCCTTTACCAAACAATCCCAAAAATTTATTGACCCTATGAAAGAATATTTGAAAACATCATGGGAAAAGGAAAAAATGCTGGTAACCAGCATGTACTCCTTTTCCCACCAAAATGTTGTGATCTGCTAAAGAGAAAACCACACAACAAAATTTTAGACTTGTCCTGCAGACAACAAATTAAAATGTCTGAAATGTGGAATTTATCAGTGAAAATAGTAGATGACATTGTTTTTAAAAAATATTATTGCATAAAATGTACTTTTTCGGGCCTTTATAAGCATGTATTAACGGGGAAAAACCGGGTGTTAGGGAGAAAACGTGTATTAATCAGTAAAATCATGCACCATTAATGCCCGGCTTTGTACTTTCAGTATCGTCGATCCTAGCCTTCCTTGTAAACAATGCACGCTGAACGTTTGTTCTTATCATACACACCAGACTCCAACCAACAAAGCTGTAGGAACTTGTACCATAGTAGATCCTTGTTATGGCTTGTCTTTGAGGATTTTAGTACACCACAAACAAAATCTTATGCAGTATCTAAGTATTATCGAGATCTGCGCAAAAAATCAATCATGATGCACTCTACATCCCACCCACTTTCTTAACCCTTTCCCAAACAGGCCCTGGTTTTCATGTGTCTGCAGTACAGGTCTTTTGAAAACACTGTGGGAAAAGGAGAAATTGCTCGTAACGAGCAATTTCTCCTTTTCCCACAGTGTTTTCTACCCTTTTTGAGAACTTTCGGCCATTTTCATCAAATTCAAAATTGTTGTCTGCAAACTCTTTCAATTTGGACCAGTTCAAAATTTGTCGTTTGGGAAAGGGTTAACGTGGTCGTCAATATCTTGGCTTGATATATCCCTTTCGCGTCTTTCAGTTATAGAAATCTCATATCCACTTGTTTATCCTAGTTGTAATCGATCCAAAACTGTGCAGGTTAATCCAACTAAAGTCTGTTAGGCTATGTATTAAAAGTCATTAGAAGTGAACTACAGCGAAAGATCAAAATGCTGGCATAGGACTATGGCCCTTCACTTTGCATAACAAAAATTTCATCATCGAATTCCGGTTTTGATCGGTATAAGTCTGGTACATTTCAAGTCTTTGCATTTCTGTGGAAATATTTTTTGGTTTCGTTGCAAAGTATTG
Organism: Tridacna gigas; assembly: GCA_945859785.2. Taxonomy (NCBI): domain Eukaryota; kingdom Metazoa; phylum Mollusca; class Bivalvia; order Cardiida; family Cardiidae; genus Tridacna; species Tridacna gigas. The sequence continues at coordinate 14,396,844 of OX244029.2, read as the reverse complement.
CTTAAATATATTTATTTTATGCTATAGTAGCATTAATTCACTTTTTTGAGGTTGTTAACATTTGCAGAGGCCCTCAAAATGGTTAAACCCCCTCGTGCTTTGCACCTTGGCATTAAAACATTTTTCGGGCCTCTGCAAATGTCAACGACCTCTAAAATGTGAATAAACCCTATAGAAAACATTGGTAACTGACATTTTCTTTTTTTTTTCCAGCAATGTTTTCAGAAGCTTTCTTTCTCAGGGCTGTTCAACTCTTTACCAGACAACAAAATTTTAGACTCGTCCAATTTTAAAGCATTTGCAGACAACATTTTAAAGATGGCTGAAATGATAGCGCTTTTCTTTAGTAGGGAAGGAAACATTGTGGGAAAAGGAGAAAATGCTGGTAACAAGCATTTTCTCTTCTTCAAGGTCATCAGAACTCTGGGTTGTGTGGTAAAGCATTTATAGGATAATTAAGGAACCTCCCCTCCCCCTTTATGCATATTTGAGGGAACGACCCAAAATCAAATAATGAGGTTTGAGGTAATTACATTCTGAAGGGATGTCTTAAAGTAGAAAAATTGCTTACAGAATGTATATTTAGCAAGTATTTGCATTGCTCAGTGTTTCTGTTTTCATACTTTGTTTACTTCCTGCTAGGTGCACGTAATTATTTCTCTACCTTCTCTTTTATTTTTAGTGTGGTCTGTTTCTATAACAAAAAATGCATCTCGTCATTTTGCTATTACCAATTTTCTTCCTTTTTTTCTTTGGTACTTATTCTTGATTGTTTTTTACCCTCTTGAAGAAAACGGGAAATAAAAAGAAAAAATGAAGAGGGCACTGGGCTTTAAACCCCATACAAACAAACGAAAACATGATATTTTATATGTTCCTAGTCATTTTCTCCAAGATTTTGTAAATTTGAAAGTAATACAACTTCTGATTGGCTAAACCAAAATATAAGCCAGGCAGAAATTGTGTTATGTTCAAATTTAGAAAATTCTGTAGAATAAGACTATGAACATTTTTTAAGAATGGTTGGTGAATGGACCCTGTTCATATTCTATTCATCATGATAATTTCAGACTTACCAATTGGGAAAAACATTAGAGATGACACTTTTAAAGGTGCTCAGATGAGAGAATTTGTCTTTTAGAGGTTAGAAGACATTTTGGTTACCTTTGCAGTAAAATGCACTGGTCAGAAACAGCTAGTTGAGTCTTTCACACCCTTATGGACCTCATGTTCTCCCAGAATTTCAAAATCAATGTAATCTGATCTATTTTGGGTAAAAAGATCACTTCAGTGCTGAATTTAGGCAGTGTAGGGTATAAGACTTTTTACAATATGTTGAAGATTTTTTCATGTTGAAGATTTTTTCAGAAGTAAAGAACATTGAAATTATTCAAGCTCAGCTGTGTGAAGAAATCATCAAGGTATTGTCATAGCCCTGGCGCTGGCTGCGTTACCATGTTAAAACTTTGTTAGTGTATAATATCTCTTTCATTCCGGAAGACATTTGCTTCAAACTTGAACAAGTTGTTAATTATTAAAAGGGGAACCTATACAATAAGGGCATCAATTTTTTTTGACAAAGGTATGCCCCTTTTTTGACTAAGATTTTTCTTTGAAAGCCAAGCAACTGCAGCCCAGCATTGGCACTAATGCATGCAATGCTCTTGTGACTTCTCCATCTGTAACAATATTTTTCATGGCTAAAAATGAACTAACAGCAGACTCTGACTCTGAATTTGAGCATCCACTGGAAAAGCAACTGCAGCCAAGCCTAATGGCAACGTCATACAGTGCTCTTTTGGTGCCCTATGTGTTTTAACTCTTTACCAAACGACAGAACTTCAGACTCATCCAAATTCAAAGCATTTGCAGACAACAAAATAATTGTGACTCAAAAACAGAAATTTGTTTTCGAAAGGGTAGAAAACATTGTGGGAAAAGGAGAAAATGCTGGTTACCAGCATTTTCTCCTTTTCCCACAATGTTTTCAAAAGACTTTTTCTGTAGGGTCGTTAAAACCCAAGATTATTTGGTTAAGAGTTAATTGTTTATCAGACAGTTCTTTTAGACTCATCCATGTCTACAAAAGACACAGGATAAAGACCTTGTTAAAAATATTGTGAAAATCAGCATTTTGTCCTTTTGCCACAGTATTTTCAAAAGCTCTTTTCGGCTCAAGGTAATAAAAAGACCAGATAGTCAGGTTAACGCTTTACCACACAACAAAATGTTAGACTTGCCAAATTGAAAGCATTTGCAGATGACAAATTGAATGTGACTGAAAAATTGAAATTTGTTTTGGGAAGGATAAAAACCATTGTGGGAAAAGGAGAAAATGCTGGTTACCAGCATTTTCTCCTTTTCCCATAATGTTTTCAAAAGGCTTTTTCTGTAGGTTCGTTAAAACCCAGGATTGTGTGGTAAAGAGTTAATTGTTTATCAGACAGTTCTTTTAGACTCATCCATGTCTACAAAAGACACAGGATAAAGACCTTGTTAAAAATATTGTGAAAATCGGCATTTCGTCCTTTGGCCACCTCAGTCGGTAGCGTACAGGACTTGAGAACAGGAGGTCGGTGGTTCGATCCCTGGCTTGGCAAATTTCTTTCCAAGGATTGATGATAGTCATCGCGACAGGATTCATTCCTCTCTCACCGCTGACCATTGTTTCGACGATGGTTATGTGGGAAAGCAGCCAGTGGCTTGGAAAGAATATTGTGCGGAGTACTGGTAAAAGAAACTCAAGGAAAGCATGGATAGGTGCGCTGGCCGCCGTGATATAACTGAAATAATGTTGAAAACAGCGTTAAACACCATACAATCAATCAATCCTTTTGCCGCAGTATTTTCAAAAGCTCTTTTCGCCTCAAGGTCATAAAAGACTGGATAGTCAGGTTAAGGGTTAATGTGGTAGAATTAACCTTAGTGACTTCCATCTTTTTTTTGCCTTCCCGTCTAATGCATCCTTTGTTACACAGGTATCATCTGAACGCGGTGATCTCCATTCAACGTAAAAATGAATATCTTTGATGTATTTTCTACGATGATTTGTGCTTTCATTTGATTGTTATTGGACAAAATTACTGCATCTGCTGGCCAGAATCGGTGCGAAACTTCCCTTTTTATAGCAACGACTTTTGAAGTTTTGGATTTACACGTTTATTTCTGTAAGCTTTTAAATGCATAATGTCATATTATTATGCCACCAATAACAAATTTATCATTTAGTATCAATAAAATGTTATTTTTTTATCTCAGTTTTTCAGGATTATTTCAAAAAATGATTGTGAAAAAAGACTATACAAGATTTGCAACACATGTCATGTTGCGGGAAAGGGTCCAATTACCCCTTGGATTTCAATTATAGTAAAATTTTCACCCTGATTAGTTTCTTTCATTGTCGATAAAGATGCTACCTGAACCCGTTATGTCTGTTGTGGAAATTAACTGATTAACCCTTTACCACACAATCCTGAGTTTTAGCAACCCTGAAGGAGAAGGCTTTTGAAAACATTGGGAGAAAAAGCTGGTAACCAGCATTTTCTCCTTTTCCCACAATGTGTTCTACCTTATCAAGGCAGAATTTATAAATTTAACAACATGTAATAATCTGTTGTCTGCAAAGGCTTTCAATTTTGACCAGTCCAAAATTTTATCACTTGGTTAAGAGTGAAACAGCAAAATTTTGGACTTGCCCAGATCCCAAGCATATTCAGAGGACAAACTGTGGTTCTAACTGTTGAGTTTGCTTTGAAAGAGTTGAAAACATTGTGGGGAAAGGAGAAAATGCTGGTTACCAGCATTTTCCCCTAATTTCCCACCATGTTTTCCAAAGATTTTTTTTTTCCAAAGGCTGTTAAAGCTCAGGATTGTGTTGTAAAGGGTTAACCCTTTACCAAACAACAAAATTTTAGACCTGTCGAAATATGAAAGCATTTGCAGACAAGAAATTAAATGTGGCAAAGTTAATTGGATTTATCTCCGAAAGGGTAGAAAAGATTGTTACCATTTTCTTCTTTTCCCACAATATTCTCAAAATGCATTTTCTTTGCAGTTGTTAAAAAGTATGGGATTTTGCGATAGAGGATTAATGTTATACCACAATACTGTTTTAATGACCTTGAAGAAAGAGGTTATTGAAGAAATTGTAGGAAACTGCTGGTATACAGCATGTTCTCCTTTTCCCACAATGTTTTCTACCCATTATAATTAAATTGTTGTATTTACCAGCAAAGTGTTCCTCTTAAGAGTAAAACACAGGATACTGTGCAGTAAATTTTGGACTTGTCCAAATCCAAAGGACTTCGCTGACCACAAATCTGACTCAGTTATTGAGATTTGGGCTTAAAAGAAAACACTGTGGGCAATTGAGAAAATGCTGGTTTCCAAAAATCATCACCATCAGTATTATTATTATAGAATGTTGTTTTACACTGCTTTCAACATTATTTCAGTTATATCACAGCCACAGCTCATAATTATGTTCATGCATGTCCTGGGTTTTTACCAGTACTGGGATAGGACTCTGAAGTGTCTTGTCTAAGGACAACCCCATGAAAAACCGTGTGCTTCTAGTGAGGCAGCCTGGGGCCTCCAGATCACGAGTCCAATACTTTACCACTGAGCCATGTAGGACACTTTGGTTAAAAAAAAAATAAACCACTCCGGATTGGTTGGTAAAGGGTTAACTCTTTACCAAACGACAAAATTTTAGACTTGTCCAAATTGAAAGCATTTGCAGACGACAAATGTGACTGAAAAATTGAAACTTGTTTTGAGAAGGGTAGAAAACATTGTGGAAAAAGGAGAAAATGCTGGTTACCAGCATTTTCTCCTTTTCCCACAATGCTTTCAAAAGGTTTCCTTCACAGGGTCGTTAAAAGTCGGGATTGTGTGGTAAAGGGTTAAAACAAAAATGACTATTGTTTGAAAGGCAGACTGTTACAATAACTTTCTGGTGCAGATGCGGGCATGGTCAGGTATGGTCAGGTATCAACATGGATAGAAAGTGTGTCTATTGTACCTGGTCCGACATATGGTCCTGACACGCTTCATGTGTCACGATGTTGTCTGAACTGTACTCATCTTAGTGCACCACCAACTGGGCCCTACTTTGTCCCTAAACCCCTATAACGGTCTCTGTTTTTGTACAAATAGAAATGTAAAATTAACACATTACCACACTTTCCACACAATAGGGAGTTCCAATCTAACAACCCTGAAGTAAAAGATTCTTTTAAAAAAATTGTGGGAAAAGAAGAAAATGCCGGTAACCAGCACCTACCCTTCCATAAGCAACTTCCAATTTTTGAGTCCGATATAGTTTTATTTTCTGCAAAATTAATGCTTTGAATTTGTACAAGTCTAAAATTTTGTTGTTTAGTGAGGACTTAAAAGAAATTAAACTGTATATATTAGATGAATAGTTTTTTAAAAATCTTTACCAAACCACAGAATTTTGGAATCGTCTAAATTGAAAGCATTTGCAGATAAAAATTCTCTCTTTGATAAATAGTTGGATTTTTTCTCTGACTGGTAGTCTAAGCATTACGGGAAAAGGAGAAAATGGTGGTTACCAGCATTTTCTTTTTCCCACAATGTTTTCAAAAGCCTTCCTCGTAAGGTTTAGCAAAAGATGAGATTGGGTGGTAAAAGGTTAAAGCAAGTTTTTCTAACAAAACTGAGTGAAAGACGGGCTCAAATAACTGTCCGTTATGAATGACAATAAGACATATGGTCAGATGTTGTCCGGCTGGTGAGACTGGGTCATCAATAACTGGTCAAACAAGGAATGGTCAGTGTTGACATCCACCCATAGTTGTTTTTGTTTTGATTGTGAAATGAACAGAAATCATGACATCTGAAATAAATTGTCTTTTAGGAAACCTTGACTTAAGGTCGAAATATGTTGTGGATATTTTCCAAGCCTTTTAAAAAATAGCAATTGAATAAAAACAGTTGACACATGTATTTGCTCTTGAACTCTTCACTAAATAGTATCAAGTTATAACACCCCTATGGTAATCAGCATTTTCTCCTTTTCCTACCAGCCGACCCCCGTAGCTAAGTAGGTAGCGTACAGGACTTGAGAACAGGTGGTCGCTGGTTTGATCCCTGGCTCAGCCAATTTCTTTCCGAGGATTGATGGTAGTAATTGCGACAGGATTCATTCCTCTCTCACCGCTGACCATTGTTTCGACCATGGCTATGTGGGAAAGCAGCCAGTGGCTTGGAAAGAATATTGTGCGAAGTACTGGTAAAAGAAACTCCAGGAAAGCATGGATAAGTGCACTGGCTGCAGCGATATAACTAAAATAATGTTAAAAAAGGTGTTAAACACCATACAATACAATCAAAACTTTTCCTACCATATTTCCAACGTTTTGGAAGACAATTGTATCATTTGACTCACACATGTTTTGTTGTCAACAAATGCTGGCAATTTGGATATGTATGATACAGTGCAGATCAAGATCAGATTGCACAAAACACACAGTCTGAACTTTGGTCTGTACTTTACTTTTTGCCGAGACATTCTGTACAAGAGTAACCTTGAAATTGCAGCTGTTTGGGTCTTATTTTTGGACTGAAAATGTCTGTTGGGTTTATTCTGTGTTCTATGGACTAACCCTTTACCACACAATCCGGAGCTTTAACGATCCCAAAGAAAAGGACCTTTGAAAACCTTGCGGGAAAAGGAGAAAATGCTGGTAACCAGCATTTTCTCCTTTTCCCACCATGCTTTCTAACCTTTCAAAGGAAGATTTCAGAATTTATGGAACATTTAATTTGTTGTCTGCAAATGCTTTCAATTTGGACCAGTCTAAAATATTGTTGTTTGGTTTTAAGGGTTAATTGCTGATCGGGATAATTACGTGTGGGGGGGAAAAACTGCATCATGGGGTTGATATAAAACACTGTATATAACCATATGCTGCAGAAACTGTTCAGTTTTTTGGACCCTGGTAGATTAAACAAACCTTGTTAATAATTTCTGCTATCATATTGCGCAGTAATCATGTGAAAGAATTCTGTCCACTATTGACTGTCTAAACAATTATTTGACCCTGAAAGAGCCTTTCATGTCTATAGTTGCCTTTGCGGCCAATGTAGTTCAAGATCAGGCTGCACAAAATCTTTGATCTTCACTGTCCACTTTCCTGAAACACTATAGGAAAAAATGACCATGAAATTGCAATTTATTTGGGTCATATTTCTAGGTTGTAAACGTTTGATAGGTTTATTTGGCGCTCTAAAGGTTGAAATAATTTATACAGACCAGTCCAGATGAATTGTATCTGAAGTTTAGAAAAAAAAACAATGTCACATCTAATAAAGAATATTTATTTAATTCCTAATTTTGAGCACTGAACATAAATGAGACTTGTTTCAAGCAGCCACTTGTGTATAAAGGTCAGTTTTGTCTCCTCCTCTTTTATCAAGTAAAATTCACCTTTAACCGTTACCAGAAAACAAAATTTAAGCACTAGTCAAAATTAAAAGCACTTGCAGTGAGGCTGAAGTTGAGGCGTGGGTGTGGTAGAAGAAACTGAGGGAAAATAAAAAAAATTAAACGATGCTTACAACCATTTTTTGCCTTTTCTGTTTTCAACAACTTACTCTTGGATCAACCATACAATAACAGATTACCATCTTAAAAATGATTGCTCTATTTTCAAATGTTATGAGGTAAATTTAAATGCATTTTAACACCTGCATTTGGCATTTACTTTCGGCCCTTACTGGGCTTTAAATGGCAAATGTAGAAATCCTTCATTGTAAGCAATTTATCCATTTTCAAAAAGGTTACCGAATTTCCACAATATGGGATCCTAATGCATAAGCACCAAAGCTTTTGCTTTTCATACAACCGCCTACAAATTTACATAGTTGACAGAAAAATGAGTTAACCCTGTACCACACAATCCTGAGTTTTAACCCTTAAAGCGCCGAATAAATGATTTGGACCTGTTAAATAAGGAAAAACAGTCTGAAATATTGGTATTTCAAGATCGTTTCCCTTGGAATATGTAACATAGAAGCAGACAGTGTAGATCAAAGATCAGACTGCATGTTCTGTGCAGTCTGATCTTGATCTACACTATCTGCAAAAACAACTTAAGTCAGTTCCAGGGCTTTAAGGATTAAAGACTCTGTACTAGAAGGCTTTTGAAAACAGTGTGAGAAAAGGAGAAAATGGTGGTAACCAGTTTTCTATCCTGTCACATGTAGAAATCACCATTGAAACAACATGTAATTTGTCGTCTGCAAATGTTTCACAATTTGGTGCAGTCCAAAGTTTTCTCGTTTGGAAATGAATTAAGTCCAATCTTTGACGATTATGTGTGTTGCTCTTTGATTCGGAAAGATTATCATAATGCGATGCAAAATTATTCACAATGGAACATGTGGAAGATCTGTCTTCTTTACGGCGTGTTCCTACATAACCCTTTACCATACAGTCCTTATATATTAACCCTTTCCCAAATGATAAATTTTAGACGGGTCCAAATTGAAAGAGTTTGCAGACGACAATTTTAAATTGGATGAAAACGGCAGAAAGTTCTCAAAAAGGGTAGAAAACACTGTGGGAAAAGGAGAAATTGCTCGTTACGAGCAATTTCTCCTTTTCCCACAGTGTTTTCAAAAGACTTGTACTGCAGACATGTGAAAACCAGGGCTTGTTTGGGAAAGGGTTAACTAAATCTTCACAAAATGACAAAATTTTAGACTGACCAATTCAAAGCATTTGCAGATGACAAAGTAAATGTTGCTAAAATGATGATTTCTGTCTTTGATAGGGTAGAAAGCAATTTGGGAAAAGGAGAAAATGCAGGTTAGCAGCATTTTCTCCTTTTCTCACAATGTTTTCAAAAGACTTCTTCCTGACGGCCATTTAAACCCAGGATTGTGTGTTCAACAGTTTCCGACCTTGAGGAAGAGTGCTTTCGAAAACATAATGTTGTTACCAGCATTTTCTGCATTTTTCAGACTGTTTTTTAAAAGTCTTTTTCATTACCATTGTTTGAACCTGGGATTGTTTGTAAAAGCATTAAATGCAATTCAAATTAATTGAGAGCTCTTTTTCAAACAGTAGAAAACATCATTGGATAATGCTGGTTTTCAGTGTTTTCTCCTTTTTCAAAAAGTTTTTAAAAGCCATTTTCTCAGGGTTATTAAAGCCCAGAGGGAAAAAAAAACAGAGGTAAAACGTTTTTGAAGACTTTGACACAAAAAGAGTAAATGCTGGTAACCACTATTTTCTGCTTTTCCCAAAATTTTTAAAAGCCTTTTATCAGGGTTGTTAAAAAATGGCATTGTTTAGTAAAAGGTTAAAGCACTAATGCAACAAATTAATACAAACGTGTAGTTTGATTATTAGCAACTTAACTTATGTACTGGGTTGTATATTAATTTTTTCATGCTTTATCAAAAACGTTTGAAATCACTGATTTTCTACCATTTGTGACTTTTTTTTTTTTACCTGGGAAAATCAGAAGAAAAGGATAAAAAAGCGACAAATTTTATGGTTTATTGCTACAGTTATTGGGGAAATTTTTGACAGCTGTCATATCATTCGGACATTTTTTACATGGGATTTATCATCAGTACATTTGTTTAGAATAATATTTGTGGGGATGGTTTGATTATGAGGGCTGTCTCACAGAAGGGTGTGTGAATAATATTGATTTAACCCATTACCACACAATTCCAAGTTTTAACAACCCTGAGTATGGTTTTGAAAACATTGCAGGAAAAGGAGAAAATGCTGGTGACCCGTATTTTCTCCTATTCCTACAATGTTTTCTACCCTTTTAAAAACAACTTTCAGAATCTGAACATCTAATTTGTCATCTTCAAATACTTTTGGCTTTGACCTGTCTAAAATTTTGTTCTGTGGTAAATGGTTAATTTTTTACCAAACGACAACATGTTAGACTTGTCCGAACTAAAAGCATATGCAGAAGACAAATGAATTGTGTCTCAAATGATGTTACTTGAGCATTTTCGTCTTTTACCGCAATGTTTTCAAAAGGCTTCTTCCTCCAGGTTGTCAAAACATGATTATGTGACAAATTGTCAAGTAAAGCTGTAGAACTACTTTCACTACTGTTGTTACTATTTGTGGCCAATGTGGATCAAGATCAGACTGCACAGAACATGTAGTCTGATCTTTGATCTACACTGTCTGCTATGCCGAGATATTGTTGCCAAAAGGATCATAGAAAATGCACTTTTGGGTTGTTAACTCAGGCTGAAAATTCTTATCTTTAATTCTTATTTGGCGTGCTAAGGGTTAACCCTTTACCACACAATCCTGAGTTTTAACGACCCTGAGGAAACACTAGCCTTTTGAAAACCTTGTTGGAAAAGGAGAAAATGCTGGTAATCAGCATTTTCTCTTTTTCCAACAAGGTTTCCTACACTTTCATGAACAATTACCATCATTTCAGCTACATTTTAATTTGTCGTCTGCAAATGCTTTCATTTTGGGCCAGCCTAAAATTTTGTTGTGTGGTAAAGATGTAGGTAACCTCTTGCCTACCTCCAGCATCACCCTACTCATAACCTTATGCAGACTCCTTTTCTTGTGGTCTTGTAGAAGATCACTTTGAAAACATAGTGGCAGAAGGTGAAACTGGTTTTACTGAACAAATTTTCCTTTTCCCATTATGTTTTCTACCCTGTGTAGCACAAATTCTGTTACAGGCAATTTCTCCTTTACCCACAATGTTTTCAAAAGCCTTCTTATTCAGGGTTGTTAAAACATTTGATTGTTTCATAAGGGGTTTCAGGGTTCAGGTAACAGATTCTCATGCAATAAAGTGAATGACTTTTTGAATCAGAATGCATGATTGATCAGGATGGTCTTTTTGTACTGATGAAAATGCATAATGATGACTTGTTCTGAGAACAGCTTTTGGTTATAGTCAAAAATAAAGCATGTGTTTGTTTGTTACGCGTTAAATGCTGTTTTAACCCTTTACCACACAACCCCGAGTTTTAACAACCCTGAAAGAGAAGACTTTTGAAAACATAATGGGAAAAGGAGAAAATGCTGGTTAATTTGTCGTCTGCAAATGCTTCAGATTGGACAAGCGTAAAATTTTGTCGTATGGCAGAGAGTTAAAATTTATTTTCGTCTTATTACTTTGGGCCAGTTCAGCTGTTCATTCATTCCGGAAATTTCTTTTACTACTACTACTACTTTGCACAACAGTGATGGTCATTGTAACAGGATGCATTTCTCTCTCACCTTTGATCATTGTTTCAATGATGGTTATGGGCAAAAGCAGCCAGTGGCTTTGAAAGAATATAGGTGCTGTGGCTGATGTGATATAACTGAGAAAATGTTAAAAATGGCTCTGAACACCATACAAACTTTGCCTAACACTCTTTCAATGTCTCTGGCCGCTTTCTCATATAAATATTGTTGTAAAATAATGTTGTGAGAGATGGAGAATCCTGAGTCATCAGTCATTGAAAAAAGCTTGGCCAGGTTGGGATTCAAACTCACTTATTTCAAGCCATGCACATCACAGACTAAGCTACAAAATCTAGAGAGAATGATTGTGCAGTCTTAACCTTGGATTTTAAATTTACCCTGTCCAAGAATTTAATTGATGGATTGATTGAATGGTGTTTTAAGCTGCTTTCAGTGTTATTTCAGTGACATCTCACATATTCATTTATGTCCTGGGTTTTAAGCAGTACTAGGGTAGGGCCCTGAAGTGCCTTGCCAAGGGACACTCCCTCGAAAAACCCATTGCTTTCCTCGAGGCTTAAACCTAGGTTACAAGTCTAGCACTGAACTAATTTATTGGCGTTAAGTTTCATATTTAAGAATAATATTGTAACTCTTCACCACACAACTAAATTTTAACTTAGTCCAAATTGAAAGTGGGATCCTGCATGGCTCAGTGGTAAAGTGCGGGACTCGTGACCTGGAGGCCCCGGGTTCAAGCCTTACTGGACCCACTGGGTTTTTCTTGGGAGTGTCCATGGGCAAGACAATTTAGGGCCCTAGCCTACTCCTGGTGAAACCCAGGGCATACATGAATATGAGGGACACTTTTTAAGTTCGTAGAGTAAGCCTATAACTTTTTAACGCGATTATGAAGTTGCACGATTTTTTACACAGAACTTGCGTAATCATTCCTCTCTCGAATGGTGTCACGGTATGCGGCGCACGAGGTCCACGTGCGCACTGCGCTGGGTATTTTCAACATGTGGTTTTATACACTATAGTAAAATATAGCGTTCAATATGGATGGAAAAATCTCTGAACAGAGGGTATATTGTAAGATTCGAGCACAGCTCAGGTTTCCGCCAACAGAAATTCATGCTGATTTGCAAAAAGTTTATGGGAATGGTGCTTTAAAATATGCTACAGTTTGCAAGTGGGTACGTTTTAATGATGGTCGGGAGTCAATTGAAAATGACCCTCGGGTGGGTAGGCCGGTTTCCGTTTTGACTGAAAAGAACTTTGCTACTGTGAAAACGTTAATTGAGGAAGACGCACATTATACCGTGCAAGAGATAGAAGAATTAAGTGGCATTCATTCGTCAAGTGTTTTGAAGATCTTACGTGAACGACTTGGGCTACGTAAGATCTGCGCGCGCTGGGTGCCCCATTTGCTCACTGACGAGCAGAAACAAAGTCGGGTTAGACTTGCATCGCAAGTTATAGAAAAATATGATAAATGTGACCCACGTCGTTTGGAAGAGATAGTTACAGGTGATGAAACCTGGATCTATCATTTTCAACCCGATTCTAAGGCTAAAAATAAGGTTTGGGTTTCATCTGAGGGCGACAGACCTGTCATTGCGCACCGTTGCAAAACATCAAATCGCATGTTGTATGCGATATTCTTTGTTTCGAAAGGTCCAGTCCTTCAAATTCCAGACCCGAAAGGTAGTTCTGTCACTGGAAAGTTTTACAGAGAAAGTGTTCTTACTCAACTTGTTGATTTCTATCAGAAACGCAGACCGCGCACCGGTGTCCGTGGCATCAAATTACTCCATGATAATGCACCAGCCCATAAATCTGCTACGGTACAGGAATATCTGAAAGAATCTGGGCTCGATGTCTTAGATCATCACCCATACAGCCCTGACCTGTCCCCCTGTGACTTTTGGTTGTTCCCAAGACTAAAGGAAATGCTGGCAGGGCACCGTTGTGGTATAGGCAGTGCGGTCTACCAGTGTCTGCAACATATACCTAAAGAGGACTACCGGGCGGCATTCCGGAAATGGGTAGATCGGTGTAAAATGTGTGTGGAGGCAGAGGGGGCATATTTCGAAGGTCTTAGATAAATAAAATTTTGATATTTCAAGCGGTTTTAAAAAGACCGCCCTACTCTACGAACTTAAAAAGTGTCCCTCGTATGTGAGTTGCCGCAGTGATATGACCAAAGTAATGTTGAAAGTGGTGTAAAACACCATTCAATCAATCAATCAAACAAATTGAAAGCACTTGCAGAAAACATATTAATATTACTCAAAACATTAAATTTGCCTTTCAAATGGTAGAAAACATTGTGGGAAAAGCAGAAAATACAGGATAACAGCATTTTCTCCTTCTCCTGCAAGTTTTTCCAAAGCCCACTTTGTCAAGGCAGTTGAAATTAGGAATGTTTTGTAAAGGGTAAACAGCATTTTTTCTTTTGACCACAGTGTTTTCTACACTTTCAGACCCAATCATTAGAGTAACATTTATTTTTTAACCCAATTCTTTCAATCAAGACAAGTGGAAAATAATATATGTCTGACAAAGAGTTAAGCCCCTTTCCATACAAAGTATTTTAAGAAAAACACAACAAAATCATACATTTAGTGACAAAAAAGAATATATTTGAAGGAAAGGAAACTTTTTTTTTTTTTATGTTATTCAAAATATCCATGGAAAAAGAACCATGGCTGGTAACAAGCTAAGACATCTTTTTCCACAATGTTTTCAGAGACTGTGTGCTACTACAAGGGCGCAAAAATGGTATATTGTATGGCATTGGATTCAAATTATTTTCGTTATTTGTTCCTTTTAAGCCAAATCCCCATCCAAGTATCCAAAGCTGCTTATAGAAGACACATTTCCAATAGGGAAGTTGCGAAGAAAATTGGAAATTGATTCTCTAAGCCCCCTGTATCAATTAATTTCATTTTTCGTGATTCTGCACAAGTTGTATATCTGTCGGCTTTATGTCGGCACGGATTATGTTTTCTCTTGATTGAGTGGAGAGAATCTGTCTTGAAGTCTTATACAGCAGTGAAAAATCACTCTTCGGTGCTGAATTCCGATTGGAGCTGTTTTATCCTTAGAGGGCCAGGCACTAGATAACACTTTACTACACAATCCTGAATTTTAATGAACCTGAAGGAGAGGGCTTTTAAAATATTGTGGGAAAAGGAGAAAATGCTGGTAACCAGCATTTTCACCTTTTCCCACAATATTTTCTACCCTATCAAAGACAGAAGTCATCATATAAACTACACTTGATTTGTCATCTGCATATGCTTTCGAGGTCCTGCATGGCTCAGTGGTGAAATTTTGGGACTTGCAACCACAAAGCCCCAGGGTTCGAGCCTCAGTCTATCCACTGGACTTTTCGTAGGAGTGTCCTTTGGCAAGACACTTCAGAGTCCTAGCCTTATACTGGTGAAACCCAGGACACATATGAATATGTGTTGTGTGGCAGTGATAGGACTGAAATAATGATGAAAGTGGCATAAACCACTTGTAAATCAATCAATGTCAAAAAAAAATTCTGTTGCTAAGAAAAGGTAAATTTAGTAAAAAAATCTGTTTAACACTTTATCACACAATTTCATGTTTTAATGACCCTGAGGAAACAGGCTTTCGAAAACATTGTGGGAAAGGGAAAAAATGCTGGTAACCAGCAATTTCTCCTTTTTCCACAATATTTTGGCCTGCTTCAAATGCCAAATCTATCATATTTAGTATGTTGTCTGCAAATGCTTTCAAATTTGACTGGTGTAAGATTTTTTTGTCATCTGGTGAAGAGTTAATTAATATCTTAACTACTATCTATCAGACCCCAGAGTTCAATTTTTAGTCACTCTGGAGTTCAGTTTCTTGTTCATGGTAGATTTATGGAAATAAAAACTTATACATTAAAGAATACTCATTGACAACTTTGCATTCTCATCATATAGATCACATAGCCTTGCCAAGGTATCAGTGACCTGGTGGTTGCAAGTTTGATACCTGGTTGAGGCAAATTTTCTTAATGGCAAATTTTTGTCTCTCACCTCTGATGCATTTGAGAAAGTAGTCAGTTCCTTGGAAATAAAGTTGTGTGAGTATTGGTGTGAGAAAGCAAGGAAACACCGGAGTAGGTGCACTGACTGCTGTAATATAATCTAAGCGATTTAAACGGCATTAAATTCCAATACAGGCAAGCATTCACATACAGCTTTCTAATGATTCTAATTCTGAAATTTTGTTTGAACTTGTCACATTTTGACCTTATACCAAACAATCCACTCAGGAGGAAGGCATTTGAAAACATTATGAAATAAGGAGAAACTGCTGGTTACCAGCATTAGAAAATGCTTGTGACCAGCATTTTCTCCTTTTCCCACAATGTTTTCTACCTTTCAAAATTTAGGGTTGGTATTCAACCATTCTTAAGAATATTCTTAGTCTTATTCTTAAAGATTTTTTAAATTTGAAAGTAACACGACTTCTGATTGGCTAAACCATTTTAGCCAATCAGAACTTGTGTTACTTTCAAATTTAGAAAATCCTCGAGAATAAGACTGAGAACATTCTTAAGAATGTTGGTGAATATGGACCCAGATCTCAAGTTTTATATGACATTCATTTGTCATCTGCAAATGCTTTCAATTTGGACAAGTCTAAATTTTTGTCGTTTGGTAAAGAATTGTTACATTTTTTTGCAAAGAAGTAACTTTATTTACAGGACATCTTCAAAATCAACATATTTGACAAATATTTCAAAATGAAATACCTATATCTTATTTTATTTTGTCGTCTGCAAATGCTTTCAATTTGGACAAATCTAAAATTTTTGTCATTTAGTAAAGAGTTAAGTTATATTTCTTTTGCAAAGAAGGAACTGTCTTTGCAGGACATCTTCAAAATCAACAAATTTGACAAATATATAGATATAAAATGTTTTTATAGAAAATCAACTAATTTGACAAATATCTCAAAATAAAATATTTTCATAGACCTTGAATAATCATAAACTTGCACACAATTTTAAGCCCATCTGAACAAATAAAAGTTAATCACTTTGAATACACAAGTGCAAGTTAACAAACGACCAAAAGTGATTATTAAAACATATTCTTTGTTTGAGGTGGCTCATTCTACGGCTTATTTACAGAACCGAATACAATAGTTTTCTTCGCAGGCATTGTCTGTGTTTTTCTGGTATTGACATTTGGGAAACATAAACACGGGGGCTTAGAGGATTACATAGCTAAGCCGATTTCATTGCTGCTTTCCCGAGAACTAACTCTTTACCAAATGGCAAAATTTTAGAATGGTCTGAATTTGAAAGCATTTGCAGACGACATATTAAATTTAGCTGAAATGATGGTAATTGTCTGGGAAAATGTAGAAAACTTTGTGGGAAAAGGAGAAAATGCAGGTTACCAGCATTTTCTCCTTTTCCCACAAAGTTTTCAAAAGGCTATTTCCTCTAGGTCATTAAAACTGGTGATTGTGTGGTAAAGAGTTAACCCATTTCCTCATGGATTCGTAGGTTGTTTTTTTTTAACTCTATGATGTAAAAAAGAAAGAACAAAAAAAAAACTTTCTAGTCAAACTTAGGTGTTGGACATTATTTATAAAAATATTGTGGCCAATAGGAAAAATGTTTACTTTTGCTCATAATTAGCAATTTTCCCATTTGTCACAATGTTTTAGAGAAAGTCATATTCTTGCAATTTCTCAGAACTAGTTTCTAAGTGAGAGAGGGATTAAACTGCCATCTTTGCTTTCTGTGTAATTGTTTCCTGCCTAAGTTTTGTCACATGGAAAGCCAGTCGTAGGGAAATTTTTATGAATTACTTTTGTCTACAACTGTTTGTTTTTATCTGATGGCTTTTCTTAACTCTTTACCAAACGACAAAATTTTAGACTGGTCCAAATTGAAAGCATTTGCAGATGACAAAATAAATGTGATTGAAAAATTGAAATTTGTTTTGGGAAGGGTAGAAAACATTGTGGGAAAAGGAGAAAATGCTGGTTTCCAGCATTTTCTCCTTTTCCCACAATGCTTTCAAAAAGTTTCCTTCACAGGGTCGTTAAAGATCGGGATTGTGCGGTAAAGGGTTAAACCCTTTACTAAACAATACTATGTTTTATTGACCGTGAGAAGGACAATGTTTGAAAACTCTGTGGGGAAAGGAGAAAGTGCTGGTAACCAGCATTTTCTCCCATTCCAACAATGTTTTCTATCGTTTCTATGACAGAATTTCACCAGTTGAGCCACATTGAATCTGCCATCTGCAAATGTGTTCAGTTTGGCAATTTTGAAAGTCTGAGAAGTTTTTCATAATGCTTAAGAGTTAAACGGACAAAAAAGAAAATCTCATAATCTACACTGATTGGTATTCTAAAAGAATAGTTAATCAGAAGCAGTTTGCTCACGGATGTAAATAGTTCTCTAGTTTTTACCAACAAAAAATCCAAACAATTGATATTAGAATAATTACATTTTTTCACATCATTTTTAATTTCTTTGTTATTTTTTCATTGAACAGAGTGGCAGAAAACCGAGGCCCAAAAGCTGCGAGAAAAGCTCCTATTAGAAGAACTAGTTGCCATTGTCAACAAGAGAGATGAGCTAGTACAACATCTTGACTCGCAAGAGAGAGCGTAAGTACTTGCATGTACTGAACCAAAAATTAAACTTTCGCTAAGTTTGTATGTAGATACCTTTTTTTAATGTTTCAATAGATTTAGCTGAAAAATTTAATATTTTTGTTTTTTTGTTAAGGAATGTCTTGTGAATGTTTTGATATCAACATATTGGACAGAAAGTATTTATTTGATTGTTTGATTTGAAATTAACCCTTTACCAAACAATCCTGATTTTTGATGACACTCAGGAAAGAGCCTTTTAAAAACATTGTTGGAAAAGGAGAAAATGCTGGTAAACAGCATTTTCTCCTTTTCCCACAGTGTTTTCTACCATTCCAAAAACAAATTTCAATTTTTGAGTCCCATTTATTTTGTCGTCTACAAATGCTTTGAGTTTGGACTGGTGTAAAATTTTGTTTGTGGGTAAAGAATTGACCGATTTTGTATACTAGGGTGGTTTTAGAAATTAACACATATGTATATGTGTGTACAATTCAGAGGTAAACTTAAAAATTTTACTTGTACATGTACTTTACAAGCGTTTCCCTTTTGGTTCAGTGTATGATATGCATTTTTTTACATAATTTTTTGCCAAGTTTTCAATTTACAACAAATTTCAACAGCATAATAGATAAAAGGGA
This sequence comes from Tridacna gigas, assembly GCA_945859785.2. Lineage (NCBI taxonomy): Eukaryota > Metazoa > Mollusca > Bivalvia > Cardiida > Cardiidae > Tridacna > Tridacna gigas. Next base: position 14,378,346 of record OX244029.2, on the reverse strand, counting down.
AATTGTCAGTATATTTAAGACTTTAACCCTTTCCCAAACAAGCCCTGGTTTTCACGCGTCTGCAGTACAAGTCTTGTGAAAACACTGTGGGAAAAGGAGAAATTGCTCATAACGAGCAATTTCTCCTTTTCCCACAGTGTTTTCTACCCTTTTTGAGACCTTTCTGCCATTTTCATCAAATTTAAAATTGTTGTCTGCAAACTCTTTCAATTTGGACCTGTCCAAAATTTGTCGTTTGGGAAAGGGTTAGGTGTTAAAACAAAATTTTAGTGTATTCTAAATTCAAAGCACTAGCAGACAACCAGTTAAATTTGGGTCAAATAATAATACTTATCTTTAAAAAAGCATTTTCACCTTTTCCTGCAATGTTTTCTTCAGGGTTGTTGAAACTTGGAATTGTATGGGAAAAGGTTAAACAATTATGAAAATTGACTGAAAGAGATAAATACCAGCTATAAAGAACCATTTTAAAAATTTGTAAGAAGATTTTTAGATGAAAACAAAACATGTAATTTTAATTAAATGCTTCATTAAATGGTATTACAAATGTAGTAACAAGCAAAAATAGGAGTGTATTAATTTAAAATTTCAAACTAATTGGGAGTATTTACGACTCCAAAAACTGACAGAGGGATTAAAGGGGATTAACTCTGGTCTGTCGACGGGGTTGTTTGTTAGTGAGACCACACATGATTTGAAAAAGTTTGACTTTTCAGTGGTCTTTGTTCGTTCTCCACATGAGTTTGACTCCATTTGGAAACTTGTACCCTTTGGTTGCTCAATATATGAAGTGGATATTTTCAAAAAAGTATTACCGTATATATCAATATTATCATGAGTTGAAAGCTCTTTTTGGTCAGAATGTTTTAAAAATTAATACTTAACTATGTGGATCTTTGATCATACTCTATGTTCTCTGTAGATCTACATTGTGTGCTAAAAGTTTGGTTAATTGCTCTTTGCATTTCAAAAGGTGAAAAGTCAACCAAAGAAAGCCACAAGGCCACTGGTCTGACAGCTCTATGATATGTTTAACCATTTACCGCACAATCCTGACTTTTAACGACCCTAAAAAAGAAGCTTTTGAAAACATTGTGGGAAAAGGAGAAAATGCTGGTAACCAGCATTTTCTCCTTTTCCCACACTGTTTTCTACCCTATCAAAGACAGAAATCATCATTTGAGCCACATTTAGTTTGTCGTCTCCAAATGCTTTGAATTTGGTCAAGTCCAAAACTTTGTCGTGTGGTAAAGGCTTAAGACTTCACCAAACAATCCTGATTTTTAATGTCCAGGTTTATGGCTTTTGAAAATGTTGTTGGAAAAGGAGAAAATGCTGGTAACTGAAAAAATGTCTTTATTTGCTACATTTCATTTACCATGCGCAAATGCTTTCAATTTGGACAAGTCAAAAATTTTGCCATCGGTAAAGAGGCGTTACAAGACTACACCTAGATTTTAAGGTTTTTTTTTTTTTATGCCTTCTTTCAATGTGTAATGTGTGATGGATTCTTCTAGGGATATGAAGGTCTGATTTGGTCATCTGACTTTAATTTCTGTCTTCTAGGGTAATGAGATAGAGACAAAATGGATGCATCCTAAATTTTGTGGGTTGGTTGGTTGATTTTCGTTTATTTATCATCAGCATCAGTTGCCCATATGGGCTATGGCCTCAGAAGACTGTTAGTATTTTTATGGGGGATAGCGCAGGATATAGGACGACACCCAACCTAAGTTATACCTGGTTCTTTGACATGCTCATATATAGCATCATCACACGTGACCTAGGTTTAACTCTTTACCACACAATCCTGACTTTTAACGACACTGAGAACGAAGCCTTTTGAAAACATTGTGGGAAAAGGAGAAAATGCTGGTAACCAGTATTTTGTCCTTTTCCCACAATGTTTTCTACCCTTCCCAAAACAAGTTTCAACTTTTCATTCACATTTGTTTTGTCATCTGCAAATGCTTTCAGTTTGGACTAGTCTAAAATTTTGTTGTTTGGTAAGCAATAACATCTCATTTGTAATTTTTAGATGGCCAGCTGTGGAGATCCAACCCCCACCCTTAAGTGGCTCAAGATTTGGCTTGCACAAGCCTCATGCTCTACATCCTGAGCTGTTGGGTCTGGCCTTAAATTTTTTTGTCTGGCAAAAACCCTTTGCCTTACAATCTCAGGTTTTGACCAAGCCTTTTGCAAAGATTATGTGGGAAAAGGAGAAAATGCTGATATCCAGCATTTTCTCCTTTTTCAATGATCTTTTCTGCCTTTTTGCAGACAAATCCCATCATTCGAGCCACATTTGATTTTGTCGTCTGCAAATGCTTTCAATTTCAAGCAGTCCAAGAATTTGTTGTTTGGCAAAGAGTTAAAGATTTACATAGTCTAAGGGTAAAAGAATGCATACAAAGCAGAACTTGGTTGTTCATGAATCATGAAAAATGTGATTTCTTGGTCATGACCATTGTTTAGGTTGTTAGGTTTCTCAGCAATCAATCAATTATAAAAATCAGCTTCTAATTAGACTGTTTCAGATCATATGGCTTCACAAATATCAATCAGAGAAATGAGCAATTTCGCCTCTATTGTATGTGAACTTTTTCTTGTGCGCTTCCATGTATAGTGCTGTTTGTGAAATACAGAACATCGGCAAATGTTGGTCTTGGCTGAAAGGTGGAAGGATATTTTTTTGCCGTTGTCTATCTGTCTATCTTTTCATCTTTCTGTCATTTTGTGGAAAAGTATTCCCTAGATCAGTCTTGCTCTTTAACAAACTATTCCATGTTTTAACCAATAAAAGGAAGAAGGCTTTTGAAAACATTATGGGAAAAGGAGAAAATGCAAAATGAAAAAAAGAGATCTCAGAAAGGTATTAAAGGTACTGGTAACCAGCATTTTCTCCTTTTTGCGCAATGTTTTCTTCCCTTCCAAACACAAATTTCAATTTTTGAATCACATTTATTTTGTCATCTGCTATTGCTTTCCATTTGGACTGGTCTAAAATATTGTTGTTTGGTAAAGAGTAACCTGAAGAGATTAGAATGTACTAATACACTTTCAGTCTAGAAGTAAGAATGTAACCCACATAGTTACAGTACTTCTATTTGCAGTTTCATCATTATCCTTGTGTGGAATGTGTTTGCAGAGAGTGTGGATCCAAGATCAGACTGCACATATTTGCAGTCTGATCTTCATGTACAATGGCCACAAAGGCAACCATAATACTTCTTATCGCCAGTCTGATATACGTGTAGTTATCTCTCTTTAACGCTTTACCACACAATCCCGAATTTTAAAGACCCTGAAAGAGAAGGCATTTGAAAACATTGTGGGAAAAGGAAAAAATGCTGGTAACCAGCATTTCCTCCTTTACCCACAATGTTTTCTACCCTATCAAAGACAGAAATCATCACTTGAACTACATTTAATTTGTCGTCTGCACATGCTTTCAATTTGGTCCCATCCAGGATTTTGTCGTTCGGTACAGAGTTAAGAACTCTGCATATTTTGGTAGAAAATGAACAAGTCTCCCGAGACAGTGATATAATGAGGTCAGATATGGTGCCAGTATGGTAGACAAAACATTAACTAACCAATAACAAGATCAACAAATTAAAAACAAAAATCTGAACATACTTATTAGACACTTTATTGTAATGCAAAATGCAATGGTTAGTACAGATGGTTGCATTGGATTATATTTCGTACATTTTACCATTGAATTCGGCCAATGCGTCGACCCCGCTAATAGGCCTAAATGCACCTTTAACCCTTTACCACACAATCCCAAGTTTTAACAACCCTGAAGGAGAGGGCTTTTGAAAACATTGTGGGAAAAGGAAAAAATGCTGGTAACCAGCATTTTTTTCCCCTTTCCCACAATGTTTTCTACACTATTTAAAACAAATATCATCATTTGAACTACATTCAATTTGTTGTCTGCAAATGCTTTCAATTTGGTCGAGTTCAAAATTTTGTCGTTTGGTACTAATGGAAATAAGAGATATTGTGAAACTTGCTAAAAAAGAATTAATATGGCAGTCTGCAATCTGTATAAAGTTTCAAGTTACATTAAAGATTTGTGTGATTCTTGCCTGTGTAAAGTATATTTTCTTCTCTAAGTTAATTCTTTTTTGATATCAGACGATTTATTACCATCTGGGGTTAGAAATTTCCAAATGTCATGATGATTGAGAAATTTAATTGCTTATTATAATTTCTGCATTTGTTATAATGGTTTCTTAACCCTTCACAGCTTTAACCACCCCAACCAAAATGTACTTTTGAAAACATCATGGAAAAAGGAGAAAATGCTGGTAACCAGCATTTTCTCCTTTTCCCACAATGTTTTTATGCTTCCAAAAAAAAATTTCAATTTTTGAGTCATGTTTATATTGTCATCTGCAAATGCTTTGAATTTGGACAAATCAATAATTTTGTCATCTGGTAAAGGGTCAGTCCATGTAGTGCTGAATCCAGATTTAATTAGTGCTTATGGGTGTGGTGTAGATCAAGATCAGACTGCACAGAACATGCAGTTTGATAATATTGCATATTGCTATTTCAAAGTTTTTTTGTGGGGAAAAATAGCTGCATATTGGACAGTGTAGATCTAAGATCAGACTGCTCATTCTGTGCAGTCTGATCTTGATTTATGCTCTGCAAAAGGTCTTTGAATCACACTTAGCAGCCTAAGGGTTAAGATGTGGTATACACCTTCTTCAGGTTAACTCTATGAATACCCTGCAACTAGAGTTGCTTTTTGTAGACAGTGTAGATCAAGATCAGACTGTTTACTTTGCTGCAGGTGATGGAAAAAGACACTTTCAATTGTCGAAATGGTTTGGACTAAATTCATTTGGGGAAAAAAGCCTGGGGCTTTTATAGAGTGTTGTGCTGATTATGAAAACTTCAGGAGCCCATGAATAGGTGCACTGACCACCATAATGTAACTGAATTAATGTTTAACACAGCATCAAAAACACTGGACAAACAAATAATTAGAATGTCAGTCCTAATTGCACAGCCTTTCATTGTTGACAATGGCTGCCATATGTTTCTATGATACCATATTAATTCTGACCATCTTATGGAAATGTTAAATCAATCAAAGATGATCAAATCTAAATATGGCTGTCATCAGATTGGCCCTTTTTCTGTCATGGCCATTTGTCTGTGTGGGATTTTCTGTATTTGTTGGCCCTACATGTGTTTAGGGGTCTTAGAAATGTGACCAATGGGTCGACTATACTGTTCATAAACTTACAAATATTACGTAACAGGATGAAATGTCATTTTAGAAATTGAAGGGTTATTGTGGCCCTCTCATGTCTGAATTACGGTAGTCTTTAAATCGAGAAAAAATATGAATTACCTGTTCTTCGAATGAACTGGTAAAACAAGGAGAAATTGCTAATTACCAGCAATTTTGACATTTGCCACATTGCTTTCAAGAGTCATGTTTTGCAAGGTGAACAATAGTTAGCAGGATGTAATGAATTACCTGTCTTCCAGAATTTTAAACTTTTTCCAAATTAACTCTAACCACACAAAACTCGAGTTTCAGTGACCCTGAAAGAGTAGCTTTTAAAGACATAGAAGGAAATGGAGAAAATGCTGGTAACCAGCATTTTCTCCTTTTCCACAATATTTCTACTCTATCATAGACATAAATCATCATTTGAGCTACATTTAATTTGTCGTCTGCAACTGCTTTCAATTTTGTCCAGTTCAGGATTTTGTCATTAGGTAGAGTTAAAAGCATGTGCAGACAAGCAATTAAATGTCACTGAAATGTTTTTGTCTTTGAGAGTAAAAAAAAAACATTGTAAGAAAAGGAGAAAATGCTGGTTACCAGCATTTTCTCCTTTTCCCATAATGTTTTCAAAAAGCTTCACCCACCAGGGTGGTTAGAACATGGGATTGTTTGGTACAGAGTTGATCGAATTCGGAGATTTTTTTTTTCCTCTGAGGCAGAAAACAAATTTGAAAGAGGAATGACATGGAACGATTTTGTAAGGAACTGTTGCGGAAGTCATAGGATTTTACAGTTCTGTAACTAACAAAGGAGAAAAACATATTGAAAGTCAGGTTACTATTTTATTATGCTGTGTAATGACTTGATAAAGATTCCTAATTAAGAAATGGAGGAATATTAATTGGGTGGCTTGGAGACCGATGGAGACATTAGAATGACAATGTTATAAAACATTTCCATCAACGTTTGGTTCATTGCTTTTGAAAAGAGAAGTTTTCCCTCTCCTGAAAGGCTGGGAGTCATACGTAAAAGGGTCTTTTTTCAAAAAAAAAAAATTTGTCTGAAATTAGCGTCTCCTTTTGACACAATTTTTTTCAAATATGGTTGTCTGCATGTCAAAAAAAACCATCATATTTAGATAGTGAATTAATTTATCCCTTTGTTACTATGTTTACTACTTTCAATTGGGTATAGAACTTTAACTATTTTGCTGTCACTTTAAATCATTTTATAAAGAACGTTTTCAAGTTTTTCGACTGCAAATCTCCCGTTTTAATGACAACTTGGCCATATCGTATTAGGTATAACCATCAAAGTATTTTTGACACAGTTGTGCCCCTTTTTCAACTTGAGTTTTCTCTGGAAATCAAGGAACTGCAGCCAAGCATTGGCACCCACATGCGGTGCTCTTGTTCTATATTTATTATGACAATGGACGTAATATTTTAGAGTTTTTATTTAAACATTATTATTTTTATTTTTCAAATCAGTCTCTTCTAATGTAAGAAAAGGTAATTTTTCATTTGCTTTACTTTCAGTTACATTCATTTTCATCTGATCAAAAATGAACCCATTTTTTCATGCCAGTTGGATCTAAATATCAAACTGAATGCAATCCTGAAAGGTGGGGAGGGCCAACAATAGAGAGTAAATGAAATGGTTAATTGAGAAATTACATTTAGTAACAGAATCGTCTATCACAAGTAATTCTTGTAAAGTAACAACCTGGGATTAAAATTCCATGTACCTCACATTTGTTTAGAACTGTATGATTATTTTTGTTGAAGAATATTTATGGGAAGAAAATGTCTGGGAAAAGTAAAAAATTTTCATTTTTGTCAAGTAAGCTTAACCCGTTACAAAATGACAAAATTTTAGACCAGTCCATTTATTGAAAGCATTTGCAGACGACAATTTCAGTGTGGCTAAAACGATGAGGTTTTTCTCTGATAGGGTAGAAAACATTGTTGGAAAAGGAGAAAATGCTGGTTACCAGCATTTTCTCCTTTTCCCACAATGTTTTCTAAAGGCTTCTTCCTCAGAGTCGTTAAAAGTCGGCATTGTGTGTTAAAGAGTTAAGGTGAGCATGACATAGTGGCCACAATTTTAGCTCCATGTATGTGTCCTAGTGTGTGCATGCATGTGTTTGCATGTCAATCCAGATTTGTATGAGCAATAACTTCTTCATTCATGGGAGGATTTCAAAAAATTGTGGCACAAGCACTTGCCTTGACAAGTAGAAGTGCCGTAAGAAGTTTTTGATCAGGTATGTCTGATGTCAAGTTCAAACTTGAAGGTCAAATGACAGACTTGTCAAAAATAGAGCTTGTTCAAGCACTTATGGATGGATTTCAAAATAATGTGGTACAGCTGTTTTTCTTGGTTTCCTTGGAGTGTCGTTGGGCAAGACACTTCAGAGCCCTAGCCTAGCACTGGTAAAACTTAGGATATTCCTGAACATGTGAGCTTTCAATATTATATTACTGAAATAATGTTGAAAGCAGCATTAAAAGCCATTTATTCACTTTATTTTTAGCTCACCTGAGCACAAAGTGCTCATGGTGAGCTATTGTGATCGTGCTGTGTCCGTTGTGCGTCGTCCGTCGTCAACTTGGTCAGAATGTTTGTCTTGATAAAATCTCGGACGAGTTCGAAATTGGGTCATGTTGGGTCAAAAACTAGGTCACTAGGTCAAATCTTAGAAAAGCCTTGTGTACGCTCTAGAGGCCACATTTTCAGTCCGATCTTCATGAAACTTTGTCAGAATGTTTGTCTTGATAAAATCTCGCACGAGTTCAAAATTGGGTCACGTGGGGTCAAAAACTAGGTCACTAGGTCAAATCTTAGAAAAACCTTGTGTAGGCTCTAGAGGCCACATTTTCAGTCCGATCTTCATGAAACTTGGTCAGAATGTTTGTCTTGATAAAATCTCGGACAAGCACAAAGTTGGGTCATGTGGGGTCAAAAACTAGGTCACTAGGTCAAATCTTAGGAAAACCGTGTGTACGCTCTAGAGGCCACATTTTCAGTCAGATAATTGTGAAATTCGGTCAAAATGTTTGTCTTGATAAAATCTCGGACAAGTTCAAAATTGGGTCATGTGGGGTCGAAAATTAGGTCACTAGGTCAAATCTTCGAAAAACCTTGTGTGCACTCTAGACGCCACATTTTCAGTCACATACTTGTGAAAGTTAGTCAGAATATTTGTTTTGATAAAATCTAGGATTAGTTTGAAATTGGATCATGTGGGGTCAAAAACTAGGTCACTAGGTCAAATCTTAGAAAAACCTTGTGTGTGCTCTAGAGGCCACATTTTCAGTCAGATATTTGTGAAACTTGGTCAGAATGTTTGTCTTGATAAACTCTCGCACAAGTTAAAAAATGGGTCATGTGGGGTCAAAAACTAGGTCACTAGGTCAAATCTTAGCAAAACCTTGTGTGAGCTCCAGAGGCCACATTTTCAGTCAGATACTTGTGAAACTTGGTCAGAATGTTTGTCTTGATAAAATTCGGACAAGTTTGAAATTGGATCATGTGGGGTCAAGAACTAGGTCACTAGGTCCAATTGAAGAAATGCCTTGTGGGTACTCTAGAGGCCATATTTTTCGCTCAGTTGACTTGAAAATTGGTCAGAATGTTTTTCTTAATTAAATCTCGGAAAACTTGAAATTAGGTCACCCAGAGTCATATAGTAGGTCACTAGGTCAAATTAAAGAAATACCTTGTGGACACTCTAGAGGCCACATTTTTCGCTCAATTGACCTGAAAATTGGTCAAAACATTTGTCCTAATTAAATCTTAGATGAGTTTGAAATTTGGTCACCTGGGGTCATTTTGCCTATTGGCTGAGGTGAGGGATCCAGGGCCATCATGGCCCTCTTGTTAAATCTACCTAGAACTTTAACAAATTACAATGAAATATTACATGGAGGGAGAGAAAGCAGTTGCTCGTTACCAGCAGTTTCTCCTTTTCCCACAGTGATTTCTACAATTTTTCGACATTTTTAGTTGTGCTTTTGTTTATTTTGGGCTGATAGAAAGTTTTATATCCCAATCTATCGTGGAAGAGTTATATAAACCCTTTACCACACAATCCAAACTTTTAATGATTCTGAAGAAGAAGACGTTTGAAAATATTGTGAGAAAAGGAGAAATTGCTGGTAACCAACATTTTCTCCTTTTCCCACAATATTTTCTAGCCTTCCAAATATAAATTTCAATTTTTGAGTCATATTTATTTAGTCATTTGCAGATGCTTTCAGTTTGGACCAGTCTAAAATATTGTCATTAGGTAAAGAGATTGTATCTGGAAATTTAGGAAACATTGTGGGAAAAGGAGAATATGTTGGTAACCAGTATTTTCTCTTTTTCCCACATTGTTTTCTAACCTTCCAAATATAAATTTCAATTTTTGAGTCGTATTTATTTTGTCATCTGCAAAATGCTTTTAATTTGGACCAGTCTAAAATTTTGTCGTTTGGTAAAGAGTTAAAGTAATAGTTTTCCAGTGACATAACTCCTGAATTTCTTGATTCCTTTGTCAGTAGGTAATTACTTAAAAGGTCTTGTAAATCAAACCTGAAATCAGTTCAATTGAACCTGAAATTGTTCCAGATTGCATTCGTTTATTTCAATTAACTTTCACAAGTTTTATAATGGAGACAGAAATTATTACCAAAGCTTGGTCCTCAGTGTTCCAGATATTCAACTCTTTACCACTCAACAAAATTTTAGACTTGTCGAATTTCATACCAGTTGCTGACAACAAATTATAGGGTTCATCAAATGATGGAACTTTCCTTTGATTGGGAAGAAAGTATTGTGGGAAAAGGAGAAAATGCTTGTTAGCAGTATTTTCTCCTTTTCCCACAATGTTTTCAAAAGCCTTCTTCCTCGGGTCATTAAAATTCGGAATTGTGTGGTAAAGGGTTAACTGTACCATAGAGTCTAACTTGTTAACAATTCTTAGGAAGAAAACTTTTGAAACATTATGGAAACAAGAAAAATCTGATAACATCATTTTCTCCATGCAATAAGCAGTTGCTTCTTTTTGGACAAAGTTCTATTTGTATGGTATGTAGTTCATGAAGTAGAGTTTAACCCCTCTCTACCAAACAATCTAATATTTTCTTGACCCAATGGAAAATGACCTGAAAAATCACTGTGGAAAAAGGAGAAGATAATGATAAGCAGCATTTTCTTCTTTTCCAACAGTGTTATGACAGAATTTTTGACTCTACCAAATTGAAAGCATGTGCAAAGGACAAAATAAATGATGGTTTCTGTCTTTGGTAGGGTAGAAAACATTATGGGAAAAGGAGAAAATTTTCTCCTTTTCCCACTATGTATTCAAAAGTTTTCTTTCTCCAGGATTGTTAAAATTTGGGATTGTGTGGTAAAGGGTAAATAGATCAGAATTTAATTAGGGCGCAGCCCAGATGCTCCTTCATTTACCCTTTAACAGGTAGTTAGGACAGTTTGCACACTGCCGTTGTCAAATACCCAGAAATTATCTCGGTGTGCCCGGCCATTTTGGACATTCGATACTTGAAGGATTTATGAGCTTCTGCGGCACAATTAGTGCATAATGCATCATGTGTCGGATGCACGAGAGCTGTGACAGTGACTTAGCCATTCGTTTTGGGACATAAAATCGGGAAAATGTGCATGGCTGCCTGTAGTGATATGTCTTTGGGCTCTCACCCTTTTCCTGATAGACATAAAGCTTGATATATTTGGTCATTTGTAAAACATTGTGGCAAATTGAGACATTGGTGTACAGTGAATAAATAAATTTTACCTGTAATGACATTGTTATGACAATGTTTTGTTGTGTTCATGTATGCCAGTATTTATCTCAGTTTATTGCTCTGTGTTGCATGATATTTTCCTTAACTGCTTCAGACTTCAAATAATCCAAATTTTAAGTAATGGGAAGGGAATTAACTTCTTGGATTTGAAGGTCTTTCTGCAGAGAATAAAGATCAGCTAGCTGTCAGGTCTTGGATCTACTTTGTGTGCTATTTAAAGTTATTGCAACCTAAATAGCCGAGAAAGTACACTATTTGTCATTCATTTGCTCTGTAATCAAAGGGTTAGCCCTTAACATTAGTTATATTTATTTTACATTGATTGAGAAACAAGTTCTTACATCTTATACTAATCTCTCTCTATTCTGCTTCCTTGGAACTACACCTGGTCCAGTGCTTGCACCAAATATGTGGGCTAATGAACAATTCCAAGGTTGATACCCACTCCTGGGTTTAGAACATTAAGGTTCTGTATCAGTGTGACCTTGAAGAAAAATGCCCTATTGTTTAAATGGTTGAAAAAGAAGAAACTGGCTTGTCACTAGTATTTTCTCCTTTTTTCACATGTTTACACCCTTCAAAGACAAATTTAATCTATTTTGCCACATTTAAAATGGAATCGGCAATTGTTTTCAGTGTGGAAAAGCCTAAAACTTTGTCATGCCGTACAGAGTGAAATATCTTATTTCAATTGGGAGTTGGTCCCCTTAATTATACAAAATGGATTATTAGTGGGAGGGATGACAGAGGGCATGAAATGTTAGTTTATGACTTTCCGACCATGGGTGATGTCACATGAGGTGATTTTTATGGCTTGCACAGTGTCGTGCACAATTGTTGTTTTCCGTGAAGGAAGCATGCTTCCTGTCAACAATTAAACGCAATTCATTTTGTTGCATAAACTTCCCCTCGTTGACACCAGTGTCGTTCAATGGGAGAAATATTAATATCTTTTTGAGTTTAGAGATTTTATATGAGTCTATTGAGGACAGATTTTGATGCTTTTGCAGAAAGTCTGACCTTGATGTGAAATGTCCAAAAAAATGGAAAATACAAAGATATTACTTTATTTCATTATTTACCAAACAAGCCAGAGTTTTAAAGACTCCAAAGAAGAAAGCTTTGGAAAACAAAAGGAGAAAATGCTGGCTCTACTTTGGAAAACAAAGTTTTCCACTGTAGAATCAGCATTTTCTCCTTTTCCCACAGCGTTTTCCACCCTTTCAAAGACTTACTGTTATCATTTGAACTACACTAATTCATCTTCTGCAGATTCTATCAATTTGAGTGAGTCCTCAATTTTGTTATTTGGTAATATTGATATATATTAATTCTCAGGTTCAAAATTTTGTGATACACATGCCATGCGCTGTGAAAAGGATGCTTAACTCTTTACCAAACGACAAAATTTTAGACTGGTCCGAATTGAAAGCATTTGCAGACGACAAATTAAACGTGGCTTAAATGATAAGATTTGTGTCTGAAAGGTCAGAAAACATTGTGGGAAAAGGAGAAAATGCTGGTTACCAGCATTTTCTCCTTTTTCCACAATGTTTTCAAAAGGCCTCTTTCTCAGGGTCGTTAAAAGTCGGGATTGTGTGGTAAAGGGTTAATGCATCTGCATCTGCAGTCCATGGAGGCTGACCTGGGCCAAAACTTTCTGCTATTGGTCTATTATCTGCAGCTCAGAGGACCAGTATGCCTCATAATTCAGTCTGCTGTTAGACAAAATAGATTTTGTGGATGCATAGTTATGTGATGTCGAGCTTGCTGTAATAAATCACAGAGATGCATTAAGCCCCCTATTGCCAGAGCATGGCCCATTACATTTTCTTGCAAATAATGTTCACAGATTTTTAACCCTTAAAGTGCTGGAACCAACTTAACTTGTTTTTGCTGACAGTGTAGATCAAGATCAGACTGCACGGAACGTGCAGTCTGATCTTTGATCTACACTGTCAGCTACTTCATTACATTTTCTGGCTAAAACTACCATGAAATGGCAATATTTTGGATGTTTTTCTTCAATGAAAAGGTCCATTTCGTAAATTCAGCACTGTTAGGGTTAAGGGGCAAAATATTTTACGTTGAGTCCTCATGGAAGAATTATGTATTTTTTTTGCATAGAAGAAAGAGGCTTTTGAAAACTCTGAAAAAGGAAATAATGCTGGTGACCTGCATGTTCACCTTTTCAAACAATATTTTCTTTCTTTTTATACGTGAATTGTATCTGATTCAAGCCACATAAATTTGTCTTGGACTAGTCAAAATTTTGTTTTTTTGTTATCTGGTAAAAAAGTGATTTATTGAGATGGAAACAGTTGTGAGAAAAGAAGTAATTGCTTGTGACAAGAACTTGCTGCTTTTCCAACAAGGTGTTCAAAAGCTGTGCAGGAGCATAAAAAGATTTATTTGCAAGGTAAAAGATTGATTTGAGCCATGCTCTGTGAAAAGGGGTTTTAATGCATCTGTGCAAAAGTGTTGACCCATGTCAGCCTGCGCAGACAGTGCAGGCTGACATGGATCAATAGTTTTGCTATTTCGTAAATTTTCTGAATGTCCAAGAACATTCGACCTCAGGACTCAGCCAGGTGTAAAGGAATTGGCTTTTATTGATCCACGATTATGTGAAGACTTGCTTGATATAATGCATCACAGAGATGCATTAACCCTTTCCCAAACAAGCCCTGGTTTTTCACGTGTCTGCAGTACAAGTCTTTTGAAAACACTGTGGGAAAAGGAGAAATTGCTCGTAACGAGCAATTTCTCCTTTTCCCACAGTATTTTCTACCCTTTTTGATAACTTTCTGCCATTTTCATCAAATTTAAAATTGTCGTCTGTAAACTCTGTCAATTTGGACCAGTCCAAAATTTGTCGTTTGGGAAAGGGTTAAATGATGTTTTGCCAGATCATGGCTCAGATTTGTGTAATTATTATTTTTTTGTATTTTGTATATTTTCAGGATTGAAGAAGAAGAGAGATTGGACAGGAGAATCACGGAGGGTAAACTATTGAAGGATGAAAAGAGTTGCTGCATACAGTGATTTGATCACCCCTCCCTGTCACCCAACATGTGCTATTCTTTACTGAATGATGTTCATCCTTTAACAAACAAACACATGTTTTCAGGAACTAATGGAACAAGGTTTTTGAAAATATTGTTGGGAAAGAAGAAGATTCTTGTACTCTTAAAGGATGAAAAAGTTGCTCCTTACCTTGTGCTGTTCTTTATAAAACTTATGAAAAATACACTCACCCTTTACCACACAATCCTGAGTTTTAATGAACCCCCAGACTGAAGTCTGTTGAAAACATTGTGGGAAACGGAGAAAATGCTGGTAACCAGCATTTTCTCCTTTTCCCACAAGGTTTTCTACCCTTTCAAAGACAAATTCTATCATTTTAGCCATATTAAATTTGTCGTCTGCAAATGCTTTCAAAGTAGACAAGTCTAAAATTTTGTCATTTGATCAAGGGTTAAAACAGTCCAAGTTTTTAAATCCTTAACTCTTTACCACATTTCAAAATTTTAGACTCATCCATTTTGAAAACATTTGCAGACAACAATTTAAACAAGGAACAAACAAACAGATTTGTCTTTGAAACGATGGTAAACATTTTGGGAAAAAGGAGAAAATGCTGGTTACCATCATTTTCTCCTTTTCCCAAAATGTTTTCAAAAGGCGTCTTCCACAGGTTGTTAAAACTTGGAATAGTGTAGTAAAAGGTTAATTAAGAAAGAAGGTTTCTGAAACTTACCATGAAAAGGAGAAAATGCTGGTAAATAGAAGGCTGCAAAAAAGTGTTCCATACAGCAATCCTGGTCGACTGAGTGCCAGGACTTCCTCCCCCAAACATGGGCATTTCTGTACTCTTAAGCATCTATTGAAAACATAATTTTTACAGCAATCAAATAACTTTTACGACACAATCTGTGTTTTTAGCTCGGCTGTTATTCAAAGAAAATATCTAGGTATTGTCATAGCTCTGCATCTTGCAAAAGCTTTGACATTTTATAGTATCTCTGTCACTACTGAAGATATTTACTTCAAACTCAGACTAGTTATTAACCCTTTCCCAAACAACAGATTTTGGACTGGTCCAAATTGAAAGAGTTTGCAGACGACAATTTTAAATTTGATGAAAATGGCAGAAAGGTCTCAAAAAGGGTAGAAAACACTGTGGAGAAAGGAGAAATTGCTCGTTATGAGCAATTTCTCCTTTTCCAACAGTGTTTTGAAAAGACTTCTACTGCAGACATGTGAAAACCAGGGCTTGTTTGGGAAAGGGTTAAGCATCAGAAGGGGAATCCATACAAACAAGGCAGGTAACTATCAAAGTAGTTTTGACACACTTATGCCCCTTTTTGGACCTAGAATTTTCACTGAAAATCAAGCAACTGCAGCCAAGCGTTGGCATCCACGTGTGGAGGTTTTGTTTTATACTCTAAGGGAAAAAAGCTTTTGAAAATATTCTGGGAAAAAGAAAAACATGCTGGCAACCCGCTTTTTCTCCTTTTTTCCCTCAATATTTTCTTAAGCCTTCCAAACGGTGGAAACGAGTCGTTTTGTGAAGGATTAAAAACTACTAAGACCCAAGAAAGACATGAATGAGTGGTCTTTTTCCATGTAATGAATAATGTTGCTGTTGACATTAATGTTTTTCATAGTTTTGTGTTTATTGAGTTACTTTTTGTGCAATATTTTAGTTGAATAACCCTTTCCCACACAATCCCAAGTTTTAAAGACCCTGAGAAAGAAGCCTTTTGAAAACATTGTGGGAAAAGGAGAAAATGCTGGTAACCAGCATTTTCTCCTTTTCCCACAATGTTTTCTACCCTATCAAAGACAGATATCACAATTTGAGCAACATTTAAATTGTCGTCTGCAATTGCTTTCAGTTTGGACCAGTCTGAAATTTTGTCGTTATGTAGGTGGAACTATGGAAAGCATACTGAAATTAAACATCTTGTTTCAATGTTGTCATACATAAACTGCTTTTCCAAATAACCCTCTACCACACCATCTCGAGTTTAAACGACCCTGGAAGAGGAGGCTTTTGAAAACATTGTGGGAAAAGGATAAAATGCTGGTAGCCAGCATTTGCTCCTGTTCCTACAATTTTTTCTATCCTGTCAAAGACAGAAATCATCACTTGAGCTACATTCATTTTGTCATCTGCAGATGCTTTCAATTTGGTCAAGTCCCAATTCTGTTGTTTGGTAAAGGGTAAGGAATTTTTGGTAAACAGTTAACTGATATTTACAAGTTATTGCATTTTTGAGTAAAAGTGAACTTGCTAATTTTTAATGCATTATCATTTATTATGAGTTATAAATAGATATTGTCAAAGTTTTGTTCATTGTTATATGCCATTAACTCTTTACCACATGACAAAAATGGAGACTTGCCCAAAAAGTCAAAGTTTCTGCAGACAACAGAGTGGTTCAAATGATGGAATTTGCCTCTGATAGGATAGAATAGAAAACATTGTGGAAAATGGAGAAAGTGCTGGTTACTGGCATTTTCTCCTATTCCTAAATGTTTTCAAAAGGCTTCTTCCTTGGGTATTTGTGTGGTAAAGCGTTAACCCTTTACCATACAGTAGAATTTTAGACCGGGCCAAATTCAAAGCATTTGCAGACGACAAATTAAATGTGGCTCCAATGATAGGAAATGTTTCTGGTTACCATCATTTTCTCCTTTTCCCACAATGTTTTCAGAGCTCTAATTTTCCAGAGGCATTAAAACTTGTCATTGTGTGGTAAAGAGTTAATAGCGTTTAACGCATAACCACACAATGCCGAGTTTTAATGACCCTAGGAAGGACAGATTTTTGTAAACATTGTTGGAAAAGGAGAAAATGCTGGCTACCTTTTCTCACTATGTTTTCTGCCTATTCAAAGACACACACTATCATTTGAAAACATTTGAATTGTTGTCTCTAAATTCCTTCAACATGGATATGTCTAAAATGTTGCCTTGTGGTAAGGGGTTAACTTTTTACCACATGACGAAATTCTTGACTGGTCCAAATTGAAAGCATTTGCAGACAATAAATAAAAGGTGGCCCTAAATGACAAAATTTGTCCTTGATAGGGTAGAAAACATTGTGGGCAAGGGAGAAAATGCTGGCTGCCAACATTTTCTCCTTTTCCTACATTTTGAATGGCCTTCTCCCTCAGGGTCTTTAAAAGTTGGCATTGTGTGGTGAAGGGTTAAATACCTAACTGCCTTACACCTTGTGCTCCAAGAATTTCTGTGTTACTGTTGGAATGTATCATTGTATGTAAGTGAAAAGCCATTCTTGTTACATTTGATGGTATTTTTTTCTCATAAATCTATTTTTTTGTACAGCAGAGAAAAAAAGGTGATTTATTTGTCCTTTTTCCTTCTAACAGAAGACATATAAAAAGATGATATTTTAAGAAGGCAATTTTCAGTGTAACTCTCAGAAGCTTTTTAATGGAATTTCCCAAGATGGCTTTTGAAAACATTTGTGATGAAAGGAGAATTACAGAATTTGATAAAGTCTGTACTTGTTTGCCATTTTGATGTTTCATTAACCCTGTACCAAATAATCTGTAGTTTTATTTACGTCTGGGAAAACACTTTGGGAAAAGGAGAAAATGCTGATAACCAGCATTTCTTCCTATTCTGAAATGTTTTCTCTCATTTCAAATGGAAAAGTCATCTTCTATACTACATCTACCTAATTTGTCATCTGCAACTGTTTTGAATTTGGTTAACCCCTTCCCACACAGCAAGTTTGAGACTCTTCCAAATTTAAAATATCTGCAGACGACAAATTTAGAATTGACATAAATTAGCTCAAGCTTTCTGACAAGGTAGAAAACATTGTGGGAAAAGGAGAAAATGCCGGCTACCAGCATTTTCTCCTTTTCCCACAGTGTTTTCAAAAGGCTTCTTTCTCAGAGTTGTTAAAACTCAGGATTGTGGGGTAAAGGGTTAAGCATAAAATTTTTGTCATACAGTAAAGACTTAGCTCTAAGGGTGCCAAATATACAAAATGGACAATTTCAAGTCTTTACCAAATGACAAAATTGTAGACTCATTCAAACTGAAAGCATTTGCAGATTACAAATTAAATGTTGCTCAGATGGTGAGATTTGTCTTTGTTAGGAGAGAAAACATTGTGGGAAAAGGAGAAAATGCTGGTTACCAGCATTTTTTCCTTTTCCCACTAGTTTTCAAAAGTTTTCTTTATCAGGGTCGTTAAAGCTTAAGATATTTGGTAAAGGGTTAATCAAGAAGAGCAGAATGTTGCGAGAGGCTTTCTTGCGATCTGATGATGTAGATATGTGATCAGACTGCATGTTCTGTGCAGTCTAATCCCAGTCTACAGTGTGTAATAGCATCTGACATTGTGATAGGCAGGCTGAGGGGTAAGGTAACCCCAAGAGCACTAGATAAAGCCAATAGATATTTTCAGTCAAAAAATAAGACAAAATATGCAAGTTCATGATTGCTTTTATCTGTAGTGTTTCAGCAAAGCAAACAGAGTAGATCAAAGATCAGAGTGCATTTTCTGTGCAGTTTGATCTTTGATCTACACTTGCCACAAAGGGAATTATCATAGTTGTGAAAGGCACTTAAAGATTCAACAGATCCAGAATTTTTTTCTTTTTAATTTCTTCAGGAATTTCTCAAAGGAATTTCTTTTTGCCCTTATATGTATCTGTCTCAGATTACATGTGATATTTCAGTACTATCATTTATAGATATGACGTGTCATCACTGAATTTTCACTGTTTTACTCTTTACCCAACGGAAAAATTTGGACTGGTCCAAATTCAAAGCATTTGCAGATGACAAATGTAGCTCAAATGATGATTTCTGTGTTAGATAGGGTACAAAACTTTGTGGGAAAAGAAGAAAATGCTGGTAACCAGCATTTTCTCCTTTTCCCACAATGTTTTCAAGAGCCTTCTCTTTTAGGGCCATCAAAACACGCTATTGTGTGGTAAAGGGTTAAAAATTGCATTTTACGATCATGGCATAATATATCATGAAAAGATATGTTAACGGTTGAACTGTTAACCTAATATTTTAAGAATTCATAGCTGCTTTGTCCATTAAAGAAAATCTTGGAAAGCAGAGATCTAAGGGCAATCTGCAGATTCAGTAAACTAATTAATTACTAATTATTTTTTTTCAAAACATTGTGACTAAAGAAGAAATAGCTTTTAACCATAAGTTTATCCTATTAAAAGTACCTGAATGATGAATATACATTTGAGCCATACTCTATGAAAAGGGGTCTTAATGCATCTGCAAACAGTATCGACCCAGATCAGCCTGAGCATTCCACTCAGGCTGACCTGGATAGAAACTTCTTTCAAATTTTTGAATGTCGAAGGACCAGTCTACAAAGTGGGTTTTATGGAATGGACCCCTATTTATATGTATGTGAGGTCTTGCTTGGTACAATGCATAACAGAGATGCATTAAGACCCCCCCCCCCCACCCCTTTTTTACCAGAGCACAAAATTTTGAAAGCTATGTAAAATTGTGTGCAAATGCATTGTGTGTGTTTTATTTAGTGGCAGAGAGATAATGCTTGCCAAACAATATAATATTTTAAGGACCTTGAAGAAGGCTTTTGAAAACATCGTTTGAAACAGAGAAAATGCTGGTAACCAGCATTTTCTCCTTTCCACACACTTTCCACGCAATATTTTCTACCATTTCAAAGACAAAATCCAACGTTTTAGCCCTATTTAACCCTTTCCCAAACAACAAATTTTGGACTGGTCCAAATTGAAAGAGTTTGCAGACGACAATATTAAATTTGATGAAAATGGCAGAAAGGTCAAAAAATGGATAGACAACACTGTGGGAAAAGGAGAAATTGCTCGTTACGAGCAATTTCTCCTTTTCCCACAGTGTTTTCAAAAGACTTGTACTGCAGACACGTGAAAACCAGGGCTTGTTTGGGAAAGGGTTAATGTGTTATCTGGAAGTGCTATTCACTGAGCTAATCTAAAAATTTTGTGTTCTGATAAAGAGTTAAGATATCAGAAATACAGAGGCGAATCAGAGCTATCACTGAAAATACCGACTTACATATGTGAGTGAGCCATGCTTTGGCAATAGGGGGCTCAATGCATCTCCGTGTTCCATTATACCAAGCAAGTCATCACATAACTATGGATCTGTAAAATTCATTTTGTATAACAACTGGCAGAATGATGAGGTACACTGGTCCTTTGACATGCAGAAAATTTACAAAAATAAAAAAGTTTTGACCCAGGTCAGCGCAGGCTGACCTGGGCTGATACTTTTTGCAGATGCATTAAGACCCCTTTTCACAGAGCATGGCTGATCATCATTATTCAATTTAGCATCGAGAGTACATATATCACAATTAGGGTGAGTTTTTAGCTCTACTGGCCAAAGGCAAGAGAAGCTGTCATGGCAAGGTGTTTCTGGTCTGTTTCTATATACATGTAGTTTTTAGCTCCACTGGCCGAAGGCCAGCGGGCTTATGTCATGGCCCGGTGTCCGTCGTCCGTCCGTCCGTCCGTGCGTCCGTCCGTGCGTTAACTTTTATTTCAAACATCTTCTTCTCTGAAACTACCCATCCAATTTTCATGAAACTTCACAGAAATGATCCTGCCATGGTCCTCTTCAGAATTTCTTGAAAGAATTTGATTCCTTCAAAAACTGGTTGCCATGGCAACAAAACTGAAAAATATTGGAAATCTTTAAAAATCTTCTTGTCTGAAACCATAAGGCATAGGGCTACCAAATTTGGCATGTAGCTTTATGTAGTAGACCTCTATCAAGTTTCTTCAAATTATAGCCCTGGGGTCAAAATTGGCTCTGCCCCAGGGGTCACAAGTTTTACATAGGCTTATATGGAGAAAACTTTAAAAATCTTCCTGTACCTAGCCATAAGGCCTAGAGCTACCAAATTTTGCATGTAGCTATATCTAGTGGGCCTCTACCAAGCAGGCCAAAATTTTAGCCCTTGGGTCAAAATTGGCCCCACCGCAGGGGTCACAAGTTTTACATGGGCTTACATAGTGACAACTTAAGAAATCTTCCTGTTTTGATTTTTTTTTTGAAATTAGCCTTGCATCAGGGGTCTTATGTCTTACAGAGGCTTCATATTGACTAAACTTGAAAATCAGCTTATTTATAACCATGGAGCATAGACTTGTATTATTTTGGCATGTGGCTTTATCTTGTGGACCTCTACCAGGGTTCAAGTAATTATAGCTCTGGGATCAAAAATGGCTTTGCCCTGCGGGTCTCAACATTCACATGGGCTTTTACAGAAAAAACTTTGTAAGTCTTCATTTTGAAACCATTTGGCTCAGAATTGAAATGTTTAGTATTTATGGTTTATAAGCCAGTGGAGCGATACAGGGCCATCATGGCCCTCTTGTTCTTGTTTGTGACATGATGAAGTACATGTATTCGTTGGTCTGCTACAGCTGCAGTTGTATATGATTGATTGTAACTTGTGTTCTTCACTTAAACCCTTTACCACACAATCCTGAGTTGTAACAACCCCAGAGAAACTAGAGAAAAAGACTTCTGAAAACATAGTGGGAAAAGGAGCAAAAGCTTGTAACCAGCGTTACCTCCTTTTTCCCAACAATATTTCCTACCAAATCAAAGATGGAAATTTTAGCAAAATTTAATTTGTTGTCTGTAACAAAATTTTAGGCTGGTCCAAATTCAGAGCACTTACAGACTGTAAGTGCTCTGAATTTGGACCAGTCTAAAATTTTGTTGTTTAGTAAAGAGTTAAACCCTGTACCAGAAAATCCCAAGTAATTACTGCCCTGAGGAAGACTTGAAGAGGGCTTTTGAAAAGATTGTGGGAAAATGAGAAAATACAGGTAAGAAGCATTTCTCTCCTTTTTCCGCGGTTTTTTCTACCCATTCAAAGACAATTACACAAGCCGTATTTAGTTTGTCATTGGCAGATGCTTTTGATTTAGACAAATATTAACTCTTTACAACATGAAAAAGAGCAGACTTGTCTAAACTGAAAGCATTTGCAGACAACAAATTAATGATGGCTCATATGATGGAATTTTTCTTTTGATAGGGTAGAAAGCATTGCGGAAAAAGGAGAAAATACTGGTTATCAGCATTTTCTCTTTCTCCCACAATGTTTTCAAAAGGCTTCATCCTCAGAGTCATTAAAACTCGGGATTGTTTGGTAAAGGGTTAAAATATACTGGCTTGTAGCTGTCAGTAGAGCGATCCAGGTCATCATGGGTCTCTTGTTTTAGATCTACATGTACATAAATTATTTTTTGAGCACTTAACCCTTTCCCAAACAAGCCCTGGTTTTCAGGTGTCTGCAGTACAAGTCTTTTAAAAACACTGTGGGAAAAGGAAAAATTGCTTGTAACGAGCAATTTCTCCTTTTCCCACAGTGTTTTCTACCCTTTTTGAGACCTTTCTGCCATTTTCATCAAATTTAAAATTGTCGTCTGCAAACGCTTTCAATTTGGACCAGTCCAAAATTTGTTGTTTGGGAAAGGGTTAACTGTTAATTTGCTATCAGTGTTACCTCTTACATATAATTCTACATGCTGCCATTTTAATAAAAGAAAACCTTGCTTGATGTTGTATTGCTATGTTTATGAAAAGCATTTATTCTGTTATTAAATTATTCAAGTCTATGGTTCTTTTTACCTTATTTGCCCTTTAATGACCCTTTAACAAATGATATAGTGTTTTAACCACCCTGGGGAAGATGCCTTTTGAAAACATTGTGGGAAAAGGAGAAAATGCTGGTAACCAGCATTTTCTCCTTTTCCCACAATGTTTTCTACCCTTTCCAAGGCAAATTCCAACATCTGGGCAACAATTAATGTGTTGTCTGCAACTTCTGTCAGTTTGGACAAGTCTAAATATTTGTTGTTTGGTAAGGAGTTAATCTTGCCCCATACATGTATGGATGAGCCATGCTCTGACAAAAGAGGGTTTACTGCAGCTCTGTTATCCATTATACCAAGCAAGTCATCACATAATAATGGATCAAAAAAATACATTTTGTCTGACAAAGAACTCAATCATGAGGTAAAATGGTCCTTTGACATGCAGAAAATTGACCTGTGGACTGTGCAGGCTGACCTGGTTCAGCACTTTTTGCATATGCATTAAGTCCCTTTTTTTAGCTCCACTGGCCGAAGGCCAGCGGGCTTATGTCATTGCCCGATGTCCGTCGTGCGGCCGTCCGTCCATCCGTCCGTCCGTGCGTTAACTTTTATTTCAAACATCTTCTCTGAAAGTACCCATCCGATTTTCACGAAACTTCACAGAAATGATCCTGACATGGTCCTCTTCAGAATTTCTTGAAAGAATTTGATTCCTTCAAAAACTCTGGTTGCCATGGCAACAAAACTGAAAAATATTGGAAATCTTTAAAAATCTTCTTGTCTGAAACCATAAGGCATAGGGCTACCAAATTTGGCATGTAGCTTTATGTAGTAGACCTCTATCAAGTTTCTTCAAATTATAGCCCTGGGGTCAAAATTGGCTCTGCGCCAGGGGTCACAAGTTTTACATAGGCTTATATAGAGTAAACTTTAAAAATCTTCCTGTACCTAGCTATAAGGCCTAGAGCTACCAAATTTTGCATGTAGCTATATCTAGTGGGCCTCTACCAAGCGGGCCAAAATTTTAGCCCTGGGGTCAAAATTGGCCCCGCTGCAGGGGTCACAAGTTTTACATGGGCTTACATAGTGACAACTTAAGAAATCTTCCTGTTTTGATTTTTTTTTTTTTTGAAATTAGCCTTGCATCAGGGGTCTTATGTTTTACAGAGGCTTCATATGGACAAAAATTGAAAATCACCTTATTTATAACCATACAGAATAGACTTGTATTATTTTGGCATGTGGCTTTATCTTGTGGACCTCTACCAGGGTTCAAGTAATTATAGCTCTGGGATCAATCAAAGCGCTGACACACTGAAGGCAGCGGGTTTGTGCCAGCTACAGATCTTATTACTTTCTTTGCACAGGTTTCCTTTATACTTGACTTGAAGTAAAAAGGTGCCTTAATCGATCTGCAAACAGTATAGACTTAGGTCAGCCTGTGCAGGCAGTCAGTCTGTGCAGTCTTCACAGGCTGACCTGGGCTGAAACTTTTCGCCATTGGTCCATTTTCTGTACATCGAAGGGTCGGTCTATGGATCAATAATTATTTATGTCTTGCTTGGTATAATCCATCACGAGGATGCAAGAAGCCCCCTTTTGCCAAAGCACAGCTCATTTGTTTGTGGCTAAAATAAAGATAAAATCTAGTACATGAGCACAGGCAGAAAACAAGACTTGAATAAATGATATTAATCCTTTCCAAAACAATCCCAAGTTTTTATGACCCTGTGGAAGAGGCCTTTAAAGATATTTGTGGAAATGGAGAATGTGCTTCTAACCAATGTTTTCTATTATATCAATCCGTAACATTTATGAAATTCTTGAAAGGTATCTTAAAGTACTGAAAACCAGTCTTAGTATAATTTTGAGGTTTTACACCTCAAAATCCTTGTAGGCCAAATAATGTGCTTTATAAAAGTTTTGCCGATCCCTTTTAAGGAGTTTGTAGCTCAAAGACTTGAAGTTGGTACCGCTGGTTTAAATTTCCAGCATGGTCTTCTTTCTGATCCACTTATCATTTATGCCATGTTGTTATTCAGTGCATGACCTTAAGGAAATAGCCAAGAAACGCATGCATAGGTACACTGGCAGCTGTTATGACCCAAGCTGTTTAAATTTCATTAACTGCTAATAAATTATACTGAAAGAAGCCATTTGCAGACAAAAATTGAAACATGGCTCAAAAACAGTGTACATCTTTGATAGGGTAGAAAACATTGTTGGAAAAGGAGAAAATGCTGCTTACCAGCATTTTCTCCCATTCCTACAATGTTTGTAAAAAGTTATGTTCTAAGGGTCGTTAAAACTTGAGATTGTGTTGTACAAGTAAATGCATAATATAATTTGCAGTTATAACTACTTTTAACTCTTTACCACTCAATGCCGACTTCTAACAACCTTGAGAAAAAAGCCTTGTGAAAACAGTCTGGGAAAGGAGAAAATGCTGGGAACCAGCATTTTCTCTATTATCCACAATGTTTTCTATCCTATAAAATAAAACTTGTACCATTTGAGCCACAATGAAATTGTCGTCTGCAAATGCTTTCAGTTTGAACACAGCTGAAATTTTGCCGTCTGCCAAAGGCTTAATGGGTGACTTTTCGTGTAACATCGCCTGTCATAGCCGAATCCGTACGACTTTGGCGATAAAAGGCGATGTTACACGAATCCCATTACGATGCCCTATGCTCAAAATTCATCATGCAAACAAACACCGACAAGAAAAAGTCGATGCAAAGAATCAAAGTCGCCGCAAATTTTTTTATTTAATGCTTCAAGAAAGCCAGGGCAAATAAGTAAATGTCAGTTTTCATCAGCAGATTTTTTAACACATTATGAAATTGATGTGACTGTGAATCTATATCAAAAGTTGTCTTCTGTTACAGTATCTAATACCCTCGCATAGCGCTCTCTGAACTCTTTTCCAAACGAAAAATATCAGACTCTTCCAAATTCAAAGAGTTGACAGACGACAATTTAAAAAGCTGCAAAAATGGTAGAAAATTCGCTAGTAGTGGGGGGAAAAGTATTTGTTAAAGGAGAAATTGCTTATAACGAGTAATTTCTCCTTATCCAACATGTTTTTCCAAAAGAATTTGACAGCGCACGTGATAACCCGCGTTTGTTTGGGAAAGTGTTGAAAACAGGGCCAAGTTACTAAAATGTTGCTGTCCTAGGATAGTATGATTCAAGAGAACGTAAGTTTGCAAGGCATGCTTTCAATTTAAACAAGTCTAAAACTATACTGTTTGGTGAACGCTGTTAATAAAGAATATTGGTTTTGCATTGCGATTTATGAACAACACAGCGAAAAACTGGTCTCTCTCCAGATTTTTTCCAACAAAGTACATTGTAAATTTATCTAGAACTTGGTGAGAAATAAACAAAAGGGTTCTAAACAATCTTTGTTTTAAAAACTAAACTTAGAAAGAAGTAACCAATAATGGTTAGATACAATCATAACCATCATACTCGTTCTTCGGCGGAATTTAACACAATTTCAGCAATGTACAATTTTAGCGGTGGTCATTCAACAAAAAACACAAATAGTAGGAAAAACTAGGTACTAAATAATCAAAATGATAATTAAACCTGTGTACGAAATGACGAAAGTGGATACGAAATGACCAACTGGATACGAAATGACCAAAATAGAAAGTATAGGTAGGTACGAAATGACCAAAATCGTATCTACGAAATGACCTAGGTACGAAATTAACTAGGTACGAAATGACTGGAAACCTGTACAGCCTTGACCAATGGAAACAAGGCATTTATTTGGATGAGTCCATTTCTCGCGAATAGCGAAAATAAAAGTAATACTTGGGCGGATTTTTTGATGTTGTAAGTATTAACAGAGCAAAAATAGTATCGTATTGTATATACTTCGTAGTTTAAGAATGAATTAAAAAGCCAGTTTAAGGCGAAGTAGAAAGATTCCTTGTTAACCTTAACACCCCTATAAAAAAGAAATTCCCATTGTCCATTTCCTAACTCGAAAAATTATTAAAAATATAGTCGCGCTCTTCTGCGCGGCGACTAATAAAAACTTTTGCTCTGAAAATATTTTCTTTTGCACTTTTTCGGTCTATGTAGATACCGACGCCCTCTTTCCGTTTCTATTCTACAGTAACATTACGGATGAACTCGTACGGTGTAAGGCAGTTTTGAAAGGGTGTCGTCTGCGCGAGTAGCGCGTATTTATACATGATCGTTTGTGTATTCATGGCGGAACTATTTAGTCAAGTGTAGGAATCAAGTTTTGTTTACCTCGCGTATCCAGGAAAAAGCCGCCGGATGCAAGAATTCTCGACCTAGATAAATATCGTAAGCGTTGAAAATCAGTAACTCATACCTGGGGACTATGACAGCGGGTTTCACCCGCTGCCAAAAATGGCTTTGCCTTGCGGGTCTCAACTTTCACATGGGCTTTTACAGAGAAAACTTTGTAAGTCTTCATTTTGAAACCATTTGGCTCAGAATTGAAATGTTTAGTTTTTATGGTTTATATTTATAAGCCAGTGGAGCGATACAGGGCCATCATGGCCCTCTTGTTTTTAGCTCACCTGAGCACGAAGTGCTCTGGGTGAGTTATTGTGACCGGTCATCGTCCGTCGTCCGTCCGTCCGTCCATCTGTCCGTCCGTCCGTTAACAATTTCTTTAAAAATCTTCTCCTCCAAAACCAGATGGCAAATCTTGATAAAACTTGGCAGGAATGTTCCTTGGATGAAGCTCTACAAAAATTGTTAAAAGAATTTAATTCCATGAAAAACTGTGGTTGCCATGGCAACAAAATGGCTGAAAATGGAAAAAATCTTTTAAAAATCTTCTTGTGACAAACCATAAGGTCGAAAGCATTCATATTTTGTATGAAGCATCACTGGGTGACCCTTTACCAAAATTGTTAAAATTAATCCCCTAGGGTCATATTTGGGCTTTGCCCGGGCGCACCCTATTTCACAAAGAAGGAAATCTTTAAAAAATCATCTTCTGACAAACCATAATGCCTAGAGAATTCATATTTGGTTTGTAGCATTATATGATGATCCTCTACCAAAATTGTGAAAATTAAACCTCAGTGGTCATATTTGGGCTCTGCCAGGGCACACCCTATTTTACACGGAAACAAAGAAGGAAATCTTTTAAAATCTTCTTGTGACAAACCATATTGGCTTGAGCATTCATATTTTGCATGTAGCATCATCTAGTGACCCTTTACAAAAATTGTTATAATTATCCCTTTGGGGTCATATTTGGGCTCTGGCCGGGTGCACACTATTTTACATAGAATTAAAGTTGGAAATCTTTTAAAATCTTTTTGTGACAAACCATAAGGGCCAAAGCATTCATATTTTGCATGTAGCATCATTTGGTGACCCTTTATAAAAGTTGTTAAAATTATCTCTTTTGGGTCATATTTGGGCTCTGCTCGGGTAACCCCCTCCCCTTTTCCCATCTTCCCCCCCCCCCCCGCTATTTTTTTTTCTTTTTTTTTCCGACCCCGCTTTTTTTAGCTCACCTGAGCACAGGGTGAGCTATTGTGATCGATCGTTGTCCGGCGTCCGTCCGTCCATCCGTGTGTCCGTCCGTCCGTGAACAATTACTTAAAAAGTCTTCTCCTCTGAACAGATTTCAGTGAAACTTCACGGAAATGATCCTTAGGTGATACACTTTCAGAATACTTCAAAGATTTGAATTCCATGAAGAACTCTGGTTGCCTTTGCAACCGAGAGAAAAAACTTTAAAAATCTTCTTGTCCCAAACCGTAAGGGCTAGAGCTCTCATATTTGGCATGTAGCATCATCTAGTGGCCCTCTACCAAAATACTTCAAATTATGGCCCTAGTGTGGAAATTGGCCCTATGTTGTGGGTTCTCGGATTTCACATAGAGATAAAGAAGGAAATCTGTAAAAAATCTTCTTGTCCCAAACCTTAAGGGCCAGAGCTTTCATATTTGGCATGTAGCATCATATGTTGTGGGTTCTCAGATTTCACATAGAGATAAAGAAGGAAATCTTTAAAAATCTTCTTGTCCCAAACCATAAGGGCTAGAGCTCTCATATATGGCATGTAGTATCATCTAGTGGCCCTCTACCAAAATCCTTCAAATTATGGCCCTAGTGTGGAAATTGGCCCTATGTTGTGGGTTCTCGGATTTCACATAGAGATAAAGAAGGAAATCTTTCAAAATCTTCTTGTCCCAAACCTTAAGGGCTAGAGCTTTCATATTTGGCATGTAGCATCATCTAGTGGCCCTCTACCAAAATACTTCAAATTATGGCCCTAGTGTTGAAAATGGCCCTATGTTGTGGGTTCTCGGATTTCACATAGAGATAAAGAAGGAAATCTTTAAAAATCTTCTTGTCCCAAACCATAAGTGCTAGAGCTCTCACATATGGCATGTAGTATCATCTAGTGGCCCTCTACCAAAATACTTCAAATAATGGCCCTAGTGTGGAAATTGGCCCTATGTTGTGGGTTCTCGGATTTCACATAGAGATATAGAAGGAAATCTGTAAAAATCTTCTTGTCCCAATCCGTAAGGGCTAGAGCTTTCATATTTGGCATGTAGCATCATCTAGTGGCCCTCTACCAAAATACTTCAAATTATGGCCCTAGTGTTGAAAATGGCCCTATGTTGTGGGTTCTTGGATTTCACATAGAGATAAAGAAGGAAATCTTTCAAAATCTTCTTGTCCCAAACCATAAGGGCTAGAGCTTTCACATATGGCATGTAGCATCATCTAGTGACCCTCTACCAAAATACTTCAAATTATGGCCCTGGTGTTAAAAATTGACCCTATGTTGTGGGTTCTCGGATTTCACATAGAGATAAAGAAGGAAATCTTTAAAAATCTTCTTGTCCCAAACCATAAGGGCTAGAGCTTTCATATTTGGCATGTAGCATTATGGTGTTGAGCTGAGTTGCATTTCAGGTGAGCGATTTAGGACCATCATGGTCCTCTTGTTTTTTAAAGAGCATAGCTCAAATGATTTCAATATGGACAAGTACAAAATTTTGGAATTTAAACCACACAATCAAGTATTTTAACGACCCTGGAAGAAAAGGCTTGTGAAAACTTTGTTCGAAAAGAAGAAAATGCTGATTACCAGCATTTTCTCCTTTTCCCACAAGATTTCTACCCTTTTAAGGACAATTTTCAACGTTTGAGCCGCATTTAATTTATTGTCTGCAAATGCCTTCAAATTGGACAAGTAAAAAATTGCAATTTAACCCCTACCACACAATCAAGTGTTTTAACAACCCAGAAAAAGAAGGCTTGTGAAAACATTGTTGGAAGAGAAGAAAGTGCTCGTAACCAGCATTTTCTCCTTTCCTCACAATGTTTGCTACCCTGTCAAAGAAAATGATCGACATTTGAACTGAATTTAATTTATCGTCTCCAAAATACTCTCAAACTGGTCAAATAAAATGAGCAATGCTCCGTGAAAAAGCTTGATGCATCTGCGAAGAGTGTCGACTCGGGACAGCCTACGCAGTCTGCGCAGGCTGACCTGGGCCAAAAATTTTCGCTATTGGTAAATTTTCTGTATGTCCTACCCATGATTTGGTAGGTTGTTATTCAAAACGGATTTTATAGATCCATAATACCACGATGACTGGCTCGGTATAATGCATCACAGAGATGCATTAAGACCCCTTGTCACATGGTTCCTTAATTTATTCATCTACTACACAGTTAAGGGTTAAAATTCTCACACAGTATAAATATCAGAAAGTTAATTTCTCGATAATTTCTAACAGTATTTGTATAGCTGTCATGAAGTTTCCAAACCTAATGAATTCGATTTCTGTCGTCCATTCGGAAAGTGACAGATTTGAAAGTGTCCCCTAGACAGACCTTCCTCAAATGAGTGCTTTCCCTGTATGCATATGTCATCCCTTTTTATTCACCCTTTCTTCGAAGAACTTAATTAAACCCTTAGGTAGCCGGGACCCGATGGCGAAGGCAGTTACGTGCAAGGATTGAAACTAGGAGGTCGCTGGTTTGATTCCCCAGCTCGGCCAATTTCTTTCCGAGGATAGATGATTGTCATTGTGACAGTGTTCATTCCTCTGTCAACGCTGAACATTGTGTCGACGGTGTTTTATATGGGAAAGCAGCTAAAGTATTGTATGAAGTACTCCAAAAGAAAGGGAACAGGTACTCGAGGAGAGTATGGAGATGTGCACTGTTTATAAATTGTATGACATGTAATTGTATATGGGCCAGAGGCCAAAATACTTAATTAAATATATTGTATTCTATTCTATTCTATTCTATTGTACTGGCCGCCGCGATATAAGTGAAATAATGTTGATAACTACATTTAACACCATGCGAACATGCACAGAAACCCTAGAGGGCTATCTCTTTACCATACAAGCTTTTTGGATTCGTCTGTATTGGAATCATTCGCAGACGACAATAACCCTGCTAAGGGCGTCTCAAAGACCTTTTGTGGACGGTGTAGATCAAGACCAGACTGCAAAGAACGTGCAATCTGATCTTGGATCAACACTGTCCGATAATGAGATATTCCCCCACCCCCATCACCAAAAAAAACTTCGAAATAACAAAATTTGGATTTTTACGAACGGCTGGAAAGTTTCATTTCGCTTATTTAGTAAGTTAATGGTTAACCCTTTACCACACAATCCCGGGTTTTAACGACCCTGTAAGAGAAGGCTTTTGAAAACATTATGGGAAAAGGAGAAAATGCTGGTAACCAGCATTTTCTCCTTTTCCCACAATGTTTTCAACCCTTTCCAAAACAAATTTCAATTTTTCAGTCACGCTTATTTTGTCGTCTGCAAATGGTTTGAATTTGGACAAGTCTAAGATTTTGTCGTTTGGTAAAGAGTTTTAAATGTGGCTCAAGTGGTGGAATTTCTTTTAGGAAGGCTATAAAACAGTGTAGAAAAAGAAGAAAATACTGGTAGCTAGCATTTTCTCTTTTGCCCGAATTTTTTTTTTAAGAGCCTTCCTTGAAAAAGAAGGTATAGTTCTCTTACAGTATTAGGCAGTATAGATCATCCTAGATCAGATCTTGATTTACACAGTCCGAGAAAAATAACGGAAGTTTCAGAATTTGACAGGGGGAAAAAAGAAGATAAACCGGATATAAATTTTCAACAAGAAAAAAGAAATAAAAATACATGTATAAGATTTTTAAAGCAACGGGTACCGGTTTATTATCGAAGGTTTCTAAAGCACTGAAAGTATTTCAACAAAATAGAGAAAAATATCAAACTTCAAAGTTAAAAAAGAAGATGGTATGATCCGCGTCCGCAGCAATTTTTTTGTAATTTCGATGTATTATCGTGATCTGCACGTTTCACAAAAAGATGGCACCACTCTCGGTGAGGAAACTATACCGGAAGTTACCAAACGTTATTTTAAGTACTGAAAGTATTTCAACAAAATTTTCAAGAAGAAAGAGAGGGGACAAGACTAAAGATATCAAGATTAGAATCTAAAAAGAAGATGGCATGGTGTAATTTCAAGGTAACTTGGTCTGTTCTACTCGCAAAAACAACTCTCTCACGGTAAATATATAACAGGAGGTACTGAACAACGTTACTAAAGAACTGAGCAAAGAATTTCGAGATTTCAATTTTGTCTTCATTGTCCGCAAAAAAACCCAAAGAATTTCTGGATTTAAAAAAAAAATATGTACCGGAAGATACTAAAAGTTGCCAAAGTACTGAAAGTATTTCAGCAAGGAGAAAAATGTCAGAATTTGAAAAGTAAAAAATAAAAAGGTTTTGGTCCGTATCGACAGCAATGTGTGTAATTTCACGGCAAATCAGCTCCCCAACATGATGAATTAATTGGGCAAAAGTCAAGTCAGTACAAAAAATGAAAAGAAGAAATTCAGAAAGTAATCAGACATTCAAACTCAACAGTCAAACCCTTTTACCGGACGATCCCGGGTTATGTAGACTCTGAGGAGGAATGCCTTCGAAAACATCGTGGGAAAAGGAGAAAATGCTGGTTACCAGCATTTTCTCCTTTTCCCACAATGTTTTCTACCATTTCAAAGTTAAATTCAACCATTTGAGCAATATTCACATTGTCGTCTGCAAATGCTTTGAATTTAGACAAGTCTAAAATTTTATCGCCTGGTTAAGTGTTAAGTCGATAGCGATATGAAAATCAATTTGAATTTGATTATTGAAATGATGCGGCGATAGGGGTTGGGATAGTTTTTTTTTTGAAAATGGTCAAAAATATTTTTTCACAGTTCACTGGTGCATTTCGGGGGCACACTGCTGTGTGATGTTTCTTTTTTACTGTTTTCATTTCAATGTTTCGTGTACATGCAGATGCTTTTTCACGCATCCGAAATAAAAGCATTTGAATGCGTTGTGGGAAACACAAGATTTATTTCGTTATCTTTAATAATATTTTGTTTGTCTTTCCAACCCTCTGCTTAATTATGTTGATACAAATTTCTTTTTTTTTGTTCAAGTTTTCTTCAATATAGATTTTCCCAACCATTATCAGAGCACGTCATCAACAACCACCCTAAGTTGCATTCTCGGATCTTATTCTAGATTTAGAAAGTAAATGTAATTTCTGATTGGCTAAACCATTCGGTTTAACCAATCAGAAATCGCGCGTTTTTTTTTTTTCCTGACATGTGTCGAAATGTTTTGTATTTGCAAATAATGTTCTGTTTGTCCAAAGACCATTCTACCTCATAATTCAGTCGGTTGTTAGATAAAATAGACTTTATGGATTCGTAATTATGTGATGACTTGCTTGGTATAGTGCATCACAGGGATGCATAAACCCCCTTTTCCCGGAGCATCGCTCTTATATTTGTGCGGTCAAATGCTCTGGTTTTTGGATGGGTCTGAATGAGTACACGTAACCTAGCTTGTTGGTTGAATGAGACCGAGTATAAAAAAAAAAAAACATATTATTTGAAACAATCATATTTCAGTCGAGATATTTCTTTCCAGATTCACCGGAGAAAAATTATTTTTGTATGTTCCTTATCAAGCAATCCTTTGTTTTAACAACCATCAAAAAAGTATGCTTTTGAAAACAATGTGGGAAACGGAGAAAATGCTGGTAACCAGCATTTTCTCCTTTTCTCACAATGTTTTCTATCTTTTTTTAGAGATAGAAATCATCCTTTGGGATACATTAGATTTGTCGTCTGTTAATGCTTTCAATTTGGTATAGTCTAAAATTTTGTCGTTTGGTAAAGAGTTAATGCTTTCAATTTGATCTAGTCTAAAGTTTTGTCGTTTGGTAGCCAAAAGAGTTAAACGTCCAAACTTTGTTTTGAGTATTTGCATAGTGAAAGGTTAATAAGATGGTCGGGTTTAAATTATTTGTACATTGAGAACATTTTTGTACCTCCATTGTGAAGAGCGCTGCGATATTCGATTGTTGCAATGCATTCACGTGCCATCAATTTACATTTTTCGACCGGACTTTAATTTTTATGTGCACATTTCCGCGCTCTGAACATATTGAAACTGTATTCAGTCGGATTCCTCTGCGAAAATTAATATTTCTACTAATTTATTCATTTGCATTTAAAAACACAAAGGAAACCGCAGAGTTCGGTGTCAATCAAAGCTTGTGAACGCTTTATTTAAAGTATCTTCAACGTCAAACGTACGTTAAGGTTTATTTTCCGGCACCCTATGTGCCGGGGATATTTTGTTCTATGGAGGGGTTTTTGAAGTTTCCATGTGACTTATGCCTCGATTTATCCAGTCTTTCAATGTGACGAGCGTTCAATACTTGACATGAATGTTTATGAATTGGAGGTAAAAATATCATATGCAAATTTATGCTCGAGACCGAGTCACTCGCTGATGTATCCGAGACAGTCTGTGCCTTTATATTTTAACTCTTTACCAAATGACAAAGTTTTGAACTCAACAAAATTGAATGCATTTGCAGACGACATGTCAAATGTAGCTTAACTGATGATTCCTGTTTTTATAGGGTAAAAAAACATTTTGGGAAAAGGGGAAATGCTGATTACCACAATGTTTTCAAAGGCTTTCTTTTAGGGTGGTTAAAACTCGGGATTGTGTGGTAAAAGGTTCACTCTGCATGTATACCACACAATTCTGAGTCAAGTTAAACGACTCCGTCCAAGGGAAAGAAGAAAATGCTGGTAAAGTAGCATTTTCTCCTTTTCCCACTGTTTTATACTCTTTCAAAAACAAATCCCACCATTTGAGTAGCATTTAATGCCTTAAAGGGAACTGCTTTCCTTTATTTCATATGGCGTGCAACAAACGAAAAGGGGCCTTCGGACCTATGCGTAAAAGTGTGTCGTCCCTGATCAGCCTGTGCAGCCCATGACTAATCCGAGACGGCACTTTCCGTTTTTTTGCGATTTTCTATTTCACGAAAGTCAACTGTACGAAAAAATCTTATGTAGTCGTAAAGTGTTGTCTCGGATAAGCCTGCGCGGACTGCGCAGGCTAATCCGGGACATCACTTTACGCATTTGTCCGAAGGCCCTTTTTCGTGTGTTAAACGCCAATTACTTCAGTGCCGAATAGAATGATACATTCCAGCCATTTCAAGATCTTGGGAATTCGTTTCATATTGTTTTCCCACAGCAGATAAAATTAAATATCTACAGGCACTACTTTTACTTCATTGAATTTAATCATCGCTCTTTGTTTATCACCCGTTTTAATTTCTGAGAATAATTGTACCAGAAAATTATCGCCTCCAGGATAATCTTAAAGGAGAAAGTATCTCGATATCATGTCCAGGACAATTTTCTTTCCCAAGAAAACTTGGGAAAACTGTGCAAAAACTGATGACAAATACTACGTGTAAATGTAAACCAGGGAACCAATCACCACAGAGTGCTGAGTTTTAATGACCCTGAGGTAGACGGCCTTTGAGACATTGTTGGAAAAAAGAGAAGCATTTTATCCTTTTCCCACAATGTTTTCTACCCTTCCATAAACAAATTTCAGTGTTTAAGTCACATTTATATTGTCGTCTGCAGATGCTTTCAAATTGGAAAAGTCTAAAATTTTGTCGTTTGGTAAAGAGTTAGCCATAAGAAAGCCAAAGGCAAAGCATGGCCCATCTGGGTATGGTGTAGATCTGATTCAGGCTGTACAGATCTTGGATGTCGTATGCTGTCGACTTTTAGACATTCCCTCAAAGAAATGCTTGATATTGGCTTTACCGACTTAAAATATCAAGTTCATCTCTTCAGGAATCTTTGAATCAACGCAAAAAGGAAAACATATCCATTTCATTTTATAATTGAGAGGCGCTCTCGCAAAAAGAAGTTTAATACATCTTGGTAAGGCATCATACCAAGTAAGTCTTTGCATAAATCTGGATTTATAAAATCCAGTTAGTCCAACAACAGACTGAATCATGAGGTAGAATGGTTCTTGGACATGTAGAAAATTTACGGATTTGGCAAAAAGTTTCGACCCATGTCAGCCTGCGCGGACTGCGCAGGCTGACATGAGTCGATACTTTTTGCTTTGTTCGTTTATTTGTATTGGAGTTTAACGCCTTTTTAAACAGCTAAGGTCATATCACGGCGGTCATCAATCAGTGTACCCACGCTGACTACTTTTCCCATATGCATCAGAGGTGAGAGGCGAAAAATCGCCGGGAAGAAAGTTTCCCGCAAACCGGGTATCGAATCCACAACCGTCAGGTCACGGGTCAGATACGCTAACCATTGAGCTATCCGGGCGGGCCGATACTTTTTGCAGATGCGCGCGTGTGTGTGTGTGTATATGTATATATGTGTGTGTTTGTGTGTGTGTGTGTGTGTGTGTGTGATAATCCGGACTTTCTCGAGGTCGTCTGTTGCAACTTTGTTTTAGATCATAACGATTTCAAAAGATAATTTAATACTCTGTTATTAATTATCCTACAATCCTGAGCAATTAAAACATCAGGTTCAAATTATTTTCGAATGTTTCTTGACAACCATTGTTTCGAATTTCGAATAATACGTGTAATTTCAATTTCGCTTCAGGAATTCTGTCATTTTGTTTCTTTCAAGAAGGTATTTGTCTGCCTTGATTTTCTGAATTCATATGGCCATACTCTGTGAAAAGGGGGTATATAATGCTTTTCTACACTGACCGCAAAGGTAGCTATAGTTGTGAAAGGCACTTTAACCCTTTCCCAAACAAGCCCTGGTTTTCACGTGTCTGCAGTACAAGTCTTTTGAAAACACTGTGGGAAAAGGAGAAATTGCTCGTAACGAGCAATTTCTCCTTTTCCCACGGTGTTTTCTATCCTTTTTGAGAACTTTCTGCCATTTTCATCAAATTTAAAATTGTCGTCTGCAAACTCTTTCAATTTGGACTTGTTCAAAATTTGTCGTTTGGGAAAGGGTTAAGGGTTAAATATATCCGGAGTCATAATTATATCACATGTACATCGGTTGTTGGCTGTGAAGAGAGACAGACAGGGAGACCTACAGACAGACAGACACGAAGACGGCGAGAAAACATTCAGATGGGATTCGGACAAATACTTCTCAGAAGGGCATGAACACTGTCACAGATGGTCCACGAGTGACCGTTTCCTCTTCAAAATCGAGGGGCGTGAACGCCCCATTGAAAGATGGCCGTGCTTTCTGCAGGGAAATATTCTCCAATCCGGTCAAGATTTTTTCCAGGAAGTTCGCCTATAATCTCCTGAAAAGAAAGTTTAAATCCAGCATTAAGTTCCGCTCAGTTTTCAATGAGATTAACAAAACGTCCGCCGCGTGCAATGTCGTCGAGTTACACGTAAGCAGTACGCATGCGTACCTCCGCACGCGCGCGTCTGTTAGGTCACGTGCTCTTTTGGACAGACGACATTCTGCATATGTCAGGAGACAGCTCTCGTGTAAACGTTAAATCTCGTCCTTTTGTAGCCTTTGACTTTATGCTTTTATCAAAGCTCATAAAACTAATTAGGCGTTAATACCGGTTGTCGGAAATTATCAATTTCAAACAAAATATTACGACATTCTCTTTAATTAAGCAAAAAAATATTTGTTCGGGAAGGGGCAATGAATTTGTCACAAAACGTTTCCATCGTGTCCTTCGGGGGTTTAAAATTTGTCGTCCAACGGATATCACCCTTTCTGGTCCCCATTAAAAATCTAATTGTACATTTTGAAAAATGGAGAAACTGCTTTCGAGAAATGTCTCCATTGAACCTGGTTTCAGTATTAAAATTCCGGTCATCTTTATAATTTGGCACTTACAATGTCAAATATTATTTCGAAAATATTCACACGAGGAATTAAACGATTTTGCTGTACAAAGTAGGGCAAGATTGATATAAATAGATTAAAAAGAATGAATAAACGAATGAATAAATAAACCGAATAGATCTGAATGAATAAATAAGCGAAAATAAATAAATAAATAAATAAATAACGTGAAAGCATAGGGAATATTAGAATTCCTAGGACCAAAAATATGAATATCAGCAATTTCTGCCAAAGTTTACTACTATGGTACATTTGAAATATCAGCAATATAAGACAGAGAAATTAAGTAGACTTGCTATATCAGTTATATGTGCCATAGTTATTTGGTGCACTTGAAGTATTAGCAATATATGCCAGCAAAATGCGGTGCGCTTGAGATATCAGTAAATGAGAGCCTGGGTACTTTGGCGCACTTGAAATATCAGTTACGTACTGAAGTAATTTTGAACGCCTGAGATATCAGCAACGTATGGCAGAGCAATTGGGCGCAATTGAAACTCCAATTATATGTGTCAGAGTCACTTTAGGTACTAGTATTATTTGCTGGAAGAATTTAGTGCTTTGAATGGCCTGTACAATTTGGTGCACTTGGCTATCATTAATATATACTAAAGTAACTTTAGGCAGCTTGATGTGTCATTAACAGGTACCAGACAAATCTGGCACGCTTGACTATTAGGAAAGTAATTTTGGACGCTTGAAATATCAGTAATAATTAAATGCCAAAGGAGTTTTGAGCAGTTAACTATGTCCATGTACCAGAAATAACGATTGAAACATAGGTAAAATGTGCCAGAATATATTCCTATGCTTGTGCCAGAGAAATTTGATACTCAAAAGATCGCCTGCAGTACGCACCCGTGTAATTTGGCACAACTGAAATATCGTAATCAGTCAGAATAATTTAACTTGCGCTTGACATATCTGCAAAAGGCATAACAATAATGTGAAATAAGATTAGTACTTCAACGCCTGATTCGGTGCTGTTAAAATATTCTTAAAATGTGCCACACTGAGCAAAATCTGGTGGCCGAGGAATATCAGTAATATAGATACCATGTGGTGCTCTTGAAAAATCAGTAATATATTCTAGAGTAATTAAATGCTCTTGAAATATCCGCAGTGCAATGGTAATTATAGTGCTGTTAAAATAAGACAATAATCTTAATTTGGTAGATCACCGTTTGCTGCTCAGAAAATATCAAAAATATGAGCAGTGCTCTGGCAAAAAGGAGTTTAATGCACATATGTGAAGCACTATACCAATTTTGGATCCTACAAATTCATTTTGTCAAACAACCAACTGAATTATGGGTTAGAATGGTCATTGGACATAGAAAAAATTGACCTGTAGCAAAAAGTTTCGACTCATGTCAGCCTGCGCGGACTGCGCAGGCTGACATGAGTCGATACTTTTTTGCCGATGAATCAGTTCCCCTTTTTTACAGAGTATGGCTCATGCATTACGTTGTAATTTGGTGTTCTTGCAATGTCCGTAATATGTTCCCGAGTAAATGATGCGCCTTAGATATGATCAAGCCTTGCCAAGTCATTTGTTGCGCTTGAAATACCAGTAGTGAACTCGAAATATGATTAGTATATGCAAATAAAAATGTGGGTGCTCTTGAAATATTCCAGTCATGCTCTGGCAAAAGGAGGCTCAATGTATCTACGTGATCCATGATACCAAGCAAGTCATCACGTGATCGTAGATCCACAAAATCCATTTTCTCTGAAAAACGACTGAAGCATGCGGTAGAATTGTCCTTTGACATACAGAGAATTGAGGAATAGTGAAAAGTTTCGGCCCAGGTCAGCCTGCGCGGACTGCGCAGGCTGACCTGAGTCGATACTTTTCGCAAATGCATTAAGCCCCCTTTTCACAGATGTATAAGTACAAGAGTAACTTAGCGTTTTTTTTTTTTAAATATCAGTGGAATAAACATTTATATCAAGATAATTCGGTTTGTCATCTGCAAATGCTTTCAATTTGGATATCTGTAAAAATGTGAAAGTCGAAGCGAGTAAGGCAAACAAAGTAACTTATGAGATACTATGCAGTTAATTAAATAAATGCTACTTGCATTTCTTATCTTTCCCTTGGACAATAGTCACATGGGAGTGTTCTTGGGCAAAACATTGCCGAACCGAAGCCCAGTCTCATGATAGACAGAATATGTGGGATGTTGCCGCTATATGGCAGAAGAACTTTTGAAAGCAGTGTAAAACCTCATTCAAAAAGCAACCTTCCCCTTTCATACAAATGAGCCATGCTCTGGTAAACAGGGGGGCTTAACTCTTTACCACACAATCCCGACTTTTAACGACCTTGAGAAAGAAGCCTTTTAAAAAAAAACATTGTGGGAAAAGGAGAAAATGCTGGTAACCAGCATTTTCTCCTTTTCCCACAATGTTTTCTATCCTTCCCAGAACAAATTTCATTCTTTTTTTAGTCACAATCATTTTGTCGTCTGCAAATGCTTTCAGTTTGGACTAGTCTACATTTTTGTCGTGTGGTACAGAGTTAATGCAACTCCGTGATCCATGACGTCAAGCAAGTCATCACATAACTATGTTTCCATGACATCCATTCTGTCTAACAACAAACTGAACCATGAGGTACATGTACACTAGTTCTTTGACACGAAGAAAATTTATCAAAAGCAAAAAGTTTCGGCTCAGGTCAGCCTGCTTGTTTGCAGATGCATTAAGTCCCGTTTTTACAGAGCATGAATCAAATATCAAAGACTCAAGGGAGAGATCATTTATTCACATTAGAGAGGGAAAAGTGGATAATTATGTGTTTATGGGTCTCATCTTGTTTGTATAAAACTTTAAGCTTCTTATTCTGAATTTGTACCCGTTCTATATAGACAAGTCGGATTTTAATTCCACCCTCTCCGTTATACGTCTTATCCTTTTGCCTCATAAAGACACGTCTTCGCATATTTTTGGAGAGCTTCTTCTGAAAAAAAAGCATGGTAACAAATGAACAAAAAAAGGCTATAGTGAAGAAATTCTCTGTTTTCTATAATATTCTCTCGTTTATCTATGCATAATATTACCGCTGTAGATTTTTTTTTTTTTCTTGAAGTATGAGTAGTACATCTCAAAAGCTTAGAACCTGTTAAAAATTTTACCAAACAACAAAATTTACGACTTGCCCAGTTTGAAAGCATTCGCAGACGACAAATCAAAAGTTACTTGAAACCTTCAATTTTTCTTTCAAAGGGTAGCAAAATTCGGGTTTTTACTATCGGCTTGCAAATTTCATTTGATTTCAACATATTTATTTTACATCGATTGAGAAACAAGTTCTTGCAACTTATACTAGTCTCTCTTGATTCTGCTTCCTGGAAACTGTACCAGTACTCGCATCGAATGTGTGGGGCAATAAACAGTCCAAAAACTTGACATCCACTGCCGGGTATTGAACTCGGGACATTACAGTTTCGATGACGACGCTCTACCAGTACTTCACGGTCACTAAACATTCTCTGTGATTGCTCCCTCAACACAGTGACGAGTATTCACAACGTGATGTAAATTGTTCCAAAGGTCGACCCCACTTCTCACGGAAATCGAACCCCAAACCTCCGATGCGAGAGATTATTTTTTTTTATTTATTTTTCAAGCCGTCTGTTGCAAATTGTTTCAACGGGTAATGAACGGTACAAATTTGTCAATATGTCCAAACAAAATTTCTGCCCCAACCGTTAGTTAGGTATTTTGTATATCAAATCCCCTCCTTCTCATTATTCCATGTAATACTATTAGACCCTTGCCAAACAACCCTGTTTGTAACGACAGTAAGGGGAAAAATAGACTTTTGAAAACACGTGGAAAAAGGAGAAAATGCTGGTGAACAGCATTTTCTCCTTTTTTCCACAACGTATTCTATCCACTGAAAGACAAATTTTATCATATCAACCCACGTTTGATTTATCGTC
Source organism: Tridacna gigas (assembly GCA_945859785.2). NCBI lineage: Eukaryota > Metazoa > Mollusca > Bivalvia > Cardiida > Cardiidae > Tridacna > Tridacna gigas. The sequence continues at coordinate 14,336,431 of OX244029.2, read as the reverse complement.
TGCAAACGCTTTCAGTTTGGACAGTCTAACATTTTTGTCGTCTGGTGAAGAGTTTTAAAGCCCCTCTAAATCTGATTACAGTAATATTTAGGCATGCTTTAATTAGACAGAAAAGGCAGCTTATAAATATAATCCCGTATTTAACGCTCAGCTAGCCTGCGAGAATGGATCTAAAGTTTGTCAACTTGTAAATGACTTCCGTACAGAATTTTAAACTTTATTTACCGTTAAAATGCTCTTTTCCAGTTTTGTTAACGCATGACCATACAAATAAATGTTCTACTTTTTAAGTCACCAGGAGGAGGCATACTTTGAAAACAGTTTAGAAAAAGGAGTCATCGTAGCGGTTATATGTCATTTTTCCACGATCCCCTGAATGCTTTCCATACCTTAGTTTTAGTCTTCATTCCCCTCGTATATTTTTCTTGTATGCCACCAAGGATCGTGCAACGGTTCTTGGTGCCACTTGACGGAACATGGAATATGTAGCCTATTTCAAATGCCCATTTCTTTTATTAGCTGTACGCCGTTTCCAGGTCTAAATCATATAGAGTGGCTGGGTAGATCAGGGTCAAGGACATGCAAGAAACAAAATTATAGGCTCGACCTCGTTTGAGTAAGCACACTGCTACACATATGAAGTTTATTCTGAAAACACCTGCTTTCAAGCTATTCTTTCCAATAAACTGATGTAGACATCTAGACTATTAAAATTGTTGTAGGCTATGCTCAAATAAATGAGACTTAAATGTGAGCTATGCTCTGTGAAAAGGGGGCTTAATGGATTTGCAAAAAAAAAAAAAAAAAAAAAAAAAAAAATATCGACCCAGCTCAGCCTGCTCAGAATGCGCAGGCTGACCTGGGCCGAAACTTTTTGCGTTTGGTAAATTTTTGCTTGTTAAAGGACCAGTGTACCTCGTGATTCAGTAGGCTGTCATACAAAACGGGTTTTACGGATCTATAATGCTGTGATGACTTGCTTGGTATCATGCCCTTTTTTTTCCAGAGTGTGGCCCATATGTATCGTACCTGGAGAATTTCTCTGTGTCATAACTGGGAATATATTCTTCAATTTCTCCATCTGCCACACACGATTTAAAAGCATTTCTTTAAAATTAGTCAGCGGCGTTGGTCATTTCTTTAACAGACAAGAAGAGACATTAAAATCGTGCGGTTTTCCCGCTGAGAGTCGGTAGGGTATAACGTCCAACTTTTGACAAGAATGTTACCGTCGTCCGTCTGATGTAACCGACATCTTCACATATTTGGGGGTATTTCACACGATATTTATCCTCATTAGCGATCCATTAGCCCACACTGATATACAAAACTGGACGGTATATTCTGTAAGTTAGACTATCGCCTTTCTGTCGCATTCTTTCATCATGGTAATTCCTTCCGTAGAGTTTTCTTGTGGTTTACGAAAAGGAATAGATGAAGTGACGTCACTTTGTGGTGGCGCAAATCGGAATGCTCTTTGAGTTATCGGGAGGTGTTGTATTTTATTGTATCGAAGCCTGAATATCTTAGGGCTGTATATTCACCTACTGTTCTTAGTTTTATTATTATGCGTTACTTTCTAAATCTAGAATTAGACTAAGAACGAAACCTTTACCAGACGACAAGATTTTGGACTAGTCCAAATTGAAAGCTTTTACAAACGCCAAATGATGGGATTTGTGTTCGAAATGTTAGAAAAGATTGTTGGAAACGAGAGAACACTACTTAAGGCATTTTCTCCTTTTCCTACTATATTTTCAACAGCTTTCTTTCCCAGGGTTGTTTAGATACGGCATTGTTGTGAGGGCAAGTTAATTTCGTATAATTTCATTTATTGAAGGCTTGCTCTAGTCGGTTAGTCTGATTCTTTTTCAGCTGTTTGATGCATTACAATTTACAAGATGGCTGCCATTCTTCTTGATATTAGAAAAACCGCTTGTTTCAGTTTATGTCTAAGAATATCAGCATCTGTAAGACACCAGGGTCTGTATTTACCAACCATTACTAAGCGCATTCTTTTTTCAAGAATTTTCTACTTTTGAAAGTGACCAAACTTCTGACTGGCTAAACAAAATGATTCAGCCAATCAGAAGTTTGTGTTACTTTCTAAATTAGACTGAGAACGTTCTTAAAAATTGTTGCTGAATACGGACCCAGAAATTTGGAGACGAATGCAACAGGTGTGGCCTTATATCGGTCATTTACATTCCATCGAAAATAGTCCCGAAAATCGTCACCCTTTTAATTGCATATGATCATTATAACGAGGGAAGCTATTCTTCGGCGCATCGTTGGGAGCCTTTGTAACAAAATTACCCGTTTGCCACCTTCTTTTTTAAAAGGACGAAAACAGTTCTCTTTTCCGGAAACGAACTGTTACCGCAGTGAAGGTCATTCATGGAGGTGTCTCCGTCTTTCAAAATGGTGCAATATTTCGTGGGTGTAATTACGTCACGTACCCGTCGCGAGACCTTGAAATGTACAGCCGGTAAAATGATATTCCTCCGCCAAGGTGTAAACTAGTTTAAGGTATACGTTAATGGCCGCTCCAGGAGATCTTTATCAGAAGAGAGTTTCGGCGAAGAAAATTAGTTTGTTCCATCGTAAGATTGGGCATGATTTATGTCCTCATGTTTTCCCTGGTACCTCGCTGCACAACCTAGTAAAAACAGGTTTAAATACAGTATACTGTGAAACGAATACACACCCTTAAGGATGCATTCCCTCCTCTAGAAATTCAAAACTATCACAAGGTTGAAGTCTTATTATTTTATGAACATTTCAATTGTCAGAAAAATCATAATAAAGATGAAGTTAATAAAAACATACATATTCTGGGTCTTTGCTCATTAATGAATTCGAAATTGATTGAGCCCACTGAACAGAATATACATCATCCCTTGGCAAACTTTTCTTGGACTTTTAACAAAACAACATTAATATAAGAATGATAAAGAATTTTGAATCATTTGAAAATTACCTCTAGGGCTTTTTGGCGAAAATTGTTATTTTCTGTTCTTGAATTAACAACTTAGTCTACTTTTCAAAACACCAACACTGACTCACTTTTCTTTCGTAGGTGGATATTCACTGTCATGCCAAATTATGTGTACATGCACAAAGAAATGATAGAAAATATATAATATATACGTGTATAGGATTTAACATGAGTTGGTATTTGAAATAAAATTTATTAAACGAGTCTAGAAAAAAAGAATGTCATCTAGTGAGCCCTTAGTGAGCTAATTTTTTTTTTCTTCTTCGACGAATTTTATAATATTTTACATCAAAAGCCAACTTAAGTCAGAAGCCTTTTTAAACCACATATTATCTCAAGAATTATAGTTCAGGTTGTGTTAAAACATATACCTACATGTGCATGTGTATTGAAATTTACATGAAGTCTATTCGCTGTTTTGTCAGATGTGTACATTTCGGACGAAAAAATGTTCCAAAAGAAACTTGCATATAATGACTATGTTTTCAATCCTAGGATGATAGAATTCGAAGATTTGTCAAGACCATCAATTGTTACAGTTAATTTCACGGAGAAATCTAGGTCAGCAATGTGTTAGAAAAAGGCGTATGATTACAGAGCTTTGGCCAAATACTGGACTATTTGCTTACCTAACACGTGTGTAAGATAAGAAAATTCGTAATGACTGTATTACACTGAAAATAAGTCATGTAATAAACTGTAATCTTTGATTCTTTACCACACAGTCCAGCGTTTTAACGACCCTGAGGAAATAGCCTTTTGAAAACCTTGTGGGAAAGGGAGAAAATGCTGGTTACCTGCATTTTCTCCTTTTCCCACTAGGTTTTCTACATTTTTCCAGACAATTACCATCATTTCAGCTAAATTTAATATGTCGTCTGTAAATGCTTTCAGTTTGGGCCAGTCTATAATTTTGTCGTTTGGTAAAGAGTTTATAACAAAATTTTCTGCACTAGATCATAACTTCTTTTGGAAATAATGAAATAGTGAATTCAGCGTGTTACTATTGGAGAAAGTCGTAGAGCCAAGAAAAGCCGTAACTGGGTGTCGACAGGAGTGAGAGATGGTTAACTTATGTGTTAAAGCGAGGAGAATTGTCGGCGAGAAGATCTTGTTACCAGGGCAATGATTAGCTGTATCATTCTCATTAAACTTCGTTATCGGGACGACAAAAAGGACATTTCAACACTTATTTAGTTCAAACGAATGCGCCCCAGAGGTTCGCTGTCTGTACAACACTTCAGTTGTAATAGAGACCTATACAAACTTGGGCTCGTCTTTTCTTCGTCTTTTCTTCTCTGCGCTCGCACAAAAAACTCGCCCCCTTTTTCATACCCCCATGTGAGATCAGAAAGGCCGGAGTAATTGACCCGAGGTCATCTTTTTTGCGCCTCTGTTGACCAATGGTGACCAAACACTGACCAATACTTCTCGACAAGACCGGTCCACTTGAGGACTATTTGTGGTGAAAACAAAGTTTTTATTTTTACCCGTTTCCCTCATGCGGATACCTTTTGATTACTGTGACGAAAAAAGTTGTGACAAATGGAGACAAGGCGATTTCTCTATTTGATACAAAGTTTTCTTATTGATTTTAATCAGATAGTTCTTTCAATAGATTTTGGTAATTTTTGCTGCTTTGTGCGTGTGTGTCTGTCTGTGTCTTTTTTTTCAAAGACATCTTTGAATTTGAGAAGTCCAAAACTGCACACAAATTGGACTTAAACTGTCATGGTCAGCTTTGGTTCATATTTCGGGAAACAGAACAGTAATTACTTTAGTAAAATTACGCGTATTCTTGCTTCAAGCAATGGCTTCTGTCACGAAAATACAGTCTATATCTCTCTGCAAATCTGCAAATACACTTTTTCATGTCTTGTACATTTTTGTGTCTTTGAGTTCACTTGTTCTAGAAGACTATACAAAGCAACATTTTAAAGAAACATCCTTACAGCCAGAGACAAGAAAAAAAATGCTATTGAAATTTGATAGACTGTAGAATGGTTCAGAATTTAGTCAACTGTATAAACATAGATAAATTACCGATATGAATGGTGAAAGGGATAAATACATTTATCAGAAATCTTGTTTGATCAATATGGTCGGTGAGAATTGCAAATAAGAATTTTTCATCGCTGAACAGGGATACAACAGTTCTCCTCGTTGCATAATGTGGAATCAGAGTTGTTTTCACCATGACATTGGTTTTTCTGCTAGTATATATAATAAATTGAGCTGAGCTCTGGCAAAAGGGGTTTAACCCTTTACCAGACGACAAAATTTTAGCCTTCTCCAAACTGAAAGCATTTGCAGACGACAATTTCAATTTGGCTAAAATGATGCAATTTTTCTTTGATAGGGTAGAAAACATTGTGGGAAAAGGAGAAAATGCTGGTTACCAGCATTTTCTCCTTTTCCCACAATGTTTTCAAAAGGCTTCTTTCCCAGGGGCGTCAAAAGGCGGCATTGTGCGGTGAAGGGTTAATGCATCTCAAGGATACGTTTTGGCATACAAGACATCACATAACTATGGATACATAGAATCCATTTTGTCTAACAACCAACTGTATCATAAAGTAGAATGGTCATTTGAAATGCACAAAATTTACAAGTGGCAAAAAAGTTTCGATCCGCATCAGCCTGCGAGGACTGCGCAGGCTGACATGGGTCGATATTTTTTGCAGATTCATTAAGTCCCCTTTTCACAGAGCATGGCTCAATTATGTTTTATGTTTGAAAAATCAAAATTTGATAACATGTATCACAAGAAATTTTTTTTAGCATTCTTTGAAAAAAAAAAAAAAAAAAAAATCTCACTTTATTGATTAGGAATCATTGAAATTATCTCTCGTCTCAAAAAATCGAAACTAAAATTAATGTCGTCTGCTGCAACAAGGGTTCGATTGCATGTGTTCAGGGGTCATGAATGCATTTCTTTGGATCAATCGATTACTAGAGTACCCCTATCATTGTTACAGACTCCTTTTTCCATTTCTTTCTCAAAATTAATTTCTGGTCACTTGACCTTAGTATTGCGTTTTTGAATTATTTCACATTAAATTCAAGCCTATTTTCACTACAGCTTTCTAGTGGTTGCGATTTTTCAAAAACCATCAATGACGAGTCCTAATGAGAAGTCGAAATGCCTTGAGAGTTTATGATGCGCCCTGAACGAATGTACGAGTTTCCGTTTCGCAAAATTTTGTTTCTAAGTACTACTGACTTTAAAGTCCCAGTGGCGTATGTTAAAATGCATATGAGCCTCGCTCTGGCAAAAGCTGCAGAAGCAACAACAACAGCAGCGACAACTACAGCAGCAGCAACGGCTGAAACAACAGCAGCATCAATAACGGCAACATCAATAGCGGCAACAACAAAAACATTAGCGGCAACAACAACAACAGCGCCAACTACAGCAGCAGCAACGGCGGAAAGAACAACAGCAGCGGCAGAAGAAGATGACCAAAAAGATGGCCATAAAACTACGTACAGTCCACGTTTGACCTGCACACTAACCAGGAGCTTCAGGGAACAACAAAACAGCATAGAAGTTAATGTATAACTTGCTGTCATGTCAACATACTGTTTCACAAAGATCAAAGAAGGCAAAGGACTGTAATTCAAAGAGGGTCTAAATCCAGTATACGAACACCATTCGTTTCGCTACAGACGATTTTTGAAAACATTTTGGCAAAAGAGGAAATTGCTGATAACGAGCAATTTCTCCTTTTGCCCCCAAAAATGTTCTTACATTTTTCACCTGTTAAAAATTTAATGTATTTCAAAGTTGTCTGCTGTGAATTGTGTTTACCCTTTGCGATACAATACCGTGTTTAACGACCCTTAGAGAGGGTAAAAGAGAGAGTGCAAGCGCAAAATATCGAAAATGCAGGAGATATTGTTTAAATAACCGAAGCATCATAAATATTTCTTCGCACTCCATTTCATCGCAGGTCCTAAACCACCCAACGCTCTTTTTTACTTTTTATGCTCACACACTCGCACCCACCCCACACTCGCACCCCATACCCCCCAATTGACTGAATGCCTCGAATGCCTCGAATGACTGAATGCCTCGGTTGACTGAATGCCTCGGTTGTCTGATTTTCCCGGTTGTCTTGTTTAGCTAAAGCGATTTAGAGAGAGATTCACAGCGAATCAAAACGATTATGTCTTAGTTAAAGCGATTTAGGGGGCGAATCACAGGCGAATCGTTAACAACAGAAACAAAAAGAAAAAGAGGGAGACAAAGAAAAAAAAGAGGGCCTTATTTAAACAATATCTCCTGCATTTTCGATATTTTGCGCTTGCACTCTCTCTTTTACCCTCTAAATCGCCGAGCGCACCGCATCCGCATTCCACACATGCAACTATTCCAATACAAAAAAATTTGATTTAAGTAATTTTTTCCGTATATTAAAAAAGGGATTAAAAATGGAAACAACAAATGAAAGAACAATGAGTTTAACGAGTGATGAAGAAGAACCAAATTTGGATATGGAAATTGCTGATGCTATAGAATATCAAATATGGTGTCAATCAAGTGAAATGAAACAAATTGAAATGGAAATTGAAAGGGACAAACAAAAATACAATTGTTACGACAAAGAAAAGAACAAATTTAAAATTCATAGATTAGATAACAAAGGAGGATTCTACTATATCGGGCCTTTTATCTGGTCAAAAAACTCTATTGATGAAAAAAAAAATATTGAAAGAGCTTTTAATGAAAGATATATTATTACAAAAATTGCTAAAGCATTAAAACATGAAGATATAGATTATTTTCATACGTTACCTATTGTAATATATGATGAAAAAGAAAAAGAAAAACTTTATTATAGATCTAAAAGTATATTTTATCCGGAGGTTGTAAGAATATGGATAGACATACCAAACAAAAAAGTACATTTGTCTTTTTCTGAATATTTATCAGATTCAATGAATCTATATTTTATTGATGGTATGCGTGGAGACACTTGTTTTAAAAATTATACATTTGATGAATTAAGATATTATTAAACAAAAAAAATGTATATATATTTTCATATATTCATATATATATACATTTTAACTTTTCAATATCAAAGGTTCCCCATTTTTTAAATATTTTTCACTAAACTTTAGTATCACATCGTCTAAACAATGCCATATTAATGCTTCAAGTTTCCATGCTTCCATATCATTAACATTTTTAGTTCTTATCATTTTTTTCACATTATCTTTAAACTCTTTATATACTACATTTTCTAAATATGAGACGAAAACATCACTTATAAATTCTTTAATTTGTTCTCGATATTTATAATGCATGAAGAATCTATTTAATCCCATATCACTAGTCATATTTTTTAAAAATTCTCTCTTTTTTTCTTCTTTTTCCTGTTTTTCTTTCTCTTCTCTTATCTCCTCTTCTGTCTTCTCTTTTTTAACTTCTATCTTTTTCCTTCCCATGTTTTAATAATATTTTTTTGCGTTAAATCAATACTAGTGGATCCCCACTATACATATGTCTCAACCCAAAACTTGCTATACTATGTATTAGACATGTAGCAAACAATGCTCTAACATCTTCTTCTGACATTTCATAAATATTTTTTCTTTCCAAATTCAACTGATACCTGCTGCTTCCATTTTCCACTAAATCGAATACATCCTGTTTAAACCATTCGAATACTTTTCTTTTTAAAACTTCCACTGCTTGTTCTATTACTGCAGATTGTACCAAGTATTCTTTTTGGTTGAAGATTTCTTTTAAAAACTCATCACTTAATATTTCTATTTTACTAGACATTTTTTTAAAATTTTTTTTTTCTTAAAATATTTTTTTTTTAATTTTCTTCATCTGAGAAGTAACCTATCGGCACCGTATTAATTCCATCTTCTAAAACATGTCTCACATCTTGCATTGGATTTAATGCTATCTTCTCAAACTTTTCTGTATACACTTGATGATTTGAACTTTTAAATCCTAAAAATTTAACACGCTTCTCCTCTTGTTCAAATATACATTTTAGATAATCCTCAAACTCTATATCTTTTTCAATACAACATTCAACCACACCTTTAATTTTTAAGTTTTCTTTTAACACACCTTTGTCTTCGACTCTATAAGCATATGACTTTGCACAGGTAGCAGCATAATCTTTTATTGGCTTCCCCTTTGTCTCATCTTTAAAAAATCCCAATCTGTTTTTGTTTGTCATTGAATGAAGCGGATGATTTTCCGGATATTTCCATGTATCAAAACATACATTAACATCTTCTTTCATCTCTTCATAAATATCATCACTCTGTATATCCAATATCAAGCTGTCTGTATCAGTATACAACAGTTTTACACGATCTCCAAATTTTGGTTTAAGATAGTCATAATACAGTTGATACATCTTTAACTTTGCTATCTCCAAAACACAAAACCCAATATATATAGGTTTGTTAGCTTTAACCACAGTTTTCTTTTTTGTCACACTTACCAAATCTGGACTAAATATTTTAAATCCTGTATACTCTGGACTTTTTAAAAGTTTCTCAGCTCTTTTTTCTGTATTGACTATTTCTACATTTGAACGCTTACGTGGGTTTTCTATAAACTTTCCATAAATAGCATTAATTGAAAGCTTAAAAAAATTCTGTTTAGAGATCTCCTTTACCTCTCCTCGTTTCTTTGTATTGTTTGTAATATATGGTTCAAGCCACTTAGATACTTTAAAAACATAACCTCTATGTATCTTTGTAATCTTCACTCCAAGCTTTACGTAATACTTTAACAATTCACTATACACTAAATATTCTTTTTTGTTTCTTAAATTTGTTACAAGCTTTTGAACTCCGTTAATTGTCAAATGTTCCGGACAAGGAGGATAATCTTTAAAATATTCTTTCTTGTCTCTTGGTAACTCTAAATCACACACTAAAGCACATGGAAAATTTTGCCATTTGTTTAATTCATCTTTTCTAAGTTTCCTCTCAATCTCAAATGGTATCTTATCGCTCATTGCATCACCGTAAAGGTTGTTCATGTCAATGTAGAATATGAAGTTACTCGGTTTGTTTGAATCATAGTCACTTAAATACTTGTTATTAGCTGAAGCATATCGAGTGGTACACATAGAAACACCTCCTCTAATCCCCTTTTCAAAGTCTTCATAAATATCTCTGTCAGTGATGAGAGAAATTTTTTGTTCTGTAAATTTTAACATATTCATCCAAGACGCTCCAGGCAATGTATACCCGTAAACTATTGGATCTAATCCATAAGTTTCTTTGTTAAGTTTCCTAAAGTTCTCCACTACATCAACCAATAAAAAAGTATCCAATTCACAATATTTCAACTGATAGTCATTCATTGTATGACAATCAAAAACATTCCAAGCTTTTAAAGCATGTTGATAGTCTTCCTCGGTGATCCCTTCTTTTTTTAGAGAAGAGTAAAAATTTTCTACAGGGGGTAATCGGGTAAATTTTGTTTTTTCAAAACTGTCCATCCATTCGTATGGATAGACACCTTTTCTTGTTAACACATCCAGCGACACACCAGGGAAAGCAGAAGTTGTATATTTAAAATTGTGTTCGTCTTTTGGTGTATCATCTACAAGTTGAGACAAAGCGGAAGACAAAAATTTAAAACTATCTAAGAAACGAACTTCGTGGCGTTTGTTGTTAACGAAACAATATTTACTAAAAGATATATATTTTTCTTCATTTGATGGTAACACAGAGAGATGACCGGGATACTCAGCTAGTTTTAAAATGCAAAGGTGAGCATCATATCCACTTAAGTTGTGACAAAGAACAGGGGTTAAGTTTGAAGCTTTCCCTTCATTTAAAAATATCATGTTAGCGTTTGTTACTACTTCCATTAATTTTTTTACAAATATCTCCGCGATATCCTCTCTTTTTTTCTGTATGACATATGAAAGTTTATGACTTTTGTAAATTTTTTCATCACTAGAGACAACGACAAAACAAAAGCCGCTGGGTTCGTGTTTTTGTGTTTTGTTGTTTGCTTCGCTGTCATCTTCATCTTTAAACGGAATTAAAAAGCTTTCAAAATCGAAATATATCGTAATGTTTGGTGGCTTGTCTTGTTTAGCTTTGAATTCAAGAACACCCTCTTCAGAATCTTCTTCTGGTAGTTGTAGTAATGTACTATCAGAACAATTTTTTAAATGTTTGTTTAGTACATCTTCATCTTTAAAACCTCTTTGACATTGATAACAAAAGTACAAACGCCCGTGATGATAGGAAAGTTGAGAAGAAAGAAGACGAGACAGATCATTTACAAGATAGTAATGTTCTTCATATAGTAGTAAAAATATTTTTTCTTTAGCCCATTTTTTCTCACCGTCAAATATCACAGGTGTACGTTTGTTAATGTTGTCTACACCATATACAATTAAATGAATATCTGGATTTTGGTTTTGAAACTTTTCAAGATCATTAGCTGAAGTTGGAAAATTGATATCTGAAAAGTTGGCATATTTGTTGGGTTCTTCTTTTTGTATCTTTCTTAATTCTTTGGTAACTCTTCCTTTGTCATTTTTTCTTGGGTTGAAGTGTCGAAGTATACACCAGTAAAAACACTTGTCATCTCCGGAAATTATACAAATTAGTGCATGCTTTGACATTAACCACTGTGGGAGTTTGTTGTTTCCACACCCTCCTCTGTATGGGTTGTACTTTCCATAGTTGATACTTACACCATCAAAATTTAAAAAACTCCATCCGCTACCCTCAAAATCTTGTTTGTAAAAGCTGTTTAATACTTCTTGTATCATCGCATTAATTAATTGATGTTTGTTGTTTAGTTGAGTAACAACATGAGGAAAAGAGTTAAAATAGAATTTTTTAGTTTGTTCGTTGTTTGTCATCTTAGCACATACAGAAAGTATTGCCTTGTATCCTACATTTTTAGACAAAGACAAACCAGCTGAAGGTTTAAACTTTGAAAGGTAAGTTTCAAGATTTACACTTTTTGAAAATTGTGGCACCTCCAAAAATGTTTGTTTGAAATACCCGTTTAATGCTGAATGAGCAACTGTTGTTTTTGCTTTTCCTGTATTGCTTAATCTTGATGATTTACCAATCGAAGGAAGTGGCTCCGTTGTTTTAACCATCTTTACCACTCCGTTTTTAACTACATATTTAAAATTCTGCGCCATAATTTTAAATTAAGTAATTTTTTCCTAATTTAAAAAAATTAAGATGCCAAAAAATCAAAACGTTGAAATGAAAAAGAAGAATACAGAGTTAAATACTCCTCCAACTCCAACTCCAACTCCCACCCCTTCTATAGTTTACACTCTCGGCCCAGAGAATGCTATTAAAGGTGAGAAGAAGACAGACAAAATATTTTTTAGTGATATCCGACAAAATGGTAAGACTGGGATATATACTAATATTCTTAGTAAGACCCCAGAAGACAGACCAACACTTCTAACTTTTGGTCAAAACAAATACATTAACATTGAGCTAAATGAAATGTTTACCCAGTTTTTACATGGGATATATGATAGGTTCGACCCTGAATTTATTGATTTGATTAATGATGCCTATCAACTAGAAGGAGTTTTTCAAGCATATCAAACACAAGGATTTGTAAAATGTAAGGTAGACCTTGAAAAGTTTAATACTTCTTTCTTCTCAACTGTTGAGAAAGAGGGAGCCGTTAAAAGCATACGACCTTTACAAAATGCTGATTTCATGTATGACCGAATTACTTCTGGTGTCTATACTTTGAAGGTAACCGGGTTGTGGAGAAAAGAAAGCCTTGTTAATGGTAGACTTCAAACAACACATAGTGGTTTGAGTATCAAGGTTCTTAAAGTTCTAGTTAATGGATATTCAAACAGTGAAGCAGAAGATGAAGAATATGAAAGTTTACAACTTTCACAACTTCGTGAAGATAGTATCTCATTAACAGAGTAAAACAAATGTTAAAAATATGTAGGTTCATCCATGGTATATTATCCTTTGTGCTCTATCTGTTGTTTTTTAAATATTTTTGAAAATATTTAAAAAAATCTAATACTAATAAAAAGGGGTGGGATACGTTTCGGATGGGTTGGGTTTGACATTGTTGATTTCATTTGTTATTTCCGTTTGACTTTTTCATATATTTTATCGAATCATCGATAAAATATATATGTCATTTTTAATAGTTCTGAAAATTTTGTTCCGGTTCATATATTGGAACGTAAAACCTCCCAAACCCATGTCTATATTTACCTTGGTCTCTTGAACTTGACCTATCAATTACAGCAAAGCCATACCGCTCAGCCCAACATGTATACAAGAAATTTTTTAATTCTTCCATTGTCATATCTCTACTTGCATAGTCTGTATAGATATTCATGATATCCCTATCTGGTAAATCAAACAAAATGATAAAATTCGAATTTCCTCGTATAGTATGTCGAGGTAAACTAAAAAAAGACTGTGACAAGTAAAAACAATCCGTATTACTATGTCTCCCTCTTGTGTAATATTTTTCAGGTACATCTTGTCTCTCCTTTAACAAGTCATCAAAAATCATTAAATTCTTGTTTGAATTACTCAATTCACGAGGATCGGGAACCTGGTCATCTTCTTCACTAAAACAAGGAGTGATCATGGTTCCCTTCTTTTTCTTTTGTTGATTTTTTAATTCTTCAATTAATTCCTTTCGTGAAATATTTCTGTTTTCAATGTCTTGCATATTCTCAAATATTCCATTAACTGTTTCTTTGTTTAATTCTGCTTCAAAGGCCTCCCTTAATAGTATGTATTCTGGTTGTTGCTTCATTGACTTTCCAAATATATACAGATGATCGTAATCTAACCAACCAGGACGAAGAAGAAGATTTAAAAGTATCGTAGTCTTCCCACATCCACTCTCACCTATAATCAAACCTCTGATACTCTTAGGTAACATTGGACTATTCTTTCTTTTTGTCTTGTTTAAATTACAGCTGTAATTTTTAATTTCCATGTTCTTTAATTTAGAAAATTGAAAACTAAATTAAAAAACAATGACTTCAATTTATTGTGTAAAGTGTCGAAAAAAGACAGATACAAAAAATTTAACAGAGACAACAATGAAAAATGGACGGCCTGCTCTTAGAGGTACCTGTTCAATATGTGGAACACAAAAGACCCAATTTTTACCAGGTTCAACTAGTAGTAAAAAAAAAAAAGGGCAAAGGTATCGTAAATGATTTTATAAACAACCTCCCCGTTGAGATGCACCTCCCAGGTTACAACTTCTGCGGTCCAGGTACCAAACTTAACAAACGTTTAAACCCAGATTTAACACCTAAGAAAAACAGTAAGCCTGTTAATCGTGTTGATGAAGCATGCTATCGTCATGACATCGGCTATATGAAAAATTCAGACACTGCTACCCGTAATGTTTTAGATGCTAAAATGTTAAAAGAACTAAAAGGCATATTTAACCCTTCAATAAGTGAGAGATTAGCTAGAGGTTTTATCCATCCAATAATTGGACTTAAGAAACGTTTTGGTATGGGATTAAAAAAAAAAAGTTGCTCGTAACAAAACCTAAAACATTATCTGATGAACTCCATCGTCCCCTTCGTCGACATTTTCCCACACGTCGTGTTGTAGTTAAAAACATAGATGATACATGGACAGCAGATTTAGCTTTCATGCCTAAAAAAATTAAAGTTGGAGAAACGGAAGGTATCGAAGAAATTTTAAAACAAGAAGAAGCAAGAGGTGAAAGACAGACAGCCTCAGAAAAACAGATGGGTAATTTAAACATTTTCTTAGTTGTTCTTGATGTGTTTAGTAGATATGCTTGGGTTCGACAACTAGAGAACAGACAGTCAAACAGTGTTGTTAAAGCTTTTGAGGATATTTTTAAGAAGTCAAACAGAAAGCCAAAAAAATTATGGACAGATAGAGGGGGTGAGTTCATTGGATTAATAGACAACTCAAAAGAAGAAGAAAAACCCCCTACAAAATTTCAATGTGAGCATTGTCGTTTGTATGTGAAAACAAAAGGAGCTTTAACTAATCATTTAAAAAATTTGTGTCCTGTTTTGTTTCCAGAGAAAGCAAAGGAAGAAAAGACAAGATTAAAAGGAATTGAGTTGTTTCATACAGAAGGGAAACACAAGGCTTCAATTGCTGAACGTTTTATTAAAACTTTAAAAGATAGAATTGGAAGATGGATGACAGACAACAATTCAACAGACTATTTACCTCATTTACAGGATATAGTGGAAGATTACAACAATACATCACACAGAAATTTTAAAGATCAATATACACCGGAACAAGCGAGTAAAAAAAAGAATGAAGAAAATATTTACAAAAGATTTTATGAACAAGCTAAACCAAAAAAGTTTAGAGTTGATCATACAACACAAAAGACACCATTAAAAATTGATGACTTAGTAAGGATACCAAGAAGAAAAGCAGAAGGATTTGAAAAAGGATTTACAGCTAACTGGTCAAGAGAGATTTTTAGAATTCGTGAGATTAAGAATTCCAATCCTACAACATATTTTTTAAGTGATGCTAAAGATCACCATATTACGGGTGCCTTTTATAGACAAGAACTACAAAAAACACGTTTTAACTTTCAAGATTGGATGGGAGACAATAAACCAAGGATTAAAGAAAATGCTATTCTTGGTATGGAAGCGGTAAGAAAAGAAGCAACCAGGCAGAAAGAAAAGAAACAAAGAAAAATAGAAAGGGAAAAACAAGAAAAACAACAAACAGCTAAAGGTTTAGAGTTTACTAAAAGTGTTAAAAGTCTTCCTATTAAATCTTTAAACAATTTCGAATTGATGGATATATGTAAACATTTAAAAGGTTGGCGTGGTGTGTTTTCACGTGATGCTTTACCTAAAAAACCTAATATGTATGAATGTGGAATTTTAAACCTCGATGACAGTGAAGGCCCCGGTACACACTGGACGTGTTGGCATCGAAACAAAAAGCTTAAATTCTATTTTGACAGTTATGGATTACCTCCTCCTCTTGAATTTCAGAAATATATGAAAAGTCCGATTTTGTATTCATCTGATCAAATACAAAATCCGGGAACCGTGATATGTGGGCATCTTTGTGTTCATGTGTTACAAAAACTTAACAAAGGGTATCATCTTCAACCGATAACCTCAAATTTAATGAATTTAAAAGAAAAAGAATTAATTTAAAACATGACGATACCCATAACAAAATTTGGAGAATTAGAAAAAGAAATCGAAGAACTAGAAGAGGGAGCCGTGGCTCTTCCTTTCATTGTTGATAACTTTTTAGGAAAGTCAGGAGGAGAGGTTAGAGGAGCAATTGATATGACCGGGCAACCTATAAAAAATCTTCCTGATCCTGTAGATGGACAAGATGCAGCAACTAAGAACTATATTGATAGCAGCCAAGGACACAGTTTTTTTAGAAGATTACCTGGGCGGGGTTATGCAGCCGTTAAAGATTTAGACATGAATGAAAACAGACTGCTTAATTTAGGCATGCCAACTGATAACCGAGAGGCAGCTAATAAATTGTATACAGATATTACAGCGAATGATGTAAAACAAAGTTTAGAAGGACACAATCCCTTCTATCTGAATACAGACAAACACAAAGCAAGGGGAAATATTGACATGTTAAATTTTAAAATTGAGGGGTTGCCTATGCCTATAGATGATAAGGACGCCGCTAATAAAATTTATGTAGATACATTAACAGAAGACAGACGGAGAAAATTAGAAGTTAATAATCCTTTCAGTTTTGACAATGGAGAATTTCAGGCAAAGAACAAGATTAACATGAAAGGAAACAAAATAGAAAATGTAGGATTTCCAGATTTACCGGAAGATGTGGCAACCGTTGGTTATGTAGATGAAGCTAATGTATGGGAACGTAAAAACGGAGGATTTGTTGCTAAGGAACATATATATTTGGGTAAAAAGAAATTAGGGGGATTAAGAGAACCAGCAGCAAATGGAGAAGCAGCAAATAAAAAATATGTGGATGAAGAGTTGAAAAAAGTAACAGGTGAGACATTAAAAAAAGGAAATGATGGATTTTATTCTGCTGAGACTAATTTAAACCTCAACAATTTTAGACTTTTCGGGGTGCCAGATCCAACAAGAGAAGATGAAGTAAGTAATAAAAAGTATGTTGATGAAAAAACAGCTAATATTCAACCTATACAACCCGCCGGAGTTGATCCCGCTGAGTTAGACAAACTTAAAACAGATCTTGAGAAAAACCAAGCTTTCAATACAAGAAATCAGAAAACTTTTAATGCAAGGGGGAATATCAACATGAAACAAAAGACAATACGAAATGTTCCCGATCCTGTAGAGGTTACCGATGTTGTAAGTAAGGGATATGTTGATGAAATGAAAGAATTTTTTGAAGATCGAATTAAAGAAGTGGAAGATGAAGCAAAGGAAGCAAAACAAGCAGCAGACAGAGTGTCAAGATTACAACCCGGAGGAGGAGCTGGAAATGGAAACGGAGCTGATTTTGGAGATATGAAAGGAAAGAAATTAATAAATGTTGGAGATCCGGAAAATCCAGGAGATGGGGTAAATAGAAAGTATGTAGATCAAAAGACACCGTTTACTAAAACTAACGGTTACTATACAACAACTCATGGGATTAATATGGATTTAAAGAAGATTACAAATTTAGGAGATCCAACAGCAGCGGGTGATGCAAGCAATAAAAAATATGTAGATGATAGTATTAATAATATAGAAACTGGGTTAATTAGAAGGAATGGGGGATTTCTGGCAACAGATGCTATTGATATGAATAGTAATAGAATTAAAAATGTGGGAGCTCCTATAGTTTATGATGATGTGGTTACCAAGAGATACATGGATGAAAAAGTTACCCTGGCGGAAAATCAAGCAAAAATATTTGATGAAGAGATCGTAAAGCTTAAAGCGGAGGATGATAAAAGGAAAAGAGAAACGGATAGGGTAAGAGTGATATTAAATGATGTAGAAGAGAAAATAGAAGAAAATTATAAAAAGTTATCAGATGAAGATGTTTCAATTAGAAAAATTATGTTTAGAAGTGATAAAGAAGAATTACTTAAAAAATTCATTACAATTTTTGATGATATTCTTTCTTCAAAAAATTTAAAACAAGAAATAGAAAAAATTGGAGATGTAAATATTTTTGCTAGTAATACTATTAAAATATTAGTACATCCGTTATTAAATGAAATAGAAGATCAAGAAACAAAAGATGAAATTAAACGTTTTTTTAACAATATTGAAGATGCGTTAATAATTTTTTCAGAAGCAATTACAAACAAATTTAATAGTTTAGATGATGTAATAAAAAACAATGAGGAAGAATTAAGAAAAATTTTAAACAAAGAGTATTATAGATTAAAAATATCAAATAATTTTTTGGATCCTTCTTTTTTAAAAATTAACGGACATTTTTTAGCAGCTGGTGAAATTGACATGGATCAAAAACAAATAAAAAATTTAGCGCCACCATCTGACGAAAATGATGTAGTAAATAAAAAATACGCAGATAAAATTTTACCAAAAGAGAGAATTTATAAATTTTTAGGAAGTACTATAATTTTAATACGAGGAGAAGCAAAAGGGCCTATAATAGGAATGGAAGAGGTGCAAAATACAAACAAAAGAATAATAGCGGATTTAGGGAGATTACCATTGGATAAAGATAACAAACTAATAAAACCAACTATTGTATATTTTGGAAAATATGAAAGTGCTATAGTAGATAATGAAGTTACTGTTAATGGTGTTTTAACAGAAATACAATCAAAAATCAGTCCAAATTATTTGATTCCTTTTAAAGGTTCCATTTTTAATATATCTTTTACTTTTACAATAATAGAAAGAAGTTTGCTCCCCAGTAGAGAGCCTTTATTCGCAATTTTAAGGTTTAATAGTGGTGATTGGGATACAAGAATAGGAGATGGAGTTAAAGAAGATATTTTAAACCTTACTACTGGGATTTTTGAAAATTCAAGGACTAAACAATATCAATTTGGGAGAAATTTTTTAGTTGGAGGAGTGAAAGAGTCTAGACAACATAGGGCATGTTTTAATTTATCAAAAGATGAAATTATACATTTTGAAGATTGTTCAACTCTATATCTGTATTTTATCCAAAGCTCAAAAAAAATAGATAGTATTTTTATAACTTTAGCCGTTCAAATACACTTTCCCGACTATAATG
The DNA here is from genome assembly GCA_945859785.2 of Tridacna gigas. Taxonomy (NCBI): domain Eukaryota; kingdom Metazoa; phylum Mollusca; class Bivalvia; order Cardiida; family Cardiidae; genus Tridacna; species Tridacna gigas. Next base: position 14,317,236 of record OX244029.2, on the reverse strand, counting down.
AAGAACATCTTCCCGAAGGCTTCAACATTGTTTAATTACCCTTTTTCATAATATATAACCTTTCTCTAGGTTACATATTAATTAATTAATTTATTCCTTCTTCTCCTTCTCCTTCTCCTCTATAACACTATAAAAATTATACTTCTTTAAAAATTTATCTTGTAACATTCTCACTACATCTTCTATCAAATGCCTCCTTTGCTCCCTCTTATCATCCCCATCTTCTACAAAAAAATACACTTCAACATCTGGAAAATAGAAATGATTTAAAATATTAAAAAGTTTATCTGTCTTTTCTATTAGTTGTGTTTCACTCTCATCAAACAAAAATACATCGTCGTATCTATGTATATATTGATTTTGTACAACCAAACAACTAACCCACATATTAAACGTTTCTTCTTCTTCCTTCCTCTTACTCCATTCATACATCAAAAAAGACTTAATCCTTTCTTGATACATCTCGGCGCACTCATATGTTACCATGGGACAGGTTCTAAACTTGTACTTCAATTGAGTGTATTGTTCACCGTTTTCATTTTCTTCTTTCTTTGAATGAATAAACTTGTTATTTAAGACACTTAAAAGTTCTGTTTTCATATTTTATTAAAAAATTTTTCGTTTAATACTATTATCATTTCTACATTTTGGACATTTAGAAGTTGAAATCATCTTTTCACATTCTTCACATATACATAGATGCCCACAATTACAAAAAAGAATATTTGGCTTGTTTTGAAAACATATTACACACTCCTCATCTTTAAATATTGAAATTCCGTTTTTGCTATTTAAACTGTTTTTTAAATTTTCATGACGTAATGCTAGAATTGCATATGACTCACTTAACTCTTCGTATTCATATTTAAGTTTTCTATAATCATCATTTTCATCAACTTCATTTTCATATTCATCATCTTTTAATCTTTCTTCCAAAAATTTATCAATATCGTCTTCTTCCCACCCACCTTCAGCTTCACCAATACAAGAAGGTATCCAAAAATATATTTTCATATCATCAAATCTATATTTCTTAAATATATCATCCATTTCCTTAAAACATTGTTTAAATGTAGTGTTGTTAGTTTCATCTATACAATGAAAATTAAGATCTGTAGTATACAAATTGTTGTGAAAAACTGTTAAACAAAGAGGTAATATATTAGGAGTTAATACTTGACAACTCCATTCATAGTAAAACACTGGGTAAAGATGATTAATATATGAGTTGGGTGGATCCACCCCTTCTTCCCAATCAATTCTAAAACGAGTAAAACATTTGTTATCATCTTCATCAAATTTAACTTCAGAATGTTTTTTTTTAATTTCTAACACTCTTGTAATTTCATTTCTTTCCGTTTGCGTTAACATTTCCATTTTTATTAATACAAGATTTTTTTTTAAATCAATCAATTTTTTAAAATATTTTTAGTTAATTTTTTGTTTTAATAAATGACTTCATTACAGATTGTATTATCAGATAACAAAACAGATTTTAAAACTGATTTTAATCCTCCTTTGCGTTTAAATCACCCTTGTGAGATTGCTTTGATTAATCTTGAGACATATTACAGTATACCAAATATCAAACCAGGATTTAATGAATTTAGGTTGTTAAAAAATCCAGCACAAGGAGCATGGGATTTTAAACTACAAACAGGAAGTTATAGTTTAGTAGATATTAACAAAGATATAGAAAATATTTTAGATCAAAACAATTTAAGAGATCCAAACAATCAATACCCTTTTAAAATATCAGCTAATACAAAAACTTTTAAAACTATTTTAACTATATCACCTAACTATGTTGTTGATTTTACACAAAATAGTTTAAATAGAATTTTAGGATTTGAGGCAAAAATGTATAATGAAGGAACCTATGAAAGTGAAAAAGATATTAATATTTTACCTGTAAACACTGTATTAGTTAATTTAGATATTATTGAGGGCTCCTATGTTAAAGGACAAAAAGGAAATACAATATATTCCTTTTTTCCAAATGTTAACCCAGGACACAAGATTATAGAACGTCCACCTTATCCTCTATACTCACCATTACTTTTAAATGATATACATAGTATTAGAATGACATTAACAGATCAAAACGGTAACTTAATAGATTTAAGAAATGAAAATCTTACGGTACGTTTTCATATACGTAATTTAAACTAATTTAACTAAAATATTCATTTAAAAAAACTATGACAAAAACAACATATATTGAAACAAAAATTAATTTGTCTGAAAGTCAAAAGCAAAAGATTGCTTCAGCTTACAAGAACAAACAAAAAATTACAATAAACTTTAAGCCTGATAATATGGGAGGCAATGAAAGTTTCTATTTCACTAGAGGACAACTTTCAAAAATGGAAAAGGCTTTTAACAAGGGACAAGGTGTCAATATTAATCTTTCAATGGCTCAAATTAGATACAACGCCAAACACGGAGGATTTCTTGCTACTTTGGCAGGTTTAGCATCTAGAGCTCTACCTCTTGTTCTTCCTTTTGCCGGTAAAGTAGCTAAAAAGGTTCTACCTGCTCTTGGATTGGGTGCCATATCCGGACTTGCTGATAAAGCTGTTAAGTCAATATTCGGGGATGGGTTGTACATGTCTAAAAATGGACACACAGCACAAGTTGAGACAGATGGCCAAGGTTTGTATTTAAGACCAATGGACGGTTCAGGGTTTAAAGGAAATGGGTTGTTTCTTGTAAAAAATGGACGTGTACAAGATGGAAGCGGTCTCCTTTCTAGTATTCCATTAATTGGTCCCTTACTTAAAGCTATAATTTAATTTTTAAAAAGATGATACAACCTAAAACGATTTATTGGAATCCAGAAGAAGGGTTAAAATATCCACCATTGAAAAAATCAGGTACTACCTGGTTGATATACACACAACAAACTTTAAAACTTGAACCTCTCGAGAAAAAAACAATTGGTTTAAACTTTGGATATATGTTTTCAGATGGTTTGATTTTGACATTCGCCACTGATGCTATTAAACAAAGTTTAGAAATTAAAACTCCTTTTTACTGTGAGAACAAGACAGACAACATTAAAACGGTTTTGTACAACTTTTCTAAAAATCCTGTGGTGATCCCTGAATGTACACCGTTTTGTTTTGTAAAATATATTAAAGGTTAAACCTTTAAAATCCATTAATAAAATGACAGAGCTTAAAGATGATAACAGACAAAGTGGGATTTATCCTAATATTGTCGGCCCTGATCCAAGCGCTCCGGTTGCGATCATTGAAATGAATGACGGAGCTCAAAGTTTCAGATTAACTAAAATTTCAGATGTTCAGAAGTTTCTAGAAGATGAGATTAGAGATAGGGGAAGACTTGAAAAAAAGTTTATGAAATATACTAATGTAGGAGATGGATTAGAGACTGGGCTTGGTATTGCAACTTTAGGAATGGGAGCCGGAGGTGTCGCTTTGCTTTCAACTATTGTAGCAATCCCTGTTACTCTAGCACTTGAAGCTTGCGCCTTAGTCTCTGGTCTAGCTCAGTATCACTTAAATTTTTTACAAGAAGAACCAGAACAAAGGCAGAGAAACACGGAGAAATTAAGCACCTTGCATCTTCAAAGTTAAATACTGTTAATTCTCATATATCACACGCTATAAATGATAACAAGGTATCACATGAAGAGTTCACGTTGATTATGGAGGAATTAGAGAAGTACAAGGAGCTAAAAAATGAAGTAAGAACAAAGACAAACAAGAAGAAAAAGGAACAAGAAAAAAACGATCTGATAGAAAGGGGAAAGAGGGAAGCAAGGGAAGAATTTCGCCGATTGGTAGAAAGGAACCAGCCAACACCTCAACCCTTCTAAATTTAAAAGTTCCTAAATTTTCTTTTAGTTGTTCTTGTGTATGTAGTAATATGGGGGAGCCGAGAGCATCGTTTGAGATGATATAGAATAAAATATATTAAGTAATTTCTTAATATATTTTAAGTATCAATAAGCTTTAAAAAAATGTCGTTCGTTAACATTGATGATATTAACAAAAGAGATGAGATAGTACAAAAATTTTTAGCTTTAAAAAAAAATATTCGTGCCAGGGATAGTGCTGAAATACAAGCTGAAAGAGGAAACGTTGAAGCATTACAAAAATATTTTAAACCAGTAACAGAAGGAATAGCTAAAATTACACCACCTCAACCATCAACAACAAAAGAAGAAAAAAATATTTTTCTTAATGATCCTGAATTAAACAAGTATGTAAATATGGCAAAAAAAGATCCATTAATTGACTTAGATCTAACAGGAGAACAACCAAAAATACTATTAGGTAATCGTCCTTTGACTTTTGAAGGTAATAAAATATATTACGTTGGAGACGAATACGATAGAACTCCTGAGTTAATGGATTTAATTTTTTCTCCTGAACCAAAAGTTAATAGATTTTCAAAAGAATACAAAGAATTTGTAAAAATGATGAGAGATAGTGACTCCCTTGTTGTAAGATCTCCAACTACTGGAAATTTAATTAATAATCCAGCTTTAAGAAGTTATACAAAAACCAATAGATGGAAACACCTTTTAAAAGATATAGTAATTGATTTAAAAACGGGTTCCGGTTTACTTGATACAGCAGGAAATCTAATTAAACTATATGCTGCAAAAGAAAAAATAGCTAAAAAATTACATGGTGGTAAACATGAAACTGTAATTATACCATCTGACCCGTTAGCTTTAGCTGATCGTTTAAGTCTTGTTTGTGGTAGTATCAAAGCAGGTAACACGGGACTTAAAAATGAGATGGTAGAGTTGTGTAATGCTTTGATTAGAAAAAAATTAATGTCAAGAAAGGAACGAGATGAACTTTTAAATAGTGTTTAAAGTAAAAGTATATATTAAAAATGATAATCACAGACGAACAACCAGGATATGAAATGGAATATGTCTATGGTGGAGCAGGAATTTTTACTCCAATAGCTGACTTTTTTTCACGTATCTTTCATAGTGGAGTAAGTAAAGCTGCGCAAAAAGTTTTAAAAACAACGGCTCAAAAAATTGCTAAGGATACAGGAAAAAAGTTACTAGACGCAGGAAGTAAGAAGGCTGAACAACTTGCCAGAGACAAAATTAAAAGTTTGTTAAACAGAAAACAACCAAAAAATTTAAAAGTTTCTAATGCTCCGGCAACCGCATCGGTTGCACTTGATTCACCCAGTTTTGGAGTGATACCAAGAAGAAAGGGATTAAATGAAGGATTGGGAATTAAAGTCATTTAAAGTATTTAAAAGTAATAAAAAACAAGAAATATGGCTAATAGTACTATATTGCATTGGAATACAGAGGTTTTAGTAGATGAAGATATCGAAAGTTATCAATATCACGAATATCCACCAGACAAGGGAGCAACACAACTAAACACACCAGGTGAAATTAGGCTTACAATTGAAAGCCAAGATGTTTTTACTCATACTTCTAAAAGTTACTTGTATGTAGTAGGAAGATTGATATCAACGGCAGAAGTTGCAGCAGGAAGTAATTTGTTTCAACCTACTGATAATGTTGCTTTGGCAAACAATGGTATCATGAACCTTTTTAGTCAGATAAAATTTTCATTGTCTGGGCAAGAGGTTGAAAATATTCTATATCCAGGGCAGACTACAACGATACTTGGGATGTTGAAATATCCGGATGACTTTAACAAGTCAAGAGGATTAAATCAATGTTGGTTTAAAGATTATGAAGATGGAAGTGCGGGTCTTCTTAATGTTGGTTTTGAAACACGAAGAAAATTAATATTGAGTGGAAACACTCCAGGGAATTTTTCATTTTTAATTCCTGTATCTCATATTTTCGGGTTTTTCGAAGATTACAATAAAATCCTGTATGGTGTCAAGCAAGAGATCAGTTTAATACGAAAGGGTGATGGTGAAGCCATCCATATTGCAGGAGGTGATAGACAAGTAGGAGGAGTAGACAAAGCATATGGGACAGGAATGGTTGAAATAGTAAAGCTTTCATGGTTTGTTCCTCACGTCTTACCTGCTGATGAAGCAAGATTTGCCCTTTACAAACAGATAGATAGTAAGATTACAACAAAGATAGGTTTTAAAAGTAGACAGTGTGAAAGTATCATAGTACCAGAAGCAAGGGAGTTTGTATGGAGATTGGCTGTAAAGTCAGCATCAGAAAGACCGAGATTTTTAGTTCTTGGTTTTCAAACAGGTAACAAGGATATACAAACAAACAACGCCGCTATTTTTAACAATCTTCATTTAACAAACGTTCATGTGTATTTGAATACAGAAAGGTATCCAGAAATAGACTACAATATTAACTTCAATGTAAATGAGTATGCCAGGGCATACTTCGAAACTTCCAATTTTAGATATATGACAAAGCACCTACCAATGGAAAATTCGAACTTCTCTATTAATTCAATAGACTTTAAAACTCTATATCCTTTGTTTGTGTTTGATTTGACAAAGCAAAAGAGTAGACTTAGAGCTTCGGTTGTTGATATACAAGTTAGAGCTAAGTTTGGAGAAAATGTTCCAGCAGACACAAAGGCATACGCTGTTGTGTTGTCAGATAAAATTTTTAATCTTCAGTCTGATGGAAAGAAGATGAACCCAGTATTTTAGACAATTTTAAATATTTAAAAATCTTGATATGTTTTAAACAACATATGAAGATTATTAATTAAATTGTTTCATAATATATCTCAACTTGTCTGTCTTGTTTACCTTTCTTTGGATGTCTTGTACTTCCAACCAATAACATTTTTAAAGGAGTTTTAACCTTTGATAAATCTTTAATTTCTTTATCGAGCTTTTCCTGTAAATAGTAACCAGTAACAGGATATCTTCCATCTTCTGTTTTAATGTATAGTATTCTTTTTTTGGCACCTCTAAAATCATATTCACTAAATGCGTCTACAATATATTCACCAGGTTCAACTTCCATTAAATCTAGTGGTTTTTCTTCTGATCTTTTAGGTTTAGGTAGATTCGTTAAAGGTTGAGCAGTTTTAGATAATTCCTTTTCTATTTCTCTAAATTTTGCAAAAGCATCGTCAATTTTTTCACACTTTTTTTTAAATTTTGTTTTAAAAGCAGTCATTCGTTCTTCACTTCCAAAAGTAAGTTCATCTTTTTCTGTAATATAGAATCTTAAACTATGTATAGGCATACAGAAAAAATTTTCATTTTTGTTTTTCGTTTCAACTTCTCTAAAAAATATATCTTGTATTTCTTTGTTCATAAACCAACGTTTTAAAGTTTTAGTAGGAAAACAAACACCTTTTTTGTCTGTATTACCATATGTGAAAAGCATTCTATAACTTCTTTCTTTAATATTTGCGTTGTATTTACATATTTTAAAAGCGTATATTTCTATAAATCTATGTTCTCTGATTTTTTTTAATATTTCTTCCTGAACTGTACATTTTTTAAAATCATCTACTAGTGTCCTTTTTCTTTCATCTGCTCTTTCTTGTTTCTCCATCAAAATTTCAAGACTTTCCTTTTCTTTTAAAAGTAGTTGTTTTCTTTCTTCTTCTTCTTTTTCTATACGTAATCTTTCTTCTTTTTTTTTCTTGTACCAATCATACATTAGATACCCATTTTCTTTGATAATAGAAATTTCTTTTCTTTCCCTTGTAGTTTTCAATGAAATGATAAATGTACAATCTTCTAATTTTCTAGGTTTGTTTAAAATGCGGCGTTCCCCTGTTGCATGGCTATTTCTTACTTTTCTAAACTCAAATTGTATATTATCTGAATGGGGGCAAACATCTGATATATCAGGTAAATCTTCATGTAAACTATAATTTTTTGTGGGTTGATTTGTAGGAGTTAAAAATGTTGGTCCTCTTCTTGAATAACATTTAGGTTCTAAAAAGTGTACCAGTTTGTCATCATCTTTATCATGTTCAAATTCAACAACATTAATTACTAAGTTGTTAAAACCAAAATCACTCATAACTTCTTTCTTCGCTTTGTTGTAACGTTTTAAATAGTGTTCCTCAGTTTCATTTTGTCTTTGGTTTACAACATAATTTACACAGGCAACCCTACGTGTTAGACTTGAACCATACCATACCATGCATATTGTTTTTTTTGTTTTATCACAAATTAAACAGCTTTTAGTGATTGCATCTCTTAACTTTTCAAATTGTTTAATTTTTGGTTGACTATGAAAAATTTTAAAATTATGAACCTTGTTTAACTCTCTAAGAATTAAACTCTTTGGATTGACTTTTTCTTTTAAGGAAGGACAAAAAGAAAGTTCAAAACGTGTTAATCCATGTTCTACCACATCAGGATGATTAAAAACTTTTTTTAAATATGGACTGTTATGATTGTAAGCATATTCAGCAAGATGAACACCCATTTTCTTTTGAGTATTACCTGCTTCGAAGTTTGAAACTATTTTGTTGTAGTACTTACAGCGTATAGTTTGATTTTTGAAAAACGAGATATATTTTAAAATGTTACGTCCAGATCTTTTTTGTTCATTTTTTAAATTTATTAAAATATCTTTTTCACAATCTTTTACATAACCAATTTTAAATGATTCAAGCTCTTCTTCTACATCATCACATTGTTCTTCCCAACTTTTTTTTCTATCATGTTCTTCTCTTGTGTTACCATTTTTAAAAAATGCATCATACAAAGCATTAACATCAAGTGTGCCTGCTTGATCATATGTAATATCACATTTTCCAATTACAAAACCTGAAACTTTTAACATTTCATTTAATCTATCAAAACCACTATTAACAATATCAAAAGGAATATCAGAAATATTTACCTTGATTCCTACAACGCCGGCTGGATTTTCTCCTTCTTTTCCATTCCAACTTTGAGATCTTTTTAAAATTTCTCTATCTTCATCTATCATATCCATAATTTTTAATAAATCACTTTTACTGTTTTTATAGTATTCTGCTGTTGTAAAAATTCTTGCATCGTAGCATCTTTGAGCATTAAAAGCAATTTCTACATTCTTTTTAGCTGTATCTAAATATATTTTTGCTTTTCCTTCATTCTTTTCATCATTTCCATTTTTATAATCTCCTATAAGTCTGATACCTCCTCGTTTACTTCCGCTAACATCACCACGAAAGACGTAAGAAAATATGTATATATCATCAAAAATGAAAGGTATATTAAGCATTGGTTTAAGTTCCATTAAGCCGTTTGAATTTTCGATATATGAAACATTTCTAATATCACTAATTAAATTACTGTCATATGTATTTTCAACAGCGAGGTAATATGAAAAATTAGTAAAAGACCTAAGACCTATATCTTTTAAATGCATAGATTTAGGTTTTTCTTCATTGTTGATTTCATTAATACTTCCCATTTTTAAACTCTTTTTTAATATACGGAAAAAATTACTTAAATTAAAATTTTTTTTGCGTTTAAATTTGTTCTTTGTCTTCCTTTTTTTTTCTTTGTCTCCCTCTTTTTCTTTTTGTTTCTGTTGTTAACGATTCGCCTGTGATTCGCCCCCCTAAATCGCTTTAACTAAGACATAATCGTTTTGATTCGCTGTGAATCTCTCTCTAAATCGCTTTAGCTAAACAAGACAACCGGGAAAATCAGACAACCGAGACATTCAGTCAACCGAGGCATTCAGTCAACCGAGGCATTCAGTCATTCGAGGCATTCGAGGCATTCAGTCAACCGAGGCATTCAGTCATTCGAGGCATTCGAGGCATTCAGTCAATTGGGGGGTATGGGGTGCGAGTGTGGGGTGGGTGCGAGTGTGTGAGCATAAAAAGTAAAAAAGAGCGTTGGGTGGTTTAGGACCTGCGATGAAATGGAGTGCGAAGAAATATTTATGATGCTTCGGTTATTTAAACAATATCTCCTGCATTTTCGATATTTTGCGCTTGCACTCTCTCTTTTACCCTCTCCTTAGGACAAAGCCTTTTGAAAAGATCGTAGAAAGGGAGAAAATGCTGGTAACCATCATTTTCTTCCTTTCCCACAATCTCTTCTGCCCTTTCGCTGACAAATTCAATCATTTGAGTCACACTTGATTCGACGTCTGAAAATGCTTTCAATTTGAACCAGTCCAAGAATTTGACGTTTGGTAAAAAGTTAAAAAAAAAAAAAAAAAAACAGGCACAACAAGGCTAGAGCCCAGTAAGTCAAAGTATCTCAAATTTACAGTCATTGTTCATGTCATACAGGGACTATACATAACTGGCGCCTGGTAGATTCCAAACCCGGGCTCTTGGGTCCCAGTCCAGTACCATAACACCATTGGTCCACGGAGAATCAGCAAGGTAACAGCGGGGTGTGTAGACCATCATTTAAAATAGGAACAATATGGTGAAAGCCTGGTAAGTCAAGCGATCTCATTAACAAGAGGAAGCCAGTCCGTCAGTATAGTGGTCAAACAATGCCCAATGTTTATCAACAAGGGCATTACGACCGCTCGACAATGGTCAAGGTGTTCTTTAACCCTTTACCACACAATGCCGCCTTTTGACGCCCCTGGAAAAGGAGCCTTTTGAAAACATTGTGGGAATAGGAGAAAATGCTGGTAACCAGCATTTTCTCCGTTTCCCACAATGTTTTCTACCCTATCAGAGAAAAATTGCACCATTTGAGCCACACTGAAATTATCGTCTGCAAATGCTTTCAATTTGGACAAGGCTAAAATTTTGTTGTCTGGTAAAGGGTTAACTCTTTACCGCATTGATTTTTTTTTTATGCGAATACAACCGATGGCTACCAAATAATATTCTGACCAACGAAAAAAAAACAAGAGGGCCATGATGGCCCTGTATCGCTCCACTGGCTTATAAATATAAACCATGAAGAGAAGTCTTTACTATATAAGCCCTCATAAAACTTTGACCCCAGGGCTACAGTCGGACTAAATGGGGAATATGTGTATTAGAAGAATAACATGCCAAATTTGGTAGTTCTTGGCCTTATGGCTAGTAACAAGACGGTTTCTGAACTTTTCACTCAATAAACCCATGTAAAACTTGTGAACCCTGGTGCAGGGCCAAACTTGATCCTAGGGCTGTAACTTGGGCCCTCTTTGTAGTTGTCCACTAGATAATGCTATAATTATGCAAAATTTGGTAGCCTAAGCCTTATGGCTATGTACACCAAGATTTAAAAGTTTTCCCTATGTAAGCCTATGTAAATCTTGTGAAACCCCCCCCCCCCCGCCCAGCATGAGGCCAAATTGACCCCAGGACTATAATTTGGGCACTTTTGGTAGACCCCAACTAGATCAAGTTAAATGCAAAATTTGGTAGCTCTAGGCCTTATGTCACAGGTACAGGAAGATTTTTAAAGTTTTCTCTATATAAGCCTATGTAAAACTTGTGACCCCTGGGGCAGAGCCAATTTTGACCCCAGGGCTATAATTTCAAGAAACATGATAGAGGTTTACTACATAAAGCTACATGCCAAATTTGGTAGCGCTATGCCTTATGGTTTCAGACAAGAAGATTTTTGAAGTTTTCTCTATATAAGCCTATGTAAAACTTGTGACCCCTGGGGCAGAGCCAATTTTGACCCCAGGGCTATAATTTGAAGAAACTTGATAGAGGTCTACTACATAAAGCTACATGCCAAATTTGGTAGCCCTATGCCTTATGGTTTCAGACAAGAAGATTTTTAAAGATTTCCAATATTTTTCAGTTTTGTTGCCATGGCAACCAGAGTTTTTGAAGGAATCAAATTCTTTCAAGAAATTCTGAAGAGGACCATGGCAGGATCATTTCTGTGAAGTTTCATGAAAATTGGATGGGTAGTTTCAGAGAAGAAGATGTTTGAAATAAAAGTTAACGCACGGACGGACGGACGACCGGACGGACGGACGGACGACCGGACGGACGGACGGACGGACGGACGCACGACGGACACCAGGCCATGACATAAGCCCGCTGGCCTTCGGCCAGTGGAGCTAAAAACCCATTCTGTATCATTTTCATCGTTCCAGGCTGAAAGCTTTCCCCACAATTGTATTTAGTTGATTTAACCCTTTACCACACAATCCCGAGTTTTAAAGACCCAAGGGAAGAAAGATTTCAAAACGTTGCGCGAAAAAGGAGAAAATGCTGGTAAGCAGCATTTTCTCCCTTTTCCATAATGTTTTATCCGTTCAAAAAGAAAAAAAAACTTTTCTTTGAGTAACATTTAATTTGACGTCTGCAAATGCTTTCAATTTGGACCTGTCTAAAACTTTGCTGTTTGGTAAACAGTTAACTAGTTCCCGCATTGATTTTATTTTCGGACACGAATACAACTGAATAATACCGTGGCCAAAGCAAAAGAATACTCCATTCTGCAACATTTCATCGTTCCAGACTGAAACTTTAAATATTCCCCAAAATGTCTTTAGTTGGTGTAAATAAAAATCGACATATTATGTTCAAAGAAAGGATTGCATCTTTACCGAAACACTTGACTTTCTATAAACTTGCAGCCAGTAACTCTTGGAAACATTGTGAACATAAGCAGTTACTCCTTTCCCAGAATGTTCCCATGTCTTTTTACAAAGTTGCGTCCGGTGCATGTGAGAAAAGTAGTCAATGGCTCGGAGAGAAAGTTAAGTCAGTACCGACCAGTGTGACAAAGCCAGGAAACACATGCGTAGGAGCACTGACCGCCGTGATATAACCGTAGCTATCAAAACGGCGTTAAATTCCAGTAGTAACAACGAACAAGCAATACAAAGTTGCTTGATTATTTAATCATAATATTTCTTACTTGTGGCCTGCTATTGACTGGTATGTCTTAAGTCTGTCTGTAAGGCAATGGGTTAAGTAGACGCTATGTGTATAACAATTGTTATTTATGTCTCAATGGTGAAATAATGTCAGACTGAAATAGGGGACAATTACGACAGAACGTGGAAAGCTCCCTTTTATGGTGAAATCAGGGGTAAACAGTAACGATTAGGGGATGCTAGTAATCAGTGGTAATACGTTGACCCATATCGCATCCAACAGAGATGTGGGGGAGGCTGGAGCGCAGGGAAGGTGAGGCTGACATATGAAATAGTATCTCGGTTGTTAGAGTTAACCCTTACACTGCCAAATAAAAGAAATGAAATCTTTAAGCCGATAGTAAAAAACCCAAAATTTTCCTATTTTTGGAGGAAATATATCTCCTTATCGGACAGTGTAGATCAAAGATCAGACTGCACAGAACGTGCAGTCTGATCTTGATCTACGCTGTCCGCAAAAGGTCAGTGAGTCGTGCTTCGCAGCTTAAGAGTTAAAGTAAAGACGTTTGCTCTCTCTCTCTCTCTCGTTAAGTTCAATAATTGAATAATAGACAAAAGCCTTTCAATAGTGAAAGATATATCAAACAAACATGCCACTGTACCAATGTCTTTATCACCCCTACATTCTTAGGTCAGTCGTTAGCAAGTTACAGAAGACCAGTGCAATGAGGAAGCTATATCATTATGTGTTAAAAGGGAGTTTAATGCATCTGCAATAAAGTATCGACCCATGTCAGCCTACGCAATCCGAGCAGGCTGACAGGGGTTGAAACTTATTGCTAATTGTAAATTTTCGGCATGTCAAAGGACCAGTGTACAAAATGAATGAATGAATGAATGAATGACTTTGTTGACTTATACATCCTGTACATAGTCAGTTACAATCAAAATAATTTTCAAAGTGTCCCACGTGATACAACTCTCTCTCTCTCTCTCTCTCGCTCTCTCTCACTCTCACATTTTCTATCACCGCTCTTTCGCTCTCAAAATTACATCATGATTGTATATTTGATCAATTTACGAATATAGAATATTCAAAGTACTCTGTCAATGAGTCAGTAGGTTGTTAGACTAAATGGATCATATAGATCCACAATTACGTCACGACTTTCTGTTTATCCCTTTCCCAAACGACAAAATTTTAGACCCTTCCAAACTGAAAGAGTTTGCAGACGACAATTTTAAATTTGATGAAAATGGCGGAAAGTTCTCCAAAAGGGTAGAAAACACTGTGGGAAAAGGAGAAATTGCTCGTTACGAGCAAAATCTCCTTTTCCCACAGTGTTTTCAAAAGACTTGTACTGCAGACACGTGAAAACCAGGGCTTGTTTGGGAAAGGGTTAAAATGTATCACGATGATGCATTAACCACCCCTTTTGCCAGGGCATGACTTAATTCTTTATCAAACGACAAAATTTCAGACTAGTCCAAATTGAAAGCATTTGCAGACGACAAAATGGATTCGACTGTAGACTTGAAATTTATCTTGGGAAAGGTAGAAAACATTGTGGAAAAAGGAGAAAATGCTGGTTTCCAGCATTTTCTCCTTTTCCCACATTGTTTTCAAAAGGTTTCTTTCTCAGGGTCGTTAAAAGTCGGAATTGTGTGGTAAAGAGTTAATGTATGAATCTGTAAAATATGAATTACATTTTAATGCAAACGGGTTGCAAGAATGTTTAACATGCTGCCTCAATCCTTAAGGACAACTTTAGGCTTGTTTGCAGTGAAAAGGAGGTACTAACGCACTATGACGTAGGGGCCTGGACAGTCTTTGCAAACAATACAAAACACTGTGTCGCATCCAACCAGGTCGTTTGCTCTGACGTTTGGGATTCGAATGAAATCCAGTGTAGTTGGAAACTACTCGACCGGAAGTTGAATTTTTAGTTACTGATACTTTGTGAGATATGCTGATCTAAAAAGAAAAGCCTTGACACTGAGAGCGGTTGAGATTTCTTCTTTTTAACTGACAGGACATAAATTTTATGCATGTATTTCGTGATGATTGTTTAACAGTTTTTCTATTAAATTTATTTTTGAAATCTTAGTGAAAAGCTTACATATATCATTCAGTGCAGCAGTTAGACTCTGTTTCAGAAGGAAATGAACTCAAACAACAATATGGAACACTCCCAGTAATGGTAACCATTTACAAAACAATTTCATGTTTTAACGACCCGGAGAAAGATGCTTTACAATATTGCGGTAACCGGAACTTTCTCATGCCTCTTCCCACTACGTTTTCTACCCCTTAAAGGACAAGTTCCTTCATTTGAGTCTCATTTGATTTGTTATGTGCAACTGCAAGACAAATCTAAAATTTTGTCTTCTGGAGACTAGTTAAAAGTGTGATTTAGTACAATCGGTCAGATATGATATAAATGATATGAAGCCACCTGGTGTTTGGTATTTTTTCGGTAAATTGCACCGCAGCATTGTTAGGTCGTCTAATTATGTACAAATCACATTGATGCATGTGTGTGGGCGATGGTTAGATAACAAGATGTATGAAAATGGTCAGCTTACTTTTTGAATTGAGTTACGAGCGTACCTTGTTCAGCTTCTAACTCGGACTGAAGAAATTAGCAGTATGGTTGAAGTTGACGGAACAGAAACATACATGTACATGTAGATAGAACAGTCCATGGTGACAAAAGTTGCAATATTATTCTACAACATGTCTTTAAATACGTTTACGTTAATTATTCGAATTGGGACAAAGATCTTTCGAAATGGAATGGACGTTACATTTGAGGCCTGCCCTGTGAAAAAGGGGAACTTAATACATCTGCGAAAAGTATCGACTCACGTCAGCCTGCGCAGTCTGGGCAGGCTGACCTGGGCCGAAACTTTTAGCTATCGGTAAATTTTCTGAATGTCCAAGGACCATTGTATCTCATGATTAAATCGTTTCTTGAAAAAAGTGGCTATTATGGATCCATAATTATGTGATGTCTTGATTGGTATCATGCATCACGGAGATGCATTAAGCGCCCTTTTGCCAAAGCATGGCTCATTTCAGATGTTTATACACCACAAAGGATATGAAATGGTTACATCTCAGCGGTAAGCCAAGGAACAATACAAACGAGTTTTAAAAGATTTTTACGCTAAAAAGATTTACCTAGCCTTGTTTAACTTTTAATTGGGCGGCCTTCTTATTTAAGTATTGTCGCTGTGCTTTGTACGATCCGTCTCAGTTAGTGCAGACTGACGTAATGAATTGTGGGTATCCAAACACGTGTACCACAAAATTAGTACAACACACTATAAATTAGTCTTTTCACTTAAATCAGTTGAGATCGTTGAGCACGGGACTTGTAAAAATTTAATCTGGCCACTTGAGGGTGTGGGTTCGATCCCCACGGCTGGTCACCCAGAATTACTAAAAGGTCTTTCGGGTGAGAAGTTAAACCGATGTCCCGTTTGAAGGTGCTATACACCGAGCACGTTAAAGACCCAGGCGTAACTTTCCCCGGGTTTCGTCCTGTATCTAGCCTGGGTTCTAGGACAATCATTTTTTTTTCGTCTTTTATATTCGGACTTGACTATGTCGACTAGGGACGCATCATTTTTGACAAAGTAAAGTGCGAATATAAAAAAGGAAAAAATCTTCGGACTGGGACCCAAGCTATCCTGTATCTTGCACTATCCGCGTAACATAACTAACAGCCTTCAGGGGCCGTCGCCTGCATGGGCAACCGTTGGCGACGATGAACAAACGGAAAATCAATCAATCGATCAATCGATCGGCTCAGGAGGTATAGCATGATACTAGGGAACATCAGATCTCGGGCCGCTTGAGGATGTGGGTTCGATCCCCTTGGGCTGGCTACCTAAAATTACTTAACCCTTTCCCAGACGACAAATTTTGGACTGGTCCAAATTGAAAGAGTTTGCAGACGACAATTTTAAATTTGATGAAAATGGCAGAAAGTTATCAAAAAGGGTAGAAAACACTGTGGGAAAAGGAGAAATTGCTCGTTAGGAGCAATTTCCCCCTTTCCCACAGTGTTTTCAAAAGACTTGTACTGCAGACACGTGAAAACCAGGGCTTGTTTGGGAAAGGGTTAAAAGTCTTCCGCGTGAGACGTTAAACCTAGGTGCTATATACCAAGCACGGTAAAGAACCAGACGTACATTATCTCCCGCTAGATGGCATTCTACAAATACACCTCTATCTAATTTGGGCATCCTGGGTACAGAAGCGGAGTAATTTTTCAGAACAACAACCGTGACTTTGAATTTCAAATGAAATAAACGTTTACTCAATAAAACGCTAACTGGTGCCATTTATTCAGCTATGATCGGCTAGCATTTAACCTATGCACCGACCATTTATTAAAACAGCCCCCACATGCTTTCGTAATAGGCTAATAGCTTCGATATAAGCCCTACTTTTCCCAGGTATACGGGGGATGGGTGATGCGTCATAGCAGACAGGTCGAATCTTCGAAGAATATGACATGCGCAGACAACGACCAGACGTAACTTAGGATGGGTTTCGTCCTATATCTTGCACAATCCCCTGTAACATAACTATTAGTCTTCTGAAAACGAACGCTTTTGAAAACATTGTGGGAAAAAATTCCACAATGTTTTCTACCCTACCAAAAAGGAACTATAAGTTTTGAGTCACATTTAATTTGTCATCTGCAAATACTTTCAATTTGTACCAGTCTAAAATTTTGTCATCTGGTAAAGAGTCAAATCTAGTCTCTTTTTAAAGCAATTCTGCAAATTAAAAAAAAAAAAGAATTGCAATTGGAGGCATATCAATCAAAGTACAATATTTCAGTACCTTTTGAAGGCGAGTTGTTATACGTTTTTGGTTTCAGCAAAAAATGTAGTAACAACCGTAATTTTAATCTGACCATAAATTAATTGCTCATAAGAAAGGGTCTCTTTTTAAAAACAAGTAAGAATTCGACTGCCTCTCGCAGGAGCGGAATGGATTCAGTACTCAACAGAAAGGCTCATTTTAGCCCCTTAGGAAACCTGTATACCGTTGAAAACATCATTGGAAAAGGAGAAAATGCTAATCACCAGCATTTATCCTTTTCCCACGAGCCGAGCCCGGGTAGCGCCGTCGGTAGCGTACACGACTTGAGAACAGCTAATTCGAATCCCCATCTCGGCTAATTTCTTTCCGGGTATTGATGATAGTACTTTCGACAAGACTCGTTCCTCTCTCACCACTGACTATTGTTTCGACGATGGTTATGTAGGAAAGCAGCCAGTGGCCTGGGAAGAATACTGTGCGCAGTACCGGTGCAGGAAAGCACCAGGTGCACTGGCCACCGCGATATCACAGAAATAATGTTGAAAACGGCACACCAAACAATCAATCATTCGACCTTTTCTAACAATGTTTTCAACTCTTTTGGAAACAATTCACATTATTCGAGTCACATTTTATTTGTCGTCTGCAAATGCTCTCAGTTTGGACAAGTATAAATTTTTGTTGTGTGGTAAAGAGTTAAAGGGACATTAAACAAAATTTTCGTTTTTCAAGTTTTTTTTTTCAAAGAGATCTTGATACAGACTGCTAATTTTCATTCGTGTGCAATAATTGCTTTAAAGTCAAATTCTAGATATAAATATATTTAGAAAACACGAGGAATTACCGAGTATTTGTATTTTTTACTGTAAAATTTCCTTTTCCGTTGGTAACGGTATAACTATTATTGCTTAACAAGTAGTTAATATGACTTTTCAACACGGTAAACTATTGGTTGACTTTTTAGCACAGTTGATACAGTCGCCAAATACTGTTTTGAAGGTCGCGGGTTCGAGTGCCATCGTAGGATTTTTCTCTTTTTTCCCTTTCAACATCAACACACACCCCACTAAGGATAACCATATCACGTCATAATGACTTTCCTGCCAAAATATCAGTTTTCCCTTAGAGATATTTTGGGTTAAAATCTGGTTAAAGCCCCTTTAAAACAAGTAAGAACTTCGCCTTCCACTCACTGAAGCATTGTGGGTAAAGTTAATTACACACTAGTTTGGGCTCTCTGTTTTCATTTCGGACAATAAAAATTCTTTCAGGAAAAAAATTGACCGTTGATTGAAATATGGCCGTTCAAGTGGACACTGATTCGTGCCCGCGGCTTGTGGTCAAAGAAACTGACCTAAAAGAGCGAAAATGGAGTTTAACCCTTCAACACATATTCCCGAGTTTTAACGCACCTGAGGAAGAAGCATTTTGAAAACATTGTGGGAAAAGGAGAAAATGCTGGTAACCAGCATTTTCTCCTTTTCCCGCAATGTTTTTTTTTTCCCCACCCATCTCCAAAAATAAATTTCAATTATTGAGCCGAATTTATTTTGTCGTCTGCAAATGCTGTCAAGTTGGGCAAGTCTAAAATTTTGTCGTTTGGTAAGGGGTTAAAAGTATCGTAAATATTGACATTGTTATATAAAAATAACTTCAGACTAGTTATCTTCGACTTCACGGTCCAATGGTTCGGTCTTTTTGGAAAGACTTGAAATGTTTTTATAAAATCGAAGTAGATATTTTTTACGCTCCATTTAGATTTTTTTAACCCTCTACACGACCATTGGAAAGAATACATTTGAAAAACATTGTGGGAAAATGACAAAATGCTGGTGAACAGCATTTTCTCTTTTTCTCACAATGTTTTTCTAGTCTTTCAAGGACATCTTTCATAATTTCAGCTATAATGAATGTGTTGTCTGCAAGTCCTTTAAGATTGGAAGAATCTAATTTTTGTCGTCTTGAAATGGGTTAAACGCTGAGAAAAACCTTCAACGTTGTTAGAATATTTTTTTACCATTGTGAGAAAAGTGGCGCTAGTTGTTTGTCTGTTTGGTACGAAAAGCATGGTGACGAAACGTAAGTTGATGTTGAGACCGGAAGGAGGAGAAAAGGAGGGGTAGGGGGAGATTTCTAACCGCAAAAAGAACGACTTCTTTACTTCATAAAGATTATTTAGAATAATTTGCAAGGGCGAACTAAGATATATCGAGACAAATGAAAAGCATTTCTCAAGATCAGCAGTTTATCATTTTCGGTTAAGATATTTTTACCGGAAAACAAAACAAAGCAAAGAAAAAAAAATGATGAATTCTTTTATCATATACTGTAAATATCATTCCAAATTGAGTAGTCCGAAATTCGAATACAGATAAGCCATGCTCTGTGAAAAGGAAGCTTAATGCATTTACAAAAAGAATCGACCCATGTCAGCCTGCGCAGTCCGCGCAGGCTGACATGGGCCGAAACTTTTTGCTTTTTGTGAATTTTTTTTCATGTCCAAGGACTGTTCTACCTCAGGATTTGGTCGATTGTTCGACAAAATGGAAGTTATACATCCATAGTTATGCAATAACTTGCTTGATGTAATGCATCACAGAGATGCATTAAGCCCCCTTTTTGTCAAAGCATGCCTCAAATAGATTTTCTTAAGAGTAAGAGCCAGTGGTCAAATGTCCACTCCACGCCCCATTGTCCGCCGTTATTGTTTTGATTTCTTATTGACTTTACTCGAAACTATTTAAATAACCACACCGTGATTTTTCGACCATGATAGAAATAACACTGTGGAAAGGCGTAAAACCATCCCTCAAAAATATTGATATCCTCTAACCTTTTACAACACATCTCCGAGTCTTAGCGAACCTAAAGAGGAAGACATTCGAAAACATTGTGGAAAAAAGGAGAAAATGCTGGTAACCAGCATTTTCTCCCTTTTCCCACCATGTTTTCTAACCTTGGAAAGACATATAGGATCATTTAGGACATAATTATTCAGTTTGTTGCCTGCAATTGCTTTGAATTTGGACGAGTCTAAAATTTTAATCGTTTGGTAAAGACTTAATTTCAACTCTTTACCAGTTAAAAACATTTGTGACTCGTCCAATTGAAGAAAGTTACAGACGACAAACTGAACGTGACTCACATCACGGAATAATTATGTCTTTGAATCGGTAGAAAACATTGTAGTCATGAGGACTTTCTCCCGCCGTCCCGCCGTCCCCCTCCCCTTTCGATATTTTCAAAATCTCTTGCTGCATCAGATTCTTTAAAACATGGCGTGGTTAGGTGAAAGGTATACATGTCTGAACTTGAACAGAACATTTGTTTCTGTGTTAGTACATTATATTGCCATTTTCTTACCGTATGTTTTCTGTACTTAAAAGCTTCCATTTATAAACCTGATTCTGTTTAATCTTCAAATTTGTGAATCTGTCTGTCTGTCTGCCCGTCCATCCGTCCGATTTTCGTATCGTTCAACAGGTCTTTGTTTCTGAAAGTTCATGTTAGTCTAGTTGCATTTTTATCATAAAATGTAGCTCATCATTACAAGTAGAATTTTTCATGATGGTGGGTCCATAACGAGATTTCCACCGGAAGTGTAAATATTTCGTTTCCGGTCTTATCAAATACAAGTTCTAGTCTGTCTTTGTTTGTCATTTCCATTTTTTCTTTGTATCTTCTAATAGGTGTATGTTTCTGAATGTTTATGTTAGACAATTCGCTTTTTTTCCTCAATAAAATGTGGTTAATTATTACAGGTAGAAGTTTAGAAGTTTTCGTGACGGTCTGACTAAAACAATATTTCCACCGGAAGTATAAATATTTTGTTCCGGTATTTTCAAATACGACCTCATATCTTTGACACATCAGCGATATAGGGAAAGACAAACATAATGATTTAAAAAATGCTTTGCCCGTTTTTCATTCGGGTCAGCTAAACACTACATGAAATTATTACATCACTGTGGTCATTTGACAGGCCAAAGTTTTCAAAAATACAATCACTTCTCTATTTAGATTTTTTTGGAATAAAAATTGTTTGTATTAAGAATTTAAGAATTCCTTTAGAAACGTGTGTGGAAATGTTTACCTTAATGACCCCCAACCGGCCCTTTCCTACATCCATCTTAAGTCTTCGTGTCGTCCCATTACTTTGTTGCTGTTGTTGCTTTTCTTTTACTTGTTTTTTCTTTTTTTTTTTTTTAGACTTCCGTATTACATACACCCTGAAACTGACGTCTTATAAGCCAGGAGACAGAAATAAAATTCTATTCAATCAGTTCTACAGGGGTACCTTTCTCTAAACTGCGTATGCACGAAATTTGCGTACGCAGTTTGGGTAAGCAAGCATCAAGTCTGAAAACAAGCGGCAGCTTATACCTTTGGGTAAAGCAGGGATCGTATACGTGTGTATTCTATCTCCGAAACATTGCGTAAATCTACACAGTTTAGTGAAAGGTACTCAAGGTTTGCTATCATTCATAAGTCAACTTAATACTAGTATATGTTAAACTTGCAAGATTCACTGTATTAGACAATATACTAGTAGTACTTCGTTATATATGATTTTTTTACGCAAACAACTGTTATTTCTTCGTGGATAAAAATGATCCATGCTCTGGCAAAACGGGGCTTAATGCATCTCCATGATTCATGACACCTATCAAGCTATCACATAATCATGGATCCATTATAGACTCTTCTGTTAACAACCGACTTAATCGTGAGGTAGAATGGTCCTTGGACATGGGGAAAATTGATCAATAGCGAAAAGTTTCGGTCCAGGTCAGCCTGCGCGGACTGCGCAGGCTGACCTGGGTCGAAACTTTTCGCAGATGCATACAGCCCCCTTTTTTCACAGAACATTGCTCAAATATTTTTACCCTAGGATCAACATTTTTTTACCGCAGCCAGAAGTCTTCCTCAAGCTTTCCTCTGTAATATTCAGCTAACCATGTTTTTTTTTGTCTCCATCAGATTCGACTCATTTCACTATCTCTAAATATGACAGAAAGTTTTCCGCCTTTTTTTTTTCCCAGATAATCTCCCTTAATGGCATACTAATGGGCTTGCCTCTTTCAACATGAAGATCTCATTTCTGTGTCGTTTGGTTCCATAAACGGATAATAAGATAGTTTATGCGTTAACGGCATTGATTTAGTGAGAAATGGTAGATGTCTGAGTGGCATTGCTTGAACTCTTTACCACACAATGACGAGTTTTTAACGCCTTTGGGAAATTAGACTTTTTGAAAACATCGTGGGAAAAGGAGAAAATGCTGGTAACCAGCATTTTCTACTTTTCCCACGATGTTTTCTTACTTTTCGGAAAGAAATCCTATCATCCATGCCACATTCAGTTTGTCGTCTGCAAATGCTTTGAATTTGGGTCAATCTAAAATTTTGTCGTCTGTTAAAGAGTTAAACCGTTACCAAACGACAAAATTATAGTCTTACCCAAATTGAAAGCATTTCTAGACGACAAAATTTTAGATTCGCCCAATTTGAAAGCATTTCCAGATGACAAATTCACTTTCAATCAGACGATGGGGCTTGCCTTTGATAGGGTAGAAAACTGAAAACACTTAAAGACGAGAAATTAATCGTGGTTTAAATAATGGAATATATTTTTGAAAGAGAAGAAAACATTGTGGGAAAAAGAGAAAATGCTGGTAACCAGCATTTTCTCCTTTTCCTACAATGTTGTCTACCCTTTCAAAAATAAATTTCATCTTTTCAGCCATATTGAATTTGTTGTCTGCAAGTGTTTTCAATTTGGAGACGTCTAAAATTTTGGTTATGAGGTTAGATATTGAGGAATATCTTTTTTTTATTAGATTTAACCCTTTACCATACAATTCCAAGTTTAACCGACCTTGAGAAAGAAGCCCTTTGAAAACATTGTGGGAAAAGGAGAAAACGCTGGTAACTAGTATTTTCTTCTTTTCCCACAATGTTTTCTACCCTATCAAAGACAGAAATCATCATTTGGGCTACAATTAGATTGTCGTCTGCAAATGCTTTCAATTTGGACCAGACTAAAATATTGTCGTTTAGTAAAGACTTAATGTGTCAAAGGAAATGTAACGATGACGGATATAGCGGTAAAATAACAAATTTCATTCCAAACAAAGGTCTTTCTTTAACTTAAAACAGGAAGCAAGCGCCCCTCGAAGACATAGAAAGTTCAAAATTTTATAAACAACTCGAAATGAACAAAAATAACCTGTTAGCTCGAGAGATCCGGTTCTTTACTTGGATTGACAGGACTATTTTCACTGGGCACATGGGACCGGATAACTCACTTCCTGTGGCGAAGTACTTCATATCGCTATAATGGGATTTTGGACATTTCTGTAAATAACTCACTCGCTTAACAATACTTTAAACATTTTCAAGTATTATGTTGTGAAATGAAAGTTTTTCTCTGCATGGTGCTTTGATAATTGACGCAATTCGTCCATCGCAAATCTTTACGAAGGTGTCACATAAAACACTGCTAACCCTTAGAGCACCGAATAAACTCAACAGACATTTTCAGTCGTGAAATAAAACCATCACAATCGCAGTTTCAAGTTCGCTTCTATTCAGAATGTCCCAGGAAATCGGACAGTGTAGATCAAAGATCAGACTGTACGTTTTGTGCAGTCTGATCTTGATCTTCACTGCCCGCAAAGGAGCTATAGGTGTGAAAGGCGCTCTAAGGTCTAAACTTGCGCGGATTTCTTCAAAGCGTGTAATTAAATCGGTGGAAAACGTTTGGTTCTTGACGCTTCGTGTCAGTCGAAGCAACAACTCGCTTGAAAGGTAGGATGGTGTTTTATATGGCTTTCAACGTAAAATCAGTCATATCAGGGCCACGACTCTCTTATTCACGTGTTTCATTGGTCTTACCGTCCCTGGCTTAGGCTCTGAAGTGCCTTGCCGTTGGACATTCCCACGAAAAATACAAATTAAGCCTCTACCACACAATCCCGACTTTCAACGACCCTGAGGAAGAAGGCCTTTGAAAACATTGTGGGAAAAGGAGAAAATGCCGGAAACCAGTTTTTTCTCATTTTCCCGCAGTTTTCTACCCTATCAAAAACAAATTTCGTCATTTGGGCGACTCTTAATTTGGCTTTAGCAAATGCTTTTAGTAGGCTATGGACCAGTCTAAAATTTTGTTGTTTAGGGAAGAATTAAAAGGACCTGTATGATGATATAATGAAAATCTCAAAGATATGTTATGAACATACAATGGTTATGGATCTTTCTTTTATGCTCTTCAATAATTTATAGAAACCTAACAGTGAATTATAACCTTATAATTCACCGGTGAATGTTATAATTCACAGGTGAATGTTATAACTTTTCTTTTTGACATGCCACGGATAGACTATTTGTAGAACATGAATGAATTTTTAGCCGGTGAATGTCACGTTTTTTGACGAAGTCAACACCACTCATGACGTCATTATTACAGCTAGTCCATATCCAACTAGATTGAATAGATCTATCTATTTCGCTTGAAAAACGCAGACATTTTTTTCGATGAGCAAAAATTAGAAAAGAAAAGAAAGGTTAAAGTGAGGAGCATAAAATAATTTGGATAATTGTTTGTTTCAGTGTATGATCGAAATTTCTTTCATCTCGTGAAAAGCAAAGGCCGTATTTTCACTCGTGGCTTCGCCACTCGTGAAAATAGATCTATAGCCTTCGCTTTTCACTCGATGAAAGAAATATCGATCATACACCGAAACAGACAATTATCTCTTTATCTCTATTTGTTGGAGTCTACACCGAACAACAAAACTTTAGACTTGTCCAAATTGAAAGTATTTGCAGACAATAATTTAAATGTAGTCATAACGATAAAATCTTAGTTCAAAGGGTTTTAAAAAATATGGGAAAAGGAGTAGAATCTAAATTCCGGTAATCAACATTTTGTTCTCTGCCTAAAATCTTTTCAAACGTTTTCTCCAGAGTCGTTAAAACGCAGGGGTTGTCCTGAGAAAGGTTTTTTACTTTTTAGTTTTGGTTTAAACCTATTCTATTGGATATTCTTATAAAATGTACATAATAATTTACAAATAATTCAACATTTTTTTCTGCAAAATGGATCAGAACGAAAGCAGAGCTTATAGTGTTCTTCTCCAAACTGGTGGCTTGAACGAGTACAAGTCATTTAACTCTTTCCCAAACAAGCCCTGGTTTTCACGTGTCTGCAATACAAGTCGTTTAAAAACACTGTGGGAAAAGGAGAAATTGCTCTTAACGAGCAATTTCTCCTTTTCCCACAGTGTTTTCTACCCTTTTTGAGAACTTTCTGCCATTTTTATCAAATTTAAAATTGTCGTCTGCAAACCCTTTCAGTTTGGAAGGTCTAAAATTTGTCGTTTGGGAAAGGGTTAAAAAGCTAATGCTAAACATTGAGAGGAAAATAACAGCTGAGTAGGTACAGAGGACATATGAGCCAGGCTCTGGCAAAAGGGGGCTTAATGCATCTCCGTAAAGCATGATACCAAATGAGTTAACACATAATTAGGGATCCATAAAATCCGACATGTCTAACAACCGATTGTATTACAAGGTAGAATGGTCCTTTGACATACGGGAATTTGACCAATTGCGAAAAGTTTCGGCTCAGGTCAGCCTGCGCAGTCCGCGCAGGCTGACCTGAGTCGATACTTTTCGCAGATGCATTAAGCCGCCTTTTTACAGAGCATGGCTCATATGTTTTAACGGGAAAAACGTGAAGAGTTAGACTTAGAAGTACAGAAAGAGATGGGGAAAAGATGAGGTAATGGAAGAAACAAGGTTTTACTTTTTCCAAGCCTAGGTGCAAACTCTCAACCTCCTGGTAACTAGGTCAAGTTGGTTACCACTGAGCTACGGGCGGTCATGCTTGATAAATCATTCAGTATCGAAGTGTGTAGAACAAGATTAGACTGTATATATATGTGCAGGCAGGTCTTGGTCAAATCCATATAGGTCATGCCCTGGCAAAAAGGTGATTAATGCATCTCGGTGATGTATTCCACCAAGTAAGTCATCACATAATTATGGATCCATGAAATTCATTTTGTCTAACAACCGACGGAACCCTGGAAGTAGAATGGTCCTTGGACATGCAGATAAATATACCAAAAGCAAAAACGTTTCGATGCTGGTCAACCTACGGGGACTGTGCAGGGTGACCTGGATCGACAGTTTTTGTAGAGGCATTAAACCCCCTTTTCACACAGCATGGCTCATATAGATGAGCAGTGCTCTGGGAAAAGGGGGCGTAATGCATCTGCGAAAAGTATCGACCCAGGTCAGCCCAGGCCGAACCTTTTTGCTATATGTCAATTTTCTGTAAAAGACCAGTCAACCTTATGATACAGTCGGCTGTTAGACAATTTTATGGAACTATAATTATGTGATGACTTGCTTGGTATAATTTTCTTTCCCTTTTTTGCCTGTATACTTTCGAAATCGCCCATCTATGTATAAATGTATTGAACTGTTAAAATCCCAAGACAAAAACATCATTAAAAAATCTGCAGTCTACGTCAAACTTGCGATCGCAAAACGACTGGAAATATTGTAATTAATTGATCTTAAATGTTCACTCTTTACTGCTTGTTTATCTTTCATTTCTAATCATAATACTTTTCAACTTATTTCTTTCCTATATGTCTTTTTTGTAACATCTTGATAGTATCTCCATGTACCACGTTGTTTTTGTATATTGTAGTGCAACTGACGATGTACTTTGTACAAGTCAAAACAAAATCCTGTTCTGTTCTGTTCTGTATAATGTATCACGGAGATGCATTAAGCCTCTCTTTTGCCGGAGCACGGCTCGTATCGTTCGGCAATATAGTGACTGTGTGGCCTGACGGTATACTTCGGATTGGTGGGACCCAGGAGAAACCTGACTATGCTTGATGATCAGCTCTTTTACCTGACAACAATTTGTCTGACTTGTTCAAATTGAAGGCATTTGCAGACGACAAATTTTAATGTGGTACATATAATTAGATTTCACCTTGAAACTGTAGAAAATATCATCGCAACAAGGAGAAAAACCTGGTTGTAAGCATTTTCTCCTTTTTCCATAAAGTTTGCTTAACCCTCCTGCCTAGGAGGAATAAAATCACGTGATCGTTAGCAAAACGGATTAAAAGGTCACGCACCTATTACGTGCTTTTTAAAAAGTATTAAACGGGGTGCAGTCATAAAAGAAAGCAAAAATCCATTTGCGAGACCTTTCGCGCCATCAAGGTGAATTCTGATGATATCTATGCTGTAGTTACTTGCTATATTATCAGTGCACTAGTATCAGTTACTCTTCTCGCACTTGTTTTATGAATAATTTAATGAAAGGCAACCATCTTGTCTCTAAAAATCGTAAAAATCAGTTCTGCACGTGACTTGCGCGTGCGTTTAAGGCTGCGCATGCGCCTTGTCGTTTATCAGATCACACTGGGCGCTAAGATACCAGATAAGGTCAACGGTAGTAAAATCCAGACAGCGAGGTATGATTTAATTAGGCTTTAATTACCTACTGTTTTATTAGTAAAATAATCAGAAATTAATTAAAAGCCACTCGTGGTTTCCCTGCTCTGTTTTCCGTTTACTCTTTACCAAACGACAAAATTCTGGACTAGTCCAAATTGAAAGTAGTTGCAGACGACAAAATAAATGTGACTGAAAAATTTAAATTTGATTCAGAAAAGGTTGAAAACATTGTGGGAAAAGGAGAAAATGCTGGTTACTAGCATTTTCTCCTTTTCCCACGATATTTTCAAAAGGATTCCTCTACAGGGTTGTTAAAACTCGGGGTCCCATGGTAAAGGGTTAACTCTTTCTCTTTAGCCCTTTGGGTATTTAGGGCAACTCTTTAGAAGTGCCTATTGCTGACATTGTAGATCAAAGAGCGGACCACAGATATTATGGGGCTACATTGTCTGATATTTGTTAGATTTTCTGTCCAAGTTCCAATGGAAGTAGCAACAAGCACTCTTTCTTTGGGGGAGGGAACGGGGGGGGGGGCCACAAAATGAAAGTCTCGTTTTCAGTTTTTGGTAGTTTGTGGACTAACTCTACCAGACCACAAACTTTTAGATTTCGTCCAAATTGAAAATAAATTCAATGAGGCTGAAATGATGGGTTTCGTTTTTGATGGGGGAAAAAGGAGAAACCACTGACTACCAACAGTTTGTTCCTCCCCCCCCCAACAATATTTTTAAATGAGCCATGCTCTGGCAAAAGGGGGCTTAATGCATCTTCGTGATCCATGATACCAATCAAGCCATCACATAATTATGGATCCATGATAGCCACTTTTTGTTAACATAAGGTAGACTGGTCCTTGGACATACAGAAAATTGACCCACAGCGAAAAGTTTCGGCCCAGGTCAGCCTGCGCGGACTGCGCAGGCTGACCTGGGTCGATACTTTTCGCAGATGCAATAAGCCCCTTTTTCACAGAGCGTAGCTCAAATACTTTCTCGCCAAGGGTCATTAAACGCATTAAATGTGACTCCAATGATCAGGGTGGTTTTTAAAATAACAGAAAACGTTGTTGGAAAAGGAGAAAATGATGGTTACCAGCAGTTTCTCCCCTTCCCACAATTTTTCCGAAAGCCTTTTGCCTCAGAGTCATTAAAACTCGGGACTGTGTGGCAAAGGATTAAGTACTGTCTGAAATTAATGCGGCGCATGCGTGTTAACCTCACTTCTGTAGAAATTTGTAATGGCCGACTAATGACTGAATGTCTAAATCAGATCAGATAGTTGTGATGCTTTATTTCATGTAGACTGATACCCAACTTAACCCTTTACCAGACTACAAGATTTTGGTTCTTGTCGAATTTGAAAGCCATTGCAGACGACAAATAAGACGTGCTTTCTCCAACGATATTTTCAAAAGCCCTTTTCTTCATTTGTACTTCGGTTGTTATACAAAATGGATTTCTTGGACCTATAATCACATGATGACTTGCTGGGTACCATGCATCACGGAGATGCATTTAACCCCCCTTTTGCCAGAGCATGGCTTATATCAAATTTTGCTCCAAATCATATACAATATGCGCTTTCAGTATGCAACTACATATGAGCCATGCTCTGACAAAAGGGGACTTAATGCATCTCCGTGATGCATGATACCAATCAAGCCATCACATAATTATGGATCCATAATAGCCACTATTTCTTTAACCATCGACTAAATCATGAGGTAGACTAATCCTTTGATACACAGAAAATTGACCAGTAGACAAAAGTTTCGACCCAGGTCAGCCTGCACGGACTGTGCAGGCTGACCTGGGCCGATACTTTCCCCCCCCCCATGTATTAAGCCCCCTTTTCACATAGCATGGCTCATATCTTTTAGCAAAAGGACTCGGCTCTCAGAGCAGGAAGGAGCAATCTCTACAAATAGTCAAATACATGTATATGATTTGACTGATTTTGGTTTATTTATCGTCGCCATTGGTTGCCTATTAGTTATGTTTCGGGGGATAATGCAATGTGCAGGACAAACCGACTATTCTAAGTAACGCCTGGTTCTTTAGGGTGTTCGGTATATGGCACCTTCACACGGGAACAAGGTTTAACGTCACTCCCGAAAGACTGCTAGTTAGTTGGCCAGCCATGGGAATCAAGCCCACATCCTAAAATGGCCCGAGACTTGTCGTATACAAGTGTTTTGCGCTACCATTTGATCCATTTGGGCTGGCCAATATACACACGAACACTTGTTTTTCATGTCTATATTTAGACGTCAAGGTCACATGACGGGCTTGACCAATCGAATTGTGTATCTGATTTTCACTTGTTATAGTGATTTTGTCATTCCAGTGGTCATTGACAAGCCCGCATGGCTCAAGTGGTAGAGCGTATGACTTGTAAACATCCAGTCAGTTGAGGGTGTGTATTCGAGCCCCAAGGCTAGCCATCTAAGAATACTAATAGTCTTTCGGATGAGACGTTAAACCGGGGTCCTGTGTGACGGTGCTATACACTGGGTACGTTAACCAGAAGTAATTTAGGATGGATTTCGTCCTGTATCCAGCACTATCTCCCGTAACAAAACTAAAAGCCTTTAGGGGGCGTCCCCCATATGGGCAACCGGTGGCGACGATAAATAAACGCAAAATCAATCAATCCAGTGGCCATGTATTTACAGGCAACAGCCAATATTGCCGTCCAGTCATGGAATAAGAATAAAATGTGGGAAAGCTGGTGAGTACGATCCCTGGTCTGGGAGAACCAAACAGTGTCCCACATTTTGTTTGATATTCTGAGACGAGACGTAACGCCATGGTTGCCGATAATTCACTTCGAGTCAACTTGTCAAATTCTCTTGCATAAAAAAGCCTTGGATTAAAAAAAGAAGTGTATCGCGTGCAAATTTCGACACTGATCAGGCGAAATAAGCTAATAAAGCGTTTAATTTGTATCATAGAAACCGAAACCTCTCGCTTTACCTACGAACAGTTTAACTGGATGGTTAGAACGTTTAACTTGATTTAATCGTACGAGTGAGAATTTTTAAATTATGTACATGTGTATAAGACACAAAATAAGCATGGGAAAAACTGGAATGAAAAATTAATCACTAAAGGGTTAAATTAAAATTGTAAAGATTTGTTGATCTATACGAGTTTTTAAACTCTGTTTCAGCATTTTTAGTTCACAAGTCATCCACATGACGTCAGTTAGCTGCATAAAATGACAAGAAAAATGCCTCTGCCCCGGAAATGTTCATTTCAAAACAAGGTGTGTAAAAAGAAATAAACAACATGTAGTCCCCGTACTTCCGCCTCATTACTTTCTATTCATCCGCGTGAAGTTAACTTTGAAAATGTGTAGAGAATGGAGGGAGACTCGCATTCAGAGCACGAAATACCTGAACTCTTTCATTATTACTATTTTGTAAATGTTTTTCATCTACAGATTTGAAATTTAAATTAGATGATGAAAACTCATCCGTGGAAAAAGTCGATATGGGAGGCTGGTTGTACCGCAGTGATTTCTGCACTGTCACGGCATTATAAAATGGACAGGCTTGTTCTGACGATCAGTCAAAGGAACATATTAATTCCCCCCCCCCCAAAAAAAAACATCTCAAAGATTATTCAACAAAGAAACATTATTTCCAAGACATATTTTCTGACGTTTTTTTTTCCTCTCTATCTTCCTAACCCTTTACCACATAATCCCGAATTTTAACCACCCTGGGGAAGAAGCCTTTTGAAAACATTGTGGAAAAAGGGGAAAATGCTAGTAACCAGCATTTTCTCCTTTTCCCACAATGTTTTCTACCCTTCTACCTTTCAAAAATCAAATTTCAATGTTTTAGTCATTTTTGTTTTGTCGTCTGCAAATGCTTTCAATTTGGTCAAGTCTAAGATTTTGTCGCTTGGTAAAGGGTTAAGTTAGGAACTGCTTTGTGCAATACCGAATACTTTTTTTCAGCGAAGAATCTTTTAAACCTAAAAACTACAATATTTGCATACGGTATATGGACGTTTATGAAAAGCCAGAATCGAAATCATCGTGACAAATTGCAGTTTTGCTAGCAAGACATTTCCTTGTCCTTTTTATTTGCACATCGAGAACTATGTTGTATTTTGTTTCAATCTCGCATTATTACAAATGTTGTAAGCGTCCATCGTCGGAATGTTACATCAATTTGGATTGCATCCGTTATTGACCGGCCATGGTAGATCTCATAGATGGCATTAATGGCATTAAATCTATTTATTCATATAAAAAATATCTGAATATCATATTATACCAGTCCGTTAGTAAGACAAAAAAATATGCTGATAATGTGAATTACCTTGACGATATCAGTAGCTAACGACTTGACCACTGCAACACAAAATCTTTAACTAAAGATCTTGTGGCTTATCTAATTTTAAATTCAAAGACAAGCCCACTGACTGGCCAAAACAGAACGTCTCGGCCTATCAGGTGGCTAGTCTTGGAATTTAGAATTAGAAATCTATCCAGAATTAATGGAGAAGACCGTACCCGCTCAACCGGAAGCAGAAGCAACACCATTACAGATGACGCTGTCTTTGCACGCTGCGTTTTAAATGATGGATTGATATGAACCCATCTCATTTATCTGTCTTTCTATAACTAAATTAACATTTAGTTCAAATGTGCACAATCGTAGTTTTATATCACACAAATAACGATTCATCCATATTGAGCGTTTTCCCTCTTGTAGACCGCTTCTGTAGATCACTTCTGGATAATAGTGGGATAATTGTGTCTCACATATTTATTTGTAGATACATGAATACATATAGTTTCTTTATTTCTTTCTGTCTTTTCTTTCTTTTTCTTTTCTTTCTTTCTTTCTTTCTTTCTTTCTTTCTGGCTTTTCTTTCTTTCTTTCTTTTCTTCTTTCTTCCTTTCGTTCGTTCGTACGTTCTTTTCTCCTCGTTGTTTTCAAATTAGATCTTGCCCTGACATTGCCCATTTGATATGACACTTTTTTTTTCTCACGCTTACTTCAAAATACTGAATAAACCAGCTTCCTATGACAATACGTTTTGTCTTAGACGCTTCAAGATTTAAAAGTGCGTGTTGTTTAAACGCTTTTTTAAATATGCTTGATTAATAACTACAAATAATTCTAAAACTTGATTCGGGTAAACAACAAGTAAGAGAAAAGGGAAGACGGAAGAAGACGGGAGCCAAAAAACATACCATAGGTACAATTCTTCGACGCATCCAGGTCTCATACTCTGTATGAGTAAAACCAAAACTAGAGATTACTGTTTTACTGGCAATGGGGCCAATGGTTTCAACTTCTGCAGACGGCGTAGATCAGTATCAGACTGCACAGAACGTGCAGTCTGACCTTTGATCTACGCCGTCCGCTGCAGGATTCTCATCTTTGGCAATAAAGTCTTTTTTCCAAATGGTATAGTACGATATTAGATCTTGGAAAATCTTGATTGTATTTATTTGTCATCGAAAGAGTAGCAAAGAGAGGAAAAGATAAATCCTGTCCTCAAACAGAAGAGCATTTTCCAGAATCCATTATCTGAGGGGCGATTAGCCTCTCAATCCTGATACTTTAAACTCTGTTAACCTTGATCTCGCGGCGAGTGTTCCAGGCAGATAAGGAAATCTGAAATTCTCATCTGCTCTCGTGTCGTCTGCCTGGGACAAATTGCTTAACAGCGCCCCTTGTTTATTACGAATTCAATGATATCTCGGGGCCCCAGTGAATTATTGGCATTTGTGTTCTGTTTGTTCATTACGCTAAGCTTTTAATTTCAGAGTGAAAAGGCGCGAAAGAATAACTCTGCGAGCAGTAGATTACCATTCTGCGCCGGAAGTGTGTGGTCCTGGAACGCGGGAGGCAGAGCGTTCTGTAATCCAATAATACATGCCGTCGTCTGATTGGCTAACAGCTATATAGTGTTGAGTACCGCCTTATTCGGATGAACAGTGTCAGCGTTCTCACTTTGGTGTTCAAAATAATGCTTCAGTCAAAGAAGCAAAAATTTGGGGGAAATCCGGTCCAGTTTTACCGCAGACTTTTTGATTTGAAATAATTGTTAAAAAAATAAACATTAATTGCGCAGCCAAGGTAACGACTGAACTTTGGCGTTCAAGATTATCTTTTCCCTTCGTAAAAGTTGAAATGATAGTTAAGACAAGACATTACTGTGGTTCAACCTAAAAAGGATACCTGTAATAAAATCTTTACTGTCAAAGATATGGCAAAAAAAAAATGATTATGAATAGAAAATCTGGTGTTGTGCAACACCAGTGGTAAATGAGAATAAAAGCAGAAGGAGCAGTAGAATTGGAACCATGTTTACCAACTTTTTCAATTTGAGCCATGTTCTAGCAAAAGGGGGCTTAATGCATTTCCGTGATGCATCATACCAAGCATATAATTATGAATCCAGAAAACTCATTTTGTCTAGCGACCGGCTGAATCCTGAGGTACATGCAGAAAATTTACTAAATGCAAAATGTTTCGACACGGGTCAGCCTGCGCGGACTGCGCAGGCTGACCTGGTCGATACATTTTGCAGATGAATTCAGCCAAGTTTTCACAGAGCATGGCCCATTCTCATTTTAAATTCATAAAGTAAAACAATTTCTGATTGACTGAACTATTTGGTTTTAACCAGTCAGAAACTGTGTCCCTTTGAGATTCAGGAAATTCTTGTTAAGAATCAGAATTAGAGAGGGATATAGAATGGACGGTGTTTAGGCTATGCACCCTCGTAGGCTTGGTAAAAATTCGTGGCGTGCACTGTCGGTTTCAAACTTCAACTCACATTCCAAGTTTAAAGCTTTCCACCTTTGGACATGAAGGTAACGACAGACTCTTTCAGTCATTCAGAAGAATCTTCTTGGGTAAGCCTTTATATAAATTATGAATTCAATTGCTGTAGGGCCCAAGTAGCCTCTGGAAACATCATTTTTTTCCGTTGGCTTTGAGCACAACAGCAGTTAAAGGTTGTAAAGCTGAGACGATTACCTAGAAGTCATATAGGTCTAAATTTTGTAAGTTTATGCACGCATTCTTGAGTAATATTTGGACAAACAAAGCAATGGAATGCACCTTCAAAACAGTGACGTCATACCAACTGGTGAATGACGTCATGTCCTGTGCGCATGCTTGTCAGATATTATTTTATGCCAAACCTTCAAGTTTCGTTATCGCTTCAGATATTCAGAGAACCTGAATTCTAAAACATTGTCGCTTTAGAATTTAAGAAAACTTGAATTGTTTTTATTGTAATTAAGAGGATTCTTGATTACACCGATGGCATGCACCTTCAAAATATTGACGTTATACCGACTGGTGAATGACGTCACATCAGTAGTATAGGAGGGTAGACCTCGGACAAAACGCGTTTTGTCCGAGGTCTACCCTCCCTGGTCCCGGGTTAGACCGCCTAGGGAGGTGAGACTAGGGACAAAATGTGCAAAAGACCGGTCAAAACGTCAAACCGGAAGTAGATAGTCGCTTTTTCTGCCCCCCCTCCTCACACCACTGCAAAAATGCGCGCGCATGCGCACACAGAAGAGGAAACCGGAAGTAGAATTCCTAGCAAAGAATGGTGTGCCGCCATGTTTTGTTCGGACTGATTCTGCATTTTGATTGGTCGAGACGTTTTCCCGCCAAAAATTTGAATTGAAAACGTGTGACACCACATCCTGGTTCGAAAAGAAGGTGTGCCACCATCTTCACTCGTTTTGATCTTTCTCTATAGCCGTCTGACAGAGGTCACCGTGTTGAACTTAGTCTTTTTTCTCCACGATAGGTTTCTATGGAGACAAGTCTGATCTTGATCTATACTGTTTAGGTTGATCAACCATCGTTCATCCCTGTAGGACTTAGTCTTTTTTCTCCGTCTTTATTCTGTGAGATGTGCCACCGTCTTTAGGACTTAGCCAATTCTCTATCACCGTATTGGACTTAGTCTTTCTTCACGATATAGACTATATACTGTAATATGGTTGAATTAGTCAGACAAGATTTATCTCCCTTTGTGCTCTACGTGACTTCCCCGGAAATCAAACATGACGTCATTTTCCGAAAATGTAACGAAAGTATGTTTACTGGGTTTTTCCGACATTTCCCGGAAACCATTTCGTCTAGACTTATCCGATCTTAGACTTATTCGTCCCTAGTTTTATTCGTCCCTAGTTTTAATCTGCAAATTTTTAATTGTAAAAATTTTATCCGAAATTTTTATCCGAAATTTTTATCCGAAATTTTTTAATCGTAAAAAATTTTTTATCACTTAAAAATTTTTTTCTCTGCAAGATTTTTTTATTTGAAAAAATTTTGTCTGTAAGATTTTTTGAAAAAATTTTTTCTCTGCAAGATTTTTTATTTGAAAAATTTTTCTCTATCGATAAAATTTTCTCTGTAAGATTTTTTAAAAATTTTTTCTCTGCAAGATTTTTTTATTTGAAAAATTTTCTATCACTAAAAAAGTTTTCTCTCTGCAAGCTTTTTAAAAAATCGAAAAGTTTTTCTCTGCAAAACTTTTTAATTGTAAAAAATTTTATTCGTAATTTTTATCCGTTAGAATACATCTGCGAAATTGACAATTCTCAAAAGATAGACTTTTCTTGGGGAATGGTTAGCCCTGAAAAGGGCTGTTTCGATTTTTTGTTATAGCTCTTTCAAAGA
The DNA here is from genome assembly GCA_945859785.2 of Tridacna gigas. Classification (NCBI taxonomy): domain Eukaryota; kingdom Metazoa; phylum Mollusca; class Bivalvia; order Cardiida; family Cardiidae; genus Tridacna; species Tridacna gigas. The sequence continues at coordinate 14,280,541 of OX244029.2, read as the reverse complement.
TTTTTTCTCCTCTATTGAGAGCTTTCCTTTGATTCTTTTTTGCTGTGGATTTTTTCCTCCTCTAATGACAGTATCCAAAATTTGTCTGACAGATAGGACACTTCACAACTCTTCTTCGATCTGCTATCAACTTTCTTATTTTGTTTATTTTATGCATAGGTAAAGTGGAGTCATGCATCATGGCCAGTAGAAAGGTTGTCAGATACCATTTTGTCATCGAGAGAAGTAGAAATTGTACACTATAGTCCATCACCATTTCTTTAGCTGCCGTCTATTCGGGAACCGAATGATTAATGTACTGGAAATAGCATCGTCTTTTATACGCTTGGAGGCGGGTTGACTTACTTATTAACAATTGTTGACTTACTTATTAACAATTGTTGAAGATAGATTTTCTAGGGTTTTGGTTAGTCCTGAAAAGGACTGTTTCGATTTTTGATTTCTGTGGATTTTTTCTCCTCTATTGAGAGCTTTCCTCTATCGAGAGCTTTCCTCTGATGACAGCTTTTCTTCTGATGATAACTTTTCTTCTGGTTCTTTCAAGATCGTCGGGAAGTTGAATTCTTTGAAGTTATCAATGTTTTTTCCATATTTACCCAACCCCGTTTTTGCTTCTACTAGTGGTGGTGTTACAGAGCTGGGATCGAATCGTTGTTTTTTGTGAAGTTGGTTATCGTCTTTCTCTGCTTTCTCTGATTTTCGTTTTCTTCCTCTTCTTCTTGGCTTGGGTTCTTCTGTCTGAGTTGACTGATGAATTGTCTGATGTTCTACAGGAGTGCCGATAGAAGCTGTTAACTTTTGAAAACTGGTTTTATCAAAGTTAACCTGGGCTGAAATCGTTACAGATGAATCTTGTTGACTCTGGTGGTCCTGTCGCCTCTGTTGATTTTGTAGGCATAATATCTCAATGTTTCTATTCAAAATCTTCACTTCTTCTAAAATCTGAGTTATTACAGAATTTTGGTTTGAAATCATTTGAGTTATTTCTTCTTCGATTTTATCAACCGAGCCTGTCATCGGGTCGATGAACGTTGAATTCATAGCTATCGATAGAATATCTCTGCTGTTTTCAGGCTGTGGTGAGGAAATGTCTAGGCCGGGATTTTCTTGTGGTAAGGAGTCGTCGTCTAAAACGTCTAAGTTGGAATCCATTCTTCCGTGATCACTTTGGTCTAAGTTGGAATCCATTTTTCCGTTATTCGCACTAGTTAACAAAAACTTTTTATTGTAAAAAGTTTTATTCGCACGAATTAAGAGTTTTATTCGTACTATTCGAGAATCGAAAGTCGAATGATTATAGAGAGAAAGTTCGCCAGCATTTTATAGTTTTTGGTCAAGGGGGATTTGTCTTGGGATATAGACTTTTTCTGTAGGCATTGTAGATAGAACATGTCCTGTAGGTATTGTAGATAGAAAATAACATTCTATATGATCTTATATAGAATATTATTTTCTAACTACATTTTTTTCCATCCCTGTTCTTTTCTCTCTTTGTGAGATTTTTCTGGGTTCTTGTTAATTTTCCAAGTTTTTGGAAGGAATCAAAAACAGACGACTTTTGTTTTTGATCATTTCTTTATTCAAAGTTTTTCTCTTTGTCCAAGTCTGAACTTTTCTCTCTTTGTGAGATTTTTTCTCTTTGCCCAAGTCTCAAGTTTTTCTGGGAAGGAATCAAAAACAGATGACCTTTTGTTTTTGATCATTTCTTTATTCAAAGTTTTTAACTTTTCCAAGTTTTTTGGGAAGAAATCAAAACAGACGACCTTTTGTTTTTGATCATTTCTTTATTCAAAGTTTTTAACATTATCATTAAAAACAATATCATGAAAAAACAGGAACGTTTCAAACATTCTAACACTATAACATATTTACAAGACAAGTTTTTTAACAATATAGTTTTAAACAATATTATTGTTAAATTTTACAAAACAATTCTTACAATGCGAATTCACAGAGACCTCGATTTTTCCACTTGTCTTCATGTTCCACAATAACTTTATGCAGTTGGTCATGACCTAAAAACAATGGAAATTTGCTATCCATTTCACTATATTCACGTACTCCACTAAATGGAAAAACATGTTTTGAAACATGTTTTGAAATATCTTTTGTCGAGAGAGCTGAATATACGATTTCTTCTGTGACATCTCTATCAAATAGAATATAGCCTTCCATGGTTTCCACTGTTTCCTCACCGTCTTGAATAGATCCTTTTTTGTAGCGTAAGTAAAAGTCAAACAGAGCTGATTTCATTTTCAGGACGTTCAGAAAACTTTCTTCTGTTCTTCCTACGATGATGAATACCCACCGACTTGTGGAATCCAATTGTTTAGCAATATAATTGTCTCTGAACAGACAAATTGCTAAATAAGCTTGGAGAGGAAGATCGAAATTTGTATCATCACACATCATCACAATAAAGCTGTGCATTCTATACAATTTACAGGATGTCTCTCCTTTTGCAACTCCCTTATGCAATTTATCTATCCAAAGTTTCACACAGGCGAATTTGATGTCAAACTGTACTTGTTCATCGAGCGTGTGCTGATGGTTGAAATCTCTATAATCTTTTTCACGTAGTTCTATCGGTAAAGATAGCATCTCACTTGACATGTTTTCTCACTTTTGATTTTTCCACTGTTTTTAAAACTGATTTTTAAAACTGTTTTTTAAAAACTGTTTTTAAAGAACGTCTTACTTTGATCGTTCACTTCAATGTAACACGATGTTGTTTTCTTTCAGTCTATTTATACCCTCAAACTTTTATAGCCATAGGGGACAGTATCAGTATCGTTTACAATGACTCTTTTGGTATATACAGAGCGAAACGTTTTTGACTGTGGTTCACTGGTTACTGTTCTGTCTTTATGCCTTTTGATTCTACAGTCATACTGAACTTTAATTTCTATGGTGCGATCCAAAGCACATTTTGAATAGGTGTCGAAATTCACCAGTTGATTTGTATTGTGATCCAAAGTAATTCCCTTGACTTTACATTTGCTTTTTTCTTTTCCATCTTTTGTTCTCATCTTATAAGCGTAATTCTTGGGACCTAATCCTCTGAAATGAGTGATTCTACAATCAGGTTCTTCATCGGTCCATTTTCCTAGTCTGCTGTTAATGATGGGAGGGTTCCACAATTCAGGATCATGAATGTACATACAACTATCTGTATCGAAATACAGAACTCTATCCTCCAATCTTTCAAGAACGCTGTACAGTTCCAGCCTTGCATAAGCTGTTACGTAGGATGCTACAATAACATTGGCTGTTGCATGCGTTTCGACAAAGTCCATCTTTTCTTCATAGTTGACTAAAATGAATGGACACTCATTGTCAAAGATTTCCACATGCTTTACCGTATATTTCGGGTCGGTAATCAAGTCGAAATATTTAGACGGCTCTCTGATGTATTTCGTCTTGCTCATGTTTTCACGCTGTGCTAATTTTCCCCAAAGACAGTTCAGCATAATCTTAGCAAATGATCTTTTCCCAGGATTTTTTTGAATACATTTGGGATCAAGACGAATCCCTTCGGCTTCCTCATACTCACGAATGAATTGTTCCTTTTCTGAATCTGTCTGACACCAACCGGGATATCCGCTGGCTTCTTGCTTGATTTTCAAGAAATTGTCCACATAGCCTTTAAAGAACTGGTCCGAAACAGAGTCGAAATGCCAGATTTCATACACTTGCATTAACTGATATCCACAGTCGAGAGCTTTGAACAGTTCGAATGTAACCCAAGTTCCAACCAAGGCTCTCTCTTCTTTTTCATGGTTACAATCGTTTGAGCTTTCTTGTGCACATTTCATACAAAGTGGAAACATCATCTTGTTGTTACAGTGAACTGGAAGAACGGGATGAAACAAATCCGTTGGGGGTAGAACTTTACATTTAATGAGTCCTTCATACTGACGAATATTCTCCATGTCAATACTCTCAGCAGTCAAGATTGTGGGATGGCCTACAGGATAGAATTTATGTTTGCAGACGTAAGGATACAGAGAGCAAATGTCAATGTACTTGATTTCCTTCTCACTGTTTTCCTCAACATCATAGGCAATTTTTATTGCATTGCATCTACCTCCAGCCAGACCCTCTCTTGGTTCGATAGGGTCACAGTTCGGATATAGACTTTCAATGGTTTTTTTGTATTCTTTATCCTTCTTCATCTTAGCGTCGAATTCATGCTCCCATATGGTCACGACATTATATCCCATTCTTTTGATGGTTTCTAGCCGTTCGATAGTATTGTTGTACAATTCAGCCATTGTTTTTCCATTGATGGGGTTGATATATTTTCGATCCTTGAAACATGTCTGGCAGCCATGAAATAAATCCCCGAGAAATTCATAGACAGTGTTTGATTGGTGGTGAAATCCGTCTACGCTGTATCTCCCTATTCGAAACTCACCACCATTTCTAGCATGTTGAATATGAATCCCTTTTTCCCTAGCGATGCTTTGAACCCAGCGTATTGCTTTCATAGAAAACCGACGTCTGACTGGATCTTTGCATGAAATGATGGCTATCTGATCTTTTGGTAAATAATCTTTTCGCCAAATCTTGTTACAGGCTCCGGCAATGGTAAACGACTCTGTAAATGGACAAATCCCACTCTGTTCGATGAACAACTTTCTGAATTCACCACACCCTCGTCTTAGGATATCAACATCCGATCGACAGTACATCTCCATCTCTTTTTGAAAATTGAATTCCTCACCGTTTTGAACTTTGTCATTATACCAGACTATGAATTTCGATCGAGCCTCTTCGGACATTGAATCGGGTTTGTAATAAGACATATCCAGGTACGGCCCAACGTAATCCCAGAATTCATCTGTATTTGCCCAGTGAGGAAAGTAGCCTTTTTTCATTTCTTGAAGTCCAAACGTGGTCGGAAATTTTGCCAGCCCAAAGTTCATGAAACTGAAGGAGTCGATCAAACACACACCGTTCAGTTCTAACTTCAAAATATTATTCCCATTCATGGTTACTTCTGGTTCTTTCATTCCTACGTTGATAATATGATTGAGAATAAATTGTCCATCATAGCCTTTGAGATTATGGGCAATAGCTATGATTCCTTTATGATGCTTTGTAAAGAGCCAGTTACAAAATTGGCTTAAAGTTTCTTTTCCTTGAAAAATAACTTCTCTTCCTTCTTCGAATTCACTGCATGTGGAACAATGAAAATCAAGTGGGTTATCGATACATTCAGCACAGGCTCGGTGTGCAATACAGTAATTCGGAATATGTACCCCTGTATCTTGCTGGCATTCGAAATCAAAGAATATGAACAAGGGTTTTTTGACTAGAGAAGAACTCGTCTCATCGTCGGTATCGTGTTTCATCTTACTCTGGTAAGGCTGAATAAAACAGCGATGAGAAAAGTCAACGATCTTCTTGCAAAGGTGGCACTTTTTCTTTCCCTTACAGAGATGATTTTTCTTTCTGTCAAAAACCTGGCCTCCACATTTTGAACAAAGTTTCACTAATTCACAAATGGTTTTCTTCTCTTTGCCTTGAAGTGTTTTGTGATTTTCCAAGCATGCTGCGCTGAAAAATCGTCTATGACACTTGGTGCAGACATATTCTTTTGATTCCGATGGACATTTTCCAGCACGGAAACAACCTTTACAGATCTTTGAGCAAGCATGGTCTTCCCGGTTCTTGTAACGTATGTCACAGAACTCACAATAATAAACACTATCAAGAAATCCTGTGATGGATTTGATGTAATCATAATGATTTTGATGAAAGTACAAATGTATGATTTTACTATCGTCTTTCACTTCTGGATGTTCAAACACTTTTTCCATTTTCGACTGCTGTTGGTGAACTTTAATGACATAGCCTTTTTCATACAGGAACTCTTGAATTTTTTTGTATTCTTCAAGACCTACAGGTTGTATCGATGAAAGTCCAACTTTATTCATCAATTTCTCGGCTTCAGTCTTTTGAAGTGATCTGTTTGATCTTTTGATGAGATCCCATCTTCGGTTCCATTCTTGGGTGTTTTCACGTGCATGGTAACAAATCCCCACAACAACGGCTCTTGCAAAACATAGATGATCATGATTGTTAATTTCAATAATCGATTGTTTCTTCTTTGCGAAAACTTTCGAATCTAATAGTTCTGTGGACGTAAGTCCTTTCCCACTTCCACTTGGCGGTATCGTATGTGTGATATCGAACGTCATGCGACCATCGTTCAAGACGAATTCTTCATTCGACTGTAGAACTTTTTCAATTTCGTCCAACATAGTATGACTCTCCAGCTCCTCCACATATAGAAAGGGAATATAAATCCCCATTTTCAATGAGGGGTGATTGATGCTAATTCTAATCATATCCCTCGATTCAGCCTTTAACTTTTGAACGATTTGTTGGATAACATCGTCGAATAAGGCGATTAGTTGCTGGGGTTGTAGCTCCTCGAATTTCTTAAAAGATGCCTCCAGCACATGGGATTCTGTTTTGAATTTTCTTGACTTCTTTTTTCCCACTTCTTTTAAGGCGTATAGACTTTTCATATCCAAAGCGTTTCTGTCTGAAGAATATTCTTCTTTCAAAGATTTCTCGTCTTCACTGATACAAGCCACATTCATTTGTACAGATTTCTCCTTCGTTGATGATGGAAATTTCTCATCGTTTTCTTCTTTCAATGAGTTTTTATCGGTCTTGGTTAGTCCTGAAAAGGACTGTTTTGGTTTTTGATATAGCTCTTTCGAAGATTTCTCGTCTTCGCTGGTACAATCCACATTCATTTGTACAGATTTCTCCTTCGTTGAGTTTGATGGTGAAAATTTCTCATCGTTTTCTTCTTTCAAAGATTTTTTATCGATCTTGGCTAGTCCTGAAAAGGACTGTTTTGGTTTTTGATATTGCTCTTTCAAAGATTTCTCATCGTTTTCTTCTTTCAAAGATTTCTCGTCTTCGCTGGTACAATCCACATTCATTTGTACAGATTTCTCCTTTGTTGAGATTGACGGTGAAAATTTCTCATCGTTTTCTTCTTTCAAAGATTTTTTATCGCTTTCACCGTCACTTTCTTCTTTCAATGGTAAACGTTTTCTCTTTTTGGGTGGAAATTTCTCATCGTCGTTTTCATCATTGCTGCTACTGTCTGGGTAGACTAGGATTCTTTTTCTTTTCTTGGCCGGCAGCAATTTTTTTCTCTTCTTCGACATGGACGGCATTACCTCACCGTCGCTTGTACTGTCCGAATAAGGTACTAGTCTTTTAGACCCACTTGTACTGTTCGACATTGTTTTATGTCTACATGCGAGTATGTCCTCTTCCATGACTGGTTGTAAGCCAGACAGTGACCCAGAACTCAAGAAACCTGGCTTTTATATCTTTTTTCAGGTCGAACAGACATAAAAAAAGATGTTACGATTGACATTTCCATCATTCTTCGGAAAGAGTTCAAACAGATCAGTCGCTAGAAAAATGAGTGAGTTTGACCTACAAAGCACAACTCCCTCCGAAAGGAGAATGTATCTGTATGTTAACCCATACACTCACGATTATGCGATTAGCAATGTTCCACCAAAGTATTATGGTGGTAACTATGTGGGATCATTTCCAACCTACCAACGTTTTGATGAAAAAGACGGTTACAGCATTACCAGAGTTTTTCTTAATCATGAGGCCAGACCACCGAGCCCAAGAAAGACACCGATATGTGTTTATTTCTCCGTGAATCGAGACACTCATACCGTCATTTTTTCACAATATCCAGAAGACGTTATTGGAATCGGAGACATGTTTCATGTTGGCGCTCTGAAATCATATTATGCCGTCGAGGACCCAGTTAGACATATAACGATTTTCGACGCGACTATCAGTGATATAGAAGCCTGTAGAGAACAAATAGAGAAACATACAGGCTATAAATCACCACAAACTTTTCTATTCAGCGAACTTCTTCAGATAGATCATCCTGTGAAGAAGAAGAAAAACAAGAAAACCTCTTCAGGGAAACCTTCTTCAGAAAAGTTATCTGGAGAGGACCAAAACAAGGAACAGAGGACACAGAACAAGAAACTTTCTTCAGAAAAGTTATTTGGAGAGGGACAGAGTTCACAACAAAACTCCAAAAACAAGAAACTTTCTTCAACGACTGGAGAGGGGAAAGACAAGAAACCCTCTTCAGAAAAGAAAATTCGACGAGAAGGAAAGAAGATCTGTTCAGATATCGAGTTGAGACGTAGATGGAAATCCGATGTTGTGAACAAGAAAATTTTGAAATCCAAAAAACACAGCGCAAAAAGTTGTCCAGATCTGAGAAATAACAAGGACGAAAACAATGATATTAAAAATAATGAAAAGAAACGTAAGAGTGACTGTGAGCCTGACATCCCGAAGAAAAAAAGAAAATTGTGTCTGTAATTTTTAACAAAAAAGAACGAACTGTTTCAAAAACGATTTAATTATTTCTACAAGTCAATGTTTTAAATAAAAAGTTTTTAAATGTTTTAAATAAAAATTTCATTGTATATATCTATATTTTCACACTTCAATGTTTCTAACAGTTCCTTGTTTCTAACAGTTCATTGTTTTAAATAAAAATTTCATTGTATATGTCAAAGTTTCATTGTAATGATTATCTGACAATAAATAAAAGATATGAAAATGTATAGGACTTGACTTTGTTTGTTTTTGACAATTTGACAATTTGAAGAAGCAGACTTTCTGGGTCTTGGTTAGTCTACTCATAATCTTCTGAAAAGACTACAACTTCCTTCACTTCCTTTCCAACCTTCCATCAAATAACCCACAACAACTTGGTATTAGCAGTATTTGGACAAGTATTACTAAGTACTTTTCAACATGGCAGAAAAAGACTCACCATGGAGAACAGCGCTCGGACAACTTTATCGTGGAAATGGTCTATAGAGAAATCTGCCGGCTTTTATAACCTGACAGGAGGATTGACCTACTTTGATACAGAATTAACAGAATGAAGAGCGCGACCATGGGCGAAAGCATATAGATCAAATAGTATATTAGAGAAAAAGACTAAGTCCTACAATATCTATATGAATGTAGAAAATGCAACGAGTCCTACGATTGGCTAACGTTAATTCCATTAAAAAATGAAAGAGCGCGAACGTGAGCGGAAGCATGTAGGTAGAGCATCACGTTCTATTCCATATAGAATATGATATTCTATCTACTAATTATCTACAACACCTAATCGAAAATAGAGAAAAAGACTAAAGCCAACACGATGCTAGAGAAAAACTAAGTCCTACAGAGTCGAACAAAGACGGTTGAGAAAAGACTAAGTCCAACATGGTGATAGAGAAAGAACAGCTCTCACCCGAACAAAGAGCACAAAGGGAGACAAATCTTGTCTGACTAATTCAACCATATAACCCATATCGTGGAAAAAAGACTAAGTCCAACGATGATAGAGAAAGAAACAACAGCTCTCAGACGGCCAAAGACGGAGAATTGGTTAAGTCCTACAGAGATGAACGGTGATCGGCCAAATCGAACAAAAGACGGAAAAAAGACTAAGTCCAACGATGGTATTTGCCTGAGCCAAGCTGAGGAGGGGGAAATAACCCATATCGTGGGAAAAAAGACTAAGTCCAACGATGATAGAGGATGAACAGCTCTCAGCCGAACGAAGACGGAGAAAAAAGACTAAGTCCTACAGGGATGAACGATGGTCGATCAACCTAAACAGTATAGATCAAGATCAGACTTGTCTCCATAGAAACCTATCGTGGAGAAAAAAGACTAAGTTCAACACGGTGACCTCTGTCAGACGGCTATAGAGAAAGATCAAAACGAGTGAAGATGGTGGCACACCTTCTTTTCGAACCAGGATGTGGTGTCACACGTTTTCAATTCAAATTTTTGGCGGGAAAACGTCTCGACCAATCAAAATGCAGAATCAGTCCGAACAAAACATGGCGGCACACCATTCTTTGCTAGGAATTCTACTTCCGGTTTCCTCTTCTGTGTGCGCATGCGCGCGCATTTTTGCAGTGGTGTGAGGAGGGGGGGCAGAAAAAGCGACTATCTACTTCCGGTTTGACGTTTTGACCGGTCTTTTGCACATTTTGTCCCTAGTCTCACCTCCCTAGGCGGTCTAACCCGGGACCAGGGAGGGTAGACCTCGGACAAAACGCGTTTTGTCCGAGGTCTACCCTCCTATACTACTCACATCCTGGGTGCATGCTTGTAAGAAATGAATCCATGGCCTTGGAAACTTCTGGTTTAATTATATCGCTTCAAACTCTAACAAGAGGAGAGGAAGAAAAGATCTGAAAGATAAGAAGTAACTCCACGAAGTGTATAAACGCTTTACCGTACATCCCCGAACTTTTAACAACCATAGCCTAAAGAAGAAAGCGTCTGAAAACATTGCGGGAAAAAGCAGAAAATGCTGGTGGCCAACACTTTTTTTTTTTCCCACAATGCCTCCTACCCTTCCGAAGACAAACCCCGTCATTTAAGTCACTTTAAATTGGTAGTCTGCAAATGCTGTCTTATGGACGTTTTTTGTCGGGTAAAGGATTAGATCACATACTTTCAATGATTAAAATCTTTGCCAAATGACAAAATTTTAGATTTGTCCAAATTCAAAGCATTTGAAGATAAGAGAAAAAAATCTCAGAAAAGTCAAGTTTCTCCTTGGATGGCTGGAAAATTTTGTAGGCAAAGGAGAAAATGCTGGTTACCACCAGCATTTTCTCCTTTTCCCACTACCTTTTCAAAGGTATTCTTCCTGAAGGTCGTTAAACCACGTGTTTGTATTGTAAAGGGTAAAACGCTGGATAAGTATGCCGCAGGCGTGTGTGATTGAAAAGCCCAAACAGAATGTGTGTGGCCGTCTTTATGAATGGAGTATTCATAATTTAACTCTTCATTTATGTCAGCTTTACCCGTATCTATTCCTCCTTCCTACTCGATTCTTCTCTTCGCGACTGAGACGTACGAAACGACAAAATTTTGGACCCGGAGGTGCATTACCCCCCCTCCCCATTTTGCTAGAACGCCACCCAAATAAAATGAGCCATGCCATTTAAAATCAAAAAGAGGGCTTAATGCATCTCTGTGATGTATTATGCCAAGCAAGTCATCACATAATTAGCCATTTTAGGGATCCATGAAATCCATTCTGTCTGACAATTGACTGGACGTGGATTTAGACTGTTTCTTGGAAATGCATAAAATTTACAAATAGCAAGATGTTTCGGCCCAGGTCGATGCTTTTTACAGATGCCTTAATCTCCCCCTTTCACAGAGTATGCATACCGAAACATTATGAAAAAAGAAATTGCTCGCCTTCGCCACAGTGTTTTAAAAAGTGGTATGCTGAAAGAAAAAAACGTACGTGAGTTCTCCAGGCCCGTAGAAACAGGGGGTGGGGAACGGGGGCCGTGCCCCCCCCCTTCAATAATTTTGTCAACGTTACTAAAAGTGCCAAAAAAATCTTTAGCTCTAGATCTAGACCTTACTTGATTAGAAAAATAAGACAGTTAATAAGGTTCATTTGCAGATCTACCTAAATAAGAATTAGACTGTTAAAGAATTTCCTAGATGCTCTGTTGTAAACAATCAATGTGCACACCGACATAGGTAGAGGGTCAGTTACTGTGAGGTCAAGACATGTCCCTCCCCCTCCCCCTCATCACGTTTTGCTTCCCACGGGCCTGCGTGACAGCTATTCAGCTTTCACTTGTACTACGTTTCTTGCTGTGCAAAAACTAGTAATGACGCTTTTTACGTATTATCTATTTTAATTATTCTAATGAAAGTAGACAAGTGGATGTTTTTGTCGACAATTATCTACACCTGTCTACTGTTCGACTGTCTACTGTTCGACACAGAGTTTTTCTAGATATATGGCGTATGCAGCTGTCTTACTTCCGGTCGTCTACTTCCACTTTGGCCAAAAATAGCGATATAAGGAAACTGGATTACATCAACTCTTTACTGCCATTGAAAAAAATCGAAAAGGAAAGATTGAAGAGAGAGAGAGAGAGAGAGAGAGAGGATGTTTGCCAATATAAAGTAAATAATTCATGAAGCACTCAAGTCATTGTTTTTTGCCCCACCCTCGTGACATTGATATCTGACACAAATTGTATACATTACACAAAACTGGGTAAATATTGGAGGAGTTGAGGGGACGGGCTCTCTCGATGAATAAACCCAAATTTAATAATGATCATTATGGTCTGAACATGGCTAAAGTTTTGACTCTTCACCACACGAAAAATATATAGACTTGCTCTCATTTAAAGCATTTGCAGGGGATAATTCACATTTTGGCTCAAATGATGAAATTTATCTTTGATATGGTTAAAAAAAAAAAACATCGTGGGAAAAGGAGAAAATGCTGGTTACCAGCATGTTCTCCTTTTTCCACAGTGTTTTCAAAGGGCCTCGACCTCAGGGTCGTTAGAACTCGTGGTTGTATGGTAAAGAGTTTTAAGGCTTGTTTCGAACGTAGTTAGATTAACAAACTAAGGCGCTGTTTTAGGTTTTGGCTTTTACCGGGCTCTGATAGCCAGGCCTGATGTCTCAGTCGGTAGCGTACAGGGTTTGAGACAAGGGGGTTGCTGGTTCGAATCTCCAGCTCCGCAAATTTCTTTCTGGGGATTGATGGCGGTCATTGCAACGGGATTCATTCCTCTTTCGCCGCTGACCATTGTTTCGACGCAGTCGGTGACTTGAAAAGAGTATTGTGCGCAGTACTGGTAAAAGAAACTCCAAGAGAGCATGAATAGCTGGATTGGTGGATTACCCGCAGCGATATACTAGTAACTGAAATAATGTTGAAGTGACGGCGATAAACAACATACAAACGGACAAACAAACCTGACTCTTATATCAGAATTTTAGGCCTTCCATACTGAAAGCATTTGCAGCAGACAAACCATTGTGTTTCAAATAATTGAATTGTCCTTGAAAGGGTAGAAAACATTATGAGGAAAGAAAATGCTGGTTAACAGCATTTTCCACTTTAGCCATAATGATTTTAAAAACCTTCTTCCAAAGAATTGTAAGAACCCGGTATTGTTTAGTAAAGGGTTAAAAATTAGGACCACTTTTACCATGTTTTATCTGTCTGTGTGACAGTTTATCAGTGTGTCCGCCCTTGCGTTTTTCTGTTGTTCAACAGACAATTTCATTGCCGCTCTCTGAAGCAAAAGCCTTTTGAAATGCATGTACATATATTTACACTAGAAGATAACCTTTTTCTGCTTTTGCCAGACCATTGTTGTATACATCGTGGCAAAAAGAGATATTCATACCAACGAGTAATATCTCCTTTGGTTGCAATGTTTTCACTTAATAAATATACTAAACCTTAATTAATTCATAAGTTTTAAGGATCGCAATGGTTTACAGGCGATGGAGAGAAAGTGAATATTAATTAAATGCAATAAAAAGATACCCCAACAATGAATCCCGGAATCGTCAAGCCCCATAATGCCTGTTAACTCTTTACTAGACGACAAAATCTTAGAAAATCTTTAAACCTTTTGCAGACGACAAAGTAAATTATGGCCGGATTTTCTATGAGAAAAAAACATGTGGGAAAAAGGAGAAAATGCTGATTACCAGCATTTTCTCCTTTTTCCCACAATGTTTTCAAATGACATAATTTTCACCGTCGTTGAAGCACTTGGTTGTTTGGTAAAGGATTAATTTGTTTGAAGAGCCATTATTTGATTGGTAAAATTACCAGACTCTTTTTATATTTGAATACAGTCAAGATACATCCAGGGCACACCGGAAATGGTCTATAATTAGCCATGCAAACACATTCTGGGAGTGCCTTTGTGACGTCAGTGAAACCTAAGAGGGTATAACTATTTCCATATACGACCAATTAATGTTTCTTTCTTGATTTTTGAATTCAAAAATACCTAAAAGTTGTTTTAAAGAACTTGTTTAAACAGTGAAAAGGGCAAATTCCAAGAACAACCCTTCTGAACGCAGGAGATAGGCTAATCCAGTGCATCTGTCCCCATTACTGTCCTCTTGCGAATTGACCCCCGGGGCAGCTGGGATCACGTGGGGTCACATGCGGCCTGTCGAACGTGGATGGAGGTTTTTCGACTCCTCACAGATGGCGGGGATGAAATAAAAAAAAAAATCTTGAAAAACTATCAGAAAATGAAAAAGAATAGCACGCGTTTGTCAAGTCAGTTTTCGGTACTTCAGAAAATTTTCTGACTGACGCCATTTGAAAAGAGAAGTGGCTTTTTTGGAGAGTGTCCATATTGATAAAAACCCATATTTCATGACTGTCCCCACCCCGGGGTCATAACTGCTTCACTCTCGCCACATTTCCTCTCACTTAATTCTGAACTATTGTTGGGTTGAGTGGTCTGGACCACTCGTAGACATGCCTTGACTTCGGAAAGCGGAAAAGTGGAAAGTAAAAAAGGAGGTTAGTTCTTTGATACTTTGCAATGTATAGGATATCTATATTTTGGAGAGAGAGAGAGACAGAGAAAGAGACAGACAGACAGAGAGGGGAGACAGATTAATAGAGAGAGTCATTAGCGGGTGTTTTTCTTCACATAATTAAGTATTAGTTGCTGGAGTCATACTCGGAGCAGAACTATTACACAAAGTTATCATAAAGCATAAAGACATAAGGTTATTACATGCATGAACCCACGTGGTTCATTTAAACCAATAAGACGTGAAGACTTCGTTACTTGGAGTGGTTCTGCACTTTTCGGCAACAGATTCCGTTACTATCTTTGGACCTTATTAAATTCTGTGTCATGACTGCTTCAATGATTCAGCACTTCTGTTTAACTGAATTATAACTGTTTAGCAATTTCGCTACAGTTTTCAATGATGTATAATTTTGACTTGGGATTCAGTTCTCATATTCAAGAGCTCCCGATATATCCGTGCTGCCACCTTCACTATACAAATTAAACGCAATACGAGTAACCAAAGGTACTAGTGCAGTTTGGCAGGGCCCGTGACATTGGGGTTACATTTAGCATTTCCCGATTACTAGTAGTTGCCTGCCTGCAGCCTTGGTCACGTGCGTTTGTGCTTGGACAGGACATTGAAGAGTACATGATTATTGGACAGGACTTAAATACCATTTTACGGTATTCAAAACAGTATCTCCATCGTAACATTAGACACAGTCATTACAGTGACTTACTAGAAGGCAACTGTATTTCAAAATATCAGTTTTTCCCCCATTTTGCCATTGTTCTAAAGTCTAAAATAGTGCGACACAAAGGAACCAGACAAAGTTCCAATACTGATACATGCGAATCCTTGCAAAGATCTGGGTCCGTATTCACCAACCATTCTTAAGAACATTTCCTGCCTAATTTTAAATTTTGAAAGTAACACCGCTTCTGATTGGCTAAACCATTTGGTTTAGCCAATCAGAAGTTGTGTTACTTTCAAATTTCAAATTAAGAAAATTCTTGAGAATAAGACTAGGAATGTTATGAAGAATGGTTGGTGAATACGTACTCTGAATAAGTAAGCTGTCGCTGTATGTCTAACTTATTATTATTCAAAGTGCCATCCAATAAAGCTCAAATAACTAAAGAGAAAGTAAATGGTATGCAGACACACATACGTACCTGTTTGCAATCTTGACTGTTCGAAGACAACAACACAGTGTACAACATTAAGGGTATATTTCGAATAATAAACAGTAATCAAATTAATGAAGATGTTCAATTAGTGTGGACCCCCAATAATCTAGGGTATTTTGGAACCAGGTATGCCGTTAAATTAACCCTTTACGGCCAAATAAATGCACATAGAATTTCCAGTCACCATTAAAAGACCTGAATAATAAAATTTCTGGGCCGTTTTCGTAACAGTTTTGTACCAAATAATAGACAGTAAAGATCAAAGATTAGACTACACATTTAAGTGCAGTCTGATCTTGTATGCATTGTCCGCCAATGCAGTCTAAGTTGTGCCCGGGGCTCAAAGGGTTTGGGTCTAGATTAAAAGGTAGAAATTGTGTAAAAACGCGTAAAGAATATCGATCTGCCCCTTCCCCTCATCAGCGATTTGGAATTTTCCGTAAAAGATGTCATAACACATAGTTCAAGGAATAGTAGCTACAAAGAAATGAATTGTTTCTCTAGAGACAATTGGAGCAAAAAAAAAAAAATGTGATAAATGAAAAAAAAGAGAGAGAATTTTTCCCATTGCCTTGACGTTTTTTTTTTTGATAAAACTACTTCATATTCAAGGGATTTGATGTATATCTGTGAAAGGAAAGGGATTTAACCCTTACAGTGTCGAATAAACCTAACATCTATTTTCATCCTAGAAATATGTATAATATCCAAATAGGAGCAATATTACGAAGTAAAGCGGACAGTGTAGATAAAAAATCAGACTGCACGTTTTGTGCAGTCTGATCTTCACCTACACTGACCGCAAAGGCTACTACAGTTGTGAAAGGCGCTTTGACTCTTCACCACACAAACCCTTTAATTAACGACCCTGAGGAAGAAGCCTTTTGAAAACATTGTGGGTAAAGGAAAAAATGCTGGTTACCAGCATTTTCTCCTTATCCCACAGTGTTTTCTACCTTATCAAAGGCAGAAATCATCATTTGCGCTTCATTTAATTTGTCGTCTGCAAATGCTTTCAATTTGGTTCAGTCCAAAATTTTGTCGTTTGGGAAAGAGTTGAGGATTAATTCTGACTTTGTAGCGATCGCCGCTTCGTTAGGGACCTAACGAGATGTGAGGTTTCTAATTAGAGAGTTGTTCATCGGAACTGGAAATCAGCGGATGAATTTCGAAAATAGTTCGTCGTCCTGATTTCTACATTTTTTTTTTTATAAAGGAAATGAAAGTGAAGTTGATGTGTTCTCGGGGTCTTTTTTTCTCATCTGGGTCCGTAATTACCAACCATTCTTTAGGAACATTCTGCGTTATTCTCCAGAATTTTCTAAATTTGAAAGTAACACAAAGTAAATGAGCCGTGCTCTGACAAAAGGAGGCTTAATGCATCTCCATGATCCGTGATACCAATCAAGCATAATTATGGATCCATAATAGCCACTTTTTTTAACACTTAAGCTGCTGAATAATTGAAACACAAATTTCTACGCAATACTAAAAGCCCAAACATTGCGGTTTCAAAGTTGATTTCACCGGAAAGAAAATACCGCATCGGACAGTGTGGATCAAAGATCAGACTGCACGTTCTGTGCAGTCTGATCTTGATCTACACTGTCCGCAAAAGGTCAGTGGGTCGCGATTAGCAGCTTAAGGGTTAACAACCGGCTTAATCATGAGGTAGACTGGTCCTTGAACATACAGAAAACTGACCAATAGCGGAAAGGTTCGGTCCAGGTCAGCCTGCGCGGGCTGCGCAGGCTGACCTGGGTCGATACTTTTCGCAGATTCATTAAGCCCCCTTTTCACAGAGCATGTTTCAAATGGTTTAGGCAATCAGTATTTGCGTTACTTTCTAAATCTAGAATAAGACTTAGATCGAAATTAAGAATGGTTGTTGAGTAAGGACCCTGGTATTTATACCGAACTTACAGTAAATAGTTAATAATTTACCAAAAGGTAGAATTTAAGACTTGTCCAAACTGAAAGCATTTGCATACAACAAATTAATGATGATTAACCCTTTCCCAAACGACAAATTTTGGAGTGGTCCAAATTGAAAGAGTTTGCAGACGACAATTTTAAATTTGATGAAAATGGCAGAAAGGTCTCAAAAAGGGTAGAAAACACTGTGGGAAAAGGGAGAAATTGCTCGTTACGAGCAATTTCTCCTTTTCCCACAGTGTTTTCAAAAGACTTGTACTGCAGACACGTGAAAACCAGGGCTTGTGTGGTAAAGAGTTAAGAGGTGGGTTGGTCTTTGGAGGAGAAGAAAAAAGTGCAGGCATAAAATGCTTGTTACAAGCAATTTCCCCTTTTCCCATACTGATTTCAAAGCCTTTTCAAGAGGGTCGGAGTTCTTTAGTAAAGGTTTAATTAGCCCTTTGCCAAACAGCAAATTTCAGACTTGTCCAAATTGAAAGGATTTGCGAACGACAAATTGAATTTGGTTCAATCAATGGAATTTGTCTTTGAAAGGCTAGGGAAAAAATTGGTCAACACCATTTTCTCCATTCCACACAATGTTTTTTTTTTTTTAAAAGAGTTCTACCTCTGGGTCGCTCTAACACGAGACTGTCTGGTAAAGGATTTACCGATGGGTATTTTCAGTTGGTAAAATATGTTCAACTCTACAGAGGTATTGATTCAAAGACATTGTGGTAAATCCGCAAGGAATTCGGACAGAAAACCAAAAGACATTCTTCTGTTATAGACCAGTAAATTTTCCGGCTGAAATGCAAGCGTCGCACGCGGATAAAATATCACATACGACAGAAAGTAAATCCGTATCTACACAGTGTCAAATACGGTTCCAAATATGGTATGATGACGTGACTCGCGCGCGGAATACTCACATACTGATTTGCAATTTGATTGGTTAAAATGTTTCACTAATAATATCCATCCGCCATTCATTAAAACAAAGTTACCAACCAATTACCATTAACTGTTTCGTTTTGTTAACCGTTTTACTGTTTTTGAAAAAAGAATTGCCATTTGCAATACCTTGTCCTTGAAAGTTGTAGGTATATAATAAAAGTAATTCATGTTGTAGTAACTTTCCTCGCGTTTGTACATGTTTACATGTACTTCTCGTTGCGTATGAAATTTTGATATCTCTCTCGACTTTCGGTCTCGCGCGATAACAAGTTTCCTGACGCTGCTTGAATCAAATACGAGCACTAGGAAAGTCTCTACAACGTAACACGTATTCCTTATAAATACGCTACGATTTATGCCGATGTCACAGTGTTCCGCATTTTGGCAATAAGTTAACGAGATTTTCAATTTCGTGTGAAGTTGACCCAGAAGCCATACGACGTCTGTACCCTTCAGCCAATAAATCCGCGTTTTACCGAAGAAAGAAGTCATTTGAAAACATTGAGTGAATAGGAGAAAATGCTGATAACCAGCATTTTCTCCTTTTCCCACAATGTTTTAAACCATATCAAAAACAAATTCCATCATTTAAGCCAAAATTAAAATTGTCGTCTGCAAACGTTTTCATTCAATTTGGACAAGACTACAGTTCTGTTGTGTGATAAAGAGTCAATTTGCCCTCACGAGGTTTCTACGAACAGGGCCGAAAAACCTAGCATTTCTTTTATCGTGTATCAGTCCTTATTCAATTTTTGAACGATATAACTCCTGCATAACAGAAAGGCATTTTGCCAAAGGTTCACTGCTATGACAAATGTAACAGTTAAAATGAAAATACATGTATAATGCACAAATAGATATGAGCCATGCTCTGTGAAAAGGAGGTTTAATACATTTGCTAAAAGTATCGATCCCGGTCAGCCTGTGCAGTCCGGACAGGCTGACCGGGGTCGAAACTTTTGCTATCGGTGGTTAGACAAAATGGATTTTATAGGTCCATAATTATGTGCTGACTTGCCTGGTGTAATGCATCACGGAAATCCATGAAACCCCCTTTTGTCACAGCATGACTCATCATGTAGTTTTTACCCACAAACTGCTGAGGCAATAACTTTTCATCCATTGTAAAAGCAAAATATTGCGATCTCCAAGTCCTTTTTCATCGGGAAAAAAATCCACAGTATGGATCAGTGCAGATCCAAGACCAGACTGCACATTCTGTGCATTCTGATCTTGATCCATACTGTCTGCAAAGGCACCTTGAGTCGCGCTTATCAACTTGCTGATTAATTATTACCATTAATATTTGAGATAAAACATAAATTTCTATACGGGTAGAATATTAATTATTCTTATCCGTTATCATTACTATTGTTACTTTCTTTGTCTTCTTTGACTTTGGTCAATAATACATTTCTGTGCAGTCTGATTTTAATCTACATTGTCCACACAGCCACCTTGATTCGCGCTAAGCAACCTAATGATTAATTATCCTTTTACCAAACAATCCTGAGTTTTAACGACCCTGACAGAGAGAGCTTTTGAAAACATTGTTGGAAAAAGAGAAAACGCTGGTAACCAACATTTTCTCCTTTTCCAACAATATTTTCTACAAAATCAAAGAAAGAAATCATCATTTGAGCTTTGTAAAATTTGTCGTCTGCAAATGCTTTCAATTTGGTTGAGTCCAAACTTTTGTCGTTTGGTAAGGAGTTGTTATCATAAATGTTCGAGATAAAACATAACTATACGAATAGTTATAAATTATCTATATCCACCATTATTACCGTTGGTACTTTCATTATCTTCTTTGCCTTTACTCAAAGATAGTCTACAAGCTTTGCAACACCTGAACATCTGAAACCTTTATTTCTATAACAACATGCGTTATGCAATCATTTAACTAAAGTATCAACTATGAAGCCAGACTTTGTCAGTTGAATATTTTATTGATAATGAAGAACACCATCAAAACAATTTAAATAGAGGGGACGATAACAACATAAGAACTAGTTTGAAGTCGGATTTAGCTTATCTGGCAATAAAAACACATCTTCCCGGAACAGCGTAACAAGCATAACCGCTTGGCCTCCACTTTGGTTTTATGAAATAGACAAAGGCTGTCTTGTAACACAAAATGTTGTCCCATACCTGTGGTCATTTGACATCATTAATTCTCATAGCTAAAACCTATAAACTCTCAGTAAATGATGGCTTACAATATAATAACCAAAAACGATGTAGGCTACTATTTCTCTCGATCTACTCACCTTACCTTACTCCCACTGTACTAAGACCTTAATTACATTTACATGTTTGTGAGAATTTGATGATGAAGATCTGTAAAGATCAAGTCTTGAATAAAGGATTCATCTATCTATTAATCCTTTCCCAAATGACAAATTTTGGACTGGTCCAAACTGAAAGAGTCTGCAGACGACAATTTTAAATTTGATGAAAATGGCAGGAAGTTCTGAAAAAGGGTAGAAAACACTGTGGGAAAAGGAGAAATTGCTCGTTACGAGCAATTTCTCCTTTTCCCACAGTGTTTTCAAAAGACTTGTACTGCAGACACGTGAAAACCAGGGCTTGTTTGGGAAAGGATTAATTATTTCATTCACAGAATTTATCAAGAAGTATTTCTAAGATTCTATGGGAAATATTGAGATTTATCTTTATGCTAACAAAATCCAAAAAGGTAAAACATGTGAGCCACGCCCTGTAAAAAGGGGGCTTAATGCATCTGCGAAAATTATCGACCCAGCTCAGCCTGCACAGTGCGCGCAGGCTGACCTGGGCCGAAAATTTTCGCTATTGGTCATTTTTCTGTATGTCCAAGGACCAATGTACCTAATGATTCAGTCGGGTCTTAGACAAAATGGATTTTATAGATCCACAGTTATGTAATGACTTGCTCGGTATCATGGATCACAGAGATGTATTAAGCCCACTTTTGCCAGAGCATGGCTTAGGTTTATTCTGAAAAGATATGTAGATAAGAACACAAGGAAATAATGATTAAATACATCATTTTCTTTTTTTAAATATCACTGTCAAGATACCCTCTGTTCATAGGTATAAGAAAGTAATGCAATACAGTAACCCTTTGCCACACAATCCCGACTTTTAACGACCCTGAGGAAGAAGCCTTTTGAAAACATTGTGGGAAAAGGAGAAAATGCTGGTGACCAGCATTTTCTCCTTTTCCCACAATGTTTTCTACTCTTCCCAAAACAAATTTCAATGTTTGAGTCACATTCATTTTGTCGTCTGCAAAAGCTCTCAATTTGGACTAGTCTAAAATGTTGTCGTTTTGTAGTTTTAAATGGGAATGAAGTGCATAAGTGCATAACTCAAATACGAATGTTGACGTCCCTTTGAAAAGGAAGTGTTACTTTTGACAAGTAACTGCTCCTTTGCACACAATATTTATTATATCATGGAAAAAAAAAAGGGTTTTTTTTTTTTGACTTTGTAAGTGATTGGAATTTTTGAAAACATTCCATAAGCTTATGAGACGTACAAAATCAAATCAATGGAGTTTTCTTGTTTGCCGTCCTGCCGAGAAAAACTGACACTATGCATGTACATGTTACTGCACCCACAATGTTGGTTTCAACGTAACGAACATGCTACAGCACCACGCTGTCTGCACCAATCAAATGGACATAGACACGTCATTGACATATGTCACCGGTATTGTGTTCCAACATTTTGAAAATTTTTAATACTTTAATCTTCTTAAAACTTATATATTACCAACAATAAAAAATATTAAGTACAAATATGTGTCATTGTCTGATTGTGTTTTGTTTGAACCGGTTCCGTCGTAAGTTGGCGTTAATCCGGCTTTAATCCAGCGGATTATCTCTGCATTAATCCTACAAACATGTAGGCCACAGGTCTGTCTGATGCAGTAACTATTGTCCATTTATACGACGGTACTGTTTGTTGGGACACGTTTCAGCTTTTGTTAAAAATTATAGTTTTTCTATACTCTATATTCTGAAAACAATAACATCGTAGTTATTCAGTAAAGAACTCCATATTTTTTCTTCTGTGCACAGAGTACAGTCCTTTCCCTTGCCTTGCTTTTCCATGACGTATATAACTTATACTACTCAGACTTTGATAAGGATCATTTAGATATTTCAATACGGGTATATGTTACATCAATACAGTTTTGCATTAAAAGTATCCATTTCCACTGGTGGTTTATTTTATCAGCGAGGCAATGTAACATAGTGAAAAGCCATACCTGATGTATGCCACAAATAAATATCGGCTGACTCCAATATGGTGATCCCTATCAAATTTTGAGTAGTATATATTACCTGGACGAAAATAATGCTTATGTTATTTTATTACGTGACGTTCAAATCGACTTTGTATGCGCATAAACGCTATTATAATAGTTTTATGACAAGATCGTACTGGGACGGTACTACCTGTTTTTCCATCTGTTTATTCGTTTTCAAGAATTATTTGAGCCATGCTCTGACAAAAGAGGGCTTATTGCATCTCCTTGATGCATTATGCCAAGCAAGTCATGACATAATTAAGGATCCAAAAAATCTACTTTGTTTGACAACACGCTGAATTGCGGGGTAGACTGGTTCTTGAACCTGCAGAAAACTGACTAATTGCAAAAAGTATCAACCCACGTCAGCCTGCGCGGACTGCGCAGGCTGACATGGGTTGATACTTTTTGCAGATGCATTAAACCCCCTTTTCACAGAGTATAGCTCATTTACATGTTTATAAAACAAGTCAGCTAAATACATTTGAAACATCAATAAGTAGGCTACATATAAATAAACGCCAACTCATTTCTTTTAGCTCTAAACAACCTGAATATTGCCGAACAGTTCCAAGTTTTAGTGACCCAGCTGAGGAAGTAAAGCTTTCGCAAACATTTTGCCATCGGGAGAAAGGAGAAAATGTTGGGATACTGCGTTTTCTTCTCATCCCACGCTGTTTTCTATCATTTCGCAGACAAACCATCTCATTTGAGACGCTCTAGATTTTCATTTGCCAGATTTTCATATAGGCAAATCTAAAATTTTTCGTTGTTAAAAGTTTAGATCTCAGAAACAAAAGTTCTAGTTTGTACTTATTGTGTTCAATTGCAAATGAGTCATGCTCTGGCAAAAGGGGACTTAATGCATCTCCGTAGTGCATGATACCAATCAAGCCATCACATAATTATGGATTCATGATAGCCAATTTTTTTAATCACCGACTAAATCATGAGGTAGACTGGTCCTGTGGCACACAGAAATTGACATACAGTGAAAAGTTTCGTCCCAGGTCAGCCTGCGCGGACTGCGCAGGCTGACCTGGGTCGATATTTTTCGCATATGCATTTAGCCCCTTTTTAATAGAGCATGGCTCAAATATGTGGAAATACAATAATAAAAAAAAGTATGTATTTCTGTTTTTTTTTTAATGAAAAACATAATGGGCCTTAGGAAAACGAACATAAATTACACGAAAAAAGAAAAAAAAAAAACCGAGCCAATCATAAACAACCAGGTAAAACATGTTGCTCTCCGATCAACAATATTTTCACACCTCAAAACAACAAACTGATCGAGGTGTAAAAGTGATGATTACGAAAACAAATAAGTCGCAATTAACAAAATACCAAAAGCTTTCATCCTTGCCGACCTCATAGCAATGGTCAGCTTTGGCTCGGTGGACAGTTTTCACACGTAATATTTACCAATCGCGTTTAATCAGTCCCAGGTAAGATCCTGTCTCATTGATGTATAATTAGAAATACACGCGCTGGCGTTTTGGGGCTAGATTGGAAATTTACACTTTTCCATGTTTCATTTTATTGTCGGCGAAATCTCTGTGAAACACTACTCTACGGTTTCTTGATTAAAACTAATCGAAGGTGGTTTAGTACATTGAAAGGGAACTTACAGAGGTGATATAACTTTATTGAAAAACACTCACAGTGTTTGTTATCACACTCTGCAGCCAGAAGTACCGTTCATTTTCCCTTTGTCGGCGAGTACTAACATTGTGGAATTGTGAGAATTATTTTTTTCATCTTAATCACCATCCTGTTAATTAACCCTTTACCATACAATCCCATGTTTTAACCCCTGTCCTGCCAAATAACTGAATTGAAACTTTCAAGCCGATAGTAAAAAACCAGAATAAAAACTATTTCAAACTATTTCTTTGGAGAAAAATATATCCGTATCGGGCAGTGTGGATCCAACATTCTGTGCAGTCTGATCTTGACCAACACTGTCCGCAAAAGGTCCGTGAGTCGTGCTTAGCAGCCTTATGGTTAACACCCTTGGGTAGAAGGCTTTTGAAAGTGTTGTGGGAAAAAGGAGAAAATGCTAATAAACAGAACTGTGTCCCCTTTCCACAATGTTTTCCACTCTTTCAAAGACAGATCAAATCAAATCATTTGATCTTCATTTAATTTTTCATCTGCAAACACCCTACAATTGAGAAGTCTAAATTTTTTCGTCTTGTTACAATTTCACGAAAATATTGTAATAAAAGTATTTTCACGTAAAGAGAACTTTTATTATATGATTATGAAGTGCCATTTTTTTCATTGCATGAAATACTACTACTACTACTACTTATTATTATTTTTATCATTTCAAAATTAACAGTTTAACCCTTTCCCAAACAAGCCCTGGTTTTCACGTGTCTGCAGTACAAGTCTTTTTAAAACACTGTGGGAAAAGGAGAAATTGCTAGTAACGAGTAATTTCTCCTTTTCCCACAGTGTTTTCTCCCCTTTTTGACAACTTTCTGCCATTTTCATCAAATTTGAAATTGTCGTCTGCAAACTGTTTAAATTTGGACCAGTCCAAAATTTGTCGTTTGGGAAAGGGTTAATAATTTGGACGAATAAGTATATTTTGATATACCAGCAAACGAAAGATAAATTTTTCGATGACAAGGGTAGAATACACAAAAGTAATAAACAGATAATTAAATGAGGACACCTTTTTACCGTTAAATTCCTTTGATATTGGAACTTTGTGGCCGCTCTCGTTTTTGTGAAAGTATTATACACATTTTACGTGTTGCATTCGACTTAATGTTCTCGATTGTTAATAAATAAAGGCTTAGTACAGATTATGATGGTTTTGCACTGCACAGAACGTGCAGTCTGATCTTGGATCTACACTGTCCAATTTTTTCGTATACATGTATATTCTGATTTAAAAAAATCAACTGAAATATTTGGGCATTTTTTTCCCAAAATTGTCATTTCATCAATTCTTAGGGATAAAAACATATCTGCAGCAATCCGGCAAAATGGGGTTTGATGCCTCTCTGTGAAGTATTATAACAAGCAGGTCATCACAAAACTATGAATCTATAAAATCCATTTTGTCTAACAACCGACTGCATCATGAGGTAGCATGGTCCTTGGACGAGCAGAGAATTTACAAATGGCAAAAAGTGTAGACTCGTGTCAGCCTGCACAGGCTGACCTGGGACAATACTTTCTGCAGATGCATTAAATCCCCTTGACACAGAGCTTGGCTCTCATATGTATGACTATATATAGAGGTAAAATGGTCATTGTCGTGTTCCATCCGAATTTCTTTTAAAGGATAACGAATTTAACCCTTTCCCAAACAAGTCCTGGTTTTCACGTGTCTGCAGTACAAGTCTTTGGAAAACACTGTGGGAAAAGGAGAAATTGCTCGTAACGAGCAATTTCTCCTTTTCCCACAGTGTTTTCTTCCCTTTTTGAGACCTTTCTGCCATTTTCATCAAATTTGAAATTGTCGTCTGCAAACTCTCTCAATTTGGACCAGTCCAAAATTTGTCGTTTGGGAAAGTGTTAACAAAACTAGAAAAAGAACACTGATATGTAATTCACAGATTATCTGATAGATAAGAAAGCGTTGTAATGTATTTGAAACTGCTTCCTAAAGTAATTCAATCATGGCGAAATGGGTCTACGAAAAAATGTTTGTTTCTTTTTTTAGCCGAGAGTAAACTTTCGAGATGTTTGATCACAACATTGTAGTCTGTTTTTTTTTTAAAGAGAACATTCATGAAAGTTATAGGAACATTTAGTTCCAAAATTTTACAACTATTTATAACATTTCGATGTGTTTGGTTATTTTTTGTTTTTTTACTTTCCATTCATTTTAAAACTATTTAGATAAATTTAAGAAAATAAATTCTCTTTTAGTAAATTAAAGCAAAAGAGGAATTTTGCGCAAACTTGGCAGTAAGATCGAAAATTGCACATCTAAGATCGACTGTGCTCCATGCGGTCGTATATGAAGACTCGCCTACATGTACATTGACAGCGTTCACAGACGACAAATAACTTGTGGTTTCAAAATGATATAATTTGTCCTTGAATAGTAGAAAACGTTGTGGGAAAAGGAGAAAATGCTGGTTACCAGCATTTTCTCCTTTTCCCACAACGTTTTCAATAGCCCTTCCTCCCAAGGGTCGTAAAATCTCGAGCCCTATGATAAAGGTTTGAAAGAAAAATAGAACTGACTCAAAATAACGCTCCAGACCGCCGGTCTCGTATCAAGCTCGAGAGATTCCCACCCAAAAATAGAAACTTCCGAAATTTTCAGAGGAAATTGAAAATTTTCTAGCCATTATTATGTTAATTCCACTTCAAACTTCGCTTTTCAAACAGTCTCTGTCCGGCCTAATGTCGGCTTCAAAAAAATGCAATGAATACATTTTCTCCCATTAAATCCCTTTACCAAACGACAAATTTTAGACTTGTCCAAATTGGAGGCATTTGCAGACGACAAATGAAATGTGACTCAAAAGCAAAAAAAAAAAAAAAAAGCTTTTGGAATGGTAGAAAACATTGTTGGAAAAAGGAGAAAATGCTGGTTACCAGCATTTTCTCCTTTTTCTCACAATGTTTTCGAAAGGCTTCTTCCTTAGGGTCGATAAAACTTGGGATTGTGTGGTAACGGGTTAAATTTCTTTCCCCTCATGCAGACTTAAAATCGATGTACCCGCGGCAGACAACTTTTGAAAACGTTGATGTAGACAAGATGCAAATGCCATATAACCGAAAAAAAAAAAAGATTTTTGATAATAGTAATAATTGGAGAAAAGCCTGTCCAAGTGACTTTGATTTATTTTTTTTACACTATACTAAGCTTTTCTTTGCTTATACAGACTTATCCATTAGCCTATAAATTCATTACTAAATCTTAGATTTAAGATCTGCCATTTGACTGGCTGATAGAAGTTCTATCTTAGCCAATCAGAGGGCTGGTCTGGGAATTAAGAAAAGAGACTCACTGAAGTTTGAAATGTACAGTGAACGACGGAACAATTTCGATATTTATTGCTTAACCCTTTATGACACAATCCCAAGTTTTAGCGAGCCTGAGAAAGACAGCTTTTGGAAACATTGTGGGAAAAGGAGAAAATGCTGGTAACCAGCATTTTCTCCTTTTCCCACAATGTTTTCCACTTTTTCACAGCCAAATCTCATAATTGCAGCCACATTTGAATTGTCGTCTGCAAGTGCTTTCAATTTGGACGACTCCAAAATTTTTGTCGTTTGGTAAAGAGTTAAAATGATGAATAACGTTAAACTACTCCCCCTTTTGTAAGTGTTACAAAATGTCTTATGAATTTGGTTCTTATATCTTATATCTACACATGTAATAATATTCATTAAAAAAAAAAAAAAAAATGTGAGACAATCAACTATTCAAACGTCTAAATAAATCGCTTGTTCTGTTCTGTTCTAGTTAAACTCAAACGATCATGACTGTACATTTATTTTCCATGCTGATTTTAATTCAGTTTCGAAATCCGTATCCAAGGTTACAAAAAACAGCACAAATTCAAAGAAATACTAAAATTCCAAAAATCTTTGAATTTTTCTGCATATTTCAAAAACGTAACTCACTGCTCTGTGAATTTGCGCGAAATGCGACCGGCTTAAAGAAATCATTCGGTTTATATACATGTATTAGTGGAAAATCTTCTAAAACTGATCTTTTAAAATCTTTAAAGATCACAAGCCTATTTGCTTAAATACCCCAAATAGGTTTGTTTAAGTCTTTACGAGGGAAAATACGGAGTTAAGTTATAAGAAGTGATTCAAGATTTAATAAACACTTTAGTTTAATATGTGATCACATTTAAACTACCCTTTACTCTTTATCGATTAAAAGAAATTCTATTTCAGAGTCGATGTCATGTAAATACATGGCTTAATTCTCGAGGCAATTTTTTAACAAGATAGTATTTTTGTTGTTGTTGTTTTTGTTGAAACCAAAAAAAATATGACGATTGCTTGTATTTCAAACTGTCGTGGTACGTTTACCCTTTACCGCACAATGCCGCCTTTTAACGACCCTGGGAAAGATGCCTTTTGAAAACATTGCGGGAAAAGGAGAAAATGCTGGTAACCAGCATTTTCTCCTTTTCCCACAATGTTTTCTACCCATTCGAACCACATTGAAATTATCGTCTGCAAATGCTTTTAATTTGGACAAGGCTAAAATTTTGTTGTCTGGTAAAGGGTTAATATGTAAGATACTTTACAACTAAGTATCAGCGTACAAATTAACTCTTTACCAGACGACAAAATTTCAGACCTGTCCAAAGTGAAAGCATTTGCAGACGACAAAATTTCAGACCTGTCCAGCGTGAAAGCATTTGCAGACGACAGGGTAAAATGCCACTCAAAAACTGACATTTGTGTTCGGAAGGGTAGAAAACATTGTGGGAAAATGAAAAAAATGCTGGTTACCAGCATTTTCTCCTTTTCCCACAATATTTGCAAAAACATTCTACCTCTGGGTCTTTAAAGACTTTTTGCTAAAGTGTAGAACTATATTTTTATATTAAGTTCATAGAATGAGCCCATAGGCTACAATTTTCAAATCCTTTTTTTTTTTTGTACATGGGATGTCGGAAAGAGTAGATGGACTATCGGGCTGCACGTTTATTACAGTCTGATCTTAATCTACTCACAAAAAGAAAACTTCGGCATCCATCCTTGTGTGAAGGGAGTCACACGAGAGGCATTGTAAATATTGCCCCACAACTTAGAAAATCGGATCAGAAACTTGTTAAGCATTTTATCCAACAGATAAAGCCATTTAACTCTCTAGCAGACGACAAAGTTTTAGACTGTTTTATATTTGAAACTGTTTGCAGACGACAAACTTAATGAGGCTAAAATGCTATCAATCGGCGTTGAAAGGGTGGAAAACATTGTGGGAAAAAGAAGAAAATGCTGGTTTACCAGCATTTTCTTCTTTTCCCACAATGTTTTCCGAAATCCTATTCCTCAGAATAGCCATTTGACTCTATTCTATTTGCTAAATCAACCAAAGATGATGCTTACTGAAGAGTTTGAAATGTGGAACAGAACAGAACTGATATTTTATCGGACCTATAAGCATACAATCTCAATAGTCAGAATACATTTAGTTTGTTACAAAGCTTGCAATAGGAATTATATGTTGAACTAAATATTGAATAGAAAACGTCCACTATGACGTATGCTTACACTGCATGTAAAATTCTTTACATGTG
Organism: Tridacna gigas; assembly: GCA_945859785.2. Classification (NCBI taxonomy): domain Eukaryota; kingdom Metazoa; phylum Mollusca; class Bivalvia; order Cardiida; family Cardiidae; genus Tridacna; species Tridacna gigas. The sequence goes on along the minus strand of OX244029.2, from coordinate 14,250,497 downwards.
AGACATACTCTGGCAAAAGGGGGTTTAATGCATCTTTGTAGTGCAGTATACCAAGTAAGTCATCATATAGTTATGGATCCATAGGGTCCATGGATCCATAAAATCCATTTTGTCTTACAACCGATTGAATAGTGAGGTAGAATGGTTCTTGGATACTGAGGGGTGAATACCAAACTATTCCATCTGCGTTTCGAAAAATTTTACAGGAGAGGGAAAACGCTTCTCATTTCTGTAAAAAAGAATAGATAGATCATCTTTTTTAGATATGTTGTATTGAGCTGAGAGCATGAATTCAGCACAACATAATTAAACAAGACGATCTAACAACGCTTTTCACGGAATTGAGTTTTTTTCCCCCTCTCCTGTAATATTTTCCAAAATGCAGATGGAATAGTTTCGCATTCACCTCTCGATATGCAAAAAAAAACTAGCTAGCGCTGGTGAGCGCGGAGGAGATAAGAATTAAAAGAAAGGGAAAAAGCTGTTTTCAATGATATGGAAACATTCTGAGAACAGAAGCAATCGCTTTTAGGAAACCATTGATCTCTTTTTTTCCCCCCGTAATGTTTAAAAAAAAAATTGTCTGCATCAGGGCGTTAAAAAGTCATCATTGTATAGTACTGAGTTAAAACTACGACCTCTCTGGTTATCAGCATTTTCTCTATTTCCCGTTATGTTTTCTACCTATTCAAGGACAAATACCATCAATTCAATCTCAGTTAATCTGTGTAGTCTGCAAATATTTTTGATTTGGACGAGTCTGAAATTTTGTCGTTTGGTAAAGACTTAAATCTCTAATAAGCTACCATCATACTTTACCGAGGCGTTAGAAAAGTTATAGTATTTTAAACGAATTATAAATACAGGATGACGGATAAATGGATTATCTCTTTACCACACGATAAAATTTTAGACCAGTCCAAATTGAAAGCATTTGCAAAATAAACGTGACGACAAAATAAATGTGACTGAAAAAATTGAAATTTGTCACTGAAAGGATAGAAAACATTGTGGGAAAAGGAGAAAGTGCTGGTTACCAGCATTTTCTCCTTTTCCCACAATGTTTTCAAAAGGCATCTTTCTCAGGGTCGTTAAAAGTCGGGATTGTGTGGTAAAGGGTTAAACCCCATGTTTGATTTACTGATCAAATTATGAAATTCTGTATTTATTTAGGAAAAGATCTTTACATAGGGCACCCAAATTTACCAGCAAATGAACAGTTTGATTTCATAAAATCTCGGATTACAACGGATTTAGTTATCTAGTAATAGAAATTTGAGTGGAATAATTTCGTGTATTATGGGTTTATCAACTTTAGGCAATTCGTATTCGCAACCGTACAAAAGTTCGCATAAAAAGTACAATCTTATTCTGGTGTCTACACTGTGTGGCAACATGTGAATTATTCCTGTAAGAGTAATTTCTGGGTCTGTATTCACCAACCAACCTTAAGAATATTCTTAGTCTTATTCTCTAAGATTTTCTAAATTTAAAAGTAACAGATGGTTTAGCCAGTCAGAAGTTGTGTTACTTTTAAATTTAGAAAATTCCGGAGGATAAGACCAAGAACGTTCTTAAGGCTGGTTGGTGAATATAAGTCCGAATTTTACAATAAGTTTTTTTTTGTTTGTTTGTAAATCCCTTTTTTCGGTAAGGACTAATGGTAAAACTTGGCGCACCATAACGACCAACGATACAAGTTTTAAATTCTAGTTTCACTTACGGTACAAGCAATGGGACCTCTTTGAATCAGAGACGGAAATTATTTCTACTGTGTTTAATTTTTTTTTTTTCTTTTTTTTTTCGTGTTTACAGTGACGAATACGAAGACATGCATACAAAACTAGGGTGAAAAATATTTCTCTTCTGGATTTGAATAGTGCAAAAGTCTTTCACATTGACATTAGCAAAGATTTAACTCTTTACAACATGGCAAATTTTTGGGTGCATCTCAAGTTGAGAGCATTTGCAAATGATAAATTAAATACGGCTCAAATAATGGGTGTTGTCTTTTAAATTGTAGAAAACATTGTGGGGAAAGGAGAAAATGCTAGTTACCAGCATTTTCTCCTTTTTCCACACTATTTTCAAGAGCTTTCTCCCTTAGGATCGTACATGAAAACACCGGATTGTTTGGAAAAAGACATAATGTGACGACGTGTTTGTATTTTCCCTGTCTTCGGGGTTGGAAAAGGTCAGCCCTACCCTGACGATGACAAATATTCAACATCTTGATCATGTCAGCTTCATTCGAAAAAGGTTTTTCCAATCTTAAAGCGGATAGGCAGTTCGTTTCACCGTGATCATTAATTCACCATCGAGCCGGGGAGCATCGTTCGTTAACCATTCGTGTCTACGCCTCGCGACAAACAAGCGTTCCTATTGGACGGCGGCACGTCAAAGGGGACGAGCCGATTATTTATTCTTCCATACTTAGCAGCTTAAACAACATTGTGATCTATCAAAATTGTAGTAACATTTTGAGGACATAAGCTTGGTTTTACTAAGTTAAGCCGTATTTCTTAGGCTGTCTTAATTCTCTATAGACTTTATGCTGATAGTTTGGGATCAGGAAAAAGAACCGGGATCTTCTTAGCGGCTTAGCATTAGGCAAAAAGCTACAAATATTTTAATACGGACACCGTTTAATGGTTTGAATCGGCAAGGTTTTTATAGTGTGCGGATTAACGCAATCGTATTAAGAGGGCAAGCGATAAGGAAGACAATCTGCACGTGCCAATTAGGTAAGTAATTACGACGCATCTTATCTATTTACCCAAATATGGGCTGGATGGTGGGCTTTCCGGTTTTATCTTTCTCAATTAAAACCGAAGGCGTTGAAGTTTTGGGCTTAAGATAGTGAATGGAATAGTTAACTTTATAATCGTATTAACATGTCTTACTGTAAATTAACACACGGACTAAACATGGTCGTCAAACTAATATAGTAATATCTTCTTGAGAATTCTAAACTGTATGGATATGTGACACAGAAATAACACGTCTATTTTCTCTCTCCTTTTCTTTTTTTAAATTTGCGATATCTTGTGACAAAATATACAGAACAAAAATAACTAAAAACATCGGCAATGATAATTTAAGTTCTGGACATGATAGTAAGTTCTGGACATGACTACAACAGAACTCACTCGAGATCATACTGTGATGTAAGTACCGTCTGATCTTGACTTACATCGTGACCTAATGATGTCATCTCGACACATAGGTCAAGGGGGTATATTTTCATCATAGTATAATCACGGTCAAATATTATTGTACACAACCCACATCCTGCTAAATAAATAAAATAAAACTTTCAAGTCGATAATAAAATCCCCAATTATGTTATTTCAAACTTATTATTAAATCTTTTTTGCAGAAAAAATATCTTCTGATCGGGCAGTGTAGATCCAAGATCAGACTGCACGTTCTGTGCAGTCTGATCTTGACCTACACTGTCCGTAAAAGGTCAGTGAGTCGCGCTTAGCAGCTTAAAGGTTGGATCATTTCGAAAGAACCTTATGGCGTTTCAGTCGACGAATAACTTTATTTTGGTATTGGACAATCCAACTTTGATGTAAGTGTTCAGAGTTGGTATTCACCAACCATTCTTAGGAACATTCCTAGTCTTATTCTCTATCCAAGATTTTGTAAATTTGACAGTAACACAACTCCTGATTGGCTAAACCACTCGGTTTAGCTAATCAGGATTTGTGTTACGTTCAAATCTAGAAAATTCTGAGAGTAAGACTAGGAACATTCATAAGAATGGTTGGCGAATACGAACCTAGATCTTTACGAAAAAAAAAAGCCGACCTTCAGCATCTCATAAACAATATACTATGGAATAACACAACACCAATAGGGACGTAAGTGTCTAATTATTTCACTGCCAACTTGAAAAACCGATTTTTGTCGAAGTCAAAAATACATTTCAATAGCAAAATTTGGTTATAGTTTGGCACCAGAGGAAGGAAGACGTAGATCTAAGATCATACCGCACGTTCTGTGCAGCCTGGTCTTGATCAACACCGTAAAAAATGTTGAAATCGGAATCGGCAGTGGGATAGTTGTAACACAAACAAGTAATAATATAATAAATTAATTCATTTATTCTTCAAGTGTCTAGTCAAACTAACCACCGGCATGATCTTTTAAGGTAAAATCTTGACACAACTGGATAGGGCTGAGGGTTTGGTACAGTCGCAGGTTTTGCAATTTGATCTGTGCCTTCCCCACCTTTTGATAGTATTAATACAAGATCAGACAGTGTTGACTGATCTTGAGCCACATTTTCCATAAGATACATAGTGTTGACCAAACCTGAATGAATACAAGTAACAATGTTTTTCTCCTGTCAAACTATCGAGCTGTACCTTATACTAGTACATTATAAATAATTTTATCTTTTTTTAACCCTTAGGCTGTTAGGTGCGACTTACTGACCATTTGCGGACAGTGTAGATCAAGGTCAGACTGCACAGAACGAGCAGTATGATCTTTGATCCACACTGTCCGATAAGGAGATTTTTTCCCCCAAAAAATGAGTTTGAAGTAGCATTATACGGGTTTTTACTATCGGTTTGAAAATTTCTTTTCACTTATTTAGCAGGAAAAGGCTTAACAAAAAGAAGCCAAGGGAAAGTCTTAAAAATTGCATACAGAAATATACTCTGTACACAAATCATTTCGAAACTACACCGTTTACACCGTATGAACTAACATTCTTCCCTTCAAAGCAACACAATTTTGGACTTACTAAAATTAGAATGATTTACAGAGGACAAATTAAATATGACAAAAAAAAAATCGCTTGTCTTTCGATAAACAAAAAACATTGTGGGGAATAGGAGAAAATGCTGGTCACCAGCATTTTCTCCTTTTCCCACAATGTTTTCAAAATCCCTCTTCTTCTTTAAGGTCGTTATACTCGGGGTTTTCAGGTCAAGCGTTGAAAAAAAAAAAAAATGAAATCGATACATTAAGTATTGAAGCCTTGATTCAAAATTTGAATGATAACTTTTGCATCTTTTCACTGCATATATCTTATTTCAAATGATTTGTATTTTCGCTTCAGTTCGTGCAAAGAATAATTCTTTTGAGTTTCTTTGATTTAATTCATAACTGCAAGGGCTTGCACCATGGATAGTGTCAGATATATGTAATTTGTTTGAAAAAAAAAAACAGAAGTAAAAACAATCTTTAGATTTCTTATTTAAAAGATGTAGTATTTCATTTATTTCTTTTTCATTTTTTTTTTTTGCTGTGTATTATTATTATTTTTTTTTTTTTTCAAAATTCAGCTTCTTTTACCATACCCACAGATTACATTACAATTATCATTTTTACCACAAGACAAAATTTTGGACTAAACCAAATTGAAAGCTCTTGCAGACGACAAATTCAATGAGGCTAAATTGAGGAGACTTTATGTGGACGCATAGAAAACATTTTGGGAAAAGGAGAAAATGCTGGTTACCAGCATTTTCTCCTTTTCCCAAAATGTTTTCAAATGCCTTCTCTTTCGGGGTCGTTAAAACTCGGGATTGCGTGCACATGGTAAAGGTTATATAGGACAGAATGTTGACAAATAACAAAACTATTTAACGTGGCTGTTTGAGACATACTGAAATTATTACAGAACAGCAACTGTAGGTCTTGGAATGAGTATCTTAACTTTACGATTACTTTTACATACAGTATAGATCGAGATCAACCAAAAGTGAAGTCTGATCGACCGTATCCGTTAGATTGGAGTATTATAGACCACAAACAGACATGAAATTGTAAATTTTGATCTGTTCAGGGTTCGTATTCAATAACCATTCTCAACTTCATTCTAAGTCTTATTCTAGAATTAGAAAGTAACATCATTTTTGATTGGCTAAACCCTTTGGTTTAGTCAATCAGAAGTTGCGCTACTTTCATATTTAGAAAATTGTCGAGAATTAGACTAAGAATGTTCTGAACAAGGGTTGATGAATATAGACATTCCAATTTATGGTGCTCTAAAAAAAATTTAAAGCGCCTGTCACTCATATAGTTGCCTTTGCGGCCTGTGTAGATCAAAGATCAGACTATATATTTCGAGCCGTCTGACCTTTGATCTGCACTGACCTCTTTGCTGAGATATTCAATATCGTCCTGGACAAATTAACGACAAAAAGAAACCACGCTGATGTAGGAAAGAATTTACTCTTAACCCTTTCCCAAACGACAAATTTTGGACTGGTCCAATTGAAAGAGTTTGCAGACGACAATTTTAAATTTCATGAAAATGGCAGGAAGTTCTCAAAAAGGGTAGAAAACACAGTGGGAAAAGGAGAAATTGCTCGTTACGAGCAATTTCTCCTTTTCCCACCGTGTTTTCAAAAGACTTGTACTGCAGACACATGAAAACCAGGGCTTGTTTGGGAAAGAGTTAAGCAGACGACAAAATTTTATACTTGTCGATATTGAAAGCTTTTGCAGACCAGACGAAAAAATTTAATGCGGATCCAATAGTAGAATTAGTCTCAGAAATAATAAATAAATAAATAAATAAATAAATAAATAAATAAAAAAATAAATAACATCGTGGATAAATGCTGGTTTTCTCCTTTTGCTCTCAGTGTTTTCGAAAAGGTACTTTTTTCCACGGGATCTTTAGTATGGATAAGGATTGAAATAACAAGAAAACCCCAAAATCCAAACTTGCTAACAGTCAACAAAAAAAGCAAGGCAAATAGACAAAACAGTGGGGGCAATATGCGATCATCTCTCTCTAATGACCATCGGACAATGGACACGGTCCTCGTTCCCACTGGGCTGGACATCGTCTCATTATGACTGGTCACTCTTGTTACACTGACCATATTCTTTTCGGACCTTTTTATACCTTTCTTTTTCCCTCATAGATTTGAAATATTTGCCTCTTTGCCAACCAAACATCTTTTTTCATGATCATGAAGATGAGGGCCTCTGAAAACCTTGTTGGAAAAGGAGAAAATGCTGCTAACCAGCATTTTCTCCTTTTCTCACAATGTTTTCTTTCCTGTCTCGGACGAATACCATCATTTTAGACACATCTGTTTATGTCGTCTGCAAATGCTTTGGATTTGGACAAGTCGACAATTTTGATTAAGGTACAAAGTTAAGCATATTTATAAATAAGCACTTATTTCAGATAGAACGAAAAATATCTTTTAGAAAAAAAAAAAGATTCACGGCGAAAGAGGTACTGGAATAAGAATATTACACTATTTTGTGTTTCAATATGAAGAGATATAACGGAAAGTAACCACGACAACTATTGCTCGAACACAGGCCTGCATGTTTGTTTTTTAACCAATCGCAGACTAGTATTTATTCACCCTAATATAGCAGTTCCAAGAAGTAGGTCAAAATCCAACACATTCACCTACGCGCGAAAAAAAAAAACACACACACACAAATCTATCAGTATCTTGGTCGCAGGTCTATGGACCATTTCAAATTGGAAATGAGCAATATATTCAACTACCACAATGTTTTCTGAGCTTTGTTTTCTTTTCATATGCGAGCATCTTCTTTATAGGCTGGCTTATTTTAATTTATTAATCTACAGTTGACCGGTGCTCTTGCAAAAGGGGACAGATGCATCTCCGTGATGTATTATACTAAGCAAGTCGTCACAGCATTATGGATCCATAAATCTAGTTTGTCTATGTTCCTTTGACATGCAGAAAATGGACTAATAGCAAAAAGTTTCTGCGCAGGCTGACCTGGGTCGATACTTTTTGCAGATGCATTACGCCCCCACTTCACAGAGCATGGCTCGTTTATATTATATCTTATCTGACTTAGGCGTTTAATTCTTTAATCTATATTCATATGATATTTTACTCCAAAGAATATATTACCTTTGCTTGCACTTGTGCAAGCAGAGTTGATCAAGCGTAGATCAAGGTCAGACTGCAAAAAAAAAAATGCCGACTGATCTTGGGCCTGAAATTGCACTGCTGTGTAGTGTTGTATGTAGATTTTTATTCTTTGGTTCTTTGGGCGTTTGAGGATTGATGTTAAGTTTTTTAAGTAAAAAAGGCTTTATTTAAAGAGAACATAACGGATTTACACTGTCATTTTCCCTTATTTATCCCGAATAGAGTGTTTGTTTTGTTATTTTTCCATGCTATTGTAGTTCTGAGTACTAATTTAGAGAAATAAAGCGAGGAAGAGTATACCCCGAGGGCGGTAGCGGTATTGTGAAGTGACCACATATATACGTATCTATTTCACATAAAACATTCAATAGTGCTCAAAAAAAAAAAGGGAGAGGAAAAAAAAAAAAACTTGAAAAATATCGCAGTATGTGAGCTATTGTAGACATATTGTAGGCTAGGCTTGCGAGAGGTTGTTTTTCGGTAGGATAAACGTGAAAACTCTTTTTTCTTAAAGACAGTAATACAGTTGACTCAAAGGTTTTAAAATCGACGCCTTCTCAGTGTTTAGGATTCTGTTTGTGCAAAGGCATGGTGTCTTCAAACGGTACGTAGAAAATGTATTAGCTCTGTTTTAATGTCATTGGCAGCATGAATAGTCTTTCGGGACGTCGTAGGTTAAGATCAGACTGCGTGGAGCGAGCAGGCTCATCTTTGATCCACAAAGTCTACTACTGCATTCAGAACGATGATCACAGGGTATATTTATTAACAATGGAATAGTGTTAACAGTCGTCAGAAGGGTATATACATGTACTCGTAAATGATTTATTTACGTGTACATGTTTGTGGCATCGAAAGTGCTGATTTAACCTATAAAGTCTTGGAACCGACTTAAATTGTGTTTTGTGGACAGTGTAGATCAAGATCAGACTGCACAGAACGTGCAGTCTGATCTTGAATCTACACGGTCCACTACTTTGTTACATATTCTAGCCAAACCAGCCTTGAAATGACAATATTTTGGATGTATTTTCCTGTCTGAAACGGTCCATTTCATTAATTCAGCGCGCTGAGAGTTAAAGCCCATTTTTTCGAGGGGGAGGGGGGACGGGGGCGAAGCCGGGGACTTTAATCATTTACATGTGCTGTCATCCTTTAGACAATATCCACATGATAATCTCTGATGACCTTTCTGAAGTTGGCAGGTCAAGATAAGCCTGCAACCGTGTGCAGTCTGATCTTGTTATTCAGTCTTCGTTATTCGATCGCTAATCTTCAACAATATGAGATGGTTTTCCTTGCTATTTCATTGTCTGCATGATAAAGGGGAGATTAGAGAGATGTTGTGTTAATGTTTTCATTGCTGCCTCTCTGTCTTAACCCTTTAGCTGCTAAGAGTGCCTACCTGACCGTTTGCGGACAATGTAGATCAAGATCAGACTGCACAAAACGTGCAGTCTGATCTTGAATCTACACTGTCCGTTAAGGAGACATTTTTTGTTAAAAAATAAGTTTGAAATAACACTACTCATGTTTTTACAGTCGGCTTGAAAGTTTTATTCAATTTATTTCGCAGGATAAGGGTTAATTATCTCTCAGATGCATGTGTCGATCAATATTATATGAGAACGATTTCGTTGCTTCTTCCTAGGAACATTTGGACCCATTTTTTGATATGAATTTTCTTTTCCGAAGTACGTTTTGAATCTAAATTAATTTCAAACTTCGAAAAGAATAAATAATATATATTTTCGTTCCTGTAGTTGATAGCAATCGAAAACATTGTTGGAAAAAGGGGCAAGTGCTTGTTACAAATAGTTGCTCTTTTTCCCCCATAATGTTTCACTTTCATAGAAAAAAGGAACATTTTCTTCTTGTTCAAATCATTCTCCTTTTGCGTCATTTGTCCCAGTTTGTGGTTGGTCTGAAACCAGTCTACACAAAGGTTTAAGTCTACCTAAAAATGTTAGAGAAAGAAGAAAGTTGAAAAGGGTCACCACAGTGAAGAGAGAAAAAATCTCAGGTGTTTAAATTAGAATTCAAATGTAGACGTCACACTGTTTGAAGTTTAACACCTGTGTTTGTGGGTAGGAAAAAATATAATTTTTGAAAAAGAGAGAATAAAAATCTGGGATGGACCTATGTATATGGACTTGGAAAGTTTGCATCGTTCGACTGGCGTTTCTTAAACTGTGGAAAAAGTATGTTGACCACGTTACGAAGTCACATTATTGAATCATGATCTATGAAGAAGGGGGTTTAGATCATCTGCAAAACGTATCGACCCAGGTTAGGCTACGCAGTCCCCGTAGGCTGACCTAGGTCGAAACTTTGTGCTGTTAGTAAAAATTCTGCGTGTCCAAGAACCATTCTTCTTCCAGATTTAGTTGGTTGTTAACCCTTTCCCAAACAAGCCCTGGTGTTCACGTGTTTGCAGTACAAGTCTTTTGAAAACACTGTAGGAAAAGGAGAAATTGCTCGTAACGAGCAATTTCTCCTTTTCCCACAGTGTTTTTTACCCTTTTTGAGACCTTTCTGCCGTTTTCATCAAATTTAAAATTGTCGTCTGCAACTCTTTGAATTTGGACCAGTCCAAAATTTGTCGTTTGGGAAAGGGTTAAACAAAACAGATTTTATGGATCCATAATTACTAGATGACTTGTCCGGAGTAACGCGTCACGGAGATGCATTTGTCCCCTTTTGCCAGAGCATGGTTCGATTTATAAAGACAGCGTACATGTATGTAGTTTAAGAAATTGCTTTTATATCTCTGCTTTGAAAAAAATACAGGAAAACTCTACCTCAGCGGCTATCTCTATTAACCGTTTACCACACAATCCCGAGTTTTAAAGACCCTTTGAAAGAAGTCTTTTAAAACATTGTAGGAAAAGGAGAAAATGCTGGCAACCAGCATTTTCTCCTTTTCCTACAATGTTTTCTACCCTTTCAAAGACAAATTCCATTATTTGAACCACATTTAAATTGTCGTCTGCAAATGCTTTCAATTTGGACCAGTCTAAAATTTTGTCGTTTGGTATAAAGTTAAGCAATCAATTTGAATTAAGCAAGCATATATCCGTTTTTCTTTTTTTTTTTATACTTTGAAAGAGTTCGAAAAAAAAAAAAGTGGGAATTGGAGAAAATGCTGGTACTTGTGTAACACAGATGATACCATTTGTTTTCGAAAGAGTAGAAAACATTGTAGGATAAGGAGAAAATGCTGGTTACCAGCATTTTCTCCTTATCCTACAATGTTTTTAAAAGCGTTTTCCTTCAGGGTTTTAGAACACTTGATGGTTGTTGTTTAAAAGTTAAGTAGTGAACTTCAGTAGGCTAAAGTACATAACGTGCCTCTAAATTGTTAAGACTTGTTGATTCCGATTCTTATATCCAAAATACAATAGCATGTTCGGCTTTTTGCACAGTATTTGTAATTCCATTTAATCATCACACAAAATAATGTAAAACATAAAACTGTTTAAATCCCCATTTAAATTACTGAAGCGACATGTTTTTACATGTAGTACCGGGGAAAACCGTTGATGCGCCGCACGTGCTTTACAAGTCGCGACTAGCAGTACTTTGATTCGATTATTTCAAAATTGATGTCAATCTGCAAGATGTATTAATACCTCTCTTAAGCTGCCAAATTTGACTTGATTTAGCCTTTTTGAATATAATAGATCAAGGTGAGACTGAACAAAAACGTGCAGTCTGATCTTTTTGGTGTCACGATTGAATTTCAAGACATTTGTAAAATTCCATTTTAAAACTTCGACATCACGCACTTCCGCTGCTCTGTTAAACAAATGAAAGTGTAACTGTTTATATTAAGAAATATTCAGATAATCCCGCGTCCTAATGACGTTGAGGAAGACGATTTTTCTTAAAACATCCTGTGAAAAAAAAAAAAGAAATTCCTCGTTTTTCTCACGGTGGTTTCTACCCTTTTAAATACATATTCCATCATTTGAGCAGCATTTGATTTGTTTCCTGCAAATGCTTTTCATTTGGAAAAGTCTAAAAAATTTTATCGTGTAGTAGAGAGTAAAACAAAAGAATGCTACACAAACCACATCTCGCGAAATCCGATGACAGTTCAATAATCGTTTGTTGATAGAGGGATAATTTACACAAGATTATAAACAGACATAATCCCCTTCACGTAATCCCCTTCTCAATTCACTGTCATCCAAATGAGCAATATGGCACATGTATTTGTCTATAAGGTTAGAAATTAGATACAATGACCTTGAACTTGCACCTTTGGCTGCCAATTGTAGTATTTAGAAAGCATGGCTTCTTATTGGGTTTAGCTCTGTACTACACAATCCCGACTTTTAATGACCCTGAGAAAGAAATCTCTTGAAAAAATTGTGGGAAAAGGAAAAAATGCTGGTGACCAGCATTTTCTTCTTTTCCCACACTGTTTTCCACCCTTCTCAGAACAAATTTTAATGTTTGAATCAGATTTATTTTGTTGTCTGCATATGCTTTCAATTTGGACTGGTCTAAAATTTGTCGTTTGGTAAAGAGTTAACTCTTTACTAGACGACAATAATTTTGACTTGTCTAATATGAGAACATTTACAGACAACGCAGTTGATGGGTCTTAAATGTTTGGATTTGTCCTCGAAGAGACAGAAAACATTGTAGGTAAAGAAGAAAATGCTGGTAACCAGCATTTTCTTCTTTTCCTATGATGTTCTCAAAAGCTTTACTCCTTGGGGTTATTAAAACTCGGGAATGTGTTGTAAAGAGTCAATTCTAACATCAATGTACAGTTGTCGGCTGCAGCTTCTGCAATAATCAGAAACAAGATTTACAATGGTTAAGTATTTGGCGGCCAATAGAATTTAATAGTTGCCCAAATTCATCGGATATCATTAAAAAACGATAAATAATTATTGAGATTTATTTCTGAGACGGTAAAAACATGTGGGGGAAAAAAAAAGAGAAAAACTATTAAGTTATCTTTTTGCCAGAGTATATTCAGTCGTGATCAAGCTTCTAGGGACGCTTAACCCTCTCCCAAACAAGCCCTGGTTTTCACGTGTCTGCAGTACAAGTCTTTTGAAAACACTGTGGGAAAAGGAGAAATTGCTCGTAACGAGCAATTTCTCCTTTTCCTACAGTGTTTTCTACCCATTTTAATAACTTTCTGCTCTTTTCATCAAATTTAAAATTGTCGTCTGCAAACTCTTTCAATTTGGACCAGTCCAAAATTTGCCGTTTGGGAAAGGGTTAAATATAAACTTTGTTGTGTGCAAAAGAGAATTACTGGTACCGACATTTTCTTCACCTCTCACAATGTATTCAGTTGTTATCTTTCTCCCAGGGTTTTTGATACATTAATATGTTTCCTTTAAATTTGAAAATAGTACATGTGTGTTGTAAAAAGCAGGCTTACCAGCATTTTCTCCTTTCCCTACAATGTTTTGTGAAGATATTTTTCCTCATGGTAAATAAAAGATACAGGACTGTTTTGGTAAGTAGTTAGCTTATTACTCGTAGCCCCTTTTTACAACCTTGCAGCAGACAACTTTGAAAACATCCTTGTAAAATAAAAATGATCAACACGTATTTAAATCTAATACTTGAATAAATGTGAAAAAATTGTCACAGATGCAGAACTTGTTCAAGTTACTTTCGTGACAACGGTTCAACCCTTTACTGTACAATGACGCCTTTTGACGCCCCCGGGAAAGAAGCTTTTTGAAAACATTGTGGGAAAAGGAGAAAATGCTGGTAACCAGCATTTTCTCCTTTTCCCACAATGTTTTCTACCCTATCAAAGAAAAGTTGCACCATTTGAGCCACATTGAAATTGTCGTCTGCAAATGCTTTCAATTTGGACAAAGCTATAATTTTGTCGTCTGGTAAAGGGTTAAAAACACAATTTACTTTTGAATTGCTGAAGAGCTGCATGTACACGAAGGAACAGTTTCCGAGATAGGCGAATATTTTAGGACGTGTTAAATTAACTGAAATTTTCGTCTGTGGTCAGTGGTTATTTCACAAAATTGATTTTCCATTTCGATTGTTTACAATTCTACCGTCTGATAAATTAAATAAATCCTTCTCTTTTCGAATCTCCCTAAATGCTCCTCTCTCTCTCTCTTTCTCTCTCTCTCTCTCTCTCTCAGTTTATCTTCGTTTCTCTCTCTTTACCGTCCAGATCTGTCACTCACAATATCTTTACTAATCTCATCCGTGTCTCAGTGCCACCTCTCTCTTTCTCCGATAGATGACAAAATATGAAGACATGTAAATAGACTGGGTATCATTTCTTCGTTAAGACCCCCGTTAAAGTTTTTAAATTCTTGTTTAGTTTGGAAAGGACTAAACGCAAAATGGTCACGTTTGCTGTGATTTCGGGACAAAGAACTGACCACGTACAAATATATGTTAAAACTAAAAGGTTTATTTAGACTCTTTTTCCTTCCAAACTCCGTTTTTAAAGCTGACGGCTTTCGAAAGACTGAAAGCTATTTGCGACAAATAAGGAAATTTCTCATCAAGAGCAATGTTCCATTCTTTTTTAAACTTCAAAATTCGTCAGCATTTTTTTTGTCAAACAATTCTGGGTTTAAACGACCCTGCGAAATAGGGCCTTCAAAACATTGTGTAAACAGGAGAAAATGCTAGATATCAGCATTTGCTCCTTTTCCCCACAATGTTTTCTATCCCTAGAAAGTCAGATCCCAGAGTCTACATTCAAATTAAATACACATGTATGTCGACTGAAGTTGCTTTCACTTTTGACTAGTCCTACATGTTTTTCTGTCTGGTAAAGGGTTTACTAGACAGCATAACGAATTTTCCGTACTAAAGTTTGATATTCGAAGAGTCCAAATATTGTTTGATCAGACAAGGGGTTAATGACTGATTGATCTCGTTGGCTTTTACTGACTTTGTCCAAACGACACCGACAGATAAGATGGACGATCGACTGAAAGCTTTAACAAAACAATGATAACGTAATCGATACGTCATAGGTTGAAATGGAGAATAAAGATAGCTCTCTGCCCTGGATTATTATTATTGTTGTTGTTGTTGTTGTTGTTGATGATGATGTTGAAATTCTTGTCTTGTTTTTCAATCCCGAGGTATCTGAACGACCTTTGGGAAAAGGTCCTATGAATACATTATGGGAAAAGAAGAAAATGTTGGTAACTTTGTTACCAGCATTTTCTCCTTTTCCCACAATGTTTTCAAAATCTCCTTCCTAAGTGTAGTTAAGACTCGGGACTGTGTGGTAAAGGAGTAAGGATGACTGCTTTTGAACACATTGTGAGAAAAGAAGAAAATGCTGGAAACTTTTGAGTTCCATCATTTGAGCCACATTTGATTTGTCCGCTGCAAATACTTTCAATATGGACAAGTCTTAAAACTTGTAAAAGTTTAGAATCAGAAAGATCCTTTAAATTTCTCATTTGCCAGCATCTCCGTGTCTTTTCCCCGTTATTATTTACAAATCACTTGTCATAAATGATAACAAATTAGCGGGGCGACCAGATTCAATATTGATGTCGCACCACGAAGGTTTCACTCCGCTTGTTCTTCTCATCTTCGGCATTGTTCGGCTGTTTACCGAGCCTGTTTACACAGTATCCGTACCCGAGAAAAATAAACCCATTGCGACCGGAAACGATTTCCGCCAGCGTAAACACCCGTTTTATTTATAGAAGACCTGTTGTTTGTTTACTATATCCGTTTGAAGGATGTACATTTATTTTTGTTTGGATATTTATGCAATTTAGCTTAATACCTTAAAAATCTGACACGACAATCCGAGGACAGTATCACCTGTACAAATGACATCTAGGTAAGACGTAATCCTGCCGAAGTCCCCATCCGCGATACAAAATTTTCTGCAAGAAAAAAAAAAACTGCAGTCTACATGTTTTTTGAATCTTTCACCACAAAATCCCTAGTTTTAAATGACCCTGAAGAAGAAAGGTTTTGAAAACATTGTGGGCAAAGGAGAAAATGCCAGTAACCAGCAGTTTCTCCCTTTCTCCTATTGTTTTCTAATCCTCTGAAGACAAATCCTATTACGAGGGTATTTCAGACAGAACTATATAATCGTCTGCAAATTCTTTGAATTTGAGCAAGTCTAAAATTTTGTCGTTTGGTAAAGAGTTAAAGAATAGCTCTGCAAGGTGGAGAGTGTAGATCAAAATCAGACTATATCCTTTGTGCAGTCTGATCTTGGGCTGCACTGTCCGCTTAAGAAACTTTACTTCTGAAAAGCATTTCTAGGTTTAAACCCGATATCCTTCCTCTTCGACACTATTTATAGCGGTTTTGATCGATTTCTGAATAAGATGGACATTTCCTTTGCATAATAGAGTCGTCGACGTATATGCTATGATACCGAAGTAAAAAGAATTGGCTTCTTCTGTTTCTTCTTCTGTTTCTTCAGTTTTTGTTTTTGTTTTTGGTTCTTCTTCTTCTTCTTCCGGCTCCTCCTCCTCTTTCTCCTCCTCCTCCTCTTGCTGCCGTTTTATACATCCCCAATCAATACGATAGATAACTAATGGGTGAAAAGAAAACCAAATTTACATTTTCAAAGATTTTTTCATCCAGAAGATCTAAAAAATATCAGGATAATGTGAACCCAGGATCGGACGTCAGTTCTGTGTGGTCTTATCTTGACGCACACTTTTCTCAAAAGTATCGAAAATTGCTGCCAACTAGATAGATTCGACTTTTTTTTTAGGTCTAAAAGTATAAATGTACGTTCGTTGCGACTGAAGCCGTTTCTGATCAAAGATTTACATAAGGTAGCGGACGGTGTAGATCAAAGATCAGACTGCACGTTTTGTGCAGGCTGATCTTAATCTACGCCGTCGGCAAAAGCGAAGGGGACCTTGGGAGTGAAAGAGTTAAAGGTTCAAGATGGCTTTTAATGAATGTGGCTCGAACGGTGGGATTTGTCTCTGAAAGAGAGAGAAAAGAAATAGTGGAAAAGGGTGAACATTTTTCTGCTTTTCCCACCATGTTTTCAACACATTTTCTTTATCGGGATCGTTAAAACATTTTTTGGTAAAGACTAAAAAAGAAAATATTCTTAATCGAACCCTTTATTATGGTTAGGCATTCGAATCTTTTAATGCTACAATCCCAGTAAAAACATTTTATGAAACAGAATTTTGACCTTTCATCTGAATTAGAATTACTGATAAAAAATAAAAGAAATCTCTTTCTCTCTTACTTTCTCCCCCCCCCTCTCTCTGTCTCTCTCTGTCTCAATGTAAGTAAGTTCGTATAGAAACAAGTGTTGTATTGTTGAGTGGACACACCATATCAAGTTTAAGTGGACAAACACGGCTAATTTATCAAATAGTTTTGCGCTAAACTTAATATTATCCAATATCAACATATTTAGCCCGTTATCAATCAATGCCGCATTTTAACGATCCTGAGGAAGAAAGGTTTAGTAAAAATTGTAAGAAAAGAGGGAAATATTGGTAGCCAGAATTTTCTCCTGTTCCCGCTATGCTTTCTACCCTTAAAATTTTCTCTATTTAAGCCACGTCGCCTTCAAATCCTCTGGATTTGGACAAGTCCAAAATTTTGTTGTTTATCAAATTTGCTGGGAACAACTTTGTAAATGTCCTTGGACAATGAACATTGTCAGTCCGACCGTTCGTGAGGAAAGTTGACCAGGACAATTTAGGCCTTCTCCTGCCGAATTTGAATCGTCGCTGACTACACATCTGGGTTTTACTAAGTTTATTGGCATGAATGGTTTTCGATCGAAAACAATTTTTGGCTGGTCTAAATTGATAAGAAATACTCCCTACTCCCACCCATACTCTTTATTTAAGCTTTGATCATTTACCACACAATCCCGACTTTTAACGACCCTGAGGAAGAAGCCTTTTGAAAACATTGTGGGAAAAGGAGAAAATGCTGGTAACCAGCATTTTCTCCTTTTCCCACAATGTTTTCTACCCTTCCCAAAACAAATTTCAAATTAAATTTGCATTTATTCTGTCGTCTGCAAATGCTTTCAATTTCAACCAGACTAAAATTTTGTCGTTTGGTAAAGAGTTAAACACTTACAGTGTTTCTAGCCATAACAATACATACATGTTGGTATAGACATCTTTTACAAAGGTCAATAATTTAAAGATTACAAAGACAAGGCATACTACGCTCAATTTACATATGTTAAGCAGACTTTTTTTTTTTTTTTCTTTTTGGAGGGAAATGTTAACCTTTAACCAGCTAAGCAAGTGAAATAAAGATTTTACAAATAAATATACAATCTAATTGACATTTTGTTGTCGTTATTATTATTATGAATTTTTCTCTCCTTTTTCTTTTTCAATCAGCATTGTGTTCAAAACTAGTATTTTCCTTTTTATATATATATATTGAAGGAGCCTTTAGAATGATATTCACCCGGCTTTCCTTTTTCACTTTTACTGAGGTGACCCGCTAATTACAAACCAGTCAAGGTCTCTTTGAAACAATACCGACCAAAAAAAACGTGTTGATGGTTTGCATTTTACTATGGGTACAAACAAACAAGATGGTTACTCACTTTGAAGTAGAAGACTCATTACGATTGTTGAATCATCTCTGTAAAAAACATGGTCATAGTTTTAACAAACTGTCAAAATTATAAGTGGGTGGGTAAAAGTGGGAGGAGCCCCGCGACCTACCCGATTCTCTGCGCATGTGCCAGCGACGTCACTCTATTGTGTTTTAAGGAAGGATTATCGTATGTAAACAGGTAACCACGTGTTCGGATTAACATAAACCTTGGGATTTATACTAGAAACGGTCAGTTTACAAGGTTGTTGAAAATCGCCAGTACTTGTTAAGAAAATAATCTCTTTAATAGTATCGAGGCGGATTTTAGTTTTAAGGAAAAAAAGTAAACTCTAAAGTGCTCATCCCTAGAATTAAATAAATCTGTGTTCATTAATAATTTTGTGACAAGAAACAAAAAAAAGGAAAATAGTGCTTAAAAAAAGAGTGAATAACTAACTATTAAATCTGTGGTTTTGGACGTAAAATGTTGGATACCGAGACAAGGCCGGGACCCAGCGACATGATGATGAGCTATATGTATAACCCTCACATGATGTCCAGCGCACTGGACGACGGGGACCATAAACACGATAATTCCAGCGAGTCTTTAACCCATCATGATAAATCACCAGCAAGCAGTCCAGGTATATTTCCTTATCAGACGACAAAATTTTAGACATTTCCAAATTGGAAGCTTCAGCAGACGACAATTTCAACACGTCTCAAACGATGGAAATTGACTTAAAAGTAAAGAAAACATCGTGGGAAAAGGAGAAAATGCTGGTTTACCAGCATTTTCTCCTTTTCCCGCGATGTTTTCAAAAGCCTTATTCATTAGGTTCATTTAAAAGAGACACATTTAAGTACACAGATTACGATTTAGTGAGTTAAAGAATTTAATTGGATAATCGGGATTTGTAATGTTTGTCCATCAGATTATAGTCAAATTTTCATCCGATGAGCCGGCTCTTTAATTTACATAACATTGATTTACATGATATTTAATTAATAACAGAACATATGCTATGTTACTTAATTAATATATCGTATACTGCATAACTATATTTATTTTCGATTCACTTATAACAGGATAGAAAAGAACATATTATTACTACAACAGAACGTTGACCACAGTTCATCGTTACAATACAAGTTATAAAATAGCATACCAACGATGACATAGTAAACAGGAGAAATACTATCGAATTATAAATACTTTTCTTTCCCTTATTTTAGATGCTCGGATTTGATTTGCAGAAGCAACGTAGCTTAGTTGCTTAATTTAAAATTATAAATAAATCGGTGTTGTTAAAATTCACTGATGACTTATATCTATGCACTTATATGTATATATAAAATCAGCGAAGAAGAAATTATCTCTATATACATATACTAGTATCTATTCCTTACTCATTCTTAAGATCACCCATAAATACTTTTGTCACAACGGGGATATTAAAACAAAATTGAATACGACATTCATTGAACAAAAAAAAAAAAAAAAAAAGAATAAAATGAAATAAGAGTTCATCAAGTAATTAAAATTGAGATGATACTTTTTCCAAGAAATAATATCAGGAACCTATATGAGCCATGCTCTGTGACAAGGGGGCTTAACCAATCTACCTCATGATTCAGTCGGTCGTTAAAAAAGTGGCTATTATGGATCCATAATTATGTGATGGCTTCACTGGTGTAGTGCTTCACGGAGATGCAGTAAGCCCCCTTTTTACCAGAGCATGGCTCATATACTTTCATCACCAGCAGTGAAGACTTTAAGTTACAATAAATAAGTTTATAGCTTAATATAACAAAATTTAAGTAAGAAATAAATACAATTTACATGTTTTTTTAAAATAAATGTTCGTTCAATGTAAGAAAATAAAAAAATAAAAAAGTCTCAAAAGACAAAAAAAAAAAAATCTGTCCATTGATATTTTTCCCCAAAAGCCATGGTCAGGACAACTTTCCTCACGAATAACGAATAACAAAAAGTGAGCATATTGAAACCGACCATCATTGCAAATGAGATGGAAAAGTCGAATCATTTCCAAGTGGGGTTTTCATCTGGTCATAAATTAACGCTGTACCAAAGGACAAAATTTTAGACGCGTCGAATTTGAAAGCATTTGCAGACGACAAAATAAAGGTGATTAAAAACTGAAATTTGTTTTGGGAAGGGTAGAAAACATTGTGGGAACAGGAGAAAATACTGGTAACCAGCTTTTTCTCCTGTTCCCACAATGTTTTCAAAAGGCTTCTTTCTCAGGGCCGTTAATAGTCGGGATTATGTGGTAAAAGGTTTTAAACAAATTATCAAGATCCTGCAAGAATGAACCATTTGAAACCCATTGGTTGGAGAGAACTGATATTCTTGTAGTTCTTTTATAATTCAAATATAACTAAGCTATGGTCTGTGTAAAGCGGATTGAATCCATCTGCAAAAAGTATCGACCAAGGTCATCCATCGCAATTTATGCAGGCTGACCTGTGTCGAAAATTCTTGCTTTTGGTAAAATTTTCTGCATGTCCAAGGACCATTCTACCTCAGGATACAGCCGATTTTTAGACCCCCCCCCCCAAAAAAAAAAAAAAAAAAATTAGACAAAAATGGATTTTATGGATCCATAATTATGAGATGACTTGCTTGTTATAATGTTACGGAGATACATCTAACCGTCTTTTGCCAGAGCATGGCTTATTTGTATTTGGCAACGATAAAGAAAAAAGACAATGATGAATTATAAATACATGTACTTACAAAAGGGGTTCTTTTTACTCCAAATTTGAAATTTTTAGAAGTAGCCTTATACCAACTTTCTTTTCAATAGTGATAGCCTACTTAGGGAAAGAAAAAAAGAAGAAGAAAAAAAAAATAAGAATTAATACGGAGTATTTCGCCAGCAGTTGAGAATGCAAGCATGAACTGAAATATAAATTTTATCTATTTGTGTTTGATTAAAAGGTGAAGAAAATTGATGAAAAAGGGAAATTAATATCGCTGTTACTGCGATGGCCGATATGTCAGACTAAGTGATTCAAAGATTAGACTGCAATAAAGATGTAGTCTGATCACTGATATCAATAAGTTTTTTCTTAATTCTGTTGGACATTAGAATCTTTATTTGCAAGGCAATTCTGCCTTTAGCCTTCGCAGGAAGCAGCATTCTTTTTGCCAACCAGTGTTCCTCGATGTACGTACATGTACATGTATGCGTATTAACCCTTTAACACACAATCCCGACTTTAAACGACCCTGAGAAAATGGTCCTTTTCCCACAATGTTTCTACCCTTCCCAAAACAAATGTTCTTGTTTGAGTCGCATTTATTTTGTAGTCTGCAAACTCTTTCAATTTGGACAAGTTTAAGATTATGTCGTTTGGTAAAGAGTTAAGATGCATCTTTCTCGCTTTTAGTTCTTTTTCTTTGGGACTGATTAATTATAGAACAGTTCTGTTCCGTTTTGATCGAATAAGGACACACATTTTGGAAATATCAGTTCTCTGTCTACATTTATTTTATAGCCTAACTTTGTAATTGGGTCAATTTCCATTAACAAAGTTTTTCTCCTTCGATTTACAGGGGCTGTATTTACCAACCAAACTATAAATCCAAATTCCAAGACTTACAATATGATTGGCTGATTAAGACAATCCGAGCTAATCAGATGGCTAGTCCTAGAATTTAGAATTTATATAATTTTTAAAGATATTGGTGAGAACGGTCATTAGAGCCTAAAAAATGCTGCAGTAACAACTGGATTTGACATACGAGAAATTTTAGAACGGAAAAATTAGAATGTGAAACGGACATGCATATACCAATCATTCTAAATAGCCTTCTTAGACTTAGGAATAGTTTAAGAAGCAACACAATTTCTGGTTGGCTAAACAATTTGGTTTAGCCAATAAGAAATTGAGATACTTTGAAAATTAGAAAAAAAAAAAAATCTTCAGAATTAGAGTCGTTGGTGAAAGGTGGCCCACATCGCATTTTTTCCTTTTGCAAAACAACATGTTTTATATCTAATTGAAAAAATAAATGTGGACGTAAAAATAGTACAAAGCAAACGCTATTTGCCATGGGGTGGTGTCATTATAGTAGCAAAAGGACTCGGGACGTAAGAAAAGGCCGTCAGTACTCGACCATTGTAAGACCAATCATTACTGGAGTGCTGGAGAATTCGAGGTGTGAAAGTTTATTTAAGTTACGTGTAATGTACATTTTTTGTGCGTTGACGATCAATAATTGTTTATATGGTACATTCATAATGTTTCCGATAAATCAAAGTCAAGTATGCGTCTGTTTGTAAAGACAATTATTTCCTTTCTTTCAATTAGTCAAAATATATTCTCAAAAGGATTTTAGCCGTATTGAGAAGTTTGGAGTTTGCAGAACAGGAATTTACACTGTCGAAAATAATAATAATAAAAAAAACCCAAACTTTTGATAATATTTTTTCCTTTACCAAACTGTTACGTCTTTTGACGATCCTGAAGGGGAAGCCATTTAAAAACATTATGACAAAAGGAGAAATATCTGGTAACCAGCGTTTTCTCTTTTTCCTACAATGTTTTGTAGTCTGTCAAACACCAATCTCATTTCATAAGACACATATTATTTGACATCTACAAATGCATTATATTGAGACAAGTTTATTTTGTCGTTTGGTGCAGAATTAACTGTTTGTTAAAAAATCGTGGGAAAGAGAGAAATTGCTGGTGACCTGCATTTGCTTCTTCTTCACCATTTGACAGACAGACACATTATGCCGTAAATAATGTGTTGTTTGGTAATGCTGTCAATATAAAAATGCCCCCTCCCCCCGTAAAAAGTTTAACAGTTGCTCAGGAACCGCTATTCCAACTTTCAAAAAATCTGAGTTTCAGTGGTGATAGACCCTGTTTTGAACAACCACCCGTGTTACGATACCAGTATTGCTTATTTCGGTGGCTTTCTGCTTACACTTGAGAAAGTCGACGACATTTTAGACTCTCCAAAATTGAGAGCAATTGTGGGCGATAAGTAGAAAACATTTAGGGAAAAGGAGAAAATACCAGCATTTTCTCCTTTTCACTTAATGTTTTCGAAAGCTTGTAAATCAGGGTTGTTAGAATACGGGAAAGCGTTAAGATAGATTTAATTGTAATTTTCAA
Organism: Tridacna gigas; assembly: GCA_945859785.2. Taxonomy (NCBI): domain Eukaryota; kingdom Metazoa; phylum Mollusca; class Bivalvia; order Cardiida; family Cardiidae; genus Tridacna; species Tridacna gigas. The sequence continues at coordinate 14,226,888 of OX244029.2, read as the reverse complement.
AACCTTTTTATTTTTCAGACACCGGCATCGGGCTGCAAGAGTCCCCCTACTCCAAACCCGAGTACGTGAAAGCGGAGTATATCAAACCCGATTACTCGTCACCGCCCGAGCACCACGTGCAGTCCCTACAACACCCGGATATGACGTCAATGGCCTATCCACCCGTCAGCTCCAAGCCCAACCCCTATAGCGTCAATGGAATCAGTCTGTCCTCGCCCAACGTCGACATGATGCACCCAGCCATGGGATATCAAAGTATGTTGTAGAACTTTATTCTGTTCTGTTCTGTAAAACCTTTCTATTAATTTCTAACCTCGTAGAAAGTCAGAAAAGGCCAGGGTCCATATTCACCAACCTTTCTTAAGAAAATTCTTAGTCTTATTCTCCGAGATTTTCTAGATTTAAAAGTAACACAACTCCTGATTGGCTTAACCAAATAGTTTAGCGAATCAGAAGTTGTGCTACTTTCAAATTTAGAAGAAAAAAAAAATCTTGGGAATAAGACTAAGAATGAGTACAGATCCAGGGCCCAGCTTCCCATCCTTCAGCAGCGCTGGTCACCCCAATGCTCCAACATGGCACCGGTAAAACCTAAAAAAAGACGAGGACAAGTGAGCACCTAGAGAACTCTCTGTTGGGTTGTCCCAAAGGCCTTTGAAACTCCATTGAATCTCCTAAACGTGACACATTGCTGCATCGCCTCTATATCGTATGTAATGTATTCGAAGCAGAGGCGATGTGCCAATATGCTATTTTTAAAAGGTGTGTTCGATGATTGACTAATGAAAATTTCGGTGTTCCGTAATAGACCAATTGAGTTTCAAAGGCCTACGGTCATACCTATCTCACTTTGAATAAGGAAAATAGAACTTAATGCGAGTCTCTCTGATGCTAGATTGTGATTAACACTTCGTCAAACATTTCCTTGTTTTAACGACGCGGATTAATAAAGCTAGAAATAAGACCCAAATAAATACATGGACAAATACCATATTAAGGTCGAATTTGTATAAATATAAACGGACAGTGTAGATCAAAGATCAGACAGCACGTTTTGTGCAGTCTGATCTTGATCTACACTGACCGCAAAAGCGACTACAGTTGTGAAAGGTACTTTAAGAATTAAGATTAGACTGCACAAACCATTGATATATGATTCAGATCCACACTGTCTGTTAACTCTATACCACACAATCACGGGTTTTAACGACCCGCCTTTTGAAAACATTGTGGGAAAAAGAGAAAATGCTGGTAACCAGCATTTTCTCCTTTTCCCACAATGTTTTCTACCCTTCTCAACACAAATTTCAGTTTTTGAGTCACATTTATTTTGTCGTCTGCAAATGCTTTCAATTTTGACAAGGCAGAAATTTTGTCGTTTGGTAAAGAGTTAAGCAATACTGTTAAGTAAATCCTTAAAACGCAATACAGCCTGGATACTGCATCGCTTGAATCTTTTTCCTGGCTGCAAGCGGCCATTTTTTTTTTTTGAGCTGTAAGGGTCATCATTGATTAGTATTTCTGGCTGACTGGAGCTCCGAACTCACATTTGTAATTTAATTCAAAAGCATATGACGGGGAGGGGTAACTTGTTATGAATACTGATTTTATAAATGAAAATATCGGGTAGAGCAAAAAAATAGTCCCACACACCTGGTCCGAGTGAAATAGTGTCGGGAGCTGGGGACCACCGGAACAAAAATACATTACAAACCAACCGCACAGCGGGGTACCAAACTCACGTTCTGCCGCATCACGAATATGAATATAGTTCTTTATACCGGATCAACGGGTGTCTGGTATTATATTAATTGTAATTTCTGAATTTCATAGTGAGAACTTGTACGTTTGTATACCAAAGTTGATAATCAAAAACATTTTTTTTTTTGTAACCGAGTCTCATAGAAAGAGAAAAAAAAAAAGGTAATTCATTGCAAATGTATACAGCGAGGGAATGTTAGGTTTGAAAAATGTTTTTCACCGCGATCTATGAATTGACTCTTTACCAAACGACAAAATTTTAGGCTGGTCCAAATTGAAAGCATTTGTAGACGACAAATTAACGGTCGTCCAAATGACGACATTCGTTTTTGACGGATAGAAAACACTGCGGGAAAAGGAGAAAATGCTGGTTACCAGCATTTTCTCCTTTTCTCCAAAATGTTTTCAAAAGCCTTCTTGCTCAGGGTCGTCAGAAGTCGGGATTGCGAGGTAAAGGGTTAAAACGAGGGTCCCGGTGATTGGGGACCGCCGTATTGTGGGCATGAATGGGAAACCAGCGCTCTTGCATTTCCTCTATCAGTTTTCCATTTAGTATTTACATTTTATATCACGGACGCAAATGAAGCGTAATGGGAAAGCCACAATTCAATAATAAAAATTTAACATCTCATTTTTATGTTTCGCCATAAAAGTTCGAAATTTAAATATTAGGACTGTTAGGGAAAATGAAACACATCGCTTGACATTCGAAAAACTGAATGTTTGCGACCGAAGTTTTTGCTTTGACGGGGGGCCGAGTGCTAGGAAGTAAGAATAGGCGAAAATGAAATAAATTACCGGAATGACATAAAACTGTCAGAAAGACATTACTCTACGGCGGAGATGCTCGTTTCACGAGCAAGCTTTGAAAACGTCTCTTCCCCACTTCAGCATTTAGCCCTTCACCACTCAATCCCGACTTTTAACAACCCTGAAGAAGGAAGGCTTTTGAAAACATTGTGGAAAAAGGAGAAAATGCTGGTTTCCAGCATTTTCTCCTTTTCCCACAATGTGTTCTACCCTATTAAAGAAAGATGTCATTATTTGAGCCACATTTAATGCAAATGCTTTCAATTTGGTCCAGTCCAAAATTTTGTCGTTTCGAGAAGAGTTAACCCATATCCGCTCAGGCTAATTTCAGATTTACTAAAAAAGCATTAAGAAAAAGAACAAAAAGGAGACACAATGAACGAAAGTAAATAACCGATGTTGAATGCTTTGGAAAGCATTGAGGATAAAAGAAGCAATTGCTCGTTACCAGAAATGTTTTCAAAAGCTGCTTGATGAAGGAACGCAATAGCTCGTGTTTGTATCAAGGTGGTAATGGGTTAAAAAATGGAGATTTCGCGTCGTGTTGTCGTAAAAGAGATGGGTGGGCACTGGTAATGATCCTCATATTCATGGCTTCCAAACCGTGTTTGGTTTATCACTTTTCTCTGCTCGCATCATTTGGGCACCCTCATTTTTGTAACTAACGATTCGCTTTCTTCCACCTCCAACCCAAACATATTACCCAATAACTTTCTTTACGCCCCCCCCCCCCCCCCCCCCGCCCCCGTGCGTAACAACAGATAGCTTTTCGGAAAATATTCAGAGAAAAGAAATAATTGCTTACTGTAATTGCTGGTTTTTGTGTAATGTCTGAGTACTGTTCCAACAAAATGTTGTCAAGATGTTGCATCCCTTTGGCCACTGGTATCATGTTCTATTCTGTTCTTAAATATATTCTCTACAGTGATGGCTTTAGAAGAGACAAGTCAAAATCGCCTTTGTATCTCGTAGAGAGTAAAACTTGATGATTTTAAGGACAAATGATTGGACTGGAAACAGAACGATGAAACACGAAAGGGCATTTCTTACCGTCAAATTTAAATTCAAATAGGCACTGAGAGAAGTGGGTTTCCAACATTAATGCTTTGCTAAAACGATCGCGAGTTTTAACGACCCTGAGGAAGAATTCTTTTTTTTTTTTTTTTTAAATGAAGAAAAAAATGTGGGAAAAGGAGAAAATGCTGGTAACCAGCATTTTTTCCTTTTCCCACATTTTCCCGACAATTTCAAAGAAAAGCTCCATAATTTGGGAGACATTTAGTTTGTCGTCTGCAAAAGTTTTCAATTTGGGTAAGTCAAAAATTTTGTCGTCTGGTAAAGGAATAGAGGGGAAAACGAGGCAATGTCTTCCTATGTAAATAAGGACATAAACCAGTATTAAACTCCTTTCACCATAGAAACACGATTGTACGGGATTGGTTGGGCAAAGAGACCGCTAGACATTTAGTCAAGTGCTGTCTCCCTAACCTCTTAATAACACAATTGATTTGATGATGATGATGATGATGATGATGATAGTCTATTCCTATTTGTTATAAGGTATTTTTAAGTCTTCACCAGGCGAGAAAATTTTAGACTCGCCCATATTGAAAGCATGAACTGACGACAAAATGTGTATGTGACTCAAATGATCGGGTTTGTTTCTATTCAAAAACAAAATATTGTGGGAAAAGGAAGCAGCATCTTCTCAGTTTTCTAAAAGCCTGGGCCCTTGCGGTCGTAAGTAAACGAAATCGATTGGTACAGGCGATTGTAAATATTTTCTGAGCTTTGGGAAAGCCCTTCAACTGCTGCCTCCACTGTTGATAAAATAGTACTTATCGAAAATAAAGAGGTCCTTTTTGTATATGTATAACATAAATGGTAATAACAACGGTAAAACATGTATAATGAAAAAGAGATCCTCCATGCAAATTTGATCAACAGGGGTACTTTGATTTCTTACACGACTGATTCGGACTGATTCTATTCTTTCCCTCACGTTCGTCCCTGATTCGACATGAAATGAACGCCATATTTACATGACATTGTGCTGGCTGCCTTTCTACTTCATATGCATTTTTTTCTTTAGATTTTTTTTTGTCGAATATAGTTAAAGGAAAAAAAAAAAAAATACTCTCATAAATGATTCTGAGAAAAAACGCTTCGGCGAGGATCGAGGCACTGTCCATATTAGCTTTCGAATTTTGTAATTAGAACCTATATTTTCAGTGGTAATTTTTGCTTAAGAATTGCCCAAAGATGCATTAATAGATTGGAAAGTTGAAAGTTTGCTGTTGCGATGATCAGACTTCTTAATATGTTACTTATATTCTAATTTATCTAAACTTATTGCTAAATCATTTGTTGCAACAACATTAGTTTCTTAACGTCTGCAATTCATGTGTCCATCGCTTTTGATAGATTTAATCTAACTCAGTTTGGCCCTGCTCACGTACGATATGAAACTACAATATGTCCGCAAAAGATAAAGGAAAAAAATAATTTAAAGTTAATGTATTCATCATTTGGGCGTAAATTCGCGCGACGTTCGCACTGAAGTTGGTTTCATTCATGCATACAGCAGGATGTTTACATGTAACAGATCACAGGAGTATGGAAACATGTGTTACATACCGGCGAAATCATTTCCCCAACAATTTTCTTAATGGCTAAACAATTCAAAAATCGTTATCCCTTTAACGACCGTCCGCCATTGACAGTCAGCTGGTCTCATGCTGAAAATATTTGAACTCGTCGTTCTTTTCACAGGCGTGCGTTATTTTCGGTTTTTATCGTGAAAACAAAAATGCTTTTTTCCCCACTGCGAGCACATACATTTTTTTTTTTTTACAATTTTGCTTGGTTAGGAATATAGAAAAAAATAAAAGTGATCATGCAAAAGCTGATAGAGTGAATCAGACATATCTTTGGTAAACGGCGTGAGTGCAGCATTAAATCTCGTTGATTATATAGACTCTTACTGCAGCTCTCTGAAAAATAATCTGATTTTTTTTATTTGCATAAATATCAAGTGGATCATGCAGGAACTTATGAATAATTTGCTCACAAATAAGAAGACTTATATTCCAAACCATCTTGAAGTTTTGTAAACGGATAAGGTAATTTTCTCCCGAGCAAAAAAAAAAATGCACTTTGTCAGTTGGAAGAAAAGACTTAAAACTCATAGTTTTAAAAGTTCGTAGCCCAGAATATTTAAAGAAAATTATAGAACAATCTAGATTCAAGATCTATGCAGTCTGATTTGGATGTCCACTGTCCATGTATGCACCAAATGTAATCATTTGCAGGCTATGGGATAAAGATGGTTTGGACCCTGAGAAAATTCCTGGCTCTTTGAAAAATGTCCCGAGAATTGAAAAGTTTATTCTTTTACTTTCTACCGACATAATTGTGCAACATATTTTCTTTAATAAACGCACTGGTTAAACTTCGAAATGCAAGCTTTCGTTCGCCATGCGTAGTATTATAAGCGTCAAAATTAATTGAACCATAATCTGTGAAATGGGGGCTTTATGCATCTGCAAAAAGTATCGGCCCATGTCAGACTGCGCGGACTGCGCAGGCTGACGTGGGCCGAAACCTTTTTGCTATTTTTAAATTTTCTGCATGCCAAGGGACCATTCTACCTCCAGATTCAGTCGATTATTCGACAAAATAGATTTTAGTTTTCTATGGATCCATACTTATATGATGACTTGCCTAGTGTAATGCATCATGGAGATGCATTAAGCCCCCTTTTGCCAGAGCATGAGCCAATTGCTTGTAGTAATTAACTCAATACGACGCAAAGTAACTAGCCAGAACTATTTACAAATCACGCATACGGCGAAAATGAGGAAGGGATACCGAAAAGGGAAAAACGCTGTATTGTATGTTGTATTGAAACCTTCAAGGGGAAAGGAGCATTTATCTGTAACAGTTTTCCCTTGTCGACATTGTTTTTCAAAGTGTGCTGCGCTGATATAAGAAGTCATACATGTATTTGTAGGGTGATTGTTAGGCCCGTCACCAAACAATTCCATATATTAACGTTTTTTGTGGATGAGGGCTTTTGAGAACCAGCATTTTCTCCTTTGTTTTCACATTGTTTTCGACAAATCTCATTAACCGAGCCACATTAGATTTGTCGTCTACATTTGCTATGGATTATGACAAGTCCAATGTGTTGTTGTTTGGTATAGAATTTATAAGGTTGACTGTATTTGAGCCATGCTCCGGTAAAAAGGGGCTTAATGCACCTCCGTGATGCATGATACCTAAGAAGTCATCAAATGATCATGGATCCATAAAGTCCGTTTTGTCCAACAACCGACTGGACCATGAGATAAAGTGGTCCTTGGTGATGCAGACAGTAGACCAATACCAAAATGTTTCGGGCCAGGTCAGCCTGCGCGGACTGCGTAGGCTGGCATGGACCGTTACTTTTTGCAGATGCATGAAAACCCCTTTTCACAGAGCATGGCTTATTTACAATTCATGACCATCCGAGAATAGGCATGTCCGATTATGTATCATAATAAGTTAAATGAGAACATTTACTGCTTTGTGGCAGATTCTATACGACATTTAGGTCTCTATTTACGTTTTTATCCCATAAGAAGATTAACACAGGCTTTAAGTATTAATCCGGATTAACACTGTGAGATATATCATTTTTCGGGCTAATCAAAGGTCATAATTGACTTCAGCAATTAGTTGTGGTGGTCTATTTCGTAAATATTGAGCAATCGCCGTGAGACCTCGTCCTTTTTTATTTTTTACACCGCTTTCAACATTTTTTTCAGCCATATCACGTCGAGACATCAGTCCTTGGTTTAACCAATACTAGGCCCGAGCACCTGCAATGCCTTACACAATGACCCTCCGGATATACGGGGAAAATATGGACTCATTTTGTTTTATTAATTTTTGTCCTCAGTTTTCATTCTTCTTTAAAGTTTTCTTTTTTTGTTGTTGTTGTGGGAGGAAAGGGGTCGTTGAAAGAACTGGATACACAATTACATAATGTGATTTGCTTTCATATCTAGTTTTTTTCTGTGCCGACCGCCTTCCCTTATATATGTTATTCTTGTGTATGGGGTTTTTATTTTTTCAAAGTATTTAGCTGCAATGATTAATCTATTTGACTTGTATCTAAATAGGTCCTTACTTCTTATTTTCAGTGTCACCGTATACAACCGGTTCAAACCCAAGAAAGCAAAGGAGAGAACGAACTACTTTTACAAGGGCGCAGTTAGACATCATGGAGTCTCTTTTTCAAAAGACGAGATACCCCGATATATTCATGCGCGAAGAAGTAGCGCTAAAAATCAATTTGCCCGAGTCACGTGTTCAGGTCAGTATCTTACGATATTTGTTATATATTACATGTACCAAGATTCTCCAAGCACATTAAAACTTTCCCAAACGACAAATTTTGGACTGGTTCAAATTGAAAGAGTTTGCAGACGACAATTTTAAATTTGATGAAAATGGCAGAAAGGTCTCAAAAAGGGTAGAAAACACTGTGGTAAAAGGAGAAATTGCTCGTTACGAGCAATTTCTCCTTTTCCCACAGTGTTTTCAAAAGACTAGTACTGCAGACACGTGAAAACCAGGACTTGTTTGGGAAAGGGTTAAAGCTTTAGTATACGACTACTTTCAGACCAAACAAGAAATTTTAGTTGGTCACGTGATGCAAAGAGACCTGTTGCATGATACTGAAAACATAGCACAAAAAGCAGCCATGGCTTGTGACTTGCCTTTAAATAAGCCACGTCCAAGCAAAAAGGGTTTAACCCTTGAGCTGCTAAGCGCGACTCACTGACCTTTGCGGGCGGTGTAGATCAAGATCAGACTGCACAGAAGGTGCAATCTGATCTTGGATCTAGATTGTCCGATAAGGAGATATTTTTCTCCAAAAAATAAGTTTGAAATAACACTATTCGGGTTTTTACTATTCACTTGAAAGTTTTATTTAACTAATTTAGCAGGATAAGGGTTAGAGTTTCTCCGTGATGCATTATACCACGCAAGTCATCACAAAATCATAAATCCACAAAATCCATTTTGTCTCACAGTCAACTGAATCCTGAAGTAGAATAGTCCTTGGATATGCAGAAAATTTACCCAGTGCCAAACGTTTGGACACAGGTCGGCCTGCGTGGACTGCACAGGCTGATCTGAAAAGATACTCTTTCGCAAATGCATTAAACCCCCTTTTAACAGAGAATAGCTCAATTTCTTGTCATTTTTTTTTAATTGTTATTTGTAGATGGGAGAAGCATGTGTAACATTGGGTTATTTTGTCAGATTGTGCTAGAGGCAAAACTGGCCTGAGGAAATTAGCTAGATTATGTCAAAACATAATCTTGGTGGGAATATTTTTCCGATCTCCATGAAAATCAGAAAATTCAGGCGGAAAATTTATGTTGCAACAAAAACAAATACAATTTTCTACAGAAAAAAAAAATCTTGACCTTTTCTTCCAAAAACAAACCAAAAACTAAAATTACATTATCACATACCAGCTTTAATGGACTTCAGTGAGCACGCCAGACATTTTGGTCAGTTTCTGACCACGATGGACAATACCGTCAAATTTCTATTTTAATACCCAAAACATACATACGCTCCGTGCCGTTCATTCTCTATTGAAAACCCATGTTTGGGCCGTACTTGGGTAAGAAAACAAACGCTGTTTGGAAAGAAAATATTTTCGTTTGGTATTGGGAAGACATGGCTTAAGAAAAAAATGGGGAGAACATTTCCCGCGAGCTATTTACTTTGTTTTGTTGACTTAACGGGTAAATAAAAGACTGACAGGTAGAAAAATATGACAGGAACTGAAAAGTCATAAGCAGACGACTTTTTGAACTAAACGGGAAATCTAATGTACCTATAATAAGAGGAAAGTTTTCTTTTCTGATCATGTCGGCCGTATTTTGGTCTCTGATTTTGTCATCTTCTTTATCAAACTAGTTCTAACCGTTTACCACAGAATCCCTCGTTTAACGACCTTGAGATAGAAAGCTTTTGAAAAAAAATTATGAGAAAAGGAGAAACACTGCATATTTTTCCTTTTCCCACAGTGTTTTCTACCCTTCCAAAGAAAACTTTCATCACTTGCGCCACATTTGATTTTTCGTCTGCAAATGCATTCAGTTTTGACAACTCTAAAATTATGTCGTCTGGTAAAGAGTTACTGATTTGTTACAAATCAAACAAAGAAGGTGATATCAAGTGCTAAAGAACTGAAATTTCTAAGCGAAATGAACAGTTTCTTCATGTAAGTTTTAACATCTCTATACCAGATAACAAAATTTCAGACTGGTCCAAATTGAAAGCATCTGCAGACGACATTTTAACCCTTTCCCAAACGACAAATTTTGGACTGGTCCAAAATGAAGAGTTTGCATACGACAATTTTAAATTTGATGAAAATGGCAGAAAGTTATCAAAAAGGGTAGAAAACACTGTGGGAAAAGGAGAAATTGCTCGTTACGAGCAATTTCTCCTTTTCCCACAGTGTTTTCAAAAGACTTGTACTGCAGACACGTGAAAACCAGGGCTTGTTTGGGAAAGGGTTAAATCTTACTGAAATGGTGGTAATTGTCTGAAAATGTATAGAGTACCAGCATTTTCTCCTTTTCCCACGAGGTTTTCAGAAGGCTATTTACTAAGGGTCGTTAAAACTCGGGATTGTTGTGGTAAAGAGCTGAGACAAATTCCACCATTTGAGCCAAATTTACTAGTTGTCCTCAAATGTCTTCAATATGGACGAGTCTAGTATTTTGAAATGTATGTATAAAAGTCAGTCCAGCCTGTTGCTCCCATGTGCTACGTTTCTTTTCATTTATTAATTAAGTCGAAAATTATCGGGAAATTAACCGTCGTACTTTTTAATCAGGAATCCATTAAACATTGTCAATATGAAAACTCCAATAAATAGGAGGGAGTCGTTGAAAAATGAATCAAGCAGACGACATAAAGAAATGAAAGAAAAATCTGGACTAATAAAAGACATTCACTTGTCTCCGTACACAAAACCAGCGTAAAAGAGCCGAACCGAACTCGCAATCTCATGAAAAGGAACAAACGGAAGTGTAGATGGCGTTGTTTCCTCACACTTCCGGTGTTTTTACGGCCATGTCAAACACCGCACTTGCTGGGGCGCTGCCGTACATAGAATATGCATTATGGTCTACGAGATAGTGAAACGCTCGCCAATTATAATCTAATATCAACTCTAAGACACGGAAGCGCGTGAAGAAAATTGAAAACCTCGTTTTGATTGAATTGGTTCCAGAGTGAAGCAATTTTCGGAATCATAATTAATATTTCACACAATTTAAACGAAATTAATACCTTTCATGAAAGGCTGATACAACGAAATCAGGCGTATGGTTTATTTGCAGTAGATTTTCGACCGACCCACGATCTCTGACATTTTTCCCACAATTACAGTGACACTGAAAACTTATTAACTCTTCTCGCCATGTGGAAGATCACGGATTTTGTTTTGCGGAGAGTGTAGACGACGATCAAGCAGCACATACGTGCAGCTTGATCTTCGTCTACACTCTCCGCTTCTCTATGAATGGTATCAGTCCAAAATGCCGATATACTTAACGAAAGCTATCCCTGTGACAGCTTATATTAGAAATTTGGGCGATTAAGGAGAATAAGAAACACACTTGGCACACTGATATATAACACGCAAAAAATGCGAATAATGTGAGCATGAATTTCTTCTTATCTTTAATAATTACTCATTGTATAATATAAACAAGGACGGAACTTGTTTTCTATTATTTTACATGTATTTTTCATTTACTACACAACAATTTATTTTATATCTAGATGTAAATAAAAAAAAAACCGAGGAAAAATATGCTAGACAAGGCCGTAGAATCGATTTTTTGATGTTTCTATATGAATCATTTACAAATTAATTAATTCAGATGGTATCGATCGCTGGCCGACAGAGTTTTCTATAGAACAATATGATCACATTGAGATGCTAATTCAAAACAAGCGCATTCGGGGATTTGACATCATTAAAATTAATGGAGTTGGTATAGTGGCTGTGTACTCTGGTTGGGGCTCTCTGAACTCAAGTGAGCCATGCTCTGTGAAAAGGGGGCTTAATGCATCTGCGAAAAGTATCGACCCAGATCAGCCTGCGCAGTCCGCGCAGGCTGACCTGGGCCGAAACTTTTCGCTGTTGGTTAAACTTCTCTATGTCCAAGAAGCAGTCTACCTTATGATTCGGTCGGTTGTTAAAAAAGTGGCCATTATGGATCCATAATTATATGACGCATTAACCCTTTACCAAACGACAAAATAGTAGCCTTGTCCAAATTGAAAGCATTTGCAGACGAAAATTTTATTGTGGCTCAAATGGTGCAATCCCTTTACCAGACGACAAAAAAGTAGCCTTGCCCAAATTGAAAGCATTTGCAGACGAAAATTTTATTGTGGCTCAAATGGTGCAATCCCTTTACCAAACGACAAAATAGTAGCCTTGCCCAAATTGAAAGCATTTGCAGACGAAAATTTTATTGTGGCTCAAACGGTGCAATCCCTTTACCAAACGACAAAATAGTAGCCTTGCCCAAATTGAAAGCATATGCAGACGAAAATTTTATTGTGGCTCAAATGGTGCAATCCCTTTACCAGACGACAAAATAGTAGCCTTGCCCAAATTGAAAGCATTTGCAGACGACAATTTCAATATGGCTCAAATGGTGCAATATTTCTTTGATAAGGTAGAAAACATTGTGGGAAAAGGAGAAAATGCTGGTTACCAACATTTTCTCCTTTTCCCACAATGTTTTCAAAAGGCTTCTTTCTTAGGGTCGTTAAAAGTCGGGATTGTGTGGTAAAGTGCTAAGCCCCCTTTTGCCAGAGCATGGCTCATGTATCTTTAAAATGCAGTCATGTTCATCCGTAAAGTTTTGACGCATTGGGGTAATTATGCTGATAGTATTGATCAAGATCAGTCGGCACGACATATTCAGCCTATCCAATTTGTTGAGATCTTTTCGCTAAAAAAATACCAGTCACGCAATAGCATTTCTTTTCCACCAAGTATAAATGTCAATTAACCAAAGGCACTTGTTTGTGTGTGTGTGTGTGTTTTTTTTTTTTAACTTTTTTGGCCATTATAACTTAATATTGTCGTACATCAATTGGACGACAAAATTTAACCCTTAGGCTGCTAAGCGCGACTCAAGGACAAAGAACGTGCAGTCTTGATCTTGGATCTGCACTGTCCGATAAGGAGATACTTCTCCCCCGAAATAACTTTGAAATAGCAACATTTTGGTATTTACAATCGACTTGAAGGTATCATTTAACTTATTCAGCAGGATAAGGTTTAACCCTTGTCCAAACTGACAGTATTTCCAGATGGTAGGTTCAACGTGACCATAATGGTGAAATATATCTTTGAAAGGATAAGAAACATTGTGGGAAAATGTGAAAATGCTGGTTTCCAGCATTTTTTCCTTTCCCCACAATGTTTTCAAAAGCTCTCTATCTCAGGGTCGTTAAAACTCGGGGCCGTTTGGTAAAGGGTTAATTGCAATAACCGCATGTATCGCTAAAGATCAGTTATTTATAATATAATTTAAACATGTACTTTCAGGTCTGGTTTAAAAACCGAAGAGCAAAATGCCGCCAACAGCAGAAAGCCAAGGACGGCAACTCTAAGTCCCCTACTCCAAAGAAAACCAAAACACCTCCCCCACCCGCAATCTCACCGGGCTACAGTAAACCAGCACCTGTGTCAAGTCCAATAACAAACGGAAGTATGTCCGCCCCCACATCCATCTGGAGCCCGGCTTCTATAGCGCCAGTCAACGACCTTATGTATTCCAATAGCTGTATGCAGCGAGGCGGGTACCCAATGAGTAATATGCATACCGGATATACACCTCAAAATTACGGGCCCTCCTCTTATTATGGCAATTCAGACTATTTGTCGCCAATGCAGCTCCCAGTAATGCCAGGAAACCAGCCAAACACAATGGCCAACTCATATGCCAACCAGTACACATCACTTCCGCCCACAGGACAAGGTCTTTCTCGCCCGGCAGGTGGTGACTGTTTAGAATACAAAGACACGTCTTCATGGCCAAAATTCCAGGTTCTATAATTAGTTGTAACACTCTAAAACTAGAGCAGGACATGACTTGTGATTATTCAGTACTACCGGAAGTCTCACCGGAATGAGGCTGTCAAACTTCGAACATTCCAAGAACAATGTCGCATACGACCTTGACCCCCAATCATCAAATTGGGATTAGCTGGCTAGAGTCGAGGAAAAAGTCGGAAAAAAACTCACGGAAAATATGTGTAACTTGCCCGATGAAAGACGAAATTAGCATTTATAAGTGCTCCAGCTGTGTGTATATATTAAGTTATTTTTCTCAAGGCTGGGCCGAACTATTTCTTAGTAGGCGGAGGCTGACAGATTGTAAGAAGCAGAGAAGGCGTTATTTGGTGACAATCAATGTTGTTATTGACACTTGTTGTACTCTGATGATATTTGTACCTAGTGCGGTAAAATGGTGAAAATTATAACGGATGAATGTTGTAGATGTTTTGTTTTCCTATGTGACTGTAGCACCACTGCATGGTGTTCAAAATATACAGTATATGAGCAGTGTTCTAGGAAAAGGGGGTTTAATGCATCTTCGGAATGCATTATACCATGCAAATTGTAAGTGCATCATCTTCGTTATGTATTATGCTAAGCAAGCTGTTTTGTTATTTGGATAAATTTTGTCTAAAATCACTTTAACCATGAGGTAAAATGGTTCGTAGACATGTAGAAAATTACCAATAGAAAAAAAAAGTATAGGTCCAGGTCAGCCTGTGCGGATTGCGCGGTCTAACTTTAATCATTTTATCTTTCAAATGCATCAACCATATTCCACAGAGCAACAGTCAGATCTATATATATTTAAGTCAAGGCACTGACGCTAGAATCATGTTCACTAGGACAAGTTCAATTGCTCTCGCAAAAAGTATATTTCAGGATCGGACCACTCATTAATGTACAGTCCAATTATGTATAAACACTGTCCAATGTTTTGTGAGATGTTTTTACCCCCCCTCCCCCCTTACAAAACCTCTAAAAAATTGAATATATTTGAGTCGTGGCAAAAGCGGATTTAATGCATCTCCATGATCCATTGTGCCGAGCAAGTCATCATATAATTATGGATCCATTAAAATCCATTTTGTCTAACAATTAACTGGATCTGGAGGGAGAATGGTCCTCACCATACAGGAAATTTACAAATGCCAAAAGTTTTGACCAGGGCGGCTTGCGTTGACTGCCCAGGCTGATTGGGTCAATACTTTTTACAGATGCCTTAAATCTCCTTTTTACAGAGCATGGCTTAAGTATATGACGTGGTGAGCTCTAGCGTTGATCGTCACGTGATTAATAGCAACATTTCTTTTTTTCTCTCTTACCAAGGAAATGTTTCATTTTTTCATATACGTAAACAATGATAAGGCCATAACAAGGCTGTCAGTTTTACTGTTTATCTTTAATCATTGATGTTTTGCAGAATATTTTTTCTTCAAATGATACGGCGTTTCAGTCATGACCTCCTGGGTCACATCTTGCTGCACACGATTTAAAAAAAAATAGCCATGTAAAAAACAAATGATTAATATGGATTAAGGTATGATATACAGGACCACTGGAAAACATTCTGGCGACAAGAGAAATTGCTCCTGATGGCAGAATGTTTTCAAAAGTTACCTTCTGCATGACAAAAAGAAGTAGTCTGTTCGACCATATGTCACTGAAGCTCCATTGGTCTTTCACGGAACACTGTAATTTTCATTGCGCGATTGTTGGACACTGTTACTAAAAATAGCACACTGGCGCATCGCCTCTATATCGTACACTAGTATTACACCATTACTATATAGAGACCATGCGCAAATGTGCTATTTTTATTAACGGTGTCCGACAATCGAGCAATGAAAATTCTGGAGTTTCGTGATAAACCAGTGGAGCTTCAAAGGCCTATGGCATTACAGGTACTGTGCTGAAAAAAAATGAGTTTGAGTTTCAGTTAGTCAGAAGCTCGATATTACATAACTGTGTAAGAATTGATATGAGAGTGTATTGTAAATGAGTATTTGAGAGAATTGTATGTCTGTAAAAAATATATATATTTTTCATGTGTATACATGAATATTATTGCAGTTGTAGATAAAAGAAGGAAACCTTTAAGAGATTGTAGAAGAATTAGTATATAAATTAACAGAAAAAAAATACGTGTACAAATAATTGTATATTGTTATTAAAGCCATTTTGATATGAAACTTTGGTTTGAATTAGATTTACACCCTAGTACCCCCGCCATTTTTGTTTGATGATTACTATATTTGCCATACTTGACGTACATGTACTTTGTAGAGGAATTATGGGTAATATATCAATCATTACCCATAATTCCTCTGCAAATATAGCAGAAGCAATGTTAATGACAAGCTATGTGTTGTATTGGTGATCAACAGTTTTCAACCGTGTTTCAGCTATATCACGAAGGTCAATGCACCTATCCATGAGTCCCTAAAGTTTCTTCGCTGGTTCGAATCCCCACCTCCGCCAATTTCTTTCCAAGGATTATTGATAGTCATTGCGACAGGATTCATTCCTCTCTTATCGCTGATCATTGTTTCGACGATGGTTATGTGGGAGAGTAGCCAGTGGTTTGGAGAGAAAGTTGTGCGAAGTACTGTTGAAAGAGACTAGAGGAAACCATGGATAGGAGCACCAAACAATCAATTAACCTGGAGTTTCTTAACTAGGCCTGAGCACAACATAATGTCCAAGCCACTGGCTGCCTTCCCACATAAACAAGGTCAAAACCACTTGTAACTGTGAGAGAGGAAAAATCCTGTAGCACTCACTCTCACCCAAAGTCCAGAGTTTTGCCATGCTGGGATCCGAAATCACAACCTCTGGATCAGTAACCGTGTCTGTAACTATATACCATACTCTGGCAAAAGGGGGCTTAATGCGTCTCCGTGATGTATGATAAGTATCAAGACATCGCATAATTATGGATCCATAATAGCCACATTTCTTAACAGTTTAATATGAGGTAGACTGGTCCTTGGACATACAGAAAATTGACCAACAGTGAAAAGTCTCGGCCCAGGTCAGCCTGCGCGGATAGCGCAGGCTGACCTGGATCGATACTTTTTTTGCCGATACATTAAACCCCCTTTTCATAGAGCATGGCTCACATGTATGCAGCTACCAGGGCTTACCAGTACGAGCAGGAAAGAACCAATCAATGGGCAGCAGTTCTGCTCGCTTATACAGGCAATCAAACTTTTCCCGCACTATTTTCTGTTGGGAATAAAATAATTGCATGAGCAACAGCTAGGGACCGTGTAGATGCGATCGGGGCTCTGGCAAAAGAGGATTTAATGTATGTACGGAGAGATGCATTACACGGAACAAATCATAATATAATCATGGATCCACAAAAATCCATTTTGTCTAACAACCGACTGAATCGTGAGGTAGACAGCTTTTATGACAAACGGAAAATTTACAAATAGCAAAAAGAGAAGACTCAGGTCAGCCAGCGTGGGTTGCGCAGCTGACCTGGGTCGATACTTTTCGCAGCTGCACTCAATCCCCTTTTCACAGAGCATGTATATGCATATTTGACACAGAGTTTCCAATAAACACATTTTCAGTGAGGTACGTGTATAAAGACCAAACACTGTACATTCAACACTGCTCCATGACAAAATATCCTAATAGAGCACACATTTTAGATTAACTCTACCAAACGACAAAATTTTAGACTGGTCAAAATTGAAAGCATTTGCAGACAACAAAATAAATGTGACTGAAAAATTGAAGATTGTTTTGGAAAGGGTAGAAAACATTGTTGGAAATGGAGAAAATGCTGGTCACCAGCATTTTCTCCTTTTCCCACAATGTTTTCAAAAGGCTTCTTCCACAGAGTCGTTAAAAGTGGGAATTGTGTGGTAAAGGGTTAAATACCAGACTGGATTGTAGAGTGCTGCGTGAGTGTTGGATCTTAACAGGCTTCAAAAATAACATAGGATGTGAAAAGCACTCCAACGGCTGAATGCAATTTTGCAGAAGACGACCTGAATGTGGCGCAATTAATGACAGTTTGTCTTTGATAGGGTATAAAACATTGTGTTAAAAGTACATGTATTCACCCCAAGGCGCGTAAAAACACAGGACCAGTGTGGTAGAGTTAGCATGATTTTCGAGCCAACTCACGCTGAGCTCCGGTAGCGCTGTCGGTAGCGTACCGGACTTCAGACCAGGAGACGGTTGGTTTGAATACCAAGCTCGAAAAATTTCTTTCCGCAGTTTGATGATAGTCGTTGCGACAGGATTCATCCCTCTTTTACCGCTGAGCATTTTTTTCGACGATGGCTATGTGGGTTGCAAAGAATATCGTGCGAGGCACTGGTAAAAAGAAAATACAGGAAAGCATGGATAGGTGAACTGGCCGCTGCAACAAAACTGAAATAATGTTGAAAAAGCCTTTAACACCATACAATCAATCAGTCGAACCATTTCACGAGATATCAAACTAGGAAAGCAGTATTCGTACCGAGAAATTTATCATTTTGCAACAATTTTTCAAAAATTAACTCTACTGAAAGAAAAACTACGTAGTGGTGAGTAAACTGTGATGCTTTTAATGAATTGAAGAAAAAACTCTCATTTTGCAGGGATATTTTCAAAAGTGGTCTGCCGCACGGCGGAAGTAATCGCCTTCCGACCAATGATAGCTCGACTAGTCTTGCATTTAGGCTAGCAATACATGGGTAGCGACTTCGAACACCAGCTAGGCTACAAAAAAAAATTCGTATCGAGGATAGACAAGTCACTGAGAAAGCATTGCTCTTTCAAAACCAAATACCGTGTTTTAGGTTTTTTTTTTTAATTTATAATTTAGACATGTCAAAATTGTAAGCATTGGCAGATTACTAATATGATTTTATTCAAATGATGTACTTTGCCTGTGGAAGGATAGAAAACATTTTAAGAAAGGAGAAAATGCTGGTTACCAACATTTTCTCCTTTTCCCAAAATGTTTTTTTAAACGAGTTCGAAGTGAACATCCTAAGTAATAAAGCGAGACATTACAAAGTGTCGAAGTTTTCGCACGACGACGCAGATGACGACGCAACCAGGGTCCGTATTCACCGACTATTCTTAAGAATATTCTTACTCTTATTCTTCAGATTTTTTCCAAATTTGAAAGTAAAACACCTTCTGATTGGCTAAACCAAATGGTTTAGCCAATCAGAAGTTGTGTTACTTTCAAATTTGGAAAATCTTGAAAAATAAGACAAAGAACGTTCTTAAGAATGGTTGGTGAATACGGACCCAGGGCTATGACAATACCTTTGACGTTTTCTTCGAAAACAGCCGAGTTAAAAATGTTGAAAACAGCGTTAAACGTCATACAAACAATCGTGATTTTCGTTTATTTATCGTTGCCACCGGTTGACCACATGGGCAACGCCCTCTGAAGGCTGTTAGTTACGTTATGTTGAATAGTGCAGGATACAGGATGAAAACTGCACCCTCCAAAGTCTTGAGTTTTGTCACTTGCAAGTCCCATGCACAACCACTTGTGATATTCTGGCTGACTAAAACACATATTGCAACAACATTTAGGATTGAGCCATGCTCTGGCAAAAGGGGCATTTAAGTGATGCATTATGGCAAACAAGTCATCTCATAACTGGATTCATAAAATCCATTTTGTATAACAACAAACTGAACCATGTGGTAGGCTGTCCTTTGACATGCATAAATTTCGCTAATAACAAAGAGTTTCGGGCCAGGTCAGCCTGCGCAGACTGCACATGCTGACCTGGGTCTATACTTTTTGTCTGAAAGTCGAACATGGTTGGAAATGGAGACTTTGCAAGCTATTAGCATTTTTTCCTTTTCCAACAATGTTTTCAAACACTTTCTTCTTCATGACTGAAAAAAAATCAGAATTGTTCGTTGAAGGGCCAACCAGCATTCAAAGCAAAAACAAAATCTTGGTAAATGACGACAAGACGAACTATAAAGCCTAACAAACTTTATAACGTTTTTCATTCAAGTTTTATTTTGCATTACACGAAATCCAAGAATTTCATTTATCTACATAACTTTGACTTGATAAAAAAAATATGAAATTTGGTATTTTGTAATCTGATTTTCATGAAATTCCTAAAAAACATAATCGACTGATAGAAAATACAATTAAGTTTACTAAAAACACGTATTTCAATAAAGCGTTGTCATTTTCTTTATCTAAAACTTTTCAGTATTTCAAGACCAGTACATAATCTTAATTTCAATGAGGAAAATTCTATGGATTTCTTGTTGAAAAAAAAAAAAAAAAAGATAAGTCTTACTCCTCCCTTTTTTTGGCATAATTAGTATAAAACTTCAGACAAGTTTTCATTTTTTCAAATATCTTCCTAACCCTTTCCCAAACAACGAATTTTGAACTTGAGAAAATTTAAAGCATTTGCACACAACAAAATGAATGTAGCTCAAATGATTATTACTGTTTTTGATAGAAAACAGTGGGGAAAGGGGAAAATACTGGTCAACCATGCTGGTTATCAGCATTTTCTCCTTTTCCCACTATGTTTTCAAAAGCCTTCTTCAGGTTTGTTAAAACTCGGGACTGTGTGGTAAAGGGTTAAAAGAAGACTTATGCAATCATTGAGACAGAAGAAGAAAATTCTCTATTATAATGATGCATTCTTATGTTTTGTTTTTTCTTTCATCAGACCTATATGTAGTCTGCTCATATGTGACAGAATGTTTTCTGGGTTGTATGCAAATTTGTTTCATCAGATCATGAGAAAGAGTTACAACCAATCAAAATTAGCAAACAAATACTTCATACAATCTTACTTTCTCTTTTTTCTAATAATTATTACTTTGCCTTTATCAAAATCTAATTAACTCTTTAGCAAATGACAAAATTTTAGACTGGTCCAAATTCAAATCATTTGCAGACAACAAAATAGATGTGACTGAAAAAAGGAAACTTGTTTTGGAAAGGGTAGAAAACATTGTGGGAAAAGGAGAAAATGCTGGTCACCTGCATTTTCTCCTTTTCCCACAGTGTTTTCAAAAGGCTTCTTTTACAGGGTCAATAAAAGTCAGGATTGTGTGGTAAAGGGTTAATTTTCTTTAACAAAACCAAAGCCAATGAAAGAAACAGATGATATAGAAACACTGCTTAGTTTACATGAGCCAAATCCCATGGAAAATTCGAGCATATCAATGTTTTTTATAATTCAATCTTGGAGCATGTATATAGTCCATTAAAGGTAGGTTTGTGGATTTAGAAATCTTCTCTTTCCCATCCATATATTCCCGGAGAACCTTCGGTATCGCTATACTTCCGTCCTGAAACAAAACAGAAATTGCTTATAATAGTCAGTGATAAAGAAATTATTAAACCATTTACTTTTTTACCAAATGATAAAGTTAAAAACCTGTCAAATTTGAAAGCAGTTGCAACTGAATATGGCTTACATGATGGGCTTGGTCTTGAACAAGATAGAAAAAACACCACTGGAAAAGAAGGAAATGCTGGTTACCAGCGTTTTCTCCTTTTTCAACACTATTTTCTCTAAAGGCATTCAATCTCAGGCTCTGAGGATCAGGATCTGATTTTTATGGCAACAAACATTTACTGGGAAAACATCCACCCATAGTCTATACTGTTTTGACCCACAGCTAAGCCATATTACTTAAATTAAGTTTGGTGGGCAATAATAGGGGACAGTAGGCAGCAAAGACATTTAGACCTATTTTCTATATTGCCTTTAGACACTTTGCCAGACAACAAAATTTTAAACCAGTCCAAAAAAGCTTTTGCAGACGTCAAATTGAAAGTGGCTCAAATGATGAATTTGTCCTTGACAGGGTAGAAAACATGTGGGAAAAGGAGGAAATGCTGGTTTCTTCTCCAGGGTCGATAAAAGTCGGGATTGTGTGGTAAAGGGTTAAAAAATAACCCCAAATTTTCACGACTCCAGAGAAGAAAGCTTTTGAAAACATTACACAGAAAGGAGAAA
The DNA here is from genome assembly GCA_945859785.2 of Tridacna gigas. Taxonomy (NCBI): domain Eukaryota; kingdom Metazoa; phylum Mollusca; class Bivalvia; order Cardiida; family Cardiidae; genus Tridacna; species Tridacna gigas. The sequence continues at coordinate 14,205,168 of OX244029.2, read as the reverse complement.
ATTTTGTTTGCCAGAACTTTCCCCTTTTCCTACAGTCTGTACTACCATTTCAAAGACAGATCCTGTCATATGAGAGTCATAATTTAAATCTGTAAATGATTTCAGTTTCAAATAGACTATGATTATGTAGTCTGAGACAGTTAAAAGGTTAAGCATTCTTTCAAATAACATGGTTAATGTAAATAGTTAACCCTTTACCAGACGACAAAATTTCAGCTTTATTCAAATGGAAAGCATTTGCAGACGACAATTTCAATGTGGCTCATGTGGTGCAATTTTTCTTTGATTGGGTAGAAAACATTGTGGGAAAAGGAGAAAATGCTGGTTACCAGCATTTTCTCCTTTTCCCACAATGTTTTCAACAGGGTTCTTTCCCAGGGGCGTTAAAAGGCGGCATTGTACGGGAAAGGGTTAAATGAACTTTTCTGACTATTTCCTAAATTCTCTTTTTTTTACTTCAAACCAGCTATCTTCTACCATCCTGTTTGTGTGCAATCAGGTGGGGTATGTCTCGCTTTCCAATCAAAGGGACATAACTCAAAAGTTTTGTATTTTTCATCATGTGATTATATCATCATACGGTTATACCCCTTTCAACTCTGGCTTGTTGAAAACATTAACCGTTTACCACACAAGGACTTTTGACGACCCTGAGGAAGAAGGGTTTTGAAGACATTGTGGGAAAAGAACAAAATGCTGGTTACCAGCATTTTCGTCTTTTCCCCAATGCTTTCTACCCGATGAAAGACAAATATTATGGTATCATGTTTTGAGTAACATCTCATTTACCTAATTTGCTTTCTGCAAATGCTTTCAGTTTGGACCAGGCTAAAATTTTGTGGTGTGGGAAAGAGTTAAGGGGAACGGGATAACAGCACAGTTCCTGTAACAATCAATTGCCCCTTTCTGAATAATTTTCTCTAGGTCTATACAAAAAGATACCAAATTATTGCGAAAAATTGATATGTCGCTCTTTCAAAAACCAAAATATTGGATTTTCTTACCTTAGTCTCTAACTCTTTAAAGAACAAAAAACATTTAGACTGGTGCGTGGTGAAAGCATTTGCAGACAACAACTTAAATGGAGCTAAACTGATTGGATTTATCTTTTACATGGTAGAAAACATTGTGGGAAAGGAAGAAAATGCTGGTTACCAGCATTTTCTTCTTTTCCTACAATGTTTTCAAAGCCCTTTTCCTCAGAGTAGTTAAAACACAGGACTGTATGGTAAATGAATAATAACATGCAGTTTTAACCTACCTCTAATTGGTTATTCTCACAAAGTGTCATAATTGTTCTTGGTACTGCACAGGCAGTTCCATTTACCTGAAATAGTGTGTTTTATTTCTCTATAAATAGAATAAGTGAATGTACTGTTTTTTTCAATATACCAGTTAACCATTTACAATCTATCAACAGAAGACTTGTAAAAACTCTATGACAAAAGGAGATAGCTAAGAACAAGCAACTTCTCCTTTTACAACAAAGATTTTTGTATGCATTAACATATTTAACTTTGGTTAAAGTTGAATCCTTAGTCTCAAAAATAACCCATTTGCCCAATGTCCATGACAAGTAAAAATTCCTGTGGGTAAGCTAAAATTTTACCCAGAACAAGGGGTATGAAATATGGTGAGAAATTAATAAAATCAAAGATTTAAAGCAATCCAAATGCATCAATGATTGTCTCCATTTTAATTTCAATAATCATGTCACAAATGATACTATAAATATTCGTGAAATGGGGATTTATAGACTGAACGCAATAACTTTGCCATCTACCTGGATCAATCAATCTAACTTGATTTGCTTCATCAACAGTCCTACAACCTGGCGACTGTGCCACAGTAGCAGATACATTGCTGGCAACGTACAATAACAATTATATTCAAACATAATGGCCTGTGTTTATGTTTTCAATGAGCCAGAATACCACAATTATTGCATTCACATTATACTATTCAGCTATATAGGATGTACTTGATCAACACCTGGTGCACCATGTTTTCTACTCCTTCACAGACTAATCTCATCATTTTAGCTACATTTTATTTATGGACTGCATTTGCTTTCAATATGGATTAGTCCAAAACTAATTGGTACAGAGTCATCAGGCCAGATGTTCTAAGTTTAGACAGTGAAATAGGAAAAGTAATGCAGGAAAACAAAACCACTTACTGTTGTACAATGTTTCAAGTTACTGCCATCAACTCTATATTTAACATTCAACCTTCTACTCTGGTAATCTGTGCAATTAGAAGCACTGGATATCTGAAAAAATATGACAACACTGGTAATACATTAAAATACAGTGATTTTAGCCCTGGAGACTAGAGCGCTGTATGAATGATATGGACCTTTTCATTTAGGGCAAAGAGTTAACCCTTTACCACACAATGCCAACTTTAAACGACCCTGAGGAAGAAGCCTTTTGAAAACATTGTGGGAAAAGGAGAAAATGCTGGTAACCAGCATTTTCTCCTTTTCCCACAATGTTTTCTACGCTTCCCAAGACAAGTTTCAATTTTTGAGTCACACTGAATTTGTCGTCTGCAAAAGTTTTCAATATGGACCAGTCTAAAATTTTGTCGTTTGGTAAAGGGTTAATCCTTTTCCCCACACTCCCGACTTTCAAGACCCTGTGGAAGGAGCCTTTTGAAAATATTGTGGCAACCAGGAGAAAATGTTGATAATGAACATTTTCTCCTTTTCCCACAATGTCTTCTGCCCTTCCCATATAAAAATTCACATTCAGAGTCTACTTTATTTTGGTTCCTGCAAATGTTTTCAATATGGACTAGTAAAAAATTTTGTTATTTGGTAAAATTAAAACATTGCATTTTCATGGTTGTTTTGGTTAATATGTGTTACCAACTAATGGACATTTTAGATCCAGTGAAAAGGCTAGAATCCAGCATTTGCTCCTTTTCCCACATTGATTTCTTCCCTTTAACCCTTTACCACACAATCCCGAGTTTTAACGACCTTGATGAAGAAGCCTTTCGAAAACATTATGGGAAAAGGAGAAAATGCTGGTCACCAGCATTTTTTCCCTTTCACATGACGTTTTCTACCCTATTACAGATGAAATCCTTCATTTGAGTCGCATACAATTTTCACCTACAAACGCTTATAATTTGGACAGGTCTAAAATTGTGTCATTTGGGAAAGAATAATTGCTAAAGAAAATTAATGGGCATTACCTCTCCCCAGAATCTATGAGCTGGCATCCATGCTTCAATATCAAACTTTCTGTGAGCAGGTGCTCCTAATTCTGTAGTTGGCATGTCTAAAACTCTGAAATATATGGAAGACAGACCGATGAATGGCCATTCATTCTGTTTTTCATTATTCCAGTAACGATTATAGGGTTAATTCACGTTTTTGAGGTTGTCAACATTCGCAGAGGCTTAAAAATGGTTTAACGCCTGAGTGCGAAGCATGAGGGTGTTTAACCATTTTGAGGGCCTCTGCGAATGTAAACGACTGAAAAAAATGTGAATTAACGCTATTATTGCATAAAATAAACATATTTTAGCAACAAAAGCAAAAAATGTTTCCACAGAAATGCAAAGAAATGGACTTGAAATGTAGCGGACTTGTACCGGTCAAAACCGGAATTCGACCATGCATTTTTTATTACGTGTAGTGAAGGGCCATACTCCTGTGCCACTGTTTTGGACTCTCGCTCTAAATTCACGTCTAGTGATATTTAATACATAGTGGACTTTGGTAGGATTAACTTGCACATTTTTGGATCTATTACAACTAGGATAAATGAGTGGATATGAAATTTCTGTAACTGAAAGACGTCAAAGGGATATACCAAGCGAAGGAATTGCCGACCACGTTAAGAAAGTGGATGGGATGTAGAATGCATTACGATTGATTTTTGGCTCAAATCTCGATAATACTGAGATACTGGGTAAGATTTCTTTTGTGGTGTACTGAAATCATCAAAGACAAGCCATAATAAGGATCTAACATGGTACAAGTTCCTACACCTTTGTTGGTCAGAGTCTGGGATCTATGACAAGAACAAACGTTTAGCATACATTGTTTACAAGGTAGGCTCTGATCGAGGATATTGAAAGTACAAAGCCGGGCGTTAATGGCACGTGATTTTACTGTTTAATACACATTTTCTCCCATTAACGCCCGTTTTTTCCTGGTTAATATGTGCTTATAATGGCCCAGACACTTACATTTTATGCAATAATACACAAAAAACTCCTCACTTATTCGGTTTAACAGGTTCTTGCCCAGGGTTCATTATGCTTATGAAGAATATAATTTTATCATGTTTATTCATAACCAGATAATTAATTAAAAATCTCAATTCTAACAACCCTGATGAAATAAGTTTTTTAAAACAGTGTGAGTAGCTAGCATTTTCTCCTTTCCTAACAATATTGTTTATGTTAAATTCTTAGCAAAATTTGAATTAATATCTGCAAATGCTTTCGATCTGGACAATGTAAAACCTTTACAATACAATTTCCACTTTTAATGAATCGGAAGAAGAAGGCGTCTGAAAACACAGTTTTCAGCATTTTCACCTTTTCCAATAATGCTTTCTACCATTTCAAAGGTAAACCCATCATTTAAGCTGCATTCACTCTGTCAACTGCAATTTCTTCCATCTTAAACCAGTCTAAAAATTTGTTGTGTGGTAAAAATTTGATATTTTGTCATCTAGTTACAAGTTAAAGGGAAAGACAAGTATTTCAGTTTTACCTGTAATGTATTCCAAGTTGTGAGAAAAGATGCTCCTCAATTTCTATAAATTCTTGTAATAAGTCATTGCCATCATTACTGGAATCATTGGTTGTTACTCCAAACATCTCCACCTGCATATATGGCCCACAACATGCGAAATGAGACCTTGGGACATTTGCATAAAGTGTCGTCCCAGATAAGCCTGCACAGTCCGTGCATGCTTATCTGTGACGGCACTTTACAACCAGTACAGCAGACTTTCGTGAACCAGAAAATTGCACAAAAACGGGAATGTTGTCTCGGATTAGTCACAGGCTGTACAGGCTGATCTGGGGCGACACACTTTAACGCATATGTCTGAAGGCCCATTTTCGTGTGTTGCATGCCAATAATAAATCACTCAATCCATGGCATAACTCAAATACATGTACAGTATAACTTTTGGCCTCCCCTCTACAAAATAGTTTTTGAGAACAGTTTTGGAAAAGGGAGCAGTTACTTGTTACAAACAATTTTTCCTTTTCAAAACAGTGTCTCAAAAGTAATTCCTTCTTTTTTCTCCTTTGACTATCCTTCCACAAAACAGCTTTTGAAACAGGCTTTCCTTGGGAAAAAGAGCAGTTGCTTGTCACAAACAATATCTCCTTTTCCTACAATGTTTCAAAAATTATTTCATTTTCTTTCCTCCTTCAACCATCCTTCAAGAAAACAGCTTCTGAAATTGCCTTTTATTGGGGAAAGAGTAGTTGCTTATCACAATGATTTCTCCTTTGTGATGATATCTGTCTCTAATAAAGTAGAAAACATTATGGTTAAAGAAGAAAGGCTGTTTACCAGTATTTTCTCCTTTTCCCATAAAGTTCTCAAAAGGCTTGTCCTTCAGGGTCATTAAAACACAGGAATGTTTAATTAAAAGATTAAAGTCGCAACCCCAAGACTACAAGTCCTTGCATAAACTTAAAAACTGTGGTACTTATTAGGGCTTGATTGTTTACCCTTTACAAAATGATCTTAAAATTTTACAACCCCAAGAAAAAAGTCTTTTGAAACAGTATGGGAAAGAGAGAAAATCTGGATTACCAGCATTTTCTTATCGCACAATCCTTTATATCCTTCTGAAGACAAATTCTACAGTTTGAGGTACATTTTAGTTGTTACTTGCAAATGCTGTCAATATGGCCAAATCTGAAGTTTTGTCGTCTGGTAATAAGTTAACCGATTATCAAACTGGAAACATGATATTCAGCATTTTCTCCAACTCCTACAATCTTTTTGTACACTTTCAAAGAAAAAAATCTTTCATTTTAACCACATTTATTTTGATCTATGTATACAAAGAGCTTTTAATATGAACAAGTCTAAAATGTTGTCAGCTGGAAATGGGTTTATACTTAGAAACTGAACAGAACATTACCTTTGTAAACTGATGTACCCGATAGATCCCTGGTTCAATGTTATCTACCTCGGCCCTGTAGCATCTACTTACAGCTGCAAATCTGTCAATAAAACAACATACGAACATTATACTGTAACAAATCTTCATAATTCATTTTCTGTTTAACCCTTTACTACACAGTGTTGAATTTTAACGACCCTGAGGAAGAAGCCTTTTGAAGCCTGGTAACTAGCAATTTCTCCTTTTTCCCCACAATGTTTTCTTCTCTATCAAAGACAAATTCCATAATTTATGTATCATGTTATTAAGAAAAACTGTTAAAACTCTTTGACATTTTGAGTATTTGATCCCATCCCAAGATTTTACCAGTACTAAGCAAGGGACTTGCAGTGCCTTACCCAAGGACAATCATACAAGACCAGCACTGCAAGCAGGGATCAAACCTAGATTTCCTGACAATAAATTCTCTGCATGACCAAAAGCCACTGAGGTCTCCAAGATCAGATATAGATTTTGATCAAACAAAGAAGAAAAGGTATGATGAAAGCACTAAAACTTGTTCATAATTAAGGTGTAACATTTTAGAATCACTACACATCCCGAACCAAGACTGGTATCTAACCACAATAGCACTATATAAATAAATGGATTTTTTAAATGAGCCATGCTCTGACAAAAGGAGGCTTAATGCATCTCCATCATACCATGATGAGTGATACCAATCAAGCCATCACATAATCATGGATCCATAATAGTCTCTTTTTTAAACAACCAACTTAATCATGAGGTAATATGGTCCTTTGACATACAGAAAATTGACCAATAGTGAAAAATTTCGGCCCAGGTCAGCCTGCGCAGACTGCGCAGGCTGACCTGGGTCGATATTTTTCGCAGATGCATTAAGCCCCCTTTTCACAGAGCATGGCTCAAATAAAGGGCAAAATGCAATTTCAGAAGTGTTGTGCCAGTACACTGAATGTAACACTATGACCTTCAACCAGAGATATACCTCAACACATAAGGCAATGTGCTTCTAATATTATACATGCCCTGTGTATCAGGTGAAATACGCAATCTCAGAGTGTTGTGTAACCCTAACGTGTCTGTGGTACGTCTGTTCACGTACACCTTCATAACCAGAGAATTAGGCAGAGCATTGGAAAAAGAGAATAAGAGAGAGCTACAGAGAGCTGGCTTTAGTGAAATTATCTGACTGTTATTAAACTTAGAAAACTTTTTGACTCTGCATGGTTTGATTTATTGAAAGGTAATATAGATACATGAAGTTCCATATGAGTATATGTAACCAAATAGCCACCAGTGGAGGTCCAAGACCAGACTGAACATTTCGTGCATTCTGATACACAAAGACAGTTTGATATTGATCTACAATGTCTACAGAAGCAGCTAAATTTGTGCTTTGCTTTCCATGGATTCACCATGAAAATAACTTATATGCCAAATGACATTTTTACAGACTTTTCCAAACTGAAAGCAAATTTTGCAGACAACATACAAATAAGTGCCGCACATAATATGGCGTGCAACACACGAAAAAGGGTCTTCAGACATATGCGTAAAAGTGTGTCGTCCCAGATCAACCAGTGTGCAGACTGACCAATCCGAGACAAAGCTTCCTGTTTTTGTGTGATTTTCTGTTTCACGAAAATCTACCCCATGAAAAAGTCTTATGTAGTCGTAAAGTGCCATCTCGGATTAGCCTGTGCGGACTGCGCAGGTAATCCGGAACGACACTTTACGCAAATGTCCGAAGGTCTCATTTCGCATGTTGCGGGCCATATATGACAGATTAGAAAACATTGTGCTTACCACATTTTCTCCTTTTTCCAAAATGTTCTCAAAAGCCTTTCTCCCTGGAATCTCGCAAGATTGTTCTGTAAAAGCCTAAGTGACAAAAAGCATCTTTGATACAAAGCAACCTTTTCAACACTACAGTTACACATTCACACATATTGTGCATTAAAGGTAATATGCCCATGCATAAGGCAATACAAAGGCATACAATACTCACTTTACAGGCAGTTCCTCTCTCTCTAGTATTTTATTGACAAAATATCCTGGAAATTAAAGATAAGAAATAATAGTCAAATAAAAAGAGTAGTGACTTCAGCATGACTTTCTATCCCGTTTAATCAATTAATGTAAAACAGTATATTATTGCGGGTCTAAAATTAAGCTGAACTTACATGTTTTTGATTTCCACAAAAAACTGCCACAGATGATCTTGCATGCAAATTCATTTTAACTCTTTACCAAACGACAAAATTTAAGACTACTCCAAATTGAAAGCAGTTGCAGACAACAAAATAGATGTGACTGAAAAACTAAATTTGCTTTAGGAAGGGTACAAAACATTGTGGGAAAAGGAGAAAATGCTGGTTAACAGCATTTTCTCCTTTTCCCGCAATGTTTTCAAAAGGCTTCTTTCTCAGAGTCGTTAAAAGTCGGGATTGTGAAGTAAAGAGTTAAAAACTCTTCATTTTTACTTTTAGAAAACATGTTTAATAGGCAGTATCAACCATCACTAGACTGGTGTTCTGGTCAACTTTGATGAAAAATGGCTCTCACTGATGTCAACAAGGATCCCAGTCAATCACCCCCACATAACCCAGTGTGTAAGTAAAATATACCTTAATGTAGCTTAAATTTACCCTGTCAGATATCTTTGCAATTTTTATCAATACCTGAAAATCGTTAAGATTTCCATGACAAGAACATTTCTCATTTTACAGTACTGTACAGGCATAACTAAATAAATAAATCTTTACCAAAAGCCAAACTTTCAGACCAGTCAAAATTGACAGTATTTGTAGTCAACAAATTGAATATGGCTATAATGACCAGATACATCTTTGACAGGTTGGAAGACATTGTGGGAAAAGAAAAAAAAATGCTGATAACCACCATGTTTTTAAAAAGCTTTCTTCTTCGAGTCATTAAAACAAAGGAGTGTTTGGTAAATAGCTGAGACTTTTCAACTCGATAGTAAAAACCTAAATATTGTTGCTATTTCAAATTTATCTATTGGGGGAAAAATATCTCCTTATCTTATCGGACAGTGTAGATCAAAGATCAGACTGAACGTTCTGTGCAGTCTGACCTTAGTTTACACTGTCTGCAGAAGGTCCTTGAGTCGCCCTTAGCAGCTTAAGCGTTAAAATTTATTACAAATCAGTGGCAGAAAAATCTTTCAACTCAATACCTCCTGAAACAAATTTGCAGAGGACAACTTTGAAAACTTCCTTACAAAATATAAACAAGACCAGCACAAGCCAGTACCAGTGCTCAACTGCAGCTGTTTGCAGAAATAGATTGACTTTCAGAGAAAATTCTGCATAAAAAAGGGGGCATTCCTGTGTCAAAAGTATTTTGAAGGTTACCTGCCCTTGATGTACAAGTCCCCCTATGATAGTTAACAACTAGCCTGAGTTTGAAGTACATATCTTCAGTAATGACAGAGATATTATAGACTGTCAAAGTTTATGCATGACAACACAGATGAAAATGACAAGGCTATAATTCGATGTTTTATTTCATAATGGCTGAGCTAAAAAATCAAGTTGCCTCCTCAAAAAGATAGACTGGTTCTGCAGCATATAAATCCAGTAAAATTCAGTATTGTATCAAAGTATGTATCTCATATAATTATCTCCTACCTACATACCCTATTTCATTTCAATACTGGCAGAAAACGTTTTCTAAGCCTACTAAAAGAACTGCAATGCTACTGAAATTATTTACCATGATGACATTATATCCTTACCAGCAATAGACATTTCTGAAGTGCCTGCCAGACATAAATCTTTATGTCTCATTGGATCTAATCTGTACACCTGGGTTACTTCCCCTGTTGTTTTAAACCCACAGCTCTCCTGAAAGCAAAGAATTGGTTAATTTGTATTCAGGTTTCTGCCACTTTCTGCAGGATTTCTAACATATTATGCCCAAATGTGTCTTATTTATGCCTTTCCAAGAGTATTACGTTGGGGCTCTTTTAGTGCCTTGCTCAAGAAAATTATCATTAAACCAAGGCCACTAGAAGGGAGTATCTCTGAATATAACTGCCTAAAGAAGTCATCATAAACAGAAGCAGATAGGCAAGAGGTAAAACCCTTAACCACACAGTCCGATTTCTAATGACCCTGAAGAAGAGGCCTTATGAAAACATTGTGGAAAAAGAAGAAAATGCTGGTAGCCAGCATTGTCTTCTTTTTCCACAATGTTTCCTACCCTATCAAAGACAAATTCCATAATTTGAGCCACATCTGTTTTGTCGTCTGCAAAAGCTTTCATTTTGGACCAGTATACATTTTTCTCATTTGGTAAAGAGTTAAGTGAGGACATCTTCAAAACTACACTGTCACTGTAAAAGTATCCTTGTATGTCTCATAGGATACGGATCATCAATGTTAATTAGTCAACATAGCAAAAAAGAGTAAGAAATTTCTCTGTATGACTAATTCTGCTTTTAGCATAATGTTTTTTTCTAAAGTAGCCTGCAGCCAGATGAATGAGTGAATCATGCTCTGGCAAAAGGGGGTTTAATGTATCTTCCTGATGCATTATACCAAACAAGTCATCACATAACTAGGGATCTATTAATTACAGTTTGTCTAACAACCAACTAAATCCAGAAGTAGACTGGTCCTTAGACATGCATAAAATTCATCAATAGCAAAACTTTTGACCCAGATCACCTGCTCAGACTGCAAAGGCTTAACCTTTTACCAGACAACAAAATTATAGTCTTGTCCAAATTGAAAGCATTTGCAGACAACAATTTCAATGTGGCTCAAATAGTGCAATATCTCTTTGATAGGGCAGAAAACATTGTTGGAAAAGGAGAAAATGCTGCATTTTCTCCTTTTCCCACAATGTTTTCAAAAGGCTTCTTCTTCAGGGGCATCAAAAGGCGGCATTGTGCGGTAAAGGCTTAACAGGGTCGAAACTTTTTGCAGATGCCTTTAATCCCCATTTTATAAAGCATGGCTCATTCATTTTTCTTCTTATTGCAAACTTCTGTAACACAGAATACTTACAATTATTTTGGGGTCTAAAAGGTCTGGTACAGATATCAGTTCAAAACCCTGAAACAAGTATGGAGAAATACAGGTAAAGATCAGAGGTATATATTAACTCTCTGAACACAAAATGCTTAACATAATACTAAAGTTGTACTCATTTCAAGCAGGCAGAACAAAACTGAGGTGCATGTATTCTGGACAAAAAAAAAATCTTAGGAAGAAGTACATGTACCTAAAAATAAAAGTATACTTTATTAATCTATTAGGTTGAATTCATACCCTAAGGAACGTAAATCTTTAACCCTTTACCAGACGACAAAATTTCAGCCTTGTCCAAATTGAAAGCGTTTGCAGACGACAATTTCACTGTGGCTCAAATGGTGCATTTTTTCTTTGATGGAGTAGAAAACATTGTCGGAAAAGGAGAAAATACTGGTTACCAGCATTTTCTCCTTTTCCCACCATGTTTTCAAAAGGCTTCTTTCCCAGGGGCGTTAAAAGGCAGCATTGTGCGGTAAAGGGTTAAAGGAAAACTGTTCTTTTCATGTATTTTCCCCTAGCCTTTGTCTATATTTTGTTATCATTCCCGGTACTGGCCTCTGGAAAAAGACCCTACAAGTTTGGCCTTTTCCACTCTATAATTATCAGTATTTATATAATTATCTTATTTCACATACTTAATTGCCAGTGACACTGGAAGTTGAAGAATAGACATGTATATCTGTAGAGTAAATTCTAGGCATACCTTTTCAAGGAGATATTTGAGGGTAAACTGTACAAGAGCCTGTTCCAATAGTGCCAGCTGATCTATGAAATAATATGTGTTATGGCCTGTTGACATGGTTACATTGCTGTTATCATGAAAAATACAAAATAAATATAATTAACATATTTCATGCCAAATAAATGAAATAAAGGAATGGACCATGCACATCTAAGATCAGACCGCACAACCTGTGCAGTGCAGTCTTATCTTGATCCATGTCATCCCAAAGTGCACATGATGTTTCTTCATGGTATTATAGAGTAAATAAATATGAGCCATGCTTAGTGAAAAGGGGGCTTATTGCATCTGCGAAAAGTATCAACCCAGGTCAGCCTGCGCAGGCTGACCTGGGCCGAAACTTTTCACTATTGGTCAGTTTTCTGTATGAGCAAGGACCAGTCTAACTAATGATTGAGTCGGTTGTTAAAAAAAGTGGCTATTATAGATCCATAATTATTAACCCTTTCCCAAACAAGCCCTGCTTTTCACGTGTCTGCAGTACAAGTCTTTTGAAAACACTGTGGGAAAAGGAGAAATTGCTCGTAACGAGCAATTTCTCCATTTCCCACAGTGTTTTCTACCCTTTTTGAGAACTTTCTGCCATTTTCATCAAATTTAAAATTGTTGTCTGCAAACTCTTTCAATTTGGACCAGTCCAAAATTTGTCGTTTGGGAAAGGGTTAATGGCTTGATTGATATCATGCATCATGGAGATGCATTAAGACGTTTTCTAGAGTTTTAATTCTTCCGAAGAATTTCTTTGTTTTCACATGTATTATGTAAAATTTTATGCTGAATACAAAAATAAAAAGAAAATGGTATGTTGTGGAATTCGTTTTCTTGCTAAATGCCTGTTTCCATGGTAACAGTATACCCCCAAATTCTTAAAGTTATGACTTTTGCTTAAAAATGATTATAACATTGTTAGACAATATTAATTTTATAATTTATATAAAAATCAGAGCTAAATATTTGTATATTCTGATCTAACATTCAGAAAATTTAAATTCCATTAATATTTTTTCAGAAAGGGCCATTTTTTTGCAATTGTGTATTCACAAAAATGCCGAAAAAATTAGGAGTTCGGCAGGTAAAACTGGGTTATCAAAAAAAACCTTCCATAGATTTTGTCCATTTTTTCTGTATAGAATCCTTGAAGCATCTTCTTTTCAAATTCAACAAATAAAGAATATGTCGTCGAGTTCAGATTTTCACAAAATTACAGTTTCCATGATAACCATAAAACAGTTTTATACAAAAATTCCCAGAGTAACTTAAAATTAAGCCTTTTTTTCTTGCAAACATACAAGCATAGTCATGTATTTATTAGTAATAACAATAAAACATTTGATACATCAAATTTTACTGAAAGATTACCTTTCAAAGAACACCCAGAAGTGAAGATTGGTTTGGGTAAAAATAGAAAATTTTCAAATTTATTTTGAATTGGGCTCCTGAAATCTTTGAAGTATGTAAGCTGGTTATAATATGCATTACTTCACATCAGGTTAGTACGAGTATAACCCTGGATTAAAAAAAACCACACTTTATCCTTTCTGCACCAAAGGCGAAAACAGGGGCTTTAGCGGATGGCATAGGTTAAGATCAGACTGCATGGATTGTGCAGTTGGATTTTGGATCTATACAAACCGCTTGTTAAGTCAAATCTGTATGCTAATAATTTGACGCAGGCTACTAATTCAACGACCACTTTCCCATGGCTCGTTCGAGGATTATGATATGTCATCGCGAGAATACGTTTCTGTACACTTTGCATTAGAAGAAGTGGGTGGGGGGACTAACAGTGACCTCCGTTTCTTCTGCCTCGCTAGTTGCATACAGTCGGCATTTCTTGTTGTATCATTTATTGGAATTGCAGACTGAACCCTTGAAATACGGTCTAACTAAGATTTCCTCACAAAATGTCCTTTAAATCTTTACCAAATGACAAAATTTTAGCCATGTCCAAATTCAAAGCATTTGCAGATGACAATTTCAATGTGGCCCAAATGGTGCAATTTTTCTTTGATAAGGTAGGAAACATTGTGGGAAAAGGAGAAAATGATGTTTACCAGCATTTTCTCCCTTTCCCACAATGTTTTCAAAAGGCTTCTTTCCCAGGGTCGTTAAAAGGCGGCACTGTGTGGTAAAGAGTTGAAGCGAAACATGTTTAGGCTGTTTATGATTTAGCGCCCTACAGTGAAACTCTCCGAGTACTGCTAACTATTTCCTTCACGAGAGGTCCAATATCATCCTTTTTTACTAATATGCCTTCTTAATGCTCAAAATTTGATTTTAAAAGGAATGAGATCATTCAAAAGGACCAACACACCTGGACGAACGAGCCTGGATGGACAAGCTCGGGCGAACAAGCCCGTGGACGAAAGAGCTCGTTTCCATGCGCACTAGGTTGCGCAAAAAAAACCTCCCAAAAATGTCCTTAAGTCCCCTTTTGCCAGAGTATGGCTCAAATCCTTAATACAAAAGTACATGAGGTAAAAGCATGATAACTCTTATAAAACACAGACTGAAAAATTAGTTCAAACTACAAATGAATTGTTTACAAGATCCTAAAATTCTATTGAGTTAGAGTGAAAACAAAGTCAATGTATCATCAATTTATCAATAAAGGAAAAAAAAAAAAAGATTACTGCACATGGGTGCAAAGACTTGGCTGCAGTTGCTTTTAGAAATAAACTGATTTTCAGTGAAAATTCTATGTGGAAAAAGCAGCACAATTGTGTCAACTATATTTTGATGCTTACCTGCTCTTTTTGTATGGGTTCCCCCATTTGATAGTTAACAATTAGTCCAAGTTTGCAGCAGTGTCTTCAGTAATGAGACAGAAATTATAAAATGTCAAGTTTTAGCATGACAACACAGACACTGATGATGCAGACAATAACAGGGCATGACTCAACTTTGATGTTTTCTTTGAAAACAGCCAGGCTAAAAACTAAAATGAAAACCTTACTGTGTTCTCAGCATACCCAGCTGCTCTCCAAGTTCCAGCATGGTTTTGGGCATAAAGTTTAGGTCTGTAAATTTACCAAACAGAGGTGACAAAATCAACAATCTGTATCATTCTGCAGCAAATACAGACAATTAAATTTTCAAGAAATCATTAGTTCACCAACAGGTAACAAGAGCACTGCACCCGGGTACAATCATCTGCAGTTGCTTTATTACCACTGAAAATCCAAACTCAAAAAAGGGGTATAACTTTGAAGGTTACCTGCCCTTGTTGTATGTGTCCCACTTTTGATAGTGAACAACTTGTCCAAGTTTCAAGTAAATATCTTTCGTAATGACAGAAATATTATAAAATGTTAAACTTTTTGAAAATGTCAAAGCTTTTGCACAATGACAAAGACGATGATGCCAGAGCCATGACAAAAAAAAAAAAAATTACTTTGAAATTTTCTTCAAAAGCAGCTGAGCTAAACAATAATCTTTTGTCACAACATTCTCATGGTATTTCCACTGTATCCAAGTTGATTTTTTTAGGATCCTTCCTCTTTTCTGCACCATCGCTCAAATAGGGAAAACTAGGGAAGTTAAAACTATTCCTGGACCAAATTCAAAGCATTTCTCCTTTTTCCATGATGATTTCAAAGTACTTCTTCTCCGGTGTTGTTCAAATTAGGGATTGTTTGGTAAAGTGTTAAATCATTACCTTCTGCAGATGAACTTTTGCATCTTTCACCAAACAATTTTTAAAACATTGTAGCAAAAGTAAAATTACTGTTTTTGAAATGTCTGAAACCTTTAATTTTTACCAAACATAAAAAATTTAGGCTCTTCCAAATTGAAAGCATTTGCAGACGACAAATTCAGTGTAGCTCAAAAGATGATTTCTATCTTTGAAGAGGTTGAAAACATTGTGGGAAAAGGAGAAAATGCTGCCAAGCAGCATTTTCTCCTTTTCCCAGAATGTTTCTAAAAGCCTTCTTTCTACAGGTTATAAAACAAAGATAATGAGGTAAAAAGTTACTGCCTTTTTTACCTGGTTTCTGTCCCACAACATCTAACAATCTAGCATTTTCTTCATCCCCGATTGGCTGGAAGAAAACAGAAAGAGACATGAAATTAATCCTTTACCACACAATCACCAGTTTTAACAACCCTGAGATAGAAGCCTTTTGAAAACACCGAGAGAATAGGAGAAAATGCTTGTAACCAGCATTTCTCCTATTCCCACTATGTTTTCCATCTTAATCAAAGACAAATTCCATCAGATGCGCCACATTTGAACTGTCCCCTACAAATGCTTTCAATTTGAGCAAGTGTACATTTTTGTGGTGTGGTAAAGAGTTAAAGGCCCAAAAGTGGCCAGTTGTAAACAATTTCATACATATAAAATAATTTAAATTTCATTAATGTCATTCAAAAGTATGGAAAAATTCGAAAGTGTGACAATCTGTTAACCCTTTCCCAAACAAGCCCTGGTTTTCACGTGTCTGCAGTACAAGTCTTTTGAAAACACTGTGGGAAAAGGAGAAATTGCTCGTAACGAGCAATTTCTCCTTTTCCCACAGTGTTTTTTACCCTTTTGAAGATTTTTCTGCCATTTTCATCAAATTTAAAATTGTCATCTGCAAACTCTTTCAATTTGGACCAGTCCAAAATTTGTCGTTTGGGAAAGGGTTAAAGTATGACACAGTTCCAGTCATGGGCTGAACAACGAATACTGAAACTACAATTAATGTTGCAAGTAAGGAGAAAATGCTGGTCAAACGCGTTTACTCCTTTCCCAAAACTGTTTCAAAAGCCTTTTTTCCGATGGTCATTTTTACCCACAAAACTTTAAAAAGCTTTCTCCTAGAGGGTTGTTAAAACACAGGATTGTTTGGTAGATCTTAAAAAGCTAACTTTAATGTTAAAAGTTAAAGTTAATTAACCCTTTACCACACAATTCCGACTTTTAATGACCCTGAGAAAGAAGCCTTTCGAAAAAATTGTGGGAAAAGGAGAAAATGCTGGTAACCAGCATTTTCTCCTTTTCCCACAATGTTTTCTACTTTTCCAAAAACAAATTTCAACTTTTGATTCACATTCATTTTGTCGTCCGCAAAAGCTTTCAATCTGGACTAAAATTTTGTCGTTTGGTAAAGAGTCAAATACAACTTACGGAGTCTGGATGTGACATATTAGGTAAATCCCAGGCTGCCTTTATAAACTCTCTGTAAATCTTTTCCTTTACTTCTGGCTGTTAAAAGTGAAAAAAAGTATATGAGCCATGCTCTGGGAAAAGGGGGCCTAATGCATCTCCGTGATGCATCATACCAAGCAAGTCATCACCTGAACACCGATCCATAAAGTCTGTTTTGTCTAACAACTGACTGAATCATGAGGTAGACTGCTCCTTTGACAAACACAAAATTGACCAATGGCGAAAAGTTTCAGTCCAGGTCAGCCTGCGCAGGCTGATCTGGACCGATACTTTTCACAGTGCATGGCACATTTTTTTGTCTCAAATACTCCTGAAACAAATTTGCTGCAAACAGCTTTGAGACCTTTCTTGTATAAAAAGGTTTATGATCATTGCAAGGGGTGATCAGAAAGAACGTGGACCAGTGCCTGCATCGGAATGTTGTTATAAAAAACAACTTGGAATGTTCACAGTTTTTGAAAGTAACCTAATTTGAATTCTATGCACTTATTTGTTCTTGATTTCCACGTGCAAAACACGTGTGCAGGCGCATCATGTGACATTACTCTCAAGGATCTGGTCATAGCGAGGGATGGCTCCTCTCTGCTCTCGTAGCGCATTCCACGTAGAGATTCTTTCAAAACAGGAACTAGTCAGAGGTCACAAGGGGTCAGGACTCAATTACAGGGAGGGTTGGCTAGTGTTTCTATGTTAAGTTTTTGCAACATTTCCTGTGCAAGTGTAGCTTTGTAAGCTAGGGCGTCATCTTGGTGTAACGTGATGTCATTCCGCAGGACTTCTGTTTTTTTTTTTTATTACAGTGTTTGTGAAATCTCTGAGAATAATGTTGTCCTAAAATCCAGCAATGACTGTAGTATGTATAGATACAAAATGATTAAGAAGAAAAAAAGGAGAATAGAAAAACATGATGCACATAACTTTACCAAGTGACTTAGAAAGCTTGGCTTTAATAACGGAACTTGATGTTTGATGTTCCCATACACTGCTTTGTTGTTTAGATTCAGTCTCATTACAGTGTACCTATGTTTCTTTGCATGATACACTAGGATCAGTAGTTTGAACCCTCGATCATGATGCCTTCTGATTTTTTAAACAGATTTCGACCCTAACCCCAATTTCCTTGGGCGTCAATAGTTGAGGTACCTGCATTGTGCAAACATGCCACATTCCAAGATTGACAGTCAAAATCTCCTGGGCACTCCAATAGGAAATGTTAAATGTGACAGCTATTCTTCTGACAGTATTTCAGCGATTTTGTTTTACATGCTGCTATACATCCGAGATGATTTTGTCTGTGAGTGATGTTGATGGACAGCCAGATTTAGGGTTATCTTTGACAGTATCACACTTTTGTCTAATCCAGTCCAATCCATTTAGGAATATCAGATTTCTTGAGTGCAGAGTCCCCTTAATTTTTTTCTAAAGTGGTTTTTATTCCGATGAATACTTTCCGAGTTTGACATAAAACTTTATGATTACTCATGGCTCAAATAAGACGTTGTCTGACATTTTGGACCACTAATGCCGTATATGACGACATTAAAATGATGTCACACTTTACCTACTTGAATATGACGACATTTGAAAGCTTGAGTCAATTACCAGACAATTGATGCTCATCTATGCAATTTTTTGTAATCCGACATGAAGTAGTTTTCAAAATAACGAGGTCGTCCATGCTCTTTCTGATCACCCCTTTTATATGAATCCATTAAACTCTTTGCCAAACCACAAAATTTTGGACTTGTATATATCCATACCATTTTCAGATGACAAATTAAATATAGCTGATGTATTAGAATATTGCTTCTGAAAGGGTAAAAAAATTGTGAGAAAAAGGATAAAATGCTTGTTACCAAACATTTTCTCACAACATTTTAAAGAGCCCTCTCCTTTAGGGTTGTTAAAACTCAGGAATGTGTGGTAAAGGGTAAAAAACATTAAAGCAATGAGAGAAAGTCAGTTGGCTATCAAGAACAACTATAGCTGCCTTAGCAGGCAACCTTGATTAGGATCAGACTACACCAAAAGTTCAATTCGACCTTCTATCTACATTCTGTGGGATATTTAGCCTAGCCCAGAAGTGTAGTCGGTAGCATGCAGGAGTAGTGGGTCGCTGGTTCCGATTCCAAGCTTGACCAAATTCTTTTCAAGGACTGATGATAGTCAATGCGACAGGATTCATTTCTCTTTCACGACTTATCATTGTTTTGATGTTGGTTATATGGGAAAGCAGCCCTTGACTTGGGAAGGATATAGTGTCTAAGTACTGGTAAAAGAAACTCCAGAAAAGCATGCACTGTCCACTGCAATATAATTGACATAATACGGAAAATGTTGTTACACATCATAAAAACAAACAAATAAACAAACAACTGAGATATTTAGACCAAAACAGTTTTGAAATTGAAACAGATGGGTCCCTTTGATAGCCTGAACATGTGTACATGTACTTCCCCTGTTTGGTAGTCTATGGGTTTATTATTTATGAGACAACAAAATTTTGATGGTTCCAATTGGAAAGCAATTCAGTAGATGAAAAATTAAATGAGGAAGAGACAACAGGATTTGCCTCTGAAAGGGTAGAAAACCTTGTGGAATAAGGAAAAAAGTGCTAGTTTTCAGCATTCTTTACTTCTTAACCCTTTCCCAAACGACAAATTTTGGACTGGTCCAAATTGAAAGAGTTTGCACACGACAATTTCAAATTTGATGAAAATCACACAAAGTTCTCAAAAAGGGTAGAAAACACTGTGGGAAAAGGAGAAATTGCTCGTTACGAGCAATTTCTCCTTTTCCCACAGTGTTTTCAAAAGTCTTGTACTTCAAACACGTGAAAACCAGGGATTGTTTGGGAAAGGGTTAAACAATGTTTTCTAAAGCTTTCTTTCATAGGCTCTTTCACCCATTACCACACAATCAAGACTTTTAACGACCATGAGAGAGAAGGCTTTTGAAAACATTACAGGAGGAGGAGAAAATGCTGGTAACCAGCATTTTCCCCTTTTCTCACGTTTTAAACCTTTCTATAAACAAATTTCAGTGTTTGAGTTGGGTTTATTTTGTCGTCTGCAAATGCTTTCAAATTCGACAAGTCTAAAATTTTGTTGTTTGGTAAAGAGCTAAAGCTTTGGATTATGTAAAGGATTAATGCTTTACCTCTTGAAACAAATTTGCAGCAGATGATTTAAAACCATCCTATTACCATGTGGATAAATGACTTGAAGTGAGGATTAAAACCTAAAACTTGATTTGAAATCATAGTGGGAAAAAGGAGAAATTGCTTGGAACCTTTTCCCACAAAGTGGTTCCAAAAGAGGTCTGCGGTCCCAAATGACAAATTCTAGCCCCTTCCAAATTGAAAGCGTCTGCAGATGACAAATTAGAAAGTCGTATTTAAATGAACTTTAAATGAAAGTAAATGAACTTAAGGTTTTTTGACAAGGTAGAAATCATTGTGGGAAAAGGAGAAAATGCTGGTTACCAGTAAAGGCCCTTTACTCAGGGACGTGAAAACACGGGATTGTTTGGTATAGGGTTAAAGTGTTCAGAGAACATTTTCAACTGAAACATAAAACTTACATTGTTTTCTTCTGTCATCTTTTTGTGTAGATTGAGCTGTAAAATGAAATGAGGAAGAGGTAAATAACTATGTAAAATAAAATGGAGAAATAACAGCACTACATACAGGTGTCAATGCTCCCCTGCAGATGCTTTTTTCAGTGCAAATTCCAAGTTGAAAAAAGGGGCAATGTTTTGAGCGTGGCCTTCCATTCTGAGAAGGGCTTCCCCTCTTGAAGGTTAACAACTTGGCTGACTTTAACTCTATAAGAAACAACAAACTTTTATATTTGTCCAAACTGAAAGCATTTGCAGATGATATAGAAGATATTTGTATTTTTCGGTGAAAGATCGAAATTTATTTCATCGAATGAACATCACCGGTAATATTTTCACGTGGCACAGCCATGAGTGAAAATATTACCGATGATGTTCACAAGAAAAAAACAAATATTCTATTATTTCATGCTTCTTACCCCTTTTTTGTTGTGACTTTCATCAAAATCTAGTACAGTTGTTTTCGGTAATTCCCCGTGGTATACCCCCCTAACATAACAACGCATTACAATATTATGTAAAGTGCAAGAAATATAGAGTAAATTACGTCATATTTCCCTCCATTTGAATGGCATGTGCTGATTACCTAGGTAACTAGAGCGCGAAAACTGCTGAAGAATAAGAAAGTATGAAATCGGTATTTTCGCTGATCTTAACCATGAAATAAATCATAATCCATCATTGTTTCTCGATAAACTACCGAAAAGCATGAAATAAATACCAAATATCACTGAAGCAATAAGATTTTTCTTTAAGACAGAAAACATTGTACGAAAGGGAGAAAACACTCGCTGGTTACAATACCAGTATGTGAACCAGTACATGACTTACCACTGTATCGATATTGCCCACGCCTTTTCTATGAGAGATATTTTCTTTTATCATGTGGTAGTTTCTCGGGTCTAAAATGAAGTCTAAATCAAATTCTGGATCTGAAACATGGAAACAGAAAATGAATTCTGTTATAAAAATGCTAACTTTCTGTTTGTTAACAGTGCAAGTTAGCATCTGGACTGTATTCAAACTATAGTGAAAGTTGCTAGACAGTTTTCAACATCAGTATGCACTTTTTATACATTCTTATGCATTTTACACATGGAAATATTAAAAGCCTATGTCTTCCTTCATCTCTTTACCGGAAGAAATATTAAATAAGACCACTTAACAGCACATAACTACTTAACTGTTTACCACACTGCCAAATTTTACATACTGTATTGAAAGTACATGCACAGACCTCCAGATAAGAGGGAGTGATAATATTCTAAATCTGTTATTTCTCTTCCAAACCCTATGTCATGGGTACTCATTAGATTCCTCTCGATGAGACGATTTTAATGAGTACCCATTACATAGGGTTTAGTGGAAAGTGATTAATATTTTCAGTTTTGGAATCAAAATCACTCCCTTTATGTGCAGCTCTGCATGTACTTGCAGACAATAAATTATATGTGGCTCAAATGAATAATGAGATTTGTCTTTGAAAGTTTAGAAAACATTATGTTCAAATAAGAAAATGGTGCTTGCCAGCCTTTTTTGTTTTCCTTGTCCAACAATGCTTTTTATTTTCTTTTTTTTGTGTGATGTTTAACACCGTTTTCATTGGGGAAACTGTCAAGAGCAGAAATTGTTCTTTAAGAGCAATTATTTCTCCTTCTGCCACAATGTTTTCAAAAGTACTGTAGTCAGTTGCCAGATAAAAAAGTTGTCAACTATGATTGTGAAAGAAATTAATACAGAGCTTCAGATAAGAGGGAGTGATGAGTATTCTAAATCCATTTTTTCTCTTTCAAACCCTATGTTGTGGGTACTCATTAGAATCATCTCAATGAGACGATTCTAATGAGTACCCATAACATAGGGTTTATTTGAGAATAAGTAATATTTTCATTTCTATAATCAAAATCTTTCCCTCTATCTGGAGCTCTGTGATAATCTAGTAAATTATCTACCCTTGAGTACCAGAGGAGCTTCCCACTGACTTGGTGTTCTATGGTTCTGTATAAAGGTCTCAATATCTTCATCATAGGACCTCTGTGACTGATCATGCAACAGTCTACACTGTGTTCGAACAGCATTGATCCTGGACCAGGTCATCCTTCTGGGTAAACACAGCATCCTGTGTAATCTACAAGGGGGTATATGTTTGCCATTGTGATACAGGCAGTTGAAGAAGGTGTTTCCGACATGGTATCTCACTGGCCGTAACAGTGCAGGTACACGGAGTGTCTGTGAAATATGTGACATCTTGACTGAAACAATACAAAAAATAACGAATAAATGAATGAAACAAACAAATGAGCAATACTCTGTGAAAATGGGGTTTAATACATCTGCAAAAGGTATCGACCCAGGTCAGCCTGCACAGTCCATGCTGGCTGCATGTCAAAAGACCATTTTACCCTCAGATCCAGTTGATTGTTAGACTTAATGGATTTCATGGATCCATGATTATGTGATGACTTGCCTGGTATAATGCATCATTGAGATGCATTAAACCCCCTTCTGCCAGAGCATGACTCAAATAGATAAGTAATAATAAACCAGACATATGATGGGAAGGATTAACTTTTAAACTACTAACATGGTGACACCAGGAGAAAATAACCCTCTCAACCAATTGAATAAATGAATTTAGTATTTCATTCATAGAAGGAAGACCTGTTCAAATATACCATACCTCTTTGGGGCAGAATCACCCTCGTTAACCCAGGTGTGAAGTATTACCATTCATCACCCCTGGGACATTCAATTGCGAAACTGTCGTTTCTATGAATATTCATTAGATTGCAAATTACACCCGATAGCCATTCGAATTTGTCGATAACATAACGATACTCTCTTGTAGTGGAGAATAATCACATTTCTTCCATTAATATCAATAAACCGGGTAAAACCCACATCATTATCAATGAGTATGGTGGCCGCTGGTGGGCCTTCCTTCTGTGGCATTCGCCTTATGCCAATGCAGGGCAGACATTATAAATCCTTGTATATAAAGGCAAATATTCAGAAATACAGCATGTTGCTGCAGTCCTTAGGAGTATGTAGCAGGGGTGACGTCATCCTAGTTGAACCAGTTCGGATGTACTCCGTAAACTACATTCATCGATTTGATTGGGTGTAGATGAGGTAAAAATAGAAATGATGGCATGTTGTTGATAAAAATAGATTAAATTTTCTCACTCAAAAACTGAGATTACCAATCAAAATGCCTCATGAATAATTCATGAAAACGAGAAAACATACGCGAGATAACCCAGGGGTGATGGATGTAGTTTACGGAATACATCGGAACTGGGTTAACGAGGATGGGGCAGAATGTGTCACAAAGTAGCTGATAGTGTAAATTCCATATCTGGCTGAACAGTCTGATCTTCATCTACACTATCTGCAAAAGCAACAAAACTTGTGCAAAGCACTCTATAAATTAACCCTTTACCACACAATCCCAAGTTTTAAAGACCCTGAGGAAGATGCCTTTGGAAAGCATTGTGGGAAAAGGACAAAATGCTGGTAACCAGCATTTTCTCCTTTTCCCACAATGTTTTCTTTCCTATCACAGGCAAATCTGACCATCCAATAAATATTAAGTTTGTCATCTGCAAATGCTTTCAATTTGGACCCGTCTTAAAGTTTGTCATGTGGTGAACAGTTAATATAACATTATTCTTCTTAGATTTTACTCGTAAATAAAAAGGTTTACAATAAAGGAAATATGCATGAGAGCATAAACGACTATTCGATATATGTAATGCAACTGTGATTTCTTTAGGTAAGAAAGAAAAAAATAGTTGCTAGCAAGGCTAATTTTAACCCTTTACCACAAAAATGACACAGTCCAGAGTTTTAACGACCCTGTGGGAAGAAGCTTTTAACATCGTTGTGGAAAAAGGAGAAAATGCTGGTGACCAGCATTTTCTTCTCTTCCCATAATGTTTTCTACCCTTTCTGATACAAATGCGATCCTTTATTTCACAGCTGCTTTCATTTTGGGCCAGACTGAAATTATGTGGTATAGAGTTAACAACTGTATACCAGATTTGATGATCTATCGTAAGAATTGACTTTGCTTTGAAATCTGAAGGTAAAATGCACCGGTAAAGAATAATATCCGAATAATGATCTATCCGAATATACATTAACAAAAGAAGCATTTGACAAATATGACTTAACTAAAGGACTGTACCCGAAAGAAAGTTTTCCGGGATAATTTTTTAAACTACGCTTTAAAATGCTATAGATGTACCCTATAAAGACGTTTTACGAGACACTTGAAAAGCTCCAAACTTGCCTCTTTTCACGCCACTTTTCAGTCAGCCAAGAAAAATTCGACAGGTATTCTGCGGCGTCTAAAATGCTCTTCGGAAAAATTATACGACAATGTTGGTTTTAAACAGTCTAAACACATTAAGTTAATTTCTATATAGATTTATCTCAAATTATTTGTTTTGTGAAATTTTTAAGTTTATTATTTCTTTGCTTAACAAGGGTTCTATTTCTAAGTCTGCATAGAGGCAGTGTTTTATCTACATATGAATATGAATTTCGGATTAAATAATTTCATTTATTTTATTATCTGCCCATCCGTCCTTCCGTCCGCCTGTCTGTCTATCTGTAACTCATTAAACTGCGTTCATATTATACAAGTATACGTTAGCCACAATCTGCAAAATAGCCACCTGTGCACAGAAATGGAAAAGTCTGACCTTAACAGCCATTATCTTCCTAGGCCAAGTGATGTTTGTTCCCTTGCTAGCTACTTAAGACAGGTTTTAACCATTATCCGAATAAACCGAACTCTAGAAATATCACCAGAATAATTGCAATATTATATGATGACTTTCAAGAGTCTAAATTGTTCAAGCAAAGTGGACAGTGCAGATCGAGGATCAGGCTGCACGTTTTGTGCAGCCTGATCTAGCTAGATCTACACTGGCTGCAAAATGTGTGAAAGGTATTTTAGGTCTTTACCATTCGACAAAATCTGGACAAGTCCAAATTCAATTCATCATGTTGCAGACTACATACTTTAAATGTAGCTCAAACAATGATTTCGGTCTTTTATAATGTAGAAAACATTGTGGGAAAAGGAGAAATTGCCAGTCACCAGATTTTTCTCCATTTCTCACTTAAAAAAAAAAAAAAAAAAGAAGCACATTGAAAACATTGATGGAAAAGGAGAAAATACTGGACAGACAGGTGGCCTCTTTCCAGTATATAGCCCGCTAAGTTATGTGTTTCATGATGCCTCATTTTCTTTGAAAACTCCATAGAAAAATATGAGGAAAGTTAAATACGGTAGTTATCCTTGTGCATTTCATAATGTTCACAAGTGTAGTTGCCTTATGGCCAGTGTAGATCAAAATCATATTGCACAAAATGTGCTCTGCTAAGACCTTCTTAACCCCCTAGGCTGCTAAGCACGACTCATCGACCTTTTGCGGACAATGTAGGTCGAGATCAGATTGCAGAGAACATGCAGTCTGATCTTGCTTTTTATACTGTCCGATAAGAAGATATCTGTCCTCCAAAATACCTTTGAAATAGCAAAATTTGGGTTTAGGATCAGCTTGAAAATTTCATTTCACTTATTTAGCAAGATAAGGGTTAACAAATATTGGACTCGTCGATACTACTTTTATTTCATACTGATCTTACCGATATTTCTTGACAGAAAATGTTACGTTTATTTGGCTCTGTAAGGTTTAAGTTAACGAAAGAAGACTAATCTCCAGCTGGTGGTTCGAAGTAAGTCTCCTTTTTTTTGACAATACAGATGCAACGTTTTAACCCTTACCACACAATCTATAGTTTTAACGACCCTGACAAAAAAAAAAAAAAGCTTTTGAAAACATTGTGGGAAAGGGGGGAAATGCTGGTAACCAGCATTTTCTTCTTTTCCCACAAAGTCTTTCATCCTTTCTGGTATAAATACCATCATTTGTACAACATTCAGTTTTTCTTCAACGAATGCTTTCAATTTGGATCAATCTAAAATTTCGTTGTTTGGTAAAGGGTATGTAAGCATACGGGATATCGGCTATCGGTACATTCTCACTGTTTTAAGTCCCCACGGTCCCGCATAATAAACATTTTCCGATGATCTAATACAGTCACAGTGCCCTCCCTTTCCCCGCCATATGTCACACTCATGCATTGCTATACCCAAATGGTTTAATCCCGTATTAACCCGATTATTGAGGTAAGGAAGTTATATTAATGACTTTAAAGCTACAGATAGATGGATATACAAAGATAAAAATGTTTGATCAGTGTTGTATCGTGATTTATGCAGAGCTGTAACATTCCAATTCAGGTCGAATCTTGTATTTATACAACAATGGAATGATTAAAATTATAATTTTTAATGAGTATTGACTATTGAGTAATCATTAAGATTTCTTTTGGAATCCTTTTATACTACCACAATCTATCAACGAAGCTAAAGGAAAGTAGAGTTGTCACCAATCCTGTGTTTACACAATTATGAGATAGAACTTGAAGGCTCTGCAAAAAATCGTGAAAAAGAGAGGAAATGCCAACAGCCAGCTTTTTCTCCTTTTCCCACAATGTTTTCTACCTGTTCTTAGACAAATTCCATTAATCGAGCCACATTTGATTCTCCATCTTTCAATTTGGAGAAGGCTAAAGTTTTGTCGTGTGTAGTTATTCCTTAGATCGCCAAATAAACCCAACAGACACTTTTATTTGAGAAATAAGATCCAAATAATTGAAATTTCAAGGTTACTTTAGTCCAAAATGCCTCAACAAAGTGAACTGTGTAGATCAAAGATCAAACCACAAGTTTTGTGCAGTCTAATCTTGATCTACACTGGCAACTGTAGTTGTGAAAAGCACTTTAAGTGTTAATAAAAGTGACTGCAAAAACAACTGTAGTTCTTAAGACGCTTTGAGGTTTCAGATTATATCGATATCGTCAGTAGTGATACCATAAGTTATCTTAAAGTCCATAATCTGAAAGAAAACACCTTTGTTACTAAAATGTGAAAATATGGGTATTCTGACTATCTCTTTACTCTTAACTTTCTTTCCACTTTATTTCTATTTAGTATTATTCATATCTAACATATTATACTGAATGTAAACAACTGTAATACGTATTTGAAAATGATGCTTGTAAATCATTTAGAAAATAGAAAAAAAAAATGTATTAAAATTAAAAGAAAGTAAAACTGACTCCAGACACAAGATATTTTTTCATTTTTGTCCCATTTCAGAATACCATCCAGCCTTCAGATGGCAACCTCTCAGAAACTCCCCCCTCTGTCTCTACCTGAGGAATTGAGCTCACAGTCTGATATGGAAGCCAGTCAAAATGAAGACGAGGCTATCACTTTAAGTTGCCATGGTAACAGTGGTTCACCATTACCCACAGCAGTGGGTTCAGCCCTCAACAGTCCCGAGGGTATCATGTGCTACGGTAACGAGAGATGCTTCCTGCAGGAGCAAGCTAAATTCTGCAACAATGAAAAGCTTAGTGATATTATACTGGTTGTGAATGGTCACAAGTTTTTTGCACACAAGATGATTCTGGTACGAGGAAGTGATGTGTTCGAAAGAATGTTGAGTAGTGATTGGGCTGATCCATCAAAACAGGTAAAACAATACATGGATCTATCGTTAAATGTCATTTTCAATGGTTGTCTGTTAACTTGACCAAACGGCAAAATTTTTGACTTGTCCAAATTGAAAGTATTTGCAGAAGAAAAACTTAATCTTGCACAAATTAGGAAGTTTGTCTTTGAATGGGCAGAAAACATTGTGGGAAAGGAGAAAATGCTGGTTACCATAACTTTCTCAATTTCCTAACTCTTTACCAAATAACAAAACCTTAGACCCATCAAAATAGGAAGCATTTGCAGACGACAAATGTTGCCTGAGTGACAAAATTTGTTCTTGATAAGGAAGAAAACATTGTGGGAAAAGGAGAAAATGCTGGTTACCATGATGTTTTCGAAAGCCTTCTTCCTCAGGGTTGTTAAAACTCTTGATTGTGTGTTAAAGGGTTAAACATGGACAAAAGCCCTCTTCCTCAGGGTCACTGAAACATGGAATTGTTTGATAAAGGTGTGAACTTTAGAATTTACAAAGATTTTTTTTTAACTCTTTACCACACAACAACATTTTAGACTGGTCAAAATTGAAAGCATTATGATTTGCAGATGACATATTAAATGTTGGTAGAAAACACTGTGGGAATAAAAGAAAATGCTGGTTACCAGCATTTTCTCCTTTTCCCACAATGTTTTCAAAAGGCTTCTTCTTCAGGGTCGTTAAAACTCCGGATTGTGTGGTAAAGGGTTAACAAAGTTTTAATCTTCTCCTTTTGTTTTTTTATCAGGAACTAGAGTTAGTGGAAGACCCGATGTGTGTGTGCGTGTTTCCAAGATTTCTGAAGTTTCTTTACTCCTGTCAGATTAAACTTAATCTGGAGAATTCCTTACCTGTCCTTGTCCTGGCAGATAAGTACAACATCGTAGATCTACGCAATGTTTGTATCAGTTTCGCTAGCTCGTACATAATCCCCAAACTTCAGCTGAAGGATGTTTTCTACGTATGGTTCCAGTACGCAACAAAGTGTTACCATCGGAGACTAATACAGTCCTGTATCAAAGCCATGGCTGAGAAAATGGATGACATCATAGGTACTGTATTGTCTCATTTTAAAAGCCCTGGGTTGTTACATTTTCATTTACGTATTTTCTTCCCTTTCAAATACAGTTCTAGCCATTTGAGCCACATCTAATTTACCGCACAATGCCACTTAACAACCCTGGGAAAGAAGCCTTTTGAAAACATTGTGGGAAAAGGAGAAAATGCTGGTAACCAGCATTTTCTCCTTTTCCCATGTTTTCTACCCTATCAAAGAAAAATTGCACCATTTGAGCCAAATTGAAATTGTCATCTGCAAATGCTTTCAATTTGGAAAAGCCTAAAATGTTGTTGTCTGGTAAAGAGTTAACCCCTTTACCAAACATTCAAGAGTTTAAATGACCCAGGACAAGAAGACCTTTGAAAACATTGTTGGAAAAGGAGAAAATGCTGGTAGCCAGTATTTCCTCCATTTCCCACAATGTCTTCTTCCCTTGACTGAAGACATCTCCATTGATTTGAGCTACAGTAATTTTTTGTCTCCGAATGCTTTCAATTTGGACAAGTCTAAGATTCTGTTGTCTGGTAAAGAGTTCACAGATTGCCTGCTTAACTCTTTACTAAGACACAGAATTTTAGACTTTTCCAAACTCAAAGCATTTGCAGAAGAAAAATTAAATGTTTCCTAATTGATGGAATTTGTCTGTGAGAGGTGGAAAAGATTGTGGGAAAAGAAGAAAATGCTGGTTACCAGCATTATCTTCTTTTCCCACTATGTTTTCAAATGGCCTCTTTCTCAGGGTCATTAAAACTGTGGATCGTTTGGTAAAGGGTTAAAGGCCCAGTAGCAGCCAAAAGCAAACAGTGCCAGAGTTAAAATGCATTTAAACTCAAATCATACCATTCAGAAGTATGGAAATTATTGTGAAGATGACAATCTGTTATTGTAAGGTCCATATTTTGAAACCAGGTAAAAAGTGAACAGAAGATAGAGCAATTTCGCAATTTTTTCCCTAGTGTTGAAATCCAGTTTTCTGCCAGCGACTAACACTTGGACAAACTGTACAATAACAGATTGTCATCTTCACAAATATTTCCATTCTCTTAAACGGTATGATTTGAATATAAGTGCATTTCAACACCTGCATTGTTAACTTTTGGTCACTACTATGTTTTTAATAGAGGCGGGCTTTAAAACATGTTGTGCTGTACTGATTCAAGCAAACCTGGGTCCATATTCACCAGCCATTCTTAAGGATATTTTTTTGTCTAATTTTCAATAATTTTCTAGATTTGAAAGTAATGCAACTTCTGATTGGCTAAAAAATTTTGGGTTAGCCAATCAGAGGTTGTGTAACTTTCAAATCTACAAAATTTTTCAGATTAAGATAGAATATTCTTAAGAATGGTTGGTGAATATGGACCCTGAACTCTTGTCCCGTTTTCAGGATCAGTGGACTGGGAGAGAGAATGGGTTGGTTTAGAGAAGGATCAGCTCCTTGAATTTCTGGATAGTTCAGACCTCAAGGTCAAGGACGAATTTGATCTCTGGAATGCCACTCTGAAATGGCTTCATTCTACACTTCATCCAAAGCGTGCACTCCACCTTGAAGAAAACTTGAAAGAGGTCCTCGAATATATAAGATTTCCAATGATGACAGCAGAACAGATATTCGAAATAGAAAACAGTGATATCGCAAATGAATATCCACAATTGTTTCAGAAACATTTCATGAATGCGTACAAGTTTCATGCACTGCCACTGACAATGAGAGCCAATGTTAAAGATTTCACACAATCCAGTTTCATTCTCAGAAACTTCAGTGATCTCAGGTGGGACTGCAGATTTGTGATCCCAAATTATTCCGCCTGCATCAAAGGGGATGAAAAAGGGGTCCGGTTCTCCACAAGGGCCTCTACCTACCCATCCCAAACTTGGGACTGGGAGCTGAAAATCTACCCGAAAGGAATTTCTTCTACATCAGATGACTTCAGAGTAGTTCTTTACTCGAACCTTATACTTGATCAGCCAAGGCCAATGGAATATCTGCTCTCGTTGGTTGGAAGGAATGAAATTTTGTACTCGGTTTGCGGGAAAAAGAATTTCTCAAAGACAAGATACATGATCGATACAGAGTTGGATAAGAAAGTTTCTTTGGCAGAATTATGTCAGCCCAACTCCCCATTATTGGTGGACAATTGTCTGATACTGCAGATCATACTTAAACCAGCTGAATAGTTCTGTTGCTCTGCATTGTGTATGGTATCTCTTGAATATGTGAATGGTCCAAGCCATCTCTTTGCCACAGGTTTTTAACTTTCTTCTATATCATTCTTTTAAAAATGAGAAGGGGTTTAAAAAAATCAGGAAAAGTGTAATTACTGTTTTGACAACACATACAAGTATTTTTCTGTGAAACTTTGACTGAAGGTACTTTGATATGTTTCTGCTATATAATTTACAAACCTAGCCAAAGTAAAATGATGCAAACTCCCTAGTTACAATAGCAATGTCAGGTGGCGGTGAGCAGGGCAAACACTTGCAAAAGAGCTATGGTATCTATAGAATATATCATGCCAAAATGTTTTCAAAATATTTTATCTTCACTCAATGTGTACATCACCTGTAGACATGAACATGTATTACATGAACTTGCCAATGCATGATGTGGAATCATTTAGTGGAATTTGTCGGATAATTTGCTTGTAACAGTAAGAATGTCATCAATGCCATGGTTCTTTGTTGGAAAGAGCAAGAAATGGGATTGGTCTAAGTCTGGATAGTTGCAGGATTTCTCAGTTTTGGGAGTTTCACTTACTCTTGAAGTGTTGCTTTGATGACCACAAAGGATATTTTCATGGTGTTATGGGACCTTGTCATGCAGCTCATTCTGTACTACTGGCACCAGGGTCCATATTCCCCAACCTTTCTCAAGAACGGTCTTAGTCTTATTCTCTAGAATTTTCTAAATTTGAAAGTAACACAACTTTTGATTGGCTAAACCCATTTGGTTTAGACCAGTCAGAAGTTGTGTTACTTTCAAAATTAGAAAATCATAGAAAATAAGACAAAGAATGTCCTTAACAATGTTTGGTCAATACAGACCCTGATCACATCTGATAACTTCAAATCATAATAAGGTTGCCTTACCAAATGATTGTGGCATTCTTCTGCAACAAGTAGATCCGTAGGTAGACCTGTGATGTTCTTACAGCATAAAGGAGATAATAAAGAAGAGCATTGTCTGAAAATTCAACTTTTTACCCTTTACCACACAAGCCCAAGATGTACCAAGGAAAAATAATGTTGAAAACATTGTGGGAAAAGGAGAAAATGCTGGTAACCAGCATTTTCTCCTTTTCCCACAATGTTTTCTACAATGTCAGAGAAAGAGGGCATCTTTTGAGCTACATTTAATTCATTGTCTGCAGATGCTTTCAATTTGGTCGAGTCCAAAATTTTGTTGTTTGGTAAAGGTTTAATTCTAAGAAAAAGATTCTGCATAGGCCCTTGCCCTTTTAGAGTGTGTTTGCTCTGCTCAACGCTACCTGGTGTTGCTGTACTGACTAAGTAATTCACACTTCGTTTACTTAAGCTAAGTTTGTCAATTGTATCGTATCAAAACAAACCAAAATATTTTTGGTTGATGTTTTGATAGGAAAATTTGTATTACCAAAAAGGTTTTGACACTTTTCCGGATACTTTTCAAACACCCCAGGTTAAGGTAGATGCTTTTTCAGGGTACCATTTTTCAAGGTCATTTGGCAGTTTCTCCTTTAGCAAAAGTGTTTGTAAAAATGATCTGCTCCCAGACAATTGCATCATCTGCAGGTGTTGCACTACTGTATTATGGAATTGTGTCATATTTGAGCCATGCTCTGTGAAAAGGGGGCTTAATGCATCTCTGGGACCCATGATACCAGTTGAGCCATCACATAATTACGGATCCATAAAGTCACTTTTTTTTTTGATAATCGTCTGAATCATGAGGTAAAGTGGTCCTTTGACAGAAAATTGACCAATAACGAAAAGTTCCGGCCCAGGTCAGCCTGCGCAGGTCGATACTTTTCACAGATGTGTTAAGCCCCCTTTTCACAGAGCACAGCTCATATATTTTGTGATATATGGCTCTTTACCAAAGGGCAAAATTTAAGGCTTGTCTAAATCGATAGCATTTTCAGGCAAAAAATGAAACATGGCTTAAATGAGTGGATTTGTCTTTGTAAGGACTGAAAACTGTGGGAAGAGGAGAAAATGGTGGTAACCAGCATATTTGCCTTTTCCAGCAATGTTTCAAAATCGATTTTCTCTCTTGGAGGTCATTAAAACATGGGTTTTTGTGGTAAAGGGATAGTACATGTGTGCAATATTTTTGAGGTGTGGTACTTATATTATTTTTGATATTTTGTATCCTCTTTTATGATATTCTTTATGGTACCGGTGTTATCTCTGTATCAGACAACAAAATTTCAGACTTGTCCAATATCTAAAGCAATTGTGGACAACAAATTAACCCTTTACCACACAATCCAGACTTTTAACGATGCTGAGAAAAAAGGCTTTTGAAAACATTGTGGAAAAGGGAGAAAATGCTGGTAACCAGCATTTTCTCCTTTTCACACAATGTTTTCTACCCTTTTAAAGAGAAAATTAAAATTTTGAGTCACATTTAATTTGTCGTCTGCAAATCTTTTGAATTTGGACAAGTCTTAAATTTTGTTGTTTGGTAAAGAGTTAAATATAAATCAGATTCTGGTCTTTGTCAATGAAAAAGTAGAAACATTGTGGAAAACATAGAAAATGCTGATTATCAGCATGTTTTCAAAAGCTCATTAGGGTCTTAAAAAACATTAGAAGACAAAAGCTAAACAGGACATCTTGTGCATGTACCGAGGGATGAGGTAACCAGATATTTATGTGTAAGCTTCTCTAATTTGAAAATCAAAAAGATTAACTCTGTACCACACGACAAAATTTTAGACTGGTCTGAATTAAAAGCATGTGCAGACGACAAATGAAAATATGACTGAAAAATTGAAATTTGTTTTGGAAAGGGTGGAAAACATTGTGCTGGTTACCAGCATTGTCTCCTTTTCCCACAATGTTTTCAAAAGCCTTCTTTCTCAGGGTTGTTAAAACTTGGGATTGTGTAGCTAAGGGGTAAAAGACAGGAGTCTTCAATTAACCCTTTACCACACAGTCCTGTGTTTTAACAACCCTTAGGAAGATGCCTTTTAAAAAAAGACATTGGAGGAAAATGAGAAAATGCAGGTTATAAGCATATTCTCCTTTTCCCACAATGTTTTTGAATGTCTACTTCTTCGGGTTCTTAAGACATAAAATTATATGGTAAAGGGATTAGGGGCAATTACTTTTATTTTTGAAGAGCATTTCCTTTTTGTTAAGTAACCCTTTCCCAAACGACAAATTTTAGACTCTTTCAAATTCAAAACATCTGCAGACGACAAATTCAAAATTATTACAGATAAGCTTAAGCTCTCTGAAAGGGTAGAAAACATTGTAGGAAAAGGAGAAAATGCTGGTTACCAATGTTTTCAAAAGTCTTCTTTCACAGAATTGTGTGCCAAGCCCCCGTAGAGTGCACGACTTGAGAACAGGAGGTTGCTGGTTCGATCCCCGGCTTGGCCAGTTTCTTTCTGAGGATTGATGATAGTCATTGTGACAGGATTCATTCCTCTCTCACCGCTGACCATTGTTTCGACGATTGTTATGGGGGAAAGCAGCCAGTGGCTTGGAAAGAATATTGTGCGGAGTACTGGTAAAAGAAACTCCAGGAAAGCATGGATAGGTGCACTGGCCGCCGTGATATAACTGAAATAACGTTGAAAAGGCGTCAAACTCCATAAATCAATCAATCACAGAATTGTGAAAACAGGATTGTTTGGTAAAGGGTTAAGCACATGTGCTTTTGATAATGAAGGCTATTTGTTTTTGTATGAATTGCTTCTGTTCATGTAATGTATTTACTTTCGTTAGTGAAGGGTATTTGTTTTTGTTAAGGGGGTGCATTTGCTTTTTTTTTTTTCCCCAACCCTTTAACTCATTACCAAATGACAAAATTTTAGACTATTCCAAATTGAAAGCATTTGCAGACAATAAAAGAAATGTGACTGAAAAATTGAAATTTGTTTTGGGAAGGGTAGAAAACATTGTAGGAAAAGGAGAAAATGCTGGTTACCAGCATTTTCTCCTTTTCCCACAATGTTTTCAAAAGGCTTTTTCCTCAGGGTCATTAAAAGTCGGGATTGTGTGGTAAAGGGTTAACACACAGTCTGGAGCATTAATGACTCAGAAGAAGCCTTTTGAAAACATTTTGAGAAAAGGGGAAAGCAATGGAAACCAGCATTTTCTCCTTTTCGCACAATGTTGTCTACCCTTTCAAAGACAAATGTCATTATTTGAGCAACATTCACACTGTTGTCTGCAAATACTTTGAATTTGGACATGTCTACTTTTTCTCGTAGGTGAACCCTTTACCACACAATCCAGACTTTTGATGACCCTGAGGAAGAAGCCTTTTGAAAACATTGTGGGAAAAGGAGAAAGTGCTGGTAACCAGCATTTTCTTCTTTTCCCACAATCTTTTCTACTTTGCCCAAGGCAAATTTCAATTTTTGAATCACATTTATTTTGTCGTCTGCAGTATCTTTCAATTTGGACTGGTCTAAAATTTTGTCATTTGGTAAAGAGAGGGTACAGGAAGTGCATCTGCTTTTACCTTTGCTTATGATGTGCTACTAACACTACTCTTTATTCAAGCTTTAACCCTTTACCAAACAATCCTGGGTTTTCATGACCCTGGGAAAGAAGGCTTTTGAAATTATTGTGGGAAAAGGAGAAAATGCTGGTAACCGGCATTTTCTCCTTTTCCCACAATGTTTTCTACCCTATCATGGACAAATTTTGTCATTTGGGCCACTTTTTATTTGTTGTCTGCAAATGCTTTCAATTTGGACCAGTCCAAAATTTTGTCATTTGGTAAAGAGTTAAACATTAGAAACAGTACAAAAATAATGAAAGGCATTAACTTTTGTTTACTTTTGTTGATGAATTATATTGCTTTGTTTAACCCTTTCGCAAACAAGCCCTGGTTTTCACGTGTCTGCAGTACAAGTCTTTTGAAAACACTGTGGGAAAAGGAGAAATTGCTCGTAACGAGCAATTTCTCCTTTTCCCTCAGTGTTGTCTACCCTTTTTGAGAACTCTGCCATTTTCATCAAATTTAAAATTGTCTTCTGCAAACTCTTTCAATTTGGACCAGTCCAAAATTTGTTGTTTGGGAAAAGGTTAAAAAGTGTTTTTGCTTATGTTAATGAAGTACATGTTTGTTTGATTTGTCAATAGTGAAATATGAATACATTAATCGTTTTGAAAAGTTTGTTATTATTCTTCAGTTTATAAGTGACAAAGAGTTCTTGAGCTAGTTCTTGATTGGGTGGGTGTGTGGGTGAATGAATGAATGAGTGAATCAATCAATCAAATGCCTTCAGCATAATTTCAGGCATATCGAGGGAGTCATAGAACTATCAGGTGCATTTTTGGCTTTGTCTAATTGAATTGCACTCCTTCTGTGATTATATACATTTTCTATGGCACATTTAATTATTCTTCAGCAGTGACAGTAAGCATCTCTTGATGCCAAATCTAAAATATATATGTGCCACACTCTTGCAAAAGGGGTTTAATGCCTCTCCATGATGCAATGTACCAAGCAAGTCATTACATAATTATGAATCATAAAATCTATTTTGCCAAATAACCGACTGAATCATGAGGTAGAATGGTCCTTGGATAAGTGGAAGATTTACAACTGGCAAAAAGGTTTGACCGATGTCAGGCTGCACACACTGTGCAGGCTGACATGGGTCAAAACTTTTAGCACATGCACTAAATCCCCTTTTCACACCGCATATACAGTTCACGTTTTTCAATGACTTTTAGCTTGACCAAGCAAAGACATACGGTAGATTCATCTATATTGAAAGCATTTGAAGACGACAAATCAAATAAAATATAGCAGGAATAATTGTAAAAGCATTGTGAGTAAAGGAGAAACTGCTGGTTAACAGCATTTTCTCCATTTCCCACAATGTTTTCAAAAGGCTTCTCTGATCATTACAATAGGATTGTTTGGTTAACGTTTGGTACTTTTCCAAGTGTAAACTAAAGGACTTTTTGGGTATAATTCTAGATCAGCAGAATGACAATGTTGATCAAAGATCAGACTCAGAGACTACTCATTCTGTGATGTCTATATTGTATCAATGATAACATCAAATGCTGCTCTTCTCTAGAAGTGAAATGTTGGTCAGGCACCTATTAGCCAGGCAGAAGCCTGGGCTTCAACAATAACCATCAAATAAATGTGATTTCTCAATCAGGAAAAGAGACCAAATCATCTCATTTTCAAAATTGCTTTTGCTAGAAAATAGAAACTAAATACTGGACAATGTAGGTCAAAGATCAGACTGCATGCTCTGTGCAGTCCAATCTTGATCTACATTGTTTTTCAAAATGCAGCCTGATCTTGATTTTTACATTGTCTAAAAAATTGACAAAGTTGTGCTTGGCTCTTTAAGGTGCTTTTTGCTGAAAGAAAGTAAGACAGAAAAAAAAGAGAGAAGAAAATTAAGAATAAATTGGGCTTCTTCTTTACTACATTCCTGGTTAAACACCTGGGCCCATATTCACCAACCATTCTTAAGAACGTTCTAAATCTTATTCTTCAAAATTTTCGATATAATTATGAAAGTAACATAACCTCTGATTGGCTAAACCATCAGAGGTTATGTTACTTTCAAATTTAGAAATTCTTGGAGAATAAGACTAAGAATGTTCTCAAGAATGGTTGGTGAATACGGACCCTGTAGTAATTTCAACAACAGGTACATCTAGTCGCAGTGAAGTGCTCGTCACAACTCTGCTGATTCCATAACTACATCTAACCATGTCCATATCAAGGAGGTTTGCATTTTGAAGTTCTGTCAGTCACATGGTCTTACACATGGTGGTGCCCATGTAAATCGATTAGCAAGAGCACCGAATGTGGGTACCAATGCTCGGATGTGGTTACTTTCAGAAATAGATTGATTTTCATCGAAAATTCAGCTGTATCAACAATATTTCATGGTTACCCGCTCCTGTTGTATGGGTTCCCTTTTGATAGTTAACAATTACTCAGTATTGACAGATAATTATTATAAAATGTTCAAGTCTTTGCACAACAAAGCAGATGACAGGGCTATGACAATACTTCGATGATTTCTTTGAAAACAGGCAAGCTCAAAATGTTGAAACCCCCCTCCCCCCATTACTTTTAACTCCCAAAATCAAGAATAAGGGGTTACAAATGACCCTCACAATTTTACATCAGAGCAAAAACACTGTCATATCAACTAACAGATTTATTGCACAACCCTATATAAAACTAAAACTACACAAAAACTGAGTAAAACAATACAATACATAACCAATAACTTTATCACTAGCAATTATTACACTGATATTCCTTGTCACTAACTCGTGGACTAGTCTGTATGCACCAACCATTTTTGCAGTTCATTTGCCATGGATTAAACTTTACCACAAAACAAAAAAATTTTCTTGTCCAAATTGAAAGCATTCGCAGACAACAGTATAAATGTGCCTGAAATGATGGAACTTATCTTTGATAGGGTAGCAAACATTGTGTGAAAAGAAGAAAATGCTGGTTACCAGCATTTTCACTTTTTTTCCACAATATTTTGTACAGCCTTCTCTTTTAGGATGGTTAAAACTTGGGATTGTGTGTACAGGGTTCAGGACAATGGTCGGTAGTATAGGTATGAATTTTGCAAGAAAAGAATTCTGTTCCTTTCACTGAGAGAATAACAGGCTTGACCCTTTCCCAAAGAATCCTGTGTTTTAATGACCTTGACCTTCATTTTCTCACACACTGTTTTCAAATGCTCTCTACCAAAGGATCTTTAACTCTTTACCAAACTACAATTTCTTAGCCTGGATCACATTCAAAACATTTGCAGACGACAAACTAAATGTTGCTTAAATGACAATTTCTGTCTTTGATAGAGTAGAAAACATTGTGGGAAAAGGAGAAAATGCTGGTTACCAGCATTTTCTCCTTTTCCCTCAATGTTTTCAAAAGGATTCTTTTCACAGTCATTAGAAATCGTGTTTCTATGGTGAAGAATCAAACTGTGTAAAATTGTATTACAGCTGATGACTGAACTTCTGTTTGTCCGAGTTTGAACTGAATTCTTTTCAGCCAAGTCAGTAGAATACTAGAGTTGATACAAGTTTGTTCCGTAGAGGGTGCCGGGGGCTCCCAGTTCTGTACAGCCTGCAGACGGACTTGTAGATTGTCTGGTAACTGTTGGAAAAACCAAACAAAACAACCAAAAGTCAGCTTTAGCAAGTTCTAATGATTATGAAAATACATGTATGATAGAATTTTGATGATTCAGGCATTATAAAAACAGTCATAAGTGTACAGGTATAAATAATCAAAGTACTGAAAGTACTAACAGAACATGATTGTAGAAATTTGCTAGCAGATATGTTTTTACAGTGGATCATTTCATCAAAATTATACATCTGACAGTTAACAACATTTGTTTCTAATATTGATAGCATTATTTCCTGATTACTCTCCATAAACTATGTATCCAAGCGTTATGCATATGGTTTCCAGGTGTTAGTAAAGTGGTTTGGACAGTGTATTGACAGTGATTTTGGGTGTATTTTGAGTGATTTTGGGGTGTATTTGGGTGTTTTTCTTACTTATTCATCCCTGATGTAGACTTTCCAAACTATGCCATGTCAAAGCTGTGAAACGATGGCGAATTTCAAATGTAGAGCTAATTCTATAACATTTGATTCTGAAGTTCATTGCTCATGTAATTGGCTTTCTCAGTTTTCAATCCAGATGTTATTTTTCACATATCACATGACACACGCATGTCTGTTCATTGATCTATGATCTTTTTCCACTATGTTTTCAAAGTTTTGATTCCTTGTATGTGTTAAAACTTGGGAAGTTGGGATTGTTTGGTAAAGTGATAAAACTCTCCTGCATATTTGTTTTGACCAGTTACTCAACTTACCTGTCCATGGTAGGCATACAGAATGGAGGTCCACATTGGAAACAGCTGCAAAAAGAAAAAAATAGATCAGTAGTTTCTACAGTAATGCAAAAACCTTAGTTCTATCACAGGCCTTTGAAGCTCCATTGGTCCATCATGGACCAACAAAATTTTCGAATTTTTGTAGCTCGAGCATTGAACAATGTTACATAAAAAAGCACACTGATACATCACCTCTAAATTGTACAAACTATGTTATTATATAAGATATGGAGGCAATGCACCTATGTGCCATTTTAGTAACAGTATCCTATGATGAAGCAAAGAAAGTTTCTGGAATCTGTGATAGACCAATGGAGTTTCAGTGGCCTGTGGTTCCATGAAGTGGTTTAAGTTGCTTAACCTTTTATGAAATCCTTTGTTTTTACGACTCGGATTAGGACATACATGTATCCAATTACATATGAGCCCTGTGAAAAGGGGGCTTAATGCATCTCCATGATGCATGATATCCAGTAAGTAATCACATACCTATGGATCTAGAATAGCCTTTTTTTAAACAACAAACATATATGAGGTAGAATGGTCCTTTGACACATAAAAAAAGGACAAATAGTGAAACGTTTCGGCCCAGGTCTGCCTGTGCAGGCTGACTTGGGTCAATACTTTTCGCAGATGCATTAAGAACCCTTTTCATTGAACATGGCTCATATATTTGAGTATAGGGAAGTTTGCTGTCTGCAAATTAATGCTTTCAATATAGACAGATTCAAATATTTGCTGTGCTGTCAAGAGTTAATACTAACCCTTGAACTCTTTACCAAATGACAAAATGTTGCACTTGTCCAAACTGAAAGCATTTGCAGACGACAATATAAACGTGGCTCAGATGATGAAATTTGTTTTTGATAGGATAGAAAACATTGTGGGAAAAGGAGAAAATGCTGGTTACCTGCATTTCTCCTTTTCCCACAATGTTTTCAAAAGGCCTCTTTCTCAGGGTTGTTAAAAGTCGTGATTGAGTGGTAAAGCTTTAATGGACAACAAAATTTAGATTAGTCCAATTCAAAAGGCTTAGTAGATGACAAATAAAATGTGGCTCAAACCATGAAATATGTCTTTGGAAGGACAGACAACATTGTGGGCAAAGGAGAAAGTGCTAGTTACCAGCATTTCCTCCTTTTCCCACAATGTTTTCAAAAGCATTCTACTTCATGTTCGTTAAAAGTTGTGATTGTACGGTAAAGGGTTATTACATACTGGTATCTTCTATGTACGTGATCAACACTGGTAACTGGTTAATTCGGTTTGTTCAGAATAGGAAACGGCAGAAGTTGTTTTCAAATTTGAAATCATTATGCCACCAAGAATACAACCAAGATAGATATCTTATACAACCAATTAACCGTTTCCCAAACAAGCCCTGGTTTTCACTTGTCTGCAGTACAAGTCTTTTGAAAACACTGTGGGAAAAGGAGAAATTGCTCGTAACGAGCAATTTCTCCTTTTCCCACAGTGTTTTCTACCCTTTTTGAGAACTTTCTGCCATCTGCATCAAATTTAAAATTGTCATCTGCAAACTCTTTCAATTTGGACCGGTCCAAAATTTGTCGTTTGGGAAAGGGTTAAACTCGCGTAAAAGAATAAAATAACAGGCCTGTGAAAGGTTTAATTCATGTTAATTTTTACACAGGCCAATGAAAGTTTTAATTCATGATGCTTTCTGTACAGGCCCTTTTCAATTCATAATGATATTTATATTTTACAAAGACACTTTCAAAGTTATGTACTGTAAAATTTGCCTCACAAGGCAATGAGTTAACTCTGGCAAATGACAAAATGTTGGACTTTTCTAAAACCAAAGCATTTGTAGACGACTAATTAAATATGGCTCAAATGGTGAAAACTGTCTTTGAAAGGGTAGAAAAAATTTTGGGAAAAGGAGAAAATGCTGGTAACCAGTATTTTCTCCTTTTTCCACAATGTTTTTAAAAGCTTTTTCTGTCATTAAAAGTTGGGAAGCAGTGGTAAACAGACGTAAATACCTTGGTAAGCACACTGGAGTTACATTCTTGTAGTGCTTCCATCAAACTCAGGAAATGGGAGTTGACCTTTTCCGCCAACTGGAACAAAAAATTACACATTATGTAACATATAACCCAAATAAAAATATAGATACTACACTTGAAATGTTGCAAACTATTTCCCAGATGAAACAGTAACACTTGCAAAATTATCTCTAGGGAGATGATAAATAAAGAATATAATGCATAATGCTCTTTTAACCACATGTAATAAGTTTAGGGATGGGACCGCTTACTAACTTACCTACTTGAGTGATCAGTCGCTCTTTAGATTGAGTACTTAAGTACGTCAACTTTTGTCTGAATGTTTTCAAATGTAAGTCATCATTGAGAAATCTGTAGGCCTAATGTTAGATCAGCTTACACTGACAAGCTGGATAACAAATAAAGAAAGAGACAAAATGCAAGTGAGTATCAAAATAAAAATGGGAATTGACCAAAACATGTGCAAAAAAAGGTTTGGTCATCATGTGAATTAATAAACAGGCTTCCACACGTTCTTTTTTCTTTACCTGGTGACTGTTTACACACACTGTCAAATATAATAATCAAATTCAAGGTTATATTTAGCTTCTAGAACAATCAGTTACAACTTGACTGATGGATATCTTTCATTTTTTATTTTCTATCAATTAGATGTATAATTAACAATTTGATAAACATGTAGCCTGCACAAACAACAAATTGAAATGCATAAACAGAGTGACCAGTGTTGGTGTGAAGAACTGATTTTGTTTGACTGAAGGCATTGCAAACTGACTATCAATATGGTGGATTAAGGGGTTGTTCGACAGTAAGGTGTCCCATGTACATGTAACTGACACTTCACATTTTCCTTGTGACTTTATCAA
This sequence comes from Tridacna gigas, assembly GCA_945859785.2. Taxonomy (NCBI): domain Eukaryota; kingdom Metazoa; phylum Mollusca; class Bivalvia; order Cardiida; family Cardiidae; genus Tridacna; species Tridacna gigas. The sequence goes on along the minus strand of OX244029.2, from coordinate 14,161,796 downwards.
TCTCCGAAATTTAATGTAAGACTATTTTGAAGTGGGAAAGCTGTAATTATAAAAAAAAAAAAAAACCTCTAAAAGTCTGATTTTGATTTTTTTTTCATGAGTACTTGATTGCCGGTATTGCTAATCAATAATCAAACATTTGATTGAGTACTGGATTACTCATGTACTATGTTCTGCAAGTTACATAAACAATATTAAGTTAATGACTGTCTCCACACTTCACAAGCAAATCATAGCCAGTGAGAAAGGTAGCTTAGTAACATACATGATTTGAAACCTCGGGGTCACTACTTCAATTCCTAGCTCAACCATTTTCTCTCTGAGGATTGATGATAGTCTTAGGTGTAGAAGAAGCTCATAAGACCTTTCAAGATTCAATCATTTATAATCACATCATTCTACTTCTTCACCATGTCTCCTTTTGTTGCAGTGTTTTGAAAGTAATGTATTGATTTGATCCGGTGTCATAAAATCATTCTACTTATTCACTACATCTCCTTTTGTGGTGATATTTTGAAAGCCAGGTTTTCAAAGCAATGGTTTGTCTCATTCCGCATCATTCAATTAAAAGTTAACTTCTACTGACTACTACTACTTCTATCTATATGAGTCACGCTCTGTGAAAAGGGAGCTTAATGCAGCTACGAAAAGTATTGACCCAGGTCAGCCTGCGCAGTCCACGCAGGCTGACCTGGGTCGAAACTTTTCGCTATTTCCGTATATCCATCATTCAGTCGGTTGGTTTAAAAAGTGGCTTTTATGGATCCATAATTATGTGATGATGGCTTGATTGGTACGTGATGTTTGACAGAGATGCATTAAGTCCCCTTTTGCCAGAGCATGGCTCATATATAAAGGACAAGCTACACACTATGTCATGCATAAGCTGAAAAGCCTCATTTCTAGCCTAATCTATAAAGATTTTAACCCTTTAGCACACAATCCCGACTTCTAACAACCCTTTGAGAAAAGCATTTTGAAAACACTATGGGTAAAGGAGGAAATGCTGGTTGCAATGCTGGCAACCAGCATTTTCTCCCTTCCCCACAATGTTTTCTACCCTTTCATGAACAAATATCCTCATTCTAGGCACACTCGATTTGTCCTCTGCAACTGCTTTGAATTTGGGATGGGTCTAAAATTTTGTTGTTTGGTAATGAGTTAAGTACAACCCTATACCAAATACGAGTTTTCATGACAGAGAAGGATAGCTTACAAAGACATTGTGGAAAAAGGAAGAAATGCTGGTGATCAGCATTTTCTTCTTGATCAACAAGTGTTTTCCACCCTTTCAAAGACAAATTATTTTCAAAGACAAATTATTATCTTTTGATTCACAGTGGTGCCTGGTGCAGAGTTGACACAGCCATCTACATAAAAAAAATCCATAAAAGTTAAGTTGGCATTCTAATTCTTATCTAAAATATTCCAAATAGCATTTGAAGCAGGTTGTTGGCAACCAAGAGTTAACCTTGTACCAGTGGAACCTATGTTTTAACAACCCTGAAACACTGTGAGGAAAATACTGATGACAAGCATTTCTCTTTTTTCTAGACTTTTTCCACCCTGCCAGAAAACATAATTTTCTCTGTATCACTATTTTGAATTTGTGGTCTACAGATGCTTACAAATTTTAAACAGTCTAAAAATTGTTGCCCAGGGAAGGCTTTACTACACAATCCTGAGTTTTAACCACTCTGAAAAAGAAGTCTTGTGAAAACATTGTGGGAAAAAGAGGAAATGCTGGTAACCATCATTTTCTCCTTTTATATCAATGTTTTCTACCCGTTTGAAGACAGAAATCATCATTTGAGCCACATTTAATTTGCCATCTGCAAATGTTTGAAATTTGGTCTACTCCAAAATTTGCCCACCCAGGTAGCTCAGTGGTTAGCATATCCAACTCATGACCTGGTGGTTGTGAGTTCAATACCCAGTTGAGACAAACTTTCTTTCCAGCGATTTTCGCATGTCACCTCTGATTCATGTGGGAAAAGTAGTCAGTGACTTGGAAAGAAAGTTGTGTCAGAACTGGTGTGAGAAAGCCAGGAAACACATGCATAGGTGCACTGACTGCCATGATATGACCTAAGCTGTTAAAACGGCATTAAACTCCAATACAAACAAAACAAAAGTCCAAAATTTTGGTTTTTTGGTAAAGGGTTAAAACAAATTTGACTCCTATTGGCTTGATCTATTTCTACATGGACATGGCATTCAACAACTATCATGTACAGTGATGCAAACTTATGTATCTATCTCTTCAACATTTTACATTCTGAAAATCTTAGCAGGCGAGCTGAGCTTACTACCTCCTGCTACAAATTAGCAGCAGACAACTATAATTGCTTGTTTAACCCTTTACAACACAATCCTGACTTTTAACGACCCTAAGAAAGGAGCCTTTTATAAACATTGTGGGAAAAGGAACAAGAGGGCCATGATGGCCCTGTATCGCTCCACTGGCTTATAAATATAAACCATAAATACTAAACATTTCAATTCTGAGCCAAATGGTTTCAAAATGAAGACTTACAAAGTTTTCTCTGTAAAAGCCCATGTGAAAATTGAGACCCACAAGGCAAAGCCATTTTTGATCCCAGAGCTATAATTACCTGAACCCTGGTAGAGGTCAACAAGATAAAGCCACATGCCAAAATAATACAAGTCTACGCTGTATGGTTATAAATAAGGTGATTTTCAAGTTTTGTCCATATGAAGCCTCTGTAAAACATAAGACCCCTGATGCAAGGCTAATTTCAAAAAAAAAAAAAAATCAAAACAGGAAGATTTCTTAAGTTGTCACTATGTAAGCCCATGTAAAATTTGTGACCCCTGCGGCGGGGCCAATTTTGACCCCAGGGCTAAAATTTTGGCCTGCTTGGTAGAGGCCCACTAGATATAGCAACATGCAAAATTTGGTAGTTCTAGGCCTTATGGCTAGGTACAGGAAGATTTTTAAAGTTTTCTCTATATAAGCCTATGTAAAACTTGTGACCCCTGGGGCAGAGCCAATTTTGACCCCAGGGCTATAATTTGAAGAAACTTGATAGAGGTCTACTACATAAAGCTACATGCCAAATTTGGTAGCCCTATGCCTCATGGTTTCAGACAAGAAGATTTTTAAAGATTTCCAATATTTTTCAGTTTTGTTGCCATGGCAACCAGAGTTTTTGAAGGAATCAAATTCTTTCAAGAAATTCTGAAGAGGACCATGGCAGGATCATTTCTGTGAAGTTTCATGAAAATTGGATGGGCAGTTTCAGAGAAGAAGATGTTTGAAATAAAAGTTAACGCACGGACGGACGGACGCACGGACCGACTGACGGACGCACGACGGACACCGGGCCATGACATAAGCCCGCTGGCCTTCAGCCAGTGGAGCTAAAAATGCTGGTAACCAGCGTTTTCTCCTTTTCTCATAATGTTTTCTACCCTTCCCAAAACAAATTTCAATTTTTCAATCACATTTATTTTGTCGTCTGCAAATGCTTTCAATTTGAACCAGTCTAAAATTCTGTTGTTTGGTAAAGAGTTAATGCTGTTTTCAAAATTGTTTCGGTTATATTGCAGCAGCCAGTGCACTCGTCTATGCTTTCCTGCAATGTCTATTAGCAGAATTTTGCACAATATTCTTCGCAAGCCAATGGCTGCTTTCCTAAATAACCATTGTCTAAACAATGATCAGTGAGGAGAGAGGAATGAATCCTGTCGCAATGTCAAATGACTATCATCAAGCATGGCTGAGCTAGGAATTCAAACCAGCAACCCCATGTTCTATGATCAGGGCTCGGCTGAGACAACTTTGAAAAACATTTATACAATATGAACAAGCATTATATTTCATGAGTACTTGTGAGAACATCATAGTAGAAGGAGACATTGCTTGCAACTAGCAATCTGTCATTTTTCCAAAATGTTTTCAAAAATAGTCTGCTGCAAGATTAACCCTTTACCACACACCATTATTTCAGACTGTTCTAAGTTGGAAGCATTGGCAGTCGACAAATTAAATGTGGTTCAAATGATTTGGATCATGTCTGAAAGGTTGGAAAACATTGTGGGAAAAGGAGAAAATGCTGGTTACCAGCATTTTCTCCTTTTCCAACAATGTTTTCAAAAGTCCAATTTTACAGGGTCGTTAAAACTCGGGCTTGTGTGGTAATGAGTTAAAGAAGTTTGAATAGGAGGTACGACGTTGACACAATTTGTGCAGATCATTAGCAAATCCTAATTGTGTGTTAGTTAGCAAATTCTACTTAACACTATGGTATAAATACAGCCCTCAAGTCCATACGGTAAAAACTAGAGCTGTCACTTAATGTGACTTAATACCCCCGCCAGCGCTCTGACAGAAAAAAAGTGTCAAGTTCAAGGGGAGATAAATCCTCAACCAGGGGGAGTTGACACTTGAAAATTATGTCTTGCAAATCTTCAATATATGATCAATATATGTGCAAGGTTTCAATGCAATTGAAGGAAAACTCTAGGAGTTCGCGACACAAAATTGCTAGTATTTTGTACACAGACGGACACATGGAGACACGGATGGACGGACAGACAGGCTGATTCCAGTATACCCCCGAAAACATTCGTTTTGCGGGGGTATAATAATACAAAACTACTAATACTATGCTGAAGAAACAAATGTGTTTTTAATGATATGTAAATGATAAATGGCCGCAACACGCAAAATGAGACCTTAGGACATTTGCATAAAGTGTCGTCTCGGATTAGCCTGCGCAGTCTACGCAGGCTAATATGAGACGGCACTTTACGACTACATAAGATTTTTTTTTTATACAGTAGACTTTCGTGAAACAGAAAATTGCTCAGAAACGGGAAGTGTCATCTCGGATTAGTCACAGCCTGCACAGGCTGATCTGGAACAATACACTTTTACGCATATGTCCGAAAGCCCCATGTGTTGCATGCCATATAAAGTCAGCTTCTTTGCTAGAAGAAAAAATAATTTTGAAAATGCCAATATGCACAAAGTTATTTCTACTAATTTATATATACACAGTAGCATCTAAACAATCAGGTGATAAATATCTAAACGCACATTTAACTCTTTACCAAACGATAATATGATAGACAAGTCCAAATTGAAAGCATTTGCAGACGACAAAATAAAGGTGACCCAAAAATTGAAATTTGTTCTGGGAAGGATAGAAAACATTGTGGGAAAAGGAGAAAATACTGGTTACCAGCATTTTCTCCTTTTCCAACAATGTTTTCAAAAGGCCTCTTTCTCAGGGTCGTTAAAAGTCGCGATTGTGGTAAAGGGTTGAAGCAATATCACAGGTAGATCTAAACCTCTATATGGTATACATGTATTTAACATGGAATATCTCCAATCAGAAACTCAACTAAGTCAATTTTACAGCTATGCAAATAATCTGCTGAAATCAGGCACAGGGAAGTCATTAAAGTGACTGCTCTACACAAGTCGGCTGCTACATAAAGGTTGTTTAACTAGCATGAAGAGTTGCAAAGCAGACATGCTGATTCTAATGCTTTCTATTCACAAGTATGTTTGATCTACTACGCTAGCTAACAATCAATACAAAAATGTGATGCTGCAAATAAAATTTATTTTTTTTACAAAATAAAACATACAGTCTCTGTACACAATTTGCACTATGTTTCACTGTTTTAGAAGCCTTTTTTCCCCTGATATCCTGAGATAACTTAAAACCTCATCCCCTATCAAGGTAAAACACCTTAACTCTTTACCAAACGACAAAATTTTGGACTGGTTCAAATTGAAAGAGTTTGCAGATGACAAATTAAATGTGGCTCAAATGATTTGACTTGTTTCTGAAAGGTTAGAAAACATAGTGGGAAAAGGAGAATATGCTGGTTACCAGCATTTTCTCCTTTTCCCACAATGTTTTCAAAAGTCTTATTCACGAGGGTCGTTAAAACTTGGGACTGTGTGGTAAAGGGTTAAAATAAAGCTTGATAAGCTAAAAGTAAAATTCAGATTTATTATTTATTTCATTGTGATAAGCGTTTTCAATATTTCATCGCATTACATTTATTATTAATTTTTTACATCCATTATGCAATTCAAAATCTTCAAATAATTTGGTTAACCTTTATTGGATCTACTTATATGTACAGTAAAGAAATTAACAGCTTAGATTTAGAGAGTTGAAACCTAGCAGAAATCTATATATTTTAATCACTGGGTTTTGCAGGGAAAGAAGGCTGACCACAATACATTATGACAAGTTAAACAAAGTCAAACCTCCAAAGTTGCTTTATCCTTTTAGATTAGCCGTAAATTTATTCAAGTGAAAAGCATAAAGTTCTTCGCAAGGGTAATAATCTATAGTGGAGTACTGTACAGTATCTTATCATTCACAATGAGTTCTGTTATGTGCTTTCTTTTTAACCCTTTACCACACAACAAAATTTTACACCTGTCCACATTGAAAGCATTTGCAGACGACAAATTAAATATGGCTCATATGGTGAAATTTGTCTGTAAAAGGATAGAAAACATTGTGCGAGAAGGATAAAATGCTGGTTACCAGCATTTTCTCCTTTTCCCACCATGTTTTCAAATGCCTCTTTCTCAGGGCCGTTAAAACTTGGGATTGTGTGGTAAAGGGTTGAATTGACTGTTTTTAAGCTGGTTTGTACTCAAAGTTAAATCTGCAGCTAAAAAGCTTTAAGCTTACCTCTACCAATTACTTTCAAGTTAGACTGAAAGCATTTGCAACTGACAAATTAACTGTATCTCAGATGCTGAATTTGTGTAAAATAAGGTAGAAAACATTGTGGAAACAGGAGAAAATGCTTGTTACCAGCATTTTCTCCTTTTCCCACTATGTTTTCAAAATTCATCTCTGCCAGGGTCATTAAAGCTCAATCTCTGCAAGAGTCATTAAGTCAGGATCATGTGATACAGGGTTAAATTGAATATTTTCAGCCATATCATTCAGCTTTATTTTCAGCCATAACATTCAAGGTCCGTATTTACCAACTATTCTTAACAATGTTCTTTGTCTTATTCTCCAGGATCTTCTAAATGTGAAAGTAACACAACTTCTGAATGGCCAAACCATTTGGTTTATCCAATCAGAAGTTGTGTTACTTTCACATTTGTAAATCTTGGAGAATAAGACTAAGAATGTTATTAAGAATGGTTGGTGAATACGGACCCAGGTTTCCTATTGTCTTTTGGGTACAGGAAGAGGAGGACATACGAGGTGTAAGAAAGTGACCCCTTCTTTTCAAATGTGAGTGCAAATTGATAAAAACTGTATCAATAAATTATTCTCCACTCTATAAAAGTTCTTATTTATACATGAAGAATTTCTGTCTTAAATACAAGTGTCGCATAGGAATAAAATATAACACAGGACAGAAAAAAACTCTACACATTGTCAAATACGGTTCCAAATATTGTATGATGATGCATGGAAAACATACATATGGGTCATGCTCTGTGAAAAGGGGGCTTAATGCATTTGCGAAAAGTATCGACCCAGGTCAGCTTGCGCAGTCTGCGCAGGCTGACCTGGGCCGGAACTTTTCGCTAGTGGTCAATTTTCTGTATGTCAAAGGAGCATTCTACCTCATGATTTAGTCGGTTTTTAGGCAAAATGGACTTTGTGGATCCACGATCATGTAATGACTTGCTTGGTATCATGAATCACGTGAGATGCATTAAGCCCCCTCTTGTCAGAGCATGGCTCATATCAGTTTGCGATTTTAATGATAAAAATTTACACTATGATATTTATCCACAGTTCATAAAAACAAAGTTGCTAGCCACCAGACCATTTTTCTTTTTTTTTTTTACCAATTTCGAACAAAATGTCAGTAACTGCAAAATATTGCTGTACAAAGTTATAGCTATATGAAAAAAAGGAATATTATGTTGTAGCAACTTTCCTGATGATTGTATTTACTTCTCACTGTGTAAGAAAATTTTGTCATCTCACTTGACCTTTGGTCTCGCGCGATATCAAATTATCTCCTGCTGCTCGAATTAAATTCAAGCACCAGGAAAAGTTACTACAACATAATATTTCATATTCATTCTTATATCCGAGACATACAATCAGACTAGCCAAGAGTTTCTCTTTTGCCCTATTGGATCACTAATCTTTCAGTTTAGAATAGAATTGAATTAACTGGTTGGTCCCACATGTAACAGACAAACAAGTTCTCTGATTTATTTATTGTCATCCAAGCTACAATGTATTGTTCCTTTAGGTGTGAATATATCTCTATGTATGACGAATAAATTATTTAGATTATCAGCAGTAATTCCCTTTCATAGCTTATCCAGAGCACTTCACTCCTCAACAAACATTTGAATTTAAGACTTGCCAAAATCGAAAGCATTTGCAAAGCAACAAATCAAATACAGCCCAAATATGTCCTTAACTCTTTACCACACAATCCCGAGTTTTAACAACTCGGAGGAAGAAGCCGTCTGAAAACACTGTGGGAAAAGGAGAAAATGCTGGTAACCAGCATTTTCTCCTTTTCCCACAATGTTTTCTATCCGTCCAAAGCCAAACCACATCATTTCAATTAGATGAAATTTGCCATCTGCCAATACTTTCAATTTGGGCAAGTCTACAATTTTGCCGTTTGGTAAGGAGTTAAAAGGGTTAAAAACATCATTAGAAAAGTAGAAAATGCTGTTTTTCTCTTTTTCCCATTATATTTCCAAAAGACTTTTTTTTCCAAAAGGTCATTCAAACATTGAATTTCTTGGCAAAGGATCGGACAACTTACCACTTTAGAGTGAGACAGAAGCTGCAGTATATGAGGTGTAACTCTGGCCCAAAAGTCCATGACAGTTGATGAGGCAGCAATGTAGTTCTCTGTGTTTGTGTTATACTGGGCAGCAGTACTCTCACAATACATTGTCCACAGCTGTCAAATTGAAAACTTATTTATAAAATTTTAAAAAGATACCCTGGAAACAACTGTAGTACCATACATAGATTCAAACACATATAATGTACTTATTTGATGAAGGAAAAGAAAGAAAACAAAATTTTAAGACTTCTCCATGCTGAAAACATTTGCACACACACACACACACACACACACACACACACACACAAAAAAAAAAAAAAAACAACAACAAAAAAAAAAAAAAAACACTACCAAAGTGATTCAATCTGTCTTTGAAAGAATTTAACTTTTTACCATACAACAAGTTTTAGACTCTTCCAAGTTGAAAGCTTCTGCAGACAAATAAATGGAAAGTTAAACAAGTGAACCAAAGTTCTTTGACAGGACAAAAAACATAGTGAGAAAAGCAGAAAATGCTGGTTACAAGCATTTTCTGCCTTTCTCAATATGTTTTCAACAGCATTCTCCTTCAGGGTTGTCTAAACTTGGGACTGAGTGGTAAGGGTTAAAGTATTGTGGAAAGGAAGAAAATGCTGGCTACCAGCATTTTCCACTTTTCCCACTATTTTTTTGAAATCCCTCTTCCTCAGCTTCATAAAAACACTTTCAAAATTATAGATATTTCTACATCCATAAGGTGTATTACTGGCAGAGGACACAAGAAAGTATTCAAGAATAAGCAATCAAAAGCCACAAGCAACTTTAGGAGATGACATCTGACAGCAAGATCACACTGCAAGGAGCATTAGAGTCTAATATAGAATCTTGGCTGCTTGGCTGTCTCAATTTGGTTTTTTTTTATATACATAGTAATAAAAGTTTTGCACCCCCTGTGTTTTTACCGATTTTGATTTTTTCTAACGCAAAAAATATAAAATAGGGCAGAAATTAGAATCCGGCTGCTGCACACACCAACAAACCAGTCTTTTGCTATGAAATGAACTGAGGTATCCCTTGACCTCATGATAAACAGGAATCTTGTGCTTAGATAATGTTTTCAAACCAAAGAAAAAAGAGAAGCTTTTAAGTTTGGTTAAAACTGGGAACTTAATGTCGAAATAAAACTTATGAGAGGTTGAAAGCGACCTGCAGAGAATGGGAACACACAATCAGTCAATATTGCGTACTTCTGCCTAGGGCTTGCAGAACAGCTTGCAGTCTTCGTCTTATACCTCTCACAAGATGATGAAACAGCTCGATCAGTAGCCGCTGCCATGAGGTCAAGGGATATCTCAGTTCAGGCCATTAAAGAGGCAACAGACTGGTTTGTTGGTGTATGCAGCAGCCAATTCTAATTTCCACCCTATTTCATATCAATCACGCCAGAAATGAAAACCCGCTAAAAGCACAGGGGGTGCAGCACAATTTTTACCATGTACATATATTCCAGCCAAAATGACCCTTCTAACCGTAATGATACTTTTTATCACGATATCTAGCTCAGCTGTTTTCCCAGAAAACATCTCTCTATTTACTGAAGGTATTTACTTCGAACTCGGACTATTTCTTAACTATCAAAAGGGGAACCCATAAACAAGGGCAGGTAATCATCAAAACAGAGTTATGCCCCCCCTTTTTTTTGCTTAGAATTTTCACGGAAAATCGATCTATTTCTAAAAGCAACTGCAGCCGAGCATTGGTACTGGCATGTTGTGCTCTCATTATGGCATTCTATTGGTCAACTCTTTACCAGACGAAATTTTAGACATCCAAATACAAAGTATTGCAGACATTAAATTAGTTGTGTCTCAAATAATAGAATTTGTATCCGAAAGGGTTCAAAACATACTGGAGAAAAATAACAAATTAAGCCAGTAACCTGCCTTTTCTCCATTTTGCACAATGATTCTTTGTTAAGGTTAAACATTGTATGTACTTACTTGACAGAGGAAGAAAGCACGGCTCAAAGAACTCATGTTTAGAACTGATGCCTGAAGAAAAAATAAAAAAGGAGAAGAATATGATGTGTTAGTTAACTCTTTACTCAGAGGACACAATTTTAGAATTGTCCAAATTGAAAGCATTTACAGACAACAAATTTGATAAGGTTCAAATGATTGGGTTTGCTTTTGACAGGTTAGTAAACACTGTGGGAAAACAGAGAAAATGCTGGTTTCCCCAGCGTTTTCTCCCTTTCCCTCAAGGTTTTCAAAAAGCAATCTTTCTTTCGTTTGTTAAAACTAAGGGTTCTGCGCTAAAGGGCTAAAGAAAAATCTAAAAGGATTTATTTTGTTTACCTTAGCACTATATAATTTTTTTTGATAATCTGTTAACCACTTTACCATACAACAAAAATGTAGACTTGTCCAAAAAGAAAGCATTTGCAGACAACAATCAAATTTGACTCAAATAATGGAACTTGTCTTTCACTGGGTCGAAAGCATTGTGGAAAATGATGGTTACCAGCATTTTCCCCTTTTCCCAAAATATTTTCAAAAGGCTTCTTTCTCAGGGTTATTAAAACTCTGGATAGTTTGGTAAAGGGCTAAACCAGCAATTCCTGCAAAAGACTTTTCCCATCTTGCAGCAGATTTCTTCTGAAAGCATTTTTCCCACGGAAAATTTGCTCTTTAAATGCCATTTCTCCTTTTGCCTTAATGTTTTCACAACCAGGTATCAAACTTACAAATGTATTATTATCTGTATTTAACAAAGATATATTCAAAGTCACCTGATACAAATTTTAAAATGGACAAACCCAAATAATTATAATTCATGGTTTGGTTCTTGACAAAAATTCTATTGTACAAAAATTGTAGACTGGTATAAATGTATAAATCTTTTACTCACACTATTATTAGACTGTTTCGCAAAACCAGTCAAAATCACCCCCACATGTTCAGCAATTGGTGTACTGGCATCAAGGGGAAATGGCAGACAAGTGATAGAGGCCGCCCCCTCCGTCATTGCTGTGTGAGTTAGAGTGCCAATAAGTAACCATGATAACAGCCGAATATGACCAATACAGTCTGCAAACTCCTTTTCTCTGAAAAGGCAAGAGTGTAGTTAAAAATACTGAACAATAACATATAGCAATAGCTAAGAATTATTGTTTGATACATACATGTACATTCATGTTAAAGTTTTAGGCAAAAAAGGAAATTACTCTTTACCAGCAATTTCTCCTTTTGCTCAATGTTTTCAAATGTGATTTTCTGCAAGGCAAAAAGAGTTATCTGCGACAGTTGTTAAAATATGCATGGCAAGTTTCCGAATTGTTTTATTATAAGCAATCCAAGCACTCTTATACTGTTGGAACTTATCAATAATATAGTCCTATTTCATATAACTATACTTTAACTTGCATAAATAAGCCATGTCCACGCAGGCTGACCTGGGCCGAAACTTTTCGCTATTGGTCAATTATCTGTATGTCCGTGGACCATTCTACCTCGTGATAAGGTCAGTTGTTAAAAATAATGGCTATTATGGATTCATAATTATATGGTGGTCTTATAAGTATAATGCATTAAGATGCATTAAGCCCCCTTTTGCCAGAGCACAGCTCAAATATATTTACCCTGTATGGCATAATAAATTAAACATGAGCTGAAAAATGAGCTTTAAAAATGTAAAGGGAAAAGGAGAAATTGCTGGTTACATTAAGCACAAATTCTGTTACTAATATTTTCTCCTTTTCTGAAGTTTTAAAAGCACTTTATCTGACATTTCCAACTTTTCAAAACAAAGACAATCACTTTTCAAATTGTTATGGGCAAATGTTTTCAAAGCTGACAAAATGGTTACCAGCATTTTCTCCTTTTCCCACAACATTTTCACAAGCTTTCTTCAGCTGGGCTGTATATTCAGGATTGTAAAATATGAAAGAAAATACAGGTTGGGGCAGATGATACAACCATGGTAGGTATCTTGCAATTGCCTGGTTGTCTCATCTACCATCTTACCAGCATTTTCTCCTTGTCCCACAATGTTTTCAAAAGCCTTCATGACAAGGTTGTTGAAACTCTGGACTGTATGGTAAAGGGTTGAAAAACCCACACATCTATATTTGCCAAGACTTACCCTTGTTGTGTGGGTGGGGGTGGATGATACAACCATGGTAGATATCTTGCTATAGCTCGGTTGTCTCTACCATTCCCTCTAGTTATCTCCAGGGCAACAAACTGGGCAACACCAGACTTGATGAGACTACCCAATGTGTCCTCATTTAAACTGCTACAACCTCCCTTCATGTTTGTCTGTGGAAAATATACTACATCAAAAACACTAAGCACCCTTGGCCCAATGACAAAACCTTAGACCAGACTGAAAACATTTGCAGGTGAAAAATAAAATGCGACTCACACCATGGCATTTGTCTTCGAAAGAGTAAAAAATGTTGTAAAAAATAGGAAAATTCTTGCCATCAGCATTTTCTCCATTTCCCTCACTGTTTCTTACTCAAGATTGTACAAGCTAAAAACCATTTGGTTTACAGCTTAACAATTTTCTTCTGAATTTTGGATATTCATGTTTAATCTCTAATGCAAAATGTTAACATACTATTAATTACGAAATACATTGAGCATAAAGTTACATTACCTTGACCTTTGATATAGTGTCAAGGTCACTAATGAATTCAACACAGTCACCCAGATACTGTCTCATGCACTCAGCAGCATATGTGGACATCAGAGAATTGGCATGAGATTGATACAACATTCCAAGGTCCCCAACAATGTTAGAACTTCCTATTGTACCACCAGCGTCCAGCACAACAAACTGAAAGTGCAAATTAAAATTCCAGGTCACCAAACTAAGAGTTCAAAGAAGAGCACCATATGTGGACACCTAGACTTGACTGCATTTGCTTTTTCAATGAAAATTCTAAGTCTAACAGGGGCATAACTGTATGAAAACTATTTTTAAGGTTACCTGCCTTTCTTGTACAGGTGACCTTTTTGATATCTATCAACTAACCTTTTAAAGTAAATATCTTCAGGACTGACAGAGATGTGAGAAAAAGTCCAAGATTTTGAATGATGATGACAGCATTGACAGGGCTGTAACACACCTAAATGTTTTCTTCCAAAACAGAAGAGCTAAAAATGAAAATTTTCTAGTACATCTAATGCAGAACAAAAAAATGAAAGAGCTGGATTTATGCTTAGCAAAAGGATACTCCCTCCCAATTAATCCTTTATCAGACAGCAAAATTTTGGCCTTGGCCAAGATGAAAGCTTTTGTAGACGATAAAGTAAATGCACTCAAAAACTGAAATTTGCTTTTTGAAGGGAAGAAAACATTGTGAAAAAAGGAATAAAATGCTTGTTTCCAGCATTTTCTCCTTTTCTAACAGTGCTTTCAAAAGCTTTCTTTTTCAGGGTTGTTGAAACTCAGGGTTTTTAAGAGCTTGGATCTAACTCTGTGACCTTGACCTTCACCTAAACCATAAAATGGAAGTATGTGCATAATCTGCCTATCCAAATCGAATGTAGGACGTTTTGGCCCCAGACGCCAAAATGTCTGAGGCCAAAACGTCCGGGCCAAAACGTCCGGGCCAAATCATCCAGGCCAAAATGTCCAGGGCCAAAACTTCCGTCCACCATCCAAATCTACCACATTGCAAAGTTTATGGAAGTCTCTCTCATAGAGTGTTGAAGTTGTCACTGATTCTATTTTTTTCTACTTTACATAACAATGACCTTTATCACAGATTAACAATGAAGTTACATGTAGCGTCTGTGTACAGTGAGGCTTGATGAAAGCAATCCTTATAACTTTTTTATTATTGCAAGTTTATTGATGTTCTTCATAATGTTCAGACCTGAACAAGAAGAAGGTAGTTCTCATCAGGTAATCCTGTTTTAAACTTCAGAGCTTGAACCAGCTGAAAGATCACTGTTCTAGTCAGGTACAGCTTATCTCTCTCCTGTAAGTAGAACAAGACATACATGTATTAGATCTGTCACAAGGAGCAACTAAACTCTTTACTAATGTATTCAACAAAATGTTGGACTGGTCCAAAATGACAGATTCACTGTAGCTCAAAAGATGGCATTTGCCTATGAAAGGCTTGAAAACATAGTGGGAAAAGGAGAAAATGCTTTTTCCATAATAATTTCACACACTCTTCAGGGTCATTAAAAGTCTGGAATGTGTTGTAAAGTATTAACTCTTTACCAAATGACAAAATTCTGGACTTGTCCAAATTCAAAGGATTTGCCAAAAATAAATGTGGTTCTAAGGATGAAGTCTGTCAATAAAATGATACAAAAATTTTTCGGAAAGGAAAGAGATCCTGGTTTCCAGCATTTTTTTCCTTTTCTCAAAATGTTTTCAAAAGCTGTCTACCACAGGTTTTCAAAAACACAAGATTGTTTGATATAGGGTTATAACCTCTGCAAACCACTTAGATGGAAAATACAGATGTCAAAAGATCAAGGAGAATGTAAAATCTTCCGCACGTAATTGGAACTATCCAAAAATTGTATCCTAGAAAACCAAAGTTTACTTTCTCTTCTGCAAATGCTTTCAGATTGGACGAGGTAATCCAATTTCTTGTTGTTTCGTAAAATGTTGACTTACCAAGACTTCTCAATAACTCAAAATGCAATAACAATTGCATCTCAACCTGTACCAAGGTTTGGCTGCAATTGAGTTTCCAGTGTAAATTCCAAGTTAAAAAAGGGACATAACAGTTTCAGAAATACTTCAGGTTTTAATGGGAAACTTCTGAGGCAGCATTTCAGAGGGACATATAACTATTTCTGGGAACATGTTTGTCTGAAGTACAAATGAGCCATGCTCTGTCAAAACAAGGCTTAACTCTTCAACACACAATCCCGACTTTTAACGACCCTGAGAAAGAAGCCTTTTGAAAACATTGTGGGAAATGGAGAAAATGTTGGTAACCAGCATTTTCTCCTTTTCCCATAATGTTTTCTACCCTTCCCAAAACAAATTTCAATTTTTCAGTCACATTTATTTTGTCGTCTGCAAATACTTTCAATTTGGACCAGTCTAAAATTTTGTTGTTTGGTAAAGAGTTAATGAATCTTTCTGATGCATTATACCAAGCAAGTAATACAAGTAATATAAACATGGATCAATAAAATCCATTTTGTGTAACAAACAACTGGATCACAAAGTAAACTGGTCCTTTGACATGCAGAAAATTGACCAGCAGCAAAAGGTATTGACCCAGGTCAGCCTGCGCGGACTGCACAGGCTGACCTGGGTTGATTATTTTTGCACATGCATTAAACCCCCTTTTCACAGATCATGGCTCAAACGCAACTTGTATCTGTATTTACCCGCGTAAACACCCTGTTACACAGAGAACAAATATCCAAGACTTGAGTCAGCTGGAAGTTGCATGTGGTCACTGCAATACTTATCAGCTTGGAGAATGGTTCCAATATGTGCTGTAATAGAAAGGTGAAAAAAAAATGCAAAATATCGCAGGCTGTTGAAACTTTAGGTGCCACTGAAAACAGTGAAGATCAAGATCAGACTTCAGGGAATGTGCAGTCTGGTCCCTCATCTAATCTGTCAAAAAAGGGTGAAATATTTATGGCAACATAGCCTTGAAACTACAATACAGACAGAAAGTCACTTAACCCTTTCCCAAACAACAAATTTTGGACTGGTCCAAATTGAAAGAGTTTGCAGAGGACAATTTTAAATTTGATGAAAATGGCAGACAGGTCTCAAAATGGGTAGAAAACACTGTTGGAAAAGGAGAAATTGCTCGTTACGAGCAATTTCTCCTTTTCCCACAGCGTTTTCTACCCATTTTGAGACCTCTCTGCCATTTTCATGGAATTTAAAATTGTCGTCTGCAAACTCTTTCAATTTGGACCAGTCCAAAATTTGTCATTTGGGAAAGGGTTAACTGATTTGAGCAAAATAAAAGGCTTAGAGATTTTTCATTAAACGGGACCCTGCATTGTTCGGTAAAGGGTTAAAAGGTATCCAAACATAAAGCTGCTATCAACATGTATTCCAGCTACACATATATTGTAGTTATTGCATGTTTTTCAATGTCTGTCTGCCAAGCCCCGTAGCTCAGTTGGTAGCGTACAGGACTTGACAACAGGAGGTTGCTGGTTCGATCCCCGGATCAGCCGATTTCTTTCAAAAGATTGATGATAGTCATTGCGACTGGATTCATTCCTCTCTCACTGCTGACCATTGTTTCGACAATGGCTATGTGGGGAAGCAGCCAGTGGCTTGGAAAGAATATTGTGCGAAGTACTGGTAAAAGAAACTCAAGGAAAGCATGGACAGGTGCAATGGCCATCGCGATATAACTGAAATAATGTTGAAAACGGCGTTAAACACCATAAAATCAATCAATCAACATTTTCAATGTCTTTCCCGGGTTTCACCAGACCTTGACTGGAGAATTATAGTGCCCTTACACCACTGACAAGCCTAATTTGTTGATCCTTTTCATCATTATGTTAGTTATATCGAGGCAGCCAGTGCATCTATACATGCTTTACTGCAGTTTCTTTAACCAGTGCTTTGGAAAATATTCTTCCCAAGCCACTAGCTGCTTTCTTACACAAGCATTGTCAAAACAATGATCAGCACTGAGAAAGGAATGAACCTTGTTGCATCATTCATTAATCCTCAGAGAGATATTATCTAAGCTACATGTAGGTTTTGAACCAGCAACTCCCTGGTTTCAAGCTCTATATGTTACCCACAGAGATTGATTATGTAGTGACTAGGTTAACCCATTACCAGACGACAAAATTTTAGCCTTGTCCAAATTGAAAGCATATGCAGAGGACAATTTTAATGTGGCTCAAATGGTGTAATTTTCTCTTGATAAGGTAGAAAACATTGTGGGAAAAGGAGAAAATGCTGGTTACCAGCATTATCTCCTTTTCCAACAATGTTTTCAAAAGGCTTCTTTCTCAGGGTGGTTAAAAGGAAGCATTGTGCGGTAATGGTTTAAAAACATCCGAGTACCTTGGCATTATTAATTCCATTCACTTTGAGAAGACACATGATGATCTTGAGGACTGACGTCATGTCACATGGTACAGGTAAGATCTCTGTCAATCGCCGGAAGAAAACATCAAACTGGTTCAAAATACTGGCCCACATTGCCGCACTGCTGTCTAGGGTGATGGAATTCATGTATGTTGCCAAGTTGTCCAGCAAGAGCTGTATACTGTCTGTTGCTAGGTTACGTGTGTTGTTCAAACCCTAACAGATGGAAAACAGGAATATAATGAATACATTAACTCTTTACCACACAATCCCGACTTTTAACGACCCTGAGAAAGAAGCCTTTTGAAAACATTGTGGGAAAAGGAGAAAATGCTGGTAACCAGCATTTTCTCCTTTTCCCACAATGTTTTCTACCCTTCCCAAAACGAATTTCAATTTTTCAATCACATTTATTTTGTCATCTGCAACCGCTTTCAATTTGGACTGGTCTAAAATTTTGTCGTTTGGTAAAGAGTTAAACAAGAGGATCCTTGGCCCTAAAGCGCTCACCTTGGTAAAATGATCAGGGATTCATCAACTGGACAGAAAATGTGGCTTCTAGAGTGCACCTAAGGTTTATCTAAGACTTGTGCCAGTGACATACTTTTTGACCCAATGTGACCCATTTATACACCTATCCACGATATCATCAACACAAACATTCTGACCAATCTTCATGAGTATTGGATTGAAAATATGGCCTCTAGAGTGAACAGAAGGTTTTTCTACAATATGTCCCAGTAACCTACTTTTTGACCTGATGTGACCAAAATCCAAACTAACCCAAGATATTATCAAGGCATTCTGACCACCTTTAACCCTTTCCCAAACAAGCCCTGGTTTTCACGTGTCTGCAGTACAAGTCTTTTGAAAACACTGTGGGAAAAGGAGAAATTGCTCGTAACGAGCAATTTCTCCTTTGTTACGAGCAATTTCTCCTTTTCCCACTGTGTTTTCTACCCTTTTTGAGAACTTTCTGCCATTTTCATCAAATTCAAAATTGTCGTCTGCAAACTCTTTCAATTTGGACCAGTCTAAAATTTGTTGCTTGGGAAAGGGTTAATGCATATTAGACTCAAAATGGAGCCTCTAGAGTACACACAAGGTAACTGCTGATGCCTGGGCAATGAAAGCATGATTACTATGGCTAAAACAAAATCTTTTCATCAACCTGGATAAAAAACAATAAAGATCAAAGAGCAACTATTTGTAATAAGCAATTTCTTTGTTTCAGTCAATCTTTTCTACTGGCTCTTTGATGACAGTGCATCTTTACCCTAACAACAGACCTTGAGGAAAGTTTTTGAAAACATTGTGGGAAAAGGAGCAAATGCTGGTAAACAGGGTTGCTAAAACTTGGGACTGTCCAGTAAAAGGTTAAGCACACAGCTAAGGGATACTCAAAATGTGCTAACTGAAGAAAAGTGCTTCCTTTTCGCAGGAACAGTTCAGTATAACTTGCCTTCTCTGGGAATATAAGCTTACTGAAAACAGGTTCCTGTTAATTTGTTGTGTGTATTTTCAGTTTGGACAAGTCCAAATGTTGTTGTCTAGCAAGAGTGAATGAAAGGGCAAGACTAAATGGAAATCTCTCTTCTCACAGACTACAATAATTATGCATGATAATTATTATGTAATGTAAAGGATATGATGACAAACCTCTAGGAGATGGTGAATGGCAGCATGGCATGGCAGCTCAGTAAAATCTATCAAGGAGGAAGCAACTGTCTTCAAAAACTGTGGTTCTGCCGGGAGAGGAACATAATACTAATCTGCATTGGCTGGTTCATACTTTTAACCCGTAACCAAGCAATCATGCATTTTACCTTTTACCAAACAATCTTTTGAAGAATAAACCTTTTGAAAACATTGTGAGAAAAATAGAAAATGCTGGTAACAAGCATTTTCTCCTCATGCCACAATGTTTTCACACTTTCAAAGACAAATTTCATCATCTTAGCCGCATTTATTGAGTCATCTGCAACAGCTATGATTTTGGAGGAGTCTAAATTTTCATTGTATGGTACTGATTTACACAGTAATGAGCAAGACAGCTTTTGCAAACAATATGGGAGAAATGCAGGTAACTAGCATTTCTCCTTTTCCCATGTTTGCTATCAAAGAACTAACTATCCAACCATTTGTATCACATTTATCATCTGCAAAGGCTGTCAATTTGGTCTAGTCTAAAAACTGTTGTTTGGTAAAAAGTTAAATTTCCTCAAGACACATTCATGGATGTTAGAGAATAAGCACAGACAAATGTTTCACAATCGCAAATAGGGCCATGTGTTTGAAAATATTTGTTGTGAAGCAACAAAATGATACTGGGCACAACAACACATCAGCACGTCACAATAAGTAATCATTTAAAGTTTTGTCCAAACTGGATCAGGGATGTGGCATGAATAGCTTAACCCTTTACCACACAATCCTGAGTTTTAACAACCCTGAGAAAGAAGCCTTTGGAAAACATTGTCAGAAAAGGAGAAAATGCTGATAACTAGCATTTTTTCCTTTTCCCACAATGTTTTATAACTCTTGAAAAGACAATTTCAATCATTCTGGGCACTTTTTATTTGTCATCTGCAGTTGCTTTTGGAACACTCAATAATTTTGTCATTTGGTAAAACGTAAGACAAGTTTTCCCTTTTCTTTTTATGTCCTCCAATGGATGATAACCAAGCAAAAAGTGGCATTGGATCACATAATACATGAAGTCAGAGAACAGGCTATTCAACTCTTTACCAAATACCAAAATTTTGGACTTGTCCAAAATGAAAGCATTTGCAGATGACAACATAAAATATGACTCAATAATTTAAATTTGTGGACAGGTAGAAAACATTGTGAGGAAAAGCAGAAAATGCTGGTTACCAGTATATTCTCCTTTTCCACAGTCTTTTCAAAAGGCCCCTTTCTCAAGGTCTTTAAAACTCAGGATTGTTGATAGAAGGTTAACAACTTTCTTACCATCAAATCTGGCCTGGAAGAGCATCGGGAAGATTCCATTGGGTGCCAGCTGATGCAGAGTACATCTCAAGAACTGTCTGGCTATACTGATGTTGTTCCCTGGTACCATTACATTGGTCTCCATCTGCCAGGTATACGGACTGCTAGCTGCAATCCTGCATAATTGAAAGGATAATCATTACCAACATATTTAACCCTTTCCCAAACGACAAATTTTGGACTGGTCCAAATTGAAAGAGTTTGCAGACAACAATTTTAAATTTGATGAAAATGGCAGAAAGTTATCAAAAAGGGTAGAAAACACTGTGGGTAAAGGAGAAATAGCTCGTAACGAGCAATTTCTCCTTTTCCCACAGTGTTTTCAAAAGACTTGTACTGCAGACATGTGAAAACCAGGGCTTGTTTGGGAAAGGGTTAAGCAAAAACAGACGTGTTCAACCTGGAAAAAAACTGACCTAAACATTGTAATTTCAAGTCTGTTTTTGACAGAAGGGTCCTATGTGGCTCAGTGGTAAAGTGTAGGACTCATAACCTGGAGGGCCTGGGTTCGAGCCTCAAAGGAAGCACTGGGCTTTTTTGTGGGAGAGTCCTTAGGCAAGACATTTAAGAGCCCCAGCCTAGCACTGGTGATCACCAGGATGTATATGAATGAGCAAGATGTGGCCGTTCTATGACTATAACAAGAGCACTGCATGTGGGTGCCAACGCTTGGCTGTGGTTGGTCAATTCTCAGTGAAAATTCTAAGTCAAAAAAGGGGCATAACTGTGTCAAAAATTCTTCAATGGTTACCTGCCCTTGTTGTACACTTGCCAGAGTTTGAAGCAAATGTCTTTAGTAATAACTGAGGTACCATAAAATGTCAAAGTTTTCACACAATGACACAGACGATGTAAAACGAAAGCTACATAAAATACCATTCAATCAATAAATCTGTCCTCAACAGCAGAGCTCCAGATAGAAGGAGTAATTTTGACTTTAAAATTGAAAATATTAATCACTCTCCACTAAACCATATGTTATGGGTACTCATTAGAATCGTCTCATCAAGACAATTCTAATGCATACCCACAACATAGGGTTTGGAAGAGAAATAATGGATTTGGAATACTATCACTCCCTTTTATCTGGAGGTCTGCTTGACAGAATGTTCAATAACAGCTGACAATGTGGAACCAACATCAGACTTCAAGAGCCCTTTTTTTCAGGGCTGTTAAAACATTGGATTATTAGGTAAATGGATAGGTATTAGAGAAATCTCACCTCGACACTGCAATCAAACTCTCCAACAAGACAGGTGTGGCCAAGGAAGGTTCTCTATGTATATAGGTTGCCAGGACAACAATACACAGCCCAATAGTCTCATCATCATATTGTTCTAAAACAGCGCTACAGTCTGGGCATCTCTCCACCACAGTTGTCTCGCTGTTTCTGTTGGGCTGAGATGGTTTTTTATTGGTTGGTTTAGAAAGTAGGTCACTTTTTCTCATTCTGCGACTGAAAGGCATAAAAGCAAAAATGTCTTAGAAAGCTTTGATTGATTGTAACATGTTGACTGCTGTTTTCAATAATATTTCAATTATATTGTGGCGCGCAGTGCACCTATCTATGCTTCCTGTAGTTTCTGTTACCAATACTTTGCACAATAACCTCCCCAAGCCAGTGGCTGCTTTCCTCCTATTACAATTGTCGAAACAATGATCAGCAATGAGAGCCTGAAAAAAGCCCTTGTTTTTGGAATTTTCTGACAACCAGTTGGAAGCATTTGCTGAAAGTCTTCAGTAAAAAATGTGACCTGAGAAAATCAATCAAGGTAATAACATGCTTTTTTGCCCTTTTTGCATATATTGCATAGCGAAAAAAATCCACAAAGACTTGCTGGTTTAAAGCAATTGCTTATTTTTTTCCTTGAATGTTTTTAAAAGTTGCAAAGAACTCATTATTTGTACAATAAAAAGTTCAATCATTTCCAGATAACAAACCTTTCCATTCTTCAAAAGTTGACTGCATTGCTGACAACAAATTAAATGTACATGTAGCTCAAATCATGGGAATGGTCTTTGAAAGAGTAGAAAACGTTGTGGTAAAAGAAGAAAATACTGGTCCCCAGCATTTTCTTCTTTTACCATGTTTTCAAGAGGCTTTTTCCTCAGGGTAGTTAAAACACAGAATATTTCAGTAAACAGTACAGAGTTCAATACCTTGCTCTGTTTTGACTTTTGTCGAGTTCTGGACTCTCTGATGCCAGTTCAGGAAAACGTTTTTGAAGTTCAATAGTAGAAAGGCCTGTCTTTCTGGATTTTCTCTGTCTAAAATTAGGCTTCATTCCACTTCTGCTTCTAGGGCTTGAAGATCTCTTTGTTTCTAGTAATTATAAAAGGTAATAAAATGAAATATTGATCTTAACCCATTTTCTTCTTTTCCCACAATGTTTTCTACCCTTTCAGAGACAAATTCCACCATTTGGACCACATTTGATTTGTCTTCTGCCAATGTTTTAAATTTGGACCAGTCTAAGAGTTTGTTGTTTGGTAAAGAGTTGAGGCCTGGGAGGTTCTTAGTTTGTTGAACCACAGTCCTCATTCCTCATCTGGGTTGTAGAAAAGCATGTGGTGGCTGCCTCAAATATTTTGGTCCTGCAATATCTGTAAATAAGAAAGTTGCTGCCAAAATGGCTGAGAGGTCCGCCATGGCTTTTTCCGCCAGCAAACAAGACCAATCTGCCACAAACAACAGTAACCAGCATTTTCTCCTTTTCACAAAATGTTTTCTACCTTTCCAAAAAAAAAATTTCAGTTTTTAAGGCACATTTATTTTGTTGTCTGCAAAAACATTCAGTATGGACTAAGCCAAAACTCTTGTCGTTTGGTAAAGAGTTAACTCTTTACAAAACAATCCTGGGGGTTTCACCATGCCTGGAAAAGAAGGCTTTTGAAAACAGAATAGGAAAAGGAAAAAATGCTGGTTCCCAGCCTTTTTTTCCTTTTCCCACAATATTTTCTACCCATTCAAACAGAAATTTCTATTTTTGAGTCATCTTTACTGTGTTGTCTGCAAATGCTTTCACACTGAACAAAGCTAAAATTTTTTTGTCATTTGGGAAAGAGTTTAATACATCTGGCAACTTCATAATTCTTTAACTATTTTAACCCTTTACCACACAATCCTGACTTTTAACAACCCTGAGAAAGAAAACTTTTGAAAACATTGCGGGAAGAGGAGAAAATGCTGGTAACCAGCATTTTCTCCTTTTCCCACAATGTTTTCTACCCTTCTGAAATCAAATTTCAGTTTTTGAGTCCCTTTTATTTTGTCATCTGCAAATGCTTTCACTTTGGACAAGTCGAAAATTTTGTCGTTTGGTAAAGAGTTAACTCATTACTTCCTAAAGATCAGTTTTTTACGTCTTGAAACAGCCAACTTTTGAGAAATCACAGCAAGAGGGATTCCGAGCATTTTCAACTTTTACAACAATGTTTTCACATGAATATTGATCTTGATCCCTTAACTCTTTACCAAATGACAAAATTTTAGACTTGTCCAAATTGAAAGCATTTGCAGACGACAAAATAAATGTGACTCAAATACTGAAATTTGTTTTTGGAAGGGTAGAAAACATTGTGGGAAAAGAAGAAAATGCTGGTTACCAGCATTTTCTCCATTTCTCACATTGTTTTCAAAAGGCCTCTTTCTCAGGGTTGTTGAATGTCAGGACTGTGTGGTAAAGGAATAACCACACAATCACAAGTTTTAATGACCCTGAGAAAGAAGCCTATTGATAATATCTTGGGAAAAGATGAATGCTGGTTTCTCCTTTTGCCAAAATATTTTCTACACTTCTGAAGAGAAATTTCAGTTTTTGAGTCATTTTTAATTTCTTGTCTGCAAATGTTTTCAATTTGGACATGCCTAATTTTTTGTCATCTGGTATAGGCTTAATTTCTGTTTACTTCTTTCAAAGAAAAAGCACAGCAGAAAGGACTCCTTATACACAGTATCTGCACCAGCCACAATATTTCAAACAAGTGGCTTGCTCCCAGAAACAAAAATTTTACTACTGATGGTAATGAGTTAACCTTTCATCACACAATCAAAAAGAATTATAATGACCCTGAGAAAGAACACCTTTGAAAACACTGTCGGATAAGGAAAAATCCTGGTAGTAGTCATATCACATAATTCCAGCCAAATTTAAATTGTCATTTGCACATGCGTTCAATTTGGAAAAGCCTAAAATTTAATTGTTTGGGAAAGGATTAATACCTGTAGAGTCCTTAGTTGGATCCCCACCAGACTCAGCATCAGATGTTGTCTGGGTCTTCTCGCTGTCTTCTGCACTCTCCACGTCCTCTGAGAACCCACCTTCTTTGCTGGTTTCTGACACGCTGGTTCCCGTTCCTTCTTTACTGCTAGAGGCATCGGTCTGGTTACTGCTACCTTGTCTGTACGAGTATTAACACATTTCAAGAGTACCAAGAACAGGGTCTGTATTTATCAACCATTCTTATCTCTGGAATTTTCTAAATTTGAAAGTAACGCCACTATTGGCCAAACCATTAGGTTTAGTCAATCAAAAGTTGTGTTATATTCAAATTTAGATATCTTGGAGAATGAGACTAAAATGTTCTTAAGAATAGTTGGTGAATATGCCCTTGAACTTTTCTACAGCAAAGAAAAGCCCCTTACCTATAAACCCTTTACAACACAATCACAAGTTCTAATGATCCCAAGGAGAAGAACTTTTGAAAGCATTTTGGGAAAAGGAGAAAATGCTGGTAAAGCAATTGCAGACGACAACTTCAATGTGGCTCATATGATGTATTTTGTCTTCCAAAGGATAGAAAACATGGTGGATACTAGCATTTTCTCCTTTTCCCATAAGGTTTTTAACGGCCTACTTCACTAGGGTTGTTAAAACTCGGAATTGTGTAGTAAAAGAGTTACATTTTTTCCAAAAGACAAAACTTATGACTGGACCAAATTGAAAACAACTGCAGACAACAAATTGAACGTAACTTAAATAATCATGTCTGTCTTTGATACAGTAAAAGACATTGTGGGAAAAGGCTCCTTGCTCAGTGTCATTTAACTCTTTACCACACAACAAATTTTTGGACTGGACCAAATTAGCATTTGCAGACGACAAATAGAAATTTAGCTTAACCCTTTACCACACAATCCCAAATTTTAACCACCCTGAGAAAGAAGCCTTTTGAAAACATTGTGGGAAAAGGAGAAAATGCCAGTGACCAGCATTTTCTCCTTTTCCCACAATGTTTTCTACCCTTCTGAAATCAAATTTCAATTTTTGAGTCACATTTGATTTGTTGTCTGCAAATGCCTTTAATTTGGACAAGTCTCAAATATTGTCGTTTGGTAAAGGGTTAAATGGTGATTTATGAATTGGATAGGGTAGAAAACATTGTGGAAAAGGAGAAAATGCTGGTTACCAGCATCTTCTCCTTCTCTTACAATGTTTTCAAACGCCTTCTATTACAGGGTCGTTAAAACTCGGGATTGTGTGGTAAAGAGTTAAACTATGGGTTGTATGGTGAAGCTAAACATTCTAATGGTAAGTAACACATGTAACTATCAGTTACCACTTTTTCACATGACTATGTCACTGACCTTGACTCTTCGGTACCAGTGCTCGTCTTTTTGTGTTCCACTTCTTGTTCGAATTCTTGTAACTGTTCCACAATCTTCTCGTCCACACTCTTCGGCCGTTCTTTACTACCATCATCAACCTGTCGAAATTAACAAGGAATTTTATCTGTATAAATCGAATAGTAACTGTTATGCTAGCATAATATACTTCTCCTTAACCCTTTACTATACAGTCCTGAGTTTTAACGACCCTGATGAAAACGGCTTTAGAAAATATTGTGGAGGGGAAAAAAGAAAATGCTTGTAACAAGCATTTTTTTCCCTTTTTCCATGTTTTCTATCCTTTCAAAGACAGACATCATCATTTAGCCCTTTACCATACGACAAAATTTTGGGCCAGACCAAATTGAAAGCCTAGCTCCAGTGGGACAACTTTTCTCCATCTTGCAAGTAACCAAAGGTTGAAAACATTGTGGGGAAAAAATTACTTGTAATGAGTAATTATATTAAGTTCTCCTTTTATCACAATACTTTCATTTTTCTTTAAGAGCTAAACATTAATTCCTTTTGAATACTCAAATCTTACTCGGATCTGTTACCTCTGTACTTGATGACAAAATTTTTGAGTTGTCCAAATTGAACGCATATGCAAACATATGTGTGACTCAAAAATTGAAATTTGTCTTTGAAAGGGTACAAAACATTGTGGAAAAAGGACAAAATGCTAGTTACTAGCATCTTATCCGTTTTCAACAATATTTTAAAAAGCCTTCTTTCTTGGGAGTGATCAAACTCTGGACTGTTTGGAAAAAGGTTAAATGTCGTCTGCTAAAAATTTTTATCAGGAGGTAAAGCATTTCACATATTAACCCTTGACCAAACAATTCAAAGTTTTCACGACCCTCAAGAAAACATTGTGGGAATAGGAGAAAAGGTTGGTAACAAGCATTTTCTCCTTTTCCCATAGTGTTTTCTATTCTTTCAGAGACATCACTTGAGTCACACTGAATCTGTCTGCAAATGCTTACAATTTTACCAAATCATAAACTTTGTTGTTTGGTAAAGAGTTAACTTTTTGCCACACAATCCTGACTTTTAACGACCCTAAAAAGGAAGCCTTTTGAAAACATTGTGGGAAAAGGAGAAAATGCTGGTTACCAGCATTTTCTCCTTTTCCCAAAATGGTTTCAACCAATTCCATGACAAATTTCAATTTTTAAGTCACATTTAATTTGTCATCTGCAAATGCTTTCAGTTTAGACTAGTCTAAAATTTTGTCGTTTGGTAAAGAGATAAATTTACAACTGTAGACAATTAAAACTCGGTAGACATTGCCAAAACGACAAAAATGATTACCTGAACTTCACTCTGTTGATCTGAAGAGTCCTCAGTCTCATTGTCCAGATAATGAACTAGTTTTCTGGGTTTTCTAGACTTAGTTCTCCTCCCAACATGATCTGAAATTTTAACAGAATACTGTAAAAGTGGATATTATTGTGGGTCGAAATTTTCAGCAATTACCAAACGCTGGCTTTTCACATGCTTTAATTTCCACAACAACTGCAACAAATGATCTTAAATCTCCACTTTTACTTCAATGACACATGTTTAATTGGCAGTAGTA
This sequence comes from Tridacna gigas, assembly GCA_945859785.2. Classification (NCBI taxonomy): domain Eukaryota; kingdom Metazoa; phylum Mollusca; class Bivalvia; order Cardiida; family Cardiidae; genus Tridacna; species Tridacna gigas. Next base: position 14,133,753 of record OX244029.2, on the reverse strand, counting down.
ACCGCCACTAGACTGGTATTCTGGTCAACTTTGATGAAAAAATGTACTCACTAGTGTTGACAAAGGTCCCAGTCAATCACTCCCAAATGACCTGTGTCTAGGTAAAATATACCTTAATGTAGCTTAAATTTACACTGGCGGATATCTTTGCGATTTTTATCCATACGCAAAAATTGCAAAGATTTCCATGACACAAACATGTTTGCTTTTACAGTATTACACAGCTAAGATACAACTATCCAATTAACCCTTTACTAAAGGGTCCTCAGAAAAAAGGCTCTTGAAAACATTGTGGGTAAAGAAGAAAATGCTGGATACCACCATTTTCTCCTTTACCCACAATGTTTTCTACCCTTTCAAAGACAAATCTCACTATTTATATCAGATTCATTTAGTCCTCCATAATTGCTTCTAATTTGGACAAATATAAAAAAAATGCTGAGTGGTCAAGTTTTAAACAAACTCACTCACCTGGGCTTGTTCTGTCTGTTGGAGATTTATCCCTGGGAGATGACTGGTCTGTTTTTTTCTTGTACTTTACTGTTGCTGTCTCTGAGTTCCCAGTGACATGTATCGTCACCTCCTCAATGCCACCTACAGGGGGCGGGCTCTGGGGTGGAGTTTCCGTCTCTTGAATGTTTTCAAGGTCTGTGACGCTTATCTTGGCTGAATCTGAGAGAAACAAGAAACATTTTCAATTTCAACATTTCTTTGTGTTCACAACAGTTTTTGTCCAAATGCTAAATATTCTTACAGCATGAACTCAAGTTTTATATGCTTGGCTCCAGCTTGAAAAGAATACAGAGATAAAATCACAAATTGTACAAGATAATCAACTTTGTTGATATAATATTTTCTCATTAACTCTTTACACAACGACAAAATTTTACACTTGTCCAAATTGAGAGCATTGGCAGACGACAAATTAAATGTGGGTCAAATGATGCAATTTTAATTTGAAAGGGTGGAAAGCACTGTGGGAACAGAAGAAAATGCTGGTTACCAGCATTTTCTTCTTTTCCCACTATGTTTTCGAAAGCCTTCCTTCTCAGGGTCATTAAAACTCAGGATTGTGTGGTAAAGGTTTTACCCTTTACAAAACAATCTGGTGTTTTTATAACCCTGGAGAATAAACCTTTAAAAAACATCATGGGAAAAGTTAAGACATTTTGGAAGCCAGCATTTTTCCATCTATGTTTGCGACTGCTTCAACAACAAATTCCATCATTTGGGCCATGGCTGAATTACTGTTGACAGAATGATATCAATGTGGTCAACCTAAACTCTAGTGTGATCAAAACCTTTACCACACAATCCTGAATTTTAATGTCCCCAAGAAAGAGGCCTTTTAAATTCCGCTATGGGCAAAGGAGATAACCTGGTAGCCAGCATTTTCTCCTTTTCCCACAATGTTTTCAAAAGGCTTCTTTGTCAGGGTCGTTAATTGTCGGGATTGTGTGATAAAGGGCTAAAAAACCTCACCTTTATTCCTGGGTACTGTAGGACTGGGTGGGGGCATTGCATCCTCTGGTATTATCTTGCAGTGATGGTGCTGGGCCTCTATGGTGTTTATAACAATCCTGACTAGTATTTGTACAATAGCTGACACTGGAGATGTGCAGGTTTGGTACTGTAACAGTACAGAATGGAACATGAATAAATAATTTACCAGAAAAGACAGAGCAGAGAGCATGGGGACTGCAGGAATGGGTGGGGGCATGGCATCCTCTGGTATTTTATCTTGCAGCAATGGTGCTAGGCCTTTATGCTGTTTATAACAATCTTAACCAGTATTTGAACAATAGCTGATACCGGAGAGATGCAGGTTTGGTACTGTAAAAGTACAAAAAGCATTTGTGTTGCACAAGTAAAACGACACACAAGAGAATCATGACAGGAGAAGCACTACTGTTCATTAAAGTTATTGTTAAAATATAGCAAGAAAAGATGAAACTATTACAAGCAACTGCTGTATTTTCTGTAATGTTTTCAAAAATTGTCATCTGAAGCAATACAAAAGTTTCATCATTTGTACAGTAATGGGTTGATGATATACTATGGCAGTAGCAATGTAACAGACAGATAAAAAGTTATTACATACCTTATACAGTAAAACAAGCAAGGATTTTAAGCATAATACCTGGGTATGAGACTAGGTACCACAGTGTATTCTTAGGGGGGCTGGTAGAAAATGGCATATCTCTGGGGTCATTCTTTGAGGGGAGGGGGCCATACTGTTGAGGGGATGGACTGTTCTGTTGCAGTAGCAATGTGACAGATACAGAAAGAATCATGACTTACCTTATACAGTATAACAAGCAATGATTCTATCCATGCGATTCTTGTATAAGATCATATAAGATTCTAGGTACCATAGTGTGAAATTGGGAGACTGCTAGTCACTAGCGTATCTCAAGGGGAGAGGGGTCATTCTGTATAGAGGAGGGGCCATATGGGGGGGGGGGGGGGAACACTTCTCTGTTGCAGTAGCAATGTGACTGATACAAAAAGAATCATGCATTATCTTATACAGTATAACAAGCAAAGTTTCTAACCATGACACCCTGATATGATACTCTGGGTACCATGGGGTATTTTTTGGAGGCTGGTAGTCACAGCGGGTATGTATCTCAGCGGGGAGATGCCACACCATAAGCAGAGTGGTCAAACTATGGCGGTAACAATGTGACAGACAGATAAAGAATTACTACATGGTGTAACCTTATACAGTTTAGCAAGCAAGGTTTCTGGCCATGGCAGCCTGGAATGACACTCTAGGTACCATAGTGTGTAGTGGGAGTGGGGGACAGAGGCCAAACTATGGTAGTGGGCAGTGTGACAGATACAGAAAGAACTATTACATACCTTATAAAGTATGACAAGCAATGTTTCTAGCCATGACACCCTGGTATGAGACTCTAGGTACCATAGTGTGTAGTTGGGAGGTTGATAGTCACTAGCGTATCTCTGTGGGGAGGGACCATACTGTAGTAGCAGCAATGTGATTGGTAGAATCTTGTTCCCTAGTTCATAGTTACGGTCCAGTACCTGAAAGTAAAGAAGTAGTTCACTTTTTACTTTGCAAATATCAATTTGCACCCTCTGTTGATGACAGTTTGGAAAACATTGTGGGGAAAAAGACAAATTGCTTTACCTAGTTACTGGATGATAAAATCTGAGACTTGTTAAAATTACGAGCATTTGCAAAAAACAACATAAATATGGCTCCAATGATAAGGTTTGGCTTCTGAAGGGTAAAAAACATCCTGAGAAAAGGAGAAAAATGATGGTTACCATCATATTCTCCATTTTTAAATAATGTTTACAAAAGCCTTATCTCTCATGGTCATTACAAGGGATTGTTTGGATATGGGTTAACTCTTTACCTAATGACAAAAATTTAGACTAGTCCAAATTCGAAGCATTTCGCAGACAACAAAATAAATGTGACTCAAAAATTGAAATTAATTTGTTTTTAAAAGGGTAGAAAACATAATTATGGGAAAAGGAGAAAATGCTGGTTACCAGCATTTTCTCTTTTTCCCAAAATGTTTTCAAAAGGCTTCTTTTTCAAGCTCGTTAAAAGTCGGGATTGTGTGGTAGCGGGTTAAAAAACCGACTGTTTCTTTCACAACAATATTTCCGTACTTTTGAAAAAGAATATTTTCTTTTCTCCATATTTTGGTCTTTTGTGTAATGTGTAAAAGTTTTTGCAGGGTCTAAAAATAGCCAATACAGTAATGAATTAACCCCTAGAATGCTACAGAAATGAAACAAACTTGTTTATTTACATTTATCACATAAAACCTCCCCCGGCAGTGAATTAAACCCATGACTTATTTTTGATAATGCACAAGTGTTTTATCGTTTTTTGGGTCCCGGTTCTAATCAGTATTTAGTCACCAACGCGTGAAGCTGAAGAAACCAGCCACAGCATGAGCTTAAATTTGTACTACTAAGCTGTTTCGCGGAAAAATGATATCATTGTTGCTAAGACGTATACACGTGGAAAGTTTTTGAATTTTCATGATTAATAAAAACCAAGGAATGCAGCAATTTTTTTTTTTTTTAAGATCAACAAAATTACAGAAACAGGTGGAAATACCCTCTCTAGAAACTGTTTTATCCTACGTTCGATGTAAATGTCATAGAGCTGTCTACTTGTGTATGTACACATATGAAACCAAACTATAACTCTAAACATGGACTATAGGCTAAAGGTGATGATGCAGGCTTTTTTTTTTTTGTTTGTCATTCATCTTATGTGATAAATAGAATCTCACATTCTTGTTTATGTACTATCATTTTTATCAAACTTGTTGACTAAAATGAATTTGATGCTTGCCAAGGCTCACATCATACATCTTAGTCAAGCTGTTTGATAAAAATGATAATACATAAACACTCATGTAAGATCCTCTGTATACTGTACCAATTTTGCTTGGACCCCTGTGTCATTGCAAGGGAAGTATACTATGACTTAACTCTTTACCACACAATCCTGAGTTTTAACCATCCCTGGAAAGGGGCCTTTTGAAAACATTGTGGGAAAAGAAGAAAATACTCGTTACCAGCTCTTTCTTTTTTTCCAACAATTTTTTCTACCCATTCAGAGACGAATTCAATCATCTAAGTCACATCTAAATTGCTGTCTGCAAATGCTTTCCATTTGTACAAGTCTAAAATTTTAACCCTTTACCAGACAACAAAATTTTAGCCTTGTCCGAATTGAAAGCATTTGCAGATGACAATTTCAATGTGGCTCAAATGGTGCAAATTTTCTTTGATAGGTAGGAAACATTGTTGGAAAATGAGAAAATGCTGGTCACCAGCATTTTCTTCTTTTCCTACAATGTTTTCAAAAGGCTTCTTTCCCAGGGGTGTCAAAAGGCGGCATTGTGTGGTACAGGTGATAATCTCTTAATCCTTTCTCAAACAGCAAATTTTAGACTCCCCTAAATTTAAAGCACCTTTAAACAACAACTTGGAAATTGATACAAATGACCTGAAATTCTCTGTTAAGGTATAAAACATTGTTGGAAATGAAGAAAATGGTAGTCTGTGATTTGCGTTTTGAAGGGTAAAAACCATTGTGGGAAAAGGAGAAAATGCTGGTTACCAGCATTTTCTCCCTTTCCCACAATATTTTCAAAAGCTTTCTTTCTAAGGGTCTTTAACTTGGGTTTGTGTGGTAAAGGGTTAATTGGAATAAATGTTAGAATTACAGTTGGTAACAGAGCAGAAATAAGGGCTGAACTGAACTAAACTTACATATGGTACCCCAGATAGATATGAGTTGAAAACAGCTGATGTCCTGTAAAAACAAAACAAAAATCAGTTATAATTATAGCAACACCTCACCTATTCATGTATTTCCTGGGTTTCACCTGAACTAGGCTGGGGCTCTCTCTTGCCCAAGGATACTCCCACAAAAAAGCCAGTGATACTGGGGTTGAACCCTGGACTGCAAGATCATGTTGCAATCGAACATGTATATCAGAATGAGATTGAGACTTAATCATTCACAAGGAATAGTGTTGAGGACCAAGAGAGACAAACACAACAACATAAATTATAAAAAGATATATAATTTTTTGAAATAGGCCGTCACAACTGAAAAATATTTTTTGTCAGTGTTGCTAAAATTGAACCCTTTATCCATCTTAAATTCAAGATTTTCTCAGGTAGGTCCCCTTGACCCCCGGGCCCTTCCTTTACCACAGAGGAACCCCCTCAATGTTCTCCACCCACTTGTGCATTGGGCACTTGGAAAATGCAAGAGGTGTTCAATGGCAGTACCACATTTCAAAGTTGGACAACAGCATGGTATACTAATAAGTTTTAAACAAATTACAGATAAAATTCATCATCCAATCCTTTTGAAACTTGCACAGCGTATCTATATCATGAAAGTCTTTAACCCTTTGCCACACAATCCCAAGTTCCAATGACCCTAAGGAAAGAGGCTTTTGAAATCATTGTGAGAAAAAGAGAAAATGCTGGTAACCAGTTTTTTTTCTCCTTTTCTCACCATGTCATGTTTCTATCGTTTTAATGAAGGGAATCAGTTTTTTAAACTGCACTGAATATCATTTACAAATCCTTTCAAATATGTTAGTCTAAAATTATGTAGCTTTGTAAAGAGTTAACCCTACCAACAATAAATACTGATCATAGTTTTGACATGGATATGTTTGAATTGATAAAAACAATGTAAATACCTACCTCAATTTGTATGGAGGGACACTAAATGATTTCTCAGACTGATTGTAACCAAGCAAAACATTTAAATGTCTCAACACAATGTTCTGTGAATAAATGAAATACATACAGTATGAATTAAGGTTCGAAAAAGAAAACTCATGTAAAAAACATTGTGGCCAAAGGCAAAATGGTTTGCTAGCAGCATTTTATCTTTTTGTTACAACAGTTTTGAAAGAGGCCTGCTGTCAATGCACCAATCAATGCTCTTCTGAATTTTCTTTTTCCAATTCTTTGCAAAATATTCTTTTAAAGCCACTGGCTGGTTTCCTGCATACCCCTCATCATATCAATGATCAGCAATGAGAGAGGAATGCAATATGACGTACCTCTTCACCAAATAATCCTGCCCTTTTAAACCTGTAGGAAGAAAGCTTTTGAAAACACTGTGAAAAAGTAACCAGCATACTCTCCTTTTCAAACTATATTTTTCGCCCTTTCAAAGGCAAAATACACCATTTAACTATTTACCAAACAACAAAGTTTTAGATACAGCCAAACGGAAAGAATTTACAGAAAACAAATTGACAGTGGTAAAAAAGATTATTTCTGCCTTTAAAAATGGTATAAAACATTGTGACAAAAGGTGGCAGGAGCATTTTTTATTGAAATTTATAAGTTGAAGAGGGGGGGCATAACTGTTTTAAAAATGTGGTAAGAGTTACCTGCCTTTCTGTTACAGATTCTTTTTTTGAAAGCAGACATCTAGTCCAAGTTTGAAGTATATATCTTCATTAATAGAAATACTATAAAATGTCAATGTTTTTGCACATCAATGCAGGCAATGACAGGGCTATGACAATACCCTGAGGTTTTCTTCAAAAACAGCCGAGCTAAAAATATGCAAAAAGAAAAAAATGGCCGTATTCTGCATGATGTAATCTGTCATTTGGTGGAGGTAATTGGTTAAATACCTGGCATGAACACCATCTTACCTCAGCTTTCTGAATTTCTTCTGGCACATCTTCTTGTTCACATCTTATCATAAACTGAAACAAAGAAGACACATGAAACAGCACAGAATCCACCCAGAGGATGACATTTTATATCTAATCTCATTATCACGAGCAAAAACTCTGAAGGAAACTATTTTAACCTTTACCACACAATCCCGACTTTTAATGACCTTGAAAGTGAAATCTGTTGGAAACACTGTGGGGAAAGGAGAAAATCTGGTGACCAGCTTTTTTCCCTTTTCCCACAATGTTTTCAAAACCTGTCTCCTTTAGGGTCTTTAAAACTCAGGACTGTGTGGTAAAAGAATAATGCTTGAGAAAGCAACAAAGTGAAACCTTCTCCCACAATGTTTTCTACCAAATCAAGGACAAATTTCCTCATCTTTAGCCACCTTTCATTTGTTGTCTGCAAATGCTTTCAGTTTGGACTGGTCTAAAACTTCATCAAGTGGTAACTATTAACTCTTTACCGAACGACAAAATGTTAGACTGATCCAAATTGAAAGCATTAACAGACGAAAAATTAAGTATTGTTAAAATGATGATTTTTCTTTTTGATAGGGAAGAAAACATTGTGGGAAAAGGAGAAAATGCTAGTTAACAGCATTTTCTCCTTTTCCACAATGTTTTCAAAAAGCTTTTTCTTCAGGGTCGTTAAAAGTCGGGATTGTGTGGTAAAGGGTTAAATAGGTCACACTTTCAGTGGCAAAACGGAGCCAAAATGTAGACACTCCACAACTGCTTTGGCCATAACATCTCACTAAATAGTAGAATTTGTAGATCCCAGACCAAAATCATCTTGATCTACAATGTCAGCAAAAGCATCTCAGCCCTAAACCCTTTACCAGACAACAAAATTTTAGACTTATCTAAATTCAATACATTTGCAGACGATAAATCAAGGGTGGCTCAAATGATGAAACTTGCCTTTGACTGAGCGGAAAAACAATGTGAGACAAGAGGGCCATGATGGCCCTGGATCGCTCACCTGAGTCAATGGGCGAAATTTCACTCCAGGGTCACTCTAGAGCGCACACAAGGTTTTTCTAAGATTTGACCTAGTGACCTACTTTTTGACCCCACATGACCCAATTTCAAACTCGTCCCAGATTTTATCAAGACAAACATTCTGACCAAGTTTCATGAGGATCAGACCGAAAATGTGGCCTCTAGAGCGTACACAAGGTAAAAAGTTGACGACAGACGACGCACACCGCACGACAGACGCCAGACACAGCACGATCACAATAGTTCACCATGAGCACTTTGTGCTCAAGTGAGCTAAAAAACATAAGTCAAAAAAAAGCACCACATGCAGGTGCCAACAATTGGCTGTTGTTTTTCGACTGATAAAAATTACCCTAACAATTTTTTAAAAAGTTCACCCTAGGAACATTTCTGTGAAATTATTTCAAAATCTGACCAGCCATTCCAGAGAAGAAGAATTACGAAATTCCTCTTCATGTCCCTATGGTGCAAATAGCCCCCACCACCAAAGACATGTTTCTTGACAGATCAAAATTTTGCAAACAATTTTCGAAAAGGGTCACCAAAGGAACATTTCTGTGAAATTATTTCAAAATCTGACCAGCGGTTTCAGAGAAAAAGAACTTTTAAGAATTTCTTCATGGCCGTATAGTGCAAGTAGCCCCCAGTCACCAAAGCCATGTTTCTTGACGGATCAAAATTTTGCGAACAGATTTTGAAAAGGGTCACCCAAGGAACATCTCTATGAAATTATTTCAAAATCTGACCAGCCGTTTCAGAGAAGAAGAATTTTTAAGAATTTCTTCATTTCCGTATAGTGCAAGTAGCCCCCAGTCACCAGAGCCATGTTTCTTGACGGATCAAAATTTCGCGAACAGATTTTGAAAAGGGTCACCCAAGGAACATCTCTGTGAAATTATTTCAAAATCTGACCAGCCGTTTCAGAGAAGAAGAATTTTTAAGAATTTCTTCATATCTGTATAGTGCAAGTAGCCCCCAGTCACCAGAGCCATGTTTCTTGACGGATCAAAATTTCGCGAACAGCTTTTGAAAAGAGTCACCCAAGGAACATCTCTGTGAAATTAATTCAAAATCTGACCAGCTGTTTCAGAGAAGAAATAATTTTTAAGAATTTCTTCATATCCATATAGTGCAAGTAGCCCCCAGTCACCAGAGCCATGTTTTTCGACAAATCAAAATTTCGCGAACACTTTTTGAAAAGGGTCACCCAAGGAACATTCCTGTGAAATTATTTCAAAATCTGACCAGCGGTTCCAGAGAAGAAGAATTTTTAGGAATTTCTTCATGGCCGTATAGTGCAAGTAGCCCCCATTCATCAGAGCCATGTTTCTTGAAGGATCAAAATTTCGCGAACACTTTTGGAAAAGGGTCACCCAAGGAAGATCTCTGTGAAATTATTTCAAAATCTGACCAGCCGTTTCAGAGAAGAAGAATTTTTAAGAATTTCTTCATTTCCGTATAGTGCAAGTAGCCCCCATTCAACAGAGCCATGTTTCTTGACGGATCAAAATTTTGCGAACAGATTTTGAAAAGGGTCACCCAAGGAACATCTCTGTGAAATTATTTTAAAATCTGACGAGCAGTTTCAGAGAAGAAGAATTTTTAAGAATTTCTTCATATCTGTATAGTGCAAGTAGCCCCCATTCACCAGAGCCATGTTTTTTGACAGATCAAAATTTCGCGAACAGTTTTTGAAAAGGGTCACCCAAGGAACATTCCTGTGATATTATTTCAAAATCTGACCAGCGGTTTCAGAGGAGAAAATTTTTAAAGAATTTCTTAGAAAATTCCATTTCGTTGCCATGGCAACCAGAGTTTTAGATGGAATCAACTTTTGTGAACAAATTTTAAAGAGGACCTCCCAAGGAACATTCCTGCCAAGTTTGGTCCAAATTGGCCCAGAGGTTTAGGAGGAGATGATGTTTAAAGAATTGTTGACGACGCACGACGAACGACGCACAGACACACGACAGACACCGGGTGATCCTAAAAGCTCCCCTTGAGCACAGGTTGTGCTCAGGTGAGCTAAAAAGGGGAAAATGCTGGTTACCATTTTAACCTCATTCAATTTGTCATCTGAAAATACTTTCCATATAGGCAAGTCTTATATTTTGTCGTCTGGTAAAAAGTGAAGTTACCTTCATCAAAAGAGTGACAAGCTGATAGACTGTTTCCCTGTCCACTCCCTCCAAATCCATGGCTCTTTGAAGCAGGGCAGCAAAGTTACTCTCTTCATCTGTAAACTCCTTTAGATATCCACCTGGTATAGATAAACAAATATCATCGCTATTTTGTCCCTCTACCACACAAACCCAAGTTCTAAAGACCTGAGGAAGAAGCTTTTCTCCTTTTCCCATCATGTTTTCTATTCTATTACAGACAAACCTCACCATCACATCAATATCTCGTCTGCAAATGCAGCCAAAACTTTGTTGTTTGGTAAAGCACTAACCATTTTTGGTCACATGACTTATGTCTCTGACAAAAAGAGCTTTTTTAACCCTTCACCATTTAATGAGGAAGAATACCTTTGAAAACATGTGTGGAAAAAGGAGAAGATGCTGATAACCAGCATTTTCTCCTTTTCCCATAATGTTTTCTAACATTTCAAAGCCAAACTCCTATCATTTGAGCCACTTTTTTTTTGTTGTCTGCAAATTCTTTGAATTTGGACAAGCCTAAAAATTTGTTGTCTGGTAAAGAGTTAACCCTTTACCACACAATCCAGAGTTTTAACGACCCTAAGGATGAAGCCTTTTGAAAACATTGTGGGAAAAGGAGAAAATGCTGGAAACCAGCATTTTCTCCTTTTCTCACAATGTTTTCTACCCTATCAAAGAAATATCATATTATTTGAGCCACAGTGACATTGTGGTCTGCAAATGCTTTCAATTTGGATGAGTCTCACATTTTTTCATGTGGTAAATGGTTAAACACTGCAGGTTAAAAAGCAGCTGCTTTTCCTCAATGTTTTCCAGAACTTTCAACTGAATGGTTGTTAAAAGAAAACTGACTTGAAATGTTTCGAATCTGTATCATTAAGTCCTTAGAAACGTGGATGAAGTAATTTTTTCTATAATAAAATTGGTTCGTTTGGTATTTAACTCTTTACTACACAATCCCGACTTTTAACGGCCCTAAGTAAGAAGCCTTTTGAAAACATTGTGGGAAAAGGAGAAAATGCTGGTAACCAGCATTTTCTCCTTTTCCCACAATGTTTTCTACTCTTCCAAAAACAAATTCCAATTTTTGATTCATGTTTATTTTGTCGTCTGCAAAAGCTTTCAATTTGGACTGGACTAAAATTTTGTCGTTTGGTAGAGTTAATTGCTTACCAAACAACATCATTTTAGACTGTTCCATATTGATGACATTTTCAGACAACGACTCCATCGACTCAGTTGTTGAGGTTTGTTTTGAAAACTGTGGAAAAAATTGGTGAAAAAGACAAAATGCTGGTTACAAGCATTTTCTTCTTTTTCCACAATGTTTTTAAACGCCTCTAACCCATGGTTATTCAATCGCAAGACTGTTTGTTAATGGAGACAATATCATCTTGTGACAACACATTCTTAGTGTTTCATATGCACAACACTGTTACAAAGCCAGTGGCTAGGTCCTCACTTCAAACCTTTACCAACAATGAAAAAGTTTTAACTCTTTACAACACGAAAAAGTTTTAGACTAGTCCAAAATGAAAGCATTTGCAGACGACAAATTAAATGTGACTTAAGAATTGAAATTTGCTATGGGACGGGTAGAAAACATTTTGGGAAAAGGAGAAAATGCTGGTTACCAGCATTTTCTCCTTTTCCCACGATGTTTTCAAAAGGCTTCTTTCTCAGGGTCGTTAAAAGTCGGGATTGTGTGGTAAAGGGTTAATGACCCTCAGACAGAGACCTTTTGAAAACATTGTGGGAAAAGGTGAAAATGCTGGAAACCAGGATTTTCTCCTTTTCTCAAAATGATTTCGATCCTATCAACATTTTATATGTCATCACAAATGCTTCCAGGTTATCAAAACACTGAGCTGTTTGGTAAGGTTTTACCTCTTTACCAAATGACAAAATTTTAGGCGAGTTCAAATTGAAAGCATTTGCAAAGACAAAACAAATGTGAAATTAAAACTGAAATATGCTTTTGGAAGGGTAGAAAACATTGTGGGAAAAGGAGAAAATGCTGGTTACCAGCATTTTCTCCTTTTCCCACAATGTTTTCAAAAGGCTTCTTTCTGAGGGTCGTTAAAAGTTGGGATTGTGTGGTAAAGGGTTAAGTATAGTTGGTGAATAAAGGATGGGTCCAGCTTCAATTTCCTTAACCCTTTACCAAACAATAATATTTCAGATTGGTCCAAATTGGAAGCATTTGCAGACGACAAATTAAATGTGACCCAAATTATTAAATTTGTTTCTGAAAGGTAAGAAAACATTGTGGGAAAAGGAGAAAATGCTGGTAACCAGCATTTTCTCCTTTTCCCACAATGTTTTCAAAAGGCCTCTTTCTCAGGGTCGTTAAAAGTCGGGATTGTGTGGTAAAGGGATAGCTACCTTGGAAAACAGAATTGGCAAATGATCCCAGGTTGAATTTGGTTGTTCCCTGTCTAGACAGTCTGAACTGAGGAGCTGACTGCTGACGTATGCAGGATTTATCTCCCTTGTCACCTGAAATAATTGATATGGACTTAGTATTAAGACTTTAACAAACAACAAAATTTTAGATTTTTCCAAACTGAAAGCATCTGAGACAACAGAATAAATGTGACTTAAATATGTTTTATGACGGGAAAATTTTCCCAGCATTTTCTCCTTTTCCACATTTTTTCTTCCCGGTTAGAGACAAATTTCAGCATTTCAGCAGCTGTTGATCTGTCACCTGCAAATGCTTTCAATATGTACTTGCCTAAATTGTTGCCATGTGGTAAACAGTTAATCGCTTGAACAGGAACTAGCTTTTGCAGACTGTGGATTGTTAGGTAAGACCGCAACAGGTTAACTCTTTTCCACACGACAAAATTTTAGACTGGCCCAAATTCAAAGCATTTGCAGACAACAAATTAAATGTGGTTCAAATGATAAGATTTGTTTCTGAAAGGTTAGAAAACATGGTGGGAGAAGGAGAAAATGCTGGTTACCAGCATTTTCTCCTTTTCCCATGTTTTCAAAAGTCTCATTTCCTAGAGGCGTTAAAACTAGTCACTGTGTGGTAAAGAGGTTAAGAAGAGTTCATAAAATAAAAGTCTGATAATGTGAACCTAGTGCATTTTGTAAAGGAATAAGAAAACTTCACTAACCTTTCACAGCTGTTTTTGTCAATAAATGTATTGGTACAGACACTGCTCGTCTGTATGGAGGTTTTCCGTAGACGCTTTTACTGACAGATCTCACACTGTCTGTCCGTGCCAGCGCAAACCTAGCCCTGTTTAACTTCCGCAGAAAGTGCTCACTGTCCCTATCGCTGCTTGTTAAATCTGTGTAAAGAGCAAAAAATATTCATCATAAATATGGAAACTGAATATGAAATGATGAAATGTACAACTTCCAAATTCACAAATTCACACAACTTTACATCTTGACATAAATAACAGTGCATATATTGGTATTGAAAAGGTCCATGGGCGAAAATAAATGGGCCATGCTGAATGAAAAGGGGTTTTGTGCATTTGCAAAAAATAGTGCGAAGGCTCAGCAGGCTGACATGGGTCAAAACTTTTGCTATTTGCAAATTTTTTGCTTTTCCAAGGACCCTTTTACCTCATTATTTAGTTGGACATTAGACAAAATGGATTTTATGGATCCATAATTATGTGAAGACTCACATGGTATGATGCATCAACGAGATGCATTAACTTTTTACCAAACAATAAAATTTTAGACTGGTCCAAAGTGAAGCATTTACTGAAGACAAATTTAATGTAGCTGAAATAGTGGTAACTGTCTGTGAAAGAAGTGTAGAAAACCTTGTGGGAAACGGAGACAAGAGCACTGCATGCGGGTGCCAACGCTCGGCTGCTTTGTAACCCCACACTAGTAACCTTTGTAATCCCATACTTTCACCTTTGCACAGAGTGGTTTCTACTCTATCACAGACAAATTCTATCAATAGGGCCACCTTTCTTGATTCATTTCACACTTTGGATCAGTCTAATTCTTTGTTGTTTGGAAAAGGGTTGGAAAAATTCACATTAGCTCTTTCTTTCTTTGTAACTCTTTACGACTGGTCCAAACTGAAAACACTTTCTGACGACAGATTCATCATGCCTCAGAAAATGAAATTTGACTCTAAAAGAGTTAACAAGAGGACCATGATGGTCCTAAATCGCTCACCTGAAATGCAACTCAGCTCAACACCATAATGCTACATGCCAAATATGAAAGCTCTAGCCCTTATGGTTTAGGACAAGAAGATTTTTAAAGATTTCCTTCTTTATCTCTATGTGAAATCCGAGAACCCACAACATAGGGTCAACTTTTAACACCAGGGCCATAATTTAAAGTATTTTGGTAGAGGGTCACTAGATGATGCTACATGCCATATATGAAAGCTCTAGCCCTTATGGTTTGGGACAAGAAGATTTTTGAAGATTTCCTTCTTTATCTCTATGTGAAATCCGAGAACCCACAACATAGGGCCAATTTCAACACTAGGGCCATTATTTGAAGTATTTTGGTAGAGGGCCACTAGATGATACTACATGCCATATATGAGAGCTCTAGCCCTTATGGTTTGGGACAAGAAGATTTTTAAAGATTTCCTTCTTTATCTCTATGTGAAATCCGAGAACCCACAACATAGGGCCATTTTCAAGACTAGGGCCATAATTTCAAGTATTTTGGTAGAGGGCCACTAGATGATGCTACATGCCAAATATGAAAGCTCTAGCCCTTACGGTTTGGGACAAGAAGATTTTTACAGATTTCCTTCTTTATCTCTATGTGAAATCCGAGAACCCACAACATAGGGCCAATTTCCACACTAGGGCCATAGTTTGAAGTATTTTGGTAGAGGGCCACTAGATGATACTACATGCCAAATATGAAAGCTCTAGCCCTTAAGGTTTGGGACAAGAAGATTTTTACAGATTTCATTCTTTATCTCTATGTGAAATCCGAGAACCCACAACATAGGGCCAATTTCCACACTAGGGCCATAGTTTGAAGTATTTTGGTAGAGGGCCACTAGATGATACTACATGCCATATATGAGAGCTCTAGCCCTTATGGTTTGGGACAAGAAGATTTTTACAGATTTCCTTCTTTATCTCTATGTGAAATCCGAGAACCCACAACATAGGGCCATTTTCAAGACTAGGGCCATAATTTGAAGTATTTTGGTAGAGGGTCACTAGATGATGCTACATGCCATATATGAACGCTCTAGCCCTTAAGGTTTGGGACAAGAAGATCTTTACAGATTTCCTTCTTTATCTCTATGTGAAATCCGAGAACCCACAACATAGGGCCATTTTCAAGACTAGGGCCATAATTTGAAGTATTTTGGTAGAGGGTCACTAGATGATACTACATGCCATATATGAGAGCTCTAGCCCTTATGGTTTGGGACAAGAAGATTTTTAAAGATTTCCTCCTTTATCTCTATGTGAAATCCGAGAACCCACAACATAGGGCCATTTTCAACACTAGGGCCATTATTTGAAGTATTTTGGTAGAGGGCCACTAGATGATACTACATGCCATATATGAGAGCTCTAGCCCTTATGGTTTGGGACAAGAAGATTTTTAAAGATTTCCTTCTTTATCTCTATGTGAAATCCGAGAACCCACAACATAGGGCCATTTTCCACACTAGGGCCATTATTTCAAGTATTTTGGTAGAGGGTCACTAGATGATGCTACATGCCAAATATGAAAGCTCTAGCCCTTAAGGTTTGGGACAAGAAGATTTTTACAGATTTCCTTCTTTATCTCTATGTGAAATCCGAAAACCCACAACATAGGGCCATTTTCAAACTAGGGCCATAATTTGAAGTATTTTGGTAGAGGGCCACTAGATGATGCTACATGCCAAATATGAAAGCTCTAGCCCTTAAGGTTTGGGACAAGAAGATTTTTACAGATTTCCTTCTTTATCTCTATGTGAAATCTGAGAACCGACAACATTGGGCCAATTTCCACACTAGGGCCATAATTTGAAGTATTTTGGTAGAGGGCCACTAGATGATACTACATGCCATATATGAGAGCTCTAGCCCTTATGGTTTGGGACTAGAAGATTTTTACAGATTTCCTTCTTTATCTCTATGTGAAATCCGAGAACCCACAACATAGGGCCATTTTCAAGACTAGGGCCATAATTTGAAGTATTTTGGTAGAGGGTCACTAGATGATGCTACATGCCAAATATGAATGCTCTAGCCCTTAAGGTTTGGGACAAGAAGATTTTTACAGATTTCGTTCTTTATCTCTATGTGAAATCCAAGAACCCACAACATAGGGCCATTTTCAACACTAGGGCCATAATTTGAAGTAATTTGGTAGAGGGCCACTAGATGATACTACATGCCATATATGAGAGCTCTAGCCCTTATGGTTTGGGACAAGAAGATTTTTAAAGATTTCCTTCTTTATCTCTATGTGAAATCCGAGAACCCACAACATAGGGCCATTTTCCACACTAGGGCCATAGTTTGAAGTATTTTGGTAGAGGGTCACTAGGTGATGCTACATGCCAAATATGAAAGCTCTAGCCCTTAAGGTTTGGAACAAGAAGATTTTTACAGATTTCCTTCTTTATCTCTATGTGAAATCCGAGAACCCACAACATAGGGCCATTTTCAAACTAGGGCCATAATTTGAAGTATTTTGGGAGAGGGCCACTAGATGATACTACATGCCATATATGAGAGCTCTAGCCCTTATGGTTTGGGACAAGAAGATTTTTAAAGATTTCCTTCTTTATCTCTATGTGAAATCCGAGAACCCACAACATAGGGCCATTTTCAAGACTAGGGCCATAATTTGAAGTATTTTGGTAGAGGGTCACTAGATGATACTACATGCCAAATATGAACGCTCTAGCCCTTAAGGTTTGGGACAAGAAGATTTTTACAGATTTCCTTCTTTATCTCTATGTGAAATCTGAGAACCCACAACATAGGGCCATTTTCAACACTACGGCCATAATTTGAAGTAATTTGGTAGAGGGCCACTAGATGATACTACATGCCATATATGAGAGCTCTAGCCCTTATGGTTTGGGACAAGAAGATTTTTAAAGATTTCCTTCTTTATCTCTATGTGAAATCCAAGAACCCACAACATAGGGCCATTTTCAACACTAGGGCCATAATTTGAAGTATTTTGGTAGAGGGCCACTAGATGATGCTACATGCCAAATATGAAAGCTCTAGCCCTTAAGGTTTGGGACAAGAAGATTTTTACAGATTTCCTTCTTTATCTCTATGTGAAATCCGAGAACCCACAACATAGGGCCAATTTCCACACTAGGGCCATGATTTGAAGTATTTTGGTAGAGGGCCACTAGATGATATTACATGCCATATATGAGAGCTCTAGCCCTTATGGTTTGGGACAAGAAGATTTTTACAGATTTCCTTCTTTATCTCTATGTGAAATCCGAGAACCCACAACATAGGGCCATTTTCAACACTACAGCCATAATTTGAAGTATTTTGGTAGAGGGCCACTAGATGATGCTACATGCCAAATATGAGAGCTCTAGCCCTTACGGTTTGGGACAAGAAGATTTTTAAAGTTTTTTCTCTCAGTTGCCATGGCAACCAGAGTTCTTCATGGAATTAAAATCTTTGAAGTATTTTGAAAGTGTATCACCTAAGGATCATTTCTGTGAAGTTTCACTGAAATCTGTTGGGCGGTTTCAGAGGAGAAGATTTTTTAAGTGATTGTTCACGGACGGACGGACGGACGGACGGACGGACACACGGACGGACAGACGGACGCCGGACAACGTTCGATCACAATAGCTCACCCTGAGCACTGTGTGCTCAGGTGAGCTAAAAAACACAAAGTTTTCAAAAGAAACTTCCTCCTAAGGGTCTATAAAACTCGGGATTCTTTGGGAAAGGGTTAACCTAGTTAAACATATTATACTGACTTTAACATCAAGGACAGCTCATGAGCTGGAGTTGGACAGCTAACTTGTGCAAGATATATTACTGTGTGCTCTGAGACAAAACAACCACACAGCTTCAATTCATATCAAAGAGAAAACTGACAGTAATTAAGACATAAAGAGACAAATTCAGATGACAACAAATATTAAACATACATGTGGAACACATAGTGGAAAAAGGAGCCTATCATTATATGAATACAATCCATTCCTGTTTTTTCCTTGGATATCCCCTAATTCTTTACCAAACGACAAAGTCTTAAACTGGTCAAAATTCAAAGCATTTGCAGACAACAAAATAAATGTGACTCAGGAATTGAAATTCCTTTTTTGAAGGGTTGAAAACATTGTGGGAAAAGGAGAAAATGCTGGTTACCAGCATTTTCTCCTTTTCCCACAATGTTTTCAAAAGCCTTTTTCTTCAAGGTCGTTAAAACTCGGGAATATGTGGTAAAGGGTTAAATGCCAAGCAACCATATGAGCCATGCTCTGGCTATTGGGGGCTTAATGCATCTCCTTGATGCATTATACCAAGCATGTCATCATATAATTATGGATCCATAAAGTCCACTTTGTTTAACAACCAGCTGAACCCTGAGGTAAAATAGTCCTTTGATATGCAGAGAAATTATCAAAAGCAAAACATTTCAACCCAGGTCAGCCCTATGTGGACTGTTCAGTCTTACCTGGGTCGATACTTATTGCAGATGCATTAAATCCCCTTTTCACAGAGCATGGCTCATATGTTTTTCATGAAGAAATTGTTAACAATAAACTTTAAGGAACCATCTAAAAGCAAACAGTATACTGAATGAAAATTTGCCATTTTCAGTCATGGGTAACTTAGGCGCAAAATTTCAAACATTTTTATGCGACTAACCATTTAATGATTTACTGAACAATCCTGGGTTTTGACAACCCTGAGGAAGAGGGCATCTGAAAACATTGTGGAGAAAGAAGAAAATGTTGGCAACCATGATTTTCTGCTATCCCCACAATGTCCATTAGGGAAATTCAACCACTTGAGCTTTTTATTTGTCATCTGCAACAGCTCTGAATTTGGACAAATAAAAAATACTGTTGTTTGGTAAAGAGTTAAAAGGCTAGCACTAAAAAATACAATTATAAAAAAAAAAAAAAAAAAATGAAAAAAACAGTCTTCTCAAAAGTCACATAAATATAGCAGAATTCTAAACCTTTTACCACAAAATCCTCAGTTTTAACTACGTCGAACAATAAGGCTTTTGAAAATATTATGGGAAAAGGAGAAAATACTCTTTTTCTCACAATGATTTTCTACACTTTCAAGGACAAAGTCCAAAATTTGAACCACATTTAACTGTTTACCACACAATGCCAACTTCTTATGACCTGGAGAACAGGACTTTTGAAAACACTGTGGAAAAAGAGGAAATGCTGCTAATCAACATTTTCTCCTTTTCCCACAATGTTTTCTCTGCAAATGCTTTGGATTTGACTAGTCTATAATCCTTTACCACAGACCAAAATTTTAAACCTGTCCAAATTGAAAGATTTGCAGATGACAATTTCAATGTGGCTCAAACAATGTGATTCTTCTTTGATAGAGTAGAAAACATTTTGGGAAAAAGAGAAAATGCTGGTTACCAGCATTTTCTCCTTTTCTCACAATGTTTTAAAAAAGCTTCTTCCTCATGGTCGTTAAAAGTCGGCATTGTGTGGTAAAGGGTTAATCTTATGATGTGGTGAAGATTTCATTCTTTACCAAAAGAGAAAACTTTTGACTTGTCCAAAGTCAAAGTCTTCCCAGACAACAATTTAAATGTAGCACATAACCCTATACCTCACAAGACAGAGTTTTGATGACCCTGAGAAAGAAAGCTTTTGAGGAAAACATTTTGGGAAAAGGAGAAAATGCTGGTAATCAGCATTTTCTCTTTGTTCCAAAATGTTTTCTATCCTATTAAAAAACAAATTCGGTATTTCGAGCCGCATTGAATTTGTCGTCTGCAAATGCTTTCAACTGGGACAAGTCTACAATACTGTCATTTAGTAAAGAGTAAAAACGTAAGATGTATGTTTTCAACAGTGTTCTGCTACATGGCATGGTTTTAACTCTTTACCGAACGACAAAATTTTAGGCTGGTTCAAACTGAAAGCATTTGCAGACGACAAAATAAATGTAATGGAAAAATTGAAATTTGTTTTGGGATGGGTAGAAAACATTGTGGGAAAAGGAGAAAATGCTGGTTACCAGCATTTTCTCCTTTTCCCACAAGGTTTTCAAAAGGCTTCTTTCACAGGGTCATTAAAAGTCAGGATTGTGTGGTCAAGGATTAATAGGTAGTAATATTTACACTCTTTACCAAACAACAAAATTTTAGACAAGTCAAAACTATAAGCATGTTCAGATGACAAATTCAGTATAACTCATCCTGGGATTTGTCTGTAATAGGGTAGAAGACACTGTGGGAAAAGGAGAAAATGCTGATTACCAGCATTTTCTCCTTTTCCTACAATGTTTTTTAAAGGCCTCTCTCTCGCGGCCGTTAAAACTCCGGATTGTGTGGTAAAGGGTCTTCATTTTTGGTTCTGCCAAGGAAGATTCATACAAATGCCTATAATAAAAGTTTTGCTGAGGAAGTAAGGATTGTAGAGTACAAAGAAATTTGATCTCAGGTAGTCGAAAGGAAATTGTAATTTCCAAAAACCTAAATGAATCATTTACAAAACACATGGAGACAAAAAAGTAGTTTCCAAAAACCTGCACCAAACATTTACAAAACAGAGGGAGACAAAGTACACAAAAAGACAGAGAGATACAGAAAAAAGATAATAACTAGATGGATGGATCTATTTTTTGTTATTTCATCTAACACAGATTCTTTAATCTAACATGGATTAGTCTATGCTAGTAATAATCTGATTTAAATCTGCTTCATGCTGTCTCTATATGCCTATTAAGTTATTTATGCAATGAACTTTCATAAAACTGTTACTGCAAAACATTATCTACAATAAAAGAAATCTAAAACCCTATAATATCTGAATTACTTTTTTTGTGACCATTTAACCCTTCATCAAAAAATCTGGTGTTTTAACAGTCCTGAGGATAAAAGATTTTGAAGGCACTGTGAGAAAAGATGAAAATGCTGTTTAACTCTTTGCCAAACAACAAAATTTTAGACAAGTCCAAATTGAAAGCATTTGCAGACAAGAAAATGCTTCTGACTTAAAAACTGAAATTTGTATTGGGATGGGTAGAAAGTATTGGTTACCAGCATTTTCTCCTTTTCCAACAATATTTTCAAAAGGCTTCTTTCTCAGGGTATTGAAAACCCGGGATTTTTCAGTAAAGGTCCACACCAGTTTCTCCTTTTCTCACAATGTTTTCTACTGTTTCCAAGACAAATACTAATATTTGTGCCACATTTAATTTGTTGTCTGCAAATCCTTTAAATGTAGAGTCTAGAATTTTACCTTTTAGTCAAAAGCTGAATTGTTATTCTGTACATACAAATCTTTCACGCTTTACCACACAATCCCAAGTTTTAACGACCCTGAGGAGGAAGCCTTTTGAAAATATTGAGAGAAAAGGAGAAAATGCTGGTAACCAGCATCTTCTCCTTTTCCCACAATGTTTTCTACCCTATCAAAGACAAATTCCATCATTAGAGCCCACTTTGAATTGTCGTCTGCAAATGCTCTCAATTTGGACAAGTCCAAATTTTTTTCGTGTGGTAAAGAGTTATTAGCTCTAGCAATCTTCAGGACTTTTTTTTTTTTCCATCTAATTTTCAAGTGTAGATCAGCTTCACAAACATATTTCTTACTCAAAATAAATTTCAAAAAGTTCATGTAGAAAAATGTTCAAAAGAAATGGAGAGGAATAAAATCTTCATTTAATTCCATTTCAAAAGATTAGAAAGAAAGATAGCTTTCCACTCTGACATGGAGTGATATAGAAAGTGAAAACCCAATTAACCACATAATAATCAAAGAAAGTTTACCCCTTTACCCAACAATCCTATGTTTTAATGACCCTTGACTCTTTACCAAACAATCACAGGTTTTAACGACCCAGTAGGAGAGTGCTTTTGAAAACATTTTGGGAAAAGGAGAAAGTGCTGGTAACCAGCATTTTCTCCTTTTCTCATAATGTTTTGCACAATTCCAAAGACAAATACCATAGCTTGAGCTACACTTCATTTCATGTCTGCAAATACTTTCAATTTGGGCAAGTCTTCAAATTTGTTGTCTGGTAAAGAATTTACTTTTCACCCAAGAACAAAATTCCAGACCTGTCAATAATCAAAGCATTTCCAGCAAATCAAACATGGCTCAAATAAATGAATAAGTCTTTGAGATAAAGAAAGCACTGTGTGTCAGGGGGGGAAGAATGCTGATAACCAAAATTTTCTCCTTTTTCCCTAAATGTTTTCAAAGGCCACCACATTTGGGTTCAGTTGAGAAAAACAGGAAAGTTCAGAGAAGTGTTGCAGAGAGAACAAAGCTTTGTACCAAAACTAGATGACCCAACACCAATCCCACACATGAAATGAGGACAAGACATAGTACAATTTAGTAACAAGACAAAAACTGAGGACAAAAACAGAAAACTTACTTTGCCTCACAAAATTTATCATATGCATGGAGGTCATCTTGCATTGAAATAAGTTTTTCAGTCAAAAACATTATATGAATATACAAGGGTTGTCCAAAAAGTATGTAGACTTTTCCCATAACTCGACTATTTGTCAACAGTTTAATACCAAAATTTGGCGACATATTATTAGATGTATTGTTGATACATGCTACGAATTTCACGAAGATACAGTGAAAGAATAAAAATTTACAGAGGATTTAAAAACATCGCTAGGTGCAACCCGGCACACGATGTAAGACCACTTTGACGTCACATAGAAAAGCCATCTTACATCTTTTCCACGTAAAGGAATATTATTGTTTTTTTCATAATTCACACAATCTTTCTTTTATCCATGAAAAATAAATGTACCATTGTCTATGTATGAAATAAACTATGTCACTTAGTTTAATCTTAATACATTGAAACACTCACCTTCGACGAAGGCAAGGGTGTTTGAATCTGGCAGGAAAAACATGTTTGTGATCTTATGCAACACTGAGGCATGCTTCTAGTGCACAGAGAACCAGGCGGATAGACAGTTAACATTTTACCACACGAGAAAAATTTATACTGGTCCAAACTGAAAGCATTTGCAGATGACAATTTAAAAGTCACTCAAATAATGGAATTTGTCTTGGATAGGGTAGAAAGCATTGTGGGAAAAGGAGAAAATGCTGGTTACCAGCATTTTCTGCCTTTCCCACAATGTTTTCAAAAGACCTCTTTCTCAGGGTCACTAAAAGTTGAGATTGTGTGGTAAAGGCTTAATCTGTCACACTTCAGTAAGGTAGATAAAGTGCGCTAACATCCAAAATTGAAACTACTTCCCTTAACAGAGTGTGTCAAGAGTTTCAACTCTTGCTCACTTCTGGGCAGATTAAGTTGCATCCAAAGGATCGTGATTCTGATATTGTGCAAGATGTCATGATGTGAAAACACCATGGATTGTCTCTTCCTTTCCTTTGATAAACAATTTCTACATTGCCAAATACAACAAATGTATTTATTGCCTGTTTTAGAGAATGTACACATACTGGTGGTGACCGCCTGGAACGAGGTCAAAATGACTTTTCAAAACGACGTCGTGCGCCAAGTAGCAGTTAGCAGTTAGTGGTGTTTTTTAATCCTTTGTAACTTTATACTGAATCATTGTATTTTGATGAAATTTGTATATATCAGTGACACATCCAATAATGTATAAACAAATTTTGGTATTAAACTGTTGATAAATATTCGAGTTATGCGAAAAGTCTCCATACTTTTTGGACATTCCTTGTACATGTATTCAACAAACATTTCTTAACCCTTTCCCAAACGACAAATTTTGGACTGGCCCAAATTCAAAGAGTTTGCAGATGACAATTTTAAATTTGATGAAAATGGCAGAAAGTTGTCAAAAAGGGTAGAAAACACTGTGGGAAAAGGAGAAATTGCTCGTTACGAGCAATTTCTCCTTTTCCCACAGTGTTTTCAAAAGACTTGTACTGCAGACACGTGAAAACCTGGGCTTGTTTGTGAAAGGGTTAAATAAAACCACACAAATCTTAAGTTAATTCTTTACCAAATTTTAAACTCATCCAAATTGAAAGCACTTGCTGTCAACATATTAACTGTGGCTCAAATGACAGGATTTGTCCTTGAAAAGGGAAAAGACATAGTGAGGAAAAGAGAAAATGCTGCTTATTAGCATTTTCTCCTTTTCCAACAAGATTTTCAAAATACTCCTTTCTTAGAGTCCTTAAATGGATTTTCGTCTCACACCCTGACCATTTCCCACAGTCATAATGGAAAGGAGCATTTAAACTCAACAAAAGATAGTTATTTATGTCACTGCACATCATACACTTTGTGAAACAAAATCATTGTATGAACATAAAACAGCACAGAGGCTAGGAGCCAATAAAAGAGCTAAAATACAAACTTATTAAGGATCAAACCTATGAAATTAATGGACAAAGCCAATTCCTCTGAAAAACAGAACAATCATATTACCAGTCATAACCAGTCATACCCTTTACCAAGTAATTCTATGCCTTACTCTTTACCAGACAACAAAATTTTAGAATTGTCCAAACTGAAAGCATAAGCAGACAAAATAAATGTGATTTCCAGCATTTTCTTCTGGATTGAGAGCTAAAAGGTTAAATCAATCAAGTCAAAAGTTTTCAAATTGGAGTATATCCCATTTTTTTAGAAATCTGTTGATTACATTTGATTTGTAGGATGAGAAGTTTATGAGGACAAAGTTCTTTGATGTAATTCTTGAATATAAACACTACAGAAAAAACAAACACACCCACAAAGTTCCCTAGAAGAACTTCCTGCTATGGTGAGATAATAATAAAAATATATAGATCATCAAAACAATTATAACAAGAGCACCACATGTGCGTGCCAACACTGGGCTGCACTTACTTTTAGAATATGATTTCCAGAAAAAAAAAGTCGAAAAAGGGGCATAGCCGTGTCAAAAATAATTTGATTATTATGTACCATACTGATATGGCTTCCCCTTTTGATAGTTAACAACTAGTCTGAGCTTAAAGTAAATGTCTTCAGTAATGACAGCGATATTGTAAAATGTCAAAGTTTTTGTCCTAGGACACAGATGACAATGCAGACCATGCAACCAACAACAGGGCTATGACAATACCTCGACCTTTACCATGAAAACAGCCCAGCTAATGAAATTTTGCCAATCTGAAACTGTTTCTTAATTAGTGTAAATGCAAAAACATGACATAAAACACACAGAAACACTTGAAATCATGACAAATTTAGCAGAAGTAAAGCAGCAGGGTCTAAATCTAAGGTGATTATACATTGACTGGTTATTAAACATGTTAAACACAGATATTGATAAGTACAAACACACAACAGATGTTGACACAGTCTGTAAATAAGACTTTCCCTCATTAAAATGCTTTCTAGCTCCTCTGAGCAGACAACTTTAATAACACATTATCACAAATGACCAAATGCATGCTTACTGTAAGTTACATCATTGCATTAGTACAGATAACTGTCCCCAAATGTAATTTTAGTTTTTGACAGGTCGCATCAGGGTACAGCGGCAATCAAGAAAAAAAAATGTGTAATTTTTTGTGCAAGTTTTAACTCTTATATTTTCACAAATTGGTGACAAACTAGAATTTGAACAGACCTGTTCCTTTTCCATATTCAATACCGGTAATCCTTCATTTCAAATACCAATATTTATAATTTAAACTCTAAACATACCAAAACAAAGTTTAAATCATCTTTTACTTGAGATGTATATGTTTCCCAAAATAGACACAAAATGGCCACCAAAATAAATAAATTTTTTTTTTTTTTTTTTTTTTTTTAATTTACATGTTATAAACAACTTCTAAAAGCCTTTTAGGTAATGAAACATTTAATAATTTTTCCTTGGTCATGTGTGTCACTAAAAATTAATTACATTTTGCTGCAGTACAGATTAAACCCATAAAACAGAAACTATTAATAACTATGTCATCACAAAGAAAAGAGTGACAAAGCTGCACATTCATCATCATTCACTTCTTTAACCCTTTACCACACAATACCAAGTTTTCACATTCCTGGATGGATAAGACGCCTTCTGAAAACATTGTGGGAAAGGGAGAAAATGCTGGTTCCTTTTCCCACAATGTTTTCTACCCTTTCCGAGTCCGGTTTCGTCAATTGAGCCACATTTAATTTATTGTTTGTAACAGCTTTTAACGTTAAGGAGTGTAAAATTTTGATGTTTGGTAAAGATTAAAAAAAGTGCACTTTCACCTTGATAATGAAAGATAAAAATTCAATGCCCTTAAAGTTTTATGTTCCATCCTGCTTTCTACAGTAGGTGTGTTTCAATCTTTCACTAATTACCAAACCACAAAATTTTGGACTGCACCAAACTGAAAGCATTTGCAGACAACAAACTAAATGTTACTACAGTGATGATTTTTCTCCTTGATACGGTAGAAAACAATGTGGGAAAAGGACAAAATTCTGGTGACCAGGATTTTTTTCTTTTTCCAGCTATGTTTTCATAAGGCTTCTTCTACGGGGGTCATTAAAAGTTAGGATTGTGTGGTAAAGGGTTAACCATCAAAAGCCCACATATCCATGTCTTTCCAGATTTCACCAGTACTGGGCTGGTAATCTGGAGTGTCTTGCCAATGGAAACTCCCAACTTACCAGTGCCATCAGTGTTTCACTACCTAAAAATCATCCAGTCATGGGTAAACTTTTCCTCTTTACCACAAAATCTGAGTTTTACCAACCCTGGTGTAAAAGCCATTTAAAAGCATTGTGTGAAAAGGAGAAAATGCTGGTAACCAGCATTTTCTACTTTTCCCACAATTTTCTCTACCCTTTTTGATACAAATCCCATCATTTGAGTATCATTTTCTTTTGTCAACTGCAAATGTTCTTAATTAGGACTAGTCTAAATTGTTGTCTTTTGTTATAGAGTCATGTCACTGATAATTATTAGAAAGCCTAACTTCACAAAGTATATGTGCCTCTAGCCCTTATTTAAACACAAAAATTCATTCTGTTGTGTTTACCTGTAGGGCAGGTCAGATCCCCAGTGCTCTCTAGATCGATCTGTGCCTCTAGAGACAAACTGTCAAACCTCGCTAGGAAAAAGTCCCAGTTTAGGATGTTATGGTCAGGGAGAACATTGGCCAGTAGGTGCATACAGTGTAGTATCATAGCTCTGTCACTGATAACAGCATCAAACTGGAACTCTAAACACTGACATATACACTGAAATACAAAAATGTTATGGTTAACTCATTACCAAACGACAAATTTTAGACTAGTCCAAATTGAAAGCATTTGTAGACGACAAAATAAATGTGATTGGAAAATTGAAATTTGTGTTGGAAAGGGTAGAAAACATTGTGGGAAAAGGAGAAAATGCTGGTTACCAGCATTTTCTCCTTTTCCCACAATGTTTTCAAAAGGCTTCTTTCACAGGGTCGTTAAAAGTCGGGATTGTGTGGTAAAGAGTTAAGAGAGAATGTTGACCAACAGATGCATACTCTAGACACTGGCATATACACTGAAATATAAACATGTTATGGTCAGAGGGAACACTGGCTTACAGGTACATACTCCAAACACTGATATTCACACTGAAACATAAACATGTTGTGGTCAGGGAGAACATTTCGCCAACAGGTTCATACTCAAAACACTAATAAATGCACTGAAATATAAACTTGCTATGGTCAGGGAGGACATTGGCTTACAGGTGCATAACGTGTAGTATCAAAGCTTTGTTGCTGATAACAGCATCAAATTGGACTCTACACACTGACATATACATAGAAACATAAAAATGTTATGTTCAGGGAGAACACTGGCCGGTAGGTGTACACAGTGAAGTATCATAGCTCTGTCACTGATAACAGCATCAAATTGGACTCTACACACTGACATATACATAGAAACATAAAAATGTTATGTACGGGGAGAACACTGGCCGGTAGGTGCATACAGTGAAGTATCATAGCTCTGTCGCTGATAACAGCATCAAACTGGAACTCCCAACACTGACACATACATTGAAATATAAACATGTTATGTTCCAAACACAAAAATATACACTGAAATATGAACATGTTATGGCCAGGGAGAACATTGGCTTACAGATGCATACTCCAAACACAAAAATATACATTGAAATATAAACATGTTATGTTCAGGGAGAACATTGGCTTACAGATGCATACTCCAAACACAAAAATATACACTGAAATATGAACATTTTATGGCCAGGGAGTACATTGGCTGACAGATGCATACTCCAAAGGCTGATATATGCACTGGAAAATAAACTTGTTATGGTCAGAGAGAATACTGGCTTATAGATGCATACTCAAAACACTGACATATACACTGATATATAAACATGTTATGTCAGGGAGAAGATTGGCCAGTAAGTGCATACAGTGTAGTATTTTCATGAGGGAATGAAAAGGACAGAAAACACTGTGGAAAAAGGAGAAATTGCTGGTAAACAGCATTTTCTCCTTTTACCACAATGTTTTCAAATGCTTTCTTTCTTAGGGTCATTAAAACTTGCGAGTGTGTGATAAAAAGTTAATATTACCTTGACTGAGGAGTATTTGATAGTTTCCAGGTACTGTATAGTTTTCTGACTGACTGAGGCATTGATGTCTTCAAGGGAGCCAATCAACAAGCAGAAAATATGGGCAAACGCTGTCTTCACTGTCTTGTTCTGCATTATAGAATCTGTCTCGATGAATCTGGCAAGTACAGTGGCCTTCTCCACTGTAACAAATACAAAAGTGTTGATTTACATTTCTAACTAATAACATCTACAGACATCACTATTGAGACTGCATGGGAAAGTAAACTCATCTATAAATTTAAGACTTCTTAACACTTTACCAGGGTCCATATTCACCAACCATTCTTAAGAAGGTTCTTAGACTTATTCTTCAAGATTTTCCAAGTTTGAAAATAACACAATTTCTGATTGGCTAAACCAAATGGTTTAGCCAATCAGAAGGTGTGTTACTTTCAAATTTGGAAAATTTTGGAGAACAAGACCAAGAATATTCTTAAGAATGGTTGGTGAATACGGATCCAGACCACATTACAAGATATAAAACTTGTCTAAATTGCAGAAGCACTTGCAGACAACTTACCCAATGTGGCTAAATTGATGACTTTTATCTCTGAAAGGTTAGAAACATTGTTGGAAAAGGAGAAAAGGCTGGTTACAAGCAATGTTGTCAAAAGCCCACTTCCTAAGGGTTGTTAAAACTCAGCATTGTGTGTTAAGGAGTTAATCAGCACTTTCTCCTTTTTCCACAATATTTTCCTATACAACATGAACAAAACACAGACTTTCTGAAATTGAAAACACAAAAGAAGTATAATGAGGCTCAGATGATTGGATATGCCCTTAAAAGGACAGAAAGTCTTGTACGAACAGTTACCAGCATTTCCCTCTTTTTCTGACAATATTTCAAAGGCTTTCTTCCTCAACATTGTTAAAACAACAGATTGTTTGGCAAAGGTTTCACGCTTTACCAAACAACAAAATCTTAGTATTGTCCAAATTAAAAGCATTTACAGACAACAAAATAAATGTAAATGAAAAATTTAAATTTGTTTTGGGAAGGATATAAAAGATTGTGGGAAAAGGAAAGTATGCTGGCTGCTAGCATTTTTCTCTTTTTCCACAATCTTTTCAAAAGGCCCCTTTCTTAGTGTCGTAAAAAGTCAGAATTGTGTGGTAAAGGTTTAAATCAGAGAAAACAAATGAACAAAAACATACCAGCAGCAAATCTTTCCTTCCAATCATCAGCACTGAAGTTTTCCTCAACTATTTTCCAGAGCATATCAGCCCCTGTTGGCAGGGTTAAACAGTGAAGCAGTAGTGGAACACAAACATGGGCCAGCTGTGAATGTCTCGCTTGTAGAAGTCTCCACAAACTTGGAAATGAAAAAAAAGATAACTTTATACCCTTTCCCAAATTATAACGACCTTCCAGAAAAAGCCTTTTGAAAATATTACGGGAAAAGAAGAAAATGCTCGTAACCAACATTTTCTTCTTTTCCCACAATATTTTTCACCTTTCAGATACAAATCATTTTAACCAAATACAACTTGTCACCTGCAAATGTTTTCAATTTGGATCAGTCTAAAATTTTGTCATTTGGTAAAGAGTTGTACAAGACATCAAGAGACGTAGTAACATATGCTAAGAATATGGAACCTTTCACGCAAACAATGCTAGAAACACAGCAAGTGTAAATGATAATTATTTTTTTGCATTTTGTAGAAGAGTGACACATACTTTCACAGTGATAAAAAGCATGCACCTACTTTGGGACAAGTTTTCTTGCTAGACAAAACTTCAGGAAATCTAGATATTGGTTCACAGAGTAATTGAGGCATTCCCCATGTAGAACCAGATACTTCATGGATCTCAGTAAGTAGAATAAAGCATCTACGTCCGTCACCATCTCTAATTCCTGTAAAACAAAACGATGTGTTTAACCCTGTAACTCTTTACCACATGACAATTTGTAGACCAGTCCAAATTGAAAGCTATTGCCAACGACAAAATAAATGTTAATCAAAAATTGAAATTTGTTTTTGGAAGAGTAGAAAACATTGTGGGGAAAGGAGAAAATGCTGGTTACCTGCATTTTCTCCTTTTCCCACCATGTTTTCAAAAGGCTTCTTCCACAGTTAAAAGTCCGGATTGTGTGGCAAAGGGTTAACACACAAGCCTGAGTTTTAACAACCCTAAGGAAGAAGCTTTTTGAAAACATTGTGGGAAAGGAAGAAAATGCTGGAAACCAGCATTTTCTCCTTTTCCCACAATGTTTTCAATCCTATCAAAGACAAATTCCACCACTTGAGCCACATTTAAGTTGTCATCTGCAAATGCTTTCAAGTTGGGCATGTCTAAATATTTTTTGTGTGGTAAAGATTAACTCTATCCCAACGTCAAAATTTCAGACTTATCCAAATTGAAAGCTTTTAAATACAGACAACAAATCAAACATGGCACAAATGATATTATTTGTCTTTGATAGGCTAGAGAACATTGTGGGAAAAGGAGAAAATGCTGGTCACCGACACTTTCTCCTTTTTCTGCTTTGATTTAAACAGGCTTCTTCCTTGGGGTCATTAAAACTGTGGATTGTTTGGTAAAGATTTATCTGATATCCACCACTAAAGGGGTTTTTTTGGTTCAAAGAAAATATTCCGATAGAAGGATTGGACAGACTGTCATAAGGACATTCAGATAGACGAACGGCTGGATAGACAGATGGATAGTCAGATGGATGGATGGACAGGTTGATGGATAGACTGATGGATGGCCAGACAGATGGATGGAGATGGACGGACAGATGCACGGACGGATGGATTGGTGGGTGGTTGGGTGGATGGACAGACAGACAGACAGATTGATGAATGGATGGATGGACTGACAGACAGACTAATCGATGGATGGACTTTTTCTCTTTGTCTTCCTATAGGGGATAATGAAATGAATCTGGGGCATCAATCATCCACCATTTTAAATTCAATTCTAGTTCTTTAGTTTTTAGTTCAAAATTTGCAACTTGGCTAGCTGAGACAGCCTGTACTGGAATTTAGAAGTGAAATAACTGTAGATGGGTAAGAGTTAGGTGTATTTTCGAGCCATGAGTAAATGAGACCTATTTATTTCATCAAATGCACTCAATACCTTTTATTCAAGGTGCAAAGCTGTTGGCTTTGAGGCTGTTGACTTTGAGGGCCAAATAAATTCAATAGACATTTTCAGTCTAGAAATAAGTCCAAAATAACGGCAATTTCATTATTGTCCCAAATGTCTCAGCAAGACAATCAATGTAGATCAGACTGCACATTCTGTGCAGTCTGATCTTGATCTACACTTACCATAGGGTGATTATACTTATGAATGGTGCTTTACAGATTAAATGTTGTCTGTAGCTCTAATGGTAAAATTACCTGTAATAAAGCATTGAAGAGTTGTAGATAAACAGGCATCTGAGAAGTATCGAAGGCTATATCCTGTATTTCTGGGGTACCTGTCCTCTCTTTGGTATCTCCACCTGAAAAATAGTAGTCTATTTCCTTGTGTATCACACTTGACAATATATAAACACAAAACCACTTTTGCATACCTTCATCGGCAACAATTCAAAATGGAATGTAGCTTAGATGAAGCCAAATTCATTAAAGTTATTATCTTTCTTTTCTTTCTTTCTTTCGTCATTTTTCCTCTAGCAAAACAGATTTTAGGACCTTGAAGAACCAAGCAAAACTTTTAAAATATTTTAGACTACGTAAATCAAGATCAGACTGCATTTTGCAGACAAGATAGAACAAGATCAGACGGCACAGAATGTCACATATGATCTTTGATCTACATTGTCTGCTATTTAGTTTTTATTTTCAATTATGAAAGTGAAGATGATTTAGTCTCTTTTCCTAATTGAGAATGCACATTTTGTTCATTTGATGCTTCGATGCTTACTATTGAAGCCCGGGCATCCAGGCTTCCACCTGGCTACACACCTGACAAAGCTGAGCATAATTACATGCTCTTAAGGACTGAAATGTGATTCTAAAAAACTTTCAGACAGAGAAAGTAAAAGATCAAACTACGCTAAGTTTAGGACAAAGCTTAACCTTTTTCTGTGATCTGATCTTAAATTGCAATATTTGATAAATTACAACATAAATCAACTCTTTACCAGACAACATAATTTTAGACTTTTCCAAACTGGGAGCCTTCATTCTGCAGACAAATTGAAATGGTCTCGAATGATAGAGTATGTCTTTGAAAGAGTAGAAAAAATTGTGGGAAAAGGAGAAAATGCTGGTTACTAGCTCTTTCTTTCCTATTTCCAAAATTTGTTCATCAGCTTTCCTCTACATGGTTGTTAAAACATGAGATTGTTTGGTAAGGGACTAATGTCCAATATAACCAATGTTTTAAATCTTGACTAAATGACAAAATTTTCTACTAGTCCAACTTGAAAGCACTTGCAGAAGACAAATTAAATCTGGCTCAAATGATGATATTTGTCAATGAAAGGATGGGAAACATTGTAGAAAAAGGATAAAATTTACATTTTCTCCTTTTCCCACAATGTTTTCAAAAGCCTTATTCCTCAGGGTCATTAAAACACTGGATAGTTTGGTAAAGGGTTAACCCGTTACCACACAGTCCCAAATATCAATTACCCTGGGCAATTGGACTTTTGAACGCATTGTGGAAATGGAAAAAATCCTGGAAACCAGCATTTTCTCCTGTTCCCACAATACTTTATAACCTTGCAAAAAAA
The DNA here is from genome assembly GCA_945859785.2 of Tridacna gigas. NCBI lineage: Eukaryota > Metazoa > Mollusca > Bivalvia > Cardiida > Cardiidae > Tridacna > Tridacna gigas. Next base: position 14,099,943 of record OX244029.2, on the reverse strand, counting down.
AAATCAATCATTTGACCCCCATTTAATTTGCCTGGAAGAAATACTGGAAACCAGCATATTCTCCTTTTCCCATAATGCTTTACAACTTTGCTGAAAAAAAATAATCATTTGACCACTTAATCTGACGTCTGCATATGCTTTCAATTTTGAACAGTCTGAAATTTCGTCATGTGGTAAAGAGTTCATCCAGTATACCTCCAATATCTTTAGTAGCACCAGTAACAGATGCCTGTAACTCCTCTACTTTAGGCAGGTCCCTACTGGGGATCTTTACGGGGTCTCGAGGACTGAACTGCTGCATCACCTGACTGGCCAGCTGGTGCCACAGTGCAATGTTCTGGCAGAACTGACAGTTGACAGTCTCTTCCATTTCCACGCAGGTATGGGTACCATCCCAGGGCTTGGATAGCATCACCAACAGCAGTGTCATTAGTTCTTTACTGGTTTCATTGTAAATACCCAGATGTTTTGGGCTGTCTTGTAGGTCAAGCTATATAGTAATATAAAGCAGATTATCTCATCACTACCTGTATTCCTTTTTCCTGTTGCTACAATGACTTTACATGTGTCATCAAGGCCCTATTCATCAACCAGTCTTAATAAGATTCTAAGTGTATTTCTAAAGATTTTTCTAAATTTGAAAGTAACACAATCTGTGATTGGCTACACTAAATGGTTTAGCCAATCAGAAATTATGTTACTTGCTAAATCTAGAATTAGGCTAAGAAAGCAAGTTAGAATGGTTGGTGAATATGGCCTGAGTTCTATACTGGTTTCACTGTAAATCCCCAAATGTTATGGGCTACCTTGTAGGTTGAGCAAACTAGAAATATTAACTCCTTCCCACACAATCCCGACTTTTAACGACCCTGAAAAAGAAGCCTTTTGAAGACATTGTGGGAAAAGGAGAAAATGCTGGTAACCAGTATTTTCTCCTATTCCCACAATGTTTTCTACCCTTCCCAAAACAAATTCCAATTTTTCTGTCACATTTATTTTGTCATCTGCAAATGCTTTCAATTTGGACTAGTTTGAAATTTTGTCGTTTGGTAAAGAGTTAAACCTTCAACTTTAACCTCCTGCAGGCACCATTCAAGTCTAGCAATATGTTGTTTGGGAAAATAATGCTGCAACAGGAGAAATATCTCATACTGTATTAACACACACATCCACATTTTATCTCATGCTGTTAATGTGTACTTCACATTGATGTTTTCAAGGTCACTCAGGCTTCTATTCAAGGTCACCAGGCCTCAATTCAAGATCACCCAGGCCTCTATTCAAGGTCACCAGGCCTCTATTCAAGGTCACTCAAGCCTCTGTTCAAGGTCACCAGGCCTCAATTCAGGGTCACCCAGGCCTCTATTCACCAACCATTCTTAACTCTTTCACTACCAATGATGACTAAAGTAGCTTAAACAGATGGTAAAGTCACAATCAGACTGCACATTCTGTGCAGTCTTATCTTTGATATACTCTACCCGCTACTGATGGACTAGCTACCCACTAGACTATGACTTGATTCATCTTCAGTAGAAGGGGCAATGTACCCTTAGACCTTGAAAAAAAGTCACTTTTTCTGGGCTGGTGGTGAAAGATATCTGTGTCTCATATATTTATAATCCCTTTACCAAACAGTTATGATTTTTTAATGACCCTGAAGAAAAACGCTTTTGAAAACATTGTGGAAAAGAAGAAAATGCTGGTAATAGCATTTCATTTTTTTTCCACAGTGTTTTCTACCGTATTCACGACAAGTCATGTCATCTGTGCAACACTGTGTTTGTCACCTGCAAAATCTGTCAATTTGGTTCAGCCTAAAATTTCTTTGTTTGGTATAGTGTTAAATTGCACTACAAAAAGATAAGTGAATGATACACATATAGATGAGCCATTCTCTGTGAAAAGGGGGCTTAATACATCTGCAAAGAGTACTGACCTAGGTCAGCCTGCACATTCTGCGCAGGCACACCTGGGCTGAAATTTTTTGCTACCGGTCAATTTCTGCAGCTTATTTGATCATCATACTTCATAATTCAGTCGATTTTTAAACAAAATGGATTTTATGGATCCATAATTATGTGATGACTTGCTTGGTATTATGCATCATGGAAATGCATTAACCCTTTACCAGACAACAAAATTTTAGCCTTGTCCAAATTGAAAGCATTTGCAGACGACAATTTCAGTGTGGCACAAATGTGGCAATTTTCTCTTGAAAGGGTAAAAAACATTGTGGGAAAAGGAGAAAATGCTGGTTACCAGCATTTTCTCCTTTTCCCACAATGTTTTCAAAATGCTTCTTTCCAGGGTCATTAAAAGGTGGCATTGTGTGGTAAAGGGTCAAGCCCCCTTTTCCCGGAGCATGACCCAATGTCATGTAATGCTCCGATCCATAACAGCATACAGACAAAAAAATTCCTACTTGTTTCAGACAAAGATCCATCATCATAACATAGCAGGGCAGAATAATTTCTGTCTCTCTACTGTAAATTTCAAAACTCTCCACTGCCACTGTGTTTTCTTTGTCAGGACTTAAAGGTGGCGGCATCTCAGAGGTGGGCGAGGTCCTTGTGAAATTATTTGAGTCTGGCACACCCTCTGTCTCCTCCACTTCTATTGTCTGAAGATGGCTGATTCCCAATTTAAACATGGCGAACGTTGAAGGTAATGGGATCCTTATTTCTAAACTTGAAAGAATCTGGAAGACAAAAGAAACATTTCATGATGACATACTCGCCCAACACATTGTTATGAAATTTTTGGGGGGGTTTCAATTTGGCATGAACCCATGCCAGTCAGTGTGACAGCATCAAAGAGGGCATAAACAAAATGTATATTGAATTGAACAAAAAGGAAAACAGTCAAAGTGCATTATTGCAAAACAATTTTTTGGGAATCAAAAAAAGTTTTCTAGCACTTCAGGACTCATTCTTATAAAGCAATCTTTGCAAGTTTAAAAGAAGTGGAACAGATACTGTGGACTTCACTGCATTAAAAAAAAAGAATCAAATAACTCCTTTTCTTTAAACCTTTACCAAACAATCCTGAGTTTAAATGGCCCTGAGGGAGAAGGCTTTGTAATATCTGGTAAAAGGAGAAAATGCTGGTTACTACAATGTTTTCTGCCCTTTCAAACAAATCTATTTAAACAACAGCAAATGTCACTTTCAATGGAATCAGTCTAAAATTATGTTGTGTGGTAAAGAGTAAACTGATAATTAGATTTTCTATAAATGGTGTTTAAGAAAAATCAGGCAACAATTATAGATTTTCATTATACATGATGTATAAACAGGACAAGGTCTAGGGGAAGGATAGATACTCTGATAGAGAGATGAAACAGATGCCCTACCGACAACTAAAACAACACTTTCGTTTTACTAGAGCTTAACTCTTTACCAAATGACAAAATTTTAGACGGGTCCAAATTGAAAGCATTTGCAGACAACAAAATAAATCTGACTCAAAAATTGCCGTTTTGGGGGAAAGGGTAGAAAACATTGTGGGAAAAGGAGAAAATGCTGGTTACCAGCATTTTCTCCTTTTCCCAAAATGTTTTCAAAAGGCGTCTTTCGCAGGGTCGTTAAAAGTCGGGATTGTGTGGTAAAGGGTTAAAATGATGAATACCCGGTTCAAATACATGTATGTGATTTCTCTTTGAAAACATCATTGAAGAGCAAGAATGGCTAACATACGATGGTCAATGTGATGCATCTTTCAATTTACTGTATAATAATTAAATCTCAAATCCAGAAGCAGTCACAGTAAGCCACACAGATAAGCTCAGCCATGACAATAAATGTGTCTTATACAATTAGAGTTCAATATCAATTAGAATTTATTTCATGCAGCAATGCCAGAAATATGTCACAGAATGAATCAGCCATACTCTGACAAAATGAGGTTTAACCCTTTACCACACAATCCCGACTTTTAACGACCCTGAGAAAAAAGCCTGTTGAAAACATTGTGGGATTTAGTTATTTTAGTTACCAGCATTTTCTCCTTTTCCCACAATGTTTTCTACCCTTCCCAAAACAAATTTCAATTTTCAATTTATGTTGTTGTCTGCAAATGCTTTCAATTTCAACGAGTCTAAAATTTTGTCGTTTGGTAAAGAGTTAATACATCTCGGTGATGCAGTATACAAAGCAACATAGTTGTGGATCCATAAAATTCATTTTGTTCAGCAAATGACTGAATCTGGAAGTTGAATAGTCCTTGGATAAGCATAAAATTTAGCAACAGAAAAAAACTATCGACCCAGGTCAGCCTGCGCAGACAGTGCAGGCTGACCTGGATCGATACTTTTTGAGGATGTATTGAGCCCCTTTTTTCATAGAGTATGACTCATATATGTCTCTATTATCACCTGTAACCACTGTAAAGCCTGTTCCTGAACATAAGCACTGGCATCTTCAAACCTCTCCTCTACAAAGTGATACATTTTATCCAACATGAACGGTGGTGGGGGCATATCAATGTCAAAAGCTTTACTGAAATAAACAGAGCACTCTAAACTTTAGTTTCTCTTTATTACCTTACAACAAGAAACCCGAGTAGTAACAGAATAACTAAATATTTTAAACCTTTACCACAAAGCAAAATTTAGGACTTGTGCATTTTGAAGGAATTTACTGATGGCAACTCAAATGTTTTTTAAATAATAGTATTTGCCTGTGAATAGGTAGTAAACATTGTTTGAAAAGGAGAAAATGCTGGTTACCAGCATTTTCTCCTTTTCCCACAATGTTTTCAAAAGCCAGGGTCATTAAAACTTAGGACTGTGTGGTAAAGAGTTAATTGGTAGTTGTCCTCACGACAACAATCAAACAGCTTCCTAATAACAGCAAAATGTGTATAAATATGACATTTTGGTGAAGAAAATTGCAACGTATGTCCAGAATCATTATCACCAGTACACATGAATAGTATAAGCTTCATCTCTCACTTCTATGAAAGAAGCCTGTTGGGTATGAATTGGCAAAATGAAAATGGTACAGTCATCACTCCCAGCTAGCTAAGACAGGTGATACATGTAATATGTTATATCTATGTTTTCCCAGCAATATTATTCTAACCCATTACCACACAATCCCGACTTTTAACGACCCTGGAACAGAAGCCTTTTGAAACATTGTGGGAAAAGGAGAAAATGCTGGTAACCAGCATTTTCTCCTTTTCCCACAATGTTTTCTACCCTATCAAAGTCAAATTTCATCATTTGAGCCACATTAAATTTTTTGTCTGCAAATGTCTTCAATTTGGACAAGTCTAAAATTTTGTAATTTGGTAAAGGGTTAAGCAAGCAGTTGGAACATATGTAAATGACTGCATGTTTGAGTAAATGACTCCTCAATGTCCTTAAATGACCCATGCTCTGGCAAAAGGGGGTTTAATGCATCTCCACGATGCATTACCCCAAGGCAACCATCATATAAACATGGACCCATAAAATCCATATTGTCTAACAACCAACTGAGTTATCAGGTAAACAGGTTCTTTGAAATGCAGCAAACTGACCAGTAACAAAAGGTCAGCCAATGCGGATTGCACAAGCTGACTGAGGTCGATACGTTTTACAGATGCATTAAATCCCCTTTTCACAGAGCATGGCTTATACCTAATTACCTCAATAAAACTTTAAGCAGATGCAAGTCTTCAGCTGGTACCTCTGTTCTGATTGCCTCCATCCAGTATGGTATCACATAGTCCCAAATCTATCAAAGAGAATGCCCAAAAGATTTCAGAAACTTTGGTTTTCTCAATCACGAATATATTTGAGCCATGCTCTGGCAAAACGGAGCTTAGTGCATCTCCGTAATGCATCATACCAATCAAGTCATCACATAATTATGGATCCATAAAAGCCATTTTATCTAATAACCGACTGTATCATAAGGTAGACTAGTCCTTTGACATACAGAAAATTGACCAATAGTGAAACATTTCGGCCCACGTCAGCCTGTGCGGACTGCGCAGGCTGACCTAGGTCGATATTTTTCGCAAATGCATTAAGCCCCCTTTTCACAGATCATGGCTCATTTAGAATGTATCAATGAAACAAATATTAACTCTAGAGATAGAAAAAAAAAAAGATACAAAGAAGTATGTTTTTAAATCATACATCTTTTATGCTGAGAAATTTGCATGGATGATGGAAACATCTGCCGAAAACATATAAATCTTTTGGTTTAAAGTCAGTTTCAACAGCTATTTTAACCATTTTTTATGCTAATCCTGTATTTTAACAAAAAGGGCTTTTTAAAGACATTGTGGGAAAAGGCAAAAATGCTGGTAATCAAATGATGGGATTTATCTTTGAGTGGGTAAACACATTGCAGACAGTCAAGAAAATACTGGTTACCTTGTACATTTGATTGTTTGGTTAAGGGTTAAATAGAATTCTACATTTCCTTTGCCTTTGGATCATTTGTATTATATTTAAGTAGGTGTAAAATTAGCCAGGTGTAAACAAAGCTTTACCTGAAATGTGATGATATCATATGGAACAAGACATAAGAAACAGTTGAGTCCCTCTTTTATCTGGGTGGTCCTTGTTGCCAGGGTGTCCCTTAATCACAGAAAATACAGAAATTGTATTTTTTCGTACGTTCTAAACCTTGTAGATACCTTGTAGAAATAAGTTTGATGTGAAGTGATCTTGTATTAACAATGGCTGTAGACAAAAAGAGTACAAATGAAGGGTACTGGCTCTAATAACTCTTCCTGCAAGCCAATACTTAATTAAATCTTAATGGCAGTGAAGATTCAGATCAGATAACAATGAAGTTGCAATATTTTTGTGATACTTACATTCTGACTAAGAGCCAGACATGCAATATTTGGTCATTTTTTTTTCTTTTTTTTTTCCTAACAACTTACTATATTTAATCTTTCATGCAAAAAAAAAAAAAAATCAATCTGAATAACCTGTAAAGTGTACATAAATCTTCAACGAAGAAATTTTATAATAATTTTCAAGGAAAGTCTTTTTTTCTTTTTTTTTTCCTTTTTTTTTTTTTTTTTTTTTTAAAATCTTGTACAAACATTTTTAAAGATAAATTTCATGCTGGGAAAGAACCTTTTTTAATTTCTGTGAAAATTCTGCGGGACAAAATTCCCAGTATACTAACCAGAAACCTCCAACCCTGGCATATTCGACTGGATGAGGCAGTAGACAGGAGACAACCACCTCAAAATGGGACTTATTGACTTCTTTCAACCACTTACAGATATACTGGAAATACAATCAACCTTAATTTCAAAGAGTCACCCAAACCTTCAGTTGCTTTTATGGACAGTGTGAATCAAGATCAACCTGCAGCTAATGTCTGATGTTATTGAAATAATCACACCAAAAAAAAACATGAAGTTGCAATATCAAGGTCTCTTGTACAGGCTTTTATGGTCAGTGGGTTTAATGTCCTTAACTTTTTCCCAGACAACAAAATTCATGACTTGTCCAAATTCAAAGCATTTGCAGACGACAAAATGAATGTGACTAAAAAATTGAATTTTCTCTTTTAAAGGGTAGAAAACATTGTGGGAAAAGGAGAAAATGCTGGTTACCAGCATTTTCTCCCTTTTCCACAATGTTTTCATATGCCTTTTTTCTCAGCATCGTTAAAAGTCAGGATTGTGTGGTAAAGGGTTAACACACAGTTTTTTTCCCATACAATGTATGTTTCCGTGATTCCAAATAAAATTTAAGTACACAAGTAAACCATCTAGCAATATATACTTATATATCCTATACATGTATATCTTCTTATTAACTCTTTACCACACAGCAGTATTTTAGACCAGTCTAACTTGAAAGCTTTTGCAGACGACGAAATAAATGTTACTCAAAAACTGAAATTTGGTTTGGGAAGAGTAAAAAACATTGTGGGAAAAGGAGAAAATGCTGGTTACCAGCATTTTCTCCTTTTCCCACAATGTCTTCAAAAGCCTTCTTTCTCAGGGTCGTTAAAAGTCAGGATTGTGTGGTAAAGGCTTAACATAACAAGAGGTCCAGAAGGTCCTCAGGGGGTATGTTAGCAGCAACTTCAGGATGAACTGTTTTAGATGGCTACTTTTTGCATGTGAAAGAAAAGGATGAAAAGTGGGACTTTATTGCTTGTCTAGAATATGTTGACAGGCAGACAAACATGAACTATGCCATGAACTTTAGCTCTTCTGGCCAAAGGCCAGTAAATGTTAAAAAAGCACAAAATACCAAAGGCTTAACTCTTTACCGAACGACAAAATTTTAGACTGGTTCAAATTAAAAGCATTTGCAGACAACAAACTAAATGTGACTGAAAAATTGAAATTTGTTTTGGAAAGGATAGAAAACATTGTGGGAAAAGGAGAAAATGCTGCTTACCAGCATTTTCTCCTTTTCCCACAATGTTTTCAAAAGCCGTCTTTCTCAGGGTCGTTAAAAGTCGGGATTGTGTGGTAGAGGATTAAATAAGTATGTAAAACTCTCCCTCTACATGTAAGTTATGTATCAAAAATTATTTTCTCTGTAAAGATAGTTATCCAAGTCAGTTTTCCATCACAAAAAGAACAAATACATTATAAAACAAATACAGTCACATTCATTTTCTGTTTTAGGCAAAACCTTTGAAAATAATTCAATAATTCAGTCAAAGCATACCTCTGGTTTCAGCCTCTCCAGTGCACTCCCAACATTGTCTGCCAGTGAATAAAGAAGATTTTTGTTTCATTATTTATTACACTAATGGTACAGTTAACACAACCTATTATATTTTTCATCTTTAAATACTTCTTTAGCGTGTTTGATACATGTATATTTTACACGCATGTCTAGATATAACCTCTATAGCAAACCAGCTACAAATGCCCCTTAGGTATAAATCTTTTGAAAACATCATGGGGAAAAAAAACAAAAAAACTCTGGCAACCAACATTTTCTCCTTTTTCCAGAATGTTTCCTATCTGTCTAGAGACAAATCCCATCTTTTGAGCCACATTTAATTTGTTTTCTGCAAATACTTTCAATTTGGACAAGCGTAAAAGATTGTCATTTGGTGAAGAGTAAACTCAATTACCTCCTGAAGCAATGTTGCAGAGGACAGCTTTGAAAACATGTTTGTAAAACATGAATTGTCAGCATAATTTAACTCGTTACCAGATGACGAAATATTAGACTTAAATTGAGAGCACTTGCAGATGACAAAATAAATGTCACTCAAAAATTGAAATTTGTTTTGAGATGAGTAAAGACATTGTGGGCAAAAGGAGAAAATGCTGGTAACCAGCATTTTATCCTTTTTCCACGATGTTTTCAAAAATTTTTTTCTTGGGGTAGTCAAAACTTTGGATTTTGTAGTCAGGGGTTTTACATCTACCGGTATACAGTGTATGGCGCTTAATGCCTTTTTCAACATTATTTCAGTTATGTCTAAGCAGTCAGTGCACCTATCCATGCTTCCCTGTAGTTTCTTTTACCGCTACTTGGCACAATATTCTTCCCATGCCACTGGCTGCTTGGGATCACATTATTTTTGTCAAATTAATGATTAGCTGTGAGGGAGGATTGAATCCTGTAGCTATGGCTAGCATCAATTCATGGAGAGTAATTGTGCAAGCTGGAAATTCAAACCTGTGACCCTCAGTTTTCAAGCCAAATACATTACTTTCTGAGATTCAGACTTAGTGTTTATGTGCACACACATGTGAAAACATTCTGAAAAAAAAAAACATAAAATTTCTTGTGACAATAAACTTCTCCTTTTACCAATTATGAATCCTTAAAATCCATTTTGTCTAACAACCATCTGAATCATATAGTAGAATGGTCCTTGGATGAGTAGAAAATTTACAAATAACAAAAAGTTTTGACCAATTTCCGCCTGCACCAACTGCCCAGGCTGACATGAGTTGATAATTTTGCAGATGCATTATACCCCCTTTTCAAAAAAATGACTCAAATGTAAAATATAACAGCAGCTGAACCTACCGTCAGGGAGATAGGCAGTAGCATCAAACCACTGAAACAACATTCCCAGGAGTCTCCCCAAAATTTCCTGTAAGAAATCAGTACATAAGTTACAGTATAGCTTCCTACTTTGGAAATCATTTTCATTTTTAACCCTTTACCACACAATCCTGAGTTTAAACACCCTGAGAAAGAAGCTTTTGAAAACATTGTGGGAAAAGGAGAAAATGCTGGTAACCAGCATTTTCTCCTTTTCCCACAATGTTTTCTATCCTTCTCAAAACAAATTTCAATTTTTGAGTCACATTTATTTTGTTGTCTGCAAATTCTTTCAATTTGGACTAGTCTAAAATTTTGTCGTTTGGTATAGAGTTAATCCTATACCAGACGACAAAATTTTAGCCTTGTCCAAATTGAAAGTGTTTGCAGACGACAATTTCAATGTGGCTCAAATGGTGGAATTTATCTTTGATAGGGTAGTAAATATTGTGGTTACCAGCATTCCCTCCTTTTCCCACAATGTTTTCAAAAGGCTTCTTTCTCAGGGTCGTTTTGTCGGGATCGTCAGGTAAAAAGGGTTAAAATGAATTTAACTGAGCCCTTTACCCCACAATCCAGACTTTTATTGACCCTGAGGAATACAGCTGTCAAAAACATTGTAGGAGAAAGGAGAAAATGCTGGTAACCAGCATTTTTTCCTTTTCCAACAATGGTTTGTATCCTATCTAGAACAAATTTTGTCATCTGGGTGACCTTTAATTTGTCATCTGCAAATGCTTTCAATTTGGATTAGTTTAAAATTTTGTTGTTTGGTTAAGAGTTAATTGAAGTATTTTGCCTATTGTAACAATCATTTGTTGATCATTTCTTCTTTTTCTTTTCCTTTGAAACATATTCATCCTCTGTCTTTGCCAACAATACACAGGAAATAAGATGAGAAGTCAAGTTTTTCTTGGTTAAACGAGAAGAATTATGTTGAGTTTTACCAATTTTTAAATATGATGAGCTAGATAAAATAAAAACAAACAAGATAATATTATTACCATATACTATTTAATTGTGCATGTTGCATGAAATAATGTAAACATCAAAATTTCTGTCATTGATAGGAACGTGCATGAAGTAGCTTTTCTGTGCATTCACCACAATATGCATATCATATACCAAGTAATCTGGATACAAAATAGGAAAGAAATGGATTTTTCAGCTCTTTCTTAACCTCTGTAGTTCCCAAGAAATGAAACAATCATTTCATTCTAGAAATGAGGTCCAAATAATTACAGTTTCAGAGTTCCTTTAGTCCAGAATGTCTCAGCAAAGCAGAAGGTGTAGATCAAAGATCAGACTGTATGTTTTGTGCCTTGTGTCTCAGTAGTAGACAGAGTAGATCAAAGATCTGCATGGCAGTAGATGCAACTATAGTTGTCGAAGGCACTTTTAGGGAATTATCAATTAGGACACTTTTAGAATCATTTAACCCTGTACCACACAATCCTGAGATTTAAGTTTGAGTTGTCAAAGGCACCTTTAGGGAATTATCAATTAAGACACTTTTAGTATCATTTAACCCTGTACCACACAATTCTGAGATTTAAGTTTGAAAACATTGTGGGAAAAGGAGAAAATACTGGTAACCAGCATTTTCTCCTTTTCTCACAATGTTTTCCATCTTATGGAAGACAGAAATCATCATTTGAACTACATCTATTTTGTTGCTTGCAAATGCTTTCAATTTGGCCATGTCCAAACTTTTGCCTTTTGGTAAAGGGTTGATTATCAGTAATAATTAATAATCATTTATGAATACATTCCTTTACGATGGGCTACACAAATAAGATGGACACATTCCTTTACGATGGGCTACACAAATAAGATGGACACATATACATACAATAGGAATGTCCTCTTTCGGAGAACACAACTCCACCAATAACCAAATTCCATAGCGACTCAACATCTTCCTCTCGCCAGCCTCCTCCACCTCAAACAGATCATCATCATCACCATGGCGATGTCTAAGCTCCTCCCCCATCTCAACAGTCCGCTTTGATTCCAGAGGCTGTGCTTCTTTCAGCAGTCTATATAGTTAAAAGAACATTTGGTTAACCCTTTCCCAAACAACAAATTTTGGACTGGTCCAAATTGAAAGAGTTTGCAGACGACAATTTCAAATTTGATGAAAATGGCAGAAAGTTATCAAACAGGGTAGAAAACGCTGTGGGAAAAGGAGAAATTGCTCGTTACGAGCAATTTCTCCTTTTTCCACAGTGTTTTCAAAAGACTTGTACTGGAGACACATGAAAACCAGGGCTTGTTTGGGAAAGGGTTAACCTTTTGCCACACAATCTTGAGTTTAACTCTTTACCACACGACAAAATGTTAGACTAGTCCAATTTGAAAGCATTTGCAGACGACAAATTAAATGTGACTTAAAAATTGAACTTTGTTATGGGACGGGTAGAAAACATTGTGGGAAAAGGAGAAAATGCTGGTTACCAGCATTTTCTCCTTTTCCCACAGTGTTTTCAAAAGGTTCCCCTTTTAGGGTTGTTAAAAGTCGGGATTGTGTGGTAAAGACTTAACTACCTTGAAGGAGAAGCCTTTTGGTAACCAACATTTTTTCCTTTTCCCAAAATGTTTCAACCCTATCAAAGACAAACTACATCATTTGAGTTATATTCAAATTGTCGTCTGCAAATACTTTCAATATGAACAAGTATACATTATTGTCATACGGTTAATAGATAATCATAAACACTTTAATACGAACTGCTAATTCTACGACCTTATTCACAATTCAACCTTATTTAATAGCAAACATAAACTAAAGCACTCTTTTTCCAATATACTGGCCAACAGGCTTTTTCAAAAAAGAAGAATGTAATAAGATATTTCTCTCTTGAAAAAGGCCACTGGCCAAACAGAAAAAAGAGAGTTTTAATTTATGTGTTCTATTGTGTGATAATTCCCTACCAAAGTATTTCTCCGTGTTACAAGCTTAATTGTTTACCACACAATCTCAAGTTTTAATGATCCTGAATAAAAAAGGTTGTGAAAACATTGTTTGAAAAGGAGAAAATGCTGGTAACCAGCATTTGCTCCTTTTCCAACAATGTTTTCTACCATTCCAAAGACAAATCCCATTCCTTGACACATATTTAATTTGTCGTCTGCTATTGCTTTTAGTTGGACCAAGCTGAGATTATGTCCTTTGGTATAGAGTTAAACAAGTGTAACCTTATTCCAAACTGGAAAAGTAGGCACCTCATATGAAAATGTGTTCTTAACCCTTTCCCAAACAAGCCCTGGTTTTCATGTGTCTACAGTACAAGTCTTTTGAAAACACTGTGGGAAAAGGAGAAATTGCTCGCAACGAGCAATTTCTCCTTTTCCCACAGTGTTTTCTACACTTTTTGAGACCTTTCTGCCATTTTCATCAAATTTAAAATTTAAAATTGTCGTCTGCAAACTCCAAACAAGCCCTGGTTTTCATGTGTCTACAGTACAAGTCTTTTGAAAACACTGTGGGAAAAGGAGAAATTGCTCGCAACGAGCAATTTCTCCTTTTCCCACAGTGTTTTCTACCCTTTTTGAGACCTTTCTGCCATTTTCATCAAATTTAAAATTGTCGTCTACAAACTCTTTCAATTTGGACCAGTCCAAAATTTGTCGTTTGGGAATGGGTTAATTGAAAAAAATAATGCATAAATAAACAAAGCATGATGTATTAGTTCACATTTGTACATAATTATAATGATTATGGTAAAAGAGACATATATTTCCAGTCAACAGACCAAAATCTCTCGCAGTAATTTCAATGCCATCTTGACCAAAATATGTGTCAAAATATTGGAAAGTGCAGACTGGTGTTCAAACTGCATCTTTTATCTAGTCTGATCTTGATCAGCTATATCACAAAAGCACCCTATATAGCCTAAGACTGCGAAGGGTTTAGAAAAGTACCAATAACTCACGCTATGATTGCATCCATTAGATATCTCTGTATTTCTGGAGAGCAAGACCACATTTCCCCGATACTTTGATGATACACATGATTTTGTCCCTTCTCGTTGTCATGGCATTCCAGGTTACAAGTATCACAGTATCGGATAGGTCTGTTTCCATTCTGACTCGCACATTCAATAGAGAAACATGTTGACACAGCTGTGTTTGTACGCATAGACTTACAACTCTGAAATTTAAACACTTCATGATAATTGGTATTATATCATACCAACAGTAAACAGCAGCAGTGAGAGTGAGAGAGAGAGAGAAGGAGAGAGAGAGACAAGCGAGCAGGTGGGCGATTGGGTGGGCAGGCAGGCAGACAGACAGATAGGCAGACAGATAGTCACTCTACAATACTAGCAAGAAGGAAAGACTTAGAAATACATAGGAAGGGGTCAGATTTCATCTAAAATTGAAAACACAAGGAGCGTATTTAGGGTTCAAAGACTAATATTTCTAATTTCTTCATTAAATCCTATCTTGTGGATATTCATTAAATTTCTATTGAAAAAATCCTCATAAGTGTCAATAATAGAGGTCTTAGCGAAGAAAAAACATGGGTTTAAAACTTTATGAACTTCCATATACACACACTTATTCTGACCTAAAAATCAGCACTTAACCCTTTCCCAAACGACAAATTTTGGACCGGTCCAAATTGAAAGAGTTTGCAGATGACAATTTTAAATTTGATGAAAATGGCAGAAAGGTCTCAAAAAGGGTAGAAAACACTGTGGGAAAAGGAGAAATTGCTCGTTACGAGCAATTTCTCCTTTTCCTACAGTGTTTTCAAAAGACTTGTACTGCAGACACGTGAAAACCAGGGCTTGTTTTGGGAAAGGGTTAATTATCTCCTACCTTATTTTCACATTTAATGGAAACATGTGACATGGGTAACAATATGTCCATCATATAGTCGCTGTGTTCCTTCTTTAATACATCAGCACAGTCACTACAGATATATAGGGGCAGGGGCTTGTCCCTTGGGGCTAGAGCAGGGTTTAAACACATCTGAAATTTTTGGGAAAAGAAAGTGCTGTATCAATAATGTAGTATGATACTACTATAACTAGAAATGTATCTGTATGAAACGGATGCCAATGCTTTGTGTCTTGAGTAAGATGGTGCCTTGGAAAGAAGACTTTAAAAAACATTGTGGGAAAAGGGCAAAATGCTGGAAATCAGCATTTTCCCCTTTTTCCACATTTTTTATACCCTGTCAAAGACAAATCCTATCAGTTGAACCACACTCAATGTGTCATCTGCAGGTGCTTTCAAGTTTGGCAAGCCAAAAATTTGAATGTTTGGCAAAGGGTCAACAAATATTCATAAGGCAACAGTAACCTTGTCAATGTGCTTTTTGTTGTTTTATTGGTAAATAATGTAAATCAAGATCAGACTACTTTTTTCAGGCAGTGTAGATCAAGTTAAGACTGCACAGAATATGCAGTGTGATTTTAGACCAATATTGTGTGTTATTTTGTGACATAATCTGGCAAAGCCATCTTTGAAATTGCAATGCTTTCACCTGCTTCACAGATTAAAAAAGTTCATTTCCTTTTTCAAGGGTATTTAACCTTTACCAAACAAAATTGAATTTTAAAAACCCTGAGCAGGAAGGCTTCTGAAAAAATATGTTGTAAAAGTATTTAACCCTTTCCCAAACGATAAATTTTAGACTGGTCCAGTTTGAAAGAGTTTGCAGACGACAATTTTAAATTTGATGAAAATGACAGAAAGTTCTCCAAAAGGGTAGAAAACTCTGTGGGAAAAGGAGAAATTGCTCGTTACGAGCAATTTCTCCTTTTCCCACAGTGTTTTCAAAAGACTTGTACTGCAGACACGTGAAAACCAGGGCTTGTTTGGGAAAGGGTTAAGTACAAAACACCAATGCTTATTTCTTTCCCTGGATGCATACAAAAATGCCTGAAAATGTTAGGTTTATCAGTAACAAAAACAATGAAAAAATACCAAGTTTAAAATTCCAACTGCACAAATTGACCACAGGTGTTCCAATTTGTCTAAAAATAAACTGACCTGCATGTGATTGTGGTTGTTGAAACCAATGACGTAGTGCTAATATTCTGGCTAGTGGTCAGTGACAAACAGTATGACAGCTTGTCTTGTTTGACCGTAAGTTTTGGGACAACTGGAAAAATAATTATTTTTTGTCGACCTAAATATTGAGACATCTAAAAAATAATTAATTTTTACTGTCCCAGACTTAATTTTATGGTAAGCTGGTTTCCAGCATTTTGTCCTTTACCTACAATGTTTTCAAAAGGCTTCTTTCTCAAGGTTGTTCAAACTTGAGATTGTTTGGTATAGGGTTAAGAGTCAAAATACATAAAATTCTAATGCCACTGTATGAA
The DNA here is from genome assembly GCA_945859785.2 of Tridacna gigas. Classification (NCBI taxonomy): domain Eukaryota; kingdom Metazoa; phylum Mollusca; class Bivalvia; order Cardiida; family Cardiidae; genus Tridacna; species Tridacna gigas. The sequence continues at coordinate 14,083,608 of OX244029.2, read as the reverse complement.
TTATCGAAACAACATATGTTCCTGATGACATGAAATCTTTTACCTTTACTGCCTGACAGTTTCTTTGATTAACACAGTCTTCTCTCTGACATAAACATGGTAACCAAGCTGTAAAATATATAACTTCAAATGTTAAAAAAACACACTAAATGCACATTGCTTTAACTCTTTACCAAACGAGCAAATTTTAAACTTGTCCAAATGGAAAGCATTTGCATACATTAGATTAAATGATGATGGTGAAACTTGCTCTTGAAAATACATCCATGGAAAACATTGTGGGACAAGGAGAAAATGCTGGTTACCAGCATTTGCTCCTTTTCGCAAAATGTTTTCAAAAGGCCTGTTCCCCAGAGTTGTTAAAACGCAGGATTGTGTGGTAAAGGGTTAACTCTTTACCAAATGACAAAATTTTAGACTGGTCCAAATTCAAAGCATTTGCAGACGACAAAATAAATGTAGCTCAAAAATTGAAATTTGTTTTGGGAAGGGTAGAAAACATTGCGGGAAAAGGAGAAAATGCTGGTTACCAGCATTTTCTCCTTTTCCCACAATGTTTTCAAAAGGCTTCATTCTCAGGGTCATTAAAACTCGGGATTGTGTGGTAAAGGGTTAAGTGAAAAAGTTAGACATCATCCAAAATTAAAGTATCTGCAGCTGACAGATCAAATATGGCTGAAATGATAAACTTATCGTTGAAAGGGTACAAGGTAAGTTCCTGTTCCATACAAAGCTTTCAAAGCCTTCATCATCAGGTACTGTATCCACCAACAGTCCTTCAGAACGTTCTTAGTCTTTATATCTGAGGTTTTCTAAATTTGAAAGTAACACAACTTCTGATTGGCTAAACCAAATGGTTTAGCCAATCAGAAGCTGCATTACTTTCAAATTTAGAAAATTCTGGAGAATAAAATGGAGAATGTTCATAAGAATGGTTGGTGAATACTGACCAGAAAAGGTCAATGACTATGCTATTCATTGTCTTTCTATTTCAAAGGCATTTTTTTTTTTCTAAAAATTTACATTACATTTATAAAATAAGGGTAAGAAAAGCCATGATTTTCGACTCATATAAAATATGAAAAAAAAAATGGAGAAAGAATGTAATGGTTCAGTCACATTTTCTATGCAATCTATACTGTACTTTCAAATTTACCGACTAACAGAAGTTTAAAATCTAACAGACTCAAGTAAAAACTTAGAGATCATTTAAATCAGAACTCCCTTACAAGTAATTATTCTGAAGACTAACAGTGATTGACTTACTGACCTGAATATTTATAGCGTATGCCTCGTCTATCTGACTGGGAGGGGTTCAGTTGGGGCCAGTAGTAAAACAGCAGATTAGCAGCTGGGGCTCTGGCTGAGGGTGGTCCATAGGCTATGATGCTTAAAATGTCCTTAATTATTTCTCTTTTTAAACTCATGAAACATTCTAGGATCTGGGAGTGGTAAGCTGCAAGAGAAGTTTTCAATTTTTCAAAGAGTAGAAAACATTGTGGGAAATGGAGAAAATGCTGGTAACCAGCATTATCTCCTTTTCCACCCTGTTTTCACAATGTTTGAAAAAGGCCTTTTTTCAGGGTTATGAAAACACAGGATTGTTTGATAAAAGGTGAACCCTTTGCCTAACAATCCCCAGTTTTGACCATTCCAACCACCCTGAGAAAGAAAACTTTGGCAAACCTAGTAGGTAAGGGACAAAGTGCTGGAAACCAGCATTTTCTCCTTTTCCCAAAATGAAATATAACTCTTTCCAATACGACAAAATTTTACACTTGGCCAAATTGACAGCATTTGAAGGCGGCAAATTTAATGTGGCTAAAAAGATGATTTCTGTCTATAAAATAGTAGAAAACATTGTGGGGGAAAAGGAGCAAATACTGGTAACCAGCGATTTTTCCTTTTCCGACAATGTTTTCCATGGCCATTTTCCGCGGGGTCTTTCAAACATAAGATTGTGTGGTCAAGGGTAAACTCGGTGCCAAACAATGCCATGTTTTAACAACTCTTGGGAAGATAGCTTTTGAAATAATATTGTTGTAAACAAAGAAAATACTTCATTTCCTCTTTTTATATACACCCTTATAATGATTAACCCTTTACCGTACAATGCCGCCTTTTGATGCCCCTGGGAAAGAAGCCTTTTGAAAACATTGTGGGAAAAGAAGAAAATGCTGGTAACCAGCATTTTCTCCTTTTTCCAGAATGTTTTCTACCCTGTCAAAGAAAAATTGTACCATTTGAGCCACATTGAAATTGTCGTCTGCAAATGCTTTCAATTTGGACAGGGCTTAAATTTTGTCGTCTGGTAAAGGGTTAATAGATCACCATATTTGAGCCACATATAATTTGCTTTCTGCATAGTTTCAATATAGATAAGACTAAAATTTTGTTGTCTGGTACAGAGCAAACACTGTTTTGAAAGATATAAAAAGTAAACATGTTTATTCAATCAACACAAATTACAAAAAAAAAAACATTGTTCAGGTTGAGTGGTAAAATAAATTTAGCAAGCTACTGTTACAACTTTTATAAACTAATATTTCCAACGGTGGTTTTTATAATCATTATGTCTCTCTACAATATGGATTACATTTAACCCTTTACCACACAATCCTGACTTTTAACGACCCAGAGGAAAGAAGACTTTTGAAAACACTGTTGGAAAAGGAGAAAATGCTGGTAAACAGCATTTTCTCCTTTTTCCGCAATGTTTTCTAAACTATAAATGACAAATTTCATCATTTGGGCCACCTTTAATTTGTCGTCTGCAAATGCTTTGAACTTGGAGATGTCCAAAATTTTGTTGTGTGATAAAGGGTTAAACATTTCATAATATACAGTGTAGTGTAGATACACGGGAGAAATATTTACGAGAAAGGAAAAAAAACAGAGAAAAGGAGAAGTTTTTTGCAATAAGTAATTTGTTAAATGTTTTTTCTAAAATGTTTTCAGCTTTTTTTAAATTATCTACAGTTGAGGTATAAATGAAATCATATAAAATCAGAAAAACATTGACAGGTAATACCTCCATTATCTGTATGTTGGAACACCATTGTGATAATAGCCGCAGCTGACTCACTAGCATATGTAGACTCTGCACATCCATCAAAACCTATTAATACACAAAGATTTTTTATCCAGTGCTTAACGCAGACAAAAGATTAACCCTTTCCCAAATGACAAATTTTGGACTGGTCCAAATTGAAAGAGTTTGCAGACGACAATTTTAAATTTGATGAAAATGGCAGAAAGGTCTCAAAAAGGGTAGAAAACACTGTGGGAAAAGGAGAAATTGCTCGTTACGAGCAATTTCTCCTTTTCCCAGTGTTTTCAAAAGACTTGTACTGCAGACACGTGAAAACCAGGGCTTGTTTGGGAAAGGGTTAACTAAACAATAACAATAAAAGCAAATGAGAAAAAAAAAGCCACAATGCACTTGTTAGACACTGCAGCTCAATGAAATGTGCCTCTCTTGGTAAAAATGGTTGTATTTGATTGTATTTTGAATATGTTGCCCTTGCTTTTTTTTGTATTTTTGTTTACACGTCCTGCCAGTGGTAGGTCTAAAATTGCCTTGAACTTGAAGAGTTCTACTGGTATAAGAAGTATTATAACAGAAATGCCCCAATGATAATTTATCCAGCACTCACCCAGCGTCATTGGAAGGATGTTACTACACAAGAGATTTATGGTATCTTTGTGTAAGGTGGGTGGAAATATGGCTAGAGTTGAGGCCACAGTATAGGGCAGGCTATCCAGTAAATCATTCTCCAGGAAAGGTACCAAGCATCCCAACACATTCAAAATAGACTCTCCCAATTCTGAAATACAAATGTTTACTGCAATTGTATGTATTTGTTGTCTAACGACTTCAAATTTTTGGTAATGGTTTACATGGCAACTAAACAATGCCTAAAAAACAGTTTTAACTCTTTACCAGACAACAAAATTTTAGCCTTGTCCAAATTGAAAGCATTTGCAGACAACAATTTCAGTGTGGCTCAAATGCTGCAGTTTTTCTTTAATAGGGTAGAAAACATTGTGGGAAAAGGAGAAAATGCTGGTTACCAGCATTTTCTCCTTTTCCCATAATGTTTTCAAAAGGCTTTTTTCCCAGGGTTGTTAAAAGGCGGCATTGTGTCGTACAGGGTTAACCCTTTTTCAAACCAGCATGTGGATGTTCAACCCTGGGAAAGGAGGCTTTTGAAAATTGTGTGGAAGGATGACAATATTGGTTAAAGCCTTTTCTCTTTTTTGCACAAAATTTTTTACCCTATCAAAGATAAATCCCACAATTTGAGCCACAGTCAAATTGCTGTATGTAAATGCTTTCATTATGATCAAAAATTTTACTGTGTAGTATTGCCGACCATGGTAAGATTATACAACGTGGGCAATAACTGTTACCAGATGACAAAAATTTGCAGACCATATATTAAATCTGGTTCAAATGATGGGGTTCCTCTTTGAAAAGAAGGAAGACACTGTGGAAAAGGATGATAAAATGCTGGTTTTCAGCATTTTCTGTTTCCAAAATGTTTTCAAAATTCTGTACTCAACCCAATGAAAAGCATAAGCAGACGATAAAATAAATATAACTCAAATGATGATTTCTGTCTTTGATAGGGCAGAAATTACTGCGGGAAAAGGAGAAAATGCTGGTTACCAGAATTTTATCCTTTTCCTACAATGTTTTCAAAAGCCTTCGTTCTTCAGGGTCATTTAACTCCGGACTGTGGTAAAGAGATAATAGGACACAATTCGAAGCAGACATGTTCTCACACACAAAGACAGTATAATTTACCTAGCTGGCCAATCTGTATGATAGGAACAAGGTCTATCATATTGACCACAGCCTTGTACTGTCCTGCGTAGTTCAGGTTAGGAAACATAGATAGGCGCACACTATCCCGCTGTCTTGGTCCATAACTTTCAGCTGGGATGTTTGGCACATCTTTTAGGATGCTGAAATGGACATGGTTTCAGGTATCGCTTTACGACAAAACGACAAAATTCTGGACTTGTCCAATTTGAAAGCATGTAAGGAAGACACACCCAAAAGAAGTTTTCTATCTTTCAAAGAATAGAAAACATTGTGGGAAATGGAGAAAATGCTGGTAACCAGCATTATCTCCTTTTTTTCACCCTGTTTTCACAATGTTTTAACCCTTAGAGCGCCGAATAAACCCATCAGACATTTTCATCGTAGAAATATGACCCCTACAATAACAATTTCATGTTTGCTTTTGTCTACACTGATTCAGCAAAGCGGACAGTGTAGATCAAAGATCAGGCTGCACATTTTGTGCAACCTGATCTTGATCTACACTAACCGCAAATGCAACTATAGTCGTGAAAGGTGCTTTGACGGTCAAAAAGGCCTTTTCTCAGGGTCATGAAAACACAGGATTGTTTGATAAAGGGTGAACCCTTTGCCTAACAATCCCCAATTTTAACCATTCTAACCACGCTGAGAAAGAAAACTTTGGCAAACCTTGTTGGTAAGGGACAAGTGCTGGAAACCAGCATTTTCTCCTTTTCCCAAAATATTTGCTACCTTTCCCCAAACAAATTTCAATTCTTGAGTCACATTTAATTTGTCATCTGCAAATGCTTTCAATTTGGCCAAGTCTAAACTCTTGTTGTTTGGTGAAGAGTTAACTAATAAACTCCTGCAGACAAGTATCATCTGAGGCAAACTGCTTTTGAAACATCATGAGCAATTTCTACTTTTATCACAATATTTTTTCATGTATTCATGTATCAAATCTTTACCAAACGACAAAATTTAAACTCATCCAAATTTAAAGCACTTGCAATATGACTCTAATGATGAAATATGTCTTTGATCGGGTGGAAAACATTTTGGGAACAGGAAAAAAAAGCTGGCTCCCAGCACTTTCGCCTTTTCCAATAATTTTTTCAAAAGCCTTCCTCCCCAGGGTTCTTAAAACTCGGAATCATTTGGCAAACCTCATTACCAAACAACAAAATTTTAGACTGGTCCAAATTGAAAGCATTTACAGACAACAAATTTACTGTAGCTAAAATGAGTATTTATGTCTTTGATAGGGTAAAAAACAATTTGGGGAAAAGGAGAAAATGCTGGTTACCAGCATTTTCTCCTTTTCCCACAATGTTTTCAGAAGGCCTCTTCCTCAGGATCATTACAACTAAGGATTGTGTGGTAAAAGGTAAAACTAAATTTTAATAAGATTATCCCTATTTAGCCCTTTACAATACAATCCTGAGTTTTATTCACCAGGCTTTTCAAAATATTGTGGGAAAGGAGAAAATGCTGGTAACCAGCATTTTCTCCATTTCCCACAATGTTTTCTATCTTATCAGAGAACTTCAGCTTACTTGTATCAATTTATAATTGGGGGACTATTCACAGGACTATTTGCTTGTCTCAAACTTATAATTTGCTTATCATAAATATGTGTATGATAAGAAAATTTTTAATGGTAGTATTACACTTAAGATAAGGGAAACTAGAATAACTATCACTAAAGGTGATAAATACCCCCGCCCCTATATTTCATGTCACAGGGGCAATAACTCTGCAATGTCAATTTAGGGGCAATAACTCCGTAATCATTAGGCCAACACTCATGAAATTTGTGCTTTGCACATCTACTGCTCCTGGTGAATATCATGACAAATATCAAGTGAATAAGACTTAAACTGAAGGAATAGTTCTCTGGACAAGAAGTTTTGAGTAAATTCAGGGGTAATTAATTTGGCAAACATTTGAGAAAAATGCATCTTGAACCTCTACTGCTCCTGGTGAATATTTATGCAAAGTATCAATTTAATTGGACACAAAACTAAATGAGTGTAAAAAAGTGCGGACCATGATCTGATAATATGTCTGAGACACAGCGGCTGGTCTGGATCCAAACTTGTTGCAAATGTCCAAAGGTGCCTTTTCGCATAATGTTGGCCAACTATACATATGACAGAAAAGACCTCCTTAAAGTGAATCAGACAGACACTGTAGGAGGAGTTGTCCGGACAAGCATTTTTAAGTCAAATCAGGGGCAATAACTCAGTAATTCTTGATGGAATTTTTACAAAATGTGTGTCTTGCACATCTACAACTCCAAATGGACACTTCTGCCAAGTATAAAGCGAATCGGACTGAAATTGTAGGAGGAGTTGTCCGGACAAGCATTTTAAATGTGAATCAGTGGCAATAACTCATTAATTCTTCATAGAATTTTCACGAAAGTTGCCTCTTGCACATATACAACTCCTAATGAACACTTATGCCAAGTTTAAAGTGAATCAGACAGAAACTGTAGGAGGAGTTGTCCGGACAAGATTTTGCAGACCAACCGACCGACCGACAGGCTGATTCCAGTATACCCCCCACAAACTTCGTTTGCGGGGGTATACTTATGTGATAAAATTTATATTTCATCCATTAACCCTTTCCAAAATGACAAATTTTGGACCGGTCAAAATCGAAAGAGTTTGCAGACGACAATTTTAAATTTGATGAAAATGGCAGAAAGGTCTCAAAACGGGTAGAAAACACTGTGGGAAAAGGAGAAATTGCTCGTTACGAGCAATTTCTCCTTTTCCCACAGTGTTTTCAAAAGACTTGTACTGCAGACACGTGAAAACCAGGGCTTGTTTGGGAAAGGGTTAATGTTTAATGTCTAAACGGCACCTACATCCATATTCAATCGTCCACATCAAATGGCCCCTAATTAAAATGTACATTATTTTACCTGTGTAAAGTCTGTGAGAAGTATTTCAGCGTGCTAGCAATATCCACACCAGTGGGTTGCGGGGTCAAGTTGTTGGACACTCGGTAGTGGTAGTCCCGTAATGTTCGAATCTTAGAGGTAACTAAAATATATAAAGTTTGTTCAGCTAGCACAATGTAAGAGTTCAAAAATGGCTTAACCCTTTCCCAAACGACAAATTTTGGACTGGTCCAAATTGAAAAAAGTTTGCAGACGACAATTTTAAATTTGATGAAAATGGCAGAAAGTTTTCAAAAAGGGTAAATAACAGTGTGGGAAAAGGAGAAATTGCTCGTTATGAGCAATTTCTCCTTTTCCCACAGCGTTTTCAAAAGACTTGTACTGCAGACACATGAAAACTAGGGCTTGTTTGGGAAAGGGTTAAGTTCAACTTGGATATTTTCATATATTATCTTTTTACCACACAACAACGTTTTTACTGGTTCATACTGAAAGCATTTGCAGACGACAAAAAAATTACCACTCAAAAATTGGATTTGTTCTACTAAGGTAAAAACAAAGTTTTCAAAAGGCTTCTTCCTCAGGGTTGTCAAAACTCGAGATTGTTTGGTGTAGAGTTAGCCCTCTGTACAGCCTGCCCAGGCTGACTTGGGTCGACAGTTATAGCTATGAGTAAATTTTCTGTATGTCAAAGGACCATTCTACCTCGTAAATCAGGTAATTCTTTATCCATATTGTTAAAAAAATAGCTTAATATAACGTATTCTGAAGACACACTTCATCCCCCTTTGCCAAAGGGTGCAGCTTCAATGTATTTTAACTCTTTACCAAACAACAAAATTTTAGACTGGTTCAAATTGAAAGCATTTGCAGACGACAAAATAAAAGTGACTTTAAAATTGAAATTTGTTTTGGGAAGGGTAGAAAACATTGTGGGAAAAGGAGAAAATGCTGGAAACCAGCATTTTCTCCTTTTTCCACAATGTTTTCAAAAGGCCCTTTTCTCAGGGTCGTTTAAAGTCGGGACTGTGTGGTTAAGGGTTAAATTGGGTTATAATTCTAATTCTCAAAAATTTCCTAAGGTCATCTAAAGATTTTGTTAACATCAGCATTTACTTACAAGTTGCAGCCTTTGTTGTAGCCATCTTCTTACCCTTCTACATCATTCTCTGTTCATCATTAAAGTTTATTTGCTCAAAGTCCCCAATTTTGAGATGCTACTGGAAATAAAGAATGGATAGAGAAAAAAACCTTTTCCCATAATGTTTTCTATCCTATTACAGACTTTAAACTCATTTGTACCAACTTTGAATTGTTGTCTGCAGATGCTTTGAATTTTAAAAGAGTCTAACATTTGTTGTTTGGGAAAGGGTTAAAATATGTACGGGTAGAAAGTGCTAGTTACCAGCATTTTCTCCCTTTCTTACAATGTTTTTAAAAGCCTTCTTTTCCAGGATTGTGAAAACCTGGGATTGTTTGGTAAAGGGTTAAGCCTGTAATTTGAAAAAAATATATTTAACCTTTTACCACACAATGCTGACATTTAACGACCCTGAGGGAGACCTATTGAAAACATTGTGAGAAAAGGAGAAAATGTTGGTAAACAGTTTTTTTTTCCTTTTCCCAGACTGTTTTCTACCCACTCAGAGAAAAATTGCATCATTTGAGCAACAATGAACTTGTCATCTGCAATTGCTTTCAATTTGGAGGGGTTTAAATTTTTTTGGTGGGTTAATCAGAGTCGGAATTGTGGAATTCCTCTGCTTGTCATGTCTGACTTTTCTCTTATAGATTTTCAGATTTCAGTTGTCAAAGAGAAAATGACATCAGAAATACCAGACCTATAAAGCCAGAAATTTTGTCAGGATATAAAGACTGAATTCCACAATTTCTAAATAAAAAAATGATCCACTTAAGCCAAGATAATTAAGGTAAAATTGATAACTGGTATACAGCCAAGGTATTAAACTTTCAAGTGATTGATAGATTGATTGATTGATTGATTTGATTGACTGATTGTGCCATGCGCAGCTTTCGTCATTTCAGTCAAATTGTGTCTATGGTTCACTAGTCTTATTCATATGTTTCCTGAGTTTCACAAGTACCAGGCTCAGACACTGATGTGCCTTGCCTAAGGAGACTGCCATGAGGACTGAAGCCTTGATAATCATAACCAAAACCCTGGGTTACAATTTCTGGACTTTTTTTCTTTTTGAGTATATAAGTTTGTTTGTACTGGAGTTTAACGCCATTTTAACAGCTCAGGTCATTGAATAATATAAAAAAAATATACGGAACTAATATAGCTAAAGTGCAGCCCAGAAACAAATAGGCAAGCAAAACATCCCCAAACATTACAAGGGCCGAAGCGGGTACCCGTTCAAGATAACATAGGTCTAATGATAAACAAAATCGTTGAAAAATTGCTAGTTGAACTTGAACACATAATATCCCTTACTTTGCGTAGCAAATTTGTCTTAGAAATAATCAATAATATAACATGCACTATCGATCCCTGCAAAAGAACATAAAGCTTACCCAAACTGTTCAATATCTCACAGAAATTCACGTCTTTTCTCTACTTCTTTTTCTCCATCCTCAGCTTCAGCAACTGATTAACATGGTTCCCGGTGCACGTATATTGACGTACATCTGCCCTGAAAGTTGGGGAACCAGCCCAGTAGGCCAACCCATTTCTTTTAGGGGACGATTATTCAATGGATTAACTCATTCATCTACATAAAGCTCTTGAATTAGAGTAATGCAATCTTTTTTATGCGAGAAAAATTTGTTAGAGTTTAATTTTTTAAACAGTGTTTCTGAAATTCAAAGAAACAAAGGATTGTTTTCATGCATTATCTTGTCCGACCTCAGAAAAATAATGGAATCGCTGCAAAGGCTGCGTTCGTTTTTTTAAAGGGAAAAACAACCCTTATTCATTGCAATAAATAAACAATCTTCAAATATTCCTATACTTCTCTAAATATTTATATTATCATATAAAGAATATATTCACGGATAAATTTCTTTTCTGTTAATACTTTATTCTATTCATTCTGATAAGGTTCCATATCGATCTTACAGAACAATATTCTACTCATTGAAATTATTCAAATCGAGCAAATGTCAACAATGGAGGATGAGCATGAAAACGGATTTGAAGACGACTTCTCGCCCAAAGATATTGAATCACAGCGCCTTGGTTGTGATATTTCTAGTGCCGAGGCAGTACCCAAAATTTTTCCAGCCCCAGTAGATCCACTTAGAAACATGAAAAGCTCAGAGTCATACATAGATACGCTAGGTATGCTAAACTTATATCGCACTTCACCACTTCAGCTAGTTTAAGTTTTTGAACTCTACAGTACTGTGATAAATCAGTGCAGTGATATATATCAAGCTCACTTTTTTGCTAAGTATCTAGCACGTGCTCTGTGCAAGATTGCACATGGTACGGAATTGGGTCTTTTACCATAGCTGCTTGAAAACATGGTTACCTGCATTTTATCCCTTCTACAATGTTTTCCACCTTTTCAAAAGCAAATCATGTCATCTAAAACACATCGAATAAGTCATCTACAATGCTTTCAGTGTTGACCAATCTGTAATTTATTCACATGTTAAAGAGTTAATTTTCTAAATGAAGATTTTGTCTGCAAATGCTCTTGATTCGGACGAGTCTAAAATTTTGTCATTTGGTAAAGAGTTAATGTAGCTGCAAAAAGGATCAACCCAGGTCAGACTGCACAGTCTGTGCAGACTGACCTGTGTCAAAATTTTTTTCTATGGATAAATTTTCTGCATGTCCAAGGCCGATTATACCTCATGATTCAGTTGGTTGGCAGACAAAATTTTACAGATCTATAACTATTAGAGGTGAAACAATACGGTAAAAAGCGTATTGCAATATATTGCAATACGGCTGACCCGTATTGCAATACGTATTGCAATATGCTGTATATGCTGACATTTAGCATATCTGACCACTTGTAGTCACTGTTAGGGTAGCATATGCTCAAAAGGTGATAAAGAAAACTAGTACATGTGCTTGGAACTCTTCCATTCTTTCAAGATAATGAACCAAAAAGCAATTGTTTCGCATGAACAAATAAAAACAAACTGAAATTGACTAGTCTTTAACACTCGCTATCTTGACGATTTTCGTCTGCCATTTTTTTTTTCTTCAAGAGCGTACTTGTTTATATAAAAACCAGCGCTACTATACCGAACTTCGGGACATGGCTCAACAGAGTAGACAGTGCGATGCACTAACTTACTCAGTTGCTTACTGCACTAACACTAATACTTTGCCGCTTAACTACTGGAAAACGCAAAAATAAGTGTGAGCAAAGTTATAAGAAATGAATAACATACAAACTCCATTGATCCAAAAGCAGTAAAGCTCGACGTTTATTTGGAGTTCGTGTCGTGAATTTTATGTGGTCATAGTTTTACCTAAACACCGGTGACACCGCCTGTGGAAAAAAATAAACAACTTTCGCTTTCGGAAATCTTTAGAACTGTAAGTTGAAAAACGATCGATTTCTGACAGAATTTTTGGGAAAACCGGACTTTCTGATGCAGTTAAGAGAAGTTGACATATTGCAGAAATACCGATACGGTAAAATTCGAACCGGTTTCGGTTTTTTCTTTGAATAGACCGCGGTTAATCGGTTAATCGGTAAACCGTTTCACCACTAATAACTATGCAACAACTTGCTTGATATAATGCATCATAGAGATTCATTAAACCCCCTTTTGCCAGAGTATGACTCATATTTATGTCTTGACATTGTAGAAAAGAAGCTACAGAAGATTACAGGAAAGCAAAAAGATGTTGTGAAAGGTAGAGACATTATAAACAGTTTAGAAATGGCCAAACAAGAGCATCTGTCTAGAATGATGAACAATGAGCAGACAGTGGAATATCAAGATGAGGACTACTCGCACAATAATTCCATCACCTTTTCTATACAGAGGAAAGTTAACCCAGAAAAACAGGCCCTTAATCCACAAGAGTTATTACCCCTTGTTCAGGATGATGTTCTGGCTAAAATGTCTGAGACTGAAGACACTGATGGAAAAAGTGTCACATGAAAGTTGCCCAAGACTTTGTACCAGAATTATGTTGCAAGTGGCAAGTTTAGTGACAACATTGCCCCCACCCCAACATTAGTCTGTTCAGATTCCATTACTAGCCATCGGAAATTTGATGCCAGACTGAAGTCTCAATTCTATCAATATTAATGTATTGTGATCTATTCCAACCAGTCAAAACTTGTGCTCCAGTTGAAAACTCCTCATGTGCTGGGTCCAGCTATGCGCACATTTGTAAGCAAGCTGCGTATCTCATCTTGTATATCAGTTGTTACACTGTTTGTAGAGTTTGATAAGGCCTCTGATTTTAACCGTTGTCCAACTACCACGTCTTTCTCTTTCACCTCTCACCTCTGATGCATGTTAGAAAAGTACACAGTGACTTGGAAAGAAAGCTTTGTGATAACTGGTGTGAGCAAGCCACGCCGTGATATGACCCAAGCTGTTAAAATGGCATTAATCCTTTACCACACACGAGTTTTCACTACCCTGAAGAAAAAGCCTTTTGAAAACATTGTGAAAAAAGGAGAAAATGCTGGTAACCAGCATTTTCTTCTTTTACCTGAATGTTTTCTACCCTTCCCAAAACAAATTTCATTTTTAGAGCCACCTTTGTCATCTGCTAATGCTTTGGACTCGTCTAAAATTTTGTCATGTGGTGAAGTTTTACACTCAATACAAACAAACAAAAGCCTGTGATGTTGGTTACTCACAAAAGAAACTAGAGAACATTGCTGGGTTGAGCCTAGCATGTTAACTCCTGCAGATAGCTGTTTTCATCTTGCAGCGGACCACTTTTGAAAACATTGTGGCTAAAGGAAAAATTGCTCACAACAATACACAGGCATGTTTTCATTTTGCAGGCTCTCCTTTTGTGACAATGTTTCAACCCTTTACCAACAATGCAGAGATTTAACAACCTGGAGGTGGAAGACTTTTGAAAACAATGGTTTCTATCCCTTTGAAGACAAATTTTGTCATTTAAGCCACATTAAATTTGTCTTCTGCAAATGCTTTGAATATGAACAAGACTAAAATTTTGTCATTTGGTAAAGAGTTCATGTACACATGGGTTGATTCAGGGGTGACTACAGACAAAAAGCCAAGATAAAGTGTTCACTGTTACATATTAATGATAATACATGCATATGTTGCAACATAATACAATTTGTACAATTTGTATTTATAACCATATACAGTGCATAAATATAGTTACAGGCATCACCCAACAATCCAGGGTTTTTATGACTGTAAGGGGATGGCTTTTGAGAACATTGTCTGAAATGGAAAAAGTGCTGGTAACCAGCAATTTCTCCTTTTCTCAGAATTTTGTCTACCATCCCAAAGTTGAGTTCTATCATTTGATCAACATAAATACATTGTTATGGATGAGTCTAATACATGTACTTTGTCATCTGCTTCAAACTCAGCCTTACAGCAGTCAAATATCACAATGGTTTAACTATGTACATGTGTATCAAGAAAGATCACAACAATGTTAGGAAAAACAAATTAGCCACACTCTGGCAAAAGGGACTTTACTGGTTCTCTGTGAAACACCCTCGTTAACCCAGGTGTGAAGTATTACCATTCATCACCCCTGGGACATTCAATTGCGAAACCGTCGTTTCTATGAATATTTACAAGACTGCCAACCAAATTTGTCGATAACATAATGATACTCTCTTGTAGTGGAGAATAATCACATTTCTTCCATTAATATCCATAAACCGGGTAAAACCCTCATCATTATCAACGAATATGGCGGCCGCCGGTGGGCTTTCCTCCTGTGGCATTTGCCTTGCGGCAATCCAGGGCAGACATTATAAATCCTTGTATATAAAGGCAAATATTCAGAAATACAGCTTGCTGCAGTCCTTAGGGGTATGTAGCAGGGGTGACATCATCCTCGTTGACCCAGTTCCGATGTACTCCGTAAACTACATTCATCAATTTGATTGGTTGTAGATGAGGTAAAAATAGAAATATGGCATGTTGTTGATAAAAATAGATTATATTTTCTCACTGAAAAACTGAGATTACCAATCAAAATGCCTCGTGAATAATTCATGCAAACCAGAAAACATACATGAGATAACCCAGGGGCGATGGATGTAGTTTACGGAATACATCAGAACTGGGTTAACGAGGATGCTGTGATCCAAGATACTAAACAAGTCATCACATAGTTATGGATCCATAAAATCCATTTTGTCCAAAAGCACACTACATGTATATCATAAGGTAGATTGGTCCTTTGACATACAAATAATTAACCAAAGTTTCAGCTCAGGTAAGCCTGCACAGATTGTGCAGACTGTCCTTGGTTGATACCTTTTTTTGCAGATGCATTAAGCCCCATTTTCACAGAGCATGGCTCAAATGTACAAAACATACAAAAAAATTGCTTGTGGTCGAAAGTTCCCTTGTATCTTTGCTACAATTGAAACCAAGATACCTAAATGATCAAAACTTTTTTTACACTAAGAAAGAACACGGACAAAAAAAAAAACAACAACAACAATGGCAAAATTTGAATAATTATGCTTGGAAAATTCAGTTGTCTGTAATTAGTGGTCTTCAGACTTGAAAGAGGCCATTTCTGCATAGTACCTGTCTACTTCTTTTTCAAGCACTATCTAGGTAACCTCTCCAATTTTGTTGATAAACCACATCATTCTCCTTAGTTGAAAATACTTAAAGATAAATAAATAAAAAAAAAAAAAAAAATAGGCAGTTCTCTGGTTAAAAAAATAAAAGACTAACCTTGCTAAAATACTCTTTTAAGTATATGAAATAAATGTGTGTGCACCCTTAAAATAAATCTCTAAGTCTATGAAGTCAAAATACATGTACATACAACTTGATCAAAAGTTTTCTAGAAATGAGATCTGAATGGCATGTGCAACTCTTTAACCCTTTGCCACACACAATCCTGAATTTTTCTTTCGAAAACAGTGTAGGAAAAGGAGAAAATGCTGGTAAACAGCATTTTCTCCTTAATCCACAACGTTTCGAAAAGCTTTCTCTTTCAGGGTTGTTAAAACTCCGGATTGTTTGGTAAAGGGTTAAAAGATTGGAACAGTCCATGATTGAATGTAGAATGAAAGAGTATATTCTACATTCTTCAGCTCTTTTACTCTTTACCACACAATACCAAGTTTTAATAAACTTAAGGAAAAAGGCTCTTGAAAACATTGTGAAAAAAGGAGAAAATGCTGGTAACCAGCATTTTCTCCTTTTCCCACCATGTTTTCTACCCTTCCAGAGACCAATTTCACCATTTGCGCCATATTTGATTTGTCATTGGCAAATGCTTTGGGTTTGGACAAGTCCAAACTTTTGACACATGATAAAGTGTTAAGAGCCAACATTCTATGAAATTTGTCAAACTCCCCTTTTCTAGAATGAACTAAACTACATGTACATTGTATCAAAACTACCTAACTATGACATTCTTACCTACACTACATCACAGATCTAATGGTATTAACCCTCAAGGTGACTATCACAACTCAAGTTGCTTCTATGGTCATTTTATATCAAGATTAGACTACACAAAACATGCAGTCTGATCTTGGATCTACAATGTCAGCTACATAGAAACATTGTGGCCAGATTCAGCTTTCAAATTTCAATTTACATGTATGTAGTGGATATTTTTGGTCTGCTACAGAGCAACATTGTGGCCAAAAACAGCTTTAAGATTTCAATACATGTGCTAGGATTTTTCTTGTCCCAACTAAAAATATTCACCCAGTTTATTTAGCACACAGAGGGTCAAACGACTAGCAAAACTTTTAACCCTTTACCAAACGACAAAATTTTAGACTGGACCAAATTGAAAGCACTTGCAGACGATAAATTAAGTGTAGCTTAAATGGTGATTTATGTATTGGATAGGGTAGATAACATTATGGGAAAAGGAGAAAATGCTGGTTACCAGCATTTTCTCCTTTTCCCACAATGTTTTCAAAAGGCTTCTTTCCCATGGTTGTTAAAAGTCGGGACTGTGTGGTAAAGGGTTATTTCAGCAGCAGCATTTAAATCTACTCGTAGCATTTAATTCTAGACACATCTTTGCTAGCAAAAGGGTCACAATCACTACATTTCTCTATTCACCCTTGGCTGATCGAGTCAAACTTTGCAAACCCTGCAATAAACTGGCTACTGGATTTTGGTAGTTATGACCCTTAAAATTACATTACCGAAAACCAATCAGACATCATGTAACATAACCCTTTCAGCGTAACCAACACATATTTTGAGTCCATCGTCTGGTGTTTGAATTTAAGGTAAAAACTTAAATTAACTGACTTGTTACAGAGAATGTTGAGTATACATTGTCTGTATTTTTTCGGTACTGACTCCTATCATATCCGACTATGTATTTACTTTAACTCTTTACCAAACAACAAAAATTTAGATTTGGCCAAATTGAAAGCAGTTGCACACGACAAAATGTATGTGACTGAAAACTTGAAATTTGTTTTTGGAAGGGTAAAAAACATTGTGAGAAAATGCTGGTCACCAAATTTTCTCCTTTTTAAAAGTCTTCTTTCTCAGGGTCGTTAAAAGTCGTGATTGTGTGGTAAAGGGTTAACTGATGGTGCAAAGCCAAATATAATATGCTACTTGACTGGTGCTTTTAGAACAGACTGTAACCAATAATTACACATATCACAAGGAATACATTTTTTGACTCAATCAGCCAAGGGTGAATAAAACGTAGTGATTACCAGCCTTGGCAAGTGAGGATGCTCTAGATAAAAAATTCATAACAAATCTTGATAAAAAAAATATATGCTTACAACTATCTTCATTATGCTAACACCTGACAATTAAGCATGTATCTTAGCTCATAACCTCCTGAAAAACATTTCCTCTGTGAAAAGGGGATTTAATGCATCTGTAAAAAGTATCAACTGCAGTCCTCGCAGGCTCAGAGCTCCAGATAAGAGGGAGTGATGGTATTCTAAATCCATTATTTCTCTTCCAAACCATATGTTATGGGTACTCATTAGAATCGTCTCAATAAGACGATTCGATTCTAATGAGTACCCATAACATAAGGTTTAGTTCAGAAAAATTGATACATGTATTTTCAATTCTATAATCAAAATCACTCCCTCTATCTGGAGCTCTGCAGGCTGACTTGAGTTAAAACTTTTTGCTTTTGGTAAATATTCTGCATGTCCAAGGACAAGACTGCCTCGTGATTCAGTATTTTTTTTAGACAAATTGGATTTTATGGATCCGGAATAATTCGTCAACTTGCTTGATATAATGCATAAGAAAGATGCTCTAAACTAGAGTGCTAGAGTGCCACTCATATATAATTTATGTTCGAGACAGCTCTTGTCAAACAGTAAAAATAAAAATCTCATTAACCCTTTCAGCACCACAGGCGAAAGCAGGGACTTTTGCGGATGGCATAGATCAAGATCAGACTGCACAGAACGTGCAGTCTGATCTTTGATCTATACCCTCCGCTTGTTTGGTCAAGCCTATGTGATAAAAACCTTCCGGAGACTCAGTGGACTGTATTTACAGCCATCAAAAGAGGCAGGGTTTGTTTATTTGGCACCGAAAGAGTTAACATGTGGCAGCTATTTGAGAAAGTAACTCTTCATTTTTCGTGGCTCTCTATCATTAGTGGCATACTCTGTGTCTTCATACGCTGGGTAACTTCTACGATATTCTGTGTCCCAGGATGCTGTTTCCCGTGCTAGTCTTGCACTGAAAAATGCCTGCTTCCTCTTTTCTCTTGCTGTGGCATGCTTCTGTTTTTCTCGCAATTTTTCGATTATCAGCTGGTTACGTTTCTTGGCTCGAAGTGCAGCAGGATAAACCTGTAACATGTTGATGTTACATGAAAATGAACAGACACATTTCATGAAAGTCACCTTGAACTACAGTATAGTTGAACCATGCTCTGGCAAAAGGGGGTTTAATGTATCTCTGTGATATATTATACCAAGCAAGTCATTACATAACAATGGATCCATGAAATCCATTCTGTCTAACAACCAACTGAATCATGATGTAGACTGATCCTTGGACACGCAAAAAATTTAACAGAAGCACAAACTTTCCACCCTAGTCAGCCTGTCGAGACTGCTCAAGCTGACCTTGGTTGATACTTTTTGCAGATGCATTAAACCCCCTTTTCACAGGGCATGGCTCAAACATACGTAATATTAACTAGGACTGTCATAAAGCAGACAAATACCACCCGCCAGAACCTTGTCACTGAATCAGCACAATCAGAGAACAGAAATGATTTTCAAAACAAAGTTCACCTGTGACCTTTGACCCATGTGACCCAAAAACAATAGGGCACCTACTTGGGTCATGAGCAACACTTTGAGTTAGAGCACGAAAACAATTTTCATACAGAATTCACCAATGACCTTGACCTTTGACCCATGTCATGCAAAAAAAAAAAAAATAGGGCACCTCGTTGGGTCATGAGCAACAATTGTATAAAGTTTCAGGGTCTTAGGCCAACCCACTTTTGAGTTACTGTATGTAAATGAAAACATTGACAGATTTAGGGCCAGAAAGACTGACATAGTGAAACCAGTATACCCCCTCTAATTTGTAGCCGGGGGTTATAATAAACTAATGCAACCTAATGAAACTTCTTTTCCCCACTTTACCCTGTTTACAAGACCAGGTCACTTTTATCATGACAGCCAGTGCTTCTATTCATGCATTTTACATATTTTTTAAGCCAGTTCTATGCATACCACTTTAAATAATCCACAGGCTGCTTTCTCACGAAAACATCTGACAAAGTGGATGAAACATACCGCAGAGGATGCTCTGATATTGAAGGTTTTCTTCTCGCCCAGAGATCTCTCTTGTCCTCCACAACCGTATGCTACAAACGGTGACTTTGTGTCTGCCCGGCTATCAGGTCTATCTGCAGGTGCTGATGAGGGTCGAGCTTTAGGTATTTCTTGCTTTCTGTCCGGTCTCTTGGGTCTGAATCTCTTTTTAAAAACCTCTTCAGTTGTCTTTTTGGGCTTGACAAAAGTTTTACCCACTGTAAAATAGAGATGAGCCATGCTCTGTGAGGAGGGGGCTGAATGCAACTCCCTGATCCATTATACCAAGCAAGTCATTGTATAATTATGAATCCATAAAATAATTTTTTCCAACCATCAATTGAATCATGAGGTAAACTGGTCCTTTGGCATGCGGGGACTGCACGGGCTGACCTGGGTCGATATTTTTTGCAAATGCATTAAGCCCTTTTTTCATAGAGCATGGTTCAAATGAATCATAAGCTGTTTAGCCCATTAACCCTTTCTCACACAATCCCATGTTTTGACGAATCCAAGGTAGGAGCCTTTTAAAAAAAATTGTGGGAAAAGAAAAAAAATGCTGGTAACCAGCATTTTCTCCTTTTCCCCCAATCTTTTCTGCCCTTTCCTAGATAAATCCGATCACATGAGTCACATTAAGTTTGTTGTATGCAAATACTTTGAATCAGTGCAAGAATTTGACGTCTGGTAAAGTGTTAATATTTCTACTCACTATTTTTATACCAACGATTGACTAGTAAAATTAACAAAAAAGGACAAATGTTAAACCCACAATATTCTCTCCAAGCCACCATCACCAAAGCAATGATCGACACTTTCACAACTACCATTATTTCAGCTACATCTAATTTGTCATCTGCAAAATACTTTGA
Source organism: Tridacna gigas (assembly GCA_945859785.2). Classification (NCBI taxonomy): domain Eukaryota; kingdom Metazoa; phylum Mollusca; class Bivalvia; order Cardiida; family Cardiidae; genus Tridacna; species Tridacna gigas. The sequence continues at coordinate 14,063,082 of OX244029.2, read as the reverse complement.
TGTATTTGAGCCATACTCTGACAAAAGGGGGCTTAATGCATCTCCGTGATGCATGATACCAAGCAAGTCATCACATGATCATGGATTTATAAAGTCCATTTCGTCTAACAACTGACTGAATCATGAGGTAGACTGGTCCTTTAACATACAGAAAATTGACCAATAGCGAAAAGTTTCGGCCCAGATCAGCCTGTGGGCTGATCTGAGTCGATACCTTTCGCAGATGCATTAAGACCCCTTTTCACAGAGCATGGTTCATTCCCATGTTTTAACTCTTTATTAAACAACAAAATTTTAGACCTGTCCTAACTGAAAGCATTTGCAGATGGCAAACTAAATGATGCACACGTTATGAAAGTTTTGTTTGAAGGGGTAGAGCACATTGTGGGAAAAGGAGAAAATGATGGTTTCCAGCATTGTCTCCTTTTCCAACAGTGTGTTCAAAATTCCTTTTTATTTGGGTCGTGAAAACTTGGAATTGTATGGTAAAGGGTTAACGACCTTGAGCAAGAAAACTTATAAAAACATTGTAGGAAAAAAAGAAAATGGTGGTCACCTTGTCATCTACAGATACTCTGAATTTGGATGAGTCTAAAATTTTGTCACATAGTAAAGGGTTTATAACACTTACTGTTTGATTTATTCACTGGTGTTTCCTTCGTATCTTTAGCAGTTTCCTCGTCTTTATTGCCTTGGCTTACATACTGTTTCAGTTTCATTCTTGCTGCTTTTTTCAGTTCTTCATTCTGTTTTGTTATTTCAACATCATCCTTTTCACTGTCTCCCTTTTGCTGTTCATTTTTGTCCTGTTCCTGTGCTTCTTTTTTTTCTTTATCTACTGTATCAACATCACATTTATCAGCATCAGCATCATCATCTCCTTCTTTCTCCTCAGTGATTTGAATATCTTTAAATGGCAGTTTATCCACATCAGCATCAGGAGACAGTTTCTCGTCACTCTCCTCCGACTCAGTTAATTCCAAATCCCACGAAATCGGAGTGTGTGCACACTCTAGTTCCCTTCTCTGATGTCTGTAGTTGACATTCTGTTTGTAAACTGGCACATTTTTAATCAAACTAGAAATCTTAAACTGGTGTCCATACTCTGACCTTTTGTACACCATTTTCTGCTCTTCTGGTTTCCTGGTTCACTGTCTAAATCTTCACCCTCATGTCTGAAACAGAATGAAACTGATAATCAGCTACAATTCATCCTTTCTCATTGACCCCTTACTTAATTTGCAGTTTTGCCTGTGTTGGACTACTACAGTTTAACTCATACTCTTTAACAAACAATCCCAAGTTTTCATGCCCTAATGGAAGAAAACTTTTGAAAACTATGAGAAAAAGGATAAAATGCCGATTACCAGCATTTTCTTCTTTTCCGACAATGTTTTGTAGTCTGCACATTAGAAATCCAAGCATCTGAGCAAAATGTAGTAAGTCACCTGCAAATGTTCTCGTTTTGGATTAGTCTACAATGTTGCTGTCTGGGACATACTTAATTCTTTACTAAACAACAAAATTCTTGCAGAAGAAAGTTTAACATGTGCGAGGTCATGGTACATGTATATTTTTTCAAGAGGGTAGAAAACAGCATGTGAAAAGAAGACAATGCTGGTTAACAGCATTTTCTTCTTTTCCAACAATGTTTTCAAAAGGCTTCTTTCTCAGGGTCATTAAACCTTGGGATTATGTGATAAAGGGTTGAACTTCATGAATATTTAATATTCTATATGGATATTTTGGATTGGTGTTCAAATTTATCTGTGTTTCACACTTTTCTTCTCCAACTATATTTATTAACCCTTGGAGCGCCGAATAAACCTATCAGTCATTTTCATCCTTGAAATACAACCCAAATAATTGCAATTTCATGGTTGCTTTTGTCTACAGTGATTCAGCAAAGTGGACAGTGTAGATCAAAGATCAGGCTGCACATTTTGTGCAGCCTGATCTTGATCTATACTGGCCACAAATGCAACTGTAGTCGTGAAAGGTGCTTTAAGGGTTAAATAAAGTACTAATTATTGATCCAATTATTTATGATATATCATGGGTTAGTTGAGAAATGTTGATACAGTTTGATGACAAAAGCTCTTATTAAGTGGAGGCAGCATTAACTCGCCATCAAATAGATTTGAAAGACAGTAGGATCCGACATGGCCACAATAGCCCAAGCTCTTGCAAGGTCAGTGAGGGGTTCTGGGTTCAAGCACTGGTCTGACAAATAAATTTGTATCCTGCGGCCAAATGTAATATATATTTTTCAAGTTTTGTGCTTGTTTTCGTAGGTGAACCAAAACCTAATAACTTGCTGACTTACTCTGAATTTTGTTGTGGTTAATCATAGTACTTTTGTGAGTATATGTGATTAATTTGGTGCCTACAGCCACATACATAAACTACCTTTGGATGGGGATAACAAATCGGGAAATGTAAGCTGAAAGTTTAGAAAAATACGCCACATGATACTTTTTGCAAGGCAATGACATTCATTAAGTGTCTCATGAGGGACGAGCTGAGTTGAGGGCGAGCACACATTTCTATTTCGTGGGAGTATTGCCAATTCTAATGTTTTCAACTATAGTACACTCGCACAGGGTGAAAAATCTGCATTACAGGTTTGCTTTTGAGCATGGAAACCTCGAACTGATGATATAAACATAGCAGTTTTTCAACCTGTCATCTTCCGACCGTTGATGTCGGTATGTGTTTAAACTTGCGGAATATTGGCGCTTCCATTGTTGTTTAAACAGGTCTTGCGCTGCAATGAAATGAGTGTCTAAGACAACAGAATTTCATCACTAAATACATACGGATTTTCAGCTTACAACAACCTCAGAATGACTCTCAAATATCATTTGAATCCATAACGATGGCAACCTGTCAACATTGTAATAGCTTTTTACAATCCAGTAAGAGATTTTGTTGCAGTAACCACGACCTTTGTGACCCGGTGCAACGTAGATTTGCTCGTATTAAAGTAGTTCGTTCCTGGGACAGTTCGCCCCTGCTTGTTCATGTCATTTTTGATGTAAGGTTCTCGCAAAATATATCAACTTTCAAAACTCATACACGTTTTAGGAATAACTCAATGATCACTAATGTTATGCTTTACTCTTTACAAAATATTAAAACTTTGGGACATGTCCAAATTCATAACATTTATTAGCAAGACAACAAATTACTTGTGGCTCAGACAATGGGAAACTTTGTGAAAAAATGGAGAAAATTTTGATCATCAGCATTTTCTCCTTTACCCACAACGTTTTCTAAAGCTTCATTTCTCATGATTTCTTAAAGTCTGGATTCTTTGATAAAGGGTCCTTTACCAGATGACAAAATTTTAGACGTGTACAATTTGAAATTGATTGTATTGTATTTGACACCGTTTTCAACATTATTTCAGTTATATCGCGACGGCCAGCACACCTGTCCATGCTTCCCTGGAGTTTCTTTCACTAGTACTACGCACAATGTTCTTTCCAAGCCTCTGGCTGCTTTCCCACATGACCATTATCGAAACAACGGTCAGTAGTTAGAAAGAAATGAATCCTGTCGTAATAACCATGATCAAACCTTGGAAAGAAGTTGGCCAAACCCGGGATTGAACAAACGACCCCCAGTTCTCAATTTCTGATCTCTACGACTGAGTTATGGGGGCTTTGCTCCAATATGGAAATAGACTACAAATGAATTGCGGCTCAATCAATAGGATTTGACTCCCAGAAGGTTAGGAAATATTGTGGGAAAAGGAGAAAATGCTAGTTACCAGCATTTTCTCCTTTTCCCACCATGTTTTTAAAAATCTTCTTTCTCAGGGTTGTTAAAACTTATGATTGTGTAGTAATGGGTTAAATCACTTAGATTTCACTCATTTCATTGATTTGTTTCAAACATGAAAAAAGTTGTAGATCTACCGGTATACTTTTGCCATGTAACGCTTTAGCTGACAACAGAATGTTAATTTGTCCTAGTTGACAGCGTATGCAGACAAGAAATTAAATGAGTCTAAAAATTGAAATATGTCACTGGAAGGGTTGAAGACATCTTTGGGAAAATCCTCCTTTTCCTTCGATAATTCATCATTCTTCCACACAATCCCAAGTTTTAACACCACCAAGGAGAAGGACTTTTGAAAACCAGCATTTTTTCCTTTTCTCACAATGTTTTCTACCATTTCCATGACAAATTTCCTTATTTGTGCAACATTTGGTTGGTCGTCTGCAAATGCTTTCAATTTTGCCCAGTCCAAAGTTTTGCAATTCAGTAAAGAGTTAAGTACAATATTTTCAACAATCCTCTCCATCAGTCATCAAAACTAGGGATTATTTTGTAGAAGATTAAAGGTGCATCCATACTCATTTTCAGACATGTTTTAATCCATTTCATCTTTATTTTATCATTCTATAATCATTCGTGTATCTTTATGCTAAATGTTGTCCCTGACGATTGCAAGGTTGCAATGATTAAGACTTACAGAAAATTAATTTCATTTTCTGGAGGCCATCAAAGAAATCACTGTTGTGATGTTTCCAGCTTTAAATTGAATACATGTGTTTATCCCTTACACCACTATATCAGTAATTTATCCATGTTCACACTGCTGACTAAATTCTGAACCATTTTACAGTCTATCAAATTTTTACAGTGTTTTTTCTCTCTGGCTGTAAGGATGTACATGTATCTTTAAGTGTTTTAACAGAAGAGCACCACATGACAAGGAATCATAAACCTCCCCTTCATCACTTCACACAGAAGAACTGTAAAAAATAAGCTATTGGCTTGCAGTGATTCTTTTAAAGCATACTGCAGTGTTTGCAGGAAAAACACAAGAGCACTGCATGCAGGTGCCAATGCTCACCTGCAGTTGTTGGATTTTTAGTGGAAATTCTACAGCAAAAAAGGGGTAAAACTGTGTCAAAAATCCTTTGATGTTTCCCTGCCCTTGTTGTATGGGTTCCCCTTCTGATATTTAATAATACGTTGTCCAGGTTTTAAGTAAATATCTTCAGTAATAGCAGAGATACTATATGATGTCAAAGTTTTGGCACAACAACAATATAGACAATGACAAGGCTATGGCAGTAACTCAACATTTTCTTCCAAAACAGCCAAGCTAAGGAAGGATGTATGAAAGATACATGGGCCACAAAAAAAGCAAAGAAAATGCTGTATAAAATCCCATTTAATTCATATACTCATTACAATGTGAGTAATATGTGTTGAAGTCAAAATACTCTTTTCTGGACCAACGAGAATGTAACAAAAATTTTAATGACTTTTAGGCATAGTGTGATAGAGATATCCCTTTCCCGAACAAACAAGAGTTTTAAAGACATGTAGGAAAAAGGCCTTTGAAAACAATGTGGACATTTTTCTTCCGTCCCCAAGGCAAATTTCAATTTTTGAGTCATGCTTAATTTGTCGTCTGCAAATGCTTTCAATTTAGACTAGTCAAAAATTTTGTCATTTGGTAAAAGAGATAAAACTTGACATATTAAATCTACTTCTGCTATTACACATGTCTTGGGTATCAGAAGAAACATGCGATCCCTGCATGTTGCATAATCCTCACATGTCTGCATGGCATATTTGTCCATTTAAGTGCACTTTCAAGAAGAGAGAGCGACAGAAAGCAGGCTTCAAGAGAGACCATCTACTTGTGAATAAAACTTTTTCTTGTTTTTGTTTTCTTTTCTTTGGCAGTGGTCATAAATGTAGTTGTAGTGCTACGATAGCATGGAAAAGAAAATGTCCTTTCAATGTAAGTAAGATGCCCAGAACTTTTTGAATTTTCATCAAACCTTCCTGAAAACCTGATCTGGAATTTCACAGTTCCTGATAATGACCCCCTAGCTCTTTACTGAATGACAGATTTTGTACTTGTTCCAATTCCAAATTGTTTGCAAACTACAAATTAAATCTGGCTCAAATATTAGAAATTGTCTTTGAAAGGATAGAAAACACTGTTTGAAAAACGGAGAAAATGTTTTTCTCTATTTTCCACAAGGTTTTCAAAAGTCTTCTTCCTCAGGGCCATACCTCCCAATTTTAAAAATCCTCATTTAGAAGGCTTTTAAAGACAATGTAGGAAAAGGAGAAAATGCTGGTATCCAGCATTATCTCCTTTTCCTACAATATTTTCTACCATTTCAAAGATAGAAATCATCACTTAAACTACACATAATTCATCATCTGCAAAAGCTTTCAATCTGATTGAGTCTAAAGTTTTATCATTTGGGAAAGAGTTCAATGTTAATACACAGGAAATTCAGGGTCTACAGATTTTGCCCATGCTGTTAAACCTCCAGCAATGTCTTTCACTATCACATTTGTGTCTTTGAACTTATTTGCAAGTTTTTGTGTGGCTATCTGGGAATCATTGCCCCTTCTACACACACATATCACAGGTAATCTTTCTACGGACTTATTGGTACTATTGCAAAGGGAAGAAACTTCAGTCTTTATTTCTTCTATAGATTCATCTGTGTCAATTTCGGATAATGGGATATCTGGAAAAAAGTTAAGGATGGTTTGTTCAATCTGAACGGTGTTTTACACCACTCTAATCCTTTACCAAACGACAAAATTTTAGCCTTGTCCAAACTGAAAGCATTTGCAGATGACAATTTCAATGTGGCTCAAATGGTGCAATTTTTCTTTGATAGGGTAGAAAACATTGTGAGAAAAGGAGAAAATGCTGGTTACCAGCATTTTCTCCTTTTTCTACAATGTTTTCAAAAGGCTTCTTTCCCAGGGGTGTTAAAAGGCGGCATTGTGTGGTAAAGCCTTTTGAAAACAATATTGGAAAAGGAGAAAATGCTGGTAACCAGCATTTTCTCCTTTTCCCACAATGTTTTCTGACCTTTCAGAAACAAATGCAATCATTTTAGCCACCTTTAATTTTTCGTCTGCAAATGCTTTCAATTTGGACCAGTCTTTTGGTAAAGAGTTAACCCTTTCCCAAACGACAAATTTTGGACTGGTCCAAATTGAAAGAGTTTGTAGACGACAATTTTAAATTTGATGAAAATGGCAGAAAGGTCTCAAAAAGGGTAGAAAACACTGTGGGAAAAGGAGAAATTGCTCGTTACGAGCAATTTCTCCTTTTCCGACAGTGTTTTCAAAAGACTTGTACTGCAGACACGTGAAAACCAGGGCTTGTTTGGGAAAGGGTTAAACAATATTTCAGTCCTATCACAGTTACAGCTCAATTTTTAATTGTTTTCTGGTCTAACCCTTTACCAAACAATCCCAAGTTTTAATGCCTCTGTGGAATGAAGCTGTTGAAACATAGCAGGAAAAGAAGAAAATGCTGGTAACCAGCATTTTCTTCTTGTCCCACGAAGTTTTCAAACCTATCAAAAACAATTCCATCATTTGCGCCACATTTGAATTGTTGTCTGCAAATGCTTTGAATTAGGACCAGTTTAAAATCTCAGAATGACAAAATTTTAGACTTGGACAAAATTGATAGCATTAGCAGAAGATAAATGTGACTAAAAAATTGAAATTTATTTTGGATACGTAGAATACACTGTGGGAAAAGGAGAAAATGCTGGTTAGCAGCTTTCTCCTACAGGGTCATTAAAACTCGGGATTGTTGGATAATTAATAAGTACTGGGCTGGGGCTTTGCAATGCCTTGCCAATAGGCACAACTACAAAGATTAGTGAATCAAAATGAAAACAAGGGTAGTTATGTGATACATAAAGGATACTAATTAAATCCGCAGGTAACTGACATATATCCATCTCCACTGGCTGTCTAACATCTACCAGAACATGGGGGTCACCTTTCTCTAGCATCTTGCCATATTCCTAAAATAGAAAGTAATTTGGGGTGGCCATTAACATTGTCCCACATTTCATAGGATAAAAAAGTTTTGAAGGAAACCTTGAATTCAATGCCTTACAGAGCAAGATATCCCATGATTTACTAAATGATGACTGGAATGCCTGTGCTAAAAGTTGATGAGGAGACCTAGTGATACCAAGGCTTTACCAGACGACAAAATTTCAGACCTGTCCAAATCAAAAGCATTTTGCAGACAGCAATCAATATGTGCTCCTAATTATTCTTTTCGTCTTTGAAAGGGTAGAAAACATCATGGGAAAAGGAGAAAATGCTGATTACCAGCATTTTCTCCTTTTTCCCATGATGTTTTCAGAAGACTTTCCCACAGGATCGTTTTGCCTCATGCAAAAATCAAAACTGAAAAACTTTATGCATTTACACAATTTCATATTCCTTATTTACAGTCTTACAGTTACCCTTGTTATCTTACCCACAAGTTATACAGCTGTAGTAGACAGTGTAGCTCTAGATGGACCTGCACATCATATGCAGTTTGATCTTGATATACTGTTGCTTTACAGCATATTCTGCAGAAAAAAATCCTTAACATTGCAATATTTTGTTTGTTTTTCCCTCAATGAAAAAGCTCATCCTATCTATTCAATACTTTAACTCTTTACCACTCAATCCGAAGTTTTAACGACCCTGAAGAAGAAGGCTTTAGAAAACATTGTGGGAAAAAGAAGAAAATGCTGGTAACCAGCATTTTCTTCTTTTCCCACAATGATTTCAACAATCTCAAAGACAGATAATGTCGTTTGTATCCCATTTTATTTGTCATCTGCAAACGCTTTCAATTTGGACTGGTGTAAAATTTTGTTGTGTGGTAAAAAGTTAAGGGTTAACTACAGATTACATGTATTGGCAAGTCTAGTGCAATGAAAGCTTACCTTAGCAGAAATACGCTGAGAGGTTTCCAAGACATTCACACTTTTATCCTGTAGAAATCAAACACTATCAAGATGAGTTTTCTAGCTCTGTACCAGACAACAAAATTTTAGACTTGTATGTATGATGGAATTTGTCTTTGAAAAGATAAAGAAAAACATTGTTGGAATATTATGTTGTAGTAACTTTATTGGCGCTTGTATTTAATTCGACCAGCGTGAAAAAATTTGATATCACACGAGACCGAAGGTCAAGTGAGATATCAAAATTTTCTTACGCAGGGAAAAGTAAATTCAAGCACCAGGAAAGTTACTGCAACATAATATTCCTTTTATTATATACCTACAACTTTCAACGACAAAATTTTGCAGTTTTTGACATTCTATTCCTAAACTGGTAAACAAATTATAACAAACAATGGTGTAGTAGCTAGTAACCTAATTCTTGTGAATGGCGGATAAATATCATAGTGTAAATTTTGCTATCAAATCGCAAATAAATACATATGTTTACTACACATGATTTTTTTTCTGTCGCGTTATTTTATCCGCGTGCGACGCATGTATTTGTGCTGGAAAAATTTCAGGTATATAATAAAAGTGTTTGGCAGCTGTGACAAATAACCTGGAAGTCAAAGTCTGAAAAGTATGATGATTTGCTGTTGCAAGACCATATGAGCCATAAAGTTTTCCACTAACAGTATTCTACGTAAGTATCACAATCTTCAATAACCCTTTTCTGAAGTGCAAATTTCAGATTCTTCCACACTGGAAATATCTGAAGAAGACTAATTCCAGTTTGGCATTATTTACCTTGTCAGAGGCCCTAGCTCCACAAAATTGTTCGTAGTCAATCAGCTGTTGAATTACTGGGGAATCTCCGCAAAGTGGACATTTCGGCTGGCGACCCCTGAGACGTATGGTCCTGAATGTCCCATCCATACCATCAAACATTAACAATTTTTGGGAGTAAGTTGCTGATGTTGTTGAAGGATACAAATTGGTAAAATTTAATTCATCTTGCAAGTTTTACATGGGAAAAAAAACTGCATGTCAAAACTGGATACTTGAAAGAAGATGCCCCCCCCCCCCCCCCGGTAAAGAAAGGAAGGAAGGAAGGAGGGAAGGGAAGGGAAGGGAAGGAAGGAAGGAAGGAAGGAAATAAATAAATAAATAAATAAATAAATAATAAGTAAAGCTTTTTTTACTTTTCTATTAATGTAACAATAAAAGATCAATTACATGAGTCCCTTAACCCCTCAATATGACCGAAACCTTAGAGACTAATATGTGAAGCCTCCAGTCTCCTTGTTATCTCCTAAAAGTGGACAGAGCTCCAGGTAGAGGGAGTGGTTCTGATTATAGAATTGAAAATATCAATTATTCTCAACTAAACCCTATGTTATGGTACTCAATAGACTCATCCCATCCAGCCGATTCTAATGAGTACCCACAAAATAGGGTTTGGAAGAGAAATAATGGATTCAGAATAACATCACTCCATCTTATCTGGAGCTCTGGGTGGACATGTGTATGAGATTCTTTTTAAATATCATTCAAAGGATTGAGGAGATACAGAGCTGACAGGAAACCTTGGAGACTGGAATGTGAAATTCCAGCTCTGCATAGTGTCTTATTAACCCTTTACCACACAATGCAGACTTTTAACGACCCTGCGAAAGAAACCTTTTGAAAACATTGTGGAAAATGGAGAAGATGCTGGTAACCAGCATTTTCTCCTTTTCCCGCAATGTTTTCTACCCTATCAAAGAAAAACTGGACCATATGAGCCTCACTGAAACTATCGTCTGCAAATGCTTTCAATTTGGACATGGCTAAAATTTTGTCGTCTGGTAAAAGGTCGAGCTAAACAGGTATGTGAAATACTTTTAAAATCAAATCAATGATCGTTACTCAAACAAACTTTGTAGTACCACTAATACTAGTAGATACATGTATTTTATACCCTCTCAAAGACAAATTAAGCCTTTACCACACAATCCTGACTTTCAACAACCCTGGGGAAGAAGCCTTTTGAAAACATTGTGGAAGAAGGAGAAAATGCTGGTAACCAGCATTTTCTCCTTTTCCTAGAATGTCTCCTGTCCTATCAGATAGCTTAAGCTCGTTCGTATAAATTTTGAACTTGCCATCTGCTGACGTTTTGAATTTGAGAGAATCTAAAATCTGTTGTGTGGTAAAGGTTTTAATCGTTATAGAAACCCTTACACTTTTATCTGCAAATGCTTGCAATTTGGACAGCTCTTCAATGCCTCTTAAAAGGCTAACAGATACACAATGAAAATATAGCAGACAAAAAATTTTGTCTTACCAGTTGAGTGAAAGTAAGCTAGAACTTTGCCAAAAATATGTTCTTATCAAAACTAAGCTTACAATCAAAAGGATACTTTCGATACCGACTGCAATTTTGATTGCTTCTAGAGCTTGGAGACTTCCAATAATGCCAGGTACTGAAAATAAACATGAACAAAGATATAGAAAATATTTGGTTTTTTATGGTGAGAGAGCGAAATTTATTTCATTGCGTGCACATCATCAGTACTATTTTCACGAGTGGTGCAGCCACAAGTGAAAATACTACAGCATGATGTTTACGAGATGAAATAAATTTTGATCTTTCACCAAAAAACCCCAAATATTCTATTTATTTCATGCTTCTAACCCCTTTTTGTTGGGACTTTCATCACAATCCAGTACAGTCATTTTTGATAATTCCCAGTGGCGTACCCCCCCGCCCCATTACAATATTACGTTAAGTGCGAGAAATGTAGGGTAAATGCGCATAAATGATGTCATATTTCCCTCTATTTGAATGGCACACCCTGTTTACTTAGGTAACTAGTGCATGGCTACTACTGTTTTGGCCTTCAATTGAAGAGTTAGAAAATTTGAAATTGGCATTTTTCACTGGTTGCAACAATGAAATATCAAACCATAATCCACTATTATTTCTGGATAAACTACCAATAAGCATGAAATAAATAATTATATTTCATGATAATATGCAAATTACACAGAACTAGCTTTATGCCAAATAAGCATCTCAAAAATCCTTTGACAAACCTCTTGTTCTTTGGAGCCTGATCTACGCTGACCTTAACTCTTTACCAAACGACAAAATTTTAGACTCATCCAAATTGAAAGCATTTGCAGACGACAAAATAAATGTGACTCAAAAATTGAAATTTGTTTTCGGAAGAGTAGAGAACATTGTGGGAAAAGGAGAAAATGCTGGTTACCAGCATTTTTTTCCTTTTCCCACAATGTTTTCAAAAGGCTTCTTCCTCAGGGTCGTTGAAAGTCGGGATTGTGTGGTAAAAGGTTAAAGGCTTCTTTACGCTCTACCACACAATCCCGAGTTCTAACAACCCTAAGAAAGAGGCCACTTGAAAACAATGTGGGAAAAGGAGAAAATGCTGGTAACAGCATTTTCTCCTTTTTCTTCCATTTTGAGGGTAAACTGCCCTTCTAGTTGGTTTCCCTTCTGATAGTTAAGTGATAGCTCTAGTTTGGAGAAAACACACACAACAGGGTTGTGACAATACCTTGATGTTTTCTTATAAAACAGCCATGCTAACAATTGAAATTAAAATTTCCAACTTTTCTATTTTTTTTTTAAACTACATGTGAAATTACACACAAGAAATCAACACATTCTAACACCAAAGATTAAGAAATCATTACTTACTAACACCCAGCACTCCGCCATCAGAGCAGTTTGTAACAGTTTCAGGGGGTGGCGGTTTCGGATATAAACATCTGTAACATGGTCCCCCTTTATAGTTGTACACAGTAAGCTGTTTAATGTAATACAGTGTAGCTATCAACACTTAACCCTTTACCACACAATCCCGACTTTTAACGACCCTGAGAGAGAGGCCTTTTGAAAACATTGTGGGAAAAGGAGAAAATGCTGGTAACCAACATTTTCTCCTTTTCCTACAATGTTTTCTAATCTTCCCAAAAGAAATTTCAGTTTTTGAGTTACATTTATTTTGTCAAACAACAAATTTCTAGACTAGTCCAAATTGAAAGAATTTGCAGACGACAAAATAAATGTAACTCGAAAACTGAAATTTCTTTTGGGAAGCCTAGAAAACATTGTGGGAAGAGGAGAAAATGCTGGTTACCAGCATTTTCTCCTTTTCCCACAATGTTTTCAAAAGGCTTCTTTTTCAGGGTCATTAAAAGTCCGGATTGTGTGGTAGAGAGTTAAAGAGAGGAAACTGGCTAAAATTGCTTTTGAAGATAGTGTAGATCAAGATCAGCCTGCACAAAATGTCCACTGCTTTGATATATATTTCGACACAAATCAACCTTAAGATACTAATATTTTCAGAGATCATTCTTCCTGACGGAAAAAGTTCACAAGATAAATCTGGTGCTCTAAGGATTAACTAGACGACAAAATTTTAGACTTTACTGAACTGGAGGCATATGTAGACAATGTGTTACATATGGCTCCAATGTACATGCTTGTTTTTGAAAGGGTAAAAAACAATGTGGTAAAATGAAGAAAATCCTGTTTATCAGCATTAAATGCAATAACATCTCCTTTCCTCAAAATGCTTTCAAAAGCCTTCTTTGTAAAGAAAACAAGTGAAAACATTGTGATAAAAAGGAGAACTTGTTTGGTACAGGCTACTCCCCCATTAGCCACATTTCCAAATGTCTACTACCAGTGCCTTTACTACAATATTTTCTGTATCACTGGAGAAAGAAAAGTTCCTTTCCTTCCAAATTTTCTCCTTAGTGGCACAAGTATTTATAGTTAGGTGACTCTTCTTAACAGCTTCAATCTTCATGATTTCAAAACGGTTATATATCAGACCGCCATGGTCTGTTAAAAGGACGTTTAATGCATTTGCAAAAGGTATAACCCCCAGGTCAGCCTGCCTGAGCTGCGCAGGCTGCCCCGAGTTGAAACAGTTTGCTATTGATCAATTTTCTGCATGTCAGAGAAGCAGTCTACCTCATGATTTTATCACAACCTTTTCCCACAATGTTTTCAAAAGGTTTCTTTCCCAGGGGCATCAAAAGGCAGCATTGTGCGGTAAAGGGTTAAGGATTGTTAATCATATGATTATTTGCTTGGTATAATGCATCAACGGAGCTTCATTAAACCCCCTTTTGCCAGAGTATGACTCATTTGTATTACATGTACTTTTAGCAAATGAACTTTTCCAGTGAATAATAGAATTATATCAAAAAGTATCTAATCAACTGTGTAAGACTTTTTCCTCTTAACCCTTTCCCAAACAAGCCCTGGTTTTCACGTGTCTGCAGTACAAGTCTTTTGAAAACACTGTAGGAAAAGGAGAAATTGCTCATAATGAGCAATTTCTCCTTTTCCCACAATGTTTTCTACCCTTTTTGATAACTTTCTGCCATTTTCATCAAATTTAAAATTGTCGTCTGCAAACTCTTTCAATTTGGACAAGTCCAAAATTTGTCGTTTGGGAAAGGGTTAAATAAAATGTCAGGTTTTATGAAAATTCATCCATTCTGTAATGAAATACAGTGCACTTAGAACAGTATATTTTTTGGCTGAAAAAAAAAAAAAAAAATAGGTAAGCCATACCTGTCCTTCGAACCTGAGAGCACTACCAGATACCAGTGGCTTTCCAGCTAGAACACAAGCATCATTGAGCAGGTATCTTGTAGCCACGTTATCTGTGGCATCTAGTACTATATCATATCTACATGGAGTATTAAGGTATATCTCTTTCAGTTAGTCAGGTAACCTAACTCTTTACCAGATGACAAAATTTTAGACCAATTTTAACTCTTTACCAAACGACAAAATTTTAAACTGGTCTAAATTGAAAGTATTTGCAGATGACAAATTAAAGGTGGCCAAAATGATGAAATTTGTCATTGATAGGTTAGAAAACATTGTGGGAAAAGGAGAAAATGCCGGTTACCAGCATTTTCTCCTTTTCCCACAATGTTTTCAAAAGGCCTCTTTCTCAGGGTCGTAAAAAGTCGGGTTTGTGTGGTATAGAGTTAAATACAACAATATTTTAGACATTTGGCTCAAATAATGGAATATCTTTGAAACATAAACCCCTGGCAATGGGAGAAATCAATTCAACAAGCAGTTTTTCTTTTTAATGATTACTGTTTTTAAAACTGGTTACCTGCAAGACATAACATGGGGATGCCAATGCTCAGCTACAGTTTCCTTAGGCAAAAATTCTTACTGTGCGGGTGCAAATGCTCAGCTGCAGGTGCCTTTAACTCTTTGACACACGACAAAAATTTAGATTTGTCCAACTTGAAGGCATTTGCAGACGACAATTTAAATGTGGCTCTAGTGGTGGAATTTGTTTTTGATAGGTTAGGAAACATTGTGGGAAAAGGAGAAAATGCTGGTTACCAGCATTTTGTCCTTTTCCCACAATGTTTTCAAAAGGCTTCTTTTTCAGGGTCGTTAAAAGTCAGGATTGTGTGGTAAAGAGTTAAATAGTGAAAATTCTTAGCTGAAAATGGTGTCAAAAACATTTCAATGGTTACCTGCCCCTGTTGTTATGGGTTCTCCTGTTTATAGTTAACAACTAGTCCAGTTTGAAGTAAATATCTTCCAAAATCACAAGGACATAAAATATCAAAGTTTTTGCACGACTGGGCAAACAACGCCCGGGCCATGACAATACATCAACATTTTCTTTGAAAACAGCTCAGCTAACAAGGTGTATGTAATATCCTGTAAACAGGAAGCAATTTCAGACAGTAAAAAAGCCAATCTACTACATATTTATGGATATTTGGCCACAATATCACATTAACCATTTACCAAACAGTCACAAGTTTTAAGGACTGCAAGGAAAAAGAGACCCCAGGTTCAATCTTCAGTTCAAGCACTGTGGTTTTTGCAAGTGTTCTGTTGCAAGATACTTCAGAGCCCTACATTAGTACAACCAAACCATAGGCCACTGAAACTCCATTGGTCTATTACCGGACAACAAAATTTCCTTATCGGACACCATTACTATAAATAACACATTGGTGCCTTCCTCTATATTGTATATAATAAGACAAGGTGTGCAACGAAATCAAAGAAAATTTTTACCCATGTCTCCTCTCAGAGATAATATTTAACCAAAAACAGAAAAATAAACCTAGTTACCATTGCAGATCAGTTCACAAATGATTTTTCTTGTGTACACTGACCTTCAAAAGTTTCAAACGGCTCTTGCGCTCAAGCTATAGCTCTGGTCTCAAAAAAAAAAAAATAAAAAGATTCTACATTTTCCGGATCACCATGCGCTGACGTCACACAATTCATTATGATGCAGTGAATTATAATTCACGTGAATTTACTTTCAAAAGACGCGCCAAAGTTTTTGACCAATAAACGGTAGATATGCATTTCAAAATATACAAAATGGAAGATGAAAATTGTGATACTGGAATAGATGAAAAGATAAATCATAACAGATGAAATATTAATTTGATAATTTCATCAATATATCAATGAAAGAATTATAGATCATTGTTTGAAAAAAATATTTTAGTTATAATTCGCTGTGGGATTATAAATTGTGTGACGTCAGCGCATGGTGATCTGGAAAATGTGAAAGCTTTTTAAAAATTTTCAGATCAGAGCTATAGCTTGATCAGAAGAGCTGTTTGGAACTTTCGAAGGTCAGGGTACACAAGAACAATCATTTGTGAACCCATCTGCAACGGTAACGAGGAATATTTCCCGTTTTTGGTTAAATATTATCTCTGAAAAGGGACAGGGGTAAACATTTTTCTTCGATTTCGTCGCACACCTTGTCTCGTCATATACAACATAGAGGAAGTCACCAATGTGCTACTTATAGTAACGGTGTAAATGAAAATTTGAGTATTCCGTGATATACAGGCGATGCACCAATTTTGCAAGTATTCGATGATCAACCAAGAAAAATTTTAGTGTTATAGACTAATGGAGCTTCAAAGGCCTGTGACCAAACCAATATTTACATGAATAAGTGAACTGTCCCCTAGACATGGTGAAAAGCAGTCTAAAACAACATCCAATAAATAAAACTAACAGGATACTTCTGTATTATCTGTAAGGCGTTTGTACTGTCCAGTTGTAAGTGATATGGTACATATTCCACAAATGAATTCAGGCTGAAAAACAATTGATGGTCATCCTTTCATTTTTCTGAAATGCTCCCGACAGGTTATTCTACTGTCACATTAACTCTTTACCACACAATCCCGACTTTTAACGACCCTGAAAAAGGAGCCTTTTGAAAACACTGTAGGAAAAGGAGAAAATGCTGAGAAAGAAGCCTTTTGAAAACACTGTGGGAAAAGGAGAAAATGCTGGTAACCAGCATTTTCTCCTTTTCCCACAGTGTTTTCTACCTTTCCCAAAACAAATTTCAGTTTTTGAGTCACATTTAATTTGTCGTCTGCAATTGCTTTCACTTTGGACCAGTCTAAAATTTTGTCGTGCGGTATAGAGTTAAGTTAAATGTAGGTCAACTAACAGCTTGCCACAATACTACTGCAGAAACTTTCACAAACTTAAGGCAAAAGGAGAATCTGCTGGTAATGAGCATTTTTCTTTTAAACTTTTCCGTAATGTTTTCACACATATACACATAAAAATTTAAATCATGTATTATGTTATTTATCTCTTTCGTGTAGGGTATTTTCAATTTTTTTTTTTTTTTTGTTGGAGGGGGATTAATGTCAGGGTAAAACGTCTTAATTTCTAAGTTTGCCAAAGTATACTTTAACCCTATACCACACAATCTAAAGTTTTAACGACCACTTAGAAAGAAAGCTTTTGAATACATTGTGAAAAAAGGAGAAAATGCTGTTAACCAGCATTTTCTTCTTTTCCAACAATGTGTTCTACCCCTTCCCATCAAAATCTAATAATTCAAGCTGCATTTGAATTGTCGTCTGCAAATGCTTTCAATTTAGAAGATTCCAAATTTTTCTCATTTGGTACAGAGTTAGTAATAATTCATAACTGACAGACAACATTTTTGTTTTGCTGTGACTTTGACAACATTGAATACTTTCAACACAGTCATGAGATTTAACAAACCCAAGGAAGATGGCTTTTGAAAACATAATGGGAAAAGGATTCAAAGCTTATTACCAGCATTTTCTCCTTTCCCACAAAGTTTTCTACCTTTAAAGACAAATCATATCACTTAAGCAACATTTTAATTGTCAACTGCAAATGCATTCAATCTGATTATCCCTTTACCACACAATCCCGACTTTTAACGACCCTGAGGAAGAAGGCTTTTGCAAACATTGTGGGAAAAGGAGAAAATGCTGATAACCAGCATTTTCCCCTTTTCCCACAATGTTTTCTAACCTATCAAGGACAAATATCATCAATTGGGTCACCTTTAATTTGTTGTCTGCAAATGCTTTCAATTTGGACTGGTCTTAAATTTTGTCGTTTGGTAAAGGGTTAAGTCTAATCTGGCACAAGTTGTCTGGTATTTGGTCAATGCATATTATGAGTCATGCTCTGTGAAAAGGGGATTAAATGCATTTGCAAAAAGTATCGACCATCTCAGCCTGCACTGTCCATGCAGACTGACATGGATTGAATCTTTTTTGCAATTTGTAAATTTTCTGCATATCCAAGGACCATACTGACTCATGATCCAGTCAGTTGTTAGACAAAATGGCTTCCATGGATCCACAATTATGTGATGACTTGCTTGGTATAATGCATCACAGAGATGCATTAACCCTTTCCTGCACAATGACACCTTTTAACAACCCTGGGAAAGAAGACTTTTGAAAACATTGTGGGAAAAGGAGAAAATGCTGGTAATCAGCATTTTCTCCTTTTCCCCCAATGTTTTCTGTCCTATCAAAGAAAAACTGCACCAGTTCAGCCACACTGAAATTGGCATCTGCAAATGCTTTCAATTCTGACAAGGCTAAAATTTTGTCATCTGGTAAAGGGTTCAATCCCCTTTTCCCACACATAAACATCGAGCTATCTCCATTTGCTTCAATGCTTCCAAAAGTTTTCTATCTAAAGATGAAAAAAAAGACTGTAGCATGTGACAATGTGCAAAGATATGACTGGACTTACCCTTGCCAAGCCCCGTAGCTCAGTCGGTAGCTTACAGGACTTGAGAACAGGAGGTCACTGGTTCGATCCACAGCTTGGCCAATTTCTTTCGAGGATTGATGATAGTCATTGCGACAGGATTCATTCCTCTCTCATCGCTGACCATTGTTTCGACGTTGGTTTTGTAGGGAAAGCAGCCAGTGGGTTGGAAATAATATTGTGTGGAGTACTGGTAAAAGGAACTCCAGGAAAGCATGGATAGGTGCACTGACTGCCGCGATATAAAAGAAATGATATTGAAAACGGCGTTAAACACCATACAATCAATCAATCAATCATGGACTTACCCTTTACAAGATGCTGCAGCAGAAACACTTTTACAAACATTGACCCTCGACTCCATGTGAAGAATCTGACGATGAAGATTACTCAGCTCTACTGAATCATAATCTATAATCCCTAATCTTCCTGAAAATTAACAGGGTCATTTGACTTACAAAGTCATGGATTTTAACCATAATCATTGCTATTCACCAGCTTTTTTTTTTTTTCCTTTTTCCACAATGTTTTCTAACCAATCAAAGGATGTTGTGTCATAATAAAAAATGCTCATGTCATCAATTATTTGATTTTGTTTCTGTCTTTTCTTTTACCCTTTTCATATACTTGTTTTTCAGCAATGGCAACTATTCAGCAATGATAACTACGAGGGACACTTTTTAAGTTCGTAGAGTAGGGCGGTCTTTTTAAAACCGCTTGAAATATCAAAATTTTATTTATCTAAGACCTTCGAAATATGCCCTGTCTGCCTCCACACACATTTTACACCGATCTACCCATTTCTGGAACGCCGCCCGGTAGTCCTCTTTAGGTATATGTTGCAGACACTGGTAGACCGCACTGCCTATACCACAACGGGATTCAAAACGGTGCCCTGCCAGCATTTCCTTTAGTCTTGGGAACAACCAAAAGTCACAGGGGGACAGGTCAGAGCTGTATGGGGGATGATCTAAGACATCGAGCCCAGATTCTTTCAGATATTCCTGTACCGTAGCGGATTTATGGGCCGGTGCGTTATCATGGAGTAATTTGATGCCGCGGACACCGGTGCGCGGTCTGCGTTTCTGATAGAAATCAACAAGTTGAGTAAGAACACTTTCTCTGTAAAACTTTCCAGTAACAGAACTACCTTTCGGGACTGGAATTTGAAGGACTGGACCTTTCGAATCAAAGAATATCGCATACAACATGCGATTTGATGTTTTGCAACGGCGCGCAATGACAGGTCTGTCGCTCTCAGATGAAACCCAAACCTTATTTTTAGCCTTAGAATCGGGTTGAAAATGATAGATCCAGGTTTCATCACCTGTAACTATCTCTTCCAAACGACGTGGGTCACATTTATTATATTTTTCTATAACTTGCGATGCAAGTCTAACCCGACTTTGTTTTCTGCTCGTCAGTGAGCAAATGGGGCACCCAGCGCGCGCAAATCTTACGTAGCCCAAGTCATTCACGTAAGATCTTCAAAACACTTGACGAATGAATGCCACTTAATTCTTCTATCTCTTGCACGGTATAATGTGCGTCTTCCTCAATTAACGTTTTCACAGTAGCAACGTTCTTTTCCGTCAAAACGGAAACCGGCCTACCCACCCGAGGGTCATTTTCAATTGACTCCCGACCATCATTAAAACGACGTACCCACTTGCAAACTGTAGCATATTTTAAAGCACCATTCCCATAAACTTTTTGCAAATCAGCATGAATTTCTGTTGGCGGAAACCCGAGCTGTGCTCGAATCTTACAATATACCCTCTGTTCAGAGATTTTTCCATCCATATTGAACGCTATATTTTACTATAGTGTATAAAACCACGTGTTGAAAATACCCAGCGCAGCGCGCACGTGGACCTCGTGCGCCGCATACCGTGACACCGTTCGAGAGAGGAATGATTACGCAAGTTCTGTGTAAAAAATCGTGCAACTTCATAATCGCGTTAAAAAGTTATAGGCTTACTCTACGAACTTAAAAAGTGTCCCTCGTATTTATATCATCTCCATGTTTGCACTTTTTTCCTGTTTGAAGCCAAGTCCTATCTTTAAGTGATATCTAATTTCTTGTCTGCAAATGTTATCAATTTGCAAAAGTTTAAAATTTTGTCATTTGGTAAAGAGTTTTAATAAGCTTTAGAAAAATCTAGCACTTGTTTTGGACCCTATGGGTATAATTCTTTTGCATCAGTTTGGCAAAAGGAGATAGTGCTTGCAACCATAATCTTTTTTTCCTTTTCCCACAATGTTTGTTTTCCTATAGAAAAAAATCCATTATCTAACCTTTTACCCAACGATCCCATGTGTTCAAAATCCTGTGTATGAAGGCCTTTAAAAAAACAAGAGGGCCATGATGGCCCTGTATCGCTCCACTGGCTTATGAATATAAACCATGAAGAGAAGTCTTCATTATATAAGCCCTTATAAAACTTTGACCCCAGGGCTACAGTCGGACTAAATGAGGAATATGTGTATTAGAAGAATAACATGCCAAATTTGGGAGATATGGCCTTATGGCTAGTAACAAGACGGTTTCTGAACTTTTCACTCCATAAACCCATGTAAAACTTGTGACCCCTGGTGCAGGGCCAAACTTGATCCTAGGGTTGTAACTTGGGCCCTCTTTGTAGTTGTCCACTAGATAATGCTGTAATTATGCAAAATTTGGTAGCCTAAGCCTTATGGCTATGTACACCAAGATTTAAAAGTTTTCCCTATGTAAGCCTATGTAAATCTTGTGAACCCCCCCCCAGCATGAGGCCAAATTGACCCCAGGACTATAATTTGGGCACTTTTGGTAGACCCCAACTAGATCAAGCTAAATGCAAAATTTGGTAGCTCTAGGCCTTATGGCTAGGTACAGGAAGATTTTTAAAGTTTTCTCTATATAAGCCTATGTAAAACTTGTGACCCCTGGGGCAGAGCCAATTTTGACCCCAGGGCTATAATTTGAAGAAACATGATAGAGGTTTACTACATAAAGCTACATGCCAAATTTGGTAGCCCTATGCCTTATGGTTTCAGACAAGAAGATTTTTAAAGTTTTCTCTATATAAGCCTATGTAAAACTTGTGACCCATGGGGCAGAGCCAATTTTGACCCCAGGGCTATAATTTCAGGAAACATGATAGAGGTCTACTACATAAAGCTACATGCCAAATTTGGTAGCCCTATGCCATACGGTTTCAGACAAGAAGATTTTTAAAGATTTCCAATATTTTTCAGTTTTGTTGCCATGGCAAACAGAGTTTTTGAAGGAATCAAATTCTTTCAAGAAATTCTGAAGAGGACCATGGCAGGATCATTTCTGTGAAGTTTCATGAAAATTGGATGAGTAGTTTCAGAGAAGAAGATGTTTGAAATAAAAGTTAACGCACGGACGGTCAGACGGACGCACGCACGCACGGACGCACGCACGACGGACACCGGGCCATGACATTAGCCCGCTTGCCTTCGGCCAGTGGAGCTAAAAATGACGGTGAAACAACAAAATGATGATAAACAGATTTCATATTTTTCCCACAATGTTTTCTTCCCTTTTAAACACAAATCCCGTCATTTCAACCATGGTTAATTTGAAATCTGCAAATGTATACAATATCAATAAGCCTAAAACCTTGGAGTGTGGTAAAGAAATGAGCCACATCTATTTTTATTATCTAAAATATGGGTGAGACTAAGAAACCGTCGATCAGTAAAAACCAATCGATCAAACATTACCTATTCCAGCTGCTGCTAGGTAGATAGCTGCTGGACACCCAAGTCCCCCTGCACCAACAATAAGTACAGATGTACCTGCCAAAGCCAGCTGACCTAAAAATATAATTCATCTTGTGAAATAATATGTAAAGCCTTAACCCTTTCCCAAACAAGCCCTGGTTTTCACGTGTCTGCAGTACAAGTCTTTTGAAAACAATGTGGGAAAAGGCGAAATTGCTCGTAACGAGCAATTTCTCCTTTTCTCACAGTGTTTTCTACCCTTTTTGACAACTTTTTGCCATTTTCATCAAATTTAAAATTGTCGTCTGCGAACTCTTTCAATTTGGACCAGTCCACAATGTGTCGTTTGGGAAAGGGTTAACCCTTTACCAGACGTCAAAACTTTAGACTGATCCAAATTGAAAGCATTTGCAGATGACAATTTCATTGTGGCTCAAATAATGTGATTTTTCTTTGATAGAGTAGAAAATATTGTGGGAAAAGGAGAAAATACTAGCTACCAGCATTTTCTACTTTCCCACAATGTTTTCAAAAGGATTCTTTCACAGGTTGTTAAAAGTTGGGATTGTGTGGTAAAGGATTAAGTACAATTAAGATCAACATCAGATCTCTGATCTGCAAGTCCAGTTCTGTGAGATTTTCTGGTCAAAATAAGCTTGAAGTTGAAGTTTTTAAGGATTTTATATCAGATTTAAAAATATAAACTGAATTAATTAGCATTTCAGGGGTTAACTCTTTACCAAACAACAACCTTTAGGTCCAGGTTGAAAGCATTTGCAGACAACTAACTAAATGTGACTCAAAAATTGAAATGTGTATTTAAAAGCATAGAAAACAAGGTGGGAAATGGAGAAAATTCTAGTCACCAGCATTCTATCCTCTTCTCACGTTTTCAAAAGGCTTCTTCATGGGGTCATTAAAATAATGTATGAATTGGTAAAGGGTTAACTCTTTACCAAACAACGTAAGTTTAGACTGGTTCAAACTGAAAGCATTTGCAGATGAAAAAATTAACATTGATGAAAAATAAAAAATAAATGCTGGTTACCAGCATTTTCTCCTTTTCCCACAATGTTTTCAAAAGCATTCTTTCAAAGGATCACTAAAAGTGGGTATTGTGTGGTAAAGGGTTAAACATATTCTAATTTTCCTATACAATGTACATTCCTTTGAAAAATGTTAATCTTCAACATAACAGACGCCAAAGCCATCTTGAAATATGCAAAACTTATATACCTTGAAAGTGATATAAGGGTGCGAAAACACTTACTTCCTTTTTTATCGCATGCTGCTTTTGCTATACTTTATTGCTGTGCAAAATATAATCTGATCAACACTTTACCAAAAAACTCCCATTTTAACATCCCCGAGAAAGACAGGCTTTTGAAAACAGCATTTCCTCCTTTTTTCACTCTCTGCTCTTTACAAAATGACAAAATTTTAAACATGTCCAAACCGAAAACATTTGCAGATGAAAAGATAAATGTGACTCCAAAGTTGAGATTTATTTTGGGAAGGGCAGAAAACATTGTGGGAAAAAGAGAAAATGCTCGTTAAATGATGAATCCTTTTATGTGAGCTGAGGTTTATTTGGAATTGGCAGATACTTTCAACTTATATTTTCTAAAACTTTCTGTCTGGTAAATCGTTATTTAACCCTTTACCCCCTTTACCACACAATCCCGACTTTTAACAACACTGAGACAGAAGCCTTTTGAAAACATTGTGGGAAAGGGAGAAAATGCTGGTAACCAGCATTTTCTCCTTTTCCCACAATGTTTTCTACACTTTCCGAAACAGGTTTCAATTTTTCAGACACATTTAGTTTGTCCTCTGCAAATGCTTTCAATTTGGACTAGTCTGAAATTTTGTCGTTTGGTAAAGAGTTAAGGTAGTTTCATAGATCAAGATCAGACAGTCTTGAAAATACGCTCTGATCCTTGTATTTTATAAAATCAAATACATTGTGCAACAAACCAAAAATTCTAATAGATTTGGTACATTTTAACCTTTTCCCACACAATCCCAAGTTTTAGCCACCTTGACAAAGAAGGGTTTCAAAAACATTGCAGGAAAAGGAGAAAATGCTGGTACTAGCATTTTCTCCTTTTTCCAAAATGTTTAATACCCTTCCAAAGGTAAGTTTCAGTGTCTGAGCCATGTTTAATTTGTCGTCTGCAAATGCTTTCATTTTGGAACAAGTCTTGGATATTGTTGTTTGGAAAACAGGTGAATTAAATGACTGTTTAGTCTCAAACGAATAACATCTTAATGACTTCTGGCAATGATGAATACAGGCCTACCTTTGACTCCTATTTCTGGTAGGATAAGTTGTCTGCTGTATCGTGAAATTTCAGGATTGGATAATTTTGTCCTTTTGGCATGTAAACTTTCCTGTTCGTCATCATTGGTTGTTTTTGGAGCTGGAAATGCTTCTGTAAGTCTCTGTAATTATCAGAGTAAATGAGCCATGCTGTGACAAAAAGGGGCTTAATGCATTTCTGTGATCCATGATACCAAGCAAGTCATTGCATAATTGTGGATCCATAAAATCCATTTTGTATAACAACCAACCGATTCATGAGGTATACTGGTCCTTTGACATGCAGAAAATTGACCAATAGCAAAAAGTTTCCGCCCAGGTCATCGATACTTTTCGCAGATGCATTAAGCCCCCTTTTCACAGAGCACATGTCAAATATAAGTAGTCTGCAGACTTTATAACTTATTGCATCTGAAAAATGAAAGATGAAAACATCCTTGTGAAGCAGTAAAAGATTTAACCCCTTAGAACACTGAATAAACCAAACAAGCATTTTTTGTCCAAAAATAAGACTTAATTAAATGTAATTCATTGATTTTTTTTCTTTATAGCACTTCAGCAAAGCAGACAGTGTAAATCAAAGCTCGGACTACACATTTCATGCAGGACCTCGGTTAAAATCTTATCAAGAATTGAAGACTTAGTAATTTCCGATGGCAACCACTGGGTTCGTAACACCCTCAAGTGGCCCGAGACTTGACGTTTACACATTGATCCTACGCTGTGCTAAATGAAATTATTCGGACTGGATTAACCGTGAAAACCTTCTATGAAGCACAGAGCAGTTTCAACGGCTCGCGAAAACACATTGTACTAATGGTGATTTCTACCATTTCTGCGCTGTTTCGACAAAATACCACTTTTAATGCGAAATATAATATACTCAAACCAGTTTCAGTGCATCTATTTGTTGATTTTTCTTTTTAAGTTCTTCTCGGAGCTTTTCAATTTCTTTCTTTTCGTCCATCCCATTTGGTTTATAGGAGTTGTTTCCCCTGTTTGCGTTCAAAATCCGGCTCAATCAGGCCGTATAAGACATTTTTTTTTTTTCAGCTGCATAACAAATAAGAGACAATTTTATATTCTCGTCAGAAAAGAAACATACCTTGACATGTGGCTGTTTCAAGACTGTTTTGACCATTAAATATCTCTAAATATCAGACAGGTGGATCAAAGATCAGGCTGCTTGTTTGTGCGGTCTGGTCTTAGTCTACAGCGTCCACAAAAGCACAGGTGTTATGTGTCCCTTATTTATGCTTAGCGTTGTGGCCAATCTGAGAATACTAATTGCTTCAACCCTTAGGCACACTACCTTGTGTTTTAAAGACCCCGCGGAGGGAAACGGTTGAAAACATCATGAGAAAAGGGAGAAAATGCTGATAACAACCATTTCCTCCTTTTCCAACGATGCATTCTACCGTTTCAAAGACAAATTCTACCTTTTCGGTTACGCTTAAAATGTGGTCAGCAAATGCTTTGAATTTAGACGGGCCTGTAATTTTGTATTCTTGTAGATAGGCCTCGTAAAGATCAATGGACGAAAGCTCAACAAACAAGAAGATTACACTGAGTCTGTTCAAGTGTCCCTCAGTTTCTTAAGTTTTGACAGCTTAACTCTTTACCAAACAACAAATTTAAAGCATATGCAGACGAAAATTTCAACTATAGCTAAAAAAATGGATTTGTCTTTGAACGAGTGGGAACATTGTTGAAAAAGGAGAAAATGCTGGTTACCAGCATTTTCGCCTTTTCCAACAATGTTTTGAAAAGGTTTTTTTTTTTTTTCCTTAGGGTCGTTAAAACTCAGGATTGTGTGGTAAAGGGCTCAAAGGCATTTTCTTGGTAAACGTAATCTGATCTTTATACAGGAAGATGCTCATAATCAATTTGTGACGTTCTACAGTCAACCCACTTCAGCACTGTCTGATTTTCAGACCTACTAACCTGTTAATTGTAATCAGTAGGTTACTGCTATCACTCGAAAGAAAAAAAAAACATTTGTTTTTTGACAGATCTGAAAAAACTGTGTGGAAAACTTTTACAGTATGAGGTCAAAACTTTATCGTATCCGGCGTAGTTTCGACCAGTTTGTCCTTTTGAATAAGAATTTTGACTTACGTTTAAATAATTAAGAAATTCTACTACTACGATGATTCATGCTGATTGTCCATTTTACGACCGTGTACGTAACCTTTACCACGTGTTCCTAATATTTGATGTGGAAAGCGGCTTTTGAAGAAGGACAAAATGTTGTTAATCACCATTTTTTTTTATTCTTTTCTACTCTTTGTTCCACCCTATAAAACTAATACAAATGTCGTCATTTAAGCGATAGTTGAATTGTCGTCTGCAGATGATCCCAATTTGGCCAAGTCGAAACGGTTTTGCTTTCTTGTAAGCGTTAGGTTGGAATAAATGCTTTTTCTCACGATGTTTTCCCAAGTTGTTATGTCACTATGTTTTTCAGGGGCGTAAAAAGTCCTGACTGTATGATACCGGATTGAATCGATAATTTCTAATTCCGCCACGTAATTTGTGTGATTTATTATTCTAAACACTTTCACTGATAACAAATTTTAAGAAAATTTCCAACCAATTGTAAAAAAACCCCAAAATATTGCTCTTTCAAAGATCTCTGTCCGAAAAAGATCTCATCGTATGTGACAGTGTAGATCAAAGATCAGACTGCACGTTCTGTGCGGTCTGATTTTGATTTAAACAGTTCGAAAAAGCGCACTGGGTCGCGCCTAGTAGTCTCAGGGTTTGATAGCTAAGATTTTCCAGGGAGATCTTAAAATGTAATGTATCACAACAAAAAAAATTTTGGTTTTTCTTGCCAGATAATTAATTCGCACGATACACGAACATGTTGATGAGATAACCCACTTCTTTCAAACCAAACTAACATAACTGAGCCATGCTCTTTGAAGAAGGGGGCTTAATGCATCTGCAAAAAGTATCGACTCAGGTCAGCCTGCGCAGTCCGCGCAGACTGACCTGAGTCGATACTTTTTGCTTTTGGTAAACTTTCTGCATGTCAAAGGTTGCGTGTATCGGTCATGATTCAGTAGGTTATAACATAACTGATTTTATTGATCCATAATTACGTGAGTTTGAGTCTTGCAACTGACCAGTTTTTGAAAATATTATGATCGTGTGAAAATAATGGCACTTGACGTTCGCTTGTATTGAATCATTACACCTACGTGCTTATTTTCCATATTTTACAATGATCATCTTCTGAGTAGTCTGCTGGAGACTTCTTTCATGAAGTAATATGTTACATGAAATGGCAAAAAGTAAACGAAAAACAGAAACAAAAAATGCAAAGCATGAAAAATGATCTGCATGTCAACATTCCTGACCTTTGCCCAGTTGAATTCTTGGCATGCTACAGTCATTTTTAACACCAGTTTTATCAGACGACAAAATTTGAGATTTGTCTAAACCGAAAGCATTTGCAGATGTTACCGTTTAACCCTTAGGCTGCTAATCGCCACCCACTGACCTTTTGCGGACAGTGTAGATCAAGATCAGACTGCACAGGAACGTGCAGTCTGATCTTTGATCTACACTGTCCGATACGGTATTTTCTTTCCGGTGAAATCAACCTTGAAACCGCAATGTTTGGGGTTTAAGTATTGAGTAGAAATTTGTGTTTCATTTATTCAGCACCTTAAGTGTTAACTCAACGCTTTTCTGGCTAAATAACCGAAACGAAATGTTCATACCATTAGTAAAACCCCGAATAATGCTATTTGGAGCTTATCTTTATGAAAAGAATATCTTCTAACCGGACAGTGTAGATCCAAGATCAGACTGCACATTATGTGCAGTCTGATCTTGATCTACACTGTCCGCAAAAGGTCAGTGAGTCGCGATTAGCAGCCTAAGTGCTAAACTGGGGAAAAAATCACCCCCAAAAATTCCCTATGCTGGGATTCGTCCCATAAGACGTGCAAAACCTTAAGTCATCCAGTCTACCAAGTGAGCCATCGGTACAATTTATGCTCTTCCGTGTTCAAATTAAGAAATGATCTTCTTTCTATCGTGGTTTATCTTTCAATAAACCACGGCTGTGAGTTATGAGGCACAAGAAATAATCCGCGAGGGTCTTAACGACCCTGGGGAATAGGACTTTTGAACTTGAACATTGTGAGAAAAGGAGAAAATGCCGGTTAGGGATAAATCCTATCATTTGAGCCACATTTAATGCGCGTCCTCAAATGCTTTCAGTTTGGACAAGTCTAAATTTTGTGGTTTGGTAAAGAGTAGATGCATTACGCTGAATCCCCTGTTGTGGATAGTACTATGGATTTTCGTGTCGACACTCATTCCACAGGCCTTTGAAGCTCCGATGGTCTATCACGAAACACCTAAATTTTCATAGCTCGATCATCGGGCACCGTTACTAAAAATAGCACGTTTGTGCATCGCCTCTGTATAGTATAAGTGTTACCATAAGTACGATAATTATACGATGTAAAGGTAATGCGCCAATAAGCTATTATTAGTAACGGTGTTCGATGATCGAGCAATGAAAATTTTGTCATGCCGTGATAGACCAGTGGAACTTCAGTAGCCTATGGTAATACAGGACCAGTTATACATTCAAAATTAAGGTTAAAAACTCCGGGCACTTCTCAGAGTTCCTGTCAGCTCAAATGAATTTATTGGAAAGATGCTGAGAAACAAACATAATACGCATGCGTTCCAGGCCATAAAACATATTATAGGGGGAAAAAATCCCGCTTAATTGCTACCAGAAATATGGAAGGTGACTGATAATGGTAATTTTGCAAGCGAAATATTTCTGCACATCTTTTTATCTCAGTGTTCCAGCCAATTCATCGCGCTTCATTTGACATTGCGCACAGAGAAGCTGAAAAGAAATCATCTCTCTTTTTTCTATTATTGTATGAATCCTATCGAGCTACTAAAATAGATCAAGAAATAGTCCTAGAATATTATTTTCTTCGAGAAAACTTGCCTTCGGTCGCGAGGTAGAGCGTCTTTCCCGCAAAACGTAAGGTCCTAAGTTCGATTCCCGGGAGATGGTGTCCTGTTAAGAAGCTAATTTAGTTAACCTTTTACAAAAACAGGTTTCTTGACCGAGAAGAAGACGGATTTTGAAATTATTGTGAAGAAATGGGAAATCCTGGTCATGAGCAACTTTTCCTGCTCTCACTTTGTTTTCTATCCTTTCACGCGTCCTCCCCATGAAGCATGGCGGCCGTAAATTTTTAGAGGACCGCTGGGTGAGATGTATAAGTACAAATGGACATTGATCTACTTACAGGGCGAGAATCGAACAGTTTTTTTTTTTTATGCCAAAGAAACATACAAATACCATCATTTAAGCCACAGGTTGTCAAGTTACCGTCTGCGTATGCTGTAAATGAGGAGTTAAAATTTTGCCGTCTGGTAAAGAACTAGGTATAGGTTAACGCTGACCTACGAAAAAATTTCATACAAGTCCAAATTGAAAGCGTTGGCAGACGACATGTAAAATGTGGCTCAAATGATGGGATTTGTATTTGAAAGGGAAGAAAACATTGTGGGAAGAGGAGAAAATGCTGATTACCAGCATTTTCTCGTTTTCCCACAATGTTTTAAAAGGTCTTCCTCAGTGTCGTTAATATTCGGAATTGTTCGGTTAGTGGAACCCTTTACCAAACAGTCACGACTTTTTACGGCCCTGACGAAACCGGCTTTTGATAATATTGTGGGATACCGGGAAAAAAATGCTGGTAACCAGCGTTTTCTTCTCTTCCCACAATGCCTTTTTACCCCATGATAGACAGACAGCACAATGAAAGTTACATTTAATTTGTAATCTGCAAATGCTTTCAATTTAGACAAGTATAAAATTCTGTTGTGTGGCAAAGGATTAAGGTAGAAGCACAAGGAGTTGACTGGACGCTGACCTTGCTCGAGTGCATGCCATGTCATATTACATTTATCATACAGACCGTAAAGTCGTCTGGGCACTTAACTCTTTACCAAACGACAGAATTTCAGATTTGTCCAAATTGAAAGCATTTGCAGACGACAAAGTAAATGTGACTCGAACATTAAACATTTTTTGGAAAGGGTAGAAAACATTGTTGGAAAAGGAGAAAATGCTGGTCACCAACAATGTTTTCAAAAGTTTTCTCACTCAAGGGCATTAAACCTCGGGATTGTATGGATAAGAGTTAAATAGCGAAGAAAAATGCTAACCGCTTTATGCATGCTGTTTTACCCTGTCATGTTTAGTGTACATGTAATTTTTGATGAGCCCTGTTGGCGCAGTCGGTAGCGTATTGTACATTGAAGCCAGGGGCTTGCTGGTTCGAATCCCCAGTAAGGCCAGTTTCTTTCCGAGGATTCATGGTAGTCATTGCCACGGGATTATGCATTCATCTCTCTCCGCTGATCATTGTTTCAACGGTGCTCATGTGGGAAGGCACCCAATGGCTTGGGAGGAATATTGTGCGAGTTACTGGTAAAAAGAAACTCAAAGGAAAGCATGTATAAGTGCACTGGCCGCTTCGAAATAACTGAAATAATGTCGAAAACGATGTCAAATAAAATACTATCAAGCAATCAACATGTGCTTTTCAGTCTCTGAGATTTTCTCTCTTACCATGTCATTCGTACTTTAATTCTGTACCAAACAACAAAATTTTAGACTTGCCCAAAATCAAAGCATTTGAAGAAGACAAATTCAATGTAGCCTAAAAGATGACTTCTGCCTTTGGAATCGGGTAGAAAATGTTGTCCTTTTCCCACAATGTTTTAACCCTTTTCCTCATGGTCGTTAACACGCGGGGCTGTTTCGTTAAGGGATGAGCAACGGACAATCTCACGGCTTACGGACCCTGAGATAGGGGACTTTGGAAGACAAGAACCCTTTCGAAAACAGATTCCGTCGTTTAACCCTTAAGCTGCTAATCGCGACTCACTGACCTTTAGCGGACAGTGTAGATCAAAGATCAGACTGCACAGAACGCGCAGTCTGATCTTTGATCTACACTGTCCGATACGATATTTTCTTTCCGGTGAAATCAACTTTGAAACCGTAATGTTTGGGCTTTTATTATTGAGTAGAAATTTGCGTTTCATTTACCCAGCAGCTTAAGGGTTAAGCCGCATTCAGTTTATCTATCAAACTGGACGAGTCTAAAATTTTGTTGTCTAGTAAGGAGTTAAAGGGAGAGATTTAGGGGGTTTGGGGCCAAAATTTGAATAGCATTATTCAAACTTGTTTCTATCTTTTTTTTTTATGTTTAAAGACAACATTACAAAAGTTAGAATCCGCTGACATCTCTGGATAGAAGTAAGATGTTTTCCGAGTTGTATCGAGTTTACATAAAGCCTTAAGATGATACGTGGCTTTTTAATGTTTTAAGCTGACAGTGTTACGTGCGACCACGGCGGAGATCATTCCCGAGTTTCATGATAACGAATCCAAGTCCATATTTACCAAACACTCTAAACTGCATTCTTAGTCTAATCTCGAGACGTTTCGAAATTTCAAAGTAACGTAATTTCTGATTTGCTAAACCGAATGAGAAACTGCATTTCTTTTTTAATATGTAAGTGGACTCAAGAATGCAGTTTAAAATAAATGAATCAGCCCGAATAGCTCAAGCAATAGAGCGTAGGACTCGTAAACGTCAAGTCTCGGACCACTTGAAGGTGCGGATTCGAGCCCCACAGTTGTTCATCTAAAATTATTTAGTCTTTCGGATGAGACGTTAAACCGAGGTGCCATGTGACGTAATGGTGCTATACTCCGAGCACCATAACCCTTTGCCGCACAATGACGTCTTTTGACGCCCCTGGGAAAGAAGTCTTTTGAAAACATTGTGGGAAAAGGAGAAAATGCTGGTAACCAGCATTTTCTCCTTTTCCCACAATATTTTCTGCCCTATCAAAGAAAAATTGCACCATTTGAGCCACATTGAAATTGTCGTCTGCAAATGCTTTCAATCAAGGCTAAAATTTTGTCGTCAGGTAAAGGGTTAAAGAACCAGGCGTAACTTAGGATGAGTTTCGTCCTTTATCTTGCACTATCCCCTGTAACATAACTAACAGCCTTCTGCTGGGAGGCGTCGCCTATATGGGCAGCCGGTGGCGTCGATAAATAAACGGAAAATCAATTTGGTGATTACGTGCCCGGGTGTCACGTAATCATAGCTCTATCATTGCTCAACGCAGTCTTTTTCATATGAAATGGAGCGAGTAATTACCGAATCTCTCGAACACCTGACGCGGTGTAGGAATCTATCGTTCGTTCTTTCTCACATAATTACACTCACTTTTATTGTTTACATAAACCTGAACATGCCAGTAAGTATGATTTTTCCCCTCGAGACAGAAAAATACCTGAGTGCGAACAGAAAAAGTGCAGGATATTTATTCATTGATTTTGGTACATAACTTTCGAAACAGATCAAAAAGATATCCTCCATTAAAAAAAGTTCTGCTCACGTGCAAAAATAATATACCTAGAGCCATTGCTCATAACCAGCGATTTGGCATTTTATAAGGTTTACTTGGTTGCCAAGACGGTTGTACGGTTGTCAAGGTAATGCAGTGAAATGGGGGTTAAGGGGGTGATGTAATTGGTACCTCTTTAAAAAACAAAGATTTATGAACGAAAGCAGGTGTTTAACACTTTCCGTACGGAAACACGATTAAAATAGCACATCGCGAAAGGTTTATTGAACCAACGACTTCTGATTTTTTCATGCTGATCCGTTCATTTGAATTATGATTTACGCCGATTTCAACAGCGTTACAACATATATCACGGTAACAGCTTGTTCACGTATCTTCAGGTTTTCCCGAAAGCCACGGCTCTTCATTTCTAAAACTAAATCGCCAGGCAGGCAGTATCGACACTCGTCAAACCTCAGCCGATTGCGTACCCACATCTAACCTCGTCTGTATAAAGGAGGTTTCCGTTTTGAACTACCAATCACATGACCTTAAGCATGGCGACGCCCGAGTCAATCGCACAGCAACAACATGAACAACTACGGTGAAGTTACTAGTATTCACATCTATCGATCTGTTGATGAAAGCTCCCAACGGAATTGATAAACGACGCTAAAAATTGAATGTACAAACTGTTTGCCGACGGAAATATTCTTACAAAGATGTCGACAGAAAATTGTGAATCATGTTTTCTTTTTTAAGAGGGACCTTACGATTTTAGTATCGGTAAAACGGTGTACTTCCGTCGAAGAAATGTACCGCGTAGGTTCATATCAAGCTACGTGATACAGCCGAGGGACTCGTTCACTGGATCACCCAAGGTTTGCCGAATTACAATATCGAGTGCAGAGACACCGTTGTGCATGTCAATATTCTTCGAAGATTTGACGTGTCTGTTCATTCGGCATACCTCGGGTGATCCGTTGACCAAGTCCCTCGGCTGTATCACGCAGACAGTTTGAGAGAATCATTTTCAATATCATTTTATACAAGCTACACATTCTATGATCTGCTAACTCTGCTTTAGAAAGATGATCTCATTTCAATTGAATGAAATCCCTAAGACCATGGAATCTGTCTAACTTTATTTAACTCTATTTGTGTATTAAAAAGAACACAACAAATCACCCCAACGAGCAATTTTTTATTCCAGAAAAACGACACTAATGAGAGCAATTTCAAGGTCACGCTGGTCAAGAATGTGTCTAGAAAACGGCCAGTGTAGATCAAAGATCAGGACCCCTATTCACCAACCATTCTTTAGAATATTCTTAGCCTTTTTCTCCAAGATTGTCCAAATTTGAAAGTAACACAACTTCTGATTGACTAAACCAAATGGTTTAGCCAATCAGAAGTTGTGTTACATGTATTTTCAAATCCAGAAAATGTTGGAGAATAAGACTAAGAATGTTCTAAGAGTGGTTGGTGAGTACGGACTCTGACTGCACGTTTTGTGCAGCCTGATCTTGATCTGCAGTGGCTGCAAAAGACAACTTTAATTATAAAAGACGCCCCAGGGATGAACAAAAAAAAAACAGCATAAACGAATAACCAGGCGCTGTAGGCTAGTACACTGCCAGACTGTTACTATACGTTCCGTAACAATGATGACATTCAAATTGTCATCTTGATCATTTTCTATGCAACTTGTAGTGCAATAAAAACTCTCTATATCTGGTACGCCTACGTGAAGCTGGTTAATTGTGACATATATTGTGCTGTTTTGTAATTATATTGTAATTAGCAGCATATCTACAGTGGGAGTCGCCTGGAAAATTGCTTTATCGTTCTGACAGGATCTTATTGCACATTTGAGATAGGTAAGCTTATCATTGGTTCTAAACGGTTATCAGCTTTTGGTTGATTTGATTGATTGATTGATTGATTGATCGATTGATTGATGTTTTACACCGCTTTCAACATTATTTCCGCCATATCACGGTGACACATCACATACTCAAGTCTTGGCTTTCACCAGCAGGTGTACTAGGCTAGAACTCTGAGATATCTTGTCCAGGGACACTTCCACGAAAAACCCAGTCCTTTCAGTGAGACTCGAACCTTTTGCCTCTAGGTTACGAGTCCTTCACTCTGCTACTGAGCCACATAGGACCCCTCTGTTTTGGAACATTATGTACAAAGTACTGTTTGACATTTCCAATGAAATCTGGTTCCAGAAAGAAAAAAAATCGTTCTACAACACATCTTTTGCAAAGATGTCTTCTTTTAAAAACATTGTAGGAAAAGGAGAAAATGCTGGTAACCAGCATTTTCTCTTTTTCCTACAATGTTTTACCATCCTTTCCAAAATGAACCACATCGCTTGGGCCACGTTTTATTTGTCGTCTGCAAATGCTTTCATTTTGAACAAGTGTAAAATAAGTCGTCTGGTAAAGAGTAAAACGTAAAAATACTCAGAGAGCGAGAGAGGCATTTGACTCATACAGCACGTCTTTCTGTGAAATAGCGATATTTTATAACTGCTGTGGAAACCTTGCACACTCCCTCACGGTGTCTTTTAATGGTACTTGATCGCGAACTATCACAGATCTTGAGTGCGGGATTTAAAACAGCTGTGTTTTTATAGTGGAATTTTGTACCCTCTGGAAAATTGTAAAGTAAAGGTAAAGTAGATCTAGCATTTTTTTTCGGGGGGGGGGGGGGGGGGGGGGGGGCTCGGGATTCAGATTTTAGAGCAAATATAAATAAGTTATATAACTAATCTCTAATATTGTTTGAAGAGCACATAAGCATATGCTGTTACAGTGCAAGAAATATATCACAGTTTCAACAATTACAGAAGATATTATCGAAATACACGTACATGTATTAGGTATTATACACAATAACTGATTTTACATATTGATTGTAACTGAGTCATGTTCTCGCAAAAGGGGTTTTAATGCATCTCCGTGATGTATTATACCATGCAGTTCATCACATAATTATGGATCCATGAAAATCCAGTTTGTCTATCAACCGATTGAATCATGAGGAACACTGGTTCTGAGACATACAGAAAACTGACCCTATAGCGCAGGCTGACATGGCTCGATATTTTTTTTTCCAAATGCATTAAGCCACTTTTTCACAGAGCATGGCTCATATGATATAAAATGTATGTAGTTACCTCTATGTGATTATTCATAGATTTTTAAATCATCAATTTCTCTTAAAGTTACCAGTATGCATATCCATGCATTCTGATCAAGATCTATAATCTGGATTTATTTGCAACGTAGCTCTGTGAAAAGGAGACTTAATGCATCTGCAAACAGTATCGTCCCAGGTCAGCCTGCGCAGTCCGCGCAGGCTGACCTTGGCCGAAATTTTTCGCTATTGATCAAATTTCTGTAGGTCAAAGGGCCAGTCTACCTTGTGATACAGTCGGTTGTTAGACATAATGGCTTTTATGGGTCCCTAATTATGCGATGACTTGCTCGGTATCATGCATTACGGAGATGCATTAAGCCCCCTCTTGCCAGAGCAAGACTCGGATATATTTTAACCAAATTAATAGTAATTCCGTGAGAATTTGAACACGTTAACTCTTTACCAAACGACAAAATTTGAGACTGGTCCAAATTGAAAGCAATCAAATGTGGCTCAAAATTTGAAATTTGTTGTAGGAAGGGTAGAAAACATTGTGGGAAAAAGAGAAAATGCTGGTTATGTTTTCAAAGGGCTTCTTTCTCATGGTCGTTAAAAGTCGGAATTGTGTGGTGAAGGATTAAATGGGTAATATGCAAATGAACTCGTCATTTCCAAGGACGAAACTTGCTGCAGACTACTTTGGAATTATCTTCGAAAAAAAAAAACAGACAATTTGTATAAACCAAGGTTGAATACTATACACGAAAACATTGTGGCGAACGGATAGTTTATGTGTTTTGCTACATTTTCTTAGAATATGAGATATACAAGATTTTACTCGTACGTTGAAAACTGTTTTACATGTGAACCGACCAAGCTGGTCTTTAACGCTTTACCAAACGGCAAACTTTTAGACTTGCCCAAATTGAAAGCATTTGCAGACGACAAATTAAACGTAACTCAAATGGTGTAACTTGTCTATGATAGGGTAAAAAACATTGTGGGAAAAGGAGAAAATGCTGGTGATCAGCATTTTCTCCTTTTCCCACAATGCTTTCAAAGACGTTCTTTCTCAAGGTCGTTTAAAGTAAGGATCGTGTGGTAAAGGGCTAAAAATATAATGTCCGACTATCAAAGAGGAAACGAAATTTTTGAAGAAAGTGGAAGGACTTTAAGAATATAATTTCTGACTACCAAAGAAGAAACGAAATTCTTGTGGAAAGTCGAAGGACTGTTAAAAGTATAATTTCCGACTATAAAAGAGGAAACGAAATTCTTGCAGAAAGTCGAAGGACTTTTAAGATCATAATCTCCGACTATCAAAGAAGAAACGAAATTTCTGTAGAGTATCAAAAGTCTGTTAAGAATATACCCTAATTTCTGACTATCAAAGAGGAAATATAATTTCTGACTACCAAAGCGGAAACGAAATTTCTAGTGGAAAGTCGAAGGACTGTTAAGAACATAATTTCCAACTATCAAAGAGGAAATGAAATTTTTGTGGAAAGTCGACGGAGTTTCTGGTTCCATTGATTACATACGATACATGCTCGATAGTCATTAGTTACAATAACGTTGATTATTTCTCCTGGGTCTAATTTGTTCTAGCAATATTTGGAATGTTAATCAAAACTTTGGTTGTTTTGCGGAGGCTAAGATCAAGATTAGACTGCAGTCTGCAGTCTTCACATTCTGCTGTCCGATCACGGATCTACACTTTATGATAGCAGCAAAATGAATTAAATCTCCTGGGTCAAATTAGCACCCGCAATTAGTACCTTGGTTGTAAATTCTAAATTTCAACTTTTGGACTTTTTTGCGAAGTTAAAGATCAAGATAAGATGACAGTCTGCGGTCTGATCATAGATCTAAACTTTCTGATTTTTGGTGAGAAATCTATTCGAGCCATGCTCTAGCAAAAGGGGCTTAATGCATCTCCGTGATCCATGATACCAAGCAAGTCATCACATAGCTATGGACCCATAAATTCCATTTTCTCTAATAACCGACTGAATCATACGGTAGAATTGCTCTTTGACATTCAGAAATTGACCAAAAGCAAAAGCTTTCGGACTGTGCAGGGTTATCAGGGTCGATACTTTTTGAAGATGCATTAAGCCCCCTTTTCACAGAGCATGTTTTTTTCCCTCCAAATTGCATTTCCTTGGCTTTTCATCCGATTGAAATGGTCATTCCATTAGCATGGCAATTTGAGAATTGACTTTTTCCCTGCCAAATACTAGTACTAACAAATCAATTCTCCCTTTCTTTCGACAGGTTAACCATTACCCAACAATCCTGAGTTTTTACAACCTAAGGAAGAAGGCGTTTGAATTCCGAAAGAGGGCTTAATACACCTGCAAAAAGTATCGATTCAGGTCAGCTTGCACAGTCCGTGCAGGCTGACCTAGGTCGATACAATTTGCTCCTGGTATATTTTTGCATGTCCAATTACCATTCTATTCGTACCTCCGGATCCATTCGGGATCCATAATTAAGTGATAGACTTGCTTGCTATAATGCATCACAAATATGCATTAAACCCCCTTTTGCCAGAGCATGACTCGTCTATTTTTCATATTTTTTCCTAAACTATATAAGATTTTTAGTTACCCCCCACCCCAAATACTAAGAATCTTACTACGCCATCGTGGTAAACAGGAACCTTGTATGTTTTAGCGTGAGAAAAACACTCTGTCTTCATTCTTGTTTAGCGTATAATACGGTATGTGGCAATTTTCCACCACTGACATAATCGAAATGGAGTGAAATGGGATAGATAACTGGTGCATTCATACAGTCGCCAAAATATGATATAAACGTTAATTAACGTGAGAGATGGATAAATCATCTGCACGTCGAAGATCTATTTTACCTCATGACTTCGCCAGTTTTTAGACAAAATTGACCTGTATTATTCAATGATTTGCTTGCTAAAGTGCATTATGAAGACTTTTGCGGACGGAATAGATCAAAGATCAGACTGCACAAAACGTGCAGTCTGATCTTTAATCTATGCCGTCCGCTTGTTTAGTCAAAGCTATAAAGTAAAAATGTTCTCAATTTCAGTGGACTGTATTTTCAGTTGTCGAAAAATGTCGAGTTCATATATTTGAGCTATGCTCTGCTAGAAAGGGGGCTTAATGCATCTGCAAAAAGTATCGATCCAGGTCAGCCTGCGCATTCCGCGCAGGCTGACCTGGGCCGAAACTTCTTGCTATTCAGGGTCAATTTTCTGTACGTCTAAGGACCATCTTAACTCGTGATTCAGTCGGTTGTCAGACGGCACAGTCCGCGCAGGCTGACCTGGACCGAAACTTTTTGCTATTGGTCAATTTTCTTTACGTCCAAGGACCATTTTACCTCGTGATTCAGTAGGTTGTTAGACAGAATGGATTGTATGGAACTATGATCATGTGATGACTTGCTTGGTACCATGCATCACGGAAATGCATTAAATCCCCTTTTTCCAGAGAATGACTCATTTGGTTATGAAAAACATAGACTGCTAAATAGAAGTACTAGGTATTGAATTTTCGAAGGTCTTCATCGGAAATGTTTCACCTTATTATGTCGAGTTTATATAGTTGAGCCATATTCTGTGAGAAAGGGGGCTTAATGCATCTGCAAAAAGTATCGACCCAGGTCAGCCTGCGCATTCCGCGCAGGCTGACCTGGGCCGAAACTTTTTGCTATGAAAGACTTAGACTGCTAAATAGAAGTACTAGATATTGAATTCTCGAAGGTCTTCATCGGAAATGTTTCACCTTATCAGACAGCGTAGGTGCAAGATCAGACTGCACGTTCGGTGCAGTCTGATCTTGATCCACACTGTCCACAAAAGATCATTGAGTCGCGCTTAGCAGCTTGAGGATTAAGGGTATTTCCTGTAAATGATGTGAAGCCCCTTCAGGTATTATGTGGGAAACCCTCCCGGGTAGCTCAGTGGTTAGCGTATCTGACTCGTGACCTGGTGGTTGCGAGTTCGATACCCGGTTGAGGCAAACTTTCTTTCCGGCAATTTTTCGCCTCTCACCTGTGATTCATGTGAGAAAAGTAGTCAGTGGCTTTGGAAAGAAAGTTGTGTCTGTACTGGTGTGAGAAAGCCAGGAAACACATAGGTACGTCACTGACCGCCATGATATGACCTGAGCTGTTAAAATGGAGTTAAACTCCAATACAAACAAACAAAGGGAACATAATCATTTAAATAGGTACATGTATGATGCCGTCATATCTGCTATATTAAGAAGCACAGTGACTAACAAAGGGTAGGATAGAATGTAACGATCGGTCAAAGTAAAACATCATCCGGTCTTTGAGCTCATTAACCAGCAAGGGTTGTATTCTTTAACCAGTTAAAATTGCATTTTAATAAGAAAAAGAAAAAGACAATTTCTGATTTGCTATACAATCTGGTTTAACCAGTCAGAAATTACGTTCCTTTGCACTTTAGAAAACTCTTGATAATTAAAATACAGCTTAGATTGGTTTTTGTATACGGAACCTGAACAAGAGAGCGCACAAAATAATGTATCGGACATTTTTTCACATAATGTGCATGGCGCATAGCTAACGAGTAAAACGAAAAAAAGTCTAGACTAACGCTTAAAAATGAGAAAGAGAATAACTGTAGTAATAAAGCCAGCACTGCGAACATTTCTTGATTGTAAAAATAAAAGAAAAGAATTCCGTTCCCACCCATCTGACGTCACTGTGCAGTTTATTAGTACTTTAAGGTAAGATCAGTACTTTACTCTTTACCAGACGACATAATTTTTGACTTGTCTGAATTCAAAGCATGCGGGTTTCGGCATCACGGCAGTCAAAAAACTATCACAGACAATTGCGAAATCGAACAAGTGGATTTGATGTCAGAAATCCTGCATTTACCAGGTCGCCATGAACCATTACAAATTAATAATTATTTAAAGCAGCATAAGGCTTGATTTTAAATGAGAAACAGTTTTTATTTTGGTTGGTGGGGAAAAAATTATATAATTATTTTGTATGAGAAAAATCAATATAGCGTTACCGTTTACTATATTTTTGGAAAAGAAACAAAAAACCAAAAATACCACAAAACGATTTCTGTCTCTATTTTTGTTTCAGAGCCATCTCTGCAGGCGATTAAAATATCAGGTTATGTTAAGATTTCAAAAAAAAAAATGAAAAGTAGGAAACGAAATGGGGTTTGTATACCATTTTATCGCCATTTGACACTACAATGTATTCTGGCATTTTCAGTCTTTATAATTTAAAAAAAAAAAAGTGTTAGCAATTCTTAACCCTTAACCTGCTAAATAAAGTCAAATGAAACTGTCAAGCCGATAGTAAAAACCCACATATTGCTATTTCGAGGTTATAATTGTTGGAAAAATATCTCCTTATCGGACAGTGTAGACCCAAGATCAGACTGCACGTTCCTTGCAGTCTGATCTCGATCTACACTGTCCGCAAAAGGTCAGTGAGTCGCACTGAGCAGCTCTATGGTTAATGGTATTTCCTTTAAATGATGTGAGGTCTCTTAAAATATTATGTGGGAACATCATTAAATTGGCACATGTATGATGACGTCATGTCTGCTCCAATTTGTTTGTATTGGAGTTTAACGCCATTTTAAACCCTTTCATTCTCAGCATTATGTTGCTTCCTCGGCAGAGTATCTCACCCTTCCAGGCATTATTTTGCCTTGGAAACAAAAGTCAAATGATCGATTTTTGTCTTGCGTTTGACATGGTCATGAACTTCCGATTACATGGTGTGGAAATACAAGTTTACTCGTTAGAATTGTTTGCTATAGTAATCGATGTAGTGTATATACAGAAGTCCTTTAAAGCGCGCTTGAGAACGAAAGCACCTTACGTCATATCACGGAGGTCAGACTTTCTTTCCAAGTCACAGACTACTTTTCTCAAATGCATCAGAGGTGAGAAGCGAAAAATCGCCGGAAAGAAAGTTTGCCTCAACCGGGTATCGAACCCGCAACCACCAGGTCACGAGTCAGATACTATATGCTCTGATAAAACCAGACAGACATCCAAACTGCTTAAATGCTGTTATTATCCCGTTATTGAAATGTAGCGGTACATCGTGTTACTGAATGTGATCGTGCAGCTTCATTACTCTTGCAAACGCTTATTTAGTAGTACCTTTCATTGTTTTACACGAACGTTTGTTTCACGGAAAAAAAAAATGCTAAATGCGCCATTTAACATCAAATCAACAAAAACTTACAATCGGGGAAAAATAATCATAACCCAAGTTAATCAATGTCAGACAAGATAGTTGTAAGTTTATTACCCAATACATAAATCAAAATCTCATTGGTAACGAGAAGCATGCGGTTTTACGCATTTCTTCTATAGAAACAGTTTTACAACATTAATTCATTGACACGTACAAATGCCACGTTTTTTTCCTCTTATCGGAAACCTAGTTATTTGGAAAAAAAAAACATTGTCGCAAAAGGATATACAATTGTGACGGGCTATCTCTTCTTTTATCACAATGCTTACAAGGATGTTTTTGAAGCCGTCTGTCGCAAGCTTTGGGGGGGGGAGAAAGGGAGTCTAGGACATTTCCCCCCCCCCCCCCGACAAATGCCCCCCCCCGGACACCCCCCCTGCAAATCCCCCTGGACAATCCCCCCCCACAATAGCCCCCGGAGACAATTGCCCCCTGGACACACACACACACCCGCCAATTACCCCCTGGACAACTATTCTCTTCTCTCCCCCCCCCGGGGTGTGTGGTGTGACACACACACACCCCCGGATAATTCCCCCCCCCCCGGAAATTACACACACACCCCATGACAATTGCCCTCCAGGACAATTGCCCCCCAGGACAATTGCCCCCGACAACTCCCCCCTCCAGACAATTCCCACCAGGATGTTCATACCATCATATGCACAACTCGATGAACTCAATTTTCTGTTCCCGAGGAACTCCTACTCGACGTGCGTACTTCAAATGTGATCACATGAAAAATCTAGTAATCTAATCTAATCTAGTTCCAGTTGAACTCGGCCTTGGAAGTGAACCCAGGGTCTGACGCTGAAAGCCGACAATGACCTCGTCCCAAAGCAAAAGCAGAAGAAATTTCGAGTTAGATTGGGGGGATTGTCAGGGGGGAATTGTCCGGGGGGGGGGGGGGCAATGGGGGGGGGGGGCCAATTGTCCGGGGGGATTTGCGGGGGGGGGAGTTGTCGGGGGGGGGGGGGTGTTTCCAGGGGATAATAGTCATGGGGGCTATTGCCGGGGGGGGGGGGGACTTGTCGGGGGGAATAATTGTCCAGGGGGAATCGGGGGGGGGGGTATTGTCTTGGGAAGGGGGCAATTGTCCGGGGGAATTTGCAGGGGGGAGTTGTCCAGGGGGCAGTTGTCTAGGGGGGAATTGTCCTGATACGGGAGAGAGTGGAGGGTGATGGGCGAAGAAATAAAGAGTTTATCAAAGTACTGAAATGTCTGAAAGCGTGGTAATGCTACAAAAAAACTTTGATACCAATAAATCAACGTTTCACTGAACCATCCCGTGTTTTAACGATCATTAGGGGTTGGTTTTGAAAACATAGTGGAAAAAGGAAAAAATGCTGAAATGTCAAAAGAAGAAAAAAGTCAGTCAACAGCGTTCTCTCCTTTTCCCCCACAGTATTTCCAAAGGCCCTCTTCCTCAGGACTGTATACCAAATATGATATTGTTTGGTAAATTGTGAATGTTTGACCGACACATAGTATACTTAATCCTGACCTGTAAAGCACAGCTTTCAATTTCGAAATTTTGAGATTTAATGACTCGGAGGAGCAAACGAGAACGGTTAAACAGAGTCCACATTCTTTCACTGAAGAAAATTATTTACCTATCTTTTGTTCGAATTCTTTCTACAAATGTTCTGTCACATATTGATTGCTTAAACAGATTATTATAATGAAGACAGATTCATATCAGCGAAACGCACTTTGTTTTTCTCTTTGAAGGTTATGAAAGCGTTTCAGTAATACTGATAATAGGCCTGTAAGCCCACTGTTTCTTTTTGCTGAATCTAAAAACCTAGGTAACGATTAAGAATACAAACCCGTTTTTCTCTATAATGAAGCACCGATAACGGCTTCTCTCCTGTAA
Source organism: Tridacna gigas (assembly GCA_945859785.2). NCBI lineage: Eukaryota > Metazoa > Mollusca > Bivalvia > Cardiida > Cardiidae > Tridacna > Tridacna gigas. The sequence goes on along the minus strand of OX244029.2, from coordinate 14,018,455 downwards.
TTAGCGATTAACAGATAAAATGTCGGATTTAATAATCCTGCATTCTATAATTTCTTATTTCTTTCAAAGTTCTGACAGTGAAGACAGAATGTACTTTATAGAAAGATTACTTGCTGGACCCTTAAAGTTTAATTCTGGGGAACAAATGATATCAAAAGTGCTTGTATATGTCAAGGAAGAGTCGAATAAATTTAGAATGCTAATGCTTCTGTTTCGATTTTCCTAAAATCAAAATCTCAGTGGTAACGAGAAGCATGCGCTTTTATGCATTTCTTCCGTAGAAACAGTTTTACAACATTAATAAATGGATCCGTGGCGATGAGATAAACTGACTTCCTTGGTTACCGTCGTTAAGGGCTCACAAACAAACGCAGTAAATACATATACAGCATAACAGAAAGGCTACTAAAATCGTGGTGTCATGACTGTTTCTATCGATTAAATGCCGGAAAAATATTCTTTTCATATGTTTCTGCCGATGATGGATTCTCGGAAAGAAATATATACTTGAACTTATTTACACAAGGATTGTGTTGTTGGTACCCATAAAGAAATGACATATTGAGAAGGCTTAAATAATTGCCATAAGAAAGGGTATAGATATCGAGACTAGAAAATAATAAGTTTAGAGCTGCATCGCTCAAATATTAACTCTTTAAAGTTAAACGACATAATTTTAGACTGGCCGAAATTGAAAGCATTTGCAGACGACAAAATAAATGTGGCTGAAGCATTGAAATTTGTTTTGGGAAGGGTAGCAAAACATTGCGGGAAAAGGAGAAAATGCTGGTTACCAGCATTTTCTCCTTTTCCCACAATGTTTTCCAAAGCTTTCTTTCTCAGGGTCGTTAAAAGTCGGGATTGTGTGGTAAGGAGTTTAAAGGTAACAGTAAACTATTGCTAAGTAACATTGTCTGCTTTCCCTCGTTAAGAAGTTATACACAATTTCGTAATGCATAATCCAAGCAAGTCGTCCAGATTATTACTCGAACAAATTGACCTGAAATTGACCTCTTTGCAATGAGTCATTAGAGAGTGACTATTTATATCATCGCGTACAATCGGACGGTACGGAAATACTGTTAACGGTGATGTCAGGTTTGGCCCTTTCAGTGCCATAATCAAAATCAAAGTACTAAAAGTACTGAAAGACTAGCGAATTTGATTGATTGATTATCTAACTCTCTTTGCAAAACGAAAATTTTACGCCAGTCCAAATTCAAAGCTGTTGCAGACCATAAATTAAAAGTGGCTGAACTGATGAAATCTGGTTCCAAAACGGTAGAAAACAATGTGGGAAAAGGAGAAAATGATGGTTATCAGCATTTCTCCTTTTCCCGCAATGTTTTTAAAGGGATTTTCCCCAGTATCGTTAAAACTTGGGATTGTTTGGTAAAGGGATAATGTTCAAGACTAGAATAGCGGTTTAACATAACAGTTTAACTGTACACAATGATCTAAATAATGACTGAAGGAATGACAAGGGTTCTCTGTCCCGTGAGGGTTAATGTAACTGGGATTTGCTACAAGTTACCTAGGTGTATCTATTAATAGATTCATTCATAATGTTGAAGTGGTGTAGGAAAAAGTGATTCTCTGCTTTGCATAGGTCACTTAATTTACATATAAGCAAAGATCTTGTACCTTGTAAATGACATCTTGTTCAGTTTATTACTTTGTAAGACGACATGTTCAAACAAGAGTGGTAGAGATTTAGTGTTTTTTTTGGCAAAATTGTCATATATAACAGAATTAAGATTTCTAACAGAAAGAAGTATTTTTTTCTGTGAGGCAGTATTTGGCAACTGTGTGGTTTTTTGTTTACCTTGACTCTAGGTCAATCTTGATGCCTATAGACAAGCTTCGCTAGTCTAATAAGATGTTTTTGCGGATGACATGGATCAAGATCAGGCAGCACAGAAATTGCATCTTAGATCAATATTATCCGTCACGTATCACCAGTTTAAACCAACAAAATCATGTTTATTTCAGGCAGTTCAGGTATTTTTTAAAGACACAATAAATATATTAGCCACATAAAGAGTCGAAAATCGGTCATACATGTAGTTCCGCATTAGACTACAACAGCCGAAGCTAAGCTTGGATCGTAATTCAAGTGTGTAATGTATGGTAATAGAGGTCATTTATGTCCTGTCCATTTGTTCCAGTAATACCGCCGTCGAATCCTGTTTGTCTAAAAACCGGCTGATTCATGAGGTAGAGCTGTAATTTTGATATGCAGAAAATTTACCATCAGCAAAAAATTTCGACCCATGTCAGCCTGCGCAGGCTGACATGAGTCGATAATTTTTTGCAGATGCATTAAACCAGTTTTTAACAGAGCATGGCATACATAATAGACATTGATTAAGGTTACTGGTATTACGATTTCAAGTGAAGCGTAGCAAACCGAGAAATTGGTCGTTAGGAGTTCCGCCTCCTTTTGTCAAAATGTCTGCAAAACTGACTGCTGCAAGACGCCAAAAATGCCTAGATACGAGGCAACATCCCGTCAAAACGTCATCCTCTAAATATCGATGTCTCATGATAGCGTACAAAGCGGTACATCTTTCAGAGACTCTGCAGAACAAGTATAAGATGGGTAAAAAAGCCTGGGAAATTGGCAGAAATCCCTGTATTTACTCATAGTTTTTCCAGGCCTCTACGTCAGTCCATACAACTCTATAGTAAACAACAAAATACGCGTACCTGCAGGCTGGCGTTCGTACCGATTCCATACGTGATACACTTAATGCAATGTAAACAGTTTTAAGTATGTTTATACAGTTTTTATCGTTTTCATTACAGAAAACTTCTGCATTTTCAGTGGACCTCATGTCTTGATCTAAATACTTTCGGAAATAACAATCCTTCGCACCGATAAGGCTATAACATTCAGGGATTAATTTTGATGGACTTCACTTAATTATAAACCGAAAAAGTCATGCATTTTCATAACAGATAAAAATCGAACAAAGTAAGTCGTGGCATACTATGGATACATTTTGTCTAAACTTTGGCTGAATCATGAAATAGAATAGTCCTTTGACAGGCAGAAAATTTACACATACCTAAAATGTCCGCTTGGTTGATACGTTTTACAGATACATTAAAGAATCTTTTCGGAGCATGATAACCTATCGTAAAATAAATTTTAACATTGAAAATAAGGGCTGAACTCGTTGTCATTGAGAAACGATTCAACGCTTTAAGCCACTCGTATGCGGAGAACCAGTTTAGCATACGAAACAGTATGAAAACCCCATGTTCTTTTACAGTGAAATATGGAAATATCTCCGTAGTCTATACATGTGAATGCCCCATTATCGGTAACAAAGTATTCTTCCGCGGAGAAAAAAAAATAACTCTGAACGACATTTTTCGAATTCAGCAAGTCTTGTTGACCGTAAAAAATACCATTCAATATCCATGTCTCCATGTCTATCGTTGATATTTTACTGTTGAGAAAGGATTTTAAAAAGTCTGACTACTTTTGGTATTAGAGCTTGCCAAGGAGCCTATGAGAAAAGTTGACAAATATGTATGTAAACTGCGTTGTGTTCCACTTAGTATATGTGTATGCTTTTCTTTAATGAGTACTATGCCGTTTTCAACAATACTTCAGTGATGCCATAGAGAAAGCGAACATATTCATGCCTTTCCTGTGTTCATCAGTGCTACGCTGGGGCTTTCAAGTGCTTTGCCCAGCGGTCTTTACTCGTGACTAAGCTTCTAGCGGGGGATCGAACCCGGGTGTGATTATTTAGATCCCTCGCCTCAACCACTGAGTCACGAAGTAACCCATTTGCAGTGAAAAACAATTCTCCTTTCCACACAAAAAACTAGGTAAGAAATGTTAGTGAATGTACTCTGAAGGTAATTGGATCTCTACAGTACAAGATGGTACTGGCTGATAAGCCCTTATTTTCTGGGTGTGTGGGTAAAGTAATTGCCATCATATAGGCACCGTGTAACGTGGATGCTTTTTCTGGCTTTCGTAAAACAGTAAATCGAATAGGCAAATTATCCAAAGCTTGCCATTTCTACATTAACCCTTCCCAAACGACAAATTTTGGATTGGTCTAAATTGAAAGAGTTTGCAGACGAAAATTTTGAATTTGATGAAAATGGCAGAAAGTTATCAAAAAGGGTAGAAAACACTGTGGGAAAAGGAGAAATTGCTCGTTACGAGCAATTTCTCCTTTTCCCTCAGTGTTTTCAAAAAACTTGTACTGCAGACACGTGAAAACCAGGGCTTGTTTGGGAAAGGGTTAAAATAATTATAATGATGATGATGATAAAAAAAAGGCCTCTTTATCTTAAAATTATTCCTTTTTTCAAACAGAACAGAACAGGTTTTTAACACATTACGTCATACCTGAAGCAAATAAGCAGCAAAGGCATTTAAAAGCATCCATGAAATAAATGGATAGTCAACATTTTGTTTCGTTTGTATTGGAGTTTAACGCCGTTTGAACAGCTTAGATTATATCACGGCAGTCAGAGCACCTAAACATGTGTTTCCTGGCTTTCTTACACCAGTACTTTCCAAGCAACTGACTGCTTTTCTCACATGCATCAGGTGACAGAGAAAAATCGCCGGAAAGAAAATTTGCCTCGACCGGATATCGAACTCGCAACCACATGGTCACAAGTCGGATACGCTAACGACTGAGCTACCCGGCTGAGGTGGTCAATATTAGTTCAACACTAATACATGTATACAGATGAAAGTATTGTGGAAAAGGGAGAAATTGCTCCTAACGTTTCTTAAAAAACTGATCTCGTATAAGATGCGAAATTCGTTTGATGAAGGCAGCGAGTACAATACGGTGTTCTTTACCCTAAACTGCTATATAGATAGATTGAAGATCTCTAGCCAGTAGTATCATATCGGAACATTGTGATTACAAAGTGCTTGTTGGTGAAAAAAAAAAATCACCGTAACGGACAGTGTAGATCCAAGATGAGACTGCACCTTCTGTGCAGTCTGATCTTGATCTACACGGTACGATGAAGAGCATTGAGTCGCGCTTAGCAGCCTAAGGGTCAATATTTCACATCGCGTAAAAGGATTTAACCCTTCATCAGGCGACAAAATACTTGAATTGTCCAAATTGAAAGCATCAAATTTTGAAGACGACTTAACCCTATACCAGACGACAAAATTTTAGCCTTGAACAAATTGAAAGCATTTGCAGACGACAATTTCAACGTGGCTTCAATGGTGCAATTTTTCTTTGATAGAACAGAAAACATTGTGGGAAAAGGAGAAAATGCTGGTTACCAGCATTTTGTCCTTTTCCCACAATGTTTTCAAAGGGCTTTTTTCCCAGGGTCGTTAAAAGGCGGCATTGTGCGGTAAACGGTTAACCCTTATTACAGGTGACTCAAATGTTGAGACTTGTGGGTTAGAAATGTGGGAAAAGGCAAAATAATGTTTACCAGCATTTTTCTTTTAGCGTAATTGCTTTCTAAAGCCTTCTTTCTCCGGGTTATGAAAACACGGAATTGTGGGATAAAGGGTCAAAGGTTGAAATCAGAAACGAGGCTAAATTACTTACCCCAGGCTTCCGAGGCTGACTCATTGATTCGTGTCTTTTATATTATTTCTTTGCCTTTGTTTATATCATTACGTCCCGCAGACGAAAAATCCTACTTGCATCTTCGTAAATCAACATAAATTAAGGCTAAAGGCATTCTTTTTTGTTGTTTATGGTCGTTTTCAACATCATTTCGGTAATATCACGGTGACCAGTGCACCTATCCATGGTTTCTAGGGTCTTTTTTTACCATTACTTGCGCAATATTTTATTAAGCCACTGGCTGTCTTCACACATAACGGTCGTCGAAACAATGACCACTGGTGAAAGAGGAATGAACGCATTTGCAATGACTATCATCGATCTTCGGAAAGAATCTGGCTGAACCGGCAATTAACGGACCGCGTATTAATATTTATCCTGTACAGGATATTAATGCATCACAGCACACAGGTCTATCTTCGAAGATAAGGACATGCGCAGACAACGAGCCCTGTTCCTTACCGACTGACCTACCGGGCTCGGCATAAGGTTATACACTCGTATTCGTAATATTTAATTTTATGACCTGTTTTGGGGGGGGGGGTTTGCCGAGTTCAGCACAAAATTTTATTAATTAACGTAAATCAGCACCCGGTGCGTCAAAAATTACATAGCACTGACGAGACAAAACTATGTTATTGCAGAAACCGGAAGTTATATGCGATGATATTTTACAGATATGCCGTTATGATGCTATTTGACCGTTTGCACAACTTGCGGCATTTTTACACATTTCTGAATGTTCATTTTACACAAAATTACATGTTTTGAATTAAGAGAAAGTTTGAGCCGGGCAATACACATTACATGCGTTACTATGGTTACACATATTTTGGGTTTAAAATGTTTTAAAGCTGCAAAATTTCTGTATCAAGTTTATAATATGCTCATGCCATTACAGGCAAATATTTAGCTTGAAGTATCAAGAAATGTGGTTTTAACAAAGAATTCCACGAATTTATCGAACGGCCCTCGCACAAATGTTAACATTTTGACAAAAAGAGAAATTTCTGTTTACCTTTTGCGATTTTCCCTTTTGCAGCGATGTTTAACCATTTCAGCGCCATAGGCGAAAACAGGAACTTTTGCGGAAGGCATAGATCAAGATCAGACTGCACAGAACGTGCAGTCTGATCTTTGATCTATACCATCCGCTGGTTTAGTCAAGCCTGTACGATAAAAAATCTTTCTGGGTTCAAGTGGATTGTATTTTCAGCTGTCAAAAGAAGTCGAGTTTATTTATTTGGCGCCGAAAGAGTTGAGAAAGGAGTCGGCTACAACTGTAGAAAGAAATAAGTTAATCTCGTTACCAAACGACAAATTTATTTCAAACATGTCCAGATTGAAAACGTTTGCAAAAGTACATATCAAAATTACTCTCAAATTTAGGAATTTGCCTTAGATAGGACAGAAATCGTTGTGAGAAAAGAAGAAAGTGCTCGTCACGAGCATTTTAAAACGCGGGCATATGTGGTAAGAGATTATTGACAAAGCGTGTAAAGGGTGAGTGCTTTTATAATCATGTTTATCTTCTTGTTATTTTAACGAGAGAAGTTTTCACTTTAAGGAACGGAATTAAACCATTTAGATGAGTTGGATTAGATAAAAAAGATGGATTTGATATTCTGACGAGATCGCCTGAGGGATCTGATAAAATAAGACAAGATCATGTTTCGTACGCATACAGAAAATTGATTGGGTTTAAAATGCGTTCCTTTTCACTTACAGTTCCAGAGATTTTTCTGATTATAACTTCGAGACTAGGCCTGCATATGGTATAGACGTTTACGGCGGCCGAATCCCATCAGCTTGATATAGTATTGGAATTTAAATTTATACAGCATTTAACAAAACTTGGGTGATCCGGTGATCAAGTCCCTTGGCACCTACACGGTACATTTTTTCGCCGGAAGTACACCTTTTTACCGTTATTAAAATGGTAGGGTTCCTCTGAAAAGAAAATACGAGTCAGAATTTTCTATAGATATCTTTCTAAGAATACTTCCGTCGGCGAACAGTTGGCACATTCAATGTTTAGCGTGGTTTATCAGTTCCGTTGGAAGCTTTCATCGACGGATCGATAAACGTGAATAACTTTACCGTGGTTGCTCATGTCGCTAAGCGATTTACATGGACGCCGCCATGTTTAAGATCATGTGATTGGTGTTCAAAATGGAAACCTCCTTTATACGGACGAGGTTAGATATAGGTACGGAATCGACCGAGTTTTGACGAGTGTTTGTACAGTTGACAAAGTTTATGAGTCTGTCTGTAGTATAACTGTAACGTTACTCGTACATATACGTAATTTATTTTGACACGTCTGCCTTTGATAATTGATGATACAAGCCTTTGCTTGTTTTTATTTTTCTTTTTCGGCGTAGCTGTATAATTGATTGATTTATTGTATGGTGTTTAACGCCAACATTATTTCAGTTATATCACGGCGACCACTACACCCATCCATGCTTTCCTGGAGTTTCATTTACCAGTACTCCGCACAGTATTCTCTCCAAGCCGCTGGCTGCTGTCCCACATGGCTATCGTCGAAACAATGGTCAACGGTGAGAGAGGAATGAATCCTGTCGCGATAACTATCATCAATCCTCGGAAAGAAATTGGCCAAGCCGGGGATCGAACCAGCGACCCCCTGCTCTCAAGTCCTGTACGCTACCGACTGAGCTACGGGGGCTCGGCGTAGCTGTATAAACTGGCTTTTGATCTACTTCTTGGTGATATTCTTGAATAAAGAAATAATAATCTGCGATTGGTAAAAAATATAGACATGTTTATTCTGCTGGCGTCTGTGGGCCTTATTGCCGACGTATTTGCCGACTATTTTATGAAATCAATATACAAAGGTTTACAACATTCATCAAAACCCTGTGGCACTTATTCACAGCTAAGGCAATGAATATATATGTTAGGGGATAATCCTTTTCTTGTACTAATAGACAATTTATATTTGAACCATGCTTTGGCAAAATGGGGCTTAATGCATCTCCGCATCATGATACTACGCAAGACATCACATAATTATGACACTCCCCCCCCTCCCCCCAACAAATCTATTTTGTTTTACAACCGACTGAATCGTGAGGTAGACCGGTCCTTTGACATGCAGAAGATTTAAAGGTAACAAAAAGTTTCGGCCCATGTCAGCCTGCGCGGTATGCGCAGGCTGACATAAATCGATACTCTTTGCAGATGCATTTAGCCCCTTTTTCACAAAGCACTGCTCATTTTTTTTTTTTATCTTTTTTATTCGTTTCCGTATAACATATTACTGCAGGATGTACATGTAGTTTCAGACACAACAATTTTAGCAGCACCTACTTCTTTTCCAACGATGAGCTAGGTTAACATCTAGTCTTGAAAAATGTAATTGAGCCATGTCCTGTGAAAAAGGGGCTTAATGCGTCTGCCAAAAGTATTGGACTGCACAGGCTTACCTCGGTCAAGACTTCTGTAAGACGCAAACCAAGGCTGACGTTGGTCGAAACTTTGTGCTATTGGTAAATTTTCTGCAAGTCAAAGGACAGTGTACCTCATGATTTCAGATGGTTGTTAGAGAAAATAGATTCTATAGATCCATAGTTATGTGATGATTTACCGGATATCACGCATCACGTAAAGGCATTAAACCCCCTTTTGCCACAGCATGACTCATATCTACTTGAAAATTTCAAATTTCAAATGTTGAAATTTTCAACAATATGCATAACTATGAGGGAAAGGACGCGATTGCTTACGTGATAACTTTTCATTATTTCCTTTCATATTGAACACAAAAGAGTTTATTCATATTACATTTGTATTTATGTTTTTGAACCTTTTCTGCCGTCTATCGTTTTGCTAGAATTGAAAATGGTGGAAATGTCAGAGATTAAAAAAAAAATGTTATACACGCTTTGCTTCATTTCCTACTGAAACTTACCTGCCCTAGACAACTTTGAAAGCATCATCACAAAATATGAAAAACTTACAAAAATTAAGTTTTAGTATATTGTGTCAATTGAAAACATAATGGCAAAAGGAGAAATCGCGAGAACTGGTTTCCTGCAGAACGAACAAGAAATATAAACACGACTGAAAATAGGCCCGTAGAATAAACATGTTCACCATTTTTGACCAATAGCAAATTATCATTTATTCATTCGAAAATATCATTACCAAGAAGTATATCAAAAGCCAGCGCATTGAGCTATGCCGTAAAAAAGTCGTATGTGGGATTTGAATGAGTCAATAATCTTGATGTCTTTTGCCACCGGTGGCTTATCTGTTTAATCCAGACAGTTGTAGAAGAGATGCGAAATCTACCTATTTATTTATCTAAATGACTCATTGGGAGGTTGTATAAAACTCGCGGAGAAGTGTATAGCTATATACCGTGTTCTCTTGAAAGTTAGATGGATAAACTTGTTCCTGAGTGTATTAGCCCATATCCTGCTAAATCAATGGAATAAAACTTTCAATCCGATAGTAAAAACCCTAATAATTTAATTTCTAACTTATTTTTTGGAGAAACAAACATCTCCTTATCGGACAGTGTAGATCTAAGATCAGACTGCACGTTCTGTGCAGTCTGATCTTGATCTACGCTGTCCGCAAAAGGTCAGTGAGTCGCGCTTAGCAGCATAAGGGATAATCGACTGCCAAGAAGCATGTTTCATTTAACCCCTTCTTCGGACGACTATAATCGAATTTTGTTCATAAACATAATTATTTTACCCAGCTGCGAAACTGTAAATCTTTAGTATGACTGATTAGCTTCTTACCTGTTGTAGTTGGTAACTTACACGGTAATCAGCCAACAAGATCGTTACGGACAACATTGACATAATATACCGGTAGTAACACTGCTAGAGATGTATATTCAAGGATCATGCTTGCTTTTTTTTTTTTATCTCATTCAACCGGTCCCCGTACTCTTTATTGCAACCGTTACGGTTTACACATTAAAACGCTTTTGCAGTAGGACGCAATTGATGATGTTTTTTTTTTTAAATAGAGCGATTTTTTGTTTAAAAAAATCGCTTCTATTTCAACAAAGTTTTCCCACTTATATAAAAGAGACAAACCATAGATTCTGCGTCTTTTGCATATCTTAAATATTTTCTACGGTCATACGTTAAAATAATAAAGCATTAGGTTTATGAAATCTGGGGTTATGTGAAATATGTATAGATCAGAGACTGATGCTTGTTTTTGTCAGGATAAAACTCTTAAAGATATTTATCTATGATCTACGATTCGTGGGGTGTAGGCTCACACTGGGGAGACATCAACTGAGCTTATTTTTCTCAAGATAAGATTTGAAGCTTCTTACATCTTATTTGCTTCTAACATTTCGTTCCATATGCTCTTTTTTAGTTCATATAAACAGGTATGAAAAAGAAAAAAAAAAAGACACGATTAATCAAACAAAGAACGTTGTGTTTTTTAACGTATCATTAGCTCTTAAAAAAACTGGGATACACTATTTTACAAATTTCATATTTCTATGCAAGAAAGCATTATCATTCTACATAGATTAAAGACATCTTAAAATCATCGTTAGTCACATTAGCATTTGACATTTTTCATTTTATTTGAGACAGTCTGTCTATTACTTTCGAAACGAGACTTTGTTTTTGCTTTTGGTAAGATTGTAAGATAATGTTAGATGAAAATTATGGATGATTGAGCTTTTCGAACATTAACTCGTGATAAAGCTGTCTTTTACCTTCAATTAACATTTTCATCACCATAATAATTATCCTGTTAATTTGCACTAATATATGTACTCAGTAGGAAGTACGTGTGTATTTGATTCTCTACCACGTAATCCCGAGTTTTGACGACGCTGGGAAAGAAAACTTTTGAAAACATCGTGGGAAAAGGATAAAATGCTGGTTATTTTTTCCCATAATGTTTTCTACCCTTTCAAAGACGGATTTCATCATTTGAGCCACAATAAATATGTCGTCTGCAAATGCTTTCAGTTTGGACGTGTAGAAATTTTTGTCGTTTGGTAAAGAGTTTAACCAACTCAACATTATTTTCTTCTTTTTGGTTGTCATTATACGGCCCTATTTACTTGCTCAAAATTGCTTATTTTTTCTGCTTGTGAGTGCTCAGTTTCTTTACGCCTGCAGGAAAAAAAAATACTTTAGTAGTGTTTAACTCTTTACCATACGACCAAAAAAAAATATGACTCATCCTAATTCAGAACTGTTGCAGACGACCAAAAAATGTGATTCAAAAACTGAAATTTGTTTTGGGATATGTAGAAAACATTGTGGGAAAAGGAGAAAATGCTGGTTACCAGCATTTTCTCCTTTTCCCACAATGTTTTCAAAAGGCTTTTTCTTCAGGATCATCAAATCTTTAGATTGTGTGGTGAAAGGTTAAACAAGAAATTTTGCAAAATCTGCAAGCCTGGTTACGATAATACATGTATTTTTTTCTTTATTTATTCCACTCCTGCTGAATTGACCTGAATTCCCAAATTAATAATTATATAGGATCTGCCTATTGCCTTTAAATTGGCATAGCTTAACCCTTAAGTTGCTAAGCGCGACACACTGACCTTCTGAGGACAGTGTAGATCAAGATCAGACTGCACAGAATCTACAGTCTGATCTTGAATCTACACTGTCCGATGAGGAGATTTTTTTTTTCTCAAAAAAAAAACGTTTGAAATCGCATTATTCGGGTTTTTACTATCGACCTGAAAGCTTCATTCAACTTATTTAGCAGCTTGAGAAATAAACCGTCTGTTCATTACTTCTTGTTTTAACCCTTTCCCAAACAAGCCCTGGTTTTCACGTGTCTGCAGAACAAGTCTTTTGAAAACTCTGTGGGAAAAGGAGAAATTGCTCGTAACGAGCAATTTCTCCTTTTCCCACAGTGTTTTCTACCCTTTTTGATAACTTTCTGCCATTTTCATCAAATTTAAAATTGTCGTCTGCAAACTCTTTCAATTTGGACCAGTCCAAAATTTGTCGTTTGGGAAAGAGTTAAGCAACACAAATTTCCAGGAAAAGACTGAAAAAACTCCAGTCAAGTATGGACAATCAAGGTGAATTTAGGCCTACATCGTGTGAAAACTCATTGGTGAAAAGAGAAATTGATCATCATGATCAACTACCTTTTCGTCAAAATGTTTTCGGGAAAAAAAAGGTCTGCTTTAACTCTTTACCAGACAACGAATTTTAGACTTGTCCAAACTGAAAGCATTTGCAGATGACATATAAAATTTTGCTAAAATGGTGGTAATTGTCTACGAAAGGGTAGAAAACCTTGTGGGACATGGAGAAAATGGTGGTTACCAGCATTTTCTCCTTTTCCCACGAAGTGATCAAAAGGCTTTTTCCACAGGGCTGTCAAAACTCGGGATTGTATGGTAAAGCGTCAATACGGAACCAAAAGTGTATGCAGGCGAATGAAGTGTTATTTAGAGTAAGGCATGATGCGGGTTTCTAGTTCAGTGCAAAATAATTTCAATAAACGGCTAATTTGCGGCAGGCCCCTGGGGTAATAATTAGGCCTGTATAACCTGTTTTCAAGCAAAAAAGAAATCCTGTGGATGTTATTTAAACTCTATACCTGACAACAAAATCTTAGACTTGTTCAAACTGAAAACATTTGCAGACGACCCTGTTACATGAATATGACAGAAAAAAAGAGTTCGTTTCGGACATACTGACTAGTGCCATAATTAACCTTACCATTTGCAGATTTTTTTCATCTTCAGAAGACCTTTTTGAAAACATTGTGGCAAAACGAGAAATTCACGGTACATAATATCGGCATTGCCTATGTGGGAAAGCAGTCAGCAGAAATATTTAGTCATCTAACGTATGGAGAGTTATATGCGTAGTTTTAACACTTAGGCTGCTGAATAAATGAAACGCAAGTTTCTACTAAATACTAAAAGCCCAAACATTGTGATTTCAAAGTTGATCTCACCGGAAAGAAAATACCATATCGGACAGTGTAGATCAAAGATCAGACTGCACATTCTGTGCAGTCTGATCTTGATCTACACTGTCCGCAAAAGGTCAGTGAGTCGCCCTTAGCAGCCTAAGGGTTAAGAAGTCTTTTCAAAAATTCGTTAACGTTTTTACGTCCACTGCATTGTAATATGAAGCACATTATCTAAAATGTCTTCTTATAGATTATTATATGTATAAAAAAAAAAAGTGTCATACACGGGGGCCATGCTCGGGCAAAAGAGAGCTATGCATCTCTGTAGTGCATTATACCATACAAGTCATCACATAATTATGGATCCAAGAAATCATTTTGTCTCACAACCGACTGAATTATGAGGTAGACTGGTCCTTTGAAACGCAGAAAATGTACCAAAAGGAAAAAGTATCGACCCAGATTAGCCTGTGCGGCTGACCTGGGCCGATATTTTTTAACAGATGCATTAAGACCCCTTTTCACCGAACATGGTTCATGTATTTTGCAGGGACATAAGAGAAGAGTTATCAACAATAAGGTCAGTTGGAGTCAAATGTATGGCTGTTTCTAATGATAGGCTTTCCCTTTGATGTAACAACGGTAAGACGGGAAGGCTCGTAAAATTTCATCTTATAACATGTACATCTGTTTTTAGCAAAGCACGATTCACTGACCTTTTGCGGACAGTGTAGATCCAAGATCAGACTGCACACAACGTGCAGTCTGATCTTGGATCTACACTGTCCGATAAGGAGATTTCCCCTCCCCCCCCCCCCAAAAAAAAAAATAATAACTTGGAAATAACAATGGGTTTTTTGCTTTCGACTTGAAGGTATCATTTAACTTAATCAGCATGATAAGGGTTAAAGCTCGTCATTATAAGAGAAATTCCAGTTCTTAGTTTATTCATACGCTCAACACGCACCTATGAAATACGATGTATGCACTGCAATTTAGACTGGTAATTATTTTTGACTAAACTGACAAAAAGTAGCAGAGCGGACGCCGAATGTTGTGCAGAATAGAATGTATTCACATCTTTTACAGTTTTTGTTGTTGTTGTTAGGACACTTCCATAAGAAATGAGGATTAATACTGAAATCTTCAATTGGCATTCAAGGTTAGTTGAGTGAGAACTTTCTGTTAACTTATTTAAATGGTGTATTAAAACAATTTTCGTTACGCAAGTAGGGCCTATTTTTTTTTTAGAAAACCTTAACAAAGACTGCTAATTTTCAGTCGTTGGCAAAGATGGTTCAGAGAGAGAGAGAGAGAGAGGTTCTAGCGAGAAGAATGTTCAAGTTGAAACCACTTGTGAAGTTGGCCGAGCTGGGGATTTGAACCAGCAACCCTCTGGTTTTAAGTCCTGGACGCAACCGACTGCGCAACCGGGCTTGGGGAGGGAGAGAGAGAGAGAGAGAGAGAGAGCGCGCGAAAGGTGTAGGTCAGCGTGTACTGAAAAGAACGTTCCAGGTTAAGGCACTTGGTATCTGCATTTTCTTTCTGTATAAGAGCCAAAAGAGGGCACATTTTATTTGTCGAGTCACAGAAAACATCTTTTATCAATTAGCATCAGGTGGTGGACAGGGTGAATCGAAGATCAGACTGCACAGAACGTGCGGTCTGACCTTAACCTACGCTGTCTGCTAAAACTATTCAAATTGGTAGTTGCAGACAAAGAGTATAAAAAAACACAAAGTAATAGAAAAACAGAATGAATGAATTGTGCTTATTTTTATTCTTCAATGGGGAGGTGCTCGTTTATGTTATCTTTGTCTGAGAGTTTCTTTTCTATTTTATTCGATAAAAACTATATGAGCCATAATCTGTGAAAATGGGGCTTAACGCGTCTGCAAAAAAGTATCGACCAATTCGCGCAGGCTGACCTGAGCCGAACCTTGTCAGTTTTCTGCATGTAAAGGGACCACCGTCCCTGATGATTCAGTCGGCTATTATACAATATGGATTTTATGGTTCAGTAATTATATGATAACTGGCTTGGTATAACGCATCATGGAGACGCATTAAGCCCCCTTTTGCCAGAGCATGGCTCGTATACATGTAAATAAATTTCAACCATATTTATGTCAGACGCAGTCAGAGATGTCAGACAGGCGGCCATCGTCTATATCAGCGAAACAACAGCACATAAAAACAAAAATAATCTTCACTCGAAACGGAAATCTTTTTTTAAGATCTCGAAACAAAGGTCGCATTTATTTGAGCCATGCTCTGGGAAAAGGGGGTTTGATACATCTCCGTGATGTATTGTACCAAGCCAAGTCATCACATAATTATACAGATCCGTAAAAAAAAAAAACATTTTACTTAATAACCGACTGAATCATGAGGTAGTCCTGTCCTTGTTTGATTGACTGATTGATTGTATGGTGTTTAACGCCGTTTTCAACATTATTTCAGTCATATCACGGCGGCCAGTGCACCTATCCATGCTTTCCTGGAGTTTATTTTACCAGTACTCCGCACAATATTCTTTCCAAGCCGCTGCCGGCTGCTTTCCCACATAACCAACGTCGAAACAATGGTAAGCGGTGAGAGAGGAATGAATCCTGTCGCAATGACTATCATTAATCCTCGGAAAGAAATTGGCCAAGCCGGGGATCGAACCAGCGACCTTTTGTTCTCAAGTCCTGTACGCTACCGACTGAGCTACGGGGGCTTGGCAGTCCGGTCCTTGTACATGCAGAAAATTTACAAATAGCAAAAGGTTTCGACCCATGTCAGCCTGCGCGGACTGCGCAGGCTCACATGGGTCGATACTTTTTGCAGATGCATTAAACCCCATTTTACAGAGCATGACTCATTTAGTTTGCAACAAAATAATTTACTTGGACACTCATTTTACCGTGTACCACAAAAACCTGTTCATTTCTACTCAGTTTGACAGTAATTTGTTCCCTTGGCGGTAAAAAAAAAGAAACTCAACTGTTTGCAGATGTCAGTCAAAGTTAAGGCGTGTCAGTTGTACATTTCATAATTGGTTGTTTTTACATTGTACCATGTTAATACCACATTGTTGTCTGACGTTTAACGTCTGCTGCAGAATTAGAAGCAGGACAAAATGGGCGCCCGGGAAATTGGTGCATAATTTAGGCGCAGGAGGGAAAATGTATTTCATTTGTATGATCGAAACTATAGTGCGACTGGTCATGATTTCGATGCGCCAGGAAACGACATTCATTCTATTCTTTTGGTGATTTCCTAGATTTACTTTTTACTTTAAGTGCAAACAACAATTTATCCAAGCCTTTCATAAATCAGCGAGAGTGTCGCCCAAGCCAAAACCAGGACTAGTCCTAGCGAATCAGGCTTTACGATCTCTGAGCATAAGTCCCTTTTGCGACAGTGGTTCTTCGTCGTTCAATAATTTGTGTGATTATCGAAAAAAACGAATAATTCACCTAAAGTATCTAAAGAATTTTTGTTGTTCTGTTTCAGCATATATAGCCCTTTATTTGAGTATACCGTTTGGTTATTAAGAATTCTTCGTCAAACCTGAAAAGGAAGTATGACAATATATGACGCATTAAGAAATGGCGACGAATACTAAGAGTTTCGGAAAGTCATGCAATACGCGGAAACACATTACAGTAGCAAAACGCATCTAAAACAACGCATCATTCATTTAAACTCGCTTAAAGTTAACAGACGCAGGACGAATATTAATGTCTAGACTGAATTTAACCGATAGCTAACCTCTTTCGGCCCTTTAAAACGCATAAAATTTCGCAGCAAGCTTGGGAAGGTTCTCCACAGTTCGAATAAAATGGTGCACTGAAAACAAGAAATATCTTTTTAAAAAGATAGACAGTGTAAATTTGCCCGCAGATAGGCAGGGGCCCTTAAAATAAACATGTCTACATTTTTTACCAATCACAAATTTCAATTTATTTATTTTTTATCGGTACCAAAAAGTAGGTCAAATGCTAGCACATTCAGTTATGCCGAAAAATTTGTGCTCAACTAAGGGGAATAACCCACAAAACAAAATTACAATGATTCGTGCAGTCAATGATTCTTACCATAGTTTCCCAGGGAAGATTTTGACATTAACAATGTGTAATCAGAAAATTCTGCCTCGATTCTGGCTGACAGCGCCGATCATGCCAGAGTGTCATCAAGTTGGCGACAAGGTAGGCAGGGCCGTAGCGTAGTATTGGTGAAATCCAGAAAAGCTATGTCATGATATGAACTACAATTGAAACTGGTATGAATTTGAAAGATCTTTTTCCAACCGTTTATTTTGTTTCTATACAGTGAAAAGTATGATTCCTCTGGTTTTGATAGCATAATGGGGTCAATGATTTCGCCGTATGGTTTAGATTTCTATCGCGCGTTTTGTTCCTGCCAATATTTGTCAGTTCGGTTTATTGATCTATCTGTATCAATTAGCCCGTCAAGAGTCTACGAAAACATGACGATAGATTTCATCGCTTCCACACAGACATGTAGACGAGCCGACAATCAGCTGTCAGAGTATATGACCCATGCTCTGTGAAAATGGGGCTTAATCAGCCTGCGCAGTCTGCGCAGGCTGATCTGAGTCGAAAAATTTTGCTATTGGTCAATTTTCTGCCTTTCAAAGGATCAGTCATGATCATGATTCAATTGGTTGATATACACAATGGATTTTAAGGGCCCATTATCATGTGATGACTTGCTTAGTAACATACATCACGGAGATGCATTTAAACCCCTTTTCCCAGAGCACGGTTCATATAAATCATTCTTTACCAGACAACATAATTTCAAACAGGTTCAGATGAAAGCATTTGCAGACGGCAAATTGGTCACCTCAAATGTTTTGATTTTTTTTCTTTGAAGACTAGAACATATTGTGAGAAAAGGAGAAAATGCTGGTGATCAGCTTTTTCTCCTTTTTTTCACAATGTTTTCTAACGCCTCCTTCCTCAATGTTAAAAAAAAACAGGAGCTTATCTGATAAAGGGTTCATGGCCATTTTGACATGCACGCCTTTCAACAGCCGTTGAACATGGCTTCGGTCAATTTAAATCTAATAATGTAGTCGAAAACTTTTGTCAGCCTCAACTTGAAGGATTCATCTGGTTAAACAATACTGTCATTTGTCTTGAAAATTGAAGAAAACATTGTGGGAAAACGAGATAATGCCGGTTACAAACATTTCCTCTTTTCCTGCCATGTTTTCAAAGTCTGTCTATCAGAGTCGTTAAAACACGGGATTGTTTAGTGAACGGCTAAGTTTGCAACCATAGAGAATCTTTATTATGAATATACGCATAGATGAGCCATGCTCTGGCGAAAGGAGATTTAATGCGTTACCGAAACGCTTCGTGTCAAGCAATTTATCACATAATTATGGATCTTTGAAATCCATTTGTCTAACACATACTTAAATCATGTGGTAGAATGGTCCTTTGAAATAGCAAAGTAATGACCTAGGTGAGCCTGCGCGGATTGGGCAGGCTGACCTGGGTCGATACTTTTTGAAAATGTATTAAACTTCCTTTTCACAGAGCATGACTCAGATGACTCGTGTCCTCCGTGGCTCAGTGGTAAGGACGCTGAATTTGTTATAATGAAACCCGGGTTTGAATGCCAGCCGAGGGGTGGGGCGGCATGTGACGTCGGCGAGCCAACGCCTACATGAAGTATTGTTGAAACGCAAGAACAAAGACATGCATCAGTGAGCTGTGATCTCTGAAATGCCTTTGAAAGTGGTTCGACACATCATTCGAACAACAAAAATCAAATATGATTTTTTTTTAAAACTCTGACCACACAATTCCGACACCTAACGACTTTGTGAAAGAAAACCATTATTTTCTAATTGTCCCACAATGTTTCTAAACCTTCATAGAAATATCCAATCGTTTGAGCCTAGTTTAATCTCTTGTCAGAAAATGCTCTCAATTTGGTCAAATCTGAATTTTTGTCCTCTCGTAAAGAATCAGTTTAACTATTGCTGCACGGAAGAAAATAAACTAACTCTCGTTCTTTCAGTACTTTGATTTCTTTTCGTTTTTGAATTTTAACAGCGTAAAAAGTGTCAGATTTTTTTTTGTGTGTATATTTCTGGTTCAGTGTTTAAACTAGCAGTTTCGACAGACCTCATTAAATTGTTATCATTCAGGGAGGAGTCTTTTTTATCATAACATATCTTTAATTGCTGTCAGAATTCGTGATTCGTAGAAAAAAAATGTAGCATCTTGTTAATTTCAAGCCTCTACTATACAAGAAATACTAGGCAGTGAAAACACATAGTACATAGGCATTAAAACATAGTTACAAAAGATTGTATGACGTGAAATAAGACGTGAGTTATGCTCTGTTAAAATGAGGTTTAGTGCATCTGCAGAAAGTATCGATCCACGTTAGCCTGCGCGAAAATCCCGCAGGTTAACATGGGTCCATACATTTTGCTATCAACCTTTTCCTGCATTTTAAAGAACCATTCTTCCACATGTTTCAGCTGGTTAGAAACAAAATGGATCTATACATTATGCGACGACTTGCTTGGTACAATGCATTACATTACATTACACCCCCTTTTTCCAGAGCGTCGCTCATTAATGCTTTCAGTCCCGTTACAACCAAAGCCTTCTTTGTGTGCACTGATATAAATTATGCCTACCCACGGCCTCAGGTTTGGTGATAGCCTTATAATTTTTATCTGCTAATATCTTTGCGTTATCATGCATTTTGTAGGTCATTTATTTCAGTGCTTTTGGCAGGATCGCCCTTAGACCGGCTGTTCGAGGGTACTGGTGTCTTGAGAACACAGACAGACAGACAGAGAGTTATATAAGCGATTCATATGCGCAACTTATACGCACTGTTGTATACAAAATTACATAGTTAGATTATTCACGAAAAAATCATGCAATTTCAATAAAATAAATCTACATTATTTGCAGATTTTACGTCCCTATTCAGTCTATTTTTTCTCTTTTAATTTCAGTTCCTGATATGAAAACATCTTTAGCTGACGCAGTTCTCTGAATACCCATTTGATACAATGTGCGAATCTTGGTTTCTAAATTGGGCGCCTTGCCCGCCATTTTTTATTGACAACGTGTATGTAGTGTTTATAACTTTTGCAACCAAACAAAATCTGTCCGACTGTGAAATAGAAACAATCCGAGAAAAATGTGCTTTAGAAATCCCTACAACAACAACAACCTCAACATCGACAACGACTACGAGTATGACTACGACTACATCAACGTCGTCGACGACTTCGTCAACCGTTTTGCCCACATTAGACACAAGGAACATAACGGAAGATAGATATATATCTGTTACATTTCCACCAATCCGTGACAACGAAACAGTAACTTATACAACAGATACTTTCTCAAATACAACGTTAGAATCTCAAACCAATGGCAGCACCATTTCAGGGACAACAGACGGGTCACATTTCTCGACAAGCACGTTGCCTTCATCCAATGATTCAATAATAGATAACCTCACTACATTCCATACTTTTACAACACCAAATGTTGATCTCAATACTACTGTAAGCAACATGACGGAAGTGTCTATCGGAGCGACCTCTAGCGGCGATGCTTGGTGCCGAGGGGTGTGTCTAATCCTCGTGTCCACTACCGTGGCCTGTCTTGCCATCATCTTGCTGACGGTTGTTGCCGTGTAAGTATTCCTTTACCACACAATTCTAAGTTATAGCGATCCTCCGGTCGAAGGCTTTTGAAAACCTTGTGAGAAAAGGAGAAAATGCTGGTAACCAGCATTTTCTCCTTTTCCCACAAGGTTTTCTACTTTTTCTGATACCAATAATATCATTTGTGCCACATTTTATTTTGTCGTCTGCAAAAGCTTTCAGTTTGGACCAGTCTAAAATTTTGTCGTTTGTAAAGAGGTATTCATATATCCTATTGCTTTCGTTGGATTCTAGGACAACGTTTGACGTATTACAGTGAAGTTATGTCGATGTTTCATATAAATAATAAACCAGCTATCGATTTACTAAAAGCCATTGCTACTTAATTCTAAACTTTTTAACTGGCACATTTGGCTTCTGCCCATCGAACAAGCACCATAGTGAAGAGAGTATTATTTGTTTCGAAAACTGAAATGTCTCACCCAGACAGGTCGCACGTATTTGTGCAATATGAACCAAATATGCCTGTGCGCTCGTATGCAAAATATCTCCCACCTTTTAATAATATTTCAGTTATTACCTCCAAATATGTAGTACGCAGTGTTACTTTAATTTAGACTAGCAAAGCTAGTCTATAGGCATCATGATTGACCCAGAGTCAAAGTAAACAAGAAACCCCACCGTTGCCAAATACTGCCTCACAGTAAAATACTTCTTTCTATAAGAAATCGTAATTCTGTTATATGTGACAATTTTGACAAAAAACACTAAATCTGTACCACTCCAATTTGAACATGTCTTCTTACAAAGTAATAGACTGAACAAGATGTCATTTATAAGGTACAAGATCTTTGCTTATATGTAAATTAAGTGACCTATGCAAAGCAGGATATTGTCAGTTATTCCTACATCACTGTAACATTATGAATGAATCTAAAAATAGATACACCTAGTTAACTTGTAGCAAATCCCAGCTGCACTTAAATCATTGTGTACAGTTAAACGGTTATTGGAGATCAGACCTCTCCAACAGTGGTGAGTTTAAAAGGCAGACTGCCACAGAAATCGCTGTCTAAATCCATTTGTTTTTGCGAAATTGTTCAGATACACAGTCTATTTCGTCATGGTTTTATAAAGAAACCGAAATCAAAAAACTGAAATAGGAAATAAACGTTTTTTTTTATATGACGGATTTCCAAAAAGATTTATTATACTATATTGATTGTAAATGATCTCTCCAATAATTGCAATTTTTCATTAAACAAATAAATCTAAGCAAAGAGAAAAAAAAAAATCGTTAAAAAAAGAGAAAGAACACCTCGGGAAAAGATCACGTGACTTGATACTATCAGGAGAATTCGTACCCTGGAGAACTCGTACCTTAATCTCGAGAGCACGAGTTCTCTGGAGAACTCGTACCCCACAAATAGATATAAATAGGTTGATCAGTATGTTTTCAAGTTTTATTTTTCAAAACTGACTAGACTAGTAGACTCTAGCATTTTTCTCAGTTTTATACAAAAATTCTATGGATTTATAATGATAATTATAGATTTGATGAAATAACACACAGAGTTGCTTCTATTTTGCGGGATTGCGAGAATCCTGCGAAAATCAACTTATGAGCGGAAAAAAAGTCGTGCCTCCTCGCCCTACGTACTGCACACCTCAAAAGAGTCAGTGGTCCTTTGGTTTTGGGCGGATTGCGCAGGCTGACATGGGTCGATACTTTCTTTGCAGATGCATTAAGCACCCTTTTCTCAGAGCATGGCTCATTTATCTACTTTCTTAAATTTTTAACGTTTAGACAAACAACCTCTTCATTTTACAGCAGACAACTTTTCAAAATATTGTGGGAAGAGGAGAAGCTGCTAGTCACTGCAGTTTGTCCTTTTGTCACAATGGTTTCCATCACATCAAATCATCATCTTCCACATTAATTATCAAAGTTTGAATTGTTGTCTGCATGCTTTTTCTGCTTGGGCCAGTGCAAAAATTGCTGTTTGTTAAAAGATTAAAAAATGTTACATTTATTATTCTGGTACTAGTATTACGTATAGGCCACTTTTATTTATTGTCATTAGGTAAGATTCTTGCCTATTCAGTGGAATTAGCATATTGTATCAAATTTTAATTGAACGATTTCTCCTTTCCAGAAATATTTTGGCTTATCCTGAGCACACATTACAAACATTCATGAGAGGTTTGTTCCTTTTGAAAATGAGCAAAATTGGATCATCATCTTCAATTTTGTGTCCTTGAATTTTGAAAAAAAAAATATGCATTTCTGAGCATGTTAATAGCATATGGCCTACAATTCCTAGAATATTATAAGAATGTGGAACATGTACTGTTTTGTGCCTTAACACCAGCAAAATTGAAAAAAAAAAAATGTTTTCTCTCATTCATTAATGCCTAACTTGTTTGTTTACATCTACCAAAATATATTGAGATCAAAAGCCAATAAACTATTTGAAAACATTGATGCAGACCTCTCCTGGCTTCTTTTTTAAAGAAGCCAACTTGTGTTTACTGTTATTTTACGTTTAGAATCATTAACCCTTTATCACACAATCCGGAGTTTTAATGACACTGGGGAAGAATCACTGGTAACCAGCATTTTCTCATTGTCCCACATTGTTTTCTGCCCTTTTGGAATCAGGTTTCATCAATTCAGCCACATTTAATTTGTGGTCTGTAACAGCCTTGAATTTCGTTTCGTAAAGAGTTAAATAGTTCACGACATCTTGCATTATTGAATATTGACTTATTGATTGTATGGTGTTTAACGCCGTTTTCAACATTATTCCGGTGATATCATGAAGGCCAGTGCACCTATCGATGCTTTCCTGGAGTTCCTTAAACCAGCACCACCGCGACTCAGTGACCTTTTGTGGACAGTGTGTATTAAGATCAGACTGCAGAGAACAGCATTCTTTTCTTGGATCTACACTGTCCGATAAGAGGATATATTTCCTCCAAAATGTAACTTCGAAATAGCAATATTCAGGTGTTTACCATTAGCTTGAAAGTTTCATTTATTTTTTCTAGCATGTTAAGGCTTAAACTTAAACTGGATGATAGTCAACCAATAGCATGCATAACCCCGGTAGCTCAGTCAGTAGCATACAGGACATGAGAACAGGAGGTCGCTGGTTTGATCCCCGGCTCGGCCAGTTTCTTTCCGAGGATTGATGATAGTCATTGCGACAGGATTCATTCCTCTCTCAAGTTTCGACGCTGGTTATGTGGGAAAGTAGCCAGTGGCTTGGAAAGAATATTGTGCGAAGTACTGATAAAAGATACTCCAGGAAAGCATGGATATGTGCACTGGCCGTCGCTATATAACTAAAATAATGTTGAAAATAGGGTTAAACACCATACAATCAGTCAATCAATCAAATTCGCTAGTCTGTCAGTACTTTCAGTACTTTGATTTGATCAGTTAAAAGTTTTCACGAAGAATAAAACAATATGGTATCATGTTTGAAACTGTTACCCTTGTCTCATCGTACGCTGGTTCCTGTGCCCCTGCAAAGGGGTATCGGAGGCTTTAAAATTCTCAATTGTCAAACAGTGAAGCTGACCGCTCATAATCGAACCGTCTGCATCGACGATGACTTGCATTGATGCCGATCGAGTCCCTTTGTACATGGGCGCATAGCTAAAGGATCCAACCGTCAGAAACGACATAGTTGTTTTGTTCGGTCTATGAATGTGGGGAACAGCCTGAGGAGTTCTTCAACTCGATGATCCTTTAATACACCAGATTTAAAGACTTCCCACCACACTAGATCACTCTTTGCAGCTTAGCTTATTTGCATATCGTGAGTGTTTGTGTAAAGGGAGGTAATAATGTATATTGAAATATCTGTACACTCTGAGCTTAGTCTGCTCTCTTCCATATTTAACAAACTGTTCAAGCTTCACTGTATAGATCTAGAATCAACAGACTCTTTACTAGACAAGAATACTTTAGACCTATCTAAATTGAAACCTTAGCAGTCTACAGGTTAAATGTAGCTCAAAGGATGAAATTTTGTTTTTAAAGGGCAGAAACATTGTGGGACATAACTAATTGTGTACTTAACCAATTAATACATGAAAAGGATCATTCCATATCATATTCATTTGCTATTGTTAGAGTGTGCACCCCGAGCTATCGATTAGCAGTAGAAACGCTTGTATACTGGTGCCATAAATGTGCCCGCAAATAGGCCTGCCGGGATCCGGAGAATAAACATGACCAGATATTGTACCAGTCGTGAATTACTATTTATTCAATCGGATATATCGATACCAAGAAGTAGGTCAAATGCCATTGTAGTCAGGTACGCTGAAAAAAAATATGGATGGAAAAAAAAAAAGGTAATACCATTGGCGTGCAACACACGAAAAGAAGCCTTCGGACATTTGAGTAAAGTGTTGTCTCGCATTAACCTGCGCGGTCCGCGCAGGCTAATCCGAGACAACACTTTACGACTACATAAGATTTTTTCATACAGTAGACTGTAGCAGAAAATCGCACAAAACCGGGAAGTGTCGTCTTGGATTAGTCACAGACTGCACAGGTTGATCTGGAGAGACATACTTTTACGCATATGTCCGAAGGTCCCTTTTCGTGTGTTGCACGCCATATAAAAACACAAGGTTACTGTTGAAAGCCGGCAGGTTGACAGGTCTGATGTCTTCTTCTGACCATAAACTGTCGCTAAGTGACACAACCGACCCCCTCCCCTTGATTCCGTGACACTTACTGAAAAAAAAAAATACTCAGTAGTAAATCTGTTACTAGGGACGGAGCACACTTTGCTGTTGTATATGAGAAGCTCTTGAAAAATAGTGTGACAAACGGAGGAATTGCGTGATATTAGCGACTTGTCCTCTTTGCGACACTGCATTTTTTATGTAATCTGTTTGAAGACTTGCAGCACCAAAAATGGTTGAACTTGACCACTTTCAACGGCTGGATTTACAAACACAGAATGTTTTTATCTTATAGGCTTGACTGTACAAGCGGACAGTGTAGATCCACGATCAGACTGCACGTTCTGTGCAGTCTGATCTTGATCTATATCGTCCGTACGAGTGCAGGTCTGCTATGTGAGTTTGTATTATGTTTGCACGATTTCTGAATTATAAATCTATCACAGTATTTAAATGATAAATAGGCTTTTTCACAACTACTGTATGGGGAGAAAGGGGCGGCGTTGTTGCTCATAAAATCATATAATGATCTTTTGTTATGGCTATTTACCTTTTGTCCGTTTATTATTTCTTGTCCCACTCTTTAATTGAGAAAGAAGCAGGCTTAAAAAAAAATCAGTCAAAATATATGTATGTCTTCTGCCTAAAATTTTGTCTTCTGGTTAAAAGTTAACCCTTTACCAAACAATCTCATGATTTTACGACCTTTGAGAATAAAGGTTTTAAACATAGAGCGGAAACAGGACAGTATGCAGTTAAATATCATTCTATCCTTTTCCCACAATGTATTCTTTCCTTTTAAGGTCAAATTCCACTATTTGGACTGTAATTTACATGTCGTCTGCAAAAGCTTTGAATTTGGGCGAGGCCAAAATTTTGTCGTTTGGTAAAGAGTATGATTGGAGGTTGATAGGAGAATGTTCTAATGAGGGAAGAAGTCTAGGTGTGTCAAGTATTGTTAACCTTTTACCAAAAATTCTCGTGTTTTAACGACCGTAAAGAAAGCTTTTGAAAACATCGTGGGAAAAGGAGAAAATGCTGGTAACCAGCATTTCCTCCTTTTCCCACAACGTTTTCTTCCGTTTTAAAGTCGGAAATCATCTTTTGAGCTACATCTAATTTTATCGTCTGCAAATGCTTTGAATTTGGTCGAGTCTGAAAATTCGTCGTTTGGTAAAGCGTGAATCCTGATGGACAATAAACAAATATTATGACTGGTTGATTTGTTGACGTTTTGACAAGATGTAAAAAAAAATGGCCAGAACAAATATGGACTCAAGAGAGTAGCCTAATGCAAACTGACGTTTGTGGCGCTTAACTACTATTAATTTCGGGATAATTGTGATTCAAATTAATCTCGATTTCGTCATGTAACACAAATGTATTGTTGAAAAATCAGTAAGCCTTTTTGGGGGCCATAGGCGAAAACATGGATTTTTTGCTGACGGCATAGATCAAGATCAGACTGCACAGAACGTGCAGTCTGATCTTGGATCTATACCGTCCGCTTGTAAATCCAGCCTTGGAGACAATAACAAACCTTCCTGTGTTTCAGTGGATTCCAGTTTCAGTCTTCGAAAGGGGTCGCGTTTATATATTTGGCAATGAAAGAATGAATTCACTAAGAATATTATGACAAAAGTTTGCAAATGGCAGTTTTCATATATATTTCATGAATAACTAATTATGATATAATGTTTAACATATGAAGAGAATTTGAAGACATTGTCGCAGAAGGAGGAATTACTCATTAGTGCTCGTAGGTGGTCTGCTGCAGGACAACCAAAAGTCGTGTGGAGGTGGTATCGTGTCTAATCTATCATCTTTGTAACTTGAGAATACAGTTAGAAATACTGACAGAATTGGACTGTGACGGTGACGTAACTGTATAAGCATTTAAATGGTTTATAATTCATTTTCTTTATTGGAAATACCTACGGAGCTGGGAGTTTTATGGTGACGTAACTGTATTCATAAGCATTTGATTAGTTTATAATTCATTTTTTTTTTCTGCAAGAAACGGCGACAGAACTTGGACTGTAATAGTGACGTAACTGCATAAGCATTGGATTAGATTAAATAATTCAGTTTTCTATCGAAAATACCGACCGTGAGCACTGGGAGTTCAACAGTGACGTAACAGTATAAGCAGTGGATTGGTTTATAATTCAATTTTCATGTTAGAAACACTGACAGAGCTGGGAGTTTAATAGTGACGTAACTGTATAAGCTTTCGATTGGTTTATAATTGGATTTTTCTATTGGACCAAATGGTCTGGAGTGATCTAGTCAAGTAAGTACAGTATCTAGTAAAACTTCGTATGGAGTTAGAGGGAAATTAAACCAGATTTTGACCTGGTATATGAGTTGGGGACAGAAAGTTAATATTTTATAAAATTTGTGTTTGTAAAAAGTATTTTGGAAAAAATCATAAGGGCGTTACTGTTTACCCTTAGTTGGGGAAAAACAAAATAAAACTGTCTAAAAATATTGCCTCCTGTGGGACTCGAACCTACGACGTTCAAAATCGTAGCCAGTGGCTGTACCAGATGAGCTCTAGAGGCATCACTAAAGATTGTGGGAAAAGGAGAAAACGGTTGTAACCAGCATTTTCTCATGGTCCTATAATACTTTCTACTCTTTGAAAGACAAATTACATGTTTTGAGTCACATATTCGTACATGACGCATGTGTGAAAGCACATTATCAAAAACGAAACCCTGAGTACAAAATTGAGTCATGCTCTGGCAAAAAGGGGCTTAATGCATCCCTGTGATGCATGATACCAAGCGAGTCATCACAGTACTAGGTCCGTATTCACCAACCATTCTTAAGAATATTCTTGGTCTTGTTCTTCAAAATTTTCCAAATTTGAAAGTAACACACCTGATGATTGGCTAAACCATTTGGTTTAGCCAATCAGATGTTGTGTTACTTTCAAACTTGGAAAATCTTGAAGAATAAGTCTAAGAACGTGCTTAAGAATGGTTGGTGAATTCGGACCCTGGACACAAAACAACCGAGTGAACCATGAGGTGAACTGGTTCTTGGACATGCAGAAAATTGTTCCATAGCAAAAGGTTTCGGCCCATGTCAGCCTGCGAGGACTGCGAAGGCTGACCTGGTCAATATTTTTTTGCAGATGCATGAAGCCCCCTTTTTTCACAGAGCGTGACTCATATAATTTTGCTGTCTAGTAAAGAGCTAACCGTTTGCCAGACGATACAAGTATAAACTTGTTCAAATTAAAAGCATTTGGAGAGGACAGAAAGAAATTGGTTCAGACGATAGGATTTGTCTTTCAAAGGCTAGAAAACATTGTAAGAAAAGCAGAAAATGCTGCTGGTTACCAGCATTTTCTGCTTTTCCCACAACGTTTTCAAAAAGACCTCCTACCCAGGACCGCTAAAACTCGGGATTGTGTGGTTATGGGTAAATAGAACGGTGAAAAAGAATTTTAGGGTCAAGCATAGAATCTTAATCTTTACCTATTGGAAAAAAAAAAAATTAGGCTCGTCCATATAGGAACTATTTAAAAACTACAAAGTAAATGTTTACTCAAATAATAGGAATTCCCAATTTTCTCTCCTTTTTCTCACAATGTTTTCAAAAACCCTCCTCATCGAGGTCCACAAAACACGGAATTGTTTGGTACAGCGTTCATGCTTAACTCTTTACCAAACGACAAAAGTTTGGACTGGCCCATATTGAAAGCGCTTGCAGTCGACAATTTAGTTGCAGCCCAAATAATGATTTCTGTCTTTGATAGGGGAAAAAACATGGTGGGAAAAGGAGAAAATGCTGGTTATCACCATTTTCCCCCTTTTCCACAATTTTTTCAAAAGCCGTCTTCTTCAGCGTAATAAAAACTCGGGATTCTGTGGTAAAAGGTTAATGGTTTGTCTTGGAATTCAACCTGCTGTCCCGTAATCCATTTCACACAGAGAAGATCTGACAGACTCAATCAAAAAGGATCTTTTAATGGCTTTTATGGCTTCTAAGATGCTAGAAGTCTAATAAATCTTGGAATTTTGCTCGTGTTTTTAATTTCACGACTTTAGCCTTCTGCTGAGCAATGTTTGGAATACTGAAATAAATCGGGGCGGATTTTTTTTTTGACAATAATGCGCACGCACTTGTGTTCGTTTTACAAACTTCGCCGCATCTAACCTAATAAATAACCCGTCTTATTCAGTCGGCGTAAACTGACGACGCTGGCTTTTGACCTGCTTTTTGGTACTGATACACCTGAATGAATAAATTGTAATTTGCGATTGGTCAGAAATGTGTTTATTTTGCAGATCCCTATGCCGTCTTTCTTTTTCCGGCGTAGCTGAATGCGCTGGCTTTTGACCTACTTCTTGGTATAGTTATATTCCAATGAATAAATAAAAATTTGCGACAGGTACATGTTTCGTTGGGTCCCTGCAGGCCTATTGAGTGCCAGTTTACGCAGCATTTCTTTTTTAAATGAACCTTGCTCTGTGAAGAAGGGCTCAATGCATCTGCAAAATAATCGACCAAGGTCAGCCTGCGCAGTCCGCGCAGGCTAACCTGGGCCGAAACTTTTCACTATTTGTCAATTTTCTGCATGTCCAAGGGCCAGTCTACCTCATGATTCAGTCGATTGTTTAAAAGATTGGCTATTATGGATCCATAATTATGTGATGGCTTGCATGTTATCATGCATCATGGAGCTACATTAAGCCCCCTTTTGTCAGAGCACAGCTCATATAAAAGAAAGAAATAATTGTATACTAGTATTCCAACCCTTCAAACTCACTGACTGACGAGGGCTTCGAGGGGGGGGGGGGGGAAGAGAAAGGCGGCAAAGATAAAGACCAGAGCTCCAGATAAGAGGGAGTGACGGCATTCTGAATCCATTACTTTTCTTCCAAACCCTATGTTGTGGGTACTCATTAGAATCGTCTCGATGAGACGATTCTAATGAGTACCCATAACACAGGGTTTAGTGGAGAATAATTAATATTTTTAATTTTAAATCAAAATCACTCCCTCAATCTGGAGCTCTGAAGACCACACTGCGCAGAAAATGATGTCTGATATTGGATCAATAACACACGCTTGTTTAAGCCTTTCTGAATTTCAGTGGATTATATTTTCAGCAGTCGAAAAAGCTCGGGTACCTACATTTGCCATTGAAAAATTAATCACCGTATACAGACTTCAAGGTCACGCGACTTGGTTTGCCAATCAAATTCTGTACCAGATTTGTCCCTCGTGATAGTAATTTTGTCATTTCATTGGTTAGTTATTTATATTCGATATCAAGAACATAATATTCTTACCCAGCGTTTAAAAAGTAAAGTTGTTGCTATAAATAGATACTGGGCCGGGCAAGAGCGTGGTTCATACATACACAAAGACGGAGAAGACGGAGAAAAAGAAGAGCAAGAACAAGAAGAACGAAAAGGACAAGAAAAGTTAAAGTTACAAATGAATTTTACAAGACCTTTATTGTCGATGGCATAAGGAGCAGTTTCGAACTAGAGGATGTGGTATCAGTGTGACGCCATTAAGCCTTAAAGCGCTGAGTAAACCTATCAGACATTTTCAGTCTAGAAATACGACCCAAATAATTGCAATTTCATGGTTGCTTTTGTCTACAATGTTTCAGCAAAGCAGACAGTGTAGATCTAAGATCAGACTGCACGTTTTGTGAAGCCCGATCTTTATCTGCACTGGCCTCAACGGCAACTATAGTCGTGTAAGGCGCTTTTATAAGGGTTAATTTTGAATATTACGATACAAGAAGAAAAACAACACTGCTCCAGCCAAAATAAAAAACCCTTCGAGATTTAATCACAGGCTTTCGGTGATTAATCACATTTTATTGACCAGATATTTGAAATAAAACTTGTCACGAATAAAAATGTTAGAACACCAGTGGTGGGTCATAAAATTTTAAAGTTTTTCAATAAATCAAGATGCAGTTACCCATCAAATAATCATGCAGGCTCGGAAATCTTCAAACCTATTGGCTGCTAGGGCTCTGCTTAGATTAAACCCTTGAACTGCTAAGTGCGATTCCCCCCCCCCTTTCAGATATTGTAGATCAAGATCAGACTGCATTCAACTTATAATCTGAGCTTGGATCCACACTGTCCGATATGGCGAATTAATTATGGTGATTTTGATATGGCGTTACTATGGCGAGTTTAATGTGGCTTCGGAATCGCAATGCTTTAGTCTGCACGACTGCACAACGTAAATGAGACATGCTCTGACAAAAGGTGATTTAACTCTTTACCAAACGACAAATTTTTAGACTAGTCCAAATTGAAAGCATTTGCAGACGACAAAATAAATGTAACTCAGAAACTGAAATTTGTTTTGGGAAGGTTAGAAAACATTATGGGAAAAGGAGAAAATGCTGGTTACCAGCATTTTCTCCTTTTCCCACAATGTTTTCAAAAGGCTTCTTTTTCAGGGTCGTTAAAAGTCGAGATTGTGTGGAAAAGAGTTAATGCATATTCGTGATGCATGATACCAAGCAAGTCATCATATAATTATGGATCCATAAAACTCCTTTTGTCTAACAACAA
Source organism: Tridacna gigas (assembly GCA_945859785.2). Lineage (NCBI taxonomy): Eukaryota > Metazoa > Mollusca > Bivalvia > Cardiida > Cardiidae > Tridacna > Tridacna gigas. The sequence goes on along the minus strand of OX244029.2, from coordinate 13,986,020 downwards.
ACCGAATTCTGGTGTAGAATGATTCTTGGACATGCAGAAAGTTTACCAACAGCAAAAAGTTTCGACCCAGGTCAGCCTGCGCGGACTGCGCAGGCTGACATGGGTCGATACTTTTTGCAGATGTATTACACCCTTTTTCTCATTTGTCATTTGTAGTAAAATGCCAACCTGTGGGGAAAAAAATGCAAGCTTTTGTTGGTACGTTTGTTTCGTCGTTGGGTATTTGCGCTGTCATTTAAAGAAATTGTTTCTTCTTTCAGGTTATTGCGAAAGATTAAGGACGATGGCAAGAGAGAGCGTGGCCGCAGCAGGACTCGAACCCGTAGCAGGTATGCAGAAGTCCCGAACACAGATTTGTATGATAGCGTGGATCTTCCGGTGAGTACATGGATATGATTGTAAATCACAATAAACGGGGTTTAGGTACAAACTCTAACAGGCGACTTTAATCGTCTGAAAGTATTTCACTTTTGAAAAAGTTATCGAAAAGGGAAAAAATTCAAAGCACGCTACCAGCATTTACTTCTTTTTGCAAGATGTTTTCAACCGCTTTTTTTCCTCAGGATCCTTAAAACACGGAATTGTTTGGTAAAGAGATGGCGTGAATAGGACATCTTAGTTTTAGTGTTCATGTATATTCTGTAATTGATACCAAAATAGTAGTTTGACAAATGACCTCCTGGTTAACAATTGACGTGAATCACAAAGCATTGTGGGAAAAAAAGGTTTTCTTCATCAAGAACAAGGTGATAATTTAAATATCAAGTTCGACAATCAACATGATGTTTGACAAGTTACATATTATTCTCACCGCGACGTGTCATGTTTTGCTCACGGACCTATCAATCAAACAGCCCCCCCCCCCCCCCTTTATTTCTAATCGTGCATAGCCAGGTGCAATTTTTGTCTTGAATGAGTCATTGGAAAGCAGCTGAGATTACACACTCTTCCAAAGTTACGAGTGCTGGTTGATAATTTGTGTGCTTCATACGTTAGGGTTCGACTTTTGGCAGACATATAGCGTTTTTTTGTCGACATCACCCCCTAGCCCCTACAGTATCTATACGCTTTTGCCAACGATGTTTAAGAGCCTCAATGCCACTTTAAAAGAAGTGCTTTTCTTGACCGTTCTGGGAGTCTTCCACTGCATGTGTGACGTCACCATCTGACCGAAAGTGGGTACCGGAAATGGCTTTTTTAATTTTGGATATTGATGAAAGTCTGATAAAGCGAGATCAGGTAAAAAAAAAAAAGGGCGAATGCTCATCCATTTCAAAGCCTCAGTCGTTAATGGTAGCCATGGCAATGACAGACTTGCTCTTTCAGCGATTTAAACCTTTACCAGACGGCAAAATTTTAGCCTGGCCCAAATTGAAAGCGTTTGCAGACGAAAAACTAAATGTTACTCAAAACATAAAATTTGTCTTTCATAGGGAAGAAAACATTGTTGGAAAAGAGAAAATGCTGGTAACCAGCATTTTCTCCTTTTCCCACAATGTTTTCAAAAGCCTTCTTTCTCAGGGGTGTTAAAAGTCGTGATTGTGTGGTAAGGGGTTAAAATGACCAAATGACAAGTCTTCGTGTATACAGCCTTAAATAGTCAAGGAATAGTAGGGCTAAAAGAAGACATCCCTGCTTGACTCCTGCAATACAAGGCTCACAACTTATCAAACAGCCCTCCCATTATGTGCTCTAATGTGTAGGAGCTCTAATGTGTAGGAGCTGTGACTACCACAGTGCCTGAAGCACTTTGATTAATAATTGGTCTATATCTGTATTTTGCGGATGGTGTAGACGACGATCAATCTGCACATACATGCAGCCTGATCTTGTCCTATATTCCCCGCTCACTGGTAAAGATAGTGGTTTTCGGAATTAGCGTTACATGTGGAGACAATGTAGGTCAGGAGAAAACCACACAGATTGTGCACTTGAATTGGATTAATTTGTACGCTTGATATTTCACGCTCTCTTTCATCATTATTTCAATCATACTGCAGCGACCAGTGCACCTACCCATGCTTTCCTGGAGTTTCTTTTACTATTGTCTCACACAACATACATCATTCCAAACCGCTGGCTACTTTCCCACATAAAAGTCATGAAAACTATGTTCAGCCGTGAGAAAGGAATGAATCCTCTCGCAATGGCTATCGTTAATCCACGGAATGAATTCAGCCACGTTGGTAATCGAACCTGTGGCGCCTGTCTTGGATTCATTTGTTTACAGTATTTTTTTTTGTGTGTGTGTGTTTAACGCCGTTTTCAACATCATTTCAGTTATATCGCGGCGGCCAGCGCACCTATCCCTGCTTTCCCAGAGTTTCTTTTACCAGTACTACGCACAATATTCTTTCCAAGCCACTGGCTGCTTTCCCACATAACCATCGTCGAAACAATGGTCAGCGGTGAGAGAGGAATGAATCCTGTCGCAATGACTATCATCAATCCTCGGAAAGAAATTGGCCGAGCCGGGGATCGAACCAGCGACCTCCTGTTCTCAAGTCCTGTACGCTACCGACTGAGCTACGGGGGCTCGGCTTACTGTATCTCATGATGTACCAAGCAAGTCATCACGTAATTATGGATCCATATACATGTAATACACTTTTTTTTCTGACAACCGACTGAATCATGCGATAGACAAGTACTTTGACAGAAAATAGGCAGTAGCAGAAAGTTTCGACTCAATACTTTTTGCAGATGCATTAAACCCCTTTTTACAGAGCATGACTTATTGAATTCATCTGACGAAAGGACCGATTACTATGTTTGTCCTTTTTCTTTACTTAGTCTTTCAGGATGGGAAATAGTCAGCAGTCTGCCTGATTGATCAGGGTCCGTATTCACCAACCATTCTTAAGAACATTCTTGCTCTTGTTCTTCAAAATTTTCCAAATTTGAAAGTAACACACCTTCTGATTGGCTAAACCATACGGTTTAGCCAATCAGAAGTTGTGTTATTTTCAAACTTGGAACTTGAAGAATAAGTCTAAGAACGTTCTTATGAATGGTTGGTGAATACGGACCCAGGCTCGATTTTTAAAAAAAAACTGTTGCTGTACTATTTTCATGAAGAAAACAAGAAAAAAAAAAATGTTCGTGACTACCGCGTGTTTACTTGACAATTTTATGTTTTTACCCTTTTTCCAGTTTGAAGGGATGCCGTATTTTGTGACCGCGAAGAGGAAGGCTTTTAAACACATTGTGGGAAAAAGAGATGTTAGTAATCAGCATTTTCTCCCTTTCCCACAGCGTGTTCTATAATTTCAAGGAGAAATCTGAATATTTAAGCAACATTTGATATGTTGTCTGCCAGTGCTTTTAATAAGTCTAGAATTTTGTTGTATGTGATAGAGTTAATAGCGTACGCTACTGAAGTTATAAAGTTTTGAGTGGCTGTACCCAAACTACTAAATACATGGATAATCAGAACTACAGGCATGCACTTTCTCGCCCCTCATTGTGCTCGAATTATCAAAGTTTTTGTTATATCCGAATTTACTTTCAGAGCTATAGTAACAGAAGTAGCGGCTCAGAAATCTGGCAGGATTCCTCGGACTACTCGCTGAGATCCGTTTTACGACATGACCCATCTGATTTCTCTATAAAAGAACACACATTCGTTAATCCAGCCTTCCGAAGATCGTTTGAGCCACCGGCCAGAAGAAGCGTTTTCTGGTATGACCCGGAAGCCGCTGATCCGGATTATCTACAAAGGAACGCTAATCTGACACGACAATCTCGGAGTCAAGACCGGAAGTCGCCACCGAAGACTGTGCTAAATAATCAGAAGGAAGTTGACAAGAATCGGGTGCGTTCTCGTTCTGCCAGTCATGTTTCACTACGAGAGTATGTACCTAAAGCCTTGCAGTACGTTGACAATCTTGAGCAGTTGCCCTATCAAAACTGTAATGGCATTTTGAAAAGGGATAATGAAGGCCGAGAAAACTCACAAATTAAACGATCTCTTCCCAGAACCCCATTAGAAATGAATCAAAATACAAACCAAGAATCTGTAACTTCTCATCAACGACCTTCGTATCGAAGGTCAAGGTCATATGACATCGATTCACCAAGACAATCATCGTCGCGAGAGGAAGACGGTTTTTACACAGTTGATGTGAGACACTCAAGGAAACATTATGTTAAAAACAGCCAAAGGAACAAACAAAATAGTCAGGGAAACAGAGACAGAAGTGTGAAAGGAAAGTTGCACCGCCAAAGTGACGGAGACGCCGACGAAATCGTGATAATGGATCCCAATCTTGGTCAAGGTCAGGTGCAAAGACTTAGTAATCAGAGTTTAGACTTTTCAGAGGCCAGAGTCATAAGTTCGAACCTACGACCTGGGTCATACAAATATGGGAGCCATCGGACCTTTGTGGCTGGTGATGAAGTTGACGATTATTGCAACAGGAAGGGACGCAGTCGGTCCCACAGGGAACTAAGGGAGCGCAGTCCCAGTATCCAGGTCAGAAGAGGGGGAAGGATTTCAACATATCGACCATTAAATCCAGATCAAATTTATGTGTTCCAGACAAAACTTTGAAATATTTTTGTGCCCAAACCAGATGCATGAATACGTGATTAATCCCTGTCATAAAGTGATTGTGTCAAATTTTACTTTACATAATTACATATTCTACACTTCTCGTCTAATTCATTTTGGATAAAACAATTTCGAAGTTTCTTTAAAGGCACAATCGTTGCCAAATGTAAATAATATGGATGTTAAAATGCATTTGACTTTAATCATAAAAACATGGAAATTATTGTGAAAATGACAATCTGTTTCTGTACAGTCGGTCCAAGAGTTAGTTGCTAGCAGAAACATGAATTTTAAAAGCAGGTAAAAAGTAAACAAGATAGATTGACCTGGCAACTTTTAACCTAGTTTTGAAATTCATTTCTCTGCCAGGGACTAACACTTTGACCGACCGTACAATAACAGATTGTCATTGTCACAATAATTTCCATACTTTTAACTCTTTACCAGACAATCCCGAGTTTTAACGACCCTGAAAGAGAAGGGATTTGAAAACATTGTGGGAAAAGGAGAAAATGCTGGTAACCAGCATTTTTCTTTTTTCCCCACAATGTTTTCTACCCTATCCAATACATAAATCACAACTTGCGCTTCATTTTAATTGGCGTCTGCGCATACTTTCAATTTGGTCCAGTCTAGAATTTTGTCGTTTGGTAAAGAGTTAAATGGTATGATTTAAATTTAAATGCATTTCAGTACTTGCAGTGTTTACTTTTGACAGCCATAGGGCCTTTAGACAATCACTCACCAAAGAATAACATGTTTTAATCATTGGAATGTGAAGAGAATGTTTCTTTAAAAAAAAAAAAAAAACATTATGGAAAAAGAAGAAAACGCAGAAAACCAGCATTTTCTTCATTTCCCGCTACCCTTTCGAAGACAAATTTCAACATTTAGGGCACATATTATTTATAATCTGCAGATGCTAAAGATGACAATTTTGATGTTGCTACACATAGGCTACACTTACAAGCATTTTCTCCATTTTCCATAATGTTTTCCGAAGCTTTCTTCCTCAGGGTCTGGACTTTGTGGTAAAGCGTGAAAAAAATTGTCGAGTATTGCACATGGCCGGTCATCAATATCAATAGGTACTGGGTTCAATTACCAGCTAGGCCAAACTATTTTTGAGGATTCATTGCAACAGGGTATTTTCCTCTCTCTATATGATCCATACTCTGGCAAAATGGGGGTTAAATCCAGCTCTGTGATGCACGATACCAATCAAGCACAGGTGTTCGTTTTGTGATGAACTTCGCAATCTATACAAAGTAATATATTACATTATATTGATGGCAAAGTTCGTCACAAAATGATCACCTGTGCAATCAAGTCATCATAATAATTTTGGATTCATAAAATTCATGTTGTCTAACAACTTACTGGATCATGCGGTGCACTGGTTCTTAGACATGCAGAAAATTGAACAGTAGCAAAAAGTATTGACTTAGGTCAGCTAGCGCTGACTGTGTAGGCTGACTTGGGTCGACACTTTTTGTGACGTTTTCTACCTTTCCCAAAACAAATTTCAATTTTTGAGTCCCATTTATTTTGTCGTCTGCAAATGCTTTCAATTTGGACTAGTCTAAAAATTTGTTGTTTGGTAAAGAGTTAACCCTTTCTCAGACGACAAATTTTGGACTGGTCCAAATTGAAAGAGTTTGCAGACGACAATTTCAAATTTGATGAAAATGGCAGAAAGTTATCAAAAAGGGGAGAAAACACTGTGGGAAAAGGAGAAATTGCTCGTTACGAGCAATTTCTCCTTTTCCCACAGTGTTTTCAAAAGACTTGTACTGGAAACACGTGAAAACCAGGGCTTGTTTGGGAAAGGGTTAAGGGAACACTGGGAATGAGTGGAGTGGTGTTCTGGCCACTATGATGATTTTATGGGCATGAAATGCTATAAAAGATGGGGTAAAACCTCAAACAACAGAGGAATCTTCACTTGTGACCACACAACAATATTTTCGACAGGTCCAAGTTGAAAACATTTCCAGGGCTCAAGTGATGGACCCAGGACATTGGCTTGGAAAGTCTTGAAAACATTGTGGGAAGAGGAGAAAATGCTGGTGAACAGCATTTTAGTCTTTTCTCACAATGTTTTCAAAAGCCTATTTCCTTTGGGTCCATACAAACGTTTTGTTAGGTACAGGGTTAAAACTTATCTGCTGAAAATTTGCTAAACCCTTTACCACACAATACAGAGTTTTAACAACCCTGGTAAATCAGATTTTTGAAAACATTGTTGGAAAAGGAGAAAATGCTGGTAACCAGCATTTTCTCCTTTTCCAACAGTGTTTTCTATCCCACCAAAGAGAGAAATCATCATTTTAGCAACATTTAAATTGTCGTCTGCAAATGCTTTCAATTTGGTGCAGTCCAAAATTTTGTCAATTGGTAACAATAAGTAGGGTATAAAGGGTTATAAAGTACCTGGCATACAAAAATACGGTTTAAACAGAAATAATGAAAGATAGTTCCATTTGCTTTCACATTATAATTCAAACTTGCGAAAGACAACTGTAGTGTCAAAATACACAGATGATTGTATATTTGTACATTTAATACATATATGTCATGTTCATATTTACATGGAAATTCAATTTATGATAGTCTGTACGACCACAAAAATCTCCAAATTTAACTCTCTAACCAAACAACATAATTTTTGACTTATCCAAACTGAAAGCATTTGTAGATGACAAAATAAATGTGACTTGGAAATTGAAGTTTGTTTCTGGCAGGGTAGAAAACCTTGAGGTAAAAGGAGAAAATACAGGTTTTTAATCTTTGAAAGGGAGAAAACATTGTGTGGTAAAAGGAGAAAATGCTGGTTACCAGCATTTTCTCCTTTTCCCTCAATGTTTTTCTTTAAAACCATCTCCCACATAACTGCAGAAGCATGAATGTTTGGCAGACAAGGGATTGAATATTGCTAGAAACATAAATAAAAGCTAAAATATGAACAACCCTCAATCTCAATTATACATGACATTTAGCACAACCAAATTATATACAAAGTATAATCATCTACAATATTTTGTATAATGTCATTTTGGAACAACAAAAAAGCATTGTATTTACAACAAACTGCAAAAGTATCAAAAATATATTCAAGATCTTATTTACAATTATTCCCTTTGATGACTGAATACAAATGATTTATATATAGGTATTATGTAGATAGTCTGTAGTTACATGACAAAGATAACAGATATAGTCAGTGTTCAGTCAAGTATTATTCAGAAAGGGCTCAACTGCCCCACAAACTTACTGAAAAAGTGGATATTTTCAAACAAAAACATAAGACAAATATGCTCAAGACAAATTTAAAAACAAGAGCACCATGTGGGTGCCAACGCTTGGTTGCAGTTGTTTTTTCAAAGAAAAATCTATATTGAAAAAGGGGGCATAACTGTGAAAAAGGTATGTTGATGGTTTCCTGCCCTTGCTGTATGGGTTCTCCTTTTGATAGTTAACAACTAGTACAAGTTTGAGGTAAATATCTTTGGTAATGACAGAGATATTGCAAAATGTCAAAGTTTTTGCACAACAAATCCTTAGTCAAAAAAGGGGCATAACTGAGTAAAAATATTTTTACAGTTACCCGCCTTTGTTGCGCAGGTTTTCCCTTTTGATAATTAACATCTAGTCCAAGTTTGAAGTAAATATCTTTGGTAATGACAGGTATATGTGTATTAATGAATGTCAAAGTTTTTGCACAATGAATTTTAGACCTGTCCAAATTGAAAGCATTAGCAGACGACAATTTCACTGTGGCTGAAATGGTGCAATTTTTGTTTGATAGGGTGAAAACATTGTGGGAAAAGGAGAAAATGCTGGTTACCAGCATTTTCTCCTTTTCCCACAATGTTTTCAAAAGGCTTCTTTCCCAGGGGCGTCAAAAGGCGGCATTGTGCGGTAAAGGGTTAAACATTTGAAAGGACAATGTCCCAACGGTGTGAATTCTGATGGGATATTTCTCTTATTAACTGGGGCAACATCCCAGGATCCATACCTTGGCAAAACTATGTACAAAATGATTCTGAGATAATATAATCTGAAGGAAATTAATGATGAAAGCGCCAATAAATGAGACAGATGTTTCAATCATGAAAACTTTCAACTTAATGGCTTCATTTGACAAAATATACCACAACAGACAATGAAGATCCAAGACAAGGCTCTACATTCCGTTCACCCATTACCAGAAGACAAAATGTGAAGACTTATCAAAATAGAAAGCATTTGCAGACGGAAACTTACATGTGGCTCATGATGGACTTTATCTTTGATAGGGTAGAGAACACTGTGGAAAAAGGTAAAAATGTTGGTTATCAGCATTTTCTCCTTTTTCCAAAATGTTTTCAAAGGCCTTTTTTTTAAGGTTGTTAATATTCAGGCTTGTGTGGTAAAGAGTGGTAATTTGCCACCAGCAAATGCTTTCAATTTGCACAAGGCTACAATTTTGGTGTTTTGCACAGGGTTAACCCATTAACTCCAATCATGCTGAATAAAAGAAATGAATTTTTCAAGCCAACAGTAAAAACCCAAATAATTCTATTTCAAATGTATTTTTGGAGGAAAGATATCTCCTTATCAGAAAGTGTAGATCCATGATCAGACTGCATGTTCTGTGCAGTCTGATCTGATCTACACTGTCCGCAAAAGGTCAGTGAGTCGCGATTAGCAGCTTAAAGGTTAACACCCATTTCCAACTTTTAACAACCCTAAAGAAGAAGCCTTTTTAAAACATTGTGAGAAAAGGAGAAAACTCTGGATTAAGTTGTACAGGGTCAAGATGCTTCAAAAGAGCTCCAGTTGCTGCTACAATAAAAAGATGAAGATCAGATTACAGAGAAGCATGTTGTACCTTCTTGGACCTACAGTCTTTATTTTTTTTAAAGACATTCAAACTGAATTGGCCTCGTTATTGTGGCAAATGGCCACTGTGACCAGCTGAAAATGTTCCTTTTTGTTTATTTTCCTTTCAAAGAATGAATGAGTAAATTCAAATGCATAAACTGACACAATGGAAGCCCACAAAATACAAATGAAACCAATCCTTCACACCTTGCAACAAACACTTAGGCAAAAGAAAAATTTGCTCATGACAGGCAATTTCTCCTGTTGCCAATGTGTTTTCTCCTTTATCTCTATATCAAACCTTGAAAAGCCTTTCACAACTTTAGTTTCCTATGCAGCCAGTGTAGATCAAAATCAGACTGCACAAAACATGCAGTCTGATCTTTGATCTACACTGTCCACTCTGCTTAGACAACCTTGAGATTGAAATTCTTTACATTTTCTTTCTTGATTGAAAATGTCCATTTAGTCTATTTGGCACACTAAGAGTCTTTTACCCTTTACCACACAACAACGCCTTTTAACGATCCTTTGAAAGGAGGCCTTTTGAAAACATTGTGGGAAAAGGAGAAAATGCTGGTAACCAGCATTTTTTCCTTTTCCCACAATGTTTACTTACCCTATCAAAGAAAAATTCCAACATTTGAGCCACACTGAAAATGTCGTCTGCAAATGCTTTCAATTTGGACAAGGCTAAAATTTTGTCGTCTGGTAAAGGGTTAAATTTAGTATTTGTGTTGATAACTGTATGAGGATGTTTTCAAACTCGTCTGCCGCAAATTTCTTGCAGGACATTCTATTAAGTCAATCCCAAATGACAAAATTTTAGACCAGTCAAAATTGAAAGCTTTTGCAGACGACAAAATAAATGTGAATCAAAAATTGAAATTTGTTTTTGGACGAGTAGAAAACATTGTGGGAAAAGGGGAAAATGCTTGTTTCCAGCATTTTCTCCTTTTCCCATGATGTTTTCAAAAGGCTTCTTTTTCAGGGTCATTAAAAGTCGGGATTGTGTGGTAAAGGGTTAAACTGAACAAAATCCAAAGCAATTCAAGACACTACTTTTTCTAGCATCAATTTTATCACCTTTTTTAACTTTGTGCCGGCTTCTGATAAACCTGCCAACTAACAGGATCTTACTGTAAGTGGTACTTGTACGTGCACATGAGCTGCACTCTGGGAAAATGGGGTTTAACTCTTTACCACACAACAAAATGCTAGACTGGTCCAAATTGAAAGCGTTTGCAGACAACAAAATAAATGTGACTCAAAAACTTGTTTTGGGAAGGGTAGAAAACATTGTGGGAAAAGGAGAAAATGCTGGTTACCAGCATTTTCTCCTTTTCCGACAATGTTTTCAAAAGGCTTCTTTCTCAGGGTCGTTAAAACTCGGTATTGTGTGGTAAAGGGTTAACAACATCTCCAAAATTTATCATGCCAGGCAAGTCATCATGGATCCATTAACTCTTTACCACACAATCACGGGTTTTAACGACCCTGAAGAAGAAGCCTTTTGAAAACATTGTGGGAAAAGGAGAAAATGCTGGTAACCAGCATTTTCTCCTTTTCCCACAATGTTTTCTAATCTTCCCAAAACAAATTTCAATTTTTGAGTCTTATTTATTTTGTCGCTTGCAAATGCTTTCAATTTTGACCGGTCAAAAATTTTGTCGTTTGGTAAAGATTTAAATCGATTTGTCCGACAGCCTGGTGAATCATGGGGAAGAACCATCCTTTGATGTGCAAAATATTGACCAATAGCAAAAAGTATCAATCCAGGTCAGCCTGTGCGGACTTCCCAGATTGACATGGATCAGTACTTTTTGCAGATGTATTAAACTCCATTTTAACACAGCATGACTCAAATGCATGTGCACGGAATAAGAGTAAATTTCTATGTTTATCTATAACAATCTAGGTTACGCTATTTTGGCACAGTGTTGCGGAAACGCTATTAATTCACTACAATCTAAGTTCTGTAAAATACCTATGACAATTTGGAAAATCTTCAGTTATAAAGCAATATAAAGCATATACTAATCTATGTGGATAACAGGTACTGTTTTTACAACCCTCTTAGTGTGATGCCTGGGATTGGTTGCTTTTGGGGACTGTGTATATCAAGATCAGAGTGGAAAGAACATGCAATCTGACGATTGATCTTCAGTTATAAAGCAATATAAAGCATATACTAATCTATGTGGATAACAGGTACTGTTTTTACAACCCTCTTAGTGTGATGCCTGGGATTGGTTGCTTTTGGGGACTGTGTATATCAAGATCAGAGTGGAAAGAACATGCAATCTGACGATTGATCTACACTGTCTACTATCTTGCCATATATTCTGACAATCACCCTTGAAATTGTAATTTCTGCATCTTAAAGGCCCAATAACTGCCAAAAGTAAATGATTCTGTAAATATTAAAACTAGAAAAAATATTGCCAACATTAATTCCAGTTTTGATATTTATTGCTCTACCAGTGAATGTAACCTTGAGCAACCCTAGTTTAACCCTTAAGCTGCTAAGCTTGACTTAATCCTTACCCACACAATGCCAACATTTAATGACGCTGAGGAAGCCTTTTGAAAACATTGTGGGAAAAGGAGAAAATGCTGGTAACCAGCATTTTCTCCTTTTCCCACAATGTTTTCTACCCTATCAAGGGAAAACTGCATCATTTTAGCCACACTGAAATTGTCGTCTGTAAATGCTTTCAAATAGGACTGGTCTAAAATTCTGTTGTGTGGTAATATATATTTTAAGAGCTAAGGACCTTTTGCGACAGTATAGATTAAGATCAGACTGCAAAGAACGTGCAGTCTCATCATGGATCTACACTGTCCGATAAAGAGACCCCCCCCCTCCAAAAAAAAAAAAAAAAAAAAAAAAAAAAAAAACTTTGAAATAGCAATATTTTAGTTTTTACTATCAGATCCTCAGACTTAAAATTAAGTTAATCACCATACTTTTAAATAGTATGAATGAATGAATGAAATTTATCTGAATTTCATACATAGAACTATTTACATTTGGCCCCTGTCAGGCCTTGAAGTACATGCTGAGAATGTTGATATTCATTTTTTGGCACTTTAACTCTTTTACCAGATAACAAAAAAATTAAAATCATTAACCTTTCATTCTGGTAGATAAATGAAATGAAACTTTCAAGCTGATAGTAAAAACCCAAATGTTGTTATTTAAAAAGTCTATTTCGGGGGAAAAATACCTCCATGTCGGACAGTGTAGATCCAATATCAGACTGCACATTCTGTGCAGTCTGATCTTGATGTACACTGTCTGCAAAAGGTCAGCGAGTCAAGCTTAGCAGTCTAAGCGTTAATTCTACAGATGACAAATTCAATATGGCTTGGATGACAAGCTTTGGCGGTGAAAGAGTAAAAAACATTGTGATACAAGGAGAAAAATGCTGCATTTTATCCGTTTCCCACTATGGTTTCCAAAGCTTTCCTTTCATCCATTTTCACCACAAGTAAGTATTTTTACCTCCCTGCCATAGAAAGCTTTTGAAAACATTACGGAAAAAGAAGAAATTGTATGTGCAACAGAATAGAAGTAAACACACGTCATGCTCACAACCTTATAACTGACTATTTACATTAAAGGTCCTACAGCTGAAAATGAATTTTCAAATCGGGTAAAAAGTAAATAAAAGATAGAGCCACCTGGCAACTTAGTTTTAGATTTACTTTTTTCTGCCAGCGACTACCACATGGACTGACAGTACAGTAAGAGATTTTCATCTTTACAATAATTTACACACTTTTAAATGGTATGATTTAAATTTAAATGTATTTTCACACCTTCATTGTTTACATTTGGCAGCTACAGGGCATTTAACTCTTTACCAAACAACATAATTCTAGACTGGTCGAAATTGAAAGCATTTGCAGACGACAAAATGAATGTGGCTCAAGCATTGAAATTTGTTTTGGGGAGGGTAGAAAACATTGTGGGAAAAGGAGAAAATGCTGGTTACCAGCATTTTCTCCTTTTCCTACACTGTTTTCAAAAGGCCTCTTCCTCAGGGTCGTGAAAACACGGGATTGTTCGGTAAAGGGTTAAATTTCTATCATTTATTTGCATTTTGTGAATCTTTCACATGAATATACTCTGTACCAAACAATTGTTTGTTTTAACTCTTTACCAAATGACAAAATTTTGGATTGCACCAAATTGAAAGCATTTGCAGACAACAAATTAAATGTTGCTAAAATGATGATTTCTCTATCTGGAAGGGCAGACAACATTGTGCTTACCAGCATTTTCTCCTTTTCCCACAATGTTTTCAAAAGGCTCCTTTCCAAAGGTCGTTAAAAGTTGGGATAGTGTGGTAAAGGGTTAAGTAACTTAACCATGTTACCATTTGACAACATAGTGGGAAAAGGTGAAAATGCTGATAACCATCATTTTCTTGTTTTTCCACAACGTTTTCTTCCCTTCAAGAAACAAACCTCATCATTTGAGCCACATTTCATGTCTTCTCCAAATGCTTTCAAACTGGAACAGTCTAAAGTTTAGTTGTTACAAATTTTTAGACTCGTCCAAATTGAAAGCATCTGCCATCAATAAAATGAATGGGACGAAAACTTGGAATTTGTCACTAGGACTGTAGAAAACATTGTGGGAAAAGAAGAAAATGCTGGTTACCAGCATTTTCTCCTTTTCCAACAATGTTTTCAAAAGCCTCCATAGGGCCATTAAAACTCTGAATCTGCATGGTAAAAGGTTAGGAAATATACAAACCAATGATCAGACAACAAAACAACACTAACACAATCTTGATAGCACTTTTTCTTCTATGGAAGACAATCTGAAAACTAAACCTTTTGAAAAACAAAACAATCCTAGGTTTTCAACACCCTGAGAATGAAGCTTTTTAAAAACATTGTGGGAAAAGGAGAAAATACTGGTAACCAGCATTTTCTCTATTTCCCACAAAGTTTTCTACCCTTCCCAATACAAATTTCAATTTTTAAGTCACATTAATTTTGTCGTCTGCAAATGCTTTCAATTTGGAATAGTCTAAAATTTTTATCATTTGGTAGAGAGTTTACTCATTACCTCCTGAATGAACTTTTTACCACACAACAAAATTTTAGACTTGTCCAAAACCAAAGCATAATTATGCAGATGCCAAATGAACTGGGGCTGAAGTTGTGAAAGTTGTTTTTGATAGAGTAGAAAACATTTTGAGAAAGGGCAAAAATACTGGTTCACCAGGATTTTCTCCATTTCCCACCATGTTTTCAAAAGTCCTCCTTCTCAAGGTCCTTAAACAACGAGATTGTGTGGTAAAAGATAAACTTGCAGAAGAGGACTTTAGAACTGATGGGTTTATGTCTTTGAAAGGGTAGAAAACATTATGGGAAAAGGATAAAATACTTGTTGGTACCAGCATATTCTCTATTTCCTACATGATTTTTGAAGACTTCTTCCTCAGAGTGGTTAAATTATCTGACATTTTGATTAAATTCACTGTGACCTTGACCCAGACTGCCCACAAAAGATTCTCCAGTTATAATGGGCACTTTTAAAAGCCCAGTAGTGGCCACAAGTAATCAATACCACTGATAAAATGCATTTGAATTTTGATCATACCATTTAAAAGTATGAGAATTATTGTGAAGATGACAGTATCACTGTAAGGTCGGTCCATGTGTTAGTCGCTGGCAAAATAATGAATTTTGAAACTAGGGCAAAAGTTGCAAGTTGCTCCATCTTTTGTTTACATTTTACCTGGTTCTAAAATTCATTTTCTGCCAGGAACTTACACATAGACTGACAACGTACCATGACAGACTGTCAGTTTTACAACAATGTCTATACTTTTAAATGGTATGATTTATATTTAAATGCATTTTATCACCTGCCTTGTTTACTTTTGGCTGCTACTTGGCCTTTAAGCTTTAACAATATGATAAAACAATGAGATAAATATTTATTGGTTGGCACAATGTCTGATATCCGCTGCCACACTGTTGACCTTCAATAACAGGTCTGTGAGGGTGTCATACTTGTCCCTCGGGATATGTATCATTGACTGGTTACCATAGGAACCTGTAAGTTGTGGAGAATCTGCTACAGACCTCGTCATGGCTGGGAACTGGTCCTGGAATCGTTTCTTTACTTCCATTGATCTTTCATCATTCTTATCTTGTATCTGTGAAGAATAAATTAAAAGAAAATGTTTCAGTGACAGATGTTAACCCTTTACCAGACAACAAAATTTTAGCCTCGTCCAAACTGAAAGTATTTGCAGACGACAATTTCAATGTGGCTCAAATGGTGCAATTTTCTCTTGATAGGGTAGAAAACATTATGGGAAAAATGGTTACCAGCATTTTCTCCTTTTCCCACAATGTTTTCAAAGTGCTTCTTTCTCAGGGTCGTTAAAAGATGGCATTGTGCTGTAAATAGTTGAATGTTTTTCTCAGAGTTTGTATTGTTTCTATGGTGTTTAACACTGTTTTCAACATTATTTCAGATATACCGTGGCAGCAAGTGCACCTATCCATGCTTTCCAGGGGTTTCTCTTACCAGTACTTTGCACAATATTCTTCCCGAGCCACTGGCTGCTTTCTGACATAACCATCATCGAAACAATGATCAGCGGTGAGACAGAAATAAATCCTGTCACAATGACCATTGTCAAGCCTTGGAAAGAAATTGACCAAGCTAGGGATTACAATAAAATCAGTGACCCCCTGGGTTAAAGTCATGTATGCTTCTGTGGGAGATCACACCTAATTAAGTTTCTGTTTCACTCCACTACCATGTAGGCTATTTTATAGCAATAACTTTACTTCTGTAAGAGAACAAGAGGAAAACAACTTTTTTTTCTAATATGGAAAATATTGTAAAGAAGGAGTGTCCTTTACTTACTTTCTTCTTCGATGCTTATCAGAACAATTCCATCTTTTGAGGACGCCGAAAAAGACAGCTTTCGAAAACATTGTCCGAAAAGGAGAAAATGCTTGTAACCAACGTTTTCTCATTTTCTGACAATGTTTTCTACCATTTCAAAGGCAGAAATCATCTTTTGGGTAACATTTAATTTGTAATCTGCAAATGCTTTCAGTTTAGTCAAGTCTTAAATTTTGCATTTCTGTTTAACCCTTTACCAGACGACAAAATTTTAGACATGTCCAAATTCAAAGCATTTGCAAACGACAATTCCAGTGTGGCTCAAATGGTGCAATCTTTGTTTGATAGGGTTGAAAACATTGTGGGAAAAGGAGAAAATGCTGGTTACCAGCATTTTCTCCTTTTCCCACAATGTTTTCAAAAGGCTTCTTTCCCAGGGGCGTCAAAGTGTGGTAAAGGGTTAAGCATAATTTTCTGTTCAAAACATAAAACTAACACCAAGTTATATGCCCTTTTGAAAACATTGTGGGAAAAGGAGAAAATGCTGGTAACCAGCATTTTCTCCTTTTCCTACATTGTTTTCTACCCTTCCAAAACCATATTTCACTTTTAATTTCACATTTATTTTGTTGTCTGCAAATGCTTTCAATTTGGACTAGTCTAAAATTTTGTCGTTTGGTAAAGAGTTAAAGCAGCTTTTAACAATTTTTCAGTCATACCATACAGAAAGCTCACATATTCATGTATGTCTTGGATTTCATCATTATTAGGCTGGGGTTCTAAGGTTTCTTGCCTAAGAACATACTGTAGTCAAGTGATGCTTGAACCCGGAACCTTTAGGTTAGGAGTCCTGTGCTTTACCACTGAGCTCAGTAAGACCCCTGCCTGCTAATAAACAGTCATCGCATTCTTTTTTTGTTCTGATGTGTTGGTGTGTGTGTGTGTGTGTGGGGGGGGGGGAAGAACCTTCAAACAGACTTTTTCATTATTCATACATGTATATGAGCAAAAACATTATTCTAAATATGCAATATTCACCTGCTGATAAGCTTTCATCGCTTTCTCTGTCAATTTATTAATCTGGTCCATAGTTTCTTGAAGTATGGTGACTGGATCTACAAATAGAAAGAACAGTTAATTATTTATCAGTTGAAAACATGCTGCAGATCTATAACTTAAGAAAAGTTTGAGCCATGAAAAGGGGGCTTAATGCATCTGCAAAAAGTATTGACCCATGTCAGCCTGCGCAATACGCGCAGGCTGACATGCACCCAATCTTTTTGCTATCTTTAACCCTTTCAGCGCCATAGGGGAAAACAGGGACTTTTGCGGACGGCATAGATCAAGATCAGACTGCACAAATTGGCGCTGAAAGAGTTAAATTTTCTGCATGTCAAAGGACCATTCTACTGTGTGATTCACACAGTTGTGAATGAAAATGGATTTTATGCATCCCTTATTATGTGATGACTTGCTGGATTCAATACATCACGGAAATGCATTAAGCCCCCTTTTGCCACAGCATGCCTCATTTATAGATCTCAAATGTTTATTATGGATAATTCATATTTGTAAAGATAGATGGATGGATGGATGGAAAGATGGGTGGGTGGAAAGGTGGATGAATGAATGAATGGTTTTACAGTCTATCAACAACAATGGTTTTGTAAAGCACAGAAAGCAGGTTAGAGCCATATTAATTTTCTGCAAATGCATTTCATATAAACAACTCTAAAATGTAACTTCCTTCTGTTACAGAGTTAAACCTTATTAAAACCACCAAATAAACCAGACACTTTCAGTCTAGAAATAAAACCCAAATAATAAACTACAAGCATACCTTCAATTCCCTTATGGTCCCCTTTAAATGTGGAAGTTGAGCTTTGGCTGAAATAAAAAATTTACAACACATTACAATCATTTCCTCAACATATAGAAAAGTGTGGGGGAAAAATGTCCCTTAACCCTACATCACACGATCCCGACTTTTAACGACCCTGAGAAAGGAGCCTTTTGAAAACATTGTGGGAAAAGGAGAAAATGCCGGTAACAAGTATTTTCTCCTTTTCCTGCAATGTTTTCTACCCTTCCCAAAACAAATTTCAATTTTAAGGTAGCATTTATTTTGTCATCTGCAAATGCTTTCAATTTCAACCAGTCTAAAATTTTGTCATTTGGTAAAGAGTTAACCCTTTACCAAATGACAAGAGTTTAGAGTTTTCCAAATTCAAAGCATTTGCAGACAACAGTACACATGTGGCTCAAATGATGAAATTTGTCTTTGATAGGGTAGAAAACATTGTGGGAAAAGGAGAAAATGCTGGTTACCAGCATTTTTTTCCGTCTCCCATAATGTTTTCTACACATTTATCACGAAATACCATGACTTTCACCAAATTTCATTTCTAACTTAGTCCAAAAAACTCCTGTCACTGCTGATAACCTCTTTTTCACTTGTTTTATTTTTCAAATTCTCCTGTAGCAATTTTGTTTCAGAAACTTATTCAGACACTGTGAATAAATTTGGTACCTCCCCCCCCTGAGAATACAGTTTGCTATTTTGTGTCTTATTATCCCTTTAGCAGACAACGAAATTATAACAGTCATGCTCTGGCAAAAGGGGGTTTAATACATCTTTTGTGATGCAATATGGCGTGCAACACACGAAAAGGGGCCTTCGGACATATGCGCAAAAGTGTGTCGTCCAAGATCAGCCTGTGGAGTCTGTGACTAATCCAAGACGACACTTCCCGTTTTTGTACGATTTTCTGTTTTGTGAAAGTCTACTGTATAAAAAAATCTTATGTAGTCGTAAAGTGTTGTCTTGGATTAGCCTGCGCGGACTGCGAAGGCTAATCAGAGACAACACTTTACGGCAAAGTCCGAAGGTCTCATTTCGCATGTTGCAGGCCAAATTATAATTGAGTCATGCTCTGGCAAAAGGGGGTTTAATATATCTTTTGTGATACAATAGATTAAGCAAGTCATCGCATAATTATGGATCCATAAAAATCCATTTTGTCTAAAAGTTATCTAAACCATGTGGTAGACTGGTCCTTTGACATGCAGAAAATTGACCAATAGAAAAGAAGAGTTTTGACCCATGTCAGCTTGCACAGACTGTGCAGGCTGACATGATTCGATAATACTTGCAGATGCATAAAGCCCCCTTTTCAAAGAGCATGGCTTAATCATATTTGTCCATATTGAAAGCATTTGCAGAAAGCATGTAAAGTATAGCTAAAATTATGAGGTTTGTTAAAGAAAGGGTAGAAAACTTTGTGGGAAAAGGGGAAAATGCTGGTTACCAGTATTTTCTCCTTTTCCCTCAATGTTTTCAAAAGCCATTTTCCTCAGGGTCGTTAAAAAGGTATGATTGTGTGGTAAAGGTTAAAATATGCAAGCAAAGTATGATAGTGAGTACATAAGGTGTTCCTGAATGTAACTTTTTGCAATCTTACATTGTAACTACCCATTTGTCTATTTCTGACATGTTGAAAACAGAAGAAACTAGAGCTGTCACTGAATGTGACTTAATACCCCCGCCAGCGCTTTGACAGAAAAAAAGTGTCAAGTTCAAGGGGAGATAATTCCTCAACCAGGGGGAGTTGACACTTGAAAATTATGTCTTGCAAATCTTCAATATTATGATCAATATAGTGCAAAGTTTCAATGCAATTGAAGGAAAACTCTAGGAGGAGTTCGCGACACAAAATTGCTAGTTTTTTGTACACAGACGGACACACGGACAGACGGACAGACAGGCTGATTCCAGTATACCCCCGAAAACATTCGTTTTGCAGGGGTATAATAAAAGTTTTAACTCTTTACCAAGTTTTAACGACCCTGAGGAAGAAGCCTTTTGAAAACATTGTGGGAAAAGCAGAAAATGCTGAAAACCAGCATTTTCTCCTTTTCCTGTAATGTTTTCTACCCTTCCCAAAACAAATTTCAATTTTTGAGTCATATTTATTTATAGTCATCTGCAAATGCTTTCAATTTGGACAAGTCTAAAATTTTGTCGTTTGGTAAAGATTTAATCACTCATAAGATCTGAGCATCTCAGAATCTTGGTTTGTTTGCTGTTTAACCCTTTACCAAACGACAAAATGTGTAGACTTGTCCAAATTGAAAGCATTTGCAGATGACAATTTAAATGTGGCTTAAATGATGGATTTTGCCTTTGTTAGGGTAGAAAACATTGTGGGAAAAGGAGAAAATGCTGGTTACCAGCATTTTCTCCTTTTCCCACAATGTTTTCAAAAGGCTTTTTCCTCGGGGTCGTTAAAACCCGGGATTGTTTGGTAAAGGGTTAACCTTTTACCAAACAATCCAAAGTTTCAACAACCCTGATGACAAAGGCTTTAGAAACATACTCAGAAATGGAGAAAATGCTGGTAAACAGCATTTTCTCCTTTTCCAATGATGCTTTCAAACTTTTCAAAGACAAATTCCAACATTTTAGCCACATTGAATTAGTAGTCAGCAAATTTTCAATTTGAAACCAGCTAAATATTTGTCACTTGGTACAGTGTTAACGTTTCCAACTCTTGGCATTCTGATCTGGGATAAGTGTCTGATATGATGTGAAACATTTTCAAGCAAAATGCCCCTGACTTTGAAATGTTTTTGACAAACAAAAATAACAAACAAAAAAGTGCAATTTCATTTCTTTAGCAATCATTTGCCTAATCCTTTGCCTGACAATCTCATGTTTTTACAACCCTGAAAAGAAGACTTTTGAAAACATTGTGGAAGAAGGAGAAAATGCTGGTAACCAGCATTTCATCTTTTTGCAACTATCTTTTCTGCCATCTCAAACGCCAATCTCATAATTTTAGCCATAATGAATTTCTTGTCTACAAATGCTTTCAATACTGACTTAACCCTTTACCACACAATCCCAACTTTTAACGACCCTGAGAAAGAAATCTTTTGAAAACATTGTTGGAAAACATTTTCCCACTATGTTTTCTACCCAATCCAACACAAATATTAATTTTTGGGTCATATTTATTTTGTCGTCTGCAAATGCTTTCAATTTGGACTGGTCTAACATTTTGTCGTTCGGTAAAGAGTTTATTTTTTTGTTATCTGGTAGAGAATTGCAAGATTATTCACATACCTAACACTAAGGTCGAAGTCTGTGTCTGATCCAACTCCAGTATCAGCTATGCTCTGAGGACTTGTGTTGCTATGGTAACTAGATGAAGACAGGTGATGAGACAGACCCTGGGAGTCAAGGTTGGAGGCCAGTACCGCTGGTGAGCAGGGTCTTTGGCCTGAGGTAGTCATCACACTTAACACAGGAGGGTTTGGAGCTTTGCTAGTATTGGATATATGATTTATTTCACCATGGGGATCAAAAGGGATTGGCTGAATTGAGCCCCTAGACCCCCTTGGAGATGGTGACATGACTGAATCACTGTTTGAACATGATATCGCTGAATCTATTGATGATGACATCGATGTGGTGACTGCAGTGCTCGGTATCTGTGACGTGTTGTTGGTACTAAAATTAAGTTTTACTGATGTCGTTACACGCGGACTGACAGGTGCAGGACTTTGAGAGCGCCCTCTGTCTAGATGTGGTGAACCTTGTCTTTGAGTATTGTTGACACGTTTATTAAGTCTAGCAATCCTCTCCTTGACACTAGGAGATGGTGTGCCATCCTCATCTGCTGTAGGATGACCTGTCTCTTTATTTAATACACTACTAACAGCTATACTTGGTTTCATCATTTCATTTTGATTCTTGTCCGTTTTATTCACTGCAGTTTTATTGACTAAATTACCACTGAGGATAATGGGCCCATCAAGATTTGGAATGTCGTGAACTGGTGGAATGTCCCTTTCTGGGAGGTCATTAGGCATTGCCTCCCCTTGAAACCCTGAAATATTTTGGCGCCTCAATTCAGCTGCTGTTTGTTCTATTTCTGATGCAACTGTTAAGAAATTTGAATCACTAATGGGCGGGAAGTTCTCTTTTTCTGAGTTAACAACTTTATTTCTATCTCCTGATGGAGAAGAAGAGGAAGATCTCTTCTCTTTTTGATTCTTTTTCAGTATTCCTGAATTACCTTTGAGTATATCAGTAGCTTGTTCCAGTGTAAGATCCGATGTTGTTTTTCTGCGAGCCTGTTGGTGAGCTCGTCTCATAAACCTTGTTTCCTGTTTCTGTTTGGCAAGAACTGGCATAGGTGGTGGGGGCATTAGATCTCTATCAGACACTTTATCATTGGCTTTCTTTCCAGGAACTACGTTAGTAGTTCTGTTGCGGGCTCTATCTTCTACACTACTGCTACGACTCAGAGCACTTCCAGGTGACCTACCAGACGATTTAGAAGTATTTATTTGTGTACTAGGTTCTACTTTACTAGAAACACTTTTACCACTTTTGTTTACGTGAACGGATTGTTTACTAGTGGTTCTCAGACTTGGACTTTCCCTTTTACGTGAAACATCATCTTTTATGACTTTGGTCTTTTCTATTGGACTTTTACTAAATAAAGTATTTTCTTCTTCATCTAGAGACAAAAGATTGGGAACAGATCCATAAGATGACAAATTTGTTTTTGACCAACAAGCACGGGGTTTTGAAGGTTCTTTCTGTAAATCTTCCGTAACAAATGTCAGACTATGCATTGAACTTGATTTTGATTTGTTAAGGTTACTACCCAATGAGGATCTGCGAACATCAAGCTGAGGCTCTGTCGTAGCAACTTTACTCAGGTTTGGTGCAGACATTCTAGAATTTTTGCCTCTCTTATCCGATTTCTGGTAGACGGGATGATTGGACGTGGTTGTAGTTTTGCGTGTGTATAGTCCAGCCCTACTGCTACTACTGGCAGTGGGTGTTGTCTTTGTTGCTGTTGTTGATGATGATTGTGTTGTTGCACCTGCTGCTTTGTTGTCTGCCTTACCTAACTGTAGAGTTCTTGGTCTGCTGGTAGATAAAAGAGCTGACTTTCCTGATGTTGGTGTCTTATCTTTATCTACTTCTGAACAGTTTGAGGTACTCACTACAAGAAACATAATAAAGTTCTGTATGAATGTATCTTAACCCTTTCCCAAACGACAAGTTTTGGACAGGTCCAAATAGAAAGAGTTTGCAGACGACAATTTTAAATTTGATGAAAATGGTAGAAAGTTATAAAAAAGGGTAGAAAACACTGTGGGAAAAGGAGAAATTGCTCGTTACGAGCAATTTCTCCTTTTCCCACAGTGTTTTCAAAAGACTTGTACTGCAGACATGTGAAAACCAGGGCTTGTTTGGGAAAGGGTTAAACATACAATCAGTAGTATAGCAAACATTCTTTAAAAAGAGGTCTTGGTATTATATTGAATTGAAAATACGGTAAATGCATTTGCTGAAATATTGTTGGGTCCTGAATCATAAAACATTTACTGTATATGTAAAAATTTCTCCCCTAATTACCCACTACATCTGAATCTCTGTATTTTGTCACACAAATCTTTGTTTTCTACATAAATCTATGCTAAACAGTCCTGTGTTTCAAAGGTCCCGACGAAGAAGGGTTTGGAAAGTATTGTTGGAAAAAGAGAAAATGCTGGTTACTAGGATATTCTTCTTTTCCCATAATGTTTTCTACTCCCCAAGAAATCATTTCAACCATTTAACAACATCAAATTGGTCATCTGTAAATACTTTCCGAAATGTATGGTTCTAATATTTACTTTGATATCTCCTTAACTCTTTACCAGACGACAAAATCTTGGGGTCACCCATAATGAAAGCACTTGCTAATGACAAAATAAAATGGTACTCAAAAAAAAGAAATCTGTTTTTGGAAGGGTAGAAAACATTGTGGGAAAAGGAGAAAATGCTGGTTACCAGCATTTTCTCCTTTTCCCACAATGTTTTCGAAAGACCTCTTTCTAAGGGTCGTTAAAAGTCGGCATTCTGTGGTAAAGGATTACCAGTATGGACCACAATGACATCCATAAAACCATTGAGAAACAAGTCAGTCCCTTATTAACTCTTTACCAAACGACAAAATGTTAGACTGGTCCAAATTGAAAGCATTTGCAGGTGACAAATTAAAGTTGGGTCAAATGACGAAATTTGTCCTTGATAGAGTAGAAAACATTGTGGGAAAAGGAGAAAATGCTGGTTAACAGCATTTTCTCCTTTTCCCACAATGTTTTTTAAAGGCTTCTTCTTCAGGGTAGTTAAAAGTCGGAATTGTGTGGTTAAGGGTTAAACTAGTATGGTACAGGTTAGTTATAGACCTTTAAAAAACCATGAAACAAATCAAATAAAGGACAAATATTTGAAGATTGGAGAAATCGGTATTTCAAAAAGGGGTGACTGCTCCTTACAAGCAGTTGCTCATTTTGCTGAAATGATTCCTAAAGCTGCCAATTGCAGGGGCATAAAAAGCCGTCCTTCTTTCTTCATTTATTTGGTTTTTGAAGTTTTTAACCCTTTACCAGATGACAAAATTTTAGCCCTGTCCAAATTGAAGGCATTTGCAGACGACAATTTTAATGTGGCTCAAATGGTGCTAATTTTCTTTGATAGAGTAGAAAACATTGTGGGGAAAAAGGAGAAAATGCTGGTTACAAGCATTTTTTTCCTTTTCCCACCATGTTTTCAAAAGGGTTCTTTCCCAAGGTTGTTAAAAAGGCGGCATTGTGCAGTAAAGGCTTAAACAACTGCTAGATTGTAGGAATGGTGGATTATGCCACCTTCAATAGTTTTATGTCATATCACAGTGACAGCTTGCTTATTCATGTCATCCCTGGGTTTCAAATTGCACTACCAACACATGACCAGCAAAGCAAGCAGGGTTTCCTTTAACTCTTTACCACATGACAAAATCTTAGACTTGTCCAAATTGAAAGCATTTGCAGACAACAATTTCAATGTGGCAGAAAGGATGGAATTTGTTTTTCATAGGTTGGAAAACGTGGGAAAAGGAGAAAATGCTGGTTGCCAGCATTTTCTCCTTTACCCACAATGTTTTCTAAAGGCATCTCTCCGAGGTTTAAACTCAAGATTATGTGGTAAAGAGTTAAGCCTTTACCACACAATCCAGACTTTAAAAGACCCTGGGGAAGACAGCTTTTGAAAGCATTGTGGGTAAAGGAGAAAGTACTGGCTACCAGCATTTTCTCCTTTTCCAATAATGTTTTCAAGTCTTCTTGCTCAGGGTCATTAAAACTTTGGACTGTGTGAAGGATTAATTTGTTGTCTGCTACAATGCTCTCTACAAAGGTACATGTAAGTCAGATTTTTTGAGAACTGTCATTCAAATATATTAGCCATGCTCTGTGAAAATGTGGCTTAACCCTTTATCAAGCAACAAAATTTTAGACTGGACCAAATTGAAAGCATTTGCAGATGACAAATTAAGTGAAGCTTAAATGGTGATTTATGTATTGGATAGGTTAGAAAACATTTATGTATTGGATAGGGAAGAAAATATTGTGGGAAAAGGAGAAAATGCTGGTTACCAGCATTTTCTCCTTTTCCCACAATGTTTTCAAAAGGCTTTTTCTTCAGGGTTGTTAAAACTCGGGATTGTGCGGTAAAGGGTTAATGCATATTTGTGATGCATGATACCAAGCAAGCAATCACATTGTTACAGATCCATAATAGCCATTTTTTTTTTAAACAACCAACTGAATTAAGAGGTAGAGTGGTTCTTTAACACGTAAAAAAATGACCAATAGCGAAAAGTTTCGGCCCAGGTAAGCCTGCCCGGACTGTGCAGACTGACCTAGGTTGATACTTTTCAGAGATGCATTAAGCATCCTTTTCACAGAGCATGGCTCATAAGTTTTTTAAGCCAGGACCAGTGTCAGTTGACTGATTGATAGTAAGGTGTTTATCATCATTTTCAACATAATTTCAATTATACAGTGGAGGCCAGTGCACCTATCCATGCTATCATGGAGTTCTCTTTTGCCATTACTTTGCACAGTTTTCTTCCAAAACCATCATCAAAACAACAAATTGAGAGGGAGAAATGCATCCTGCAATAATCCTCAGAAAGAGATTGACCAAGCCAGAACAGTGTTAGTTTAAGCACAGCAAATTAATCAACTCAGTACAGTTGACCATTTCCCAAACAAGCCCTGGTTTTCATGTGTCTGCAATACAAGTCTTTTGAAAACACTGTGGGAAAAGGAGAAATTGCTCGTAATGAGCAATTTCTCCGTTTCCCACAGTGTTTTCTCCCCTTTTTGATAACTTTCTGCCATTTTCATCAAATTTAAAATTGTCGTCTGCAAACTCTTTCAATTTGGACCAGTCCAAAATTTGTCGTTTGGGAAAGGGTTAAAACCTGCACAAAGAGTCAGTAAATATTTTGTAAAAGCACACAGAAATTCACCTTTTACCAAACAACACCAAGTTTTGCTGACCCTCAGGAAGAGGGCTTTATGAAAACATTGTGGAAAAGGAGAAAATCACTTGTCTGATCATGATAAGCGTCATAAAGCAATGGATAACTTTCTGTACCAGACAACAAAATTTTAGAATTGTCTGAACTGAAAACACTGCAACTTGTTTCATTGCATACCAAAAGGAACATGCCATAAACAAAACACACTTTAAAGCTAAATGGGTATTCAACCTTTATACCAAAAGCCCTGCATTTTTTGATTCAGCGATGCAAGTTTCCGGTATTGGAGATTTCAAACTCCTTACCAAGCAAAAATGTGTTTCTATGACCCCAAACAAAACATTGTGAGAATGTTTTTCCAGAATGTTTTCTAGCTTTTCAAAGAATAATCCTATCTTTTGAACTATATTTAATGTCTGAAAATGACTTCAATATGAACAAGTCTAACATTTTATCACCTGGTAAAAAGTTAAATGAATCTTTCCCACAAAACCTTGATGTTAATGAAAAATACCTAAACATGTACATGTTTATAATTTAAATATGGTAATATAATCATACTAGCTAACATATATGTCAGTATGAAATGACAAAATATGCACTCTGTTAATGAAATATAATAAATGATTATGAGATTAATAAAATCCATCCCCATTTTACAAAGCTGAGTAACAAGTCGGGGTAGAGTCACTGCATCTTATCATTACATCTCATTATACAAACTGGCAAAGACAACTTTGTAAATATCCATGTGAAATATGGGTAACCTCTAATTATAGATTTTGAAAGTAACACAACTTCTGCTTGGCTAAACCATTTGGTTTAGCCAATCAGAAGGTGTGTTACTTTTAACGTTTGGAAAGTCTGAATGGCTGGTGAATACAGACCCAGGAAAAAAAATAAAACACACGAAAACATAGTCATCCACAGGAGGGGTGAGTTAGGCCAAACTTTGCAATCTATGATGGAAAGTCTCAGAAATGAAGATCAAACTGCATTAAGTAATTTTTGGGTCATAAAGTTTATCTTGAAAATCAAAGCATCTTCAAACTTTCGATGACCTATTGGAAAAATGTGACAAATGAAAAAAACATAGACTTTGAACCTACAGGGTTTATTTTCAATTTATTTCATGAGGAAAACTTTGATTGTACTAGATTTACTGTTAACCACACGACAAAATTTTAGACTGGTCCAAATTGAAAAGCATTTGCAGACGAAACAATAAATGTGGAAAGAATAATGGAATTTGTCCGTGAAAGGTTAAAAACACTGTGGGAAATGAAGAAAATGCTGCTTTTCCCACAATGTTTTCAAATGCTTTCTTTCTCAAGGTCATTAAAACTCGGCACTGTGTGGTAAAGAGTTGAACACTGCCTGAGGTGACATGGTCTTAAGTAAGTTATATATACTTCAACATTCTAAAGCATTTGATTTATCCTGACATTTTATAATAAACAAAAAATTCATTTTTGAACTCTTCTATTACTGAAAGATATTTATATACCAAATGTACATATAGCTTGAGAATATAAATTTCATTCTGATTTTAACAAACAACACCAATCTCAAAAAAAAAAGCTAGCACAATGTTATATAATAAAACTTGTCCAGTTAGAACAATTTGACAAAGGTTCACTTCTCAACTCTGTAACATTTTCTGTTGGCAAATGCATACATGCATTCAACATCAATGCTTTTTTTTTTATGCAAGCAACTTTACCCCTTTTGTTTAATGTCCGTCGACCATGTTTTGGTGAATACGATAGCGGAGTAGGTATTTTACTCTGGGTTGATTCGCTAGTAATTTTAGATACACGACGTAGATGTATAGTAGATTTTTCTTTACCAGAACGTTTCCCAACAGATTTGGGAGTGGTTGCTTTTGGACCTTTCTCCTCTGGGATAGGAGTCTTTGGAAGGTCCAGGGTTGACCAACAGCGGCGCAGAGATTTAGGGGTACGGGGGCCTGTAGTTGTGACGAAGTAGATGTGTTTATAATATTGTAACAACCCTGTACCAAATGTTTCCTTATCTTAACTCTTTACCACAGGACAAAATATTGGACTGGTCCAAACTGAAAGCAACTGCAGATGATGTATTAACCATAGCTTAACCCTACCACACAATCCCCAGTTTTAATGACTCTGACAGAAATGCTTTTGAAAACATAATGGGAAAAGGAGAAAATGCTGGTAATCAGCATTGCAGATGACAAGTTGAATTGGGCTCAAATGGCAGAATTTGTCTTTGATAGGGTAGAGAACATTGTGGGAAAAGGCTTCTTCATCAGGGTCTTAAAAATTCGGGATTGTGTGGTAAAGGGTCTAATTTGGACTTGATTAATATTCTTCATTTGGTTATGGGTTTAATTTGGGCAGATCTAATATTCTTGTCATCTAGTAAACAGATTGTATAATATAGTATAGTATAAAAGGTAATAAAATATACAGCATACTTCAGTCTTTACTATCAAATTAAATCCTGAAAAAGATTTCCTGGCCCAAAATACCTCTTATATTTGTAAAAGAAAATGTAAACCATAAATCATATAATCAACCAATTAATGACCCCCATACTAACACATGCACCTTTTCCATTATTGAATCAAGTTTCTAGGAAGTAATCGATAAATGTAAAATATAACACAAGAGCACCACAAAAAAGTCATGTGGTACCAACACTCGGCTGCAACTGCTATGAAAAACAGACTGATTTTAAGTGAAAATTCAAAATTTAAAAAGGGGCATATCTGTGAAAAGAATATTTGATAGTTACCTGCCCCTATTGTATAGGTTCCCCTTTTGATAGCTAACAACTAGTCTCAGTTTGAAGTAAATATCTAAAGTAATGACAGAGATACTACGAAATGACAAAGTTTTTACATGACACAGACAACGACAGGGTTATAACAATACCTCGACTTTTTTCTTTGAAAACTGCCAAGCCAATAAATAAGATATTTCCTGTTTCACCATTTGTCTATCAACCAAATTCTACCCATGCACAAGGAATACTTGTTATTCCTTTTTTGTTTTCTCTATTAATAGTGTACAATTCTATAAATTTACGCAGTCTCATTATGTTCCTGGGTTTTTATAGTCAGGTTTTTTCTGTCATCATGAATTAAGGTTTTATGCAATCATGCATGTGTGAACAATGTGGTAAAAGGTGAAACCACTTGTCATGAAAAATTACTCCTTAAATTATAATGATGCTTTCAAATTATACAGATGCTTAACTCTTTACCAAACAACTCAACCAAATTGAAAGCATTTGCAGATAACAAAATAAATGTAGCTCAATTGAAAATTTCTGTCTTTCACAGGGTAGGATTCATTGTGGGAAAAGGAAAAAATGCTGGTTACCAGCATTTTTCCCTTTTCCCACAATGTTTTCAAAAGCTTTCTTCTTTGAGGTTGTTAAAACTCAGGATTGTGTGGTAAAGGGTTAAAGAACAAGCAAAGAACAAGACCACGCAAGTGGGTGAAATGCTCAGAATGTCATCTAGAAAACTATCAGATGTAGAAATGTGGCCAATCAGTGAATAGAAAATAATTGTGATGTGTACACATAAAATTTCATAAAATTTCAGTCATAACAGATTTCAGCTGTAATATGTATATATTTATACTTACTAGCAGGCGGCTCGGCGCTCTCGACTAGGGTGTGATTTGGTTCGAAAGTAAAGTGTGTAGGAGTATTCTCCCCGTCTCTGTTTACCTGTATAGGACAGAAATGATTAATTGATTGTAAATGTATCATGTTTAATGCATTTTTTAATATTATTTCAATTATACTGCAAGCGGCCAGTGCACCTATCAGTGCTTCCCTGGAGTTTCTTTAACCATTACTTCACACAATTTTCTTCACAAGCCACTGGCTGCTTTCCCACATAAACATGTTGAAACAATGATCAGCTATACATGAGGAATGAATCCTGTCACAATGACTATCATCAATCCCTAGAAAGAAATTGGCTGAGCTGGGGATTTGAACCAGAAACCCCCTGTAGTCCTGCAATACCGGGGCGTGGCAACAGAAATGAAAAGCAGTTATAGAAGCAGTGTAATAGCATATACTGCTTTTTCCTTCAAATAAATTTTTATTTCATAACTGCACAATTCTGTTTTAATGCCCATGAGGAAAAGGGTTTTTGAAAACATTGTGGGAAAAGAGAAAATGCCAAGAAGCTTTTTGCAAAATGTTAGCCTTGGCCAAGCATTTACAGACAAAAAATTAAGTGAAAGCCATGTTTCCCTAGACCTTTCACACGATTCCCTAGGCCTTTTCCCTTTGACCAAGTTTCATGCGTATTAGGCTGAAAATGAGGCCTCTTGAGTGCACAAAAGCTTTTCTAAGATTTGGCCCCGTGACCTACTTTTTGATCCAACATGACCAAATTTTAAACTTGTCCACGATTTTATCCAGACAAACATTCTGACTAATTTTCATGCATATCAGACTGAAAATGTGGCCTCTATAGTACACACAAGCTTTTTCTAAGATTTGGCCCCGTGACCTACTTTTTGATCCAACATGACCCAATTTTAAACTTGTCCGAGATTTTATGCAGACAAACATTCTGACTAAGTTTCATGCATATCAGACTGAAAATGTGGCCTCTATAGTACACACAAGCTTTTTCTAAGATTTGGTCCCGTGACCTACTTTTTGACCCCACATGACCCAATTTCGAACTTGTTCGAGATATTATCAAGACAAACATTCTGACCACGTTTCTTGAGAATCAGGCTGAAAATGTGGCCTTTAGACTGCACACAACGCATGACGGACACAGCACAATCACAAAAGCTCACCTTGAGTACTTCGTGCTCAGGTGAGCTAAAAAACTGGGGGTGCAAGTGTTAAATAGTGTAGTGCATGGTTTTACGTTCATTATCAAACCGCAGCCAAGAAAAGATATTCAGCCTGCTTGATTGAAAACTTTTCTCCCGACCTTTTTGCAGAGATTTCACTATATTTGTATTTTCTGACTTCATTGTCATCTGCAGCATAGATGTCCTTTGCTGAAGACAGTGTCTTCCACAGTTCTGTAAGTTTCATATAGGATGACACTGTTTTACAGTTTAAAATTGACAGACAACACAAAATGACTCAATTATTTAAAAGCTAGCTGCAAAAAGTCATACTTGTCCATCTATAAATAATCCAGAGTGAGAACCGGTCTCATATTCTCTAACGTTAAGAGTATTGACACAAAAGCAGGGTACCAGTGTCTATTTTAATACAAATTTGGAAGCCCGAGAGAAAAATGTTTCATAGAGGAATCAGCACCAAAATCAAATGATAAAAAGGTGTTTCTGCAAGCATGATTTCCTGTATGTGCACTGCACATACAGATTTTGATTTGTTTTATACTTTTTACATGTTTTAATCAATTTGTACATGATTCACGTACATATGTACATGAATGGGAACAATGACACTGCCGATGATCATGTCCACAGATAGATGGGCAGACATTCAAGATAATTCCATTTTTCTATGGGAACGGATAGTTTTGTCTGGTTATGATACTGTAAAGAAATGGTTAGGTACTAAGGACTTTGGTACAAAACTTTTACCAGTTTGTCAGGAGAGGGAGAAAGTACTTTTGTCTTGGACAGTGATGGTGGGGAGGCTGCAAAGGTGTCTTCTTTGTCAGTTTCTGGGCTGTCCTGCTTCCATCCCATCTACAAACCAGAAAAACAGTGTGGTCAATACATGGGAAAGGTCAAGTGACAAATATATGTATTTGGAAGGTTATGTGATGGTCATAGAGGCACATCAAGCTTTTAGAAAAATGAAATCTTTGTCTTATGTACCAACCCATCTCCGAGCTCATCCTTGATGACACAGGTACTTTTGACAACAGTTACTGTTCTATTGAGAGCATGATACTTTTTGTATCATGCTTTGTTAACTCTTTACCAAATGACAAAATTTTAGACTAGTCCAAATTGAAAGCATTTGCAGACGACAAAATAAATGTGACTCAAAAATTAAATCTTGTCTTAAGAAGGGTAGAAAACATTGTGGGAAAAGGAAAAAATGCTGGTTACCAGCATTTTCTCCTTTTCCCACAATGTTTTCAAAAGCTTTCTTTCTCCGGGTCGGTGAAAGTTGGGATTGTGTGGTAAAGAGTTAATTGTATTTTATTGCAAGCGTGGTATTGTATGATGTCATCATGTGAGACCCTACACCAACATGGTCATTGATTTGAAATATCTCAGCCTAGTTACAAGCATTCTCTCCTTTTCCCACAATGTTTTCAGGTTTCTTCATCAGACTCCTATGGATTGTCTGGTAAAGTCTTAAACTGTGAGAATGCAACTACTTGGCCACATATTTTGAATCTGTCCTCTGCAGATGTTTTGAAACTGGAAGGATCTAACTTTTGTCAGTCGGGAATACTTACTGCCATCAGCATCTTTCTACTCTCATCCAAGTTTCTTGCCATGTCATCTTTCCGTCTTTGAACAGACTATTTAAAACATGAAAAAAGCTTATCTCAGTAACACAGCTTCTTCAGCATGGTGCAGCAGCTTTAACCAGAGAACAAAATTTAAGCCTTGTCCAAACTGAAAGCATTTGCAGACGACAATTTCACCGTAGCTCAAATGGTGCAGTTTTTCTTCGATATGGTAGAAAACATTGTGGGAAAAGGACAAAATACTGGTTACCAGCATTTTCTCCTTTTTCCACAATGTTTTCAAAAGGCTTCTTTCCAAGGGTCATTAGAAGGGGGGGCATTGTGTGGTAAAGGGTTAACTCTTATCCACACAATCCCCAGTTTTAATAACCCCAAAGAAATAGCCCTTTGAAAACCTTGTGGGAGATAGAGAAAATGGTGCTTACCAGCATTTTCTCCTTTTTTCCAAAAGGTTCCCTATGCTTTCACAAACAATTAGGTACCATAATTTCAGCCTCATTTGTCGTCTACAAATGCTTTCAATTTGGACAAGTCTAAATTTTTGTTGTTTGGTGAAGAAAATTTTCAATTATTCTCAAAAATCAGGCATAAATGCTATTTTTTAGGGTAGACGTCCCAAAGCCATAATAACCTTTACCAAACAACCCAATGCTTTTATGACCCTCAGGAAGAAAGCTCTTGTAAAAATTGTGAGAAAAGGAGAAAATGCAGTTCACCAGCATTTTGTCTTTATCCTACAATATCTATGCCCTTTCAAAAACAAATCTCACAATTTGAGCACCATTAAAATTGCCTTCTGCAAATGCTTTCAATTTGGACATGTCTAACATTTTAATGTCTGGTATACAGTAAGAGTTAACCACTTTACCACACAAAAACGACTTTTAACGACCCTGAGAAAAAGGCTTTTGCAAACATTGTGGAAAAGGGAGAAAATGCTGGTAACCAGCATTTTCTCCTTTTCCCACAATGTTTACTACCCTATCATTTGAAAAAAAAACACATCATTTGAGCCACATTAAAATTGTCGTCTGCACAATGCTTTCAATTTGGACAGTTCTAAAACTGTGTTGTGTGGTAAAGGGTTAAGTCCATATCCTACTTTCCTGAGATGCATGGTGGTTTGGATAAATGAAATATTGCAAATAAAGTACATCTACATGGTAGAACACTTTACCATGTGACAAAATTTTGGACTGGACCAAATTGAAAGCATTTGCAGACAACAAATTAAATGTTGAAAAAATAATGATTTCTTTTTCGGATATGGTAGAAAACATTGTGGGAAAAGGAGAAAAGGCTGGTTACCAGCATTTTCTCCTTTTCCCACAATGTTTTCAAAAGCCTTCTTCTTCTGGGTTGTTAAAACTCAGGATTGTGTGGTAAAGAGTTAAATATTAGTCTGACAAGAATGAAGCTGTCAGAAAACTAAAGAAAAAAAAAACTTTATAAATTTTACATTGCCATTAACCCTTTACCATACAATCCAAGTTTTATTAAACCTAAAGAAGATTCAAAAACATTGTGAGAAAAGTAGAAAATGCTGGTTACAATCATAGCATTTTCTCTTTTTCCCACAATGTTTTCTACCCTTTCAAAGATACATTTCATCATATTGGACATGTTTAATTTATCGGCTGCAAATGCTTTCAATTTTGACCAGGCTGAAATGTTGTTGTTTGTAAAGAGTTCATTTATGTGACGAGTTTCTGCTATTTGATCTAAAATTAACATGTGAACCCCTGAAACAGATTTACAGTGGACCAAAACATCCTTTTAAAATGAGGATACTTTATGTAGATAACAGTAGAATACCATACATGTAGAAACAATGCTAAATAAGGAGAAAATGCACCTTACAAGCAATTTCTTAATCATCCCAAATATTTTCAAATAGTTGTCAAGACAATAAAAAGACAACAACCATGATGAAACAATCTTTTTGTTTGAAGCCTTAATCAAACAATTCTGTGTTTAACAACCCTGACATAGACGGCTTTTCGGACATTTTCCATAACATTTTCTACCCTTTTAACCCTTTACCACACAATCCCGAGTTTTAATGGCCCTGAGAAAGAAGCCTTTTGAAAACATTGTGGGAAAAGGAGAAAATGCTGTTAACCAGCATTTTCTCCTTTTGCCACAATGTTTTCTACCCCTCCCAAAACATGTAATTTGTCATCTGTGAGTTCTTTCAAATTGGATGGGGGCTGAAATTTTGTCGTCTGGTAAAGAGCTGAACAGTAGTTAACTATTTCTACCAAATTTGGAAAAAAATAGATACAGGACTTATATCAGTAATCCAAGAAGCCAAACTTAATAAGACAATCAAAAGAAAATATTTAACCCTTTACCACAAAATCCCGAGTTTTAATGACCCTGATAAAGAAGCCATTTGAAAGCACTGTGAGAAAAGGAGAAAATGCTAGTAACCAGCATTTTCTCCTTTTCCCACAATGTTTTCTACCCTATCAAAGACAGGAATCATCATTTGAGCTGCACTTAATTTGTTGTCTGCATATGTTTTGACTTTGGTCCAGTCCAACATTTTGCAGAAGACAACATTTTTTACTCATCCATTTTGAAAGCATTTTGCAGGCAATGAAATTAAATGTTAGTCAAATGAGAGCATTTGTCATTGGAAGTGTTTCAAAAGCATTATGGCAAAATGCTGTTTTTTCCCTCTTTTCTCATTATGTCTTCAAAGGTTTGTGAATAACAGAGCTGTGTGATAACGGGATACTTAAGCTCACTGTAAAAAATTTCTTTAAATGACTTTCTTATCATTTTAAATTTCTTTTTTAATGATTGGATTTCTCACAAGTTAACGCTACAATATTGAGACGAAACCACAAAAATTATAGGAACTATACATGGGGTCACTTAAAATCCAAACTTAAAGCAGTTTTTGACCAGCACAAGTAAGCAAGCTTTCCATCTGTATGAATTTATTAAGAGCCAGGCATTTGGATTGTCCTAGGCTAAACCCTTTACTGAACGATCCCATGATTGTATAATGCCTAGGAAAGTGATTGAAAAAAGACCAGGACAAGGAGAAAATGTTGCACTCTCTCTGGTTTCTCCTTTCAACCTTTATCACACAATCCCGACTTTAAACGACCCTGAGAAAAAAGCCTTTTGAAAACATTGTGGGAAAACGAGAAAATGCTGGTAACCAGCATTTTCTCTTTTTCCCACAATGTTTTCTACCCTTCCAAAAACAAATTTCAATCCTTGAATCACATTTATTTTGTCGTCTGCAAAATCTTTCCAATTTGGACTAGTCCAAAATTTTGTAGTGTGATAAAGAGTTAAAAGACGAATCCAATCAATTAAACTCTTTATGACAGAACAAAATTTGAGATATTTCTAAACTGAAAGTATTTGCAGATGACAATAGCTGAAATAATGGGATTCACCTTTAAAAGAGTAGAAAATATTATGGGAAAAGAAGAAAATACTGGTTATTAGCATTTTCCCCTTTTTCCAGTTTTAAAAAGGTTGTTAACCCTTTACCATACAATTCTGACTTGTAACGACCCAGAGGAAAAGGCCTTTTGAAAACATCTTGGGAAAAGGAGAAAATGCTGGTATCCAGCATTTCCTCCTTTTCCCACACTTCTACCTGACCCAAAGAAAAGTGCCATCATTTGAGTCACATAGAAATTGTTATCTGCAAATGCTTTCAATTTGGATAGGTCCAAGATTTTGTTCTCTGGTAAAGGATTAAAAGTCGGGATTGTGTGGCAAAGAGTTAATGTGCAAGTCTAAATTTTGTGATGTTGAAAAGAGTTAAAATCTCAAACAGTGGTGGAACAAAAACTTTTCAGAAAGTATAGTAGGAAAACGATATATAATACAACATCAAACCCTTTTGTTAAAAACAACATATTTCAGTATGGAACTGTAATATTAGTCAGCAAAGAGAAGAAACTTTCACAACCAAGAACTGAAACAGGCTGACAACCCTTTACCACACAATCCCGGGTTTTAACGACACTGGGAATGAGGCCTTTTTAAAACATTGTGGGAAAAGGAGAAAATGCTGGTAACCAGCATTTTCTCTTTTTCCCCCCAATGTTTTCTATCCTTCCCAAAAACAAATTTCAATTTTTGGGTCACATTTATTTTGTCGTCTGCAGATGCTTTCAATTTGGACAAGGCTAAAATTTTGTCGTTTGGTAAAGAGTTAATTAACAATAATAGTAGCTGGTGAGATAATGGACAGAAAAACTGTAGATCTACCAATCAAAAGTTTAGAGCAGTCAAAATTGAGATGCATTGCAGGCTATTTTTATTTTTTCATTAGTCTTAGATATAACTCTTTTAACAAAAATGTTGTCTATAAGAAAAAAAAAAAAAGTTTGTGATAAACAGCCTTTACCTTGTGTTGCATCAAAAGTTTTCATTGTATTTTTCATGCCGTCATGAAGTCAAATGTGTAAACCTTTACCTGACAACAAGATTTCAGACTATTCAAAATTGATAGCAGTTGCAGATGACAACCAAATGTGGCTCAGTAATGATATTGTCTTTCAAATAGTGGAAAACACTGTGGGGAAATGAGAAAATGCTGGTTAACAGCATTTCCTCCATTTCCTATCTTTTTAAACAAAAGGGCCATTTGCCCTAAAGCGCTCACCTAAGTAAAGTCATCTACAGTTGATAAAGCTGAAAAGATCCTGGTTTTAATGATGAAAAACACATGAGTGTAAGTGACCTACTTTTTGAACCAATGTGACTAAATTCCAAACTTGTCCAAGATATCATTAAAACAAACATTCTGACCAAGTTTCATGAGTATCAGACAGAAAATGTGGCCTCAAATGATGCACACAAGGTTTTTCTAAGATTTGGTCCAGTGACCTACTTTTTGACCTGATGTGACCCACTTTGAAAATTGTCCAAGATATCATCAAGGCAAACTTTCTCACCAAGTTTCATGAGAATCAGGCTGGCCTCTGGCGTGCAGACAAGGTTTATTAAAGATTTGACCATGTGGCCTACTTTTTGCCCTGATATGACCCACTTTCAAACTTGTCTGAGATACCAGCAAGATAAACATTCAAACCAATCTTTATCAGTATAAGACGGAAAATGTGGCCTCTATGGAGCATCCACGGTTTTCCTAAAATTTAGCCCAGTGACCTACTTTTTCACCCAACAGGACCCAATTTCAAACTTGTCTGAGATATCATCAAGATAGACAATCTGACCTAGTTTCATGAGTATCTGACAAATGTGGCCTCTAGAATGCACACAAGGTTTCCCTAAGGTTTAGCCCAGTGACCTACTTTTGGACCAGACATGACCCAACTTCAAATTTAAGCCAGATATTATCAAGACAAACATTCTACCCAACTTTCATGAGTTTCATGCTGAAAATGTGGCCTGTAGAGAGCACACAAGGTTTTTCTAAGATTTGGCCCAGTGACCTACTTTTTGACCCAACAAGACCCAATTTTCAAGACATACATTCTGACCGAGTTTCAATAGCATCAGGCTCAAAATGTGGCCTCTAGAGTGCACATAAGGTTTTTGTAAGATTTAGCCCAGTGACCTACTTTTTGACCCAACATGATCCAATTTCGAATGTGTCCGAGATATCCTCAAGGCAAACATTATGACCAAGTTTCATAAGTTTCAGACTGAAAATGTGGCCTCTAGAGTGCACACAAGGTTTTTTTTAAAATTTAGTCCAATGACCTACTTTCTGATCTGACATGACCCAATTTCAAACTTGTCCAAGATATGATTAAGACAAACATTCTGACCAAGTTTCATAAGTTTCAGGCTGAAAATGTGGCCTCTAGAGTGCACACAAGGTTTTTTTAAAATTTGGTCCAATGACCTACTTTCTGACCCGACATGACCCAATTTCAAACTTGTCCAAGATATGATTAAGACAAACATTCTGACCAAGTTTCATAAGTTTCAGGCTGAAAATGTGGCCTCTAGAGTGCACACAAGGTTTTTCTTAGATTTTGCCCAGTGACCTACTGTTTGACCCAACATGACCCAATTTTGAACTTGTCCAAGATATTATCAAGACAAACATTCTGACCAAGTTTCATAAGTTTCAGGTTGAAAATGTGGCCTCTAGAGTGCACACAAGGTTTTTCTAAGATTTGGCCCTGTGACCTACTTTCTGACGCGACATGACCCAATTTCGAATTTGTCCGAGATATCATGAAGACAAACATTCTACGCAACTTTCATGTTTCAAGCTGAAAATGTGGCCTCTAGAGTGCTCACAAGATTTTTCTAAGATTTAGTCCAGTGACCTACTTTTTGACCTGACATGACCCAATTTTGAACTTGTCCAAGATATCATAAAGACAAACATTCTATACAACTTTGTGTTTCAGACTGAAAATGTGGCCTATAGAGTGCACACAAGGTTTTTCTAAAATTTGGCCCAGTGACCTACTTTTTGACCCGACATGACCCAATTTCGACCTTGTCGAGATATCATCGAAACAAACATTCTGACCAAGTTTCATGAGTATATGACTGAAATTGTAGCCTCTAGAGTGCACACAAGGTAATTGTTGACACCTGGATGCCAGACACAGGACGATCACAAAAGCTCATGTTGAGCACTTTGTGCTCAGGTTTGCTAAAAACCTTCCTCCCTGGGGCTGTTAGTGCTTGGGATTGTTTTGTAAAGGGTTAATTTTACAGTGAGTTGATTTCTCTTAGATAAGAGACTTATCTAACTCTCTTCCCAAATGTTAGCCCACAAGTAACATACTAATTCAGTTTGTAAATTGTTATAATGTCATGTTTTTCAATATAATTATGTATGTTGTAATTATTTGTATGACTACAAGTTGTACAAGCTTACGTCAAACAAAATTTGTCTTGTCCTTGAAGTAAGTCAACATTAACATCTCACTTCTACTGCTCCAGAGATCTTCAACTTCTAACAATATCAACTAGATAAGGAATCTGAATTGTGACAATCAGCAAAGAAAAGCACACACATTTTAAATTGGTCTTTAAGTCCTTTTTGAACTTTTGCTTTGTTTTTTTTTTTAAAACTTCCATATTTCCATGTATTTTGCTAGTCCCAATCCCTTTCAAAAGTCTCAAATCAGATCAAGCTGAGCTGACTGCTTTTATATATGAGCCACACTCTGTGAAAAGGGGGCTTAATGCATCTTCAAAAAGTATCGATCCAGGACAGCCTGCACAGTCCGCGCAGGCTGACCTGGGTCAAAACTTTTCGCTATTTTTCAATTTTCTGTATGTCAAAGGACAAGACGGCCTCATGATTCAGTCGATTATCCAACAAAATAGACTTTATGGATCCATGATCATGTGATGATTCGCTTGGTATCATGCATCATGGAGATGCATTAAGCCCCCATTTGCCAGGGTGTGGCTCATACACTTTTAAATATATGACAGTTCTTTTCTTCTTAATGTAAGAATCAACTGAGCCATGCTCTTGCAAAAGAGGGCTTAATACATCTCCGTGATGCATTATACCAAGCAAGTCATCACATCATTATGGATCCTTAACTCTTCATCACACAATCACGGGTTTTAACGACCCTTAAAAAAAAGCCTTTTGAAAACGTGTAAAAAGGAGAAAATGCTGGTAACCAGCATTTTCTACTTTTCCCACAATGTTTTCTACCCTATCCAAACACGAATTTCAGTTTTTGAGTCACACTTATTTTGTCGTCTGCAAATGCTTTTAATCTGGACAAGTCTTAAATTTTGTTGTGTGGTAAAGGGTTAAAATTCACTTTGTCTTACTGACTGAATCATGAGGTTGACTGGTCTCTTTAATATAGAGAAAATTGACTAATAGCAAAAAGTTTTGGCCCAGTTCATCCTTTGCAGACTGCGCAGGCTGACCCAGGTCTACTATTTACAGATGCATTAAGCCCCTTTTTCACAGAGCATGGCTCAATTATTCATTGCTATTGTTTAGATTTGATGCTTTATCCTGTTACACACAAGAAGTGCTGTTATGTGCTGAATGTCAGAAAAGACAACATAAAAATATAATTCTTTCAGAACTTTGTATACATACATAATTTTGATCTTTCTGCAATGGTGTGGTGAAATGTTATGAATAATTAAAAAGGGATGGCATTAATGAATCATCTTTTACTCTTTACCACACAATCTCGACTTTTAACACCCCAAGGGAAAAGCCTTTTGAAAACATAGTGGGAAAAGGAGAAAATGCTGGTAACCAGCATTTTCTCCTTTTCCAAAAATAATTTCTACCCTATTACAGACAAATTCCATCATTTGAGCAACATTTAATTGTCATTTGCAAATGCTTTCAATTTCGACAAGTCTACAATTTTGTTGTGTGGTAAAGAGTTAAGCTTGAACCAAATGAACTGAAAATTCCCTACAACTGTTGCAGCCAATTTCACTGCCTGAATCTAGCAAATTTCATTGTTTAGACTGCGCATAAAAAAAAAAAACATGAGAGTACATATTAATAAAAAAATTATATATTATGTCATTATAATATAGGAAAGACAAGGACAAATGTAATGACTCACATGAACGAAGTGAGTGAAAGTGTATGAATGGGACGAGTTTAAGTTTTTTCTATCACAAGAAAATAAATGGCTCAAATCTACTTGCATGGTGCCTTAACCCTTTCCAAGACCAAAAAATTTAGATTCTTCCAAATACAAAAACACTTTCAGAAATCAAATTCAACATAGGTACAAATGAGTTCAAGTTCTGTGAAAGGGTTGAAAAAATAGTGGGAAAAGGAGAAAATGCTGCTTACAATCATTTTCTCCTTCTCTCACGATGTTTTCGGAAGCCACATTTCTCAACGACATTTAAAGTCTGGGTGTTTGGTAAAGGCTTAAGGCTAATACATCTATTCACCACAGCAAACACACCTATAAATGCTATCAAAATATCATGTAAATCAAGAATAAAGCTATACAATATGAAGTCCAAATAATACACTTCACTAAATAAGATAACACCAGCATTTCTTGCA
Source organism: Tridacna gigas (assembly GCA_945859785.2). Taxonomy (NCBI): domain Eukaryota; kingdom Metazoa; phylum Mollusca; class Bivalvia; order Cardiida; family Cardiidae; genus Tridacna; species Tridacna gigas. The sequence goes on along the minus strand of OX244029.2, from coordinate 13,943,912 downwards.
TATCCCTTATCAAAAGCAACTTAAATAAAACGGTTACATAATAACTTTACTGGGTTGCTGTCAAAACTAGAACTGTCGCAAAGCGGACAAATACCCCCCACCAGCACCTTGTCACTGAAGCAGCACAATCAGAGAACGGAAATGATTTTCAAACAAACTTCATCAGTGACCTTGACCTTTGACCCATGTGACTCACAAACAATAGCAAACCTCCTTGGGTCATGAGCAACACTTGTATAAAGTCTCAGGGTCCTAGGTCAAACACCTATTGAGTTAGAGCATGAAATGATTTTCAAACGAAGTTCACTGTAACCTTGACCTTTGACCCATGTGACCTGAAAACAATAAAGCACCTCCTTGGGTCATGAGCAAAACCTCTATAAAGTTTCAGGGTCCTAGCAGCTAACAGCTATTGTGTCAGAGCATGGAAATGATTTTCCAACGAAATTCACCTGTGACCTTGACCTTTGACCCATGTGACCCCAAAACAATAGGGCACCTCCTTGGGTCATGACAAACACTTGTTTAAAGTTTAACGGTCCTAGGTCAAATGGCGCTTGAGTTAGAGAAGGGACACAAGATGGATGGATTGACAGATGGATGCGCGGACAGACAGACAGACAGACAGACATTGTGAAACCGGTATAACCCCTCTACTTCATAGGTGGGGTTATAATTATTGTAAAGATGACAACTTTGTCACCTAAAATTTTTGGTAATTCAAAGAACATAAATCATTATGTATCACAAATTCACAACACAAACGAAGATCCCAAAAATTCAACAGCATCTAGACACTGAGCATTGATCTACAGTTATTAACTCTTTACCAAACAAGAATTGTTTGTAATCGACCAAATTGAGAGGACTTGCAGATGACAAAATAAATAAAGCTCAAGTGATGATTTTTGTCTTTGATAGCGCAGAAAACATTGTGGGAAAAGAAGAAAATGCTGGTTACCAGCATTTTCTCCTTTTCCCACAATGTTTTCAAAAGGCTTCTTCCTTACGGTCATTAAAACCGTGTGGTAAAGGGTTACTATGTTATTAGTTCAATCTTCAGCTTCATTCTTTTTTCCTTTCTCCACATTACTATTTTTTTAATTGTAGAAACAAGTCCCATAAAAACCTGTTTTAACTCTTTTAACCCTTGACCACACAATCCCGAGTTTTAATGACCCTGAGGAGATAGCCTTTTGAAAACCTTGTGGGAAAAGCTTTCTCCTTTTCCCGCAATGTTTTCTGATCTGTCTGATACAAATCCGATCATTTCTGCCATATCTATTTTGTCCTCTGCAAGTTCTTTCAAATTAGACTAGTCTAAAATTTTGTCGTTTGGTAAAGTATTAACAGACGACAATATTCAAGACTATTAGATACTGAAAGTTTTTGCAGACAACAAATCAAATGAAGCTGAAATGACAGAAATTGTCTTTGAAAGGGTAGAAAACATTGTGGGAAAAGGAGAAAATGCTGGTTACCAGCATTATCTCCTATTCTCACAATGTTTTTAAAAGCATTCTTTCTCAGGGTTTCCAAAACGCAGAGTTGTTAGATAAAAGTTTAACTTTTTACCAAACGACAAAATATTAGACCAGTCCAAATTGAAAGCTTTTGCAGACGACAAAATTAATGTGATTCAAAAATTGAAATTTGTTGTGGGAAGAGTAGAAAACATTGTTGGGAAAGGAGAAAATGCTGGTTGCCAGCATTTTCTCCTTTACCCATAATGTTTTCAAAAGGCTTCTTCCTCAGGGTCGTTAAAAGTCGTGATTGTGTGGTAAAGGGTTAAAATCTTCTCTTCAAAAAGCCATGTAAACTGTGAACAGATACTGCACACAGTCATTTGCAGATTCGTGTTATTTCTCCCATTTTTTCTCTAAGTTTGGAGCCAAATGCTTTTGCTGGAAACTTGACAGCTAAAAGAAAGTTGTCATCTTACAATATTTGCAATGTTTAAACTCCTATAGGCAAGATAACCTTGAAAAATATATCTAAAACATAACTGGTTCTTTAACATGGTAATAAATTTTCTTTCAAAGAGACAAACATCTAAACTGTATCGTAGATTAAATTACTCTGCATCTAACATTTACAGACTAAGTTTGGAAAAAAGGAGAAAATGCCGGTTACCAGCATTTTGTTCCTTTCCCACAGTATTTCCAAAAGGCCTCTTTCTCAAGCTTGATAAATCTCTGGATTGTGTGATTAGGGCTTAAAGTCCAGTCTATCAAGACTTTTTTCTAATCAGCCTATCAACTGAAACAAGAGCAATGCATGCTGGTGCCAACAACTGGCTGCAGTCTCTTGATTTTTCTAAATCAAGAAAGGGGCTTAAGTGTGTCAAAAATAGTTTGATAGTTACCAGCCCTTCTTGTATTGGTGCCCCTTTTGATAATTAACTGCTTGTCCAAGTTTGAAGTACATATCTTCAGTAACAACAGAGATATTATAAAATGTCATAGTATCATCATGACGACAACAGGGATAATGACAGGGCTATGACAATAAAGACTTTTTCTTCGAGACAGCCAAGCTAAAAAGCCATCCAGAGTGCCTTGTAAAACATTTGTTTTAACACTTTCCCAAACAAGTCCAGGTTTTCACGTGTCTGCAGTACAAGTCTTTTGAAAACACTGTGGGAAAAGGAGAAATTGCTCGTAACGTGCAATTTCTCCTTTTCCCACAGTGTTTTCTACCCTTTTGGAGACCTTTCTGTCATTTTCATCAAATTTAAAATTGTCGTCCGCAAACTCTTCCAATTTGGACCAGTCTAAAATTCATCATTTGGGAAAGGGTTAAAAAAAAAAAATCTCAACATGCTACAATAGTTCAATGTTTGTCTCCATGTAAAGTAAGACTGAACATTATACCCTGGGTTATAAACAGTGCCTACCGTCTGCCACCTAACCAGAAGGCAGCGTAGCTGTAATGTGCAGTAGAGTATTTATACAAAGTTTTAAATTTGTGACTCACTCTCTTAGAAAACAACAATACAGTTAGCCCCATGCATAACATTAACCCTTTACCACATAATTCTGTGTTTTAATGGCCCAGTAGAAGAAGGCTTTTGAAAACATTGTGTGAAAAGGTGAAAATGCTATCCGAATTTTCTCCTTTTCCCAAAATGTTTTCTTCCCAATGAAAGACTGAAATCATCATATGAGCTGCTTTTAACTTTTTCACAACTAACTCCATAAATTTGACCTTTTTTAAAGTCTAAAAGTTGATTTTCCACTGCAGTGAAAGTTAATTTTTGTCATAGTCTATCATCAGGTAGCAGATGGTGTAGATCAAAGATTAGACTGTACATTCTGTGCAGTCTGATCTTCTTGATCTACACCATCCTAAAAATCTATCATTCATAGTGGAAGAGTTCATCTGTCATCTGCAAATGCTTTCAATTTGGTTGAGTACAAAATTTTGGCGTTTGGTAAAGAGTTAAAATTAGGAGAACCCGATCAAATGCTAGACACTTCTGAGTTGCCACTACACCTCGATGAAAGGACACTGAAACTGAGCTCTTAGAAAAAGGCTCGTTACAATTTAAGAAGAGATGGCAGAAATAGTAGACATGATGCCTTATTGGTGTGACATAAAACAAAGGAGCTATGCTCTGGCAAAAGGGGTTTAACCCTTTACCAGACGACAAAATTTTAGCCTTCTCCAAATTGAAAGCATTTGCAGACGACAATTTCAATTTGGCTAAAATGGTGCAATTTTTCTTTGCTAGAGTAGAAAACATTGTGGGAAAAGGAGAAAATGCTGGTTACCAGCATTTTCTCCTTTTCCCACAATGTTTTCAAAAGGCTTCTTTCCCAGGGGCGTCAAAAGGCGTCATTGTGCGGTAAAGGGTTAATGCATCTCCGTGATCCGTTATACCAAGCAAGTCACAACATTATTATGGATCAGTAAAATCCATTTTGTTTAACAACCGGCTGAATCATGAGGTAGACTGGTCGTTTGACATGAAGAATGTTGATCAATAGTGAAAAGTTTCTACTCAAGTCAGCCTGAGCAGTCCCACCTGTGCTGTCTGTGCAGGCTGTCCTGGGTCGATACTTTTTGCATATGTACTGAACCTCCTTTTCATAGAGCATGGCTAATTAAAGTTTTTTGTACAAAAGCTACAACAGAAGGACGCTAACAGTGAGGTATTGCAAGAACATTCTGGCATGAGCATACTTGAGGTTTTCACTAGGGTAGTACAGGACTCAAAGAAGAATGTATGTGAGTGCTACTCTGGGAAAACAGGGTTTAATGCCTCTCAATTAGGCATGTCGTCACAGCATTATGGATCCAATTTGTCTAACAACCAGTTGAATCATGTTGTAGAATGGTCCTTAACAATAGCAAAGGCTTTTGATCGAGGCAACCCTGCGCATACTTCGTAGGCTGGCATGGGCTGATAACTTTAACAGATGCATTAACCCTTTCCCAAACAAGCCCTGGTTTTCATGTGTCTGGAGTACAAGTCTTTTGAAAACACTGAGGGAAAAGGAGAAATTGCTCATAACAAGCAATTTCTTCTTTTCCCACAGTGTTTTCTACCCTTTTTGTTAACTTTCTGCCATTTTCATCAAATTTAAAATTGTCGTCTGCAAACTCTTTCAATTAGGACCAGTCCAAAATTTGTCATTTGGGAAAGGGTTAAACTACCTTTACATATAAGCATGACTCAAGTATTTATTGAAACCACATAGCTTTCACCTTTCAAGTTTCTATATTAAAGTTAAGAAGCAGAAGTCACATAACATTATGAAAATGAATTATAGATTTGTTCCAAACATCATTTTTCATTTCAAAACAATTTAAAAAAAAAAAAGCAAATTCTTATTCCTATTTGTGTAAATTTTTGGAAGAGGGTTTGAAAATATAGATGATCAAAATTTAAAATTTGACTTATAGTGAAAAAGATTGTGGTAAAAGGATAAAATGCTTATTAAAATGTTTTCAAAACGACTTTACAGCTTGCTGAGAAAAGTCACTGAAGTCGGCAGCCTAATCAAAATAAATCCATGATTCATTTTTACAACTTTACAGACATAGAGGAAAAACCATTTAGTCATCGTAAGAGATAAAATACTTACATCAAACCAGTTATCTTGCCTCTGTATCCCAAATGTACTTCTGAAATGAAACAATAAAGTCTTTAACCCCACACCACACAATCCTTAGCTTTAACGACTCTGGGGTGGAAACCTTCTGAAAACATCGTGGGAAAAGTAAAAAATGCTGGTAACCAGCATTTTCTACATTTCCCAAAATGTTTTCTACCCTATCAAAGAAAAATTGTACTGTTTGAGCCACAATGAAATTATCTGCACATGCTATCAATTTGGACAAGGCTAAAATTTTGTCATTTGGTAAAGGGTTACCCATTACGAAAAAGAGAAGGGGAAAAGGAGAGAATGCTAAGTACAAGCATTTTATCCTTTTCACAAAATGTTTCCACAAGCCATGTCCTCAAGGGTTTTAAAAGAGGGGATTACTTGGTAAAGGGTTCATCACATTTGTGCAAATACTCATTATTGCAAGTCTTATAGAGTTGTCTCTCTTTGAGCTTTCTTGTGTATATTTTGTACGATTATGAACAAGTTTGGCTAAACAGCACCGTATTATCAGGACATACATGGTAACCTGTAAAATATACAAACCACTAACTAATGAGAAAAACAAATGAGAAATGAAAACCTAAATATACTTAAGCCATGCTCTGGCATAAGGGGGCTTGATGCATCTCCGTAATGCATCGTGCCAAGCAAGACATCACATAATTAGGGCTCCACAAAATCCACTTAGTCTAACATGTGACTGAATCATGAGGTAGACTGGTCCTTTGACATCCAGAAATTTGACCAAAAGCAAAACGTTTCAGCTCAGGTTAGCTTGTGCGGACTGCGCAGGCTGACCTGGGTCTATATTTTTCGCAGATGCATTAAGCCCCTTTTTCAAAGAGCATGGCTCACTTATTAGACAGTGCATCGTAATGAAATGTGCTTCTGTTAGTACTGATGGTTGCATCTGATTGTTATTCATGTAGGATGCCATTAATTTTTGGATACATGTATGTTTTCAAAAGGCTTTTCCCCAGGGTCGTAAAAAGTTAGCATTAAGCGGTAAAGGGTTAAAGGTTTGGTTCATCATGATGAATCACAATCCCTACTTTTAAAAATTTCATGGTATCAAAAATGAGAAAATGTCAAATGGGGAGAAACATAATATAAACTGACCTCTGTGCACTTGACCTCGACATAAACCTTGCGGACAAACTCTGGCGGGAGTTGATGGACGATGTCGGGGAATGAGATGCCATCTCTTCTTCCAGGGTGTCAAGGCCTTTTACAAACTTGTCTGTCGGTAATGATGGTGTAAAACTCAAGTTTTCAAATGCATCTTTCAGGAACTTCTCCTGTCAAATCAAGACAGAAAGGTTAACACAAAAACAAAACAAAAAAAAAATGTTAGACTTGTCCAAATTGAAAGCATTTGCAGACGACAAAATAAATGTGACTCAAAATCTTTTTCTTGTTAGGGTTGAAAACATTGGGGAGGAAAGGAGAAAATTCTGGTTACCAGCATTTTCTCCTTCTCCCACAATGTTTTCAAAAGGCTTCTTCCTCAGGGTTGTTATAAGTTGGCATTGTGTGGTAAGGGGTTAATAAATCTGAGGAAGCCAACTTTTAAAAACATTGTGAGAAAAGAATACATTGTTGGTAACCAGCACTTTTTCCTTTATCCATGTTTTCTACCCTCTCAAACATAAGTTTTGGGTATCATTTTTTTTGTCATCTGCAAAGGCTTTAAATTTGGACAAGTCCACAGTTTTGTTGTTTGGTAAAGAGTTAACTCTCTACCAAATGACAAAATTTTAGACCAGTCCAAACTGAAAGCATTTGCAGACGACAAAATAAATCTGACTCAAAAATTGAAATTTGTTTTGGAATGGTTAGAAAATATTGTGGGAAAAGGAGAAAATGCTGGTTACCAGCATTTTCTCCTTTTCCCACAATGTTTTCAAAAGGCTTCTTCTTCAGGGTCGTTAAAACCTGTGATTGTGTGGTAAAGAGTTAAGTGATAACTAAATGAAATGAACTTTTTCAGAACAGGAATGAAGTCAAAACACTGTAATTTTAAGGGTACTTTGCCATGTCACGAAATAGCAGGCAGTGTAGATGCATTCTGTGCAATCTGATCTTGATCTGCACTGTCTGCCAAAGGTAGTCAAATCTTTATCTATGTGTTCCACAAAACAGCTTAGTTGTGCTTAGTGAATTTTACCAAAGGAGAAATTGCTTTTTAATTCAATTTCTTCTTCCTCAATGTTTTCAGAATGGTCAGCTGGAAGAAAAACTAGAACTGCCACTAAAGGTATGTCCTAAGGCAGACAGATGGACAAACAGATGGACAAACAGATGGACACACTGGTTACAGTACACCCTCTCCCACCTGCCCTCAAAACATCCATTAAGGTATTGAGCTACAAAGAGAAAGAAGGTGAGAATAGGTTACCCTGTGTTGTGTTTTAGGGTTGAAGTCCTCCATGGGCGTACTTGGCGCCGATGGGTTGGAATCTTCTTCCTCTTCTGTGTCTTCTAAGGACACTGGGTCAGTTGTCTCTGAATCTGGAAAACATGCGCTTATAGAATTATTGAGTCATCTCTCAGAGCTCCAGATACAGGGAGTGATTTTGATTTCAAAATTGAAAATATCAATCACTCCCCACTAAACCCTATGTTATGGGTACTCATTAGAATCGTTTCATCGAGACGATTCTAATGAGTACCCACAACATAGGATTTGGATGAGAAATAATGGATTTAGAATACCATCACTCCCTCTTATCTGGAGCTCTTATCTCTGTAAACAGGTGGTTTAACTCTTTACCAAACAACAAAATTTTACACTTGTCCAAATTGAAAGCATTTGCAGATGACAAGATTAATGTGACTCAAGAATGGAAATGTGTTTTGGGAAGGGTAGAAAACATTGTGGGAAAAGGAGAAAATGCTGGTTACCAGCATTTTCTCCTTTTCCCACAATGTTTTCAAAGGGCTTCTCTCTCAGGGTTGTGAAAACCCGGGATTGTGTGGTAAAGGGTTAATGTACCTGCAAAAAGTAGTGATGCAAGTCCGCCTGCACAGTTAGCACAGGTTGACCTGGGTTGGTATTTTATTGCTACTGGTAAACTGTTTGCATGTCAAAGGACCAGTCTACTTCATGATATAGCAGGTCTTTAGAGAACAATGGATCCGTATTGTGTGATGAATTACTTGGCGCAATGCATTACAAAGATGCAATAAATCCCCTCTTCCCAGACCGTCACTCAATCATATTTGCACTGTACTAAGTTGATTAATTTGTTTGTTTGTTTGTATGGTATTTAATGCCGTTTTGAACATATTTCATTTATATAAGGGTGGCCAGTGCACATATCCATATCTTCCTCGAGTTTCTTGTAACTAATATTTTTTCCAAGCCACCAGCTGCTTTCCCATAAAACCATCATCGAGACAATGATCAAAAGTGATGGGGGAATGAATCCTGTTGAAATGACTATCATCAATCCTTGGAAAGAAATTGGCCAAGATTCAGACCAACAACCCCCATGTCTGGAGTCATGTATGCTACTGCCTGTGCTACCAGAACCCAACTGCTTAACTCTTTACCACACAACAAAATTTTGGACTATACCAGATTGAAAGCATCTGCAGATGACAAATTGAGAGTGGCTCAAATGACGATTTCTGTCTTTGATATGGTAGAAAACATTGTGGAAAAAGGAGAAAATGCTGGTTACCAGCATTTTCTCCTTTTCCTTCAATGTTTTCAAAAGCCTTCTTCCTCAGGGTCGTTAAAAGTCGGGATTGTGTGGTGAAGGGTTAATTGAATGGTGTTTAAAACTGCATTCAGCATTATCCCAATCACTTCACAGCCACAGCTCTCTTATTCACTTATTTCCTGGTTAGGGCTCTAAAGGTTGATTGATTGATTGATTGTATGGTGTTTAACGCCGTTTTCAACATTATTTCAGTTATATCGCAGTGACCAGTGCACCTATCCATGCTTTCCCGGAATTTCTTTTACCAGTACACCACACAATATTCTTTCCAAGCCACTGGCTGCTTTCCCACAAAGCCATTGTCGAAACAGTGGTCAGCGGTGGGAAAGGAATGAATCCTGTCGCAATGACTATCATCAATCCTTGGAAAGAAATTGGCCGAGCTGGGGATCGAACTAGAGACCTCCTGTTCTCAAGTCCTGTACGCTACTAACTGAGCTACGGGGCTCGGCGGGCTCTAAAGGAAAATCCTGTTTACAAGCCTATCTCTGCCATAAAATTTGAGTTCAACAATATTTTGGAACCTGTTGTATTTAGTCTTTACCACACAATCTAAAGTTTTAAAGACCCTAACAAAGAAGGTAACTGACCATCATAGGCTTTCACCATGACATCAGTCACTATCATGCTGTTTACTTTTTACCAAACAACATAATTTTAGACTGGTCAAAATTGAAAGCATCTGCAAACAACAATTTAAATATGGCACAAATGGCGGAAATTTGTTTTTGATGGGGTAAAAAACATATTGGGAAAAGAAGAAAATGCTGGCTAAATGTTTTCTACCCTGTCAAGAAATTAACCATCATCTATATCAATATAAAATTTGTCTTCTGCCGATATTCGAATTTGGAAGAGTCTAAAATTTGTTGTTTGGTGAAGGGTTAACTCTACCACACGACAAAAATCAAGACTTGTTCAAATGGAAAGCATTTGCATAAGACAATTTCATCAAAGCTCAGATTGAGGAATTTGTATTTGATTTGGTAGAAAACATTGTGCAAAAAGGAGAAAATGCCGGTTACCAGCATTTTCTCCTTTTCCCACAATTCTTTTCAAAAGGCTTTTCGGTCAGGGTCGTTAAAACTCAGAATTGTGTGGTAAAGGATTAAGAAAGGGAGATCCTTCTTTGCATACTAATAACAAACCTGCATCTGGGTTACTGTTCATGGAAAAACTCTGTCTCACTAATTTGGATCTGTCTGGGATATGGCCAGCATCAAACACTTGGTAGGAACTGTAACAGAAATAGTAATTTTTCTTCTGTACACGGCTCAAATAAGCATTCCATAGCAATAATGTAATGGGGGTTGTATAACCCTTTCCCAAATGACCAATTTTGGACTGGTTCAAATTGAAAGAGTTTGCAGACGACGATTTTAAATTGGATGAAAATGGCAGAAAGGTCTCAAAAAGGGTAGAAAACACCGTGGGAAAAGGAGAAATTGCTCGTTACGAGCAATTTCTCCTTTTCCCACAGTGTTTTCAAAAGACTTGTACTGCAGACACGTGAAAACCAGGGCTTGTTTGGGAAAGGGTTAATCATGTTGATGGTATGTTCTAAGCTAGATGTCGAAATCTTTCAACATATTGACATGTTCATTTATTCACAAATCACAAGTCAGAAATCATCTAGGAGTCTTGTCATCCTCTTGAAACAAAGCCATCATCATCACCATCATCATCATTACTATTATTTGACATTATTCAACATGATAGCATGAATTTTAAACATAATACAATGTCCTGATATAAATAAATATACAAATCTGAGGATGATTATAAAATTGTTTGAACAAAATGATATTGACTACTTACATACTAACATAGTATTCTGACCAGATCAGGCAAAGAATTGACATGATATTATGGTATGTAGACAAATTAGTTTAAAAGTGAGAAAGATAGGATGTAATTGTAAAATAACAACAAAGTAGATTCAGAAAATTCAAAAGTGCTCAAACAAGATAAAATTCAGTGTGATATGATAAGGCGGTTATGGCTTTCCCTACAATTACCTTAGATCTACATACCTCAAGATACAGTCAACGTTTTGTATATCTTTTAACCCTACACCAAACAATCCCGACTTTAAAACAACCCTGAGAGAGAAAGCCTTTGAAAACATTGTGCAAAAAGGAGAAAATGCTGGTAACCAGTATTTCCTCCTTTTCCCACAATGTTTTCTATCCTTTCTAAGACAAATTTCATATTTTGGGTAACATTTAATTTATTGTCTGCAAACGCTTTCAGTTTGGACAAGGCTAAAATTTTGTTATCTGGTAAAGCGTAAATACATGTACAAGTTATTACTCAACACCTCCTTCGCAACTTTAAGCTCCCTTTTTATTCTCCACAATTTTAATAAAACATCCTGATATTTGGCTTCATTTGAATTTTCCCAAACACACTGACCACAGAACTAGCAGTAAATAAAGCTAAATACTGTAACAAGAGTTCACACTTTATTTAGGGGTAGCTTACAAATGCATCAAACCTTGACTCTTGACCCTTTACCGCACAATACCACCTTTTGACACACCTGGAAAAGAAGCCTTTTGAAAACATTGTGGGAAAAGGAGAAAATGCTGGTAACCATCATTTTCTCCTTTTCCCACAATGTTTTCTACCCTATCAAAGAAAAATTGCACCATTTGGGCCACATTGAAATTGTCATCTGCAAATGCTTTCAATTTGGACAAGGCAAAATTTTGTTGTCTGGTAAAAGGTTAACCCTTTACCACACAATCCCGAGTTTTAACAACCCTGAAAGAGAAGGCTTTTGGAAACATTGTGGGAAAAGGAGAAAATGCTGGTAACCAGCATTTTCTCCTTTTCCCACAATGTTTTCTATCCTATCAAAGACAGAAATCATCATTTTAGCAACATTTAATTTGTCGTCTGCACATGCTTTAAAATTGGACTAGTTAAAAACTTTGCCGTTTGGTAAAGGGTTAACAGTGAAAAAATCCATGGTTCACTACTCGCACTGGTCATTAACTTTTTACCATATGACAAAAATGGAGACTGGTGCAAATTGAAAGCAAACCCAGATAACAATTTAAATGGGGCTAAAAATGATGGAACTTGTCTGGTTAACAGCATTTTCTCGTTTTCCTACAATCTTTTCAGGAGGCCTCTTTCTCAGGGTTGTTAAAACTTGGGATTGTGTGATAAAGGGTTAAATACATAATAATGAAACAGTGCATCCAACCCTTTCATCCCTGTATATTATGACATGGGTTTAACCTTTTACTGCACAAAAACCTTAGTTTAAACGACCCTGAAGAAGAAGGCTTTTGAAAAAATTGTTGGAAAAGGAGAAAATGCAGGTCACCAGTATTTCCTCCTTTTCTCAAAATGCTTTCAACCCTTTGACTCCTTACAAAACGACAAAATCTTGGACTCGTTCAAATTGAAAGCATTTGCAGACGACAATATAAATGTGACTCAAAAATTGAAACAAGTTTGTGGGAGGGTAGAAAACATTGTGGGAAAAGGAGAAAATGCTGGTTACCAGCATTTTCTCCTTTTCCCATAATGTTTTCAAAAAGCTGCTTTCTAAGGGTCGTTAAAGCTTGGGATTGTGTGTTAACCCTTTCCCAAACAAGCCCTGGTTTTCATGTGTCTGCAGTACAAGTCTTTTGAAAACACTGTGGGAAAAGGAGAAATTGCTCGTAACGAGCAATTTCTCCTTTTCCCACAGTGTTTTCCACCCTTTTTGAGCACTTCATGCCTTTTTCATCAAATTTAAAATTGTCGTCTGCAAACCCTTTCAATTTGGACCAGTCCAGAATTTGTCGTCTGGGAAAGGGTTAAAGGGTTAAAAGAGAAAACTCACATTGTGAGTCACATGTTTTTTTTTAACTTTCAGTATGGACACGTTTAAAATTTTGTTGTTCAGTAAAGTGTTAACTCTTTACCAAGAGATAAAATCCTAGACTAAACCAAATTCAAAGCATTACAGGCGACAAATTAAATGTAGCTCAAATGATGATTTCCGTCTTCCTAAAGGTAGAAAACACTGTGGGAAAAGGAGAAAATGCTGGTCACCAGCATTTTCTTCTTTTTCCACCATGTTTTCAAAGACCTTTCTCGTCAGAGTGGTTCAAACTCTGGATTGTGTAGTAAACGGTTAATGAGACTGGAAAAGATGCACTGGCTATACAGTCTTGAACCCAGTACCTTGCCAGGGTGTCTGATCCATCACTCTCTGAAGGTGGGTAGTATATAATCTCAGAGTTTTCTGGCTGCTCTATGTCATCAGCATCAAAATTGTACAACTGTGAAGCAGAAAAGGAAACTCTTATCCAGCATTTAACCCTTTCTTAAATGACAAATTTTGGACTGGTCCAAATTGAAAGAGTTTGCAGAGGACAATTTTAAATTTGATGAAAATGGCAGAAAAGTCTCAAAAAGGGTAGAAAACACTGTGGGAAAAGGAGAAATTGCTCATTACGAGCAATTTCTCCTTTTCCCACAGTGTTTTCAAAAGACTTGTACTGCAGACACGTGAAAACCACGGCTTGTTTGGGAAAGGGTTAAGTCTTGAAAATTTGCACAGCATTAAGTCATAGTCAGCCAAGTAAACACTTACCTTCAGTCAGTAGAAAAACCAAGAGAGTCAGGATGGCCCTGTATGACTCTACTGATCTTTTAACTCTTTACCAAACGACAAAATTTTTTACTTAATCAAATTGAAGCACTTGCAGATGACAAAATTGATGTAGCTCAAATGATGATTTCTGTCTTTGATATGGAAGAAAATATTGTAGGAAAAGGAGAAAATGCTGGTTACCAGCATTTTCGCCTTTTCCTACAATGTTTTCAAAAGGCGTCTTCTTCGAGGTCATTAAAAGCTGGGATTGTGTGGTAAAGGGTTAAATAAATGTGTCCGATTCTTGACTGGCTTCCATAGAGACATTAAGCAATAAACTGTGTATATTACAATAAAATTTCAAAGAGAAAATAAGCCTAGCCTGAAAAAGCCATATGCTTTTCACATGCCAAGATGATGTCAGTGAATAGAAGCAGGTCTCATTCATACCAGATATAAAATATCATTCATACCCAATATCAATGAACTCTGACACAGAGGACTCTGACAAGAAAATTTCCAAAACTCAGCTGGAAAAAAGCACTATGGCATGAACGATAAAAGTTTTGGAACAAAAAAAAAAACAAGAGGGCCATGATGGCCCTGTATCGCTCCACTGGCTTATAAATATAAACCATGAAGAGACGTCTTCACTATATAAGCCCTTATAAAACTTTGACCCCAGGGCTACAGTCAAACTAAATGGGGAATATGTGTATTAGAAGAATAACATGCCAAATTTGGGAGTTCTTGGCCTTATGGCTAGTAACAAGACGGTTTCTGAACTTTTCACTCCATAAACCCATGTAAAAGTTGTGACCCCTGGTGCAGGGCCAAACTTGATCCTAGGGCTGTAACTTGGGCCCTCTTTGTAGTTGTCCACTAGATAATGCTATAATTATGCAAAATTTGGTAGCCTAAGCCTTATGGCTATGTACACCAAGATTTAAAAGTTTTCCCTATCTAAGCCTATGTAAATCTTGTGAACCATCCCCCCCAGCATGAGGCCAAATTGACCCCAGGACTATAATTTGGGCACTTATGGTAGACCCCAACTAGATCAAGCTAAATGCAAAATTTGGTAGCTCTAGGCCTTATGGCTAGGTACAGGAAGATTTTTAAAGTTTTCTCTATATAAGCCTATGTAAAACTTGTGACCCCTGGGGCAGAGCCAATTTTGACCCCAGGGCTATAATTTCAAGAAACATGATAGAGGTTTACTATATAAAGCTACATGCCAAATTTGGTAGCCCTATGCCTTATGGTTTCAGACAAGAAGATTTTTAAAGTTTTCTCTATATAAGCCTATGTAAAACTTGTGACCCCTGGTGCAGAGCCAATTTTGACCCCAGGGCTATAATTTCAAGAAACATGATAGAGGTCTACTACATAAAGCTACATGCCAAATTTGGTAGCCCTATGCCTTATGGTTTCAGACAAGAAGATTTTTAAAGATTTCCAATATTTTTCAGTTTTGTTGCCATGGCAACCAGAGTTTTTGAAGGAATCAAATTCTTTCAAGAAATTCTGAAGAGGACCATGGCAGGATCATTTCTGTGAAGTTTCATGAAAATTGGATGGGTAGTTTCAGAGAAGAAGATGTTTGAAATAAAAGTTAACGCACGCACGGATGGACGGATGCACGGACGGACGGACGGACGCACGGCGGACACCGGGCCATGACATAAGCCCGCTGGCCTTCGGCCAGTGGAGCTAAAAACAGAAGAATTCAAACCTCATTTCATGTTAAACATAGAACTCAACTAAGCAAAACCATTAAAATCAGAAAAATATAAACATCTTTGAAAACCGAACATTTTCTATCCAGCAAACTTGAATACCCTATGACACTGTCATGTTACAGTGCAGTTTGATAATCAGGGGAGATAAATGGGAAAAAAAAAAACCTTTTATGTATCTCTAATGAGTAAAGGAGGAGTAATTTCCCTTGATCAGAATTTCAACAAGCATAATTATACCAAATAATCTGTTATGAACTTAAATGCAGTCAAGCTCACAGCAGCCTAGTTCTTTGCCAAAACCTAATTATATCAAGAACCTGCAAGAGATTTGCCAAAGGTTCATGTATGACAATTCGTAGACAATTCCAACCTGCCATTTTTGGAGATTCTCAATATTTATTAGTTCTGTTGTCTGCTGTCAAGGCAACAAGAGTTTTCAAGGGAATCAAATTTTCTGTGAAGGAATTCTGAAGAACACCATGGCAGGATAATTTCTGGGAAGTTTGGTAAAAATTGGATTGGTAGCTAAAGGGAACATATTTGAAAGGAAAGTTAATGCTACACACATGCACAGGCACAAGCCAGATGCATGATGGACACAGGGTCATGCTATAATCTTGCTGGCCCTCAGCCAGTGGAGCTTCTCTTATATGTACCCATTTAAAGGCTGTTTTACAAGAACTTCATAATATCAGACAATGTAAATCAATCATCAGACTGATCTGCACTGTGCATAGGAGTACCTAATGCAGTTCTTAGCATGTTAAGAGATAGAGCAGAGTACTTGGTGAATATTCACATGGTGTTTTTGGACTTACATCCTCCCAGCTGACAGAGGGTTTGTCTGAGTCTTGTTTCACAAAGGTTGTCGATGATACGGGTAAGAAATCTTCGTCCTCATCATCCTCCATTGTGGTGTCATTATGGATGATTGGCATATCCTGTAAAATAAAATTAATCCTCTATCACAATATCCTGTGTTTTAATGACCCCACAAAGAAAAAACTTTTGAAAATATTGTGTGAAAAGGAGAAAATGCTGGTTACCAGCATTTTCTCCATTTCTCACAATGTTTTCAAAAGCCTTCTTCTATAGGCTCATAAAAGCTTGGGATTGTGTGATACAGGGTTAAGGCCATTTTCAACATTAACTCAGTCATACCATTGAGGCCAGTACACATGTCTATATGTCTCTGAAATTTTCTTTAAAAGTTGCAAAACACTCTTTACAAGTACCTGCTACTTCCGGGGATAAATATCGTCAAAAAACAATGTTCAGAAGCGAGAAAGAAATGAATCCTTTCCCGATAATCATCATCAATCCTCAAAAAGAGTTGATGAGAGTAGGTAAGTAGGTGTTGTTACAAACCTGTGAAGAGGTAGCACTTAGACACTTTCAAAAAGATGAAAGAACTTTTTCAGAGGGGGTGATTTAACTGTTTACCACATGGCAGTATTTTAGATATTTTCAAAGGATTTAAACCAACAACCCCTGGTCTCAAGTCCTACATGCTACCAACTGCGCTACTGTGACAATTCAAAGATTCTATCTAGGACAAGAGGGTTATTGACTTTAACCATAATGCTGTACATTGATAAAACCTAATTAAATTTTTCTTCTAAATCCCTGTTATTAGTAACATCTTCAGACTAAAAACCTCAACACTGTTCACCCTTTACCATACAACCCTAAATAGAAAACATTGTTGGAAAAGGAGAAAATGCTGGTAACCAGCATTTTCTCCTTTTCACATAATGTTTTTAAATGCTTTCTGTCTAGGGGTCATTAAAACTTGGGATTGTGTGGTAAACGGTTATGGACTGGGAGAGAAATAATTCTAAAGTGACAGCAGAAAGAAAGTATGGTCATACTGTGCATTGCAAAGATTTTGACCTTGAAAATTTTCTTTAACCTTATTCATTAAATGTTGAAGTGCAAAAAAGATTGCACCTTTTACTATTTTTTGTCAACTCAACTTTAACCCTTTACTGCTCAACCCCATATTTAAAGAAAGAAGCCTTTTGAAAACAAAAAAGAACCATGAGACTTTAAGCGTCCACATGGTTACCATACACCCAGGAAGACTTCTCAAATATTTCTGTAACCCATTCACTTTATCCCAGGACTTAACAAGGATGAGCAAAGATACACAATGGACAAAGGTTGATTGCTGATAAGCCCATAAATATGATTAAACAGGGATTTGAAAGTGACATCTCCATAAACCATAAAACATTGAAATATGTCAATGTGCTCTTTACTATAGATAAGTGGCAACCTTTGTAAAGAATGAGAGTAATAAATTAGTATATTCACAGCCAAATTTGTAGGTCTTCAAGATACATCTATACTTGTTTTCATTTAGTTTTTCACCCATTTCATGTCTATTTTATGAAACTATAATCATTCTTGTATCTTCATACCTAATGTTGCCCCTGAGGTTGCACAGATTATGATGATTAGAAAAAAGAATTTCAATTTTTGGCGGCTTCAAAGAATTCACTGTTATCTTTCTGGTTTAAAATGAGTACAAATTCCTTGAGTTTCTCCATCCCTTACAGCATAATTATGTATTGGTAATTTATCTATGTTTACACAGCTGAACAAAGTCTGAGCCATTCTACACACTTTCAAAGTTTTAATAGCATTATTTTTTCTCAGGCTGTGTGAAAGTATCTTTAAAGTCTTTGCTCTTACTGCAGTTTGATTTTTTTTTTTACTGAAATTGAAATAAGTATTAACACTTTACCAAACAATAAAATTTCTGACTTGTCCAAATTGAAAGCATTTGTAGATGACAATTTAAGTGTTACAAAAATGACTGGATTTGTCTTTCAAAGGGTGGAAATTATTGTGGGAAAAGGACAAATTACAATGTCTGAGCAACATTCAATTTATCATTTGCAAAATTTAGTGTTATATCAATAAGAAACCATTCTAAAATTGTGTCATCTTGTAAAGGGTAAGAGTAATCTGTTAGTAGTCTATAGGTTCTAGGTTAGATCTCTACTTGCCACACTGTTTTTGTGGGAGTGTCCAGGGTCTGTATTCACAAACCATTCTTAAGAACATTCTTATTCTCCAAGATTTTCTCTATTTTAGAGTAACACAACTTTGATTGGCTAAACTAAATTGTTTAGCCTATCAGAAGTTGTGTTACTTTCAATATAGACAAGGCACTGATTAAAGGCTAACTAAACTTTTATACTTACAGTTGGAGCTGTGGACGGTCGATTCAGAACCATTGTTTCCCGCCTCACATCAGCCAGCTGACTCGACAGTGACTCGGACTCAGGTGTGAACCGTCGCCGATCTAAAAAATCCAGAGAAGAATCGTAACCTAACTTTTTGTCCAGTCCGTAAAAGTTCATCCTGTCCAGGTACATGTTATATTGTACAGCCTCCATTGTTCCTAGGTAACACTGTGACACATGACCTATTACTGACTGATTGAATTATTAATTGATTCATTAACCCTGTATCAAACAATCCAGGGTATAAACAACCTTGAGAAACCTTTACCACACAATCCCGACTTTCAACGACCCTACAGGAGAATATTTTTGAAAACATTGTGGAAAAAGGAGAAAAATGCTGGTGACCAGCATTTTCTCCTTTTCCCACAATGTTTTCTTCTCCATCTTCAAATTTTGTCATTTGAGCCAACTTTAATATGTCATCTGCAAATGCTCTCAATTTGGACAAGTCTAAACTTTTTTGTATGGTAAAGAGTTAAAAACATTGTGGAAAAATGAGAGATTGCTATTTACCAGCATTTTCTCCATTTCCCACAATATTGTCTATCCTTTCAAAGACAACCCCCATCATTTGAGTCATACTGAATTTGTTGCCTGCAGATGCTTTCAATTTGGAGAACTCTTAAAACTTTGTTGTATGATAAAGAGTACATTTGTCATCTGCAACACCTTTGTATTCAGTTTTTTTTTGTTTGGGAAAGACTTAAATGACTCCCTGTAAAATTACATAGAGGAAATTTGTTTTTTTCAGGGAAAGATCGAAATATACTTCATCGAGTGAACATCAACAGTAATATTTTCACGAATGGCACAGCCATGAGTGAAAATATTACTGTATGGTGTTCACTAGATGAAACAGATTTCAATCTTTCACCATAAAAAATCAATATTCTATTTATTTCATGCTTCTAAACCCTTTTTGTTGGAATTTGTGAAGTACAGGGGAGCTCTTGGTATTTCCATACAAGTGACTTTATCAATGGGTAAATTCACTGTTCGAAACAATGAAATTATGATACCATAATCCACAATTATTTTCTCAATAAACTACTGAAAGGCATGAAATAATGTTAATCTATTTTCCAGTCAATTTAACCCTTTACCAGACGACAAAATTATAGCCTTGTCCAAATTCAAAGCATTTGCAGACGACAATTTCAATGTGGCTCAACTGGTACAACTTTTCTTTGATAGGGTAGAAAACATTGTGGGAAAAGGAGAAAATGCTGGTTACCAGCATTTTCTCCTTTTCCCACAATGTTTTCAAAAGGCTTCTTTCCCAGGGGCGTCAAAAGGCGTCATTGTGCAGTAAAGGGTTAAATAGAACGAAAAATTAATTTGTATGACAATATTCCATCACAAGAGACACATTTTTCCAAACATCCCTACTGAACTGAATATGCACTATTACAAGGAATTAAAGCCTCAGAAACAAGACATTCCTGGGTCTGTATTCACCAACCATTTGGTTTAGCCAATCAGAAGTTGTGTTACTTTCAAACTTGGAAAATCTTGAAGAGTAAGTCTAAGAACATACATTATTAAGAATGGTTGGTGAATACAGACCCTGAAAGCACAATAACATTCCACTCAATCCACAAAAAAATGTCCCCTAGAGAACAAGCTGAAAGAGAACACTATTACTTTGTCAAAGTCATGAATAACACCCCCTTTTTGACCAAATGATACTGGACTGTTTAGTTTTAACTCTTTACCACATGACAGCATTGTAGACTTGTCGAAATTCAAAGCATATGCAGACGACAAATTAAATGTGGCTCAAATGATTACCAGTAAATTTGTTTCTGGAACGTTGGAAAACATTCATTGTGGATCAAGGAGAAAATGCTGGTAACCAGCATTTTCTCCTTTTCCCACAATGTTTTCAAAAGCTTTATTTCCCAGGTTCGTTAAAACTCAAGATTGTGCAGTAAAGGGCTAACTCTTTCAAAAACGATCCTCTGTTTTATAACCCTAAGGACAGGGGCTTTTGAAAACTTTGTGGGACAAGGAGAAAATGCTAGTAACCAGCATTTTCTCTCTTTCCCACAATGTTTTCAGCCTTTTCTCACCATTTGTGAGTTGTGAGCAACAACTAATTTGCAGTCTGCAACACCTTTCCATATGGACAAGTCTAATTTTTGTAGCCTTGTAAAGTGTTAACCCTTAAGCTGCTAAGCGCAACTCACTGACCCTTTGCGGACAGTGTAGATCAAGATCAGACTGCACAGTACATGCAGTCTTATCTTGGATCTACACTGTCCAATAAGAAGATATTGTTCTCCCCAAAATAAGTTTGAAATAACAATATTCAGGTTTTCACTCTTGTCTTAAAAGTTATATTTAACCTATTTAGCAGGAAAAGGGTTACAAATCTGACATGGGCATACCACCTCTGTATAGAAAGGCAATTAATTATGGTGAACTCTGAATTGAAAAATGGATGTAACCCTTGCCTTCCAGATATCATTTTGAACAACATAGGCCATTCAGCCCCTCAAGTCCTTGGGCAAGACATTCAGAGCCCCAGTTTAGTACTGGTCAAACAAAAGACATACATGAATATGTGAGCTGTTGCTGTGATATGTGATAAGTAACAATGAAATTGGCATAAAACACCATTCAATCAATCAGTTAATCAATCAGCCCCTCAAGACTTGCAGACTTGTAGGAACTACTCACAATGTTGTCATGATTGTGTTTTCTAACCATTAGTTTATTGTCTCTTTATTGATCTATCAATACATTTAGTACCTTATAGCTAAATTCATAATCTTGTGGATACAAAGATCAAACTATACAGAACATACAGTCTGATCATGGTGAATAGATTGTCCTTGTTCCATCAGCAAATCAAGGCTAAAACACCCTTTCAAATTTGACTTTTGGTTTGGTTTGTATTGGAGTTTAACGCCATTTTAACAGCTTAGGTCATATCATGGTGGTTAGCAATGCACCTATGTGCTTCCTGGCTTTCTCACACCAGTACTGACACAACTTTCTTTCCAAAGCCACTGACTACTTTTCTCACATGCTTCAGAGGTGAGAGGCGAAAAATCGCCGGAAAGAAAGTTTGCCTCAACCGGGTATTGAATTCGCAACCACCAGGTCACGAGTCCGACACTCTAACCACTGAGCTACCCGAGCAGGCTCAAATTTGACTGGAAAAGTCCAATTCATTTATTCAGCACATTAATCCTTTACCACACAAGACTTTTAACGACCCTGATGCAGACGGCTTTAGAAAACATTGTGGGAAAAGGAGAAAATGGTGGTAACCAGCATTTTCTCCTTTTCTCACAATGTTTTCTACCCTATAAGGTACAAATTTTATGTACTGAGTTACATTTAACTTGTCACCTGCAAATCCTTTTAATTTGGATGAGTCTAAAATCTTGTTGTTTGGTATAGAGTAAAAGGCTGAGTATTCAAGACATTTTACCTGGGCAAATGAGTTAACTTTTCACCAAACAAACCAGTTTCTTAATCACAATAAGGAAATACATGCATGTTACAGAAATCATTGAAGGAGAAAGAAAAATATGTTGGTATCTAGCATTTACTCAATTCTTCCACACTGCTTTCTCCCCTTCCAAAGGCAGTATCCAGCACTTCAGTCCTAGTTGTCATCTGAAAATTCTTTCAACTGGACAAAGCTAAAATTCTGTCAAGTGGTAAAGAGTTAACCCTTTACCAGACGACAAAATTTTAGCCTTCTCCAAATTGAAAGCATTTGCAGATGACAATTTCAATTTGGCTAAAATGGTGCAATTTTTCTTTGATAGGGTAGAAAACATTGTGGGAAAAGGAGAAAATGCTGGTTACCAGCATTTTCTCCTTTTCCCACAATGTTTTCAAAAGGCTTCTTTCCCAGGGACGTCAAAAGGCATCATTATGCGGTAAAGGGTTAAATTTGCAACCAACCCGTGATAAATACCAATGACAGAGACATTTCACACTTTATGTATCAGTTGATGAAACTCATTCAAAACAACCCTACAGTATGAAAGAATTCAGACGGCCAATTAATTTTCCATTAGGAAATTACTGACAACTATTTACGAAAATCTTTGCCCATTTGTCCAAAAGTTTTTCAAAGTTTGTCAAATATGATAAATTATGAAAATATGTCACAGCACCCTACATCTAATTTTAACCATTTCACAATTGTTCCTACATTTTCCAAGGAAGAAGGCTATTGAAAACATTGTGGGAAAAGGAGAAAAGGCTTCTCCTTTTCCCATCATGTTTTTCATCTTTTACAGGTTAAAATCTTTTTTTAAGCAACATTCAGATTTCTTCATCTGCAAATGCTTTCTGTATGATCAAGTCCAATATTTTGTCCTCTGGCAAAGAGTTGCCCAACTCCCAAATTATGTACTGTTTTCTAACATTTGATACCATAAATTTTTAAAACCTTTTGTTGCATAGTTGCATGGTTTCAACGGTGCATCAGTCAAGTTTTAATATTTATCCTGTCATGCTTGACTGTGGTTTAAGGCAAAATGGGTTAATGCTAAATATACATGTATCATCATCTCAACTCAGCTGTCATCCTGTCAGAATCTGATAGGAGTCACCTACTTTTGACTTAAATTTGATACTATTTCTAAATTCTATCCCAACTGTTTCAGTTATTTCAAAACCACATGAGGTTCACAGTTTTGCATTAAATAGTCTTCACATCAAATCCTTCTCTAGCAGTGACTTATCACTATCAATCTACCACAATGTTTTCTTGGCACTAAGCTTGTGTACTTTGGCAGCTTTAATTACCACTGTGAGAAAGAGAGACAGATCTGTCATAACCTACAGTTAAGTAATACTGATAAGAGATCAGACTCTACATTCTATGCAGTCTGATCTTAAGCAACACTCCACAAAAGGTTTGTCTCCAGTAGTAAGGAAAGAGTTGAAGCACCAACTTAATCCAGCACACATTTTCAATCTAGAATAAAAATCCTTAACAGTGAAAAACATTGTATCCTGGTTGCTTTTGTCCAGAATGTCTCAGCACAGCAGACAGTATAGATCATAGATCAGACTGCACAGAATGTGCAGTCTGATCTTGATCTACACTGTCTGCAAGAACCAATAAAGCTGCATTTAGCACTTTAAGGTTTGACAAAATATCTTTTCTTCAGTAATAGAGAGTAATGGACAAATGAAATGACAAAACCACCATCACGAGGGACAAATCTCATACAAAATCTGATTGGCTAATCCAGCCCTATGAACTGCTGATGTAGGGTATGTATGTCTAGCTACTTACTGCTCACTCTGAGGTTTGTTTGTTTGGTGTTTTATAAGCTTTTTTCAGTGTAACTGAATGCACTGGTTTTCACCTTCTTCATGGTACTGATAAACTATGAATAGATGGTAATTTGAGATTGGTATAAAAGGTGAACATGTTTATTCGGCAGGCCCCTGCTAGCATATTTGCTTACACATTTATGAAACCACTATTGCTTACACATTTATGAAACCCCTATTTAACAAGCGTAACCACTGCTAATCGATACCCGGGGGCCTTGATTCATTCCAATGCAAAATAATGTGGTAGAGAATGATTCATTTCTTGAGCTATTTCGAAAACTAATATTTTCATAAGCATTACCCAATAACCCAATACTGACATTTCAACAAAATGGAAAACAGTGAGGAAAAAAGAGGCAATTACTTGTGAGGTTACTTTTCATTATTTTACTTCATATTGAGTCAATATTCATATTCCTGTATCTCTTATGCCGTCTACTTTTTTGAAAGATATTTCTTGTTCAACATTACTTCAGTTCTATCATGGCGCCTGTGGACCTATCCATGCTTTCTTACGAGTTTCTATGACCAATACCTTGCACAATATTCTTCCCAAGCCACTGCATTCTTTCCCACATGATCATCGTTGAAACAATGATCGGAAGTAAAAGAGGATTAAGACCTGTAGCAATGACTATCATGAATCCTAAGACAGAAATTGGCCAAGCTTGTGACTTAAAACCTGCAAGCCCCTGGTTTCAAGTCCTGTATGTTATGGACTGACCTTGTTTGATATTTTGATTGGTTGAATTTCCATTTATTTATCGTTGCCCTCGGTTTCCCACATAGGCGATGGCCCTTGACAGCTGTTAGTTATGTTATGGGGGATAGCGCAAGACACAGGGCGAAACCCATCCTAAGTTATGCCTGCTTCTTTAAAGTACTCAGTGTATAGTACAGTCACACAGGACCTCGGTTTAATGTCTCATCCGAAAGACATGTATTAGTAATTTTAGATGGCCAGCCATTGCAATCGAGCCTAGGTCCTCAAGTGACCCCAAACATGAGATTTATGAGTTCTATGCTATACCATCTGCGCTATACGGGCTGGTCTTTTTTTACTTTGGTACAACCTTTTTCAAAAGTATTTTAGTTATATCACAGGGTAGGGCACCTAATGACACAGTCCTCAAGTTTCAAGAGAAAGATGCCTGCAACAAGTCCCGTATCTGACAAAAATTTCTCTATTATTTCAGATAGACAATTTCTTTTCCTCCAAATAGTTAACTGTCTTTTCCTTCAAATAGTTTTCTTTTGTGCCAGGAAGCAATGGGAAAACAAGAGCTTCGCAGAGCGGCACATATACGCCCGAAGGGGCTTGTCAGTGAAATGAGTTGAAGGAGTTATGGTTCTTGTGCATGACACTTCTCCATAATGTGTTCTGTCAGTGTATGAAGTTTCAAGTTGATATAGCTTTTCTAGTTTGAAAGATGTAGCGAGGACAAAAATTCAAAATGAAGTTATTAAAGGGCAATTACTCAACAACTTAGGGTGACAGAGTTATGGTTCTTGTTTACTGCACTTCTCCACAATCTGTTCTATCAGTGTATATTGTTTCAAGTTGATAGCTTTTAAAGTTTGGAAGATCTGGCCCAAACAAAAATCTAATGTGAAAAATATTAAACGGCAATAACTAAAAAAATAAGGGTGGCACAGTTACAATTTTTGTGAATTGCTCTTCTCCACAAGGTGTTCTATCAGTCTTTGAAGGTTCAAAATCATAGCTTTTATAATTTAGAAATTATGGCCAAGACGAAAATTCAAAGTGAAAACTAACAAAGGGCAATAACTCAAAAAGAAGGATGGCAGAGTTATGGTTCTTGTGCAATGCACTTCTTCATAATGTGTTCTATTAGTCTTTGAAGTTTCAAGATGATGGATTTTAAAGTTTGGAAGTTATGGCCTGGACAAAAATTCAAACTGAAAATTAACAAAGGGCAATAACCCAAAAAATAAAGGTGGCAGAGTTATGGTTCTTGTGCACTGCTTTTCTCCATAATGTGTTCTATCAGTGTATGTAGTTTCAAGTTGATATCTTTTATGGTATGGAAGTTATTGTCTGAACAAAAATTCAAAGTGAAAAGTTGGTTATTTCAGAAATCAAGGGCAGATAATTTTAGAACGCAAACAGCGATCCAAATTGTAAGAGTCAGGTGCACAACTAGACATCATGGAGATTCATTGTGGCAAGTTTCAAATAATTCCGATGGAAACTGTAGGAGGAGTTGCGCACACAAGGAATTGCTAATGGACGGACGGACGGACAGACGACGGGGGGGGGGGGGGGTAGGTATAACATAATATGACCCTTTGCGCATATAAAAAAAAGGGAAATCCAACTTTACCT
This sequence comes from Tridacna gigas, assembly GCA_945859785.2. NCBI lineage: Eukaryota > Metazoa > Mollusca > Bivalvia > Cardiida > Cardiidae > Tridacna > Tridacna gigas. Next base: position 13,917,811 of record OX244029.2, on the reverse strand, counting down.
TCCTTGTTAGATAAAAACCAAGGTCACCAAACTGCACTTAGGTCCTTTTCTATAAACCATGCTCTATGAAAAGGGGGCTTAATGCATCTCTGTGATGCATGATACAAAAGTAAGCAATCACATACATATGGATCCATCATAGCCACTTTTTTAACAAACAACTGAATCATGAAGTAGAATGGTCCTTTGAAACATAAAAATTTGACAAGTAGTGAAAAGTTTCAGCCCAGGTCAGCCTGCACGGACTGCGCAAGCTGACCTGAATCAATACTTTTTGCAGATGCATTAAGCCTCCTTTTCATGGAGTAAGGCTCATATAACTTTGCTTTGCATTTATCCTTGCTTACTTAGAGATTTTGCAATTATTGTAATTTGGCGACTGATGTATATGTAAAGCTTGCGCAACATCTGCAAATCGAATTTCACATGCTATTACCATCCATTGAAATGCGTCAAGTAGGTCAAATTAGTGGTTTGATAAATTTTGTAGGAGATATTTAAACCTGAACATCTGAAATAGTGCAAAGAATATCAAGGATAGAAACCATGTAATACCTTATTAAAGACCTATAAAGTAGTGGAGAGCTGATAAGGGAAGTAACTATCTTTTGTCTCCCATTATCTGAGCATCTTTGATTCTTTCCCAAACAGTTATGTTTAACTCTTTACCAAACAGCACAATTTTGGACATGTCCAAATCCATAGCATTAACAAACAACAAATCAAATGTTACTCAAATCATGAAATTTGTCTTTCATAGAGCAGAAAATGTGGCAAAAGGAGAAAATGCTTGTTACCAGCATTTTCTCCTTTTCCTCAAAGTGTTTGCAAAAGTTTTTTATCAGAGTTGTTTAATTCTTTACCACATGACAAAAATGTAGACTTGTCCGAATTGAAAGCATTTGCAGACAATAATTAAAATGTGGATCAAATGATGGAAGTTGTCTTTGATAGGGTAGAAAACATTGTGGGAAAAGGAGAAAATGCTGGTTACTAGCATTTTCTCCTTTTCCCATAATGTTTTCAAAAGGCTTCTTCCTCAGGGTCGTTAAAAATGCTAGTAAACAGCATTTTCTCCTTTTCCCATAATGTTTTCAAAAGGCTTCTTCCTCAGGGTCGTTAAAACTCGGGACTATGTGGTAAAGAGTTAAAAACAGAATTGTTTGTCAAAGCACTACTATGTAAATTTCACATCACTTAGTGCATTTGACCAATCAGATTATGTTTCTATGTACTGCCTGGGAATTTAGCCAGTATGTTGTTGTTACATAAAAACCCCAAAGTACATCTAGTAAGTTGACCTGCCTGAAAACTTTTCACAGATCATTAGTAATCAAATATGACATGTCATTACATTTTGAAAATATTTTGACCCATTTGACTAATCAATAAACTGCTTCATCTTTTAGCACATAGTCCGAGTTTTAACGACCCTGATGATGATCGAAAAGAGCTTATAAAAACATTATGGGAAAAGGAGAAAATGCTGGTAACCAGCATTTTCTCCTTTACCCACAATATTTTCTAAACTTCGAGACAAATCTCTGATGTGAACAACATCCAATTTGTGATCTGCAAATGCTTTTAATTTGGACAAGTCTATAATTGTCTTGTCAGGTGAAAGACTTAATCATCTGACAACAATCAGATACCTTCTTTGATTGGTTGAATCAAGTCATGTATTCACATCTCACCAATCAAATAGGGTAATATTGATTCAGGTCAAAAAATATATCAACTAATAAATAAAAGTTAGGATTAAATTCAAATAGGATTACTTGAGGACACTAATTTCAGTCATTTGTATTAAGAAATGAATAATGGCAGGTCATTACACTTAATTAACACATTATTCCATTTGACTGACATGAACCAGGAATGATTACTAATGCAGCCACCATATTCCGCCCAAAATTCTAGCTAAAAGCACTTAAAACTCTTATAGGGGCTTTTCTAGATCTTTTTGTTGTGAATAAAAACATTTTTTGTTAAACACTAATATATATTACTCGAACAAACTGACATGAAATAAAGGACCTCTATTACCACATATTGCACGCTTGAGTTACTCCATATTTAGCTTTGGCTATTGTCATCTGAATGTGGAACTATGAACAAGTTTCAACTCTTTATGAGATTAACAGATTAATCATGTCTTTTACAGAATACTTAAAACACCTGAATCAAACATGATTTTGTTGGTTGAAATTTGTTGGCGGATGACATCGATCTTAGATACACTTTCTGTGCAGTCTGATCTTGATCCATGTCAACCGCAAAACCTTCTTATTTTGACAATGGCACTGAAAGGGTCAAACCCGACACTTACTGTTAACTCTTTCCCAAACAAGCCCTGGTTTTTACGTGTTTGCAGTACAAGTCTTTTGAAAACACTGTGGGAAAAGGAGAAATTGCTCGTAACGAGCAATATCTCCTTTTCCCACAGTGTTTTCTACCCTTTTGCAGAACTTTCTGCCATTTTCATCAAATTTAAAATTGTCGTCTGCAAACTCTTTCAATTTGAACTAGTCCAAAATTTGTCGTTTGGGAAAGGGTTAATAGAATTTCTGTACGATGATAAAGATATTCGCTCTCTAACTATTCTTTGCATAAAGGTCAATTAACTCTTTCACTACTAACTCCGGAAATACCACTTTTTTCCGACTTCTATAAATAGATTTCCACTGCTATTGAAAACAACTTTTGTCATAGTTTAAAAACAGGTTAGCGGACGGTGTAGATCAAAGATCAGACTGCACGTTCTGTGCAGTCTGATCTTGATCTACGCCGTCCGCAAAAGGTACTCAAGTCGTCATTAGTAGTGAAAGAGTTAAGGTAAATTTGTTCGAGTAATACTACAAAACAAGCTATTTCGTTGAAATGATATTCCCTGCCCGAAAAAAGCCCCCTTTTTCCATGACAGGGCATCAAAAAAAAAAATCATAGGCGGACTATCATAAGGAACCCATGTATGAAGTTTCATCAAATTTCGTCAAGGATTTTAGAAGACATCTGTCAGGACAAAGAGACAGTGATGAATCATGCTTGAAATTTGGTGAGATTACAAAAATCTGACTTGCCCCCGTTAATGTTAATCATTTCAAGGACAAATCTAATCATTAAAGAACCATATCTAACCCTTTACTGGACCTCAAAATCTTGACCTTTTACGAAACAATCTCAATTTTTAAGGACTTTGAAGAACTTTAGGCTAAAATTTGAAAACATGGATGGAATAGGAGAGAGAGAAATGCTGGTAACCAGCATTTCCTCTTGTTCCAACAATGTTTTCTATCCTAAAAAGAAAAATTTGAGTAATGGTTTGCATTATCTTCGAAGCCTGCCAATGCTTTTATTTTGCACTGGTCTAAAATTTTCTCATTTGGTAAAGAGTCAATAAAGTGTATCCAAGTTAACTCTTTCCCGAATGGCAAAATTTTGGATTCAACCCTACTGAAAGCATTTAATTAACGATGACAAACAAAATGCACCTCAAACGACAACTTCAGTCTTTGATAGGGAAGTAAACATAGTGGAAAAGGAGAAAATGCTGGTTACAAGCATTTTCTCCTTTTTCCATGAAATTTTAAAAAGCCCTTTACATCAGGTTTACAATCAGCAATCCCCTTATGCTTATTTACAATCAGCAATTACTCTATGCTAATTTACAATCAGCAACTACCTCATGCTAATTTACCATCAGCAATTATCTTATGCTTATTTACAATCAGCAATAACCTTATGCTTATTTAAAATCAGCAATAACCATATGTTTATTTACAATCAGCAATAACTTTATGCTTATTTACCATAAGCTCTTTCATCTTCAAATTGCATTTGAAATCTGCTTTTAGACGTCAAAAGATTTTTTAGTCACATTTATAACGTTGGTATTAAAAGAATTTTTGAACAAACAAAACTGAGTTTTAATGACCCTGAGGAAGAAGGCTTTTGAAAACTTTGAGAGAAAAAGGAGAAAACCCTGGAAGCCAGCATTTTCTCCTTTTCCCATAATGTTTTCCAAGACAAATCCCACTGTTTGAGTTACATGAATTTGTGGCCTGCAATTATTGCTTTCAATTTGGACATGACTTTAAAGTCCCCTACCAACTCATTTTAAGCCCAGTATAACCCGTTTCATAGATATTTTATCAAAGTAGGCAATCTTCATGACAAATATTACACCTGGCAGTTGCGAGACTGCATAGATTGACTGATAGAAAATGCAGTTTTGGACTAATGGCTGCTATCTATTCGTTCAATCGAAGATATCCGATGATGCTTGTCATGTGACTGTGTACCACTTTTGCCCTGCATATTCATGCAGCTGGCAATAAAGTGGAGTAGAGATACACTACACAGGTATACTGTCGCAATTGTCACAAGAGCCCAAACTGTATCAAGAGGGTTGTGCAATGATTTCAAAGACACTAGAAACATAAATCTCATATGTGTACATTAATATTTAGTGTTTTTGAATTGCTGAAAGAAGCTAGGGGATACATGATCCTAAAAATAGACGAGTTGCCATTTCCTGTGTTGAAACAACAAGTAGCTTTCCATTTTTAGATGGGGTGTATGCAAATGACTCTTGCGATAAACTTTCCAATTGTTTACAATTTTGATCTCACATAATTTTCTCATGACAAAGATTCATTTCCAACAGCAAATCTTAAACTTTTCATTCTTTGGGGCCTTAAGATATTGCCAATTTATTGGTTTTGACACATTTCTATATTTGGCTTAAAATGAGTAGTTAGAGAACTTTAATTTTGTCATTTGGGAGAGTTAAAACATTTGCAGAAGACACAATGATGGGACAGCATTTTTATCATGGAAGTTTTAAAAATTACAATATTGTTTGGAAAAGGGATTAATTTGACTGTAAATTTATACTTTCAATTGGGACAAGTCTAAAATGTAGTTGTCTAGTAGAGTTTATGAAATGGTATGCCTAACAACAGACTGTATGGTCATCAAATAACCATATAGCAAACAGCAAAAAGTTTTAACAACCTGAGAAAGAAGGATTTTAAAATAATGTGGGAAAAATTTTCCACCCTTTCCAAGACAAACCCCATCATTTGAGACCTATCTGCCACCTGTAAATTCTTTCAATTCGGATTCTATTGTCTGGTAAAGATATAAAGCACATAAAATATAGTCTGTGGGTGTGGGGTAGAGCATCGGTCTCGTACCCGTAAGGTCCTGAGTTCGATCCCCAAGAGTGGATGTCAACTTTGGGACTATAATTAAATGGCCCACACATTCAGAGCAAGTACTGGTGTAGTTTCCAGGAAGCAGAATGAAGAAAGATTAGTATACGTTGCAAGAACTTGTTTCTCACAAAAAAAAAAATAGGAATGTTTCAATTCAATAAAATATAGTGTTTGGTGGTACAAATATCTTTCTGTGATATGACTGACATCTGTGATGATTAAAAATTGGCCTTCTTCTGTCACCATGTAACCCACTAAATGCAATTAATGGCCTGGTTTAGTTTAGTCAGTAATCAGCTTTATCAAGTCAAATTAATTCATTAGTTTGATGGAGCATAAAGAGTATTAAATTTTTTTATTGGCCTGTATTCAAATGTATTTTTATGTTTTCTTTCTACTGTACTATAATGTCACATTAATCCTTTAATTATACATTGCCATCTTTTAACGACCTTGAGAAAGAAGGCTTCTGAAAACATTGTAGGAAAAGGAGGAAATGCCGATTTGCATTTTCCCCTTTTCCCACAATGTTTTCTACCCTATCAAAAATAACTTTCACAATTTTAGCTGCATTTGATTTTGCCCCTGCATATTCTTTGGGTTTCGACACGTCTAAAATTTTGTCATGTGATGAAGGATTAAATCCTTAGCATACAATCCCATGTTTTAATGACCCTATGGAAGACAGCTTTCGAAAACACTGTGGCAAAAGGAGAATTGCTAGCTACTGATGTTGGCTCCAGAATGTTTTCCAAGAGAGTTTTCAAAAGCCTCCCTCCCTGGGTTTGTTAAACCTTTACCACACTATCCCTAGTTTTAACAACCTTAGCTGACGATGAAAGCTTTTGAAAACATAGTAGGAAAGTGAGAAAATGCTAGTAACCAGCATTTTCTCCTTTTCCGACAATGTTTTTTACCACTACGAAAACATGGGTTATCATTTGATCCACATTTCATTTGTCATCTGCAAATGCTTTCAATTTTAATTGATATAAATTTTGTCATGTGGTAGTGTGGCAGAGGTAAAACTCTCCAGTGTTCTATCAAGGATGAGCCAAAGAGGGGAAGTTCTACCATTATCTTGCGAGAAAAAAAGGAGACACTTTGAAATTTAATAGGACAAATACATTTCAGTTTCTTTGTGTGCTGTTTTAAACTCAACAGTTTTCAACATTATTTCAGTTATACTGTGGCGGTCAGTGCACCTACCAATATATTCCTAATTTTTTCTTTTTACCGGCACTAATTAGTGCAATATTCTCCCCAAGCCACTGGCTGCCTTTCCACATAAACATTTTTGTTTGTTGTAAAGCAGTTACCTTGTGGGTGACAGTAGACTAAAGGGTAGAGCATTGTCTGCGCATGTCAATAATCTTCGAGGATTTGATCTGTTTGCTATCATAGGCATCACAGTCCTGTACGGGACGAATATTGATCCGCAGTGCATAGATTGCCAATTAAAAAGTGCAGGTGGAAAATGGCAATAAATAATACGTCTGTGAAAAAATCGAGCCAGTTTTTCACCACAAATTTCTCAAAAAACACAATGATTTCAAAAGGGGAAAATACTTTTTAAAATACCAATCATTTACTGCAAATCTCTGTAGACAGTTTCTAAATATAGACATTGGGAAAACCCGGATTTGTGCAAGACTCACAACAAATATAACGTCCCTCACCTTGCTGGACTTACACTGGGGCTATTTCCCATGCTTGTAAGGGCTATGTTTATAAACGGCTGGTGTATATATTACTAGCTAACCATGGCTGGATGAATGTACAAGGTAAGTTTTAGTGAGTAAACACATACTTTATTTTGAAATTCGTTGCATTGATTGCCGCCTTAAAAAGTAGTCTGGTTCTGTACCCCAGAATGCCCCTATCTGGTAGCTTATAAATGTATTTGAAATAGATAATGAAGGTAGAGTGTCAGCCTCTTAACTCAAAAGTTACGGGATCAGTGATGAGCGGAATCAACTACTGAAGCCATCCTCCTCACAGCACCAGTGCTGGCTAAGGTTTCCATCGAGATGATGAACTCTTTACCAAACAACAAAATTTAAACCTTAGAGGATTGAATTAATGAAATGGACCTTTCCAGTTAGGAAAAACATCCAAAATATTGCCATTTCAAGGTTGTTTTGGCCAGAATATGTAACAAAGTAGCCGATAGTGTAGATAAAAAATCAAACTGCATGTTCTGTGCAGTATGATCTTGATCTACACTGTTCGCAAAAACAAGTTGGTTCCAGCACTTTATTGTTTAAAATAGGTCCAATTGAAAGCATTTATAGATGACAAAACAAATGTGACACAAAAATTTAAATTGGCTTTTGGGAATGGTAGAGAAAAACACTGTGGGAAAATGAGAAACTACTGGTTACCAGCATTTTCTCCCTTTCCCACAATGTTTTCAAAAGCTTTCATTTCTCATGGTCATTAAAAGCAGGGATTGTGTGGTGAAGAGTTAATCTTATAAGTTATAAGAAATTCTTTCTCAGCTGTTGTAAAATACCAAGATTTAGACTTAGCAGGTACCTTTGATATTGACAGCAAAACTGTCTAAACACTAGAACTGTCACAAAGCGGACAATTGTCCCCAAACAGCATCTTGTCACTGAATCAGCACAATGAGTGATCAGAAAATGATTTTCAAAACAAAGTTCACACATGACCTTGACCTTTGACCCATGTTACCCAAAGACAATAGGGCACCTCCTTGGGTCATGAGCAACACTTGTATGAAGTTTCAGGGTCCTAGGTCAAGTGGCTTTTGAGTTAGTGCATGGAAACAATTTTCAAACAAAGTTCACCCATGACCTTGACCTTTGATCCATGTGACCCCAAACAATAGGGCACCTCCTTGGATCATGAGCAACACTTGTATAAACTTTCAGCGTCATAGGTCAAACGGCTTTTGAGTGAGAACACGGAAACGAGAAGATGGACAGACTGACAGACAGACGGGAGAACAGATGGACGGACAGACAGACAGACATGGTGAAACAAGTATACCCACCTATACTTTGTAGGTGGGGGATATAATAAACAAGTGTTTTGTATGAATCAGCACCAAAAGTATTTGTTGCTCACAACTCAGTACAATCATCACTGACTGACCTCACAAGTATGGTTTTTGACCAATAGCCAGTTGTTACAATCACATAATCATTAAAATAATCATTCTGGACAAGAGCAAATTTGAAATTGCCCAAATTAGGTCTTTTCCTTAAAATGAAAATGTCTGTTGAATTTATTTGCTGCCTTAAGCCTTTACCACACAATCGAAAGTTTTAACGACCCTGAGGAAGAGGTACTTTGAAAACATTGTGGGAAAAGGAGAAGGTGCTGGTAAACAGCGTTTTTTCCTTTTCCAACACACTTCTAAGGAGAAATTTCACTTTTTTGAGTCACATTTAATTTGTTGTCTGCATTTTTTTCCCATTTGGATAGGTCTTAAGTTTTGTTGTTTGGTGAAGAGATAAAACATGCATAAACACACAGGAGACAACAAGCTACAACATAAGCTCACAAGCCTTCGATTAACTCTTTACCAAATGACAAAATTTTAAACTTGCCGAAATTGAAAGCAATTCAAGACAACAAATTAAATGTCACTCAAATTATGAGAATTGTCTGTTTTATGGTAGAAAACACCGTGGAAAAAAAGAAAATGCTGATTACCAGCATTTTCTCCTTTCCCCACAATGTTTTCAAAAGGCTTCTTCTCCAGGGTTGTGAAAACATGTGATAGTTTGGCAACAGGTTAACTGTTCTACAAACTAAGTTGAATGATGTGGCAAAAGGACAAAATGTCTCCTTTTTTTTTGCTTGATTCATTACAGACGGAGACTTTCCTGTGAAAATGGAAGAAAAAAGGTTTGAGTAAATTGCTAAGATTGAAAGCAAACACTCAAGCCTAAATGTTGACAAATCTGATAAAATATATACCTTAACGACATAACGAGCCAAATGAAAGATACATATTCCTTTTCACCAAAATTTCAAAATGAAATATTTACAGAGGCATGGAAAAACAGCACCATAAGAGAAACTTTCTGAAATCAATAAATTTTTGCAAGAACGTGAAACTCTTTGATTGTCTCTTGCTTACAATACTCATAAATTGAAATTTGCCAGCCACTGTTTAACCCTTTACCACACAATCCTAACTTTTAATGACCCTAAAAGGGAAGGCTTTTGAAAAAATTGTGGGAAAAGGAGAAAATGCTGGTAACCAGCATTTTCTCATTTTCCCACAATTTTTTCTACCCTATCAGAGACAGAAATTATCATTTTGGCAACATTTAATTTGTCGTCTGCAAATGCTTTGAATTTGGTCTGGTTAAAAAATGTGTCGTTTGGTAAAGAGTTAACCAAAAAAAAATTGTTTTTAAATTGAAAGCTCTTCAACACCCAGCCAAGCTATGACTTCGATATCAGGGATTCTGTTACTAAAATTAGAGCAAGAAAATCCTTTCTTACAAGTAATTTGTCAAAAGTCAATTCATTGGTCGAAAGTTCCTGTATGGTATCATTACTGAGCCACTGAAATGCTTTATTCATTATTCATGAATATGAAATTTTGTCAGCAGTAGGTCCCATTATTTATAATACAGATGAAGATTTGAAAGTAATAAGTAATCAAATTATTCTACATAACGATAAATACCTTTTAACCCTTTACCAAACATTGCCATGTTTTTATGACCCCTAGGAAGCAAACTTTGGAAAAAAAGTATCGCAAAAGAGGGAAAATGCTGGCAACCAGTAGCTTCTTCTTTGTACCAGAATGTTTTCTATCCTATCAAAGAAAACCCACAGCAATGAACAAATCATTAAACTAATGCCTACATACACTTTCAGTATAGACAAGTCTTAAATTTTGTCATTTCTTGAGTTACAAACAAATCATTTTGTCCTATGGCAACACTTTTGAAAAGCCATTGAATATAGCACAATGTGCTTATAAGGAGGATTTTTTTTTTAAAACAAAGTTTTCAACTGTATTTAAAGTTGTCTGACAGAAAATTCAATTCAGACAGGAATAACGCTCGACACAGCTGCTCTTTGCCCCGACTCGACCGTTGATTATTTATCGAAAGGATAAAATGCAATTAACAGATTAAGTATTAAGAAGGTGGCAAAATGTCCATAAGCAAACCAAAGAATGTTAACAACCATTGTGTCACAGATCTGAAACAACCCCAACAAAGTTAACTCTCTACCAAACAATCTCAAGGTTTAATCACCCCAATGAAGAAGGCTTTTGAAAATGTTGTAGGAAAAGAAGAAAATGCTGGTAACCATGTTACCAGCATTTTCTTCTTTTCCCACAAAGGTTTCAAAGATCAAAAAGACAGATACTGTTGTTTGTGTCCCATTTTATTTGTCGTCTGCAAACACTCTCAATTTGGACAGGTCTAAATTTTTGTTGTGTGGTAAAAAAAGAGTTAACTCTTTACCAAACAACAAAATTTTGACCAAGCTTCAACTGAAAGCATTTGCAGACTAAAAATTTGAAGTAGCTCAAATGATGGGCATTGTCTTTGAATGTGTAGAAAACACTGTGAGAAAAATAGAAAATGCTGGTTACCCCCATTTTCTCCTTTTTTTCCCTTAGTGTTTCCAAAAGCCTTATGTCTCTGGGTTGTTAAAACTTGGGACTGCATGGTGAGGGGTTAGCCCTGTATCATACAATCCAACCTCTTAATAACTGAAGAAAAAAGGACCTTTGAAAACATTATGGGAAAAGGAGAAAATGCTGGTAGCCACAATGTCTTCTCCCTTATGAAAAGCATATTTCATAATTTGTGTATGTTAAATTTGGCATCTGTAAATGCTTTCAGTTTAGACAAGGCAAAAATTTTGTTGTCTGAAGAAGAGTTACTGTAATTCTTTACCAAAAAACAAAAATTTGGACACATCTAAACTGAAAGCATTCGCAGACAACAATTCACATGTAGCTCAAAGGATTGCTGTATTTGAATAGGTAAGAAACACTGTAGGAACAAGAGAAAATGCTGATTACCAGTATTTCCTTTTTTTTTCACACTGATTTCATAAGCCTACTTCCACATGGTCGTTTTAAGCCATACATGGTTCAAATGAAGCTAACTCCTTTGCCAGGGTGGAAAACATTGTGGGAAAAGGAGAAAATGCTGCTTATCCACCATTTTCAAAATTATATCAGTTATGAAGCAGCAACCATTGCTTTCCTGGAGTTTCTTTTTACAGTACTTTGCACAATATTCTTCCCAAGCCAATGACTCACAATGATCAGCAATGAGCGAGGAATGGATCCTGTCCCACTGACTATTATCAATTGGGCGGGCTGGGGATTCGAATCAGTGATACCCTCCCCCTCCCGGTCTCAAGTCTTGTGCACAACCGACTGCACTGCACTACCAGTGCTCAGCAGATGATGCCAGGATTATGACAATACCTGGACATTTTCTTCAAAAGCAGCCTGAACTAACCTAATGTTGTTGGAAGGAGATTGCTTCCAATACTCTTATGACAGGATACTGTACATTTACAACTAAGTTTAGGTTAAACATATTTATTTGACATCGACTGAGAAAAAAGTTCTTGCAACTTATACTGATCTCTCTTGATTCTGCTCCCTAGAAACTACATCAGTACTGCTGTCGAAAGTGTGGACCAAAGCAGCCATAAAGTTGTTACCCACTCCCCGGTATCAAACTCAGGCCCTTGTTCTTAATTGAGGCCGATGCTCTAAGTCTATCATCATTAGTTCCTCTTTTTTACATTTTTTGCTCCTTTCTCCATTTTTTGTCATGTACAGTTTTTTCTTTCAATGTACAGTTTTTTCTTTCAATGCCATTAACAAACACACACACACACACACACAGATTTCATTTTTTCTTGGTGCTCAGAAAACACCTTATTGCCAAAAGCCAAACTAGAGGATTATGATGACAGAAAAAAGCCAAACACAGTAGTTTTGCCTCAAGTAGCAGAATTGCATTGAAGTAGCCAGTTTATTTCAAAATCACTGATTAAACCACTTAATCTTCCATATATCTCTGATTCCTTACATTATTTTGACAGAAATCTTTAAAAGTATATAACTAAAATTCAAGTACAATGTGGAACCCTGGCCACTATTCTGATACCATGTATTGCCAATTTAACATTTTTGCAAACAAACCTGAGTTTAATCCTGAGTTTCAATGACTCTGAGGAAGAGGGCGCACCAGCATTTTTTCCTTTTCCCACAATGTTTTCAAAAAGCAATCTCCATCAGGGTAGTTAGTACTAAACTTGCTAAATAACGATTTTGGATGGCAAAAAATATCTTTGATGTTACAGGATTAATTTGCAGTATTTTAGCAACTGTTGCAATAGGGAAAATTCTGTAAATGCTGGAATAATTATGCATCGGCTTGTACAGCTTAAAACTTTGCTTAATTTCAGATAAAATGTGTGATCTTTTTTAACCCTTTACTAGATGACAAAATTTTTTATTTGTCAGTATTAAAAGCTTTGGCCGACAAGAAATCAAGTATAGCTCAAATGATTGTATCAGAAAGGTTAGAAAACATCACAGGAAAAAAAGTAAATGCTGTTAACCAGCGTTTTCTCCTTTTCCCACAATTTTTTCAAAAGCTTTGTTTTTCAGGGTCTTTAATAGTGGGAATTGTGTGGTAAAGGGTTACAATGAATTAAAATAATCATTTAGAATCAGGTCATTTTACACCATGATTTTTCCAAATATTTTTGTCACCTTTTCTGTAATTCATGTAGTTTTTGAAGCACATGCAAGGATAAATTGAAAACATGTGACTTTGTCATATCTAGATAGATCATTTTATATAAACTATATCACAAGAACTCGCTTTTACAAACACTATATAATTCAAAGAACTGTCCCTTTACCAGACAGTCCCACATTTGAATGACCCGGAAGAAAAAGATTTATGACAACACCATGGGGCAAAAGAGAAAATGCTAGTAACCAGCATTTTCTCCTTTTTCCACAACATTTTCTAATGTAAGAAAACAACTTTTTTCATTTAAGCCACATGATTGTGCTAAAATTATTGTCTGCAAATGCTTTGATTTAGATCGAGTCCAGAATTTTGTCGTTTGGTAAAGGGCTATATTGAGGATAACTTACATGCTTTCCTACATCGCCATCGCCAGCTGTCAATCAGACACTGAATGTCAAGGTCATCATCAAAGGTTACATTGTTAAAAACCATGGTTATTGGTTACAATGTTACACGATCATTGATTCAAACAGCATATGTTGGTACACTGAATCAACCAGCATGAAATTTCATGTCCATGTCACTAAGTAACTGTTTCTTGCTATCATGAATTTCAGAATGACTTCAATTTTTTAAATGCTGTAGTAGCAACCTAAAATACCTTTGCAAACACTGTATATCAAGATCAAACTGCACTGTTTTTCTTCTATTATAGGGAATCTGAACGTTTGACAGAAATACATCAAGCTTTTCAACACTTACTAAAATGAAGAACTCACAACTTGGACAAAATTCCAAATGAAAAAAGTCTCTATATGATATTTTCAAGGCAAGTATGCTTATCTCTTTACCACACAATCCCCAGTTTTAACGACCCTGCAGAAATGGCCTTTTGAAAACCTAGTAGAAAAATGAGAAAATGCTGGTAACCAGCATTTTTCTCCTTTTCCCACAAAGTTTGCTACACTTTCACATGAAATTTCAATCATTTCAGCTACATTTAATTTGTCGTCTGCAAATTCTTTCAATTTCGACAAGTCTAACATTTTATAGTCTGGTAAAAGAGATAAGATGTCAAAACATTAGCAGTGTTCAGTGTTCTGGATCACATCTGATTTTAAAATGTAAACTATGAACAAAAAAAAAAGATTGTATCACGATTCATTCTTGACAGATTGTTTGTTTAATTACCCTAATAAACAAATAAAAAAGATGACAGTACACATTATCAGCCTTATCACTGTTTGACTTAAGATTAACTCTTTACCATACGACAAAATTTCATACTTTTTCAAATCAAAAGCATCTCCAGAAAACAAATCATAATGTGACCCATATGATATGGTTTGTCTTTAAAACAGAGAAAAACAATTCGGGAAAAGGAGAAAATGCTGGTAACCAGCATTTTCTCCTTTTCCTACAATGTTTTCAGGGTTGTTAAAACAGGGGATCATCAGTAAAGTGTTCAACCATTCCTTCTTCTGCAAATTTCACAATGATTTCAAACCAAAAGTTAAAAGCAACCAAAGAATGGAACAAAAATGTTGAATGAAAATAGCAAGTGACAACAACTACAATATATTGTTGCAGTCAAGATTCTATTATATCAATATTCCATTTTTTTTTAACTTTTTCAAATCTGAATTACTTCTGCCATTTTGAATCGGTAATGCTTCTTTTACGAAGATTATGACACAACAAAAATCATTTCCTATCTGGAGAAACTGGCTTTGATATTTTTTATTTTTGAACGATAATTTGTAAATTTGTCATAATCTAGTGAAAAGCACTTACTGCAAACATACTTTTAAAATAAAACAAAAGCACCGCAAGCGGGTGCCAACACTCAGCTGCCGATGCTTGATTTTCAATAGAAATTTTAAGTCAAAAAAGGGTCATAAGTGTCTTAAAAATACTTTGATGGCTACCTGCTCTTGTTGTACATGTCCCCCCCTTTTGATAATTCACAACTTGTCCAAGTTTGAAGCAAATATCTTCAGGAATAACAGAGAGATTATAAAATGTCAAAGTTTTCCCACAAAGACGGAGATGATGACAGCGCCAGGGCTATGAAAATACCTCAACGTTTTCTTCGAAAATAGCCCAGCTTAACCCTTTACCAGATGACAAAATTTTGGCCTTCTCCAAACTGAAAGCATTTGCAGACGACAATTTCAATTTGACTAAAATGGTGCAATTTTTCTTTGGTAGGGTAGAAAACATTGTGGGAAAAGGAGAAAATGCTGGTTACCAGTATTTTCTTCTTTTCCCACAATGTTTTCAAAAGGATTCTTTCCCAGGGGCGTGAAAAGGCGTCATTGTGCGGTAAAGGGTTAAAATCAATTCGTTTATCCTTCCTAAGATTAGTACAGTCATCCATTCAATACATACATCAAAAGAATTAAAAAAATGAAAATGGTAAAAAATTGGTATACAGAACGATGATGATAATAATGTAAGGCTCACTTTTTTCTTCTGTCATGAACTGGTTAAGAAATGTAAAAATTTCTTCCTTGTGTAAAGTGTCAATGTGTATTGCAAGACTATAATTTTCTAAAACAGAATTATCTTCTTCAACTTGTTGATTTTTATTCATTCCCACAGGTCTGGAACATCTTTTAACCCTTTACCAGACGACAAAATTTTAGCGTTGTCCAAATTGAAAGCACTTGCAGACGACAATTTCAATGTGGCTCAAATGGTGCAATTTTTCTTTGATAGGGTAGAAAACATGGTGGGAAAAGGAGAAAATACTAGTTACCAGCATTTTCTCCTTTTCCTACAATGTTTTCAAAGGCTTTTTTCCCAGGGTCATTAAAAGGTGGCATTGTGCAGTAAAGGGTTAAGATTATATTGACAGATAATACACTGTCAAGCTCAATGAGGTGTTTATGCATCAGTGGTATTATCTAATATAAGCAGTCACAATCCTGAATAGTAAGATTTAGAGTTAAAACAGAAATCTTTTAACTGTGTTTGGAACTGTTTTATAAACAGCATTAAAAGAATATAAAATCTAAAAATCTGAATGACGGAAAATTTGGTCTCCATTCTGTAATAATCACCAAATGGGGGAAAATTCTTATTAAGTCTGATATTCTTGATAGTGTGAGAAAAAAAAATTGTGTTTCCTTTGAAAAATGTTTTCAAGTTTGAACTGTGTACAATAAATATTACAGAAAATGGGGGGAAAGAGAGAATATTCAATTCAGAATTAAATACTTAAAAAAAAAGGTAGATCCTGTTATTAAAAAAAAAAACGTCAAACTGAACTTTGAAAAAATATCATCATATTTATTTATTTATCTATCTATTTATCATTTTTATTTATCCAAAAATATTATCATCATTTACTTATTTATTTATTTATTTATTTATTGTTGGTGCAAAAACCTACTTAGTAAAAAATAAAATTGCTAAGTACATTACTTCACATCCTAAATTCTGTAAAAAGAAAAATCCTTATACAGATAACAACACCACGTCTAAGTCACACACTTCACAAAAAGCACAGTTCACTACAGTAGCACTTCGAGTACCGATTTCAAGTACTTTCATAGTAACTTTCCTGATAACGCTACAACTTTTAACCCTTTTACAAACAATCCCCAGCTTTAACAACCTTTAACCCTTTCCCAAACAAGCCCTGGTTTTCACGTGTCTGCAGCACAAGTCTTTTGAAAACACTGTGGGAAAAGGAGAAATTGCTCGTAACGAGCAATTTTTCCTTTTTCCCACAGTTTTTTTTTACCCTTTTTGAGACCTTTCTGCCATTTTCATCAAATTTAAAATTGTCGTCTGCAAACTCTTTTAATTTGGACTAGTCCAAAATTTGTCGTTTGGGAAAGGGTTAACTCTTTCATTACCAATGAAGACTTGAGTAGCTTTTGCTGATGGTGCAAGTCCTGTGCAGTCTGATCTTTGATCTACACCATCCGCTACATGGTACTCTCCTATGACAATTATGTCATCTTCAGTAGCAGTGGAAATCTACTTTTACAAGTAAGAAAGGAGTGGAATATCTGGTCTGAGTAGTGAAAGAGTTAAAGAAGGTATCTTTTGAAACCATTGTGGGAAAAGGAGAACATGCTGGTAACCATCATTTTTTCCTTTTCCCACAATGTTTTCTACCCTTGTAAAGATAAACCCAAACTACTGAGCCAAATTTAATTTGTTGTCTGCAAATGCTTTCAATTTGGACAATTCTAATATTTTGTTGCCTGGTAAAGAGTTAAAACCTTACCGGATCATCTGATCAAGCACCATTGAAAGTTAACCCTTCCACTGAGAAATATCCCTTATCTCATAACAATTCCACTGAACTTCTATAGATCAAAGTAGAAAAAAAACACACACAACTTTTCTTCATTTTGTTTTTCAAACTGTCTTACTTAATCTCCTCCTAGATAATATGCAGACAATTTTAAGTTGATACCTTCTAAAATAAATTTGCAGACATTTATAGAACCTCATTGTAACAAATGGATAATCACCTGAGATCATGACTAACTCTTTAACCAGGTAACAATATTTTGGACTTGCCAAAATTCAAAGCATTTGCAGACAAATGAAATAAAGCTTAATTAGAGGAAATTGTCTTTGAAAGGATTGAAAACATAGTGAGAAATGGAGAACACGCTGGTTACCAGCATTTTCTTCTTTTCCCACAATGTTTTCAAAATCTATCTTCCTAAAGCTTGTTAAAACCAGTGATTGTGTGGAAGTTGATTAACTGATTAACTCTTTACCACACAATCCCGACTTTTAACGACCCTGAGGAAGAAGCCTTTTGAAAACATTGTGGGAAAAGGAGAAAATGCTGGTAACCAGCATTTTTTTCTTTTCCCACAATGTTTTCTACTCTTCCAATAACAAATTTCAAATTTTGAGTCACATTTATTCTGTTGTCTGCAAAAGCTTTCAAGTTGGAGTGGTCTAAAATTTTGTCGTTTGGTAAAGAGTTAAAAATAAGAGAAACAATGCCAGTAGGAGAAGTAAGTCATTACAAGTGCTTTGACATCTTCTGCAACACAGGTTTCATGAATGGTTTTGCTGTAGGACAAAAAATGTCATCTGGTGGTTACAGGTTCACTCTTTACCAAACGACAAAATTTTAGACTGGTCCAAATCGAAAGCATTTGCAGATGACATATTTGATTTAGCTAAAATGATGGTAATTGTTTGTGAAAGTGTAGAAAACCTTATGAGAAAAGGAGAAAATGCTGGTTACCAGCATTTTCTTCTTTTCCCATAAGGTTTTCTAAAGGCCATTTCTAAGGGGTCGTTAAAACTCGGGATTGTGTGGTAAAAGATTAAGTGGATTATCGCAGCTATGCTTGTAAACCCTTAAAGCTCCTTTCATAGACATTGTTGCCTTTGCAGTCAGTGTGGATTAAGATCAGACTGCACAGAACGTGCAGTCTGATTGTTGATCTACAGTGTCAGCTTTGCTTAGACATTCTGGGAAAAAACCTGGAACCTTGAAGCTGCAATTATTTGGGTCTTTTTCTAAACTGAAAATGTCTGTTGAGTTTATTGGGTGCTGTTAAAGTGAATAGCTTGTTACCTTATGTGATTTCTTTATTCTTTGATCTTTTAATCCTTTACCAAACAATCCTGAGTTTTTATCAGCTTGAGGAAGAAGGCTGAAAAAACATTATGAGACAAAAAGCAAATGCAAGTTATCAGTATTTTCTCCTTTGCCAACAATATTTTTTTCCCTCATGAAAAACCATCCTATCATACAAGCCACATTTAATCCTTTGCCAAAGTATTTGCAGATGACAAATTGAATGTGGCTCAAATGACAGTTGAAAAAGTTGGCTTCTATAATTATTGCTGGAACAGTAGAAAAATGCTGGTAACCAGGATTTTCTTCCTTTCAAAAAATCTTTTCTACCCTTTCCAAGATAAATCCTGTCATCTAAGTTACATTCAATTTCTCATCTGCCAATCCTTCAATTCCGACAAGTCTAAAATTTTGTAATTTAGTAAAGAGTTAAAAAAGAAATATTGTTTATCACTGCAGGAAATCAGATTGTAAGAAGTTTGTTGCAAAGCCCAATAATAACTGTCCATGTGTTGGTAGTTTTGGTTTTTCCTTAGTATGTAAAAATTTATACAAAATCTTTATCAATAAATGACAAGCTCTGAGTCTTCATTTAACCATGTTATTTTCTTGGCCATACTTAAGCATTTCAAAACTGGGAGGTAAACCAAACATCAAATTCAATGTAAAAGAAGCGCAGTGCATGCGAGTGGCAATGCATGGCTGCAGTTGCTTTTAGTGAAAATTCTAGGTTAAAAAAAGGGGCATAACTGTCAATAAATATCTTGGTTACCTGCCCCTTATGTAAGGGTTCCCCTTTTGATAGTTAAATTCTTGCCCAAGTTTGATGTAATTATCTTCAGTAATGACAGATGTCAAAGGTTTTTACATGATGCAGATGACAACCAAGAAAACGCCAGGGCTATGACAATACGTCTTCAAAAACAGCAGAGCAAATTCAAGGTCCTACAGTGGCCAAATGTCAACATCTCTGTAAATAAAATACAGGTAAATTTCATTCACACCATTTAACTCTTTACCACACAATCCCGACTTTTAATGACCTGAGGAAGAAGCCTTTTGAAAACAATGTGGGAAAAGGAGAAAATGCTGGTAACCAGAATTTTCTCCTTTTCCCACAATGTTTTCTACCCTGTCTATATAAGACAAATTCTATCATATGAGTTGCATTTAAATTGTTGTCTGCAAATGCTTTCAATTTGGACCAGTCTAAATTTTTCTTGTGTGGTAAAGAGTTAAAAGTACTCCTATCACTGTAGGTCTAATGATCTGTTAACTCTTTGCCAAACGATAAAATTTTAGACTAGTCCGAATTGCAAGCATTTGCAGACGACAAAGTAAATGTGACTCAAACATTGCAACTCGTTTTTGGGAAGGACAGAAAACATTGTGGGAAAATGTTTTCAAGAGGCTTTCTCTTCAGGTTTGCTAAAACTCATGTTTGTGTGGTAAAGGGTTAAAGGTTGCTCATGGTTCTAGTCACTGGCAGA
Source organism: Tridacna gigas (assembly GCA_945859785.2). Lineage (NCBI taxonomy): Eukaryota > Metazoa > Mollusca > Bivalvia > Cardiida > Cardiidae > Tridacna > Tridacna gigas. The sequence continues at coordinate 13,897,797 of OX244029.2, read as the reverse complement.
ACAATAAATATCAAAACGAAGAAATGTTGGCAATATTAATTGTAGTTCTAATACTCTTTGCTCTACCAGTGAGTGGTATTTCAACCGAGACACAGAAAATAGCACACTGAGGATAATAGCCCACTTGGCAATACCCCACTGGACAACATCCCACTGCTAAATTGGGAAGTGAAGACAATAGCCAACTGCTTATCAAACAGGGTTCAAAAATCAAATTTGTTCATTTTTTTGAGAGAGAATTATCTATATGTTTTAAATACAAATTCAACCTTTTGTCTCTTTATGGTCAAAAAATTAATTTTCATATTCAATTATACTGTGATTTACTCATTTAGACCCTTTGTCTACCACATAAAACTTGAGTACAATGTACAGAGTAGATAAATAATCCACTTATGAAAATAGCCACACTGTTCGTGTAATTGCTATGACAGAAATTTAACTGTGTTTTATACACAGAAATGTTTACATGTGGCCACTATTGGGCTTTTAACAGAAATAATTTTTTGAATGCATGGGACATATGTACAGACAAGGGTTATGCCCCCTCAAATTGAAAGTGGCTGGGTATATTTAAGTAGCATTTCAAGTATCCCAGGCTAAAGAACTTAACTTAACCCTTTTCCACACAACAAATTTTAGACTCTCCAACATTCAAACCATCAGCAGACGACAAATTCAAAATTGATACAGATGTGCTTATGCTCTCTGATAGGATAGAAAACATTTTGGGAAAAGGAGAAAATGCTGGTTACCAGCATTTTCTCCTTTTCCCAAAATGTTTTCAAAAGGCCTCTTTCTCAGGGTCGTTAAAAGTCGGAATTGTGTGGTAAAGAGTTAACCCTTTACCAGACAACAAAATTTTAGCCTTGGCGAAATTGAAAACATTTGCAGACAACAATTTCATTGTGGCTCAAATGGTGCAATTTTCGCTTGATAGGGTAGAAAACATTGTGGGAAAAGGAGAAAATGCTGGTTACCAGCATTTTCTCCTTTTCCCACAATGTTTTCAAAAGGCTTCTTTCCCAGGGGCGTTAAAAGGCGGCATTGTGCGGTAAAGGGTTATCTCTGCCAGCCAACAAAATTTTTGACTTGCGTCTATTTTGATAGTATTTGCAGGCGAAGAATAAAACGTAGTTCTTATTATGAAAATTTTCTTTAAAATGGTATAAAACATGGTTGGAAAAAGGGAAATAATGCTGTTTATCGGCATTTTCTCCTCATCTTACTATGTTTCTGAAAGCCGTCTACCTAAGGGTTGTTAAAACTCAAGATGATTTTGTAAAGGATTAAGTCTTTTATCAGATGACAAAACTTTACACTTCTCTGAAGACTTTTGAAAACATTGTGGGAAAAGGAGAAAATGCTGGTAATCAGCATTATCTCCTTTTCCCACAATGTTTTCTACCCTATCAAAAACAGAAATCATCATTTGAGATACAGTTATTTTGGCATCTGTAAATACTTTCAATTTGGTCTGGTCCAAAATTTTGTCATTTGGTAAAGATTTCACCCTTCACCACATGAAAGACATTTTAGATTTGTCCAAACCATTAAATATGGCTAAAATTGTGAAAGTTGCTTTGATAGGGTAGAAAACATTGTGGGAAAAGGAGAAAATCATGGTTACCAGCATTTTCTCCTTTTCCCACAACACTTTCAAAATTCTTCTTTCTTAAGGTCATTAAACGTCAGCATTATGTAGTATGGATTTAATGATGGGATTAGTTGAAAAAAGGATAGAAAACCATAGGAACACACAAATATGCACAAATATGCTTATTACTAGCATTTTCTCCCTCTCCCACAATGCTTTCAAAAAGCCCTCTTCCCAAGGCACGCCAAAACAACAGATCTTTTTGAAAAGGGTTAATAATTTGAAGTACCATAGAATTACAGTCAATCTGTTTGATTTTTGCTGATTATTTCTCATTTCTCACTATATGTGTTATATAATTAGTAACACTTGACGGTAATTATAGGCTTAGTTTAGAGACCGAAACAATGCAAGATTAAACTTTTAACACCTTCTTGAGAGAATAACGAGTTAATGGCCATCAAGATTTCCTTCATGACCTAGTCACTTTGTAAGTCACTGTTTGAGCTTGAGAGTTCCAAGACATTTATTGTGTAAGTAAGGCTTTTTTTTCTCTAGGGAATGGAAGGGGAGGGGGGTGGGGGTGCTGGACCCCACTCAACAAATGTTTTGAGGGGGGTAGGGTTGTTAGTCTCCCCTCCATATAATTATTTAACTCTTTACCAAACAGCTACATTTTAGACTTGTCCAAATTTAAAGGGTTTGCAGATGACAAATTAAATGTGGCACATTTAATGCTAAAACCTGTCTCTGAAAGGCTAGAAAACATTGTGGGAAAAGGAGAAAATGCTGGTTATCAGGATAACCTTGTTTTCAAAAGGCTTCTCTCTCGGGGTCGTTAAAACTTGGGATTGTTTGGTACGGTTAAGTATTTCTAAACTTTAGTGCACCACACTAAAAAATGTTTTACCTGTAGTGCTGGTAACCAGCATTTTCTCCTTTTCCCTTCCAATTCTGAAGGCAAATTTCAGTTATTGAGCCACATTTACATTGTTGTCTGCAAATGCTTTCAATTTGAACTTGTCTAAAATTCTGTGGTTTGGTAGAGAGTTAAAGAAACTGAACTTTGTTAGAAAAAAGTTGGGAGTTTTCTTTGAAAAAGAAAGAAACACTGTATGGAAAGGGGAAAAGGCTGGTTACCCAATATTGAAACCAGTCCTATGCCAAATTTATGTTTTGGAAGTAAAAATAAAGTCGGAATGTAAAGAGTATTGTAAAACAGTAAGAGCCATGCTCTGGCAAAAGGGGGCTTAACCCTTTCCTAAACGACAAATTTTGGACTGGTCCAAATTGAAAGAGTTTGCAGACGACAATTTTAAATTTGATGAAATAGGCAGAAAGTTATCAAAAAGTGTAGAAAACACTGTGGGAAAAGGAGAAATTGCTCGTTATGAGCAATTTCTCCTTTTCCCACAGTGTTTTCAAAAGACTTGTACTGCAGACACATGAAAACCAGGGCTTGTTTGGGAAAGGGTTAACGCATCTCCATGATGCATTATACCAAGCAAGGCATCACATCATTTTGGATCCATTTTCTCTAACCAATGACTGAATCCCGAGTTAGAATGGACCTTAGATATGTAGAAAATCGACCAAAAGCAAAATGTTTTGGCCCAGGTCAGACTGCACAGAATGACTAAAGGCCGATACTTTTTACTATGGATGGGACCGAATAATCGAATATTCGAATATTCTAAAAACGGCCGAATATTCGAATATGAATTTCATATTCGAATATTCTTTTTCTACTTTTACACCGCTAAATAGATTCCCCGTCAAAGGAAAAAAGAAACTGTTTCAAAGAACGAGGTGATCCCGCGCACTGTTACTCAACCAGGTATCAGTCGATGCGTTGTTTACATGTTCAAGCTGTTTTTAACACCTATTAAATTACGTAACACCTTAGATAGGACTTCTAGTTATCGTACCTATTAAAACTACCTTTGTCCAGTCTTGATCGGTCATATTTTACGCCGATAGATTTGCCGACGTAACTTTGTCATTGATATAAGCATAAGGCAAGCGTTTGTTGTTGTTGTCATCGTGGCTGCTGTTGTATAATATTTAACTACTCTTTACATGAAGCAATTTAACTGTTTTAGTATTAAAACCTGAAATTCTTCCACATTAGTTATTCTTTTTAAGTTAATTATACTTAAAATTTATGTCAAGTGATTTTTTATGACAAACGAGATGGCTGAACTTGCGATACTCACCATACTTTGATGTGCCTCTTTTATTTTGATAATGGCAGAAGAAAAAGTTCTCGCTATAAGTAAATTATGCAAGGCATCCGACTGATTTCGCATTCACTGATGACCTATCTCTGTAAAGGTTAGTCAACTAGCTATTGAAAGTATCCAATGCGCACATTTAATTTGATTTTGCTAGATAAACTTGTGGCGAAAAGTGTACCAGTATTCGGACATTCAAATTTCTGACACTAAAACAAATCATAATTCTGGAGTTCTACAATCGAATATTCGAATATATTCGAATACTATAAACCGAACATTCGAACACCAGTATTTGTATTCGTTCCCATCCCTACTTTTTAACAGATGCATTCAGCCCCTTTTTCACAGAGCATGGCTCATTCATTATTATGACAGTGGCAACAAAACTGATCTGTGTAATTTTTCCTATTATCTGTTGAGTAAGTATTGAAATGGAGACCTTTCCAAACAGTAGTTCTGAATTTTCCTTTTTAGGAACCCACTCCAAATTGTAAAAGACAATCATAAACAATACATGCTGTAGGTCATACAATGTGACAGAAAGAGAAATTTCTGAAAAGATTTAGCTAGGCTAGTATACTAGACATAATTTTTTTAGCAGATTTGTATAGCAAATCCGCTTACTCCCATTGTTCTGACCGGACCCAAATACATCATGCGCCTCAAATTGTACTATGATATCGGTTTGACCTGAACCAGATTATACTGTCATTCACTACTTTCAGTTTTAGTTGATGCACCTCAACCTCGCTTTTGTCACTACCGTATGTACTGTCCTACATGTGTGTACATACAGTCCGAAATCTAATACCAGCAAAAAAACTGCATAAGATTGACAGATCAAATTGCCACTCCTTAAACAGTAATTAATAGAATAACAGTTACTGCGCGACCCGCTCGGCAGAACAATTTTCAAGGACTTTCCCTGCCCTTGCTAACTCCGCTTTAAAATGAATGCAGATATGTTGCATGTGATTTCTTTTTTAACAACAAATTAAAGCTTTCCGCTTTCCAGGACTATGAGTCCTTTGATTTTCTCTTTTCTCCTCACTTCTCAATCACTTAACTCTTTACCACATGACAAAATTTTGGGCTCAACCAAATTGAAAGCAAGTGGCATGCCAGACGACAATATAAATATTCCTCAAATGATTATTTGTGTCCTTGATAGGGTAGAAAACACTGTGGGAAAAGGAGAAAATGCTGGTTACCAGCATTTTCTCCTTTTCCCACAATGTTTTCAACAGCCTTCTCTCTTCAGGGTCGTTAAAACTCGGGATTGTGTGGTAAAGAGTTAACTCTTTACCAAACAATCCTGAGTCTTCACAACTCCAAGGAAAAGGACTTCTGAAAACAGTGTGGGAAAAGGAGAATATGCTAATAATCAGCATTTTCTCCTTTGCCGCAATGTTTTCTACCCTTTCAAAGAATTTCTTTTAAATCTGTGCAACATTTAGTTTGTCGTCTGCAAATACTTTCAAATTGGACGAGTCCAAAATATTGTTGTTTGGTAAAGGGTTAAACCATTTACCAAACAATGTTTTATTTTAACAACCCTTGGAAAGGAGTTTTCCAAAACATTGTGAGAAAAGGAGAAAATGCTGGTAATTAATGTTCTGAACCCTTTCAAGGCCAGCCAGACAGCTAGCCAGCAAGCATTGGGTTTTATCATAACAGTACACTTAACCCTTTACCGCACAATGCCGCCTTTTGACGCCCCTGGGAAAGAAGCCTATTGAAAACATTGTGGGAAAAGGAGAAAATGCTGGTAACCAGCATTTTCTCCTTTGCCCACAATGTTTTCTACCCTATCAAAGCAAATTTGCACCATTTGAGCCACACTGAAATTGTTGTCTGCTAATGCTTTCAATTTGGACAAGGCTAAAATTTTGTTGTCTGGTAAAGGGTTAATCAGCATTTTTACTTTTCCAAACAGTTTTCACAGACCTTTGTTGCAAAGGTCATTAAAACAAGGGATTATTTTGTAGAAGGCTAATACCAACTTATCTGATCTAATTTTGCACTTTTATTACCTAATATGTTTCCCTATTTGGCACAAACCCTTAGTATGCCTAAGATAACTTTTTTTTAGCTTTGGCAGACTGTGCAGATGAAGATCATGCAGCAGAGAATTTAGTCTGATATTTTGTCTGCATTAATAATTAACTAATAAATTAGACTTTTGAAAACATTGTGGGAAAAGCAGAAAACACTGGTAACCAGCGTTTTCTTCTTTTTCCACAATGTTTTCCAACCTTTCAGAAACAATATCCTATCATATGAGCCACATTTAGTTTGTCGTCTGCTAATGATCTGAATTTAGGCCAGTCTGAAATTTTGTCGTCTGGTAAGGAGTTCACTCTTTCAGCGCTAAAATTATAACTTGACCCCTTTCGACAGTTCGAAATACAATCGACTGGCTCTCAGCAAGATTTTTATCTAACAGGCTTGGCTAAACAGGCAGAAGGCATAGATTAACCTTTTCCTGTACAATGCTGCCTTTTAATGCCCCTGGGAAAGAAGCCTTTCGAAAACATTGTAGGAAAAGGAAAAAATGCTGGTAACCAGCATTTTCTCATTTACCCACAATGTTTTTTACCCTATCAAAGAAAAAAAGCACCATTTGAGCCACATTGAAATTGTCTTCTGCAAATGCTTTCAATTTGGACAAGGCTAAAATTTTGTCGTCTGGTATGGGTTAAAATCAGACAGCACACTCTGTGAAATCTGATCTTGATCTATGCTAAATCGCCAAAAGTCTCTTATAGCTTATTGCTTATAGCAATAAAAAGGTTGAAGTGCCAAACAAACCCACCAGACATTTTCATTTCAGATGTATGTAACCCATATAACTGAATTTCTGGGCTGCTCTTGTCCAGAATGTCTCCAAAAAGTGGATAGTGTAGGACAAAGATCAGATGGCACATTTTGTGCAGTCTGATCTTGATCTATACTAGCCACAAAGGCAATAAAAGTTGCTAACAGCACTTTAACTCTTTACCAAACGACAAAATTTTACACCTGTCCAAATTGAAAGCATTTGCAGACAACAAAATAAATAATACTCAAAAATTAAAATTTGTGTTTGGAAGAGTAGAAAACATTGTGAGAAAAGGAGAAAATGCTGGTTACCAGCATTTTCTCCTTTTCCCACAATGTTTTCAAAGGCCTCTTCCTTCAGGGTCGTTAAAAGTCGGGATTGTTTGGTAAAGGGTTAAGGTATTTTAACCTTCTTAACATTCTCAATGCTAAAAACATTTGAGCCATGCTCTGTGAAAAGGGGGTTCAATGCATCTACTAAAAGTATCGACCTATGTCAGCTGGGCAGGCTGATATTTTATATTTTATACCCTATGAAATATTTTATACCCTATGAAAGAGATATCCAATTTTTTAAGGCACATTTAATTTTTCATCTGCAAACGCTTTCAAAATGGACAAGTCTAGGGTTTTGTCCTGTGGTAATGGGTTAAGCTCCCTTTTGCCAGAGCATGGCTCAATTATACTTGAACTCTTTTGCGGACTGAAAATACAATCCACTAAAACTAAGATTTTTATCCTGTTTAAGGCTTAACTAGACAAGTCAATGGCACAGATCCAAGATCAGACTGCAAAGAAGTGTGCATTCTGATCTTGATCTATCCTGTACCGAAAAAGTCCCTGTTTTAACAATTTAACCCTTTACCACACAATCCCGTGTTTTAACAACCCCGAGGAAGAAGCCTTTTGAAAACATTGTGGGAAATGGAGAAAATGTTGGTAACCAGCATTTTCTTCTTTTCCCACAATGTTTCATACCCTATTAAAGACAAATTCCATCACCTGAGCAACTTTTAAATTGTCCTCTGCAAATGCTTTGAATTTGGACAAGTCTATAATTTAGTCATGGGATAAAGAATTAAGCACCTCTTGCACACACAAACGTGTGTGTGTGGTGTGTGTGGGGGGTGGGTGGGTGTGTGTGGGTGTGGGTGTGTGGGTGTGTGTGGGTGTGTAGAAACAGACCTCTTGAAAATATTGTGGCCAAAGAAGATATTGCTATTACAAACAATTTTTCCTTTTGCCATAATGATTTTTCCCCTGCATGCATGTATCAAACCTCTAAGAACAAGATAATAATTCAAATCTTGTAACTATATTCAGCACTTTATACAATCATACATAGCCCCCCTATTACATATGACCTATGCTGTGGCAAAAGGGGGCTTGATGAATCTCCATGATAACAATCAAGCCATCACATAATTATGGATCCATAATAACCACTTTATCTTAGGAACCAACTTAATCATGAGGTAGAATGGTCCTTGCAGAATGCACAGGCTGACCTGGGTCAATACCATGAAGCCCCCTTTTCACAGAGCATGGCTCATATGAATTCTCAAAATTTTACATTAATATTGAGCACTCTGTACAACCATACATAGATCTAGTCCCCTATTACATAAATATGAATTCTAAAAAATATATGACACCGGAGTTTGCACATGTTCAGTGCACACGTGCTTACAAGATTTTCAGTCTGCTGGACCCTGCACACGTGTTAAGACCTTTACGAAATAATCCATTGCTACAACCCTTTACCAAACGACCCCGAGTTTTAATGACCATGAGGAAGAAGTCCTTTGAAAACATTGTAGGAAAAGGAGAAAATGCTGGTAACCAGCATTTTCTCCTTTCCCAGCAATGTTTTTTTCTATACTTTCAAGGACAAATTCCATCATTTTGGCCTAAATCAGATTGTTGTCCGCAAATGCTTTCAATGTGGACCAGTCTAAAATTCTTTGTACAGTGTTAACAGATTTATGACCTAAATAATGGGACAATCTGCTTAATCTATTAAAGCACAGACTTATATCACTTGATCTACAATAGGAAAGTGTGAAAAACTCTTTGGTGAACAACAAAACTGTAAGGAGTAATAGCTTGTAATTAGCTATGGCTCCTTTTGCCTTGATGTTTTCCAAAGCAGTCCATGGTACACACATAAAAAGTTGTATCTCTATAGTAAATCATTTTTGTATTACAGCCCGAAACAAATTTACAGCAGACAAGTTTACCTTTTTACCACACAATCCCGTGTATTTAACTCTACCAAACGACAAAATTTTAGACCGGCCCAAATTGAAAGGATTTGCAGACGACAAAATAAATGTGGCTAAAAAAATGAAATTTGTTTTGGAAAGGGTAGAAAACATTGCGGGAAAAGGAGAAAATGCTGGTTACCAGCATTTCCTCTTTTTCCAACAATGTTTTCAAAAGGCTTCTTTCTCAGGTTCGTTAAAAGTCTGACAGAGAAGGCTTTAAGGCCTTTGAAAACATCGGGGGAAAAAGAGAAAATGCTTGAAACTAGCATTTTCTCCTTATCCAACAATGTTTTCTAACTTGTCAAATATAAATTAAATGTTTGAGTTGCATTTTTTTTTTGTCATCTGCAAAAGCTTTCAATTTGGAAGAGTCTAAAATTTTGTTGTTTGGTAGAGTTCTAAATTCTTTACCACACAACAAAAATTTATACAGTCCAAGGCATTTGCAGACAACATATCAAATGAAATAATGATCATGATATTTAACCCTTTACCACATGAACAAAATATAGACTTGTCCAAATGAAAAGCATTTGCAGACGACAATTTAAATGTAGCTCAAAAGATGGAATTCGTCTTTGATAGGGTACCAGCATTTTCTCCTTTTCCAATAATGTTTTCAAAAGACTTCTTTCTTACGGCTGTTAAAACTTGTCATTGTGTGGTAAAGGGTTAAAAAGAGTACAAAATATTATGTGAAAAGGAGAAAATGTTGGTTTTCCACACTTTTAGAAACAAATCCCATCTTTGAGCCATGTTTAATTTGAAGTCTGCATATACTTTCAATCTGAATTAGCACTGAAAGGTTGATTTGGGAAAAAGACAATATGCTTCTTTACCATACTTATGACACAAATCACATCATATGAGTCATGTTTTATTTGTTGTCTGCAAATGCTTTGAATTTGGACAAGTCTAAACCTTTACTGTGTGATAAAGGATTAAGGATTTTCCCATGATTATACAACACTGCAGGATTGAAATACTAAGGTTCAAAAACCTAGTGGGAAATTGGACCTCTAAAGTACCTGTCTCAAATTATATTTTCACCAATTTCCAGTACCTAATATAAAATTTTAGTACCCGATAACATAGTAAAATACAGAGACAAAAAATTAATGGCTGAATACTTTCTCCCCACTTCTCAAACTTTTCCTCTGTCTTACCTGGATTTTTTTTTTCTTTGTTTATCCAGCATTTTCCCCTTTTCCCTGTATGCATTCTACCCTTTCAAAGGCAAATTCTATTATTTGGGCCATACTGAAAATGCCATTTGCCAATACTTTTATTATGAACAAGTCTAAAATTTTGCCATCTGGTACACAAAACCACAATCTTGAGTTTCAACCCTGCGAAGGAAGGCTTTTGAAAACATCGTGGGAAAAGGGAAAAATGCTGGTAGTCAGTATTTTCTCCTTTTCCCATAATGTTTTCTACCCTATAAAACAAAGATTTTTACTAATTGAGCTACATCTGATTTGTCATCTGCAAATGCTTTCAATTTGGTCGAGTCTAAAACATTTGTCCTTTTGTAGAAAGTTAATCCCCAATTTCTGTCGATTATCTACATTTTCAAGAATATCATGAAATTTGCTTGACGTCATTAATTTTTCTTTAGCCCTCATCAACACAGCAGAGTGCACACCTGTGTGGTACAGCAATACAGAACTGCATAAGCAGTCAAGTTACAGCCATGGAATTATCAGGTTGGATTCAGCGCCGTTTTTCTTTAACCCTTTACCGCACAATGCCGCCTTTTAACACCCCTGGAAGAGAAACCTCTTGAAAACATTGTGGGAAAAGGAGAAAATGCTGGTAACCAGCATTTTCTCCTTTTCCCACAATGTTTTCTACCTCATCAAAGAAAAATTGCACCATTTGAGCCACATTGAAATTGTCGTCTGCATATGCTATCAATTTGGACAAGGCTAAAATTTTGTTGTCTGGTAAAGGGTTAACCCTTTCACAAACATTGATTGATTATATGGTGTTGAATGCCATTTTCAACATTATTTCAGTTATATCGCAGTGGCCCTTTCACAGACAATCCCATTTAACTACCTTACGGATGAAACTTTTTGAATTTTTTTTTTTTGTGGGAAAAGGAGAAAACGCTGATAACCAGCATTTTCTTCTTTGGCACAATATTTTTGACATTTTCAAAAAAAAATCCAATCACTGTGGGAAAGGTTTGATTTTGTCATCTGCAGTTGAAATGCTTTCAATTTGGACAAATCTGAACTTTGTTGCTGGGGGGGGGGGGGGGGGGGGGATTTGTCTATGGAAGGGTAGAAAAAACTGTTGGAAAAAGGAACAAAGATAATGATTAACAGAATTTTTCTCCTTTTTCCAACATATGTTTTCAAAAGCTTTCTTCAGGGGTCTACGAAGGGTAGCAAACATTGTTTGAAAAGGTACAAAAATAATGATTAACAGCATTTCCTCCTTTTCCCATTATTTGTTTTTGAAAGGCTTTCTTTAGGGTGATATAAACTAGAATAACTATCACTAAAGGTGATAAATACCCCCGCCCCTATATTTCATGTCACAGGGGCAATAACTCTGCAATGTCAATTTAGGGGCAATAACTCTGTAATCATTAGGCCAACACTCATGAAATTTGTGCTTTGCACATCTACTGCTCCTGGTGAATATCATGACAAATATCAAGTGAATAAGACTTAAACTGAAGGGATAGTTCTCTGGACAAGAAGTTTTGAGTAAATTCAGGGGTAATTAATTTGGCAAACATTTGAGAAAAATGCATCTTGAACCTCTACTGCTCCTGGTGAATATTTATGCAAAGTATCAATTTAATTGGACACAAAACTAAATGAGTGTAAAAAAGTGTAGACCATGATCTGACAATATGTCTGAGACACAGCGGCTGGTCTGGATCCACGCTTGTTGCAAATGTCCAAAGGTGCCTTTTCGCATAATGTTGGCCAACTATACATATGACAGAAAAGACCTCCTTAAAGTGAATCAGACAGAAACTGTAGGAGGAGTTGTCCGGACAAGCATTTTTAAGTCAAATCAGGGGCAATAACTCAGTAATTCTTGATGGAATTTTTACAAAATGTGTGTCTTGCACATCTACAACTCCAAATGGACATTTCTGCCAAGTATAAAGCGAATCGGACTGAAATTGTAGGAGGAAATGTCCAGACAAGCATTTTAAATGTGAATCAGGGGCAATAACTCATTAATTCTTCATAGAATTTTCACGAAAGTTGTGTCTTGCACATCTACAACTCCTAATGAACACTTATGCCAAGTTTAAAGTGAATCAGACAGAAACTGTAGGAGGAGTTGTCCGGACAAGCATTTTTAAGTCAAATCAGGGGCAATAACTCAGTAATTCTTGATGGAATTTTTACAAAATGTGTGTCTTGCACATCTACAGCTCCTAATGAACACTTCTGTCAAGTTTAAAGTGAATCAGACAGAAACTGTAGGAGTTGTCCGGACAAGCATTTGTAAGTCAAATCAGGGGCAATAACTCAGTAATTCTTGATGGAATTTTTACAAAATGTGTGTCTTGCACATCTACAGCTCCTAATGAACACTTCTGCCAAGTAGCAAGGGAATTGGATTGAAACTGTAGGAGGAGTTGTCCGGACAAGATTTTGCGGACAGACCGACCGACCGACCGCACGACCGACCGACAGGCTGATTCCAGTATACCCCCCGCAAACGAATAACAAGAAGTCATTAGGTAATGGGTTAAACGTTTATCAAACAACAAAATTTTAGACTGGTCCAAAATTGAAAGCATTTGCAGACTACACAGTAAATTTTACTGAAAAATAGAAGTTTGTATTGGGAAGGGCAGAAAACATTGTGGGAAAAGGAGAAAATGCTGGTTACCAGCATTTTCTTCTTTTCCCACAATGTTTTCAAAAGGCTTCTTTCTCAGGGTCGTTAAAAGTCGGGATTGTGTGGTAAGGAGTTAAACCTTTACCAACCAACAAAAAATCAAAGCACTCACAATAGACAAATAACATGATACTCAAATGACGGGATTTACATCAGAAAGGGAAGAAAACATTGTGGGAAACGGAGAAAATGCTGACAACAAGCATTTTCTCCTTTTCCCACATTGTTTCCAAATGCCTTTTATGTCAGGGTCATTAAAGCTTGGGATTGTGTGCTAGCAAGATGATAAACATCACTAACCTGTAGCAAAATCAAACTCCACTAGCTTCCCATCCTGCTGCTTCACTGTAAGGGGCTGACCCTCAGCTCTCTGGGCCCAGCGACCCCTTGCCATCTGGTTGCTCCCTGATTCTTCAGTTTGGGTATTACTCCCACTGTCAACCTACAATGACAGAAGTTAACATCTTCTTTGTTTATATTTTCCTCTCAGTTAACCTTTACCACACAATCCCAAGTTTTATTGCCCATCAATGTTTTCTACTCAATTTACAGAAAGTTCCATCATGTAAACCACCTTCAACTTGTACTCTGCTTTGAATTCGGACAAGTTTAAAATTCTATCTTGTGGTAAAGAGTTACTGGTTACTAATATTCAGACTTGGCCATATGTAAATAATATGCAGACAAGAAATTAACTCTTTACCAAACGACAAAATTTAAGACTGGTCCAAATTGGAAGAAAGTGCAGATGACAAAATAAATGTGACTGAAAAATTGAAATTCATTTTGGGATGGGTAGAAAACATCGTGGGAAAAGGAGAAAATGCTGGTTACCAGCATTTTCTCATTTTCCCACAATGTTTTCAAAAGGCCTCTTTCTTAGGGTCGTTAAAAGTCGGGATTGTGTGGTAAAGGGTTAAATGTGGCTCAATCAATGAGAAATTGCTTTTGAAAGAGTAGGAGCAGGAAATATTTTGGACAAAAGAGAAAATGCTAGTCATTTCAACAGACTTATTTTTCAGAGGTGATTGAATACAGCATTACTTCGTAAAGGCTTAACCCTTTACCACACGATCCCGACTTTTAACGACCCTGTGAGAGAGGCCTTTTGAAAACATTGTGGGAAAAGGAGAAAATGCTGGTAACCAGCATTTTCTCCTTTTCCCACAATGTTTTCTACTCTTCCGAAAACAAATTTTAATTTTTGGGTCACATTTATTTTGTTCTCTGCAAATGCTTTGAATTTGGACGAGACTAAAATTGTGTCGTTTGGTAAAGATTAACTCTATGACTGCTATGTTTATGAAACATACAAATGTACTTCTAGCAAAAGGGGTTATAATGCATCTCCGTGATTACATTATACCAAGCAGGTCATCACATAATTATTGATCACAAAATCCATTTTGTCTAACAACCACTTGAATCATGAGGTAGAATGAGTCCCTTGGACATACAGAAAATTGAACAACAGCAGAAAGTTTCAGTCCAGGTCAGTCTGCGTGGACTGTGCACACTGACTTGGGTCGTACCTTTTGCAAATGAAACCGATCTCCTTAACCCTTTCCCAAACGACAGATTTTAGACTGGTCCAAATTGAAAGAGTTTGCAGACGACAATTCTAAATTTGATGAAAATCGCAGAAAGTTCTCAAAAAGGGTAGAAAACACTGTGGGAAAAGGAGAAATTGCTCGTTACGAGCAATTTCTCCTTTTCCCACAGTGTTTTCAAAAGACTTGTACTGCAGACACGTGAAAACCAGGGCTTGTTTGGGAAAGGGTTAAGCTTATTTATTGCTGTAAAGAGGGTAAACTCTTACCCTATTTGACAATATTCTAGTTAGAGTTATCTTTCTTGATGCAGGGAAACCATTCTGCTAACCAATTTTGGAAATTTTGAAGTACATATAGATTGCAATTTTGAATGGTTGTTGACATTTAGGAGGGGGCTATCCCATGTAAGTTAACCCTTTACCAAACAATCCCATGCATTGACCCCAAATGAGAAGGCTTTGCAAAACATTGTGGGAAAAGGTAACTAGCATTTTCTCCTTTTTTTTGTTGAGTTTGAGCCACATTTAATTTGTAAACTGCACATGCTTTTAATTTTCTACAAATCAAAATTGTCATCTGGTATTGGATTAACTCTTTGCCAGACTATAAAATTTCAAATTTGTCCAAATTGAAAGCATTTGCAGAAGACATATTCAGTGCTGACAAAATGATCAGATGTGTCTTTGAAGAGGTAGAAAACATTGTGGGAAAAGGAGAAAATGCTGGTTACCAGCATTTTCTCCTTTTCCCACAATGTTTTAAAGAGCCTTCTTTTCCATGGTCTTTAAAACTTGGGATTGTGTGGTAAAGGGTAAAATAATACAGAAGTTCACCTTGCTTCAGGACTTTAAGGGGGAAAAAAAGAAAGAAAACAATGACATGGAAAATCTAAAACTAATTGGCAGCCTTTTCTAACTAATTGGCAGCCTTTTCTCACAATGACCGAGTCATACTGGCCTTGTTCTGTTCGATATTGGCCGAGTTTTTCTCATACTGGCCGAGTTTGCTGATATCAGCTGAGTTTGTCATTTGATTAAATGACCAGACGGTTTCCTTTATATAACTGAGCCATACTCTGGCAAAAGGGGGCTTACTGCATCTCTGTGATGCATTATACCATGCAAGTCATCACATAATTATGGATAAATAAAATCCATTCTGTTTCACAATGCACTGAATCACAAGGCACAATGGTCCTTTGTCATGGAGAAATCAACAGCTAGCAAAAAGTTTCAGCCAATGTCAGCCTGCGCGATCTGCACAGACTGACATGGGTCAATAGTTTTTGCAGATACACTAAGCCCCCTTTTTAAAAACATGTCTCAATTGCAACAGCATAGTTTGTTAATTAATAACCACATGTATTCATGTAGAAAGCTAAATTTACTGTGGTTATTCTGATTTCACAGGGCTGTTTTCAGATATATTTCGGGGGTAAAGAATTGACCAAATAATTCTATATTTCAACAAAAAAGTCTTTAGCAATCATTGTGGAGAAAGGAGAAAATGCTGGTATAGTAACGTCTATCAATAAAACTAATTCAAGTCTCTGAAAGAATTTAAAACTACCGGTAATGTCACATATGACATCACAAAACCTATCTCACATGTGAAAGACCAGAAACAGATAAATTGGGTACATTTCACTGAAAACATGGAAGGTTGTGTGATAAAGAAAGGATGTTTGATAATAAAAGAATACCTGTTTCTTTGCCCAACTTGGCAACTGGCTAATACTAAATCTATAATCTGGACTGTTCCTATCTGGCACTATACAGTTTGACGGCATTTGGTTGTCTGGGTAGATATCGTTCAGAACTTTCTGTGGAGAAAAGTACTCTCTCCCCAGTGACACGGGTACACTGTCTAACTCGTCTAAATGTTTGGCAAGAGAATCCTTCCTGTTTGAATGAAAAAAAATGTTTTATTTAACTCTTTACCACACAATCCCAATTTTTTAACAACCCTGACAAAGCGAGCTTTTGAAAACGTAGGAAAAGTACAAAATGCTGGTTATCAGCATTTTCTCCTTTTCCCACAATGTTCTCTACCCTATCAAGATCAAAGTTTGTCATTTGGGCCACCTTCAATTTGTCGTCTGCAAATGCTTTCATTTTGGACAAGTCTAAAATTTTGCTGTTTGGTAAAGAGTAAACTCTTTTACCAAATGAGATAATTTTGGACTTACGAAAGTCCAAATTAAATGCACAAAACAAATAAATGCAACTCAAATTGTGAAAGTTGTGCTTTGTCTTTGGAAGGGTTAAAAAAAAACACTGTGGAAATAGGGGAAAATGCAGGTCTTTAAAGTCACACACAACAAGTTGATTGTTCTATTTATTATATACCTTATTCATCTTTTGTTTTTAATTATGATCAAGAATAGAAGAGATGGACAGAAGGAGATAAATTAACTCTTTACCAAATGACAATATTCTAGACCAGTTCAAATTGAAAGCATTTGCAGACGACAAAATAAATGTGGCTCAAAAACTGAAATTTGTTTTCAGAAGTGTAGAAAACATTGTGGGAAAAGGAGAAAACGCTGGTTACCAGCATTTTCTCCTTTTCCAACAATGATTTCTAAAGGCTTCTTTCTCAGGGTTGTTACAATCGGGATTGTTTGGTAAAGGGTTAAACACCTGCTTTCTGCAACATTTTTTGCAAAAGATAGCGGAAGTATCAGATGACTTAGAACTTAAGAACTGCAGCAAAAATGCCCATAAATTAACTCTTTTCCACACAATCACAGGCTTTAACGACCCTGAACAAGAAGCCTTTTGAAAACATTGTGGGAAAAGGAGAAAATGCTAGTAACCGGTATTTTCTCCTTTTCCCACTATGTTGTCTAACCGTCCCAAAACAAATTCAATTTTTGAGTCGTATTCATTTTGTCGTCTGCAATGCATGCTTTCAATTTGGACCGGCCAAAAATTTTGTCGTTTGGTAACGAGTTAAATCATATTTCCTTCCCTGTGAAAGGTATGCACCATCTGCTTAACCCTTTACCAAACAATCACATGTTTTCACGTTTTTAAGAAAGAAGCCTTTTGAAATCATTGTGGTAAAAGGAGAAAATGCTGGTAACCAGCATTTTCTGCTTTTCCCACAATGTTTTCTACCCTGTCAAAAAACTTTAAGTTCATTTGTACCACTTTCAAATTTGTCATCTACAGATGCTTTCAATTTGGAAGGGGCAAAAATTTGTCATTTGGGAAAGGGTTAACTCTTTACCAACCAATCCCAAGTTTTATTGACCCTGAGGAAGAAGGCTTTTGAAAACACTGTGGAAAAAGAAGAAAATGCTGTTAACCAGCATTTCCTTCTTTTTCCACAATGTTTTCAACAATCTCACAAACAGATACTGTCGTTTGTGCCCCATTTACATGTCCTCTGCAAACGCTTTCAGACCTCCAGATAAAAGGGAGTGATAGTAGTCTAAATCCATTATTTCTCTTCCAAACCCTATGTTGTGGGTACTCATTAGAATCAACTCGATGAGATGATTCTAATGAGTAACCATTTAGTTTAGAGGAGAGTGATTAATATTTTCAATTTTGAAATCAAAGTCACTCCCTCTATCTGGAGCTCTGGCTTTCAATCTGGACCGATCTAAAATTTTGTTGTGCAGTAGAGTTAACCCTTTACCAAACAATCCCTTGTTTTCACAACCCTGAGGAAGAGGCCTTTTGAAAACAATGTGGGAAAAGGAGAAAATGCTGGTAACCAGCATTTTCTCCTTTTCTCAATGTTTTCTACCCTGTCAAAAAACTTATATTCATTTGAACCTCTTTCAAATTTGTCGTCTGCAGATGCTTTCAATTTGGAAGGGTCTAAAACTCATTGTTTGGGAAAGGGTTAAGCTATTGGTGCATGCACCTACTGTATTCACCTTCAAGCTGAAGAGTTAAAGACATAATTATTTACTAGAGCAAATTCACTCCAGAAAAGATACTAACTGTAGCAGTTACAACAAGTGCAATGTATGCAGGTGCTACAAGTTGACTGCAGTTGCTTGATTTTCAGTGAAAATTTGAAGTTAAAAAGGGGCATAACTTTGTCAAAAATACTTTGATGGTTACCTGCCCTTGTTGTGTGGGTTCCCCTTTTGATACTGAACAACTTGTCCAAGTTTGAAGTAAATGTCTTGAGTAATGACAGAGATGTTACAAAATGTTAAAGTTTTTGCACAATGTCACAGAAGATGACGCCAGGGCTAGGGACAGTACCTTGAAATTTTCTTCAAAAACAGCCAAGCTATAAATTATCTAACTGATAAATCCCAGTATATCATTTTTAGGTATATAATTATATATTTTCTGCTTTTCAAAAACACATCATATCCTTTGAGCTACATCTCAATGCTGTCTGCAAATCATTTACAAATGGGCTAGTCTAAAGTTTTGTTGTACGGCACATAACTCACCTAATACTTCCATTAGCAACCAGGTATGCCGTCTTTCCCATTTCCTGTAATCTGTTCTGCATGTGAGATGTCATCTCCTTATGCAGTCTCCATATAAATATACACCTACAAAAGTATTTCATTCAATGTTACTGATCCACTTTACTCTTTATCAAACAACAAAATTTTAGACTTGTCCAAATTGAGAGCATTTGCAGATGAGAAATTAACACCTACAAAAGTACATGTATTTCATTTAATGTTACTGAGCTACTTTACTCTTTACCAAAAGACAAACTTTCAGACTGGTCCAAATTGAGAGCATTTGCAGATGAGAAATTAACCCTGTACTGCACAATGCCGCCTTTTGACGCCCCTGGGAAAGAAGCCTTTTGAAAACATTGTGGGAAAAGAAGAAAATGCTGGTAACCAGCATTTTCTCCTTTTCCCACAATGTTTTCTACCCTATCAAAGAAAATTTGCATCATTTGAGCCATATTGAAATTGTCGTCTGCAAATGCTTTCAATTTGGACAAGGCTATAATTTTGTCGTTTGGTAAAGGGTTAAAGGTAGCCAAAATGAAGAAAATGTCCTTGACAGAGTAGAAAACACTGTGGGAAAAGGAGAAAATACTGGTAACCACATTTTCTCCTTTTCCCACTATGTTTTCTATCTTTTCAATAAAAATTTACAATTTTTGAGTCTCATTTATTTTGTCCCTTACCAAGGCTTTCAAATTTTGTCAAATCTAAAATTTCCCTTCTTTTGGCACAAGATTAACCCTTTCCCAAATGACAAAATTTGGACTGGTCCAAATTGAAAGAGTTTGCAGACGACAACTTCAAATTTGATGAAAATGGCAGAAAGTTATCAAAAAGGGTAGAAAACACTGTGGGTAAAGGAGAAATTGCTCATTGCGAGCAATTTCTCCTTTTCCCACAGTGTTTTCAAAAGACTTGTACTGCAGACATGTGAAAACCAGGGCTTGTTTGGGAAAGGGTTAAAGGGTAGGAAACATTGATTTTTTCGCATAATGTTTTTAAAAGCCTCCCTCCATTCTCTTGTAAAAAGATGGGATTGTCTGGTAAAAGGTTCATTCTTTATCAAACAACAAAGTTTTAGATTTGGCCAAATTAAAAGCATTTGCAGATGAAAACTTAAATGTAACTTAAAAGATTACATTTGTGTCTGGAAAGGTATAAACTGTGGAAAAATGCTGGTAATCAAGGCTTTTGAAAACATTGTAGGAAATGGAGAAAATAGTAACCAGCATTTTCTCCTTTTCCTGTAATGTTTTCTACCCTTCCCATAGCAAATTTTAATTTTTGAGTCACTTTGATTTTGTCTGCAAATGCTTTCAATTTGGACTAGTCTAAAATTTTGTTGTTTAGTAAAGAGTTAAACAAATTTACAGTAGTCAACTATGAAAACATAGAGTAATCAAATTATTATCAATTTTTAATACATCAATTGATGTAAAAAAAAAAAATGTGCCAAAAGCCGAAGTTGCTCTTTATGATAATTTTACCTTCTGCCTCAGTTTTTTCAAAAATGGTTCTCCTGTTAAACAAAAAGTCATCTGCATGACATTACATGCTATTACATGAATAATTCTCATTCCTAACCTGTAGAATCCATCACAAACACAGCCAATCCATTCATAGTGAAGTTATTAACTAAAAGTATTGATCTCAGGGCTGGGAAATTTGAGCTGTGCACATGTGTTTCAATAAATACTATTACTTCATAGAAAGTTGTTTGGTTACTTTAAAATTGCAAAATACTGCATAAAACTTTTCAGTGCAAAAGGCTTAACCCTTTACCAGACGACAAAATTTTAGCCTTGTCCAAATTGAAAGCATTAGCAGACGACAATTTCGGTGTGGCTCAAATGGTGCAACTTTTCTTAGATAGGGTAGAAAACATTGTGGGAAAAGGAGAAAATGCTGGTAACCAGCATTTTCTCCTTTTCTCACAATGTTTTCAAAAGGCTTCTTTCCCAGGGGCGTCAAAAGGCGGCATTGTGCGGTAAAGGGTTAAAGAGGAGCTTTTGCAGATGACAAAGGTCAAGATCAGACTGCACATTCAGTGTGCAGTCTGATCTTAGATCTACACCATTGGCCTGTTTAACCCTTTAACATACAATTCCCAGTTTTAACAACTGTAAGAGAAAAGGCTTTTTAAAGCATTGTGGGAAAAGGAGAAAATGCCAGTAAACATCATTTTCTCCTTTTCCCACAATATTTTCTGCCCTTTCAGAAAAAAAATCCTACTATCTGATTGGATTGAATATATTGTATGCATATGCTTCCAATTTGGACAAGTGTAAAATTTTTATCGTCTGGTAAAGAGTACTTGCAATCTGCACTTTTTCTCTTTTCCCTTTTCCCACAATGGTTTCTATCCTTACACAGAGAAATGCCAACATTTGCGTCGCATTTAAATCATCTTCTGCAAAATGCTATACAACACAATCCTATGTTTTAACTCTTTACCAAATGACAAAATTTGGTCTGGACAAAATTGAAAGCATTTGCAGACAAAAATTAAAATGTAGCTTAAATAGCGATTTATGTATTGGATAGGGTAGAAAACATTGTGTGAAAAGGAGAAAATGCTGGTTACCAGCATTTTCTCCTTTTCTCACATTGTTTTAAAACGCCTTCTCTTTCAGGGTCGTTAAAAGTTGGGATTGTGTGGTAAAGGGTTAACTACCTTGAGGCAAAAACCTGTTCAGAACATGGTGGGAAAAGGAGATATTGCTTGTAACGAGCAATTTCTCCTTTCTCCACCATGTTTTCCACCCTATCAGAAGAACTTCAGCGCATTTGTACCCATGTACATTATGTCGTTTTCAGATACTTATTATTTAGACGAGTCTAAAATTTGTAAGCTGGGAGAGGGTTGGCTCTTTACAGAATGATAAAATTTTGGACTGGACCAACTGAAAGCATTTGTAGATGACAAAATTATTAATGTAACTCAAATTATTATTTCTGTCTTTGATAGGGTAGAAAGCATTGTGGAAAAGGAGAAAATGCTGGTTACCGGCATTTTCTCCTTTTCCCACAATGTTTTCAACAGCCTTCTCTATCAGGGTCATTAAAACTCTGGATTGTGTGATTAAGAGTTAACCCTGTACCACACAATCGCTAGTTCTAATGACCCTGAAGAAACACTCTTCTGAAAACATTGTGGGAAAGGAGAAAATGCTGGTAACCAGTATTTCCTACAATGCTTTTACCCGTCCCAGAACAAATTTCTATTTTTGAGTCACATTCATTTTGTCGACTGCAAATGCTTTGAATTTGGACTGGTCTAAAATTTTGTCATTTGGTAAAGAGTTAATATATACCAGTCTATAATTGTTGTTGCCAGTTAAAAGAGTTACAAAACAAGGAAAACAACAAAGGTTTCAACATGAAGACTGTACAGAAAGTACAGTATTTGTGTTAACAGGAGAAATTGCTCAAAATGATCAATTTATCCATTAGTCACAGTATTTTCTTGAGTAAACTGATGCAGATTATCAAGATCACCCAAAAGACCCAGGAAAGTTGAAGTATTCCAACCCTAATTACATGACTGTGTGCCAAAACCTTGAAAAAACGAGACAATGCCATTGAGTACCCATAAAGTAGATTGTAGTGAAGGAAAAAGGAGACAGAACTGTAATATTCCAAAAGTTAGTCCCTTATCAGTCTGTAATTATGTGTAATTCCACATGTGGGAAAGGATCAGACCCCAATCAATATAATCTGATGTCACAGACAGATGTTTAATGATGATTCTATTGTCACTCATGTTGTTAAATATAGATGCAATCAGGCAATGTCATCAGTGAATGGGAGCGGATTACTCAGATGTGAGTAAGGCCAACATTAGAAGTTTTACCAATTACCAAACAGTCCTGAATTTTAACGACCCTTAGGATGACGCCTTCTGAAAACATGGTGGAAAAAGAGTAACCAGCATTTTCTCCTATTCCCACAATGTTTTCGACCCTATTTAAGACAAGTTTCATCATTTGAATCACATTTAAACTGTTGTCGACAAACGCTTTCAATTTAGACAAGTCTACATTTTTAATGTTTGGTAAAGGGTTAACCTATTACATTACAAATGCAACCAGATACATCCTAACTGTAGACTACTTTTCTTACAACATTGTGGGAAAAAGGAGAAAATGCTTGCAATAAAGATACAAAAGACATTTAAATCATTACTGCCTGCTACTGATTTGGGTCTTTAAAAACATTGTGGCAAAATGAGGAATTGCTTGATGTAGAAATTGCACCAATGGGGCAACTTCTCATAAAGCCATATTGTTTCCACAAATATTTTTATGTTTTAAACATCTATCCATGTTTGTGTATTACCATACCTCAATGGCTAAAACGAAAATAAATTTCTTCAAGGCATGAAATTCATGTGCTCTTGCAGATGTTTTGTTTCTTGGGACCGTTTTACTTACAATCATAAGTTTTTTGTGTACTAATTATCATAAATTTATGCCTATGGTCAGATTTACAAAATTTGTAAAACCTTTTAACTAAACTTTCGTAACTTTGTGAATTTATGTAAGTAGATATTTCTGTAATTCTTCAATTGAAGGTAGAAACAGTAGTTCCCAAGCCCTTGCTACCTTAACCTAAGTAAACAAGATGCCCTGTTCAGTGATGTAATTTATGATCAGTTATGCAACATTCCTTACGCTTTACATCATCTCACAATTATGTCAGCTGCTTCGATTAAATATAGATGCTGTATAAGTTAAGAATAAATAATTTGTCAACCTTGGAAAGCTGCTAGAATAATTCTTTTGTGCTTTTTTTTTTTTCCTCAAATTTATTTCTCTTTGACAAACAATACTAAAGTTTTTCCACATTCTTGGCCTCTGATCTCACTTGCAAAGGATTTCCTGAGTTACAAAAAAAACTTAGATTGAACTTGGCTGTGCAAATTTTAGTTAACCCTTTACCACACAATCCCGAGTTTTAACGACCCCCAAGGGAAAGGACTTTTGAAAACATTGGGGGAAAAGGAGAAAATGCTGGTAACCAGCATTTTCTCCTTTTCCTGCCATGTTTTCTACCCTTTCAAAGACATATTTGATCTTTCATGCAACATTTAATTAGTTAAGTGCAAATGCTTCTAATTTGGACCAGTCTAAAATTTTGTCATTTGGTAATGAGTTAAAGGCAATAATTTGACTTTTCCAAAAGCTCAGGCAATTTTTTTACGTTTGCACGAGTTCTCTAGTAAAACACTTCCCTGATGAATCCTTGTACTAGGTTTCAAAGCAAAAGGCAATATATACCTGTCTGCAAACTTAAATACAGGTAGACAGACACACAGACAGAAACATACACAGATAGACAAGTAAATTCTACCCCCAAAGAACATGGCGCGCAGGGGTGTGTGGGAGTTGAGGGTAAATTGATTTAACCCTTTACTAAATGACAAAAATTTCAACTTTTCTAAATTCAGAGCATTTGTAGACAACAAAATATGTGTGCCTCAAATGGTGGAAATTGTCTTTGAACGAGTAGAAAACATTGTGGGAAAAGTAGAAAATGCTAGTTAGCAGCAATTTCTTCTTTTCCCACAATACTTTCAAAAGCATCTTCCTCATGGTCATTAAAGCTCTGAACTGTTAATGGTTAAAGGGAGATAACTCACCCATCTCCTGATGTAGATATAACATGTTTCAGATCATTCATGAACCGGACATCAGTGGCTATTTCCGAGTGGCCATACATTGTCGCCAGTAATTCACCCGTGTAAAAATCCAGTATACACAGATTCTTGTCACTGCAACTGGTTGCTGCATAGGACCCCGATGGGTCTAATTTCATCTTCAACAGAATTCCATCATCACCAAGTGAACCCTTATACTCTTTCTTCTTCTTGCCTGTCTTCACATTGTAAATTCTGGAAACAAACAGAAAATTGGTTTTCTTTACAAATACAAGACTTTGGAATTTTGCAATTTTGCAATCTCAACAAAAATCTTACTTGGCTTATCACACCTGCATTAACACTTTACTCAATTCTTTACCAAAGGACAAAATTTCAGACTGGTCCAATTTAAAAGCAATTTTAGAAGACATTTTAAATGTAACTCAAATGATGATTTCTGTCTTTGATAGGGTAGAAAACACTGTGGGAAAAGGAGAAAATGCTGGTTACCAGCATTCTGTTAATTTCCTACAATGTTTTCTACCCTATTTCTAACTGAAATGAATCAGTTCATTTGTACCAATTCTGAATTTATTGTCTGCAGATGTTTGGAATTTTGAAGAGTAAAATTTGTCGTTTCGGACAGGTTAAACAAACAAAACAATTTGTTACCTAACATTCCTATCCTGACAAGCAATGGCTGCAAATTTCTGTGAAGGTTCAACGTCCATATCGTACAATGTCATCTTCTCCACAAGGTGATCACCTAGTACAAACTGGAAATCAGGTTCCTGAAATATAAGAAAAAAAAGTAAATTGACCATTGACCCAACAGCCAAAATTTGATGCCCCTGAGGACAGTGCATTTGAAAACATTGCGTGAAGAGGAAAAAGTACCAGTAACCAGCACTTTCTCCTTCTCCCACAATGTTTTTCTACCCTTTAAACTCTTCACCACACAATTCACAATTATAACAACCCTGAGAAAGAAGGCTCTTGAAAACAATATGGGAAAAGGAGAAAATGCTGGCAACCAGTATTTTCTCCTTTTCCTATAATGTTTTCTACCCTTCCAAAAACAAATTTTACTTTTTGAGTCATATTTATTTTGTCGTCTGCAAATGCTTTCAATTTGGACAAGTCTCTAATTTTGTCGCTTGGTAAAGAGTTAAAGAAAAGCCCATGACCTGAGCAATATTTTATTTGCCACCTGCAAAAGCTTTTAACTCTTTTACCACACAATCCCAGGATTTAACAACTCTGAAAGAGAAGGCTTTTGAAAACAATGTGGGAAAAGAAGAAAATGCTGGTAACCAGCATCTTCTCCTTTTCCCACAATGTTTTCTACCCTATTTAAAGCAGAAATCATCATTTGAGCTTCATTTGTCGTCTGCAAATGCTTTCAGTCTGGTGAAGGGTTAATTTGGACAAGTCCAAAATTTTATCTTGTGATAATGTGTATCTTTGGGTAGGGAGCTATAACATTTTTTTTTTTTTTTCTTCCACAGAACCAATTTTGAAAATTTGGCAAAACGAAGAAATCTTTAGAATGAAGCATGTGTCCCTTCATATCGATCTCATTTAGATTATCCATGGTTTTCAACAGAAACATTTTTAAAGCTGTCTGTTGCAAATATTTTCAAAGAGAAAATTAATTAGCCCTTTATCAAACAGACCCTGAGGAAGACACCATTAGAAAACATCATGCAAAACGTCATGCTTTTGAAAACTTAGAGGGAAAAAGAGAAAATGCTGGTATCCAGCACCTTCTCATTCCAACTACAGTAGAATATCTGTATCTCGAAGTTCATGGGACCTACGAAAAAACTTTGAGTTATAGAATGTTCGAATAACAGAGATTCGGATCTTTCAAGCATGTGGACGAATCAAGTCAGTGGCAAACTACCGGAAGTAAACAAGGCAACGTTTCATTAGTATCCTACAGACCAATCGAACACAAATATATTTATATTTATTCAGCTGCAATTTTAGTTTTGGAAGATTTCTTGTTCTCGACTGCCATTATTGCTTCGTATTTAGTGTCAATTGTGTGATGTGTCAATTTTCTTTTCTTTACTGCCATACCACGTTTGACAGCCGACCCAAGTATCCCCCCCGGATTGGTTACCGGGTCCTTCCTTGGGCACGTCATGTCGGGCGAAGTTGCTGGCTATCCCTCCGGGTTGACCGGGTCCTTCACCAAACAAGTCTTGCGTGGAATTAGCATTCAATGATTATGTTGTCATTGTAAATTACAAATGTAACACTAACCCCACTTTTCCGATCATTTTTATTTCAAAACAAGACTTAGTAATCACTCAAAATGTGACATTCTCATCTCGGAGACAAACAATCAAGCGAAATTGGACAAACAATGAAAAACCAATACTGCAAAATGGTTGTTAATTACCCAAGTAGACAACTCGAAACGTGTGAAAAACTGGATTGATTGCAAACACCATGCTTTAAAATTTCACCTCGAGTTAAAGAGGTGTGAATGTGTTCAAACAATGGTGAGCGGACTTGAAAATTACCTCGAGTTATAGATAAGTTTCGAGTTATAGATTACGACTTAGGGAGGGTGAAATATATAGAAATAAAGAGCATTGAGATCGGGACTTGAAAAATACTTCGAATAAGAGAGAGTTTCGAGTTATGGATGTTCGAGATAGATATATTTGACTGTATGTTTTCTTCCCTATCAAAAACAAATCTTAACCATTTGAGCCACATTTAAATTGTCATTGGCAAGTGCTTTGAAATTTGGACTGGTTCAAAATTTTGTCATATGGTAAAGAGTTCTGCCCTTACCACACCAATACATGTGCTTAACTCTTTACCACACAATCCCTACTTTTAACGACCCTGAAGAAAAACCATTTTGAAAACATTTTGGGAAAAGAAGAAAATGCTATTAATTGGCATTTTCTCCTTTTCCCATAATGTTTTCTAACAGTCACAGAACAAATTTCAATTTTTGAGCCACATTTGATTGGTCATCTGCAAATGCTTTCAATTTGGATGAGTCTAAAATCTTGTCGTTTGGTAAAGAGTTAACCCTTTACCAAACAACTGAATTTTGGATTAGAATAAATTGAAGACATGTGCAGATGATAATTAAATTGGGCTCAATTAAATGCTGGTTTCCAGCCTTTTCTCACATGGTGTTCAATAGCCTTTTTTTTCCAAGGTCGTTAAAACTCCAGATTGTGTGGTAAAGGGCTATGTATCTTTTGTACAAAGCCCTTAAAAAAGTGGGGACAAGAAGCAATGGCTTGTAACATGCATTCACTACCTTTTTCATTTTATTGTCAGAATGAAAACTCTTTTTTCCCTGTATGTTTTTCAGAATGATAGATTATTCAGTAAAGGTTTAACTCTTTACCAGACGACAAAATTTTAGACTCGTCGAACTTCAAATCATTTGCAGGCGACAAAATAAATGAGACTCAAACATTGAAAATTGTTTTGGGTAGGGTAGAAAACATTGTAGGAAAAGGAGAAAATGCTGGTTACCCCATTTTCTCCTTTTCCTGCAATGTTTTCAAAAGGCTTCTTCCTACAAGTCATGAAAACACAGGATTATTTCAGAAAGAGTTAACATCAATCAAGCCTAGGTAAAGCAAGAAAGCAGGAGTTTTTACAAAAAGACTTTCACCTGCTGTAGATTCCTAAACAGAATTGATTTATCAGCACCGCAGGTGAGCATTTTCAACTGTCCGTCTGTTTCTGTGAACTTTACTGCTGATATTGATGAGGAATGGTCCGACAAGGTCTGTAAGAGACCGTAGTGCTGTTCTGTGTCATATACATGGACCAGTCGGTCTCGACTTGACGAGGCCAACACCTTGGGACCATGCCGCCATTGAGAGTACTCTAAACACAGAACTTCTGACTCGTGAGCTTCAATCTGTCGGACTTCTGTTAGATGTTTCAACTCGTGGATCCTATTTAAATAAGTTAACTCTTTACCACACGACAAAATTTTGGCCTGGTCCAAATCCAAAGCATTTGCAGACGACAAATTGAATGTTACTCAAAACCAGAAATTTGTCTATCAAGGTTAGAAAACACTGTGGGGGAAAGGAGAAAATGCTGGTTACCAGCATTTTCTCCTTGTCCCACAATGTTTTCAAAAGCCTTCTTCCCCAGGGTTGTTAACCCTTAAAGCGCCTTTCACTAATATAGTTGCCTTTGCGGCCAGTGTAGATCAAGATCAGGCTGCACAAAACGTGCAGCCTGATCTTTGATCTACACTGTCCGCTATGTTAGAACACTACAGGCAAAAGGAAGCCATGAATATGCAATTATATTGGTTTTATTCTAGAGTGAAAATGACCATTCGGTTTATTCGGCGCTTTAAGGGTTAAAAGTCGGGATTGTGTGGTAAAGGGTAAAGCAGATAGATTTCAAATTTAACATTTACTACTTCAACTTTTACCAAACAATCCTGTGTTTCAACGAGCCTAAGGAAGACAGTTTCTGAAAATACTGTGGAGACAGGAGATTTTCTCTTTCTTCCCCAAAGTTTTCTAACTTTTCAAGGTATGTTTAATTTGTAGTCTGATAAGGTTTTCGATTTGGACTAGTCTAAAAAGTATTGCAATCTGGTAAAGATTTGAAGAAAAAAAATGCACTTGTTTATAAGGTCCTGAATCTGCATTACTCTGATACAAAGCAAAACAATGCAGGAAAAGACCATCTCTGTGCCTCATTTTAGTAAAGCATGATAATTTTAAATATACAATGTATTCAAATTATTGCTAGTTCAAAACATCAAGATTTTACCATGTAGTATTTTAAACAACTTCTGTTTCTGGCAAATTAATTTTACCTAGCTCAATTTTTTCTCCATTGTTTGGAGATGGTGATGTGGGAAAGCTTGGAAAGAGTAGTGTGCGAAGTAGTGTTTAAAAAAAAAAAAACTCCAAGAAAGCATGGATAGGTGCACTTGCCCTCATGATAAAACTGATATAATATTGAAAATGGCTGAAAAAACCATACAAACAAACAAACCGAGCTTTTTTTTTCTCTCCACATGGTATTTCTTAACCCTTCTTACGCGAGTTTAACAACCCTGTGGAAGAAGGCTTTTGAAAAACATTTTGAGAAAAAGAGAAAATGCTGGTAACCAGCATTTTCTCTTTTTCCCTAAATGTTTCCTACCATTTCAACAACAACTTACAATTCAATGCTTGAGCCATATTTCATATGTCGGGTGCAAATGCTTTCAAGTCTAAAATTTCATTTGTCAAAGGGTTAAAATACCTCGTGTGGTAATGTGTGGTAATGTTTCAATATGACTCACAAACCCTGGTATCCTGTATGTGTTTTTACATCTCCTATATATACACAATTACATGGCCTTATTCCAGCATGATGCTAAATTACTGACCTAACATTTCCCTGTCGATCCCCAGAAGCCAGATGTTGCCCATCAGGGCTGACCCGTATAGATCTTATACCATTTTTATCATCATAGTTTGTGTCGGTTTTGTCAGCAGCACCAGCTGTAAAATAAAAGATCATGGTATACTTCCGAGATTTCAGGAAAAAGACAATTACCAGAATGTGCATAAAAACCTTTCTATTTAACCCTTTACCACACAATCCAGACTTTTAATGAACTTCAGAAAGAAAGCTTTTGAAAACATTGTGGGAATATAGAAGAAAATCCTGGTAACCAGCATCCTCCCCCTTTCTCGCAATGTTATCTATCCTTGCAAAGGCAAATCAAATCATGTGAATAAAATTCAAATTATCGTCTGCATATGCTTGGAATTTGGACTAGTCTAAAATTTTGTCGTCTGGTAAAGAGTTACTTGTGAACAAATTTGTTTAGAAATTACTTTAGTTTATGCCTATGACCAACAGTACACTCCTGTACTTCACCCTTCTGAATGATATGCTGCAGTCAAATATGAACAAGTATTTGTACAACATTGGTTTTTAAAACATTGATAGGAATTCGCTCTTACCATACATCAGAAACTGAGACTTTCCAAATTCAAAGCTTTTGCAGACGACATTACTAACTCTTTACCACACGAAAATTAAAACCATTTGCAGACGACAATTTAAAGGTGGCTCAAATGATAGACTTTGTCTTTGGTAGGGTTGAAAACACTGTGGGAAAAGGAGAAAATGCTGGTTACCAGCATTTTCTCCTTTTCCCACAATGTTTTCGAAAGGCTTCTTTCTCAGGGTTGTTAAAACTCAGGATTGTGTGGTAAAGGGCTAACTGTGGCTCAGTGAGATAGAATTTATCTTCAAAAGGATGGAGAACAATATGGAAAATGGAGTAACTGCTGGTTACTCGCATTTTCTTCTTTCTACAATGTTTTCAAAAACCCTTTTTCTCAGGGCCCTTAAAAACTAAGGATTGTTTGGTAATGGGCCAAGGTTTAATCTATGAATAATCGTGAAAATAAGTTAGCAGCAGATAGCACACTATTTTCACAAGTGTTCTGCTGCAACACACAAAAATTTGCCTTCAGGAAGCTATTAACTCTTTACCAAAAAACAAAATTTTGGACTCATCTATTTTCAAAGCTGCAGCAGACGGCAAAATGAAATGTGGCATAAATGATGGAATTTGTATTAAAAAGGATAAAAACATCATGGGAAAAGGAGAAAATGCTAGTGTTACGGGAGATCATTCCTTCCTTACAGCATAGTTTCTTCCAGTAAAAATCAATACCTGACAATCATGTTAGGGAGAATTCTCTTTAGCTAAGGGGTTAGTGTATTGGTCTTTTAAACCTCGATAGATGTGGATATTTGCCGCATGGGTTCCAATCCCAGCCAGAGTGATCTGTATTTGAGCTATGCATTTGTTGCAAACTTTCATGTTCGTAAGATAGGGGCTCGTCTGGGATTGGCCTTTGAGCCATTTGTTGTCTACCCGTTATTGGCCACTGCGCCATTTGTTGTCTAAATAATAGACTTACTGCCTGATAAGGCTTTCTGTCATCAGATGATGACTTCTCATAAGAAGGGGTGAGTTATGGGCGATCACTCCTTCCTTACAAGATAGTTTCTTCCCGTATAAAATCAATACCTGACAACTGCGTTAGGGAGAATTCTCTTTAGCTCAGGGGTTAGGGTATTGGTCTTGTAAACCTTGATAAATGTGGGTATTTGCCACATGGGTTCGAATCCCTGCCGGGCCAGTTTGTATTTGAGCTATGCAGTTGTTACAAGCTTTCCTGTTCGTAAGACTAGTTACCAACATTTCCTCCTTTTTCCCACAATGTTTTCAAAAGCCTTTTCCATTGAAGTCATTAAAACTCAGGATTGTATGACAAACGGTTAAACTTACTCTAACATTGTCAAGTAACAAAGGTCAAACATTTTGAAGAGAAGAAGTATCATATAGCTAAGGTCTTCCTACTGTATTGCAAAACATTGTCATAAAAGGAGAAAATGCTTCTCCTACAATGTTTTCTAAAGCTCTCTTCTTCAATGTCAAGAAAACATGGGATCCTTTAATAAAAGGTTAACTCTTTACCAAACGACAAAAGCTTAGACTGGACCAAATTAGAAGCATTTGCAGAAAACAAGTGAAATGTTGCTAAAGTATGATTTCTTCTTCGATCTGGATAGAAAACATTGTGGAAAAAGGAGAAAATGCTGGTTACCAGCATTTTCTCCTTTTCCCACAATGTTTTTCAAAAGGCTTCATTGGCAAAGTCGTTAAAACTCCGGATTACGAGTATGTGCAAAATGGTGTGGTAAAGAGTTAAAACATTAACCCTATCAGCGCCACAGGCAAAAGCTGGGACTTTTGCGGACGGCATGGATTAAGATCAGACTGGAAAGATGCACAGTTTGATCTATGATCTATACTGTCCGTTTGTTTACTCAAGCCTATAAGATAAGAAATCTTAGAAAGAATAAGAAATGAATTGCATTTACATTAATCCAAATAGGTCAGGTGAATTTATTACGTGCCAAAAGAGTTAATAGGCTTTTGCTACCCAATGATTTACAGTAATGCTACAGATATAAAACTTACAAGGATTATAGTCCACATCACAGAGAGAGGTCAGACTTGGGTCCATGTACATTATCTTCAACAGGTCCTGAAATGTAAAAAAAATAAAAAGGAAAAAGTGTAGGAATGTGTACAGTGACACAAAGTATAGCACCCATAATTGGGTCAATGGAGAAGGAAAAATAGGAATACTGCACACAAGTGCTAATGCTTGGCTGCATTTGCTTTTGGAAGTTTGATTTTCAGTGAAAATTTTAAGTAGAAACAGGGGCATAACTGTGTCAAAAATATTTTGACGGTTACTTGCCCCTGTTGTAAGGATTTCCCTTTTGAAAGTTAATAACTAGTCTGAGTTTGAAGTAAATATCATCATGAATAAAAGAGATGTTATGCAATGTCAAAGTTTTTGCACAACAACAATGACGCAGACAGCGACCAAGACAATGACAGGGCTATGACAATACCTCAATGTTTTCTTCAAGAATAGCCAAGTTAATCTTTGAAGATAGGTAGTTGCACAGTGTTGAAGGCCCTTTGAACGAGATGAGTAAATTATCTTTTAGCAAACTACAGCAGACAAAAACAACCTTGCAATAGATGGGTAATTAAAATGTATCAAGGTTCAATAAATATGAAAACGCTGTGGAAAACGCTCATGTTAAGCATCTTCTCCTTTAAAGTGTTTTTTTATCAGCAGCCTGATGCAAAACCACAACAATCTTCTATCACAGGTAATGTTTTAACCTTTACCATAGTATCCTGTGCTTCAATAAAACTGAATAAGTAAAAAAGGCTGTTTTAACATGTGGGGAAAGGAAAAAAGTGCTGATTATCCGCAGTTTCTGAATATTCCACATGTTATCTACTCTTCCAAAAACAAATCACATTATACCAGCCATGTTTAGTTTCTCACAAGCAAATGCTTTCAATCTGGAAATCTGTATCAATTTTCTGTCTGTTAAAGAGTTTGAGAAATGCCACAAGCTGTCACAAGTGTGAACAACAGTACCACATGCCAGTGCCAACACTTAGTTGCAGCTGTTTGATTTTCAGTGAAAATTCTACTTCAGAAATGGGCATAACTGTGCCAAAAATACTTTAAAGGTTACTTGCCCTTGTTAGATGGGGGTCCTCTCTTGTGATAGTTAACAACTAGTCCAAGTCTGAATTATATCTTCATTAATGACAGAGATATTATAAAGCGTCAAAGTTTTTGCATGGAGGCAAAAATGCAGACAGTGATGATGACAAGGCTATTTACAATATCTTGACATTTTCTTTGAAAACAGCCAAGCTAAAAAGAAAATTGGAGTCTTGAATGATTACACCAAGAATTTTTTAATTTGGATAAAAAAAAACTACTGGTTGATAATGGTAGGAAGGAAAGTCTAGATAAAGGCCTATACTAAAAAATGAAATTGGTGTTAAAATGAATTCAAACAGTGTTAATAATCACATTTTGAAGGTTTAAATTCTTTTTTTTTTCTGAAAACAAAGTCACTGCAATGTATGGTGCAACTTGTCCCCACTATTCAACCCTTGATCAAATTATTCAGAGTTTTAATAAATGCCTGTAATCAGCATTTTCTTTCCCCAGAATGCTTTCTATCTCCTGAAAGTTAAACTTCATATTTTGAGAAAGATTCAATTTGTCATCTGCAAATGCTTTCAATTCGGATAAGACTAAAATTTGTCTTCTGGTAAAGAGTCAACCCTTGACCATGCAATACTATGTTTTTACAATCAAAAGGAAGACGGCTTTTGGAAACATTGTGAGAAAAGAAGAAAATGCCGATAAACGGCATTTTGTACATTATCCCACTATGTTTTCTACCCTTTCCGAGACAAATCCAAATGAGCCATGCTCTGGCAAAAGGAGGCTTAATGTGTCTCCGTGATGCATGATACTAAGCTAGTGATCACCTAATTGTGGACCCATAAAAAAACATTTTGTCTGTCTAACAACCAACTGTATAAGGTAGATAGGTTCTTTGACATACAGAAAATTGACCAATTGTGAAGTTTTGGCCCTGGTCAGCCTGCACAGACAGCTCAGGCTGACCTGGGTCGACATTTTCCACAGATGCATTAAGTCCCCTTTTTACACAGCATGGCTCAATTATTTGTGCCACGTTTTAAATGCAAAGCCCATCAGAATGGACAAAGCTAAAATTCTGTTATCAGTTGCCTTTGAACAAGTAGAAAGCATTTTTGGATAAGGAGAACGTTTTAAAAAGCCTTGTTCTCAGGGTTGTTAAAACTTAAGATTGTTTGGTTAAGGGTTAATTTACAAAATATTATCTAATGAAATTAACTCTTTACCACAAAATCCCGGCTTTTAACGACCCTGAGAAAGAAAACTTTTGAAAACATTGTGGGAAAAGGAGAAAATGCTGATAACCAGCATTTTCTCCTTTTCCCGCAATGTTTTCTATCCTTCCCAAATCGAATTTCCATTTTTAAGTCATGTTTAATTTGATGTCTGCAATGGCTTTCAATTTGGGCTAGTCTAAAAATTTTCTTGTGTGGTAAAGAGTTAACTACAAAGTTTTTTTTTTTTTTTTGAGACATAAGATTTATAAGGACAGCTGCTTCAATGCAGGATCAAACTGCCTGAAAACACTGCAACAGACTAAATTTCCAAGCATGAAAACTGTTCTCCTTCATAATCTGTTTCATCTGTGGCTTCTTTAACCCTTTACCAGATGACCAAATTTTAGCCTTGTCCAAATTGAGAGCATTTGCAGACAACAATTTCAATGTGGCTCAAATGGTGCAAGTTTTCTTGTGTGTGTGATAGTTTAGAAAACATTGTGGGAAAAGGAAAAAATGCTGGTCACCAGAATTTACTCCTTTCCCCACAATGTTTTCAAAATGCTTCTTTCCCAGGGTCGTTAAAAGGCGGCATTGTGCAGTAAAGGGATAACTCTTTACCAAACAATCCAAAGGTTTAACAACCCTAAAGAAGAAGCAGTTTGAAAACAATGTGGGAAAAGGAGAAAATGCTGGTAACCAGCATTTTCTCCTTTTCCAACAATGTTTTCTTCCCTTTGAAAAACAAATTGCATGGTTTGAGCCACATTTGAATTGTCGTCTGCAAATGCTTTCAATTTGGACTAGTCTACACTTTCGTCGTGTGGTAAAGAGTTAACAAAACAACCCCCACCCCTCCCAAAACAGTGCAAAAAATAGAGAAAGAGGCACATTCTAAAACCAATGGGTCATTGCAGTTCAAATAGAATATAACAATTTTGGCAAAGTTTTAAAATCAATAAAATTTTCATTCAAGCAAAGAAAGGAGACCTTGCATCTTGAACTTACCCATAATGCCATTGTCTATGGCTTGAACATAATTAGAATCAGAATTTTTATCACAGTCAAACACTTATTTTACCAATTAGGTTTTCAAACTTTAATCGTGAATATGTGTTTGTGGGGAGAACAACAGGATAATTATGACATGCTTGAAAATTAAGACATTAAAGTTCCCTTCAGAAACACCTCTACTTCATGTACTATATACTTACTGTACTATACACATTCTACAAAGTAAGATTTATATATAACAATGTATTTAAGTTTTTAACTCTTTACCTCACAATCCCGACTTTTAACAACCCCGAGGAAGAAGGCTTTTGAACACATTGTAGGAAAAGGAGAAAATGCTGGTAACCAGCATTTTCTCCTTTTCCCACAATGTTTTCTACCCTTCCTGAAACAAATTTCAATTTTTCAGTCACATTTATTTTGTCGTCTGCAAATGCTTTCATTTTGGACCAGTCTAAAATTTTGTCGTTCGGTAAAGAGTTAATTGTTTGTTTCAAAAAGCGGGAGACAGCCATTTTTGTTGCAGTTTCTCTAATGCAACAGTGATAGTCACAGCATTGTAAAAAGTTTGTACCGAACTGTAAATTATTCATAGAGAGCATTTTTATGTGTTCTAATCCCTAATTCTAAAATGGCATCATCAATATCTCTTGAATTAATTTTCGAGAAAATCTGAACAAGAGTAAGGGCTTAGGATAACAGCTGAGCAAAATGGTACCTTAACTTACATGTGAGTATATGTTATTTTTATATGTGTCCGTCTGTGCCATGTGTGGGTCAAGGTTCCAAATACGTATAGTGTCATCACTGGAACATGTAATAAAGGAATGGTTTGGAAGTATGGAGGCTTGACTTGGATCTACCACTGGGTACACCTGCAACCACAAAAAATAAATTAGCCTTACACAATACAGTACAATAAAATACAATTATTGATACAATAATACTTTTCAGGCTCCAGCCCTTGCACCATTTTCTGTATAAATATGTGAGCCATACTCAGGCAAA
This sequence comes from Tridacna gigas, assembly GCA_945859785.2. Taxonomy (NCBI): domain Eukaryota; kingdom Metazoa; phylum Mollusca; class Bivalvia; order Cardiida; family Cardiidae; genus Tridacna; species Tridacna gigas. The sequence goes on along the minus strand of OX244029.2, from coordinate 13,861,025 downwards.
AGGGGATTTAATGCATCTCTGTGATGCATGATACCAGTCAAGCCATTACATACTCATGAATCCATAAAAGCCGCCTTTTTTTAACCCTTTCCCAAACAAGCCCTGGTTTTCACGTGTCTGCAGTACAAGTCTTTGAAAACACTGTGGGAAAAGGAGAAATTGCTCGTAACGAGCAATTTCTCCTTTTCCCACAGTGTTTTCTACCCTTTTTGAGAACTTTCTGCCATTTTCATCAAATTTAAAATTGTCGTCTGCAAACTCCTTCAATTTGGACAAGTCCAAAATTTGTCGTTTGGGAAAGGGTTAAACAACTGGCTTAATCATGAGGTAGACTCGTCCCTGGACATACAAAAAATTGACCAACAGCAAAAAGTTTCGGCGCAGGTCAGCCTGCACAGGCTGACATGAGTTGATACTTTTCGCAGATGCATTAGGCCCCCTTTTCACAGAGAATGGCTCATTAGATATATTCCAAATGCTATGCTCTAACTTTCCTGGTGCTTGTTTTTGCTTCAAGCAGAGTGAAAAATTTTGATATCGCGCAAGACTGAAGGCCAAGTGAGATGTCAAGATTTTCTTATGCAGCGAGAAGCAAATACAAGCACCTGGAAAGTTACAACCACATAATTACCGGCACGGCTACCAACATTCTCTCCTTTTCCCACAATGTTTTCAAAAGCCTTCAACCTTAGGGTCATTAAAACATGGGATTGTGTAGTAAAGGGTTAAACCTGGACCAAACAAAATCCCATCCTTTTAACCACCCTGAGGAAGAAAGCTTTTGGACACATTCCAGGAAAAAGTGTAACTGTTGGTAACCAGTATTTTGCTTTTTTCCCCACACAGTGTTTTCTACCTTTGCGGGAGACAATGATGTAGGAGTAGAGCATTGGCTCCTCATATGGAATGTTCTGGGTTCCATTCCAGTGACGAGCAGGAACTTCGCATATCATGGTGGAAGTCCTGGTTCAAGTTTCAAGGAAGAAATCATTGAAAGTGATTAGTGTAAGTTATAAGCACTTGTTTCACAATCCATGTAATAGTAAGTATGAGCCATGCTCTGTGAAAAGGGGGCTTAATGCATCTGCGAAAAATATTGACCCAGGTAAGCCTACGTGGACTGCGCAGGCTGACCTGGGTCATAACTTTTTGCTACTGGTCAATTTTCTGTATGTTCAAGGACCAGTCTACCTCATGAGTCAGTCGGTTGTTAGACAAAATGGGCTTTATGGATTCATGATCATGTGATGACTTGCTTGGTATCATGCAAAACAGAGATACATTAAGCCCCCTTTAGCCAGAGCATGGCTCAAATATGTTATAACTAAATTTTCTATCATTTCAAAAGCAATTTCCATCATCTGCAGTGTAATTTTTCATCTGTAAATTCTTTCATCATTTACCAAACATTCCAGTGTTTTAGGAAAAGAACATTTGAAAAAATTTTGGGAAAAAGGAGAAAATGCTGGTGACCAGCATTTTCTCCTTTTCCCAAAATGTTTTTTTTTTACCCTTTCAAAGACAATTTCTACCACAAGCCACATTCAACTCCCGTTCAACTATGAAAAGCCTGAAACTTTGTTGTCTGGTAAAAGACTATATATGAGCAAGTTTTGGAAAAAAAGGTTGTTTTTTTCTTGTAAACAGTATACAAAGTTTCCTTGATATATTATTTAATTTTACCTCGACTCCATAAACACAAGAACTGTGATACAGGAACGACCATGATTTCCCAATCTTCTTTAGATCATGTACATCCCATATATATACGCTGTGGTCATTGTATATACAGGTCACCTGCAAAACATCATCATATACAATACTCTTAACCCTTTACCACACAATGCCAACTTTTAATGACCCTGGGAAAGAAGCCATCTGAAAACATTGTGGGAAAAGGAGAAAATGCTGGTAACCTATCACAGACAAATCTAACCATCCGATCAACAGTTATTTTGTTGTCTGCAAATGCTTTCAATTTGGACCAGTCTAAAATTTTGTTGTGGGGTAAAGGGTTAAATAGCATTTGACCCTTGACCAAACATTCTAGTATGTAAAACCTTTTGGAAAAAGGCTTTTGAAAACATTGTAGGGCAAAAAAAAAAAACGATAACTAGCATTTTCTTTTCCCAGAATGCTTTCTACATTTTCAAAGATCAATTCCATCATGACAGCCACATTCAATCTGAAGTCTGCAGTTGCATTTAATATAAATGAGTAAAAAATTCTGTTGTTCAGTGAATAGGTAATTTGAGGTTTTCAACCGTATACAATGTATTTCAGTTATACAACAGCAATGGTTCATCTATTTATGTCTCTAGTGGGTTTCACAAATACAATGCTGGGGCTCTGTAGCACCTTGCATAACAACACTTTCAAGTGACTACTGTGGTCAGCCAGGATCAAACCAGGACTTTCCGATTACAAATCCAGTGATTTCACCAATGAACCACAGAGGACGAACAATGCATAAATAAGCCGTGCTCTGAGAAAAGGGGCTTAATGCATATGCAAAAAAGTATCAACCCATGTCAGCCTGTTATGTATTTGAACCTTTCAAAGACAAATTTCAGAACTTGTGCAAGACTGTCTTAGTTGTCTGTAAATACTTTCCATTTGGTCAAAAATTTTGTCATCTGCTACAGAGTTAGGACACACAAACAGAATCTTTACTCGAAATGGAAAAATAGCTCATTTTGCGCAAATATTTCCGAAAGTTTTCTGAAGGTCTTAGTCCTAGAAGAGCACTTCATGAGCAAGAGTGTTAAAAAGTATCTACCATATTGTCTCTTTTAAATGCCCCCCCCCCCTCCCCAGGGGATTACACATTCCGAAAGGGGGCAATTAATAGAGACAAAACAACATAGAATTTTCCAAGGATGACTGTAACATCACTGTCCAGATTTTAATCAGCTCCTACTGTGGAGCAACGCTATTTGAGAAACCCGCTGTATTTAATGCAGAATATCGATTTTACGGTTGATGATCATGATTCATTTGGAATTTACACTGCATTCACGATTAATTTGTGACACTATTCTTTGATACTTTCACTTTCTTAAAGTTATTCTAAGTTAGTTAACAATTTGTGTTACCTGAAGTTTAAAATGTTATCGGTAGTGTATGTATACTAGGACGAAAAAGAAACGCCGGGTAACCTATTAAGATAGTTTTAAAGGATATAATGTAATATTACATTATTATATTCATTTTTTTGTATAGAATTTCATCTGTATGGAACCAGTTGGTGAAGTTTCAATCGATTTAGGTATTGTGTGATTTTAAACATGTGTACCCTTCCATGACGAACAACACATCAATCCGACTGATTTTCATCATTCTAGGCCAAGCAATAAAATATATGTTGCATATTTTATGTGTCCGGCGTTTCTTTTTCGTCCTAGTATATATTTGGATTCAGAAAGCCAGGTGTTAATGACATCAATTTGTGAAGTAAGTAGGATTATGTGGATGCCGTAAGTGTATTCCAGCTGACTTTCTTTTTTTCAACTTTATCAATGGATTGGCAGTCTGTTAAGCTTATTTCTAGTTAGAAAAAAGCAAGGGGAGGGGTAATTAGAAGGGAAGCGATAATAAGGGACAATATGGTACCTTTCTATGCCCATCATCAAAGGCTAAAGCCACTGTATCTGGATACTTGATGTCTGCATCCTTGACTGTATGAATATGACTGAAAATTGGAAATGATGGACTGATTTTAAAACTGATAGTATTGACTCATGCTAAAGGAGAATACATGGAATTCTTTAACCCTTTACCACACAATTCCTATTTTAACAACCTTGAAGGAGTCTTTTGAAAGCATTGTGGGAAAAAGAGAAAATACTGGAGACAAGCATTTTCTCCTTTTCCCTCAATGTTTTCTACCCTTTTAAAGAAAAATTTTATGTTCCATACTACCTTCAATTTGTCGTCTGCAAATGCTTTAAATTTGGTTGTGTCCAAAATTTTGATGTGTGGTAAACAACTTACCATCACCACACAAAACAATTTTTCATGCACTGCAGGATTCATTTTTTGCTTGACAAAGTCACGTGAAAAGAAGCACACAATTACATCTTTTCCACAATATTTCCATGATGCAAGTGAAAATTCTGTCGAAAAAGGGGTATAACTGTGTCAAAAATATTTTGATGGTTATCTGCCCCTGTTGTATGGGTTGCCCTTTTGATAGTTGACAACTAGTCCAAGTCTGAAGTAAATATCTTCAGTAATGACAGAGATATTATAAACTGTCAAAAGTTTTAGCAAAATGATGCAGATAGTGACACAGACAATCTTTTTTTTGAAAGCAGCTATGCTAAAATATTGGTAAAAATCAAACAAACAAATGTATCATTCTGTCTTACCTAGCACTGATGGCTGCAGCTATATCCACACCCAAGTAATGTGGACGGGGTAAGGTCACAACAAACTGTAATGAACTGGAATCAAATACCCGCACAACCCCATTGGCACAACCCACAAATATAAGGTCATCTGCAGCAGCTATACAAGTAGCACATGTTGTCTGCAAAGAAACAATAGGTTCAAAATTGCCCTTCATTGTTCAGCCGTGAATAAAGTCAGTTCATAAAGGGAGGAAACTTTTTCTGACATGAAAGAAATTGTAAGATCCCACCATATGAGTCAACCTTAAACCTTTACACTACATTCCGATATTTTAACGACCCAGAGGGAGAAGCCTTTAGTAAACATGGAAAGGAGAAAATGATGGAAATCAGCATTCTCTTCTTTTCTCACAATGTTTTCAATCCTTTGAAAAACAAATTTCATCATTCATGCAACATTTACCCTGTTGTTTACCAATGGTTTCAATTACGGACAAGTCTAAAATTTTGTCATCTGGAGAAAATCTTACAGGATGATGCACTTTGATCTTACTTTTTCTATGTTTAATTACAGTGTGTTTGGTCTTTACTTTAGTCATACAGTGACGGTATATCTATAGCCTGCACATCAAAATCTATCACCATGCCTATTTTCATAAGAACAGCTCAATATTCTTCAAGTTTTTGCAAAACCCAGTACATATAGCTACATACGAAAATGTTCGAAGAAGAAGTATCTAAGTCACATATATATGGGTCATACTTTGTGAAATGGGAGTTTAACAGATCTGTAATAAAGTACCAACCCAGGTCCGCCTGCACATTTTACACAGACTGACCTGGGTCGAAACTTTTTGCTATTAAACTGTAAATTTTCTGCAAGTCCAAGGACCCTTCTACCTCATCATTAACTCTTTACCACACAATCCTGACTTTTAACAGCCCTGAGGAAGAAGGCTTTTGAAAACATTGTGGGAAAAGGAGAAAATGCTGGTAACCAGCATTTTCTCCTTTTCCCACAATGTTTTCTACCCTTCCCAAAACAAATTTCAATTTTTCAGTCACATTTATTTTGTCGTCTGCAAATGCTTTCAATTTGGACCAGTCTAAAATTTTGTCATTTGGTAAAGAGTTAAGACAGTTCTTCGACGAAATTGATTCTAAGGATCCATAATTGTGTTAACCCTTTCCCAAACGATAAATTTTAGACTGGTCCAAATTGAAAGAGTTAGCAGACGACAATTTCAAATTTGATGAAAATGACAGAAAGTTCTCAACAGCGTTTTCAAAAGACTTGTACTGCAGACACATGAAAACCAGGGCTTCTTTAGGAAAGGGTTAACTTGCTCGGTATAATGCATCACACAGATGCATTTTGCCAGGGCCCAAGCAATACTGCATTAGGGACAAATTTGAAACAAAGACTGTTTTTTGAACTGCTAGATGAGGCTATATGCCAAGTTAACCCTTTCCCAAACAAGCCCTGGTTTTTACGTGTCTGCAGTACAAGTCTTTTGAAAACACTGTGGGGAAAGGAGAAATTGCTCGTAACGAGCAATTTCTCCTTTTCCCACAGTGTTTTCTACCCTTCTGGAGAACTTTCTGCCATTTTCATGAAATTTAAAATTGTCGTCTGCAAACTCTTTCAATTTGGACCAGTCTAAAATTTGTCGTTTGGGAAAGGGTTAAGTACTCCTTATCCTATGGTTTAGATGAGAGAACTTTCACAGATATACCAAATTTACCCCTTTTTTGTTCCCCTTTAAATTATCTTTAATCCAAGCTGGTAGAAAACGAAAATGGACTTTAACCCTTTACCACAAAATCCCGAGTTTTAACAACCCCAAGGTAGAAGGCTTTTGAAAACATTGAGAGAAAAGGAGAAAATGCTGGTGATCATTTTCCCACAATGTTTCCTGTCATTTCAATCACAGATTCCATCATGTGAGCCACATTTGATTTATCATCTGCAAATGCTTTGAATTGGACAAACACAAAATTTTGTTGTTTGGCAAGGGGTTAAGTCATCTATGCCTGTCAGTGTAATTTCTGGCCAAAAACCAACTAAAAATGTCACTTGATCAGGAAATTTGTACATATTCTCTGTAATTCCCCACTCTGTCAGTAATTTTTCTGATGAAATGTATCATATGAGCCATGTTTTCTGAAAAGGGGGTTTCAATTATCTGCAAAAAGTATCCACCCTTCTCAGCCTGCGCTGTCCACGCATGCTGACATGGGTCATAACTTTTTGTTATATGTAAATTTTCTGCATGTCCAAGAAGCAGTCTACCTCAAGATTCAGCCCATTGTTAGAAAAAAAATGAATTGTATGAATCCATAATTATATGATATCCTGCTTGGTAGAGTGTAAACGTAAGACAAATTGGGTTTTATACAACCATAATGATGTTTTGCTCTGTAAAATGCATCACTGATTTTGCATTAAACCCCCTTTTAGCCAGAGCACTGTTCATATCTGTTGCATATTACATAAGTACAGTCACAATGAAAGGAAATACTCACTCTCAGTTCCACCCATTTGTCCATCTGTCTTTTTTCATTGAACTGACATAGAAGTCCGGACTGTGTGATACAATAGGTCCTGTTGTCTTGGTTACCAGTTCCCATGGCAACATCACAGAAAAAGTTGTTCTTGTAGTCTCCAAGTATTCCGTTACGTCCACTCAGAGGTACTGTTTCATTGATCTATGTTTGAACAAAAATTTGTATTCAGCATATTTCTAGATCAAATATATTTCTTTATTGAACATAACTATTATAAAGCTGAAGAAAAAAAAAAAAATATAGTAAAACAAAATTTGTAAAATCAAAAAGCTGATCTGCTTAAAGATATAAGTTCAGCGTCCATATTCACCAACATTTTTCTAAATTTGAAAGTAACCCAACTTCTGATTGGCTAAACCATTTGGTTTAGCCAAACAGAAGTTGTGTTACATTCAAATTTAGAAAATCTTGGAGAATAAGACTAAGAATGTTCTTCAGAATGGTTGGTAAATACAGACCCATATTGCATATAATTGCAGCAGCATGTACATAACACATGTATCATACTACAATTTATTTTTTGCTTCGGAGAGCAAAATATGAACACTTCCATAAATATCTATTGCTAAACTATTGACTGGAAAGTGGTATTTATAACTGTCAAAACAATACATAAACAAATAGTCATACTATAACTCCAACTCGATAAACCTTTCATCAACAGTTAATATTATTGTTTGTTTTTTTAGGGAATACATGTTTAAAACGAACCATAATGACATAATGTAAACACTACTGAGTTGGGTTTATGAATTATCTCATCACGGTACGTGATCTTAAACCTGTTATCTCAAACATAAACAATAATATAAACTGATAATGAAGCGTTTATCGAATAAGAGCTATAGGTAAAATTGTAATGTAAAATTTTGAAAGTCTGTTACTACTGGAGGAATTGTCAATTACCAGGAATTTCCACTTTCATAACAAAGTTGCTACAAAATTTTCTGGACTGCACAGAGTGACATGGGTCAAATTGTGTTTCTACCAAGAAAGGTTACTTTTATGCAATTAAAGTACTTTATGCAATTTTCAACAATATTTCTGTCATATCAATGTGTCAATCCACTTCTTTATGTCTTTCCTGTTTAGCCCTAGCCATAGGCTGAGGCTCTGCAGTGCTTTGTACAAGCACAGCCCCACATGACCAACCCAGCCTGCAGGGCTCAAATGCAGACTTCCTGGATACAAAATCCTGTCTTAACCATCTACACATGCAGAATGGTTGACCTACATAAAAACAGTATAAAACAATAAATATAATCCTTGCAGTGATTTACAATTATTACGTAACACAAACCTTTGATTTGCTACTGTCCAGGTACCAGAACTTGACATGTCTCATTCCAGCTGTCACAAAATATGATCCGTCTGCAGAAAATGACACTGCTGTAACCTGTAAACAATTTCATCAGAACTGAGATTAATTCAACCCTTTGCCAAACAATCCCATGAATTCACTATCTTGAGGAAGAATGCCTTTGAAAATATAATGGGAAAAGAATAAAATGGTATAAAAAGCATATTATTCTTTTCTCAAAATGTTTTCTACCCTTTCAAAGCTGAATGCAATAATATGAACCATGTATAGTTTATGGTCTGCACATGCTTTCAATTTGGATGGGTCTAAAATTGTGTTGTAGGGTAAAGAGTTAAAACAAGTGCACTACAACTCAACCAACATTTTCTCCTTTTCCCACATTGTTTTCTACATTATCAAAGACAATTCCTATCATTTGCCTGCAATTGCTTTGAATTCAGTTGAGTCTAAAATGCTGTCATCTGGTAAATACTTGCTATAAAGAATATTTTCATCAGCTATTCAGCATACCGTAAATAAACAAACAATTTCCTGTATTCATACATAACTCTTTACCAAACAACAAAATTTTACACTTGTCCAAATTGAAAGCACTTGCAGACAACAAATGAAACGTTGCTAAATGATGGGAATTGTCTTTGGATGGTAAAAAACATTGTCGAAAAAGGAGAAAATAATGGTTTACCAGCATTTTCTCCTTTTCCCACAATGTTTTCAAAAGCCTCCTTCCAAAGGGATTTTTGTCGAGATAGTGTGGTAAAGGCTTAACTCATTAAAATTTCACTCTAAAAAATTGCTGGGCAACACCAACCTTGCTTGAGATTTTGTTTGATGCCACTTTAGAACCCGACTTCCAGTTCCAAACATTAACTTGCATATCATGTTGAGTTCCTATGGACACAATGTATTTCAAGTTAGGTGAAAAAGCCTGAAATAGATCAAACAAGCTGCTATAGACATAATGAACTTTAAGTTAAGTGACAAAGCCTGAAATAGTCATTAAAAATTAGTTTCTATGGGCACAGTATACATTAAGTTAGGTGACAAAACTTGAAATGGTAAAAAAAGGTTCCTAAGGACACAATGTACTTCAAGTTAGGTAAAAAGTCTGAAATACTCACTAAAAACATGTTTCTATGGGTACAATCTACATGATCAAAAAGTCCATAGTTAAGAAAGCAGATAAAACATGGAAACGGAGAAAGTGCTGGTGACCAGCATTTTCTCATTTTTCCACAATGTTGTGTACCCTGTCAGAGACAAATTTCATTTGTCGTCTGCAACAGCTGTGAATGTGGATGGATCCAAAATTTTGTTGATTGGTAAAGAGTTAAAGATATACCCACCTAATATGCCATGCTCTTTGAAAAGGGGATTTAACTCTTTACCAGACGACAACATTTTAGCCTTGTCCAAATTGAAAGCATCTGCAGACAACAATTTCAACATGGCTCAAATACAGCAAATTTTCTTTGACAGGATAGAAAACATTGTGGGAAAAGGAGAACATGCTGGTTACCAGCATTTTCTCCTTTTCCCAAAATGTTTTCAACAGGCTTCTTTCCCAGCGTCGTTAATAGGCGTCATTATACGGTAAAGGGTTAATGCATCTCAAGCAAGTCACCACAATTATAGATCCATAAAATTCATTTCATCAAAAAAAATGATTGAATCATGAAGTAGACTGGTCTTTTGACATGCTGATAATTGACCAATAGCAAAAGGTTTTGACCCATGTCAGCCTGCGCTGACTGCACAGGGTAACATGGGTCAATACATTTTGCAGGTGTATTAACCCTTTACCACACAATCCCAACTTTTAACGACCCTTAGAAAGAAGCCTTTTGAAAACATTGTGGGAAAAGGAGAAAATGCTGGTAACCAGCATTTTCTCCTTTTCCCACAATGTTTTCTAACCTTTCAGAAGCAAATGCAATCATTTTAGCCACATTCAATATGTCATCTGCAAATGCTTTCAATTCGGACCAGTCCAAAATATTGTTGCTTGGTAAAGAGTTAAACCCCCTTTCACAGAGCATGGCTTATTTGTTTATTGCCATGTAAATAAAATACTCCATACTTTATTGATAAACAATCTGTCACAGCCTATAATAGTATTACAGAGTCCGGTATGTGCTTTTTTGAACAGCTGCCAAACTGGATTTTTTTGTTACATATTCAAGTAGCTCATTCCACTTAGCTTATCATCTACAACAGACAATTTTGATTTGTTTGTCTGAATGCTTTTGATCGCCGTTGTCAACATTATTTCGGGTATAGTGTGGCAACCAGTGCACCTATCCATGCGTCCCTGGAGTTTCTTTTACCAGTACTTCAAATAATGTTCTTCTCTACCCATAGGCTGCTTTCCTACATGACCATTATCAAAACAGCGATCACTGATGAGAGAGGAATGAATTTTGTCCCAGTGACTTCAGTTCTCTGAAAGAAATTGACCAAGCTGTGGATTTGAATCAGCTATCTCCAGGTTTTAGGCCATGTACATAATCCACTGAGCTACAGGGTAAAATGGACCATTTTGTTTGTTTGTATTGGAGTTTAAAGCCATTTTAACAGCATAGGTCATATCACAGTGGTCAGTGCACCTATGCATGTGTTTCCTGGTTTTCTCACACCAGTACAGACACAGCTTTCTTTCCAAGCCACTGACATAACTTTTCTCATATTTATCAGAGATGAGATGCAAAAAATTGCTTGAAAGAAAGCTCTCCTCAACCAGGTATCAAACCTGCAACCACCAGGTCATGAGTCACATGCGCTGACCACTGAGCTTTGCAGCTGGGTGGACCATTTTGAAAACAACCTTGTAAAATATGGTGCGCCAGCATTAACTCTTTACCAAACAACAAAATCTTACACTTGTCCAAATTGAAAGCATTTGCAGACAACAATTTAGAAGCTGCTCAAATAATCATTTCTGTCTTTGATTGGGTTGAAAACATTGTGGGAAAAGGAGAAAATGCTGGTTACCAGCATTTTCTTCTTTGCTCACAATGTTTTCAAAAGGCTTCTTTCTCAGGGTCGTTAAAACTTGGGATTGTGTGGTAAAGGGTTAAACAAGATTTAGTACATAAAAAGATTTTAAAGCATTGTGGCATGGGAAAAATTGCTGTTTCTTGGTTATGAAAATCTTATGCACACATGTATTATCAGATTTTTTCTGTATCTAATCAGCAGATAGTATAAACTTTATGTTCAAAAAGGCTTGCTTATCAAGTTAACTCTTTACCACACGACAAAATTTTGGGCAAGTCCAAATTGAAACCATTTGCAGACGACAAAATAAATGTGACTAGAAATTGAATTTTATGTTTCGAAGAGTAGAAAACATTGTGGGAAAAGGTTATCAATGTTTTCAAATGGTTTTTTTCCGCAAGGTCATCAAAACTCGGGATTGTGTTGTAAAGAGTTAGAGGCCCAGCTGTAAATAAAAGTAAGTAATGGGGTGTTAAAATGCATTTGAATTTCAATTGTAACATTTAAAAGCATGGAAATTACTGTGAAGATGACACTTTATTGTACAGTCCATCAATGTATAACTTCCCCATAGAAAAATGTAATTTAAAACCGGATAAAAAAAATACCCAAAAGATTGCTTGAATTGACAACTTTTAACCTGGTTTCACAATTCCTTATTCTAAGAGCAAGTAACACTTGTCATCTTCACAATACTTCCCAAATGGGTCCTTAACTCTTTACCACACAATCCCGACTTTTAACGACCCTAAAAAGGAAGCCTTTTGAAAACATTGTGGGAAAAGGAGAAAATGCTGGTAACCAGCATTTTCTCCTTTTCCCACAATGTTTTCTACCCGTCCCATACCAAATTTCAAGTTTTAAGTCACATTTTATTTGTCGTCTGCAAATGCTTTCAATTTGGACTAGTCTAAAATTTTGTCGTTTGGTAAAGAGTTAAATGGTCGACTCCTCACCACTGACCATAGAAGTGTGAAAGACACTTTATGGATTAACTCTTTACCAATGACAAAATTTTGGACTCAACCAAATTGAAAGCATTTGCAGACAACAAATTAAACGCCATTCAAATTATGATTTCCTATCTTTGATATGGCAGAAAACGATGTGGGAAAAGGAGAAAATGCTGGTTACCAGCATTTTCTCCTTTTCCCACAAAGTTTTCAAGAGCCTTCTCTCAGGGCCATTAAAACTCGGGATTGTGTGGTAAAAGGTTAACTAGGTAATAAGGTCACCAGTTCAGATTCAGGTCAACACCAAAAGGACAATATTCATGAACACAACAGGGTAAGATACCCCTCATTTAAATGGATTATACTTGCAAAATATCTTTAGGAAAACAACTTTTAAAAGTATCTACATCATGAGAAATCTAAATGCCTTAACCCTTTACCCAATGGTCCCGAGTTTTAATGCCCCCCCCCCCCCCCCCAAAGAAAAGAAGCTTTTGAAAACATTATGGGAAAGGGAGAAATTGCTGGTTACCAGCATTTTCTCCTTTTCCTACAATGTTTTCAAAGGCCTTCTCTTTCAGGGTTGTTTTAACCCGGGATTGTGTGGTAAAGAGTTAAACTTTCTATAGATACAAACACTCGTGAGGCTGGTATTGCGGACAGCTGGTAGAAAGCAAACAGTGTCGATCCAAGATTAGACTGCACATTCTGTTCAGTCTGACCTTGATCTACGCCATCCACAAAAAACAATTAAATCCAGACTCAGTGCTACAAGGGTTTAACCCTTTACCACACAACAAAATTTTAGACCCGTCCAATTTGAAAGCATAATTTTTTATGCAGATGACAATTTCAATGTGGCTCAAATGATACGATTTTTCTTTGAAGAGGTAGAAAACATTGTGGGAAAAAGGAGAAAATGCTGGTTACCAGCATTTTCTCTTCTTCCCACAATGTTCTCAAAACGCTTCTTCCTCAGGGTCGTTAAAAAGTCAGGATTGTGTGATAAAGGGTTAAGGATCACAATGGCCTACCACACAACTAATCCCAAACTTGTGTCCATGAAACTCAGCCACTTGAACTTTCTCTGTAACATCCCAAATTCTGACAGCTGGCTGGTGACCACTCTGAAACAGAAAATAAAAGTTTATAGTTGATGTTGACTACCCATCCCCTTTACAAATTTTGATTTCAATGCCCTCGTACCACATCAAACTTTTGGAAACATAGTGTAACAAAATCATGTCGGTGCCAATGCTCGGCTACAGTTGCTTTTAGAAATAAAATGATTTTCAGTGAAAATTCTAATTTTTTCTAGTGAAAATTTAAAGTCAAAAAAGGGACAGAACTATGTCAAAAATACTTTGATGGTTACCCGCGCTTGTTGTATGGTTTCCCATTTTGATCGTTAACAACTTGTTCCAATTTGAAGTAAATATCTTCAATAATAACAGAGATATTATAAAATGTCAAAGTTTTTGCACAACGACGACACAGATGATAGGGCTTATGATGACAATACCTCTATGTTTTCTTCAAAAACAACCAGGCTAAAAATTAAAGGAGCAATAATTTGCTTGTTATAAGCTATTTTCCTTTTTGCCACAATGTTTTTCATGTTATTTAACTCTTTACCACAAGACAATATTTTGGACCTTTCTAAATCCAAAGCATTTGCAGACAACAAATCAAACCTGGCCCAAGAAGTACAACATTGTCTTTGATAGGGTATTTAACATTGTGGTAAAAGGAGTAAATGCCTGTAACCAGCATTTTCTCCTTTTCCCTCAAGGTTTTCAGACGGCTTCTTCTTCAAGGTTGTTAAAACTTGGGATTGTTTGGTAAAGGCTTAAAACCACATTTTTCTTTCTTCCAAATCTTTCTCTTTGTTTCTCCTTCACCTTGGGTTGCCTTAACCAGGGAGGACAACCAAGAGGTTTGCATTTTGATACATTGCAGGGAAAAGTGGTGGGATATTTACAAAATGCCATGGTAAATGGCTTTTTCTGTCTTCTGTGCTTATATTATCATCAACTGTGGTCGTCCCAACTGTTAACCCTTTACCACACAATCCCGTGTTTTAACGACCCCAGGGGCAAGGACTTTTGAAAACATTGTGGGAAAAGGAGAAAATGCTGATAACCAGCATTTTCTCCTTTTCCCGCAATGTTTTCTACCCCTTCAAAGACAAATTTCATCCTTTTACAACATTTGTCGTCTGTAAATCCTTCCAATTTGGACCAGTCTAAAATTTTGTTGTTTGGTAAAGAGTTAACTTTCTACCAGACAACTATAGACTTGTCTGTCAACAACAAATTCAGTGTGGTTAGAATAATGTTGTATCAGTCTTTGAAAGGGTGGAAAACATTCTCTATCTGCAATGGAGAAAATCCATTTAATCCTTCACCACACAATGTCGACTATTTAACGACTCTGAGGCAGAAGCCTTTTGAAAACATTGTGGGGAAAGGAGAAAATGCTGGCAGCCAGCATTTTCTCCTTTTCCCACAATGTTTTCTATCCTATCAAACAAATATCACATCATTTGAGCAACAATGAAATTGTTATCTGCAAATGTTTTAAATTTGGATGGGTATAAATTTTTGTCATACGGTAAAGGGTTATATACTTACAAAGTTATGGACAGTTGATCAAATGCCAGAGTGCACACTGTGCAGTCTGAACTTGATCTACATTGTCTGCAAAAGCAACATCAGCCATGTTTAGTGCCCTAGGTAGTCAAAAGTATCATATAAAATTTTCAGAGCGCATCTTGTGAAATAAAAAATTTTAATCTAATAAATCCGATGCTTTTATCATCTGATATTGCCTAAAGTATCCAACATCTCCCATTCAAGAATGTTAAACATTCAAAGGTATCTGAAAGAGTACAGGTATAAACAAACATAAAGGATAGATTTCATGAAAAATATACAGACTTCAAAAGGTCTCAACATCTTTATCAACAAAATGGCTACACAGGATAGAAGTTTATTTATTTAGAGTAAAGCAGGTGTAAAAGATTTCATTACATGAAGGCAGAATGTACAGTGTTTTGCAGGAGAGAACTTTGTTAGTATCTTAACCCAAAGAGTGCCAAATAAACCCTGGAGACATTTTCGATCTAGAATTAAAACCCATTATAATTGCAATTTTAAGGTCACTCTTTTGCAGAATGTCTCAGCAAGGCAGACAGTGAAGATCAAAGATCAGACTGCAAATTTAGTGTAGTCTGATCTTGTTCTACACTGGCTGCAAAGGCAACTAAAATTAGCTGTGAAAAACACTTTAAGGGTTAATAATGGATAATTTACATGAATTGTCTCTTTACCATACAGTCTGGACTTTTAACGACCCCGAGGAAAAAGCTTTTTGAAAAACTTGTAGGAAAAAGAGAAAATGATGGGAACCACCATTTTCTCCATTTTTCTCATTGTTTTCTACTCTTTCAAAAACAAATAACATCTTTTGAGTCACATTTAATATGTCGTCTGCAGAAGCTTTCAATTTGGGCAAGTCTTGAATTTTGTTGTGTGGTATTTGATTATTAACTCTTTACCAAACGACAAAATTTTAGACTTGTTCAAATTGAAAGTGTTTGCAGATGACAAAATAAAATTTACTGTCACCAAAAAAATAAAAATTTGTTTTTAAGAGGGTAGAAAACATTGTGGGAAAAGGAGAAAATGCTGGTTGCCAGCATTTTCTCCTTTTCCCAAAATGTTTTCAAGTCTTCTTCTTTAGGATCGTTAAAAGTCGGGATTGTGTTTAAGGGGATAAATGATGTAGGTGCAATTGCACCTTTTTGCCACTTGTTTTGTTTGGTAAAAAAAACATCTGCTGCAAAATGTGAAAGTATTTCTGCAGGGGCAATGTGTTAACTTTTCACAAGAAGAAAACTAAACTGATAGCATTTGGACACAGACAAGAAATGCTAGGAGGTGACCTGGGGTAGAATAGTCCTTGGACATGTAGAAAATTAAACAAAAGCAAACTGTTTTGACACAAGTCAGCCTGTGCAGACTGTGCAGGCTGACCTGGGTTAATACTTTTTTGCAAATGCATTAAACCCCCTTTTCACAGAGCATGACTCACTATATGGATGATGAACGGTTTTACGAGGATTAAAAGATGAGTTATCTACAAAATCAGAACCCAAACTGTCTCTTTCATTGACTAAAGTGATAATAACCCAAATTAAATCAAAATTGCATGTGGATTTTCCCAAGATACCAGAGCCAGATATATCTACAGGTTAACTCTTTACTGAACGACAAAATTTTAGATCTGTACAAATTCAAAGCATTTGCAAACAACAAGTAAACTTAACTCAAATGATTGGTGTTGAATCAGAACGAGTAGAAAAGAGTGGGAAAAGGAGAAAAATGCTGGTTACTTGCATTTTCTCCTATTCCCACGATGTTTTCAAAAGCGTTCTTTCTCAGGGTTGTTAAATCACGAGATTGTTTGATAAGGAGTTCAGACCAATTTCCAGAGTGTAAGTACGAAAACATCAACAGAATTATGATTCCAATTAACAGCAGGTTTTTACTCTGTATCAGACAACAAAAATTCATACTTGTCCGTTTCAAGGCAGCTTTAATTTTGCAGATGACAAATAAAATGTACCTCTTGCGATTTGTCAATGGAATGGCAAAAAATATTTGGTTGTCTGTAAATAGGCAGAAAACACTGTGGGTAAAGAACAAATGCTGTTCATCAGGTTTTTCTTCCTTTTTGCTCCATGTTGTCAAAATCTGCTTCCCTATGGAAACAAAAATACAAGATTCTGCAGAACTGGGTAACATAATACCAACCTCTGCCTGAAAAATACACTTGGGTGACAGTCCTGAGTTTTAATGACCCTGGGGAAGAAGGCTTTGAAAACATTAACCCTTTCCCAAACGACAAATTTTGGACTGGTCCAAATTGAAGGAGTTTGCAGACGACAATTTTAAATTTGATGAAAATGGCAGAAAGTTCTCAAAAAGGGTAGAAAACACCGTGGGAAAAGGAGAAATTGCTCATTACGAGCAATTTCTCCTTTTCCCACAGTGTTTTCAAAAGACTTGTACTGCAGACACGTGAAAACCAGGGCTTGTTTGGGAAAGGGTTAAATTAAGTGAAATAGAGAAAATGCTGGTAACCAGCATATTCTCTTTTTCACATAATGTTTTCAACCCTTTCACAGAAAAATGCGATCAATTAAGCCACATGTACTTTGTCATCAGCATGTGCTTCCAATATGAATGAGTCTAAGAGTTTGTGTTCCAGTAGAGAGTCAAGTATCAGTCAATGTCATACTACTTGGCTTGCAAAATTTGATTCTTTATGCTAGATTTGTAGCTTTTGATGGTGATGCTGTAAGTTTATTACTCATTTTGTTTACACAGTATTTCAAAAGCTGGATACTGTGATATAAAACAGTATTTAGAAATATTGTTGTGACTGCTACAGACCATGGCTGGTCGATAAGTTATGAGCCTTGTATTAAAGAAGGAGTAAACCCTTTACCTCACAATCCCAAGTTTTAACAACCCTAAGGAAAAGGACTTTTGAAAACATTGTGTAAAAGGAGAAAATGCTGGTAACCACAATGTTTTCTACCCCTTCAAAGACAGATTTCCTCATCTGTGCAGCATCTGATATGTTGTCTGTTTCAATTTGGATGAGGCTAGAATTTTCTCGTGTGGTAAACCCCTAAGCAGGGATGTCCCTTTTCAGCCTTGGGTGCCATTCCCTGACTTTTTGAGGCTGTGTACCCGACAACTGGTGTCATTTGGTCAGCTTATGTCAAAGAGGTAGAACTCTTAAGTATAGAAAGCAAGTGACTTTTGCAAAAAGAAAAAATTTCCAAAAGAGCAGTGATTCAATATTTGCAGTTTGTATTAGATAGGCCTAGCACCTAAGGATAGCCATACCGTTATGTCAGCAACATGCAAGAATGATGCCCCTTTATATGGTACAGTGAAAAGGTGGGTGGTGGAATCTAAGTATGGCAGGCAGAGCCTGAAAACATGACCCCTGCCCTGAAAAACCTGTCACTGGAAGACCTGTTGCAATGCCAGAACTGGTCAATAAAGTCCATGATATGTGAGGCTAACAGGCAAGTTAAGATAGATAAACATTCAGTACAGTCTGGATATGAAAGCAAAGTGCCATTCTTCAGGAAGATCTTGCAGTGAAAAAGCTCTCAGCCTGTTGGCTACCATGACTTCTGACGGATGATCAGAAGCATACCAGGCAGAATTTATTGAGTGGTAATCTGAACTTTTTAGAGGCAAACCCTGCTAACTTTTTGACTATGGATGAAACATAGGTCCATCATTTCACCCTAAAAAAAAGTCTACACAATGGAAGCACCCTGGTTCACCCCGCCAAAGACTGTTCCATCAGCTGGAAAGGTTATAGCATCGTTTTTTCTAGGATTCTGATGGTATCGTAATGGCTGATTATCTGCGATAGGCACAAACAATCAAGGGCACATATATATTGCATCATGTCTTAGGCAGTTAAGAGAAAATGTTAAGCTCCTTCATCTACCTGTCAAAAACTAAGGCCATGAAAGTCTAGCCAGTTCAATCAAATTGCCTCATTTTTTGTTGCTGAGCAAACCATGTTTCGTGCAGACATAATACATCGTGAGTATTCCTGAGTGTTGCATTCTAAATATTCTTCCTGTCATGGTGATGTATAATAGTTTTCATACCTCTTTAACCCTTTACCAAATGACAAAATTTTAGACTGGTCCAAATTGAAAGCATTTGCAGATGACAAATTAAATGTGACCCAAATGATGATTTCAATCTTTGGAGGGGTAGAAAACAGTGTGGGAAAAGGAGAAAATGCTGGTTACCAGCATTTTCTCCTTTTTCCACAATATTTTCAAAAGGCTTCTACCTCAGGGTCTTTAACCCTTTACCGCATAATGACGCCTTTTGACGCCCCTGGAAAAGAAGCCTTTTGAAAACATTGTGGGAAAAGGAGAAAATGCTGGTAACCAGCATTTTCTCCTTTTCCCACACTGTTTTCTACCCTATCAAAGAAAAACTGCACCATTTTAGCCAAACTGAAATTGTTGTCTGCAAATGCTTTCAATTTGGAGAAGGCCAAAATTTTGTAGTCTGGTAAAGGGTTAAAACTCAGGATTATGTGCTGGTTACCAACATTTTCTCCTTTTCCCATGATGTTTTCCAAAGCTCCCATGGTCGTTAAAAGTCGGGATTGTGCGGTAAAGGGGTAAAGGTTTGTGTATTACTGACAGAGCAGCAAGGGCATGGTTAAGTGTTAGGGCCCCATGGGGAAATGGTATCAGCATTCAACAAGGCTAACAAGATCAGTGAACATGCTATTGCATGTCAAAACTAACAGCATCCATGTTCTACAATTCAATTAACTTAATTAGCAAAAAATAAACCTGCAGAAAATAGATCGCACACCCTTTCTCCCTTACCTACCCCCTAAAACACAATTTTTCAATTTCTGCTTGGCAACAATGCTTTCACAGCATTGACCGTGCAACCTGAAGTTTTGACGACACCAAGAAAAAGGACTTTTGGAAATGTTAAGGGAATAGGAGAAAATGTTGATAACCAGTATTTTCTCTTTTCCCCACTGTGTTTTCTATCCTTTCAAAGGCAAGTCCAAAATTATGACCAAAATTCTTTTTGCCTTCTGCAAATACTTTGGATTTTATATAAGACCAAAATATTGTCGACTGGCAAAGAGTTGATTTGCGTTGATTTATAATTTTCAAAGATTTTATGAAAAATGCCAGGTAACGCAAACACTATGACAAACATGAAAACTGCATTTGTTTTCCTGCATACTGCCTAATAGAAAACACTATGGCAAAAGGAGAAATAGCATGCCAAAAGTAATTTCTCGTAATGTAACAAAGTTTCCACTTTAACTCTTAAAAGTCTTGTCCCTTTACCATGCAATCCCGACTATAAACAACCCTTAGGGAGAAGGCTTTTGAAAATATGTTTTCTACCCCACCAAGGACAATTTTTTTTTTTCATTTGGGGCATCTTAAATTTGTCGTCTGCAAATGCCTTCAATTTCGACCAGTCTGATATTTTTGTGGTTTCATAGCTTTAATCCATGTTTGCTTTTCATGTTTTGAAAGCTTCAAAGTTCCATTAGACCAGTCCAGTAGCTGAACAGTCTCATTTACCCTTTACCACACATTCGAATGTTTCATGACCTCGAGTAAAAAGGCTTTTGAAAACACAGTTGGAAAAGGAGAAAATGTTGGTAACCAGCATATTCTCCCTTTCCCACAATGTTTTCTACCCTTTCAAACACAATTTCCACCATATGAGCCACACTTATATTTATTTTGTCACCTGATTACTCGTATGTTTTGGATTTGGGTAAGTCAACAATTTGGTTGGGTAGTTACTAAGAATTAAGCTACTTGGAACAGAATAAACCCGTGTGGTACTAAGTAAGCAAAATGGACATAATCCCAATCAGTATATAAAACATACAGAATATCTGTAAAAAGATCGCATGGTGTAGATCTGAAGATCAGACTGCACATCACATACTGTGCAGTCTGATATTTATCCAAGCTATACACAAAAAGGACTACTCATTTTTTGGGCTTGGCGCTTAATGGCTAGGAGAAATGGTAAACATGAATCAATAGCCAAACAACACTCATGAGTTCATTGTTTATTCATGAGATTTTACTCATAGCATCTGATTCTAATCTACCATAAGATACATTCTGTACATTGTGTTGTGAACCCTTTACCATACAATCCCAAGTTTAAACGACCAAGAGGAAAATGGCTTTTGAAAACATTGTGGGAAAAGGAGAAAATGCTGGTAACCAGCATTTTCTCCCCTTCCCACTATGTTTTCTTTTCTGTCATAGACAGTAATCATCCTTTCAGCTACATATGAATTGTTGTCTGCAAATGCTTAAAATTTGAGAGGGTACAGTTTTTTGTCATTTTGTAGAGTTAACTCTTTCCCAAAAGACAAATTTTTCCTCTCTTTTATATTTGAACATCTGCAGACAACGAATTCAGAATTGGTGTAAATGAGCTTATTTCTAAGCTCTCTGATAGGGTAGAAAACATTGTTGGAAAAGGAGAAAACGCTGGTTACCAGTTGTAACATCCAAATTGATGTTGCTAACTTAAAATTGTCACTTAACATCAGATTTTAGACTTTTCCTAATTGAAAGCATTTGCTGACAAGAAAATAAACAGGACTCTAACTTTGAAATTTGTTTGTGGAAGGATAGAAAAAGAAAATATCTTGGGATAAGGAGAAAAAGCTTGTTACAGCATTTCCTCTTTTTTCCCATAATGTTTTCAAAAGTCTAAAACTGTAGGGTCGTGAAAACTAGGGACTATTCTGTAAAGGGTTAAAGAATTATTTCAAAACTGTGGCAAATTTGTGGTTCATGAGGTACCAACTCAGATGTACTTTAACACTTTACCAAATGACAAAGTTTTAGACAATACCAATTTGAAAGCATTTTCAGATGACAAATAAAATTTTGAACAAATAATGAAATTTGTCTTTGAAAGGCTAGAAAACATTGTGGAAAAAGCAGAAAATGCTGGTTACCTGCATTTTCTCTTTTTCCCACAATATTTTCAAAAGTAGGGTTGTTAAAACCAGGATTGTGACGTAAAGGGTTAAGTCTGCTTTTGCCACTAAGTCTTTGCTTGCATTCTTTTTGTAATATCCAAATTCATGTTGACAGTAACTAACGGCAAAAAAATATCTTCACAAGCTGTAGCAAATTCGGGGTTCATGAGGTATCAACTCAGATGAAAGCCTAATCTATCACATAGACAAACATAATCATATCATAATTTATGTTTATTATGACATATTAAGGTGTAACAAAGAGATTCATAACTTCTTTTTTTTTTTCCACCCTTTACTTGACAACAAAATTCTAGACATGCCCAAAATGAAAGCTGCTGTGCTGATAATTCATATTATGACACATACCATATTTCACCTAATTAAAGTGCCGGGGTGCCATGCAAAACGCCGACAGGGGGCTCCTATTTCATAGCCAATTTCCTGAAATTTATGTGCCGTCATATAGAAGAGTAAGCATGGTACTTTGATCTGGGTTTTAGTCAGTGCGGACTGCAAAGCGATCATCGTTTGAAAAACCCACTGTATTAATGTAGATTATCGATTTTATGCCGATCATGATTCATTTGGACATTAAATATAGCATTCGTAATTAATATGGGATGCAGGCCTTCGATACTTCACTTTCTTAAAGTTTTTCATAGTTTGCTGACAATTTTTTTGTTACTGGAAGTTTATAGTGTTATTGGAAGTGTCTCAGAGACCTTTGGAGTAAGAAATAATAGTGTGGGGCACTACTATTAGGGAAATACAGTATGTTGGAATCTGCCTTTGAAAATGAAAGAAAACTTTGTGGCAAAAAGAGAATACCACCATTTTATCCTTTTTCTACAATGTTTTCAAAGCCTCTTTCCTTGGTGTGGCAAAAACAGGGTATTGTTTGTTATGAACAGAACAGAACAGAACTTTATTTACATATGACTTGAACAGTGTTCATTGTCATTACAAAGCATAATACAAATAGGAGTTTTATGGAGTTCAGCAAAATATCTACAGGAAAGTTAATCCTAAGTATTGCCCACATCAGTTAACCTGACCCAGGTCAACATTATTTACATAAAGTAAAATTCTAGATTTACCATCTGCATCCACTGGGCTTTAACTCTTTACCACACAGAAAAGTTGTAGAAACTGAAAGGCTTTGTTTAATTAAATGTGGCTCAGATGACAGAATGTGTAATGGAAAGGGTAGGAAATATTGTTGGAAAAGGACAAATTGCTGGTCACCACTGAACTTGCAGTCTGATCTTTGATCTACTCTGTCCTCTTCCTTACTCTTAATTAATATAACCAAACTGTCTCACCATCTTTCAGCTGAAGTGTATTTGTAGCGGTTGAGAAGAATATAACCAGAGCTCCAGACAGAGGGAGTGATTTTGATTTCAAAATTGACAAGATGTCTGTTTGTAAAACAGTCGTGCCCCCCCCCCCTACTGCCACATTGATACAGGAAGTGGCACAGTTCATAAACTGATATCAATCGCCGAAAAACATCCACATAATTTGATCCTTTAATTGCCGATAATTTGTTGACAAGTCCATCTTTAAGTGGAGATGGGTCAAAGTACCGACATGCGTTGGCAATAATCGCTAATCAAGTAATTAACATCCTTTAATTGTCTGATTTATAGCCCACTTCAATTGTTAAATGTGATAATCTGTCAACAGTTCGCAAAATTATACACACCGCCGTGTGTATACATACAAGATTGTAAACAGTCGCCGATACACAGACTGGTTTATCGATTTTCTTCTCGGCACGCGCGTTTGACTTCCACTTTTTCCCAGTTGACTTCGATGCTTACTACATCCCCAATAATACGCGAATAAAATGTTGGAGCCACAAGTTCAGCCACATATGATGATTTTTGAGACACTTTAATTTTTTTTTAGCAAATGGCTCAAGTGGTGAACAGCAGCGCGGGCCCTGAATCATCTGGTGGTCACTGTGACCTTGACCTTTCATAGATTAACCTTAAAATCGTTAGGGATCATTTACACTCCAAGATGAATATCGGTACAGAATTTGAAGAACCTATGTCAATTCTGTGTCTAGTTATCATCCGGACAAGGTTTGGTCTATATATCAACATGGTGATGGTCACTGTGACCTTGACATTTGACCGATTGACCTCATAATCAATAGGGATCATCTACATTCCAAGACAAATGTCTGTGCCAAATTTGACGAACCTAGGTCAATTCTGTGTCTAGTTATTATCCGGACAAGGTAAGGTCTACCGACCAACCGACATGTTCAAAGCAATATACCCCCACTTTGTTGAAGGGGGCATAAAAATATTTACAGCGGGAGTGATTTTGATTTCAAAACTGAAAATATTAATAACTCCACTAAACCCTATGTTATGGGTACTCATTAGAATCGTCTCAATGAGACGATTCTAATGAGTACCCATAATATAGGGTTTGGAAGAGAAATAATGGATTTAGAATGCCATCACTCCCTCTTATCTGGAGCTCTAAATGTAACTGATTTATTTGGTAGTGAATGAGTTAATCCTTTCCCACAAGACAAATTTAAGACTTTCATGAATGAAAGCATCCCTGGACAATAGATTTAAAAATAACACAAAGGAAAAGAAGTTCTCTGACAAAGTAGAAAACATTGTGGTAAAAGGAGAAAATGCTGGTTACATGACATTTTCTCCTTTTCCCAAAATGTTTTCCAAAGCCTTTTCTCTCAGGATGGTTTAAAAGCTTGCATACTGTGTTGTAAAGGGTTAACTCTTTATTACCACAAAACAAAAGTTTAGGCTGGTCCAAATTAAAAGCATTTGCAGATGACAAAAGTGGCTCAAATGTTGGAATTTGTCATTGAAAGGGTAATAAACATATGGGGAAAGGAGAAAATGCTACTTACCAGCATTTTTACCTTTTCCCAAAATGTTTTCAAAAGCTTTCTTCCACAGGGTCGTTAAAACTAGGGATTGTGTGGTAAAGAGTTAAAAAATGATATGTTTCAGGATTGCCACAGAGCAGAGTGACCAAACATGACAAAAAATAGATTACCTCCCCTGTGACAAGATGTTTTCCATCCCCGGAGAAAGCTACAGCTGTCAACGTTTTCTTGGAGAAATTGAAGATGTGACTCTGTTTGTTCTTCTTTGGATTGTAAATGATCACAACACATCTAAAATAAAGAACAATCGACTGATTGATTGATTGATTTATTGTCTGTATGGTGTTTAACTCTTTAACACACAATCCTGAGTTTTAACCACCCTGTGGAAGAAGGCTATTGAAAACATTTTGGGAAATGGAGAAAATTCTGGTAACCAGCATTTTCTCCTTTTCCCAAAATGTTTTCTATCCTTTCAATGACAAATTCAAACGTTTGAGCCACTTTTAATTTTTCATCTGCAAATGCTTTCAATTTGGAACAGTCTAAACTTTTGTCACTTAATAAAGAGTTAAAAGCCATTTTCAACATCATTTCAGGTATATTGCGGCCGCTAAATTATTATGCACATATTCATACTTTCCTGGAGTTTCTTTTGACCAGTAGCACAATATTCTTCCCAAGCTACTAGCTGCTTTCCTACATAACCAAATGCTAGTAACCTACATTTTCTCCTTTTCATACAATGTTTTCTATCCAATCACAGACAGAAATCATCATTTGAGCTACATTTATTTTGGTTTCAATTCAGTGGAGTCTAAAATTTTGTAGTTTGATAATAAAAAAATGATCTACAGATTAACACCACCAATAAACAAACTGGTTAAAATCAAAAAAGGTAAGTCTCTAGAAATTCAAGGGTTACGGGCCTTATCTAATTCTATTCTCACCACTACCTGTCATTTTGTTATGATGTACAACAGTTTATGTTGAAATATGAACTATTTTATCATAAATTTTATGAGGAAAACCTTTTTGTGAACTTTTTCCTTGTACATAGGATTTAAAATTTCCATTTTGAGCAAGATACCTTTTGAAAGTGCAGTGACAAAATGGACTACCAACATATCAATCTTGATCTTTTACCATACAATTTCAAGTTTTAACGACTCCCAGGAAACATTTTCCTTTGGAAAAAATAGTGGGAAAAGGAGATAATGCTGACAAACAGCATTTTCTCCCTTTCCTACAATGTTTTCTACCCTATCAAAGGCAAAATCCCATCATTTGACCCACATTAGCATTTTTTTTTCTGACAATACTTTTAATTTGGATATGGATTTTGTGTGTCTGTGTGTGTTTTGGTAAACATTTACCTCTTTACCATACAATCCTGAGTTTTAATGACCCTGAGAAAAAGGCCTTTTGAAAATTTTGTGAGAAAAGGAGAAAATGCTGTTTCTCCTTTTTTCCACAATGTTTTCTGTCTTTTTACAGACAAATCTCATCACATGAGCCATATCTAATTTTTCACCTGCAAATGCTTTCAATATTTGGACAAGTGTAAAATAATTTGTCGTGTGGCAAAGAGTTAATGGACTTTCTCAGTTTGGTTTGGTTTGTATTCAGGAGTTTAACACCATTTTAACTGCTCAGGTCATATCATGGTGGTCAGTGACGCACCCATGTGTTTCCTAGCTTTCTCACATCCAAGTACTGACACAACTTTCTTTCCAAATCCACTGACTACATTTCTCACTGTTATGCATCAGTGGTGAGAGGCAAAAAATCACCATAAAGAAAGTTTACCTCAACCACTGAGCTACCCGGGCGAGCAAGAGAGTACCAGACTGTTCAATTTGAAAGCATTTGCAGAGGACAAATTAAAAGTATCTCAAATAATGAGATTTATCTTGGAAAAGGTAGAAAACATTGTTGGGAAAAGGAGAAAATACTTGTCTTCAGCATTAAAAGGAGGCCACTTTAGTCAGGCCACATCCTTCAGTCTTGACAATCATTATGAAAGTTGATTAGAATGTATTTCTTTATTATGATAATATCTCAGAGTGTTCAAAATCGGTTTTTGCACAAGGTTTTCAAAAGCCTTCATCCTGAAGGTCATTGAAACTAGGATTTGTAGGGTAAAGGGTCAACAATGAAGACGGTTAATATTGCCTCAAGTTACCTTGGTGAATCATAACTCAAAGTCACAGCTGAATAATCCAAGTTTAATGTTAAGCAGCTTTATATTCCTTTTTTTTTAACCTTAATTTACATTTTTGATTGTAAGCCTTTCACAGCTTCTTTGAGAAACTATTAGTCGAGCCCCTGTCAGATCAGTCAGTAGAATACAGCACATAAGAACAGGAAGTCAGTAGTCCGATTTCTTTCTGAGGACTGATGATAGTCATTGAGACAAGATTCATTCCTTTCTCACCGCTGAACATTGCTTCAACAATGGTTATGTCGGAAAGCAGCCGGACTGGCTTGGAAAGAATATTGTGTGGAGTACTGGTAAAAGAAACATCAGGAAAGCATGGATTGGTGCACTTGTTGCTACAATGTAGGTGAAATAATGTTGAAAACTGTGCTAAACACCATAGAATCAATTTATCAATCAGGAACTTTTAACCCTTTACCATACAAGCTAAAGTTTTAACAACCCTGGAGAAAAAAAGCTTTTAAAACATTGTGGGAAAAGCATTTCTCCATTTCCCATTTATGGACAAATAACATTACTCAAGCCACATTTACTTTGTTGCCTGCTAATGCTGTCAGTTTGGGAAAGTCTGAAATGTCGCCCGTTGGTAGAGTTACCAGCACTATCTAGAGTTTTAATAACCCTGAGCAGGAAGGCACTGAAAACATAGTTGGAAAAGGAGAAAATGCTGGAAGAAATAAGGAAGAAATATTATGATTTCAAAGTTACTCCATGAAGCACTAGAAAAAGACACATTAAGGTTCATTTCTGTAAATAATGTTTTATGTTGCTTTCAACAGATTTCAGATAGTCATAACAGCAACCTCAGTAACGCATTTGCTCATTAGCAAATGATAAAATTTTGGATTGAAAATATGTGCAGACAACAAATTAAATATGATAGGATGGATGATAGGATTTCTTTTTAAATAGGATAGAAAATATTGTGGGAAAATTTTTCAAAAAACGTCTTCTGCCGCTTCCTTAACTCTATACCACACGACAAATTTAAGTTTTAGACCCATCCGAATTGAAAGCATTTGTAGACGACAATTTTAATGTGACTCAAATGATGCGATTTGTCTTTGATAGGGTAGAAAACATTGTGGGAAAAGGAGAAAATACTGGTTACCAGCATTTTCTCCTTTTCCCACAATGTTTTCAAAAGACTTCTTTCCCAGGGGCGTTAAAAGGTGGCATTGTACGGGAAAGGGTTAAATCATCTATTTATCTAGTATGAGGTTAAATGGTGAAATCATCCCCCATCATAATTAGGACAGACTGACAAATGTACCCAGCTGAGTGACAACACCAATTATCAGCTCATATTACCCTGGTTTTTTGTACTGTTTATCCAGCCATTAGTGCATAAAGATGTGACACGAATAATTAGATATCCCACCCAAAATGCACCTTAGTAACCCAATATCTCATAGCCATTGTTTCGATCTGCCCATGCTTATTCGTTCAGTCATTCTTTCAGTCATCCATTTGTTCGCTCAGGTCCCAGCCCATTTTTTGTTTTTAATATATCGGTTTTGATATTGATCCAGTCCTTGTTTATTCCTTCGATAGTCTGTATGTTTACCAATTAGTTAACCATTCATTTTTTTTTTACTTCATGTAAGTTGTTGTTCATCGAATTGTACTTAGCTTTCTACAGTTATGCAGTTACAGCTATAGTTAATTTCTAGTTAAACCAGTCCTTTGCTTGTATACTTTTTTGATCGTATATATGTTTACCTATTATTTACCCATTCATTTTATTTAGTTCGTGTAAGTGTTGCTCATTGTATTGTACTTTGCTTTCCACAGACATGCAGTTACAGCTAGTTGATACATATAATACGGTAATTGTATAAGGGTTTAATTCACTGAGACTGATGTTATGTGACTGGTCGATTTGTTAGTCTGTCATTTGATTGAGTGACTATACCTTTTCTTTTCCTTTTCTTTAAGCTGCCACTGACTGTTGATAAGGGTCTTTTGACCTGTTTTTATTGATCAGACTGGCTGACTGACTGATCAGTCAATTATTCCTTCACTGAATCTATACTAATTACAAGTACATGTAACCTATTGTAAATAGAATTAGCTTTTTACTTCTTTTTTATCAGGTACGCGTATGAATTCATGTTCATACTATTAGTTATTTCATTTATTTTCGTCTAATAGTGATGGATAACTGACTGATTGATCTGATTTGTCAATTATTCATTTACTTACCATCAATGTATACTAGAACATGTAAGCATCTAAACTTTTTCACTTCTATTTAGTCCAATTTTAAATTTATGCTTACATTCTCATTCATTTCATGATATTTAAATTGTCCATTAGTGATAATACGCAGCATCATTGAATGATTCATTGATAAACCTTATTGTGGTAATCGACCGACTGATTAGTCGCTCAATCGGACTGGTTGAGCGAGTGATTTTTCGACTGATTGGTGTAATAATTCCCTTATTCTATAGGTCAACATGAGTTTTTCCCTCCAGAGACTTATACTTTAATTACTGAAAATATCCATTTCACTTATTCACTTATTCACTATTTACTCTTCACTTATTTAAAGCTTTACTTTTGATAAATCGGAATTGTAAACACACGTAGCAAGAAATCGCGTGACTAAATACATTTGATTTAAAAATTTATATATTTATATGACTATAAACTATGTAGTTTTTGTCAAATAAACGATGTTCTGTTCTGTTCTGTTTTGGCCCGAAACTTAAATTACCCTCTTCTTTGTACTCTTTATCAAACCACAAGTGCTTAACTCTTTACCAGACGACAAAATTTTAGCATTGTCCAAATTGAAAGCATTTGCAGACGACAATTTCAATGTGGCTCAAATGGTGCAATTTGTCTTTGATAGGGTAGAAAACATTGTGGAAAAAGGAGAAAATGCTGGTGAACAGCATTTTCTCCTTTTCCCACAATGTTTTCAAAAGCCTTCTACTTCAGGGTCATTAAAAGTCAGGATTGTAAGTAAAGGGTTAATAAACTCTTTACCACACAAGCCGGAATTTTTACCTTTCACCTGCGAAATAAGAGAAATGAAATTTTCAGGCCGATAGTTAAAACCTAAATTCTGCTATTTCAAAGGTATTTTTTGGGGAAAATATTCTGTGCAGTCTGATCTTGATCTAAACTGTCTGTAAAAAGTCCTTTGATTGATTGATTGATTGATTGATTGATTGACTGACTGATTGACTGACTGATTGATTGATTGGTGTTTAACGCCATTTTCAACATTATTCCATTTACATCGTGGCAGCCAGCGTGCCTATTAAGTGTGCTTTTCTAGAGTTAGTTTTACCAGTACTACACACAATATTCTATCCAAGCAACTGGCTGCTTTCCCACATGACCATCATCGAAACAATAGTCAGCAGTAAGAGAGAAATGAATTCTGTCGCAATGACTACCATCTATCCTTGGAAAGAAATTGGTCGAGCCGGGGATTGAACCAGAGATCCCCTGCTCTCAAGTCCTGCAAGCTACCGACTAAGCTACCAGGACTCGGCAAAAGGTCCTTCAGTCACACCTAGCAGCCTAAGGGTTAACAAACCTTAGGAAATACAGTAAGACCTCGATAATTCGAAGTCCCACGGGGACAAGCAAATTGCTCGAATTATCGCAGTTCTCGAATTATCCAAAATATCAGTGAAAACAAAGTTGCATTCCGTTTAAGATCGGCAATCAAAGTATACTTCCCCGAGCAATACAACTGAATTTTTGTTCTTTTCTTTTTTCATAACATTCAAAGAATATCACATCGAGTGATTATTTTTGTAAATTCATGTGTTTTGACTGTATGAGTTCTTGGAAATTAATCACTCTAAGTCACCTTTTTCCCAGGAAGGTCGGTACTGTTTTTTTACGTAATCGTAAAATTTCACCTGTTGCATTCGCCCCCAATAACTGTCACCCCACAGGAAAGTATGCAAACTTTTATTTGTTTACAGAGAAAACGTCAGAAGGTAATATTGATATGGTGCTTGCACTATTCTAGAAAATAAAAATTCGAAAATTTACACTTATATCTTCCTCCAACACTGGTGTTTCCCTGAAATATATTTGAATACGGCGACATGCAACTAGAAATGAGTTGAAAACAATCGAAGAATGAAAGCGGGCAAGATGTCAAAAAATTCAAAAAGAGAGAGAATGTGCGATTTACTTCTCGCTAAAACTCAAGAATGTAAGGAAAAGTTATTTTGGTGTCAATATGTAAATGTTTACAAGCGGTTCTCTGTTCCACGGTGCTTTTCAATGTCCATGTAAGAAGAACGCACCATGATATCTACACACCTGTGAAAAATAACATTAACCTGTCAGTGTCAAAGTCAGGAAAATTTCTGTGACATGTAAATAAACCAATGGTATTCACGCAAACTTGAAACACAACGTCATCGTAACAAGAAGGGGAAAAATGTGATCAGACTTTTTTTTTTTATTTTGTGACGAAGCAACTTGGGAAAACCCTGATGCTATAAATAGATAGACACAAAAACGGATAAGAAATTAAACATTGTCCGATCACAAAACGCTTCAAACTGTCTTTTTAGCGTCAACAATGACTTTGAACCGTTGATGTATGAACATACTACAGAAAATTGTAGTCGGGAGATAAAATCACTTGTTTAATCAGGAATAAAATACTTTTGTGAATTTTATAAGACGAAATATATCAGACAACCTAAATGAGATGGGGAGGTCGTCACAACTTGTCATCATTAATCTCTCATCATCAAATCAATGTCAATTTCTTTCCAAGTTATTGGGTAATGTGAATCCCCTGTAGTAATTGTCATGGATTGTAAAACTTACACCACACCGTACACGGGCCGACTCGCCAAATCCTTTGAGCAGAAATGGTGTGAAAACAATTACTCGAGAGGTGACAAAGTATTGTGTTCGAATTAACAATCAATTTAAAGAAGCAAAATGATGACAGGGACCAACATACGTGTTCGAATTTTCAGATTATCGAGACTCGAAATTACCGATCTGCTTTTGGTGCAATATAGTGGAGTTTTTGCCGGGACTATGGAAATTTCTCGAATAATGCGGGGTTCTCGAATTTTCGAGACTGGAAATATCGAGGTTTTACTGTAGTCTTTTAAAAACCTTGCGGGAAAAGAAGAAAATGCTGGTAACCAGCATCTTCTTCTTTTCCCACAATGTCTTCTACACTTTAACAGACAATTACCATTATTTCAGCATTTGATTTGTTGTCTGCCAATGTTTTCAGTTTCAGCAAGACTAAAATTTCATCATTTGGTAAAGTGTTAAAGACACAATACCAGTTATTAGATATCCCTCAAAAAGAAGAGTAATATCTACATGTGTATTATGAATATCAAAAAGAATAGTAATATCTACATGTGTATCATGCATTTAAAGTAATAAGTGATAAGTGATAAACATGAAATTTGTATCATCATCATCAGCATCTATTAAAAAAAGTAATTTAAATATTATATCATCAGAATGAATCATTATTGACATCCTTGCACTTCTGTAACCCGATATCTCTTAGGCATAATGTTGCGAGTGAAACTCAACCCATAAGGGCCAAATAAACCTAACACACAGTTTAAATATAAAATCTAGAAAATAATCCTAGTATGAGATCATCAAGTCCTTTTGTACCCCATGTCTCAGACAAGAGGACCATGATGGTCCTATATCGCTCACCTGAGTACCAAGCAGTAAAGGTCTACAATGAAGATAAATACCAAATATCGAAGTGCAAGGCCAAAGTTCTAGGTCTTCTTGGTTTAGACAAGAAGATAATCTTTCTTAACCAAACCCGGTTATATAAATATTTGTGAGAAGTTTGAATGATATTTGTCCAATAGTTGTTGAAAATAGGGAGAACAAGAAATTTCATCAAAGGAAAATAACTTTGTAAAAATTCAATGAACCATCACCAAAATATAATATGCACATTCTTGCTTGGCACCGAGTCTCTCTAAAGTTCGAATGAAATCTGTCCTGTAGTTGTTGAGAACTAGCTCTGACAAGAAAATGCTACAGAAAGACTGATGGATGGATGGATGGATGGATGGATGGACCGACAAACTGACTCCTATATACCTCTAGAACGGAGTTTTGAAGGAATAATAACAAAGCCCTAGGCCTTTTGGTGTGTGGCAAAAAGTTGCCTGATTTGAACAAACTTAGTAGAGAATGTTTGCTGATTCAAGACTTTCTATACAAGTTAGTATTATAATGTTGTTAAATACACCAACAACTACAGTGGTTGTCCAGGGACATGTTCATGGGTAATTGCTATTGTAAACACATAAGCAATGTATTTACACTTGCAATACTCTTGTACCAACCTTTCAATGCGTCCAGCTTACAAAAATTTGACCTTCAAGTGTGATATTGACCTTGGCCCTACCTGAACAGATCTTTCAAATGGTACTTCAATTCATGGTGGAGTATATGCCCAAAATCTATCGGGGGGGGGGGGGGTCATTAACTTATTTATAAATTATGACAAACACCACAAAGTGAAGAACAAAAATTATAATGACTTCTAAGATTTACAAGATAAAATCTGTACTACAGAGTTAAATGAATGAACAAAAATGAACTCAAAATACAATGAACACAATGTTCAAAGATACATCCTAACAGCCAGAGAGAAAAATGCTGTCAAAGCCTTTAACCCTTTACCACATGGCAAAATTTTAGATCTGTCTAAATTGAAAGCATCTGCAGACAACATTTTCATATTGGCTCTAGTGACACAATATTTCTTTGATAGGGTAGAAAACTTTGTGGGAAAAAGGAGAAAATGCTGGTCACCAGCATTTTCTCCTTTTCCCACAATGTTTTCAAAAGTTTTCACAGAATGTTTCTCATCATGTGACCTAGCGCATATTGTCAAGGTTCTGCAATTCATAGCTGCATCATGGAAAAAGGCGTCTTCATATTATATTTCATTTTTCACCAATATCTCTTTAATTACTGGACATATCTCAACAGATTTGGATGAAATTTTCACACATCAAGTGACCTAGCGCATATTGTCAGGGTTTTATCATAATATGGCCAGTCAGAAACAAACTTACAAACCTTAAATCATTGCTGCAGGCATTTTTGAACGTTAGGCAAAGCAGTGATCGTATATATGATCCCTTGGTATCTAGAGTGTCAAACTGTTAATTGGTCATTATCTAATTATTGCCATTTCACTGTGACATAAATCACAGCTTATAGAGATATCGTCATGCATCATTGCATTAAGCATGGTACGACCCTATTTGCAATCGGTTTTGTCTAATTACGTACCATACATGCAAACACACCATGCTATGCTAATCAGTCAGTCAATTTCGCCACGCCCCATTTGCATCAGAGTTTACATACAATATCTACTGCGAACCAATCAGAAATCACGTACGAGATTTAGTTGCCGCCCATAATTTTGTAAAGCCGCGCCTTGACTCTACGTTATGTGGTAGTGTGCATCCTGTCATGAACTCATGACCAGCATTACACGGTGTATATTTAGCTACGACCTCTCGCAATCTTGAATTATTAATCCATTTCCATTAGTGCAGACACAACTCGCACCCAACTATCTCACCTGTTAGTGGTAAACACGACTTGGAGAACTGTCTGCGCCGGGCGGTTGCCTAAGAAATTTGCCTCGTTTTCGCTTTTGTTATAGGTATGCTCACTCAAGGTTGTAGACATGAATTATGTAATGTTGAACAAAGTAATTTTACGTTATACTTTCCGAAGAAGCGACTCAATCGGGTGTAATTTTAGCAGACTGAGACTCACGTTTACTTCGGCCACGTTCTCCTTGAAAACGAAAGTAAAATGGCTAAACGCAGACTGACATTTTAAGACGTTTTGCAGCGAATTTGTGATGGCAGCGAAAGCGATGGACAGAAATCATTTGATGAAAATGAAGAAGAAAATATTCTTCAGAAAATTTTAACCCATGCCATCACCATCAGTGAGTTTGAGATGGGACATTCCCAGACCAATCAGGAGTTTATTTTGACAAAGAAATTGGGTGGCGTAACGTGGACTCGCCGCCGTCGATCACCTGTCACAGCTCGGCCAATTCCGGAATCAACCGAAGTTTGCCGAATGCGCCGTCGATCGGCCGGACCGATTGAGATTACAAAATTTCTGTAGCCCTGCCCACAACATAGGGCCAATTTCCACACTAGGGCCATTATTTGAAGTATTTTGGTAGAGGGCCACTAGATGATACTACATGCCATATATGAAAGCTCTAGCCCTTAAGGTTTGGGACAAGACGATTTTTACAGATTTCCTTCTTTATCTACCGGTATATGTGAAATCCGAGAACCCACAACATAGGGCCATTTTCAACACTAGGGCCGTAATTTGAAGTACTTTGGTAGAGGGCCACTAGATGATGCTACATGCCACATATGAAAGCTCTAGCCCTTATGGTTTGGGACAAGAAGATTTTTAAAGGTTTCCTTCTTTATCTCTATGTGAAATCCACAACATAGGGACAATTTTCAACACTAGGGCCATAATTTGAAGTATTTTGGTAGAGGGTCACTAGCTGATGCTACATGCCAAATATGAAAGCTCTAGCCCTTAAGGTTTGGGACAAGAAGATTTTTACAGATTTCCTTCTTTATCTCTATGTGAAATCCGAGAACCCATTACATAGGGCCATTTTCAACACTAGGGCCATAATTTGAAGTATTTTGGTAGAGGGCCACTAGATGATGCTACATGCCACATATGAAAGCTCTAGCCCTTATGGTTTGGGACAAGAAGATTTTTAAAGATTTCCTTCTTTATCTCTATGTGAAATCCAAGAACCCACAACATTGGGCCAATTTTTAACACCAGGGCCATAATTTGAAGTATTTTGGTAGAGGGTCACTAGATGATGCTACATGCCATAATATGAAAGCTTTAGCCCTTACCGTTTGGGACAAGAAGATTTTTACAGATTTCCTTCTTTATCTTTATGTGAAATCCGAGAACCCACAACATAGGGCCAATTTCCACACTAGGGCCATTATTTGAGGTATATTGGTATAGGGCCACTAGATGATACTACATACCATATATGAGAGCTCTAGCCCTTATGGTTTGGGACAAGAAGATTTTTAAAGATTTCCTTCTTTATCTCTATGTGAAATCCGAGAACCCACAACATAGGGCCATTTTCACCACTAGGGCCATAATTTGAAGTATTTTGGTAGAGGGTCACTAGAAGATGCTACATGCCAAATATGAAAGCTCTAGCCCTTACGGTTTGGGACAAGAAGATTTTTACAGATTTCCTTCTTTATCTCTATGTGAAATCTGAGAACCCACAACATAGGGCCATTTTCCACACTAGGGCCATTATTTGAAGTATTTTGGTAGAGGGCCACTAGATGACGCTACATGCCACATATGAAAGCTCTAGCCCTTATGGTTTGGGACAAGAAGATTTTTAAAGATTTCCTTCTTTATCTCCATGTGAAATCCGAGAACCCACAACATAGGGCCATTTTCAACACTAGGGCCATAATTTGAAGTATTTTGGTAGAGGGCCACTAGATGATGCTACATGCCAAATATGAAAGCTCTAGCCCTTAAGGTTTGGGACAAGAAGATTTTTACAGATTTCCTTCTTTATCTCTATATGAAATCCGAGAACCCACAACATAGGGCCAATTTCCACACTAGGGCCATTATCTGAATTATTTTGGTAGAGGGCCACTAGATGATGCTACATGCCATATATGAAAGCTCTAGCCCTTACAGTTTGGGACAAGAAGATTTTTAAAGTTTTTTCTTTCAGTTGCCATGGCAACCAGAGTTCTTCATGGAATTCAAATCTTTTAAGTATTCTGAAAGTGCATCACCTAAGGATCATTTCTGTGAAGTTTCACTGAAATCTGTTGGGCGGTTTCAGAGAAGATTTTTTAAGTAATTGTTCACAGACGGACGGACACACGGACGGACGGACACACGGACGGACGCCGGACAACGATCGATCACAATAGCTCGCCCTGAGCACTATGTGCTCAGGTGAGCTAAAAACAAATAACTATTGTCTGTGGTTTGTAATAAATAATAAAAAGATGAAGTTTCATGACATTTTGTCCTGTAGTTAAAGAGATATTGGTCCACAATGAAAATATACATCAAGCCCCCTTTTTTCATGACACAGCAATAACTGGTCCTATTAGACCTACAATCAAACTCATTCGAGATCTTACAGTCATATATATTTTAACCAAGTTTGGTGCTGATTGGTTTAAATTTGTAGATGCTAGAGTGTAAACAAAGTCAAATATAGCAATTTTTCTAATTCAAGGGCAAATAACTCCAGTCGTCCTGGTCCGATTAGACCCATAATTGAACTCATCCGAGATCTTATGGTCAAATATATTTAGACCAAGTTTGGTGCTGATTGGTTAATATTTGTAGATGCTAGAGTGTAAACAAAGTCAAATATAGCAATTTTTCTAATTCAAGGGCGAATAACTCCAGTCATTCTGGTCCGATTAGACCCATAATCAAACTCATCCGAGATCTTATGGTCATATACATTTTGACCAAGTTTAGTGCTGATTGGTTAATATTTGTAGATGCTACAGTGTAAACAAAGTCAAATATAGCAATTTTTCTAATTCAAGGGCAAATAACTCCAGTCGTTCTGGTCCGATTAGACCCATAATCGAACTCATCCGAGATCTTATGGTCATATACATTTTGACCAAGTTTGGTGCTGATTGGTTAATGTTTGTAGATGTAGAGTGTAAACAAAGTCAAATATAGCAATTTTTTTAATTTAAGGGCAAATAACTCCAGTCATTCTGGTCCGATTACACCCATAATCGAACTCATCTGAGATCTTATGGTCATATACATTTTGACCAAGTTTGGTGCTGATTGGTTATTATTTGTAGATGCTACAGTGTAAACAAAGTCAAACATAGCAATTTTTCTAATTCAAGGGCTAATAACTCCAGTCATTCTGGTCCGATTACACCCATAATCGAACTCATCCGAGATCTTATGGTCATATACATTTTGACCAAGTTTAGCGCTGATTGGTTATTATTTGTAGATGCTAGAGTGTAAACAAAGTCAAACATAGCAATTTTTCTAATTCAAGGGCAAATAACTCCAGTCATTCTGGTCCGATTACACCCATAATCAAACTCATCTGAGATCTTATGGTCATATACATTTTGACCAAGTTTGGTGCTGATTGGTTAATATTTGTACATGCTAGAGTGTAAACAAAGTCAAATATAGCAATTTTTCTAATTCAAGGGCAAATAACTCCAGTCGTTCTGGTCCGATTACACCCATAATCAAACTCATCCGAGATCTTATAGTCATATACATTTTGACCAAGTTTGGTGCTGATTGGTTAATATTTGTAGATGCTAGAGCGTAAACAAAAAACTGTGGACGGACGGACGACGGACGGACGACGGACGCCAACGGATGGTGAGTGATCACAATAGCTCATCCTGAGCACTTTGTGCTCAGGTGAGCTAAAAAGTGGACAGTGTACAGTAAAAATCAGACTACACAGTTTTTCAACACTGTGAAAGTAGCATTAACTCTTCACCAAACGACAAAATTTTAGACCAGTCCAAATTGAAAGCATTAGCAGAAAAAAATGCAAATGATATTTGGCCCTAATCATGAAAGTTGTCCCTTAGATAGGATAGAAAACGTGGGAAAAGTATAAAATGCTGGTTACCAGCATTTTCTCCTATTCCCACAATGTTTTCAATAGCCTTCTGTGGTGATTGTTGAACAATGGCTTACTCTTTGTGACCAAACAACAAAATTTTCCACCTATCAAATTTCAAAGCTGTTGCAGACGAAAAACTATTAATGCAGCTCAATTGATAAAACCTGACTCAAACAGGGTATACAACACAGTGGGAAAAGGAGGAATTGCTGGTGACCACCATTCACTTTTTTTGGTGACTACCATTTTCTTCTTTTCCCACAATGTTTTCTGACCTTTAAAAAAAACTCAGTTTCAAGGTCAATTTTATTTGTTGTCTGCAAATGCTTTTAATTTGGACATTCTGAAATTTTGTTGTTTGGTAAAGAGTTAATCAGGGTTCCTAAAACTTGGGACTGTTTGGTATTAGGTAATCAAATTCTGCTAGAAGAGGAGATTGCAAAAGTGTGCCATTCTTATGAACATGACATCTTTTGCATGCTGCACTATAACATTGTGAATTTACATGCCAGAAGAATGTCTTCCATGTGTATGGCATGATTTATGGCAAGGCATTAATCGTCCAGCTATGTGCAAATTTCTGCAAAAGAGCATTATTTTCACAAGCCCTTTGTAAAACACTCAATAGTGATGTCAACATTTCACCCTTTTATTCTGCATAATTATACATATAAAATCTTTTAACACTGTAGTTTTTAGCTTTGGAAAGCATTGTAGGAAAAGGGGGGGGGGGACAATTGCTTGTTAAATTCAATTGCTACTTTTGCTTTATTTTTTTTATACTGTTGAAATGTAAGTATTTTCTTTCATTTAAAATGTGGGTCCTTTGTGTAATTTGTGATAGTATTTTTTGGTTGGTAAAAAACTTAGCACTTAAATATAAATCATAGCCAAGGCCAAGGCAAATAATACACAAAAATGCATTTCAAGAACAAAGTAACATTAGTCACTGCATTGCACTGATATCCCCTGTTGAAGGGTGCACTTTATTTGCAGGGGAAAAAATCAGACAAAAAGATGGAGCAGACAGACACTCAGATAGATACACAACACCAAAAAATTATTTCTCTGCCTATCAGGACTGAACAATCTAATGCTCAAAATGATACTATAAATATATAGGTGCAAGTCAACACAAGTCCGACTGGACTTTTTACACTCTGTACATCTTGATCTACATAAGCAAGCGAATCCGGATTCTGTGAAACAAGGGTTAGTAGAAAACATTTGCAGACAACGGATAAAAATATGGCTGAAATGATGGGATAGAAAATATTGTGGGAAAAGGAGAAAGTGCTGGTTACCAGCATTTTCTCCTTTTCCCAAAAAATGTTTTCAAAAAAACTTATTCTTTAAGGTCAGAAAAATACAGAAACCTTAGATAAAGGATGAAGTATACAAACTTAGTACTGGCAGCTGAATCTCGTTGGGCCAATTATGTACCAAAAACCAATGGAAACTGTTTTATTTCACCAATTACTTATCAGAAACAGAGATTATTGTCACTAGAAGCATTTAATTGAAAGGTATTAATGATAAAAGTATTCCTACCTTTTAACCTCCGATAAATCACACTAGTTTTTGATTGCAGACTGATTTTCCGAGCAAAACTCATTACCAAACACTCTTTATGTATTTTCCAAAGTACTTTTTCTCCTGGTCATTAAAACATGAGATTGTTCGGTAAAGGGTTCAACGATAAACTGTGGGAAAATGTAGGTTACGATGTTTCGTCCCTTTCTCTCTCATCTCGTAAAAGAGTTGGGAAACTACTGACATTTACAAGTTTTTCCTATCAAAATAATCTTTGTACTCAAAAACATTTTTCCCTGGGATAATAAAGCACCCATCAGCAGAAAAAGATGTCATGCTAATACAGTTCATCATGGAGAAAAAAATGCCAACCCTAACAAATTATCGCAGTTTATGCACTGATTTTTCATCCCTACAAATATCAAATTTGAAAAGTCATTAATTACACAGTTTATCAGGAAAAAATCAATTAACCCTTTACCACACAATCCCGACTTTTAACGACCCTGAAGAGGAAGCCTTTTGAAAACATTGTGGGAAAAGGAGAAAATGCTGGTAACCAGCATTTTCACCTTTTCCCACAATGTTTTCTACTCTTGCCCTCAAAAATTTCAATTTTTGATTCACATTTATTTTGTCATCTGCAAAAGCTTTCAATTTGGACTGGTCTAAAAGTTTGTTGTTTGGTATAGAGTTAATCACTTTAACTCTATACCAAATAACAAAATTTTATACTTGTTCAAATTAAAACTATTTGCAGATAATAACATGGCTGAGATGGCAAACATTGTCTTTGCAAGGATTATAACTAATGAACATTATGGGAAAAGCAGAAAAATGCTGGTTTTCAAAAAGGTATCTTCCTCGGGGTCGTTAAAACTCGGGATTGTGTGGTAAAGAGTCAATACCAGTACCACAAATAAACAAACTGGTTAAAATCAAGAAAGGTAAGTCTCTAGAAATTCAACGGTCGCCTATTTATGGTATCTAATTTTCACCACTGCCTGTCATTTTGTTATGATGTACAAAAGCATTTTTCTGCTTTTCTCATAACGTTTTCAAAAGCTTTCTTCCTCACGGTCGTTAAAACTCCAGATTGTGTGGTACAGAGTCAAAAGCATTTTGCAGACGATTAAACATACTTTCATGTTGCTGAGATGGTGAGACTGGATTAAGAATCAGTAGAAACATTGTGGGAAAAGGAGGAAATGCTGCTTTCCCCTTATTTTCTCCTTTTCCCACAAAGTTTTCAAACACCTTGGAATGGTTAAAGCACAGGATTGTTGGGTGAAGGGTTAAAGGATCAACTGTGATATGCAGAGATTTTCATCCCTATAAATATCAAATTAGCAAAGTCATCAATTACAAACGAAGATAGTTATTTTATCAGGAAAAAAATCAATACAATCATTCATACAAATGACTTCGGGCAATCATTCACCTGAACAAATTACATTGCATTATTATATTACCACCCACTGACAACTTTTTTCTTCTTAGGAAATCACTTCTGAAAAATTATGGTGCAAGTCGAAAGTGCTCTTAACGATCAGTTTCTTCCTCAGGCACATTCTTTTTGAAAATGTATTCTAGTACCCTCTTTTAGTACCCATGATCTTCCAGAGTCTTGAACATCTCAGGCTACTGTACACTGTAACTCAACTGTTAACCTTTTACTGCACACTGCATAATGACTAAAATTAAGACTGATTGATTGCATAGTGTTTCACACTGCTTTCACCATTATTTCAATTACCGTATTTCACCTAATTAACGCTCCCTCCCTAATAGTAGCACCCTCCCCCACTATATTTCTTACTCCAGAGGGCTCCGGACACACCCCACCCACATTGAACTTACCTAAAATTGACGACTGGTGTGACAAACTTCCAAATGTAAGATAACTTTACTAAAACTTTTCAAACACAGACTTATGAAAATCACTAATGATTGAAATTTTACATATAAACTTACTGGTACGGCATCTAAATAATCCTAATTACTTCACAAATCAATGCCATTTACACCTGACTATCCATATACACATACAGTTTTAATAACATTATAATCTTCAGGTATTACACAAAATTTATCAACTAACTTTGAAAAACTTTGAGAAAGTGAAGAATTGAATACGAGTGTCCAGTATTATACTAATCATGAATGATATTTAATGTCCAAATAAATCATGATCAGCGGTAAGGTCGATATCTGCATTACTGCACACTACATCAAGTCTTTGAAAATGGAAACCGCTTTGCACTCGGCACTAACTAAAACCAGGATCGAAGTACCATACTTACTCTTGGTGACAGTGCTTAAATTTCGGGAAATTGGCTATGAAATACGAGCGCCCCGTCGGTGTTTTGCATGGTACTCGGGCGCGTTAATTAGGTGAAATATGGTATATAATGGCAGTCAGTGCACATATCCATGCTTTCCTAGAGTTTGTTTCCAGTACTTTGTGTAATATTATTCCCATCTGACATGCTGCTTTCCCACATAACCATATTCCAAACAACGATCAAAGGTGAGATTGAGGAATGAATCCTGTCGCAATGTCTATGCCTATCTTCAATCCTTCTCTCCTTTTCCCTTGATATTATATCTTCTGGGGCTAGTGACTGACAACAAAATAGCTTTCAATGCAGATCTAAGATCAGCCTGTAAGGTGTGTATGGTCTGATCATGATCTACACTGTAGCAGAACCTTCATCATGCCTAGCAGCTGCTAAGTGTTGGCCCTTTAACCCTTTACCACACAATCACAAGTTTCAACAACCCTGAAGAAAAAGCCTTTTAAAAACATTGTGGGAAAAGGAGAAAATGCTGGTAGCCAGCATTTTCTCCTTTTCCCACAATGTTTACTACCCTATCAAAGGCTAATTTCCTCATTTGAGCCATGTTTAAATTGTTGTCTGCAAATGCTTTAAATTTGACAAGTCTACATTTTTCTCATGTGAGTTTACCATAGTACTAAGGATCCTGAGTTTTTATGATCCTGAAGTGAAAACCTTGTGGGAGAAGGAGAAAATGTGGGTTACAATGTTTCGTCCCTTTCTCTCTCATCTCGTAAAAGAGTTGGGAAACTACTGACATTTACAAGTTTTTCCCATCAAAATAATCTTTGTACTCAAAAACATTTTTCCCTGGGATAATAAAGCGCCCATCAGCAGAAAAAGATGTCATGCTAATATAGTTCATCATGGAGAAAAAAATGCCAACTCTAACAAATTATCGCAGTTTTTGCACTGATTCCAGGTGAAATTAGCAACAGCACTTCAAACGCTTTTCTAACCTTGAGCTTTCTTAACTCCTTACCACACAACAAAATTTAGATCGGTCTGAATTGAAAGCATTTGCAGACAACAAATAAAATGGGGCAAAAACGACAGTACCTTCCTTTGAGATCGTTGCTAACATTGTAGGAAATGAAGAAAATGCTGGTTACCAGCATTTTCTTCTTTTCCCACAATGTTTTCAAAAGCCTTCTTCTTCACGTCCTTAAAACTTGGGATTGTGCAGTAAAGAGTTAACCCCTTACCACACAATTCCGGGTTTAACTCTTTGCCATATGAGAAAAATGTAGACTAGCCAAAATTCAAAGCATTTGCAGACGAAAACGTAAATCAGAGACTCAAGTGATGGAATTTGTTCTTTATGGGGTAGGACACTTTGTGGGAAAAGAAGAAACT
Organism: Tridacna gigas; assembly: GCA_945859785.2. Lineage (NCBI taxonomy): Eukaryota > Metazoa > Mollusca > Bivalvia > Cardiida > Cardiidae > Tridacna > Tridacna gigas. The sequence continues at coordinate 13,817,170 of OX244029.2, read as the reverse complement.
GCTCGTTACCAGCATTTTCTCCTTTTCCCACAAATTGTTTTCAAAAGACGTCTTCCTAAAGGTTGTTAAAAGTCAGGATTGTGTAGTAAAGGATTAACTCTTTACCAACAGTAACATTTTAGACTTGTCCGAAATGAAAGCATTTGCAGACGAAAAATTAGATAAGACTACAACGTAGGAATTTGTCATTGAAAGGGTAAAAAACGTTTTGAGGAAAGGAGAAAATGCTGGTTACCAGCATTTTCTCCTTTTCCAAAAATATTTTCAAAAGCCTTATTACACAGGGTTGGTAAAACTCGGAATTGTGTGGTAAAGGGTTAAAGACCCTGTAGAAAAGGCTTCTGAAAACATTGTTGGAAGTTGACTCTTTACTAGATGACAAAACTTTAGAACTGTCTACTTTGACAGCATTATTGATTGATTGAATGGCGTATCATGCCGCTTTCAACATTTTTTCAGTCATATCACAGCAACAGCTCACATATTCATGCATGTCCTGGGTTTCACCAGTACTAGGCTATAGGGCTCTGAAGTGGCTTGCCAAAGGATACTCTCATAAAAACCAAGTGCCTCCTGTAAAACTCAAACCCAGGGCCTCTAGGCTACATTAAGTCCTGCACTCAAACTCATTAACCAAGCAGAGCTCCTAACAAACATTAGCTTATCACACATACTGGATGTGGCTCTGGTACAGGGTTTTGTTGTCAGAAAGGTTAAAAAAAAAATCATAGGAAACAGAGAAAATGCCAGTTACCACCATTTTCTCTTTTTCCCACAATTATTCTAACTCTTAACCAGGCAATCCTGTCTTTTAACTACCATAAATAAATTACCTTGACAACACTGTTTGAAACAGAGAAAATGCTGCATGGTAACTAGATTTTTCTCCTTCTGCAACGATGTTTTCAATGTTACCCTATCATCAACCAATCACATTTACACCTAATTAGATCTTTAGTCTGCAATTATGCTTCCAAAATTCAGACAAGTTTAAGTTTTGTCATCTGGTGACGAGTTAAAAGGCTTCTCCTTCAGGGTTATTTAACACTTTATCAAATGACAAAATCTGAAATTGTCCAAACTGAAATAGCTAATTGAAAGCATTTGCAAGCAACAAATTCAGTGTGGCTCAAATGTCAGCATTTGTCTTTGAAGGAGTGGAAAACACTGTGGGAAAAGGAGAAAATGCTGGTTACCAGCATTTTCTCCTTTTCCCACAATGCTTTCAAAAGGGCTTCTTCTTCAGGGTCGTTAATACTCAGGATCGTTTTAACAGCTCAGGTCCCGTCACGGCAGTCAGTTTTCTCACATCAGTACTAACACAAATTTCTTTCCAAAGCCACTGACTACTTTTCTCACATGCATTGAAGGTGAGAGGCGGAAAATCGCCTGAAAAAAAGTTTGCCTCAACCAGGTATCGAAGTCGCTACCATCAGGTCACGAATCATATAGGCTAACCACTGAGCTACCTGATAGGGCACGAATACTGAATGAAGAAAGAAAATGCCAATTTAATTCACAATTCAACTGTAATACATTGGATGCTTTTTGGCTTTTTTCTCAGCTGGAGAAAAAACTAGGTCAGAACTTTTACTCTTAACCCTTTACCAAACAACAAATTTTAGACCAGTCCAAATTGAAAGAATTTGCAGACAACAATTTAAATGTGGCTCAAATGATGGAATTTGCCTATAATAGAATACGAAAAATTGTAGGGAAAGGAGAAAATGCTTGTAACCAGCATTTTCTACTTTTCCCACTATGTTTTCAAATGGCTTTTTCCTCAGGGTTGTTAAAACTTGGGATTGTGTGGTAAAGGGTTAAGCTGCTAAATCAATTAAATGAAAATTTCTACTAAAAATTAAAAGCCCAAATATTACAATTTCAAAGCTGATTTCGACAGAAAAAAAATACAAAAAATCGGACAGTGCAGATCCAAGATCAGACTGCACAAGCTGTGCAGTCTGATCTTGATCTATGCTGTCCAAAAAAAGTGCTCCGGGTCTCACTTAGCAGCCTAAGGGTTAAACCAATGTCAGAAATCTAAGAAAGCAGGTTTAGCTTCGTAGTGCTATGTAAGTGAAATGGGTAACCTCAGTCTATACTTAAGGATGCGGATGTTGCATTTTCAAAACTACTTTTGTCAGAATATCTTGCAATGAAGTGGACAGTGTAGATCCAAGATCAGACTGCACAGAATGTGCAGTCTGATCTTGATCTACACTGTCTGCATAAGTAATTAAATTCAGGCTAATCACTATGAAGGTTAATTCTTTTCCCATATGTTGGAAACTGCATGCATCAGCTCCTATAAACTGCTCTGGAATTTATATAATTTCTATCCTGATCCTTCGGTGAAAAAACTTAACCTATTAATCTTTCTGCGCTATTTTTGTGCCCTTATAACCTATAACCTCATACAAACTTTTCTGGAGAAAGTCAAGAAGAGCATCAGCTAAATTTAAAGAACACAATAAACACACTGTTTACTGCATAAGTGGAAATTTCGTGAATCTGAACAATTCGCAACTCTTTTTGTTTCCATACTTTACTAAAACTATCTGAACAATTCCCAACTCTTTTTGTTTCCATACTTTACTAAAACTATACAAACAAATCACCAGTGTCTTGAATTTGTTAACATTTCCGTACGCAGAATGTCCGTAATTGGTAATTTGCAAACTTTTCGACACATGTATATATCCACGTATACAGTACTTGTCGAAAACACAAGAAATTAAAGTCTTGTACCTGTATGGCGCTTTGATCTTCCTTTTTCTATCTTCAGTAAAAGTGACCTTGACCTCTATATTAGTCATAAAAATGAACAAGCTTCCAAACTATGCTTTTAAGATCTATCAGTAAAAAGTAACATCATGCTAAGTTTCATAAACCTGACTCAAAGACAGGTTTAATGCAGACTTGTTTGTCTCTAGGTATTAACCAGTGACCTTGACCTCAGCCTAAAAGGAACATGCAGCATCTGCATATTCATTTACCTGTATGAAGTTTCATGAAGGGTTTCTTTTTCCAAATAAAGTTTTTGTTTTATCACAGGACCTGTTACATGGGAAAGGGCAGAAAGCCAAGGACAGTTAGGCAAAAGGACAGTCTGACCCTGAAAGACCCTGACCTACAGAAAGACAGAGGACAAACCCATAATCCTCTCTAGTCCTCACTCAGTCACTGGTGAAACTAACCATGTAGCTGACTTCTAAATTTCAAAACAGAAATATTCCATTAGACATACTTTGCCATTTAACTCTTTACCAAACAACAAAATGTTAGTCTTGCCAAAAATTGAAGCTTATGCAGATAAGTTACAATTGGTTCAAATGATAAATTTTGCAATTGTAAGGATAGAAAACATTCAGGGAAAAGAAGAAATGCTGTCTACCAGCATTTTCTCCTTTTCCCACAATGTTTTAAAAGCCTCTGGCCCTAGGGTTGTTAAAACTGGTGACTGTTTGGTAAAGGATTAATACCTGTAATTACAAAAGTTCTTCTCAGCTGCCCAAAAAAGCATCTCTTGAAGAGAACAACATTCCTGACAATCCACAAAATTTTGTTCTTCTTGTCATTCAACCATTCTTCCTCAGGAATCAGCCAGTTGTTAGACAAAATGGTTTGTGTGGATTCATGATTATATGATGACTTGCTTCGTATAATGCATTAGAGATGCATTAAACCCCCTTTTGCAATAGCATGAATCAATTGTCTTTCTATCACCCTAAGGTGGATAGAAAGCATTGTTAGGAAAGTAAAATAGAATTGTAACCACCATTTTCTTCTTTTCCTACTCTTTCAACTAACAAGAGGGCCTTTGGCCCTAAAGCGCTCACCTGAATAAAGTCATCTGGGATTGATAAAGCTGAAAAGATCCTGGTTTCAATGATGTAAAACACATGAGTGTTAGTGACCTATTTTTTGACTGACTCAACCTATTTTTGAACTTGTCAGAGATATCATGAAGACAAACATTCTGACAACGTTTCATGAGTATCAGTGACTGACTGATTGATTGAATAGTGTTTTACGCCACTTTCAACATTATTTCAGTCATATCACAGCAACAGCTCACATATTCATTTATTTCCTGGGTTTTACCAGTACTAGGCTAGGGCTCTGAGGTGTCTTGTCCAAGGACACACCCACAAAAAACCAAGCGGATCAGGTATGGCTCAAACCCAGAGCCTCCAGGTTACAAGTCCCACACTTTACCACTGAACCATGCATGACCTCTTTCAGAAAATGTGGCCTCTAGACTGCACAGTGTCACAAGGTTTGTCCTAGCAACCTACTTTTCCACCCAACATGACCCAGTTTTGAACTTGTGCGATATATCATCAAGACAAATATTCTGACCAATTTTCATGAGATTAGGGCTGAAAATGTGGTCTCTAGAGTACACAAAAGGTTTTCCCAAAACTTTGACCTGACTCAATTTTGAACTTGTTGTAATAGATTTAATCAAGAAAAAAATCCTGACAAAATTTCAAGGCTATCTAGCTGAAAATATGGCCTTCACAGTGCACACAAGGTTTTATTTTTTTTTTTTAAGATTTGGCCCAAGGACCTACTTTTTGACCCAATGTCACCCAATTTCGAACGTGTCCGAGGTTTTATCAAGACAAACATTCAAGTTTCAGGTATATCCAACTGAAAATGAGTGGCCTCCAAGGTGCATGCAAGGCAATTATTGACAACTGAAGACATGACACATGCCGGACACAGCACAATCAGGCGAGCTAATACTAACATCATTCAGCCTTCTTTGTCATCTGCAAATATTTCAACTCTTACCAAAAGACAAATTTATAGACTGGTCCAAATTAAAAACAGCTGCAGATGACAAATAAAAGGTGCTCAATATGATTGAAATTGTCTTTTCAAGAGTAGAAAACATTGTGGGAAAAGAAGAAAATGCTGGTTACCAGCATTTTCTTCTTTTCCCACAATGTTTTTATAAGCCTTCCTCCTTAGGGTCGTTAAAACTTTGGATAGTGTGGTGAAGAGTTAAACATGGGTGAGACAAAGAGACTAAAACCTTGTCCTCGTAACGGTAAAAACCATAAGACATGCATGTATTTTGGTGTCTTCTACCAGACCTCCAGATAAAAAGGAGTGACAGTATTCTAAATCCATTATTTCTCTTCCAAACCCTATGTTGTGGGTACTCATTAGAATCGTCTCGATGCAATGATTCTAATGAGTACCCATAACACAGGGTTTAGTGGAGAGCGATTAATATTTTTAATATTGAAGTCAAAATCACTCCCTCTATCTGGAGCTCTGTATCTACTCCATAATTTTTTACAGGTCAATGAAAATGCATTCAGATACAGTTGATGAGAGACAGACATATGGAAATGATCTTCTTCCAGGAAGATGGAAACTTCAAAAGGTACTGGGGTAAGTAAAGTGACATTCTAAACCGTTTAACCCTTTACCAGACAATCCCGACTTTTAAGGACCCTGAGATAGAAGCCCTTTGAAAATATTGTGGGAAAAGGAGAAAATGCTGGTAACCAGCATTTTCTCCTTTTCCCACAATGTTTTCTTCCTTTCCCAAAACTAATTTTAGTTTTTCAGTCACATACATTTTGTTGTCTGCAAATGCTTTCAATTTGGACAAATCTAAAATTTTGTTGTTTGGTAAAGAGTTAACTCTATACCAAACAAGCCAGGGTTTTAACAACCCTATGGGAGAAGGCTTTTGAAAACATTGTGGTAAAAGGAGAAGATGCCAGTTACCAGCACTTTCCCCATTTCCCACAATATTTTCTACCTTTTCAAAAATAAATTCTATTATTCAAATTATATGTAACAAATGTGGCTTGCAAATGCTTTCAGTATTATGAACCAGTGTAACAATCTGTCCTTTAGGTAAGGGTTAACTCATAACCTGAACACAACTGAGCAACATGCTTGTAAAATATTAATAACTGGGCCATGTTCTGTGAAAAGGGTGCTTAACCCTTTACAAGACGACAAAATTTTAGCCTTGTCCAAATTGAAAGCATTTGCAGACAACAATTTCAATGTGGCTCAAATGGTGCAATTTTTCTTCAATAGGGTAGAAAACGTGGGAAAAGGAGAAAATGCTGGCTACCAGCATTTTCTCCTTTTCCCACAATGTTTTCAAAAAGCTAATTTCCAAGGGGCGTCAAAAGGCGGCATCGTGCGGTAAAGGGTTAATGCATTTGTGAACAGCAAAACTGTTCACTACTGAGCAATTTTTTTATGTCAAAGGACCTGAGTCTACCTCATGGTTCACTCGGTTATTAGACAAAGCAGATTTAAAGGATCCCTACTTACATGATGACATGCTTGGTACAGTGCATCGCAGAGATACATTAAGCCCCCTTTTGTAAGAGCATGGCTCAATTATAAGTTGGAGACAAAATGAAGGTTTGAGGCCTTTACCATGCTGCCCCATGTTTTAACAATCCCAGAGAAAAACTGTTTTTGAAATCATCCATGGAAAAAGGAGAACATGCTAGTAATCAGAAAAGAATTTCTCCAGGTAGTCACATTGTAGTCGGTGGCTAGGTCCTGTTTAGCTCAATGAAAAAGAGTACAACTCGAAACCCTGAGACCCGAGCACTAGGTTTTTCATAGAAGTGTCCTTGGGCAAGATACTTTGAAGCCCCAGCATAGCACTGGTGAACCATGGATACACATAAATAGTTAAGCTTTTGCCCTCTTATGACTGAAACACTTAATGTTGAAAGGGACATAAAACACCATTCAATCAATCAGTAGATCAATCAATTAATCAATCGAGCATTTTCAGTGACCTTTTAACGCTTTACCAAACAGCAAAATTTTGGGCTTGTCAAAACTTATGCAGATAACAAAACAGTTTGATTCAAAAATAGAATTTTACCATTAGAAGGGTAGAAAACATTTTTGGAAAAGGAGAAAATGCTGGCTGCCAGCATTTTCTCCTTTTCCAACAATATTTTCAAAAGACTTCTTCCTTAGGGTCGTTAAAACTAGGGATTGTGTGGCAAGGGGTCAGAAGGAAAATGACTTCCTTCAGCAGGAGAAAAATGCTTTCATGTATGAACTCTTCACCAGATGACAAAATATTTAGAACTGTCCAAACTCAAAGATAACAATTTTAAAGTGTCTTAAACCATCCTATTTGGCTTTGAAAGGGTACAAAACATTGTGGAAAAAGGAGAAATTGCTGGTTACCAGCATTTTCTCCTTTTCCAACATGTTTTCAAAAGACTAATCTTCATCAGAGTCATTAAAACACAGATTTGTTTGGTAAAGTGTTCATGATTTTCAGTCTATATCACTAGGTCAGGGAAAGTGAACATATCCAATGACTGCAATGAGACAGTAGACATTTTGTAACCTTGAGGCAAAAGCACAAATTACCCCATACAGCCAGCTTGTAACCTTGACCTTACCTCAGTTACCTTCCTGAAGCTGAGACCAATTTGAAAGCAAGTACCCTTCAAAGGCAAACCTAATCATATAAGACATATCTAATTTGTTGTCTTCAAGGGCTTTCAATCTGAACAAGATTCTGAAATTATATCACCTAAAGAGGTAACTCTTTACCACATAACAAAATTTTAGGCCAGTCCAACTCGAAAGCGTTTGCAGACGACAAATAAAATGGGACACAAACAACAGTATCTGTCTTTGAGATCATTGAAAACAATGTGGGAAAAGAAGAAAATGCTGGTTACCAGCATTTTCTTCTTTTCCCACAATGTTTTCAAAAGCCTTCTTCTTCAGGGTCGTTAAAACACAGGACTGTGTGGTAAAGAGCTTTAAGCATGAATTTATGTGAAAACATCAAGGCCAACAAAGAAACTGCTCTTTTCTGAGTTTCATAATCTCATCAAACTCAAAAAATGACTTATCACTGAATTATGCAGGGCAATAACTAGCAAATCATTAGTAACGAAGAGAAGAAAAACAAAAGAGAGAAACAAATATTTTTCAATTAAATATTTTCCCTTAACCCTTTACCACACATTCCTGAGTTTCAATGACCCTGCAGGAGCAGTCTTTTGAAAGCAACTGAAAGCATTTTCTCCTTTCTAAACAATGTTTCCAAACCTTTCATAGCAAAATCCAATCATTTGAGACACATTTAAATTATGGTCTGCCAATGGTTTGAATCTGGAGTAGTCTACAATTGTGTAATGTTAGGTAAAGAGCTAATGAGCTATCAATTGTGGCCTCCTAGGATATTTGTAAATATCCCGCCAAAGTTTTGCAAAGGCTTGTGGGAATGTCACATGATCAATAATAACACAAACTGATGACGAGGATTCGTATTCAAATCAGTATGATGAAGTCTGACCTAATGTAATAACAAGAGGGCCATGATGGCCCTGTATCGCTCCACTGGCTTATAAACATAAACCATGAAGAAAAGTCTTCACTATATAAGCCCTTATAAAACTTTGACCCCAGGGCTACAGTCGAACTAAATGGTGAATATGTGTATTAGAAGAATAACATGCCAAATTTGGGAGTTTTTGGCCTTATGGCTAGTAACAAGATGGTTTCTGAACTTTTCACTCCATAAACCCATGTAAAACTCGTGACCCCTGGTGCAGGGCCAAACTTGATCCTAGGGTTGTAATTTGGGCCCTCTTTGTAATTGTCCACTAGATAATGCTATAATTATGCAAAATTTGGTAGCCTAAGCCTTATGGCTATGTACACCAAGATTTAAAAGTTTTCCCTATGTAAGCCCATGTAAATCTTATGAACCTCCCCCCACCCCCCGAAGCATGAGGCCAAATTGACCCCAGGACTATACTTTGGGCACTTTTGGTAGACCCCAACTAGATCAAGCTAAATGCAAAATTTGGTAGCTTTAGGCCTTATGGCTAGGTACGGGAAGATTTTTAAAGTTTTCTCTATATAAGCCTTTGTAAAACTTGTGACCCCTGGGGCAGAGCCAATTTTGACCCCAGGGCTATAATTTCAAGAAACATGATAGAGGTCTACTACATAAAGCTACATGCCAAATTTGGTAGCCCTATGCCTTATGGTTTCAGACAAGAAGATTTTTAAAGTTTTCTCTATATAAGCCTATGTAAAACTTGTGACCCCTGGGGCAGAGCCAATTTTGACCCCAGGGCTATAATTTCAAGAAACATGATAGAGGTCTACTACATAAAGCTACATGCCAAATTTGGTAGCCCTATGCCTTATGGTTTCAGACAAGAAGATTTTTAAAGTTTTCTCTATATAAGCCTATGTAAAACTTGTGACCCCTGGGGCAGAGCCAATTTTGACCCCAGGGCTATAATTTCATGAAACATGATAGAGGTCTACTACATAAAGCTACATGCCAAATTTGGTAGCCCTATGCCTTATGGTTTCAGACAAGAAGATTTTTAAAGTTTTCTCTATATAAGCCTTTGTAAAACTTGTGACCCCTGGGGCAGAGCCAATTTTGACCCCAGGGCTATAATTTCAAGAAACATGATAGAGGTCTACTACATAAAGCTACATGCCAAATTTGGTAGCCCTATGCCTTATGGTTTCAGACAAGAAGATTTTTAAAGTTTTCTCTATATAAGCCTATGTAAAACTTGTGACCCCTGGGGCAGAGCCAATTTTGACCCCAGGGCTATAATTTCATGAAACATGATAGAGGTCTACTACATAAAGCTACATGCCAAATTTGGTAGCCCTATGCCTTATGGTTTCAGACAAGAAGATTTTTAAAGTTTTCTCTATATAAGCCTATGTAAAACTTGTGACCCCTGGGGCAGAGCCAATTTTGACCCCAGGGCTATAATTTCAAGAAACATGATAGAGGTCTACTACATAAAGCTACATGCCAAATTTGGTAGCCCTATGCCTTATGGTTTCAGACAAGAAGATTTTTAAAGTTTTCTCTATATAAGCCTATGTAAAACTTGTGACCCCTGGGGCAGAGCCAATTTTGACCCCAGGGCTATAATTTCATGAAACATGATAGAGGTCTACTACATAAAGCTACATGCCAAATTTGGTAGCCCTATGCCTTATGGTTTCAGACAAGAAGATTTTTAAAGATTTCCAATATTTTTCAGTTTTGTTGCCATGGCAACCAGAGTTTTTGAAGGAATCAAATTCTTTCAAGAAATTCTGAAGAGGACCATGGCAGGATCATTTCTGTGAAGTTTCATGAAAATTGGATGGGTAGTTTCAGAGAAGAAGATGTTTGAAATAAAAGTTAACGCACGCACGCACGGACGGATGCACGCACACACGCACACACGCACGAACGGACAGACAGACGCACGGACAGACGCACGACGGACACCAGGCCATGACACAAGCCTGCTGGCCTTCGGCCAGTGGAGCTAAAAACAGACAGGGTTACCAACTGCTAAAAGACCATTCTATTATCCAAAAGCCGGAAATTGCATCTTTTAATTGAATCTAACTGTAGAATTTTAATGATTGCAAAGAAATATATATCTAGTTATATTTATAGTCATATAACAACAAGTCTTGATTTACAACATAAAAACTTCATAGCTCCCTTTAACCCTTTCCCAAACAAGCCCTGGTTTACACGTGTCTACAGTACAAGTCTTTTGAAAACACTGTGGGAAAAGGAGAAATTGCTCATAATGAGCAATTTCTCCTTTTCCCACAGTGTTTTCTACCCTTTTTGATAACTTTCTGCCATTTTCATCAAATTTAAAATTGTCGTCTGCAAACTCTTTCAAATTGGACCAGTCCAAAATTTGTCATTTGGGAAAGGGTTAAGGAAATTCCTCATAGTCAAATAATAGTTTAAAAGGCAGTCTGGTGCATAATATTAACTCTTTACCACACAACAAAAATGTAGGCTTTTCCACATTGAACACATTTGCAATCGACAATTAAAATGTGGTTCAAATGATGGAAGTTGTCTTTCATAGGGTGGCAAACATTGTGGGAAAAGGAGAAAATGCTGGTTACTAGCATTTTCTCCTTCTCCCACAGTGTTTTCGAAAGGTTTCTTTCTCACAGTCGTTAAAACTTGGGATTATGTGGTAAACGGTTAATAAGTGTCTGCAGGTGGTAATAAGATAATGACATACATTTGATTAAAATCTACCAAAATCCTAGGGGCAACATGTAATAATGTCCTTCTGACTTCGGCACACAACATGCAATCTTATCTAGGATCTACACTCACACTGTCCAATTTCTTGCGCGATATACTTGCCTAAACAGTCTGGTAATTTCACGATGTAGTTCAAACCCATCATGTTTATTTTAGATCTAGAAATAAGTTTTATAACTTATATAAATCCCAGTAATCTGCCAAGGATTATTCAGAGTGGCTACAACTGTTCAATAAACTTGAAGAAACAGCTGACATTTTCAAAATTAGTGTGACAAATGCAGTCAAGACTAATTATAAATTAACCCTTTACCACTGAATCCCCAGTTTTAACAACCCTAAAGAAAAAGCCTTTTGAAAACATTGTGTGAAAAGGAGAAAATGCTGGTAACTAGTATTTTCTCCTTTTCTAACAATGTTGTTTACCTTATCAATGACATTCATGTACATGTACATCATTTGAGCCAGATTTAAATTGTCATCTGCAAATGCTTTCAATTTGGACAAATCTACATTTTCTTCCATTTGGTAAAGGAATAAAGCAGGAACATCTGGTGTAAAAGACTGATACTGCCACAACGAATGGCCATTTTCTGGACATGAAGTTAGTTCTTTTATACTGACATTCAGACTGTCCCTCTAATTTGACTGGTGCAGTGGTCAGAAGTTAACTATGTCACAAATTAGACTTACAGATGATATTACAGAAAACAATGTGGCATGTGAGGTAGTCTCAATAATGAGACTTTTAGGATGATCCTTTTAACATTTGGACGATTATTGTGCACAGTAACTTCTCTAGTCCATCACAAATCTTCCATGCAAAAAGCTACAGCGCTGTGCCAGCTTTCTATTTTAATCTGTATTGCAGCGAAATGCGATTAATTCTTAGTGACTCACATGACCTGGGACAAATCATTAAATGTTTCATTACCTAAGGCATTTTTATAAGTTGTTTGTGACGTGTAAATCTAAACAAGAGGATCATGATGGTCCTATATCGCTCACCTGAGTATATTTGTAACTTATATGGTTTATGAAGGGCAGGCTATTCTCTTGAAATAGGCATATTCTGGTTATGAGCCGATGAAATTTTTGGTTTTTTACACAACTCCCAGTAGGTTATACTGAACAAGTGTATGAAATTATATCAAAATAGTTTCTCACTTGTCACATGTAATTTTCTTCCTTTTCAATGTTAAATAGGGTGCGCCCGCGCAGAGCCCAAACTCCACCCAAAGGTTGATTTTTAAACTTTTGGTACAGGGTCTCAAGATCATGTTACACACAAATTAAGAATGCTCTAGCCCTTATGATTTGTCAGAACAAGAGTTTTAAAAGATTTTCTTCTTTGTTTCCATGTAAAATTGGGTGCACCCAAGCAGAGCCCAAATATGACCCAAAAGAGATAATTTTAACAATTTTTATAAAGGGTCACCAAATGATGCTACATGCAAAATATGAATGCTTTGGCCCTTATGATTTGTGACAAAAAGATTTTAAAAGATTTCCAACTTTAATTCTATGTAAAATAGTGTGCGCCCGGCCAGAGCCCAAATATGACCCCAAAGGGATAATTATAACAATTTTTGTAAAGGGTCACTAGATGATGCTACATGCAAAATATGAATGCTCAAGCCAATATGGTTTGTCACAAGAAGATTTTAAAAGATTTCCTTCTTTGTTTCCATGTGAAATAGGGTGTGCCCTGGCAGAGCCCAAATATGACCACTGTGGTTTAATTTTCACAATTTTGGTAGAGGATCATCATATAATGCTACAAACCAAATATGAAATCTCTAGGCATTATGGTTTGTCAGAAGATGATTTTTTAAAGATTTCCTTCTTTGTTATTATGTGAAATAGGGTGCACCCGGGCAAAGCCCAAATATGACCCTTGGGGATTAATTTTAACAATTTTGGTAAAGGGTAACCCAATGATGCTTCATACAAAATATGAATGCTTTCGGCCTTATGGTTTGTCACAAGAAGATTTTTAAAGATTTTTTTCCATTTTGTTGCCATGGCAACCACAGTTTTTCATGGAATTAAATTCTTTTAACAATTTTTGTAGAGCTTCATCCAAGGAACATTCCTGCCAAGTTTTATCAAGATTGGCCATCTGGTTTTGGAGGAGAAGATTTTCAAAGAAATTGTTAACGGACAGACGGACAGATGGACGGACGGACGGATGACGGACGATGACCGGTCACAATAGCTCACCCAGAGCACTTCGTGCTCAGGTGAGCTAAAAAAACTGACGAAATTTATTGTATTTGGCAGCCATTTTGTGGCTATGTTGGTTTCCTGTGTTTAGCATTTAAACTGAAAATATTTGTATTTGAAGCGAAGGATTATTGAATATTCAAGCGACAGGTATGTTCAAATTCTAGTTTTGTCGTATAATTGTGTAAATATGATAGTTTAAATGCACACAAAATCAGTGAGATTTCGCCCACTTCTTTGGCAATTGACTCTGTACCCGAATGCAGCCGATCAAAAACTAAAATGACATTCCGGGACAGTTATCTGTACTAGCATGCGGGGCATTATGGCAAATTGCTTATGATGTCCAATATACCAGTATCCGATTTTGCACAATGAGTTCAAAAGCTGTACCAGCTATTTTTGTCAGTACCAAAAACTGTTGACTGAATGGGAAAACAAAATGGGAAAACAGTCCAAGGCAAGAAGAAAATTGCTTTTAACCCTTAAAGCCCTGGAACCAACTTAGGTTGTTTTTGCTGACAGTGTAGACAAGATCAGACTGCAGAGAATGTGTAGTCTGATCTTTGATCTGCACTGTCAGCTACTTCATTACATCTTCTGGCTAAAACAACCATGAAATGACAATATTTCGGATGTTTTTCTGCATTGAAAAGGTCCTTTTCATAAATTCAGCCCTCCTAAAAGGTTAAATGGTTTGGGAAACACTATGACAAACAGTTACTCCTTTCCCAACAATATTTTCCAAGGCTGTCAACTGCGTGGACATTCAAAGCGCTAAATGCAATACAAAGGGACATACTGGTATAAAATTGTGTAAGAACACAATGGGAAAGGGTCAAGCATTTACCTGTCTCTATGTCTAGACTATAACATGACAAGTGTATAGTAACCCCATCTCTGACAATTACCTGCATTTTGTAATTACTATTCATGGTGACATGCGTCACTTATCAAGTACAGTTTTAATCAACCCTTCACAAAATAAATAATCCTATGTTTTAATGACCCTGAGAAGACGCCTTTGAAAATATTTTGGGAAAAGATGGAAATGCTGATAACCAGCATTCTTTCCAATTTCCACAAAGTTTTCTTCCCCATAAAGGACAAAAATTCAATCATTCTTTTATTACCAGCATTTTCTCCTTTTCCCACAATGTTTTCAATAGGCTTATAGGCAGGGTCATTAAAAGTCGGCATTGTGTGGTAAAGGGTTATGCGATAAAAGTTGCATACATTCAATAACACACTGTAATGATGCAAGAAAGGTCAAACATACTTTCATGTCCAGAAATTGCAGGGAAGGGGACACAGGGCACTTACAGTTTTTCCCATCCCAAGGATAATTATCTGTAAGTCAAGCTTTAATTAATGGAACTGGATTATGAATTGTGACTATTGTTACAACTGAAAGCCTTGCTGAAAGTAACCTGTAGGAAGAATCAGCTATTTTTCAATATTTAACCTTTTTTTACCACACATTCCTGTATTTAACGACCCTGAAGGAGAGACCTTTTGAAAATATTGGTAGCCAGCATTTACTCCTGTACCTACGTTTTCTACACTTATCAGAGGCATATCCAATCATTTCAGCCGCATTTGTCGTCTGCAAATTCTTTTATTTTTGACAAGCCTAAAATTTTGTCATCTGGTAATGAATTAAAACAACAACCAAATTTAGGTTAAGTGACCTAATCAGCTCAATATGTTTTTAAAATTGTTCTATGTGGGTGAAAACAATCATTGTTCATTTTGCTTGTACTAAATGATAGAAAGACAGACATCATGTAACATCTACTGCCACATGTCCCTAAGGGACCCCTCATATCTACAATCTTTGATACCCATCTTGTCACCTTCACCTTTGTTCTAAAATAATTAGAATTCAATCAGCTATGTGAGAACTAGTAATCAGATTTTGACAATATCATTATTGCTTACATAAAATCAACATAATGCTATCTATCCCTCCATCCATGCATCTATTCCACCATCCATCCATCCATCTATCCAACCCTACATCTTAAACTCCATCCTCTCCCAGATCCCTCCTTCCATACAACTGCCTAATGACTGTAACATTGCCCACTTAAACCTTTACCACAAAATCCTGAGTTCTAACAACTCTTAGAAAGAAGCCTTTTGAAAACATCATGGTTACTAGCATTTTCTCCTTTTCCCAATGTTTTCTATGCTTCCAAAGACAATTCTATCAATGGTAACTAGTATTTTCTCCTTTTCCGCAATGTTCTCAAAAGGCTGTCTTCCTTACGTACATGGTTAAAAAGGAGAATTTGCTATGGTTAATACGGCAATGAAAAGCAGTGAGTACTGTGTACATGTTTTTCGACTATCAAGTTTGTATCAAGAAATCTTATATGGGTCCACCAAAGCATGAATCATGGGAATAGTAATAAATTTTAAACCACAGTTTTTGAGGATAAGATTAAAAAGGGCTCTTTTCCACTTAGGTAGAGTTAAAATAAAACACCCTTGATGGTCATATTTCATGACAGACAAAGATTCTATAATGAAGAAATCTGAAAGAAATCTACCCCCTGATTCTTTCA
Source organism: Tridacna gigas (assembly GCA_945859785.2). Classification (NCBI taxonomy): domain Eukaryota; kingdom Metazoa; phylum Mollusca; class Bivalvia; order Cardiida; family Cardiidae; genus Tridacna; species Tridacna gigas. The sequence goes on along the minus strand of OX244029.2, from coordinate 13,801,282 downwards.
TGCAAAATATGAATAAATTCTCACCAACATTTTAGAAGATTTATGAATAAATTCTGATCCACTGTTTTTGAGAAGACTGAAGTTTTCCCCTAGGACATTATGCAGAGTTAAATAGCCATGCCAATGGCACCCGTGTTTTTTGATGGATCTACCCTTGAAGGATCATTAAAACCACATAATAGAAATAGAGACAAATACCAGAAAGATGACCAGCAGATTTCGAGATTTCTGAAAATTTTCTAGCTATATTGCCAAGGCAAACATACTTCTTTGTGAAACTAGGTTTTTTAATATATCTGAAATATATCTTGGGTGGGCACATTAAATTACACTTAAACTGTTGTTCAAGTTAAGCCAGTATTGAATTGATTGATTAAATGGTGATTTAGGCCGCTTTCAACATTATTTCAGTCATATCACAGTGACAGCTTGCTTATTCATGTATGTCCTGGGTTTCACCAGTTCTAAGCTAGGGCTGTAAAGTGTCTTGCCACAGGACACTCCCACAAAAGGCCTAGAATAGACCTCTCATACTAGCCCTCTAACCCACTGCACTATGTAGGCAGCTTGGGTTTGTAATTTCAGAGAAGATAGTGGTTAACACATAAGTTTTAATGCACAAGCACACACAATCACAGACCAATACAGGACCATGATGTATGTATGCTTGCAGCCCGCTGACCAGTGGAGCTAAAAAATGGACAAAAATACCATTTGTTACTCACCCAGCTAGATATGCTATATTCCCTGTATTTGGATCACAAGCTAATGCTGCATTGTTTGTTGAGGTTAATCCAAGCACTTTTTCAAGAGTAACCTGAAAAATAAACAGTAAAGTTTTTTTTTTCATCTTCTTAAAGTCTCTGACGTCCCTACATCTATACAGAATGCTTCAAGGTGAATCTGGGTCCATAATCACCAACCATTCTTAGTTTCATTCTGAGTCTTATTCTAGATTTAGAAAGAAATGCAATCTCTGATTCAGGCTAAACCATTTGGTTTAGTCAATCAAAGTTGTGTAACTTTCACAGGAAATTCTAGAGAATAAGACTGAAAATGTTCTTAAGAGTGGTTAGTGAATACAGACCATGAACTTTGCTTGAAATAGATGAGCAGCTGAGCTTTTGTAATCCATAGGTTACAAGAATGTTTTCAAAGTCTTCTACTACAAAATTATTTATTTCAAAAGATATATAATAATGTACTGTGGCAATAAACCTATTTTGGGGGAGCACTGAAAATGGCTTGCACGGTAATTTCAGCTCAATTCTGACACCTAGCTGACTGATTCACACTGACATGCAACACAAAATCCACCTCTGAAAAATCGAATGATAGTTTTTTCTAACTGATCAGGGCCTAAATTTGCCAATCATTCTTAAGCACTTTCTTGGTCTTATTCTCAAGAATTTTCCAAATTTGAAAGCAACACAACTTCTGATTTGCTAAAAAAAATGGTATAGCCAATCATAAGTTGTGTTAACTTTTTAAATCCAGAATAAGACTAAGAATGTTCTTAAGAATGGTTGGTAAATACAGACCCATGACAAAACAGCTCTACCAATCAAATAAAAGATATTCCCAAAACATCATCATCCTAAAGTTTTTTAATTTAGTAATTTAAACATTCCAGTAAGCAACTAACATCAAATAAATGAACCATACTCTGGTAAAAGGGGGCTTAATGCATCTCTGTGATTCATGATATAAAACAACCCATCACATAATTGTGAAGCCATTATGGCCACTTTGTTTAACTACTGTCTAATTCACGAGGTAGATTCGTCCTTGGACACACAGGAAATTGACCAATAGTGAAAAGTATCGATCCAGGTCAGCCTGCCCAGGCTAATATGGGTCGATACTTTTTGCAGATGCATTAAGCCTCCTTTTCAAAGAGCATGGCTCATTATTGTAAAAAGACATCTTAAAACATTACCTTTCTTTTCATGATAAATACTGATATAGGCAATTTCCGGCAGGGAACCAATTTACAAACATACTTTCGACAGTCATCTAATCTCATCAACAGTCAACTAAACATGTTAAAATAAGGGCAAATCTCTCAAATATGCAGCAATGACAACTTATCAAGCTATATGACTTTAACAAAGGACTGCTGCTGTTTGATTTAGCATGGTATAAAGATAAATAATAACACATAAATATTATTAACTAAGGAAACCAGGTCACATATAGAGTTCCTGTCACATTTAAGCAGAACAAGACGCTTTACAAAAAATCTTTTGAAGTCTTCTTTTCACCACCCTTGCAATAGGTAACCATTGGAACCCAAAGACAGCATCAGAACTTAACTGACTTGTCTGAATTCAAAGCATTTGCAGATAAACCAGACTCAAAAATTGACTAAAAAATTACCAGCATTTTCTCCTTTTCCCATAATGTTTTCTAAAGCCTCCTTTTAGGGTTGTCAAAAGTCGGGATTGTGTGGTAAAGGGTTAATATGCATTTTGCACAAAAGAGGAGATTGGCCTTCGATCATGCTAACAGAATGTCTAAATTGTGTCTTGGGCTTGGTTTATAGACTTAGAGAGTTTCAAAACAATGACAACAAAATGTAAGAGGAATTTGCAATAGGAAAAAACATTTTTCGTCAATATATATAGAAACAAATCCAACCAAATTCACAGGTAAACCTTTCCTCCATGAGCCAAACCAAATTCGAAGCCGTAAAACTAAGGACATTAAATAAGCTTTTGTCCCATCCCAAAAGAAGACAAATGTACTGCATGTGGACGCCAATGGTAGTCTGAAATTGCTTTATTTTCAGTGAAAATTTTAAGTATAAAAAGGGGGATAATTGTCAAAAATACTTTGATAGTTATCTGTCCCTTATGTATGGCTTTCCCTTTTGATAGTGAAAAACTTGTCCAGGTCTGAAGTAAATGTCTTCAGTCATAAGAGAAATTATAAAATGTCAAAGATCTTGCACGATGACCCAGATGATGATGACACAGATGTAGGCAAATAGCCAAGGCTATTTCTTTTTCTCTTTTCTTTTCTTCCAAAAAAGCAAGAAAAAAAAGGTGATAAGCACTATACTAGGTACAGATTATAGAAGATAAAAATGAGCCCTGCTTTGGCAAAAGGGGGCTTAATGCATCTCCAGGGAATGCATTATACAAATCAAGCCATTGATCAAGTATGAGTCCATTAAATCCATCTTGTCAAACAACCGACTAAATCGTGACGTAGAATTATCCCTTGAGATATAGAAAGTTTAAAGGTAGTGAAAAGTTTCGCCCCATGTCAGCCTGCGTGGACTGCGCAGGCTGACATGGGTCGATTCTTTTTGCAAATGCATTAAGCCCCCTTTTCACAGTGCATGGCTCAAATAAATAGGTCACAGTCAAAATGATATAAAAAAAAATGACAAAATGCACAAAGCCCCCTTAAATAATGCAACACAAGCAACAGGTGCAAGCATTAAAATACATGTAAATGGATTACAGATACTTATTTCAAGTAAAGTGTTTAGGCTGCAGACATACAGGTACCAAATCTAATATAAAATCAACTCATCATAAGACAGCTGATAAGCATTCAGCTTGGATCAAAATATAGAGCCACATATATATGTATATATATGAGCCATGCTCTGTGAAAAGGAGGTTTAAATAACAATAGCTGCCAAAAGCAAACAAGGCAGGTGTTAAGGTGCAGAGCTCCAGATAGAAGAAGTGATTTTGATTTCAAAACTGAAAATATCAATTATTCTCCACTAGACCCTATGTTATAGGTACTCATTAGAATCGTCTCATCGAGAGGATTCTAATGAGTACCCAAAACATAGGGTTTGGAAGAGAAATAATGGATTTACAATACCATCACTTCCTCTTATCTAGAGCTCTGAAGATGCATTTAAATTTAAATCATACCATTTAAAAGTATGGATATTATTGTGAAGATGACAACCCGTTATTGTACGGTTGGTCCAAGTGTTAGTCCAGGGCAGAGAAACTAATTTCAAAACTTAGTTAAAAGTTGGCAGGTCACTGTTCCCTTCTGTTTACTTTCTGCCTGATTTTAAAATTCATTTTTCTGCCAGTGACTCAAGCAAGGCTGACACTTGCACGATTCTGTGACACGCATTGGCACGACTCGAGTCGTGCCAGTGCGCAAACTTGTCGTAAACTGGCGTGAAGTGTGCGTAAACACGTCGTGACTGCGTGCCATGTCGGGACAAATATTTTGAAATGTTCAAAATTTTGGTCACGACAAAATTTCGCGACCGGGTCGTGAACTATGCGCAAACTGTTCGTGAACTCGTCGTGAACTTGTCGGGACGATGCGGGAGGATGCGTGGCAGTGCGCGGCATGCCACGACTGTCACGAAATGCCACGGATAGTTCAAGAACAGCTCACGTCGAGTTCACGAGTAGTTAACGACATCTTCACGAGCAGTTCACGACTACTGCGCGACAGTGGCGCTCGCGTCGGTGTGGGGGTATATATAGGGTTTCCTGGACACTGCTCCTCATTCCAGAGATCGCCAGCTTTTACATCACAGAGACAAGATGCCTAAGACAAAGCAGAGAAGGCCAGAAGCCAACAGGCCAGAGGCAGAGACCGCAAAGAAAGATCACTCCCCCCAGTCATCGGAGGCACAGCAGGATCCACTCGAAAGCCAGAGACAGCCATCAAGTGAGGACGAGGCTACCAGGCAGCAGATGAAGCGGGTCAGGTTCTCCAAAAAAGAAATACCGGAGTACCGCTGGACAGAAGAGGCCGAGTTGAGGTTGGCCGAGCTTGTGAAAGAGAACCTCCAGCTGTATGACAAGAAGCAGAAGGAGTGGCTCAACGTGGCGGACAAGAACAGACGGTGGGACCGAGTCGGAGAGCAGCTGGAGCCTCCTGCCACTGGTCCCCAATGCAAGAAGCACTACGAGAACATGAGAACCAGGGTGGGGAAGATAATGAAGAAGGAGAAGAAGAGTGGGGCTGGCCAGGTACAGAGGAGTGCCCGTGACGACCAGATCATGGAGACCTGGAGTTTCCTGACGCAACACATCGTCCGGGGAGATACAGTCCCCAGTGAGCAGTTTGCTGTCCCAGAGTCAGCTGCAGTGACGATCAGCGACGATGACGATGATGAAGTGAGGTCCACAGGTTCCCAGAGCCAAGCATCAATCACCACCGGGAAGGGCAAGGGGAAGTGGTCCAGGCCACCAACAACAGAGACAGCCACCACATCCACCGACACCGGAATGACCCAGAGCTACCTCAGTGATGCAGTGAAGCAGGTGAGAATCCCAATGTTTACATGCAGATTGTATTCCAGTTTGATTCATTGCTCTTGACCTGACATGTGCAATATGTTGCATTGAAATGCTGTACTAAATTGTTCCAATGTTTATATGTTTCAGATCCTCTCCAAAGCAGATTCCTTGGGTGCCAGCCACTCCTACACCGGCCAACAGAAGATTGTACACGATTTTGCGTGCCTGCTGGAAGGGCACATGCAGGGCATCCCGGAGGACTCCTGGCATGAATTCCAGATAGACTGCCTCAACCTTGTCCACCGCTACAGGCAGCGGCGTCAGCCCTCCCAGCAGTCACAGCAACAACCACCCATGACCTGGCCTACCCCACAGCAGCAGCAGTTCTGGCAGCCCCCTCAGCAGCAGCATCTCTGGCATCAACCTCAACCAGCTACTTGGCAGACACCGCCACAGCAGCAGCAGCCTCAGCAGCAACTTACAGCCAGTCAGCCATCACTTCTAACCTGGATGCCGCCCCAGTCACCACAGTCTTCAGGCCAGTCCTCCTGGACCCGTATCACGGAGTGGGAACCAGGGATGCCACCTGCACAGTCAGCCACCCTTGCACAGGCTCCTTCACCAACAACTTCAGTGTCGTCGCTGTCAGCCACCTTCAAGACACCTGAGAGACCACTCAGTTTCCCGGCCCTTACCCCGGGGTCCGTCGACAGCAGCTTAGAGGGTATTTCACCCTCAACCTTCTTCACCTCCAAGGAACTCGACACACCTCCAGTCCAACGGGTATCCCCAGGCAGCAGTACCAGCACCTGCAAAGACACTGAGTGAGAGACTTTACAAAGTGAGAGACTTTTGGCAGTCAGAGCCATTGAGAGACTTGTAAATATTTTTAATAAATTGTTATCTTATTTCAAAACACTTGTTTTTCTTTTTAACCTTTAAATAAATTTCAAGAGAAACGAAAACAAAACAAAACGAAAAAGAAACGAAAAAATAAAGGCCAACGAAAAAAAAAAACTTCCCTCCCCCACTAAACTCCCCCCCCCCAACAAAAAACAAAAGAAAAAGAAACGAACAAATGAAAAAGAAACTAAAAAAAGGAAGAAGCGAAAAAAGGACATAAAAAAAGAAACAGAAAAGAAAAGGAAAAAAAAAAAAGAAAAAGAAAAGGAGAAATAAAAACGAATAATAAAAGAAAAGAAATACCCTCCCACACTCACCAAAAAAAAGAGAAAAAGGTACCGAAGAAATGGAAGTAAACAAAAAGAGAACGAAAAGAAAGAGAAACGTAAAAGAAACGTATGAACGAAGGATTTCGTTTTTTTTTTTTTGGGGGGGGGGGGGGGGGGGGGGGGGGGGGAGAAGGTGAGGGTTGTTGGTTGTATTGGGGTTTAACGCCACTTTAACAGCTAAGGTCATATCATGGCGGTCGGTGACGTACATGTGTTTCCTGGCTTTCTCACACCAGTACTAACACAACTTTCTTTCCAAAGCCACCGACTACTTTTCTCACATGCTTCAGCAGAGGTGAGAGGCGAAAATACGCCTGAAAGAAAGTTCGCCTCAACCGGGTATCGAACTCACAACCACCAGGTCATGAGTCCGACATGCTCACCACTGAGCCACCCAGGCGGGCTGAGAAGGTGAGGGACTTTCTTGCGTTTCTTTTTCGCTTCTCTTTCTTTTCGTTTCTCTTTTCGTTTACTTCCTTTTCTTCGTTTCTTTTGTTTCTTTTCTTTTCTTTTTTCGTTTTTTTTGTTTCCTTTTTTTTTTTTTTTTGGGGGGGGGGGGGGGGGGGGTGGGGGGAGGGGGAGGTTTTTTTTTTTTTCGTTGTCCTTTATTTTTTTGTTTCTTTTTCGTTTTTTTAAATTTTAGTTAGAGGGATAGAGCAGCAGTTTGGAAAGAGCACATGGAGAGAATCATGAATGAGGAGAATGAGTGGGATGAGAAGGCAGAGGCTGACAGGGTGGAAGGGCCCATTGAGAGAGTCGGAAAGAAGTGGTAAAGGCATTAGAAGAAATGAAAACTGGAAAGTCTGCTGTATCCTTGGAAGTGAGTGTTGAGATGATTATTGCGTGTGGAGAGATAGGGATTGATGTGATGATGGAGTTTTGGATGGAAGAGGTTTTATCGGTTGAATGAGAGGTGAGTGTGGTGGTACCAATTTTTAAAGGAAAGGGGGATGCAATCAGTTTTGGTGTGTATAGAGATCTTAAGTTATTGGAGCATGCAATGAAAATTGTGGAGAGGGTACTGGAGAAGCACCTTACTCTACCCGTCACAACTGCCTCACATCCACCACCCACACTTACCCTGTCTCCCAAGTATGAGAAATCCTTTACTGATTCTACTACATCACACAACTTTTCCATCTGTTCCACCATCCCTTCAACTGTCATCTTCTGACATTTCCAACATACACGTTTTTTTTTCGCTTCGTTTTCGTTGCTCTTTAACTTTATTTTAAGGTTTAAATGAAAACTAGAGGCGCTTGAGCGCCTGTATCGCTCCACAGGCCTGATATTTCTATAATGGCGAAAAGAAGTTTTTAACAATTACCATTCAATCCTGCATTTTAGCTCACTGAAGAAAAAAGGTATGGAAAAAACTTGTGAGAAAAGAAGAAAAAAATGGTAACCAGCATTTTCTTAGTTTCCCACAATAATTTCTATCCTTTTTTATATATGTCTTACTAATTTGAAGATATGTTGTCTGCAACAGGTCCTTTCACAAACCATTTTGAGTGGGGAAACATCAAAATATAGAAAATATGTCTTTCTCAGGGTCGTTAAAAGTTGTGATTGTGTGGCAAAGGGGTAATCTAAAAGAACAGCTAGGAGGGCAAATGAATGAATGTTATAGCAATATAGATCAACTTACATCAATACACCAGATAGAATGAAATATGCTGGCATACAATGAACACCTAATCCCTAATAATCAACTTTTCACAGTCACAGTTAGAATGTCTTCTGTGGCAAACAACAAAATGGTCTACAAATGCATTTACATAAATCAAATATCCTGCTCCAGGGCACAGATTAATTCTGGTGTACTGAAGTTGTGGGATCAGTTTGACTGGATAACATTAATGCCTTATCACAAATGTAAAGCCCTGTCCCACTCTGTACCAGGTCACCAGGATTTACACACCTTCTGTCCACTCTGCATTTACTCATTAGTAGGTCAACAAACCTTTACCAGAACTAATAAAAATTAAAAGTGCAGAGGTTCTCTTGTTCTATATCAAAAGGACTATAAAGTACCTACAACATGGGGGTTTTGTTATTAAAATACTTTTTCTTTTTTATCTTGGCATGGTTACTCAGGCTTAGTAATAAGGCAAAATTGAAAAGCTCAAGTTGTGAAAGGTGCTCAAGCTTTTATCTTATTTATGGCCAGTGATATTTTATTACTAGTACTAACTAATAGCATATTATTGGAGTAAATTGTGATCTTAATACCAAGGAAAATGTGTGGGCTTAAATAGGACAGCCCTGACTAGGTCAAGTCAATCCAATTTTCTTCCTTTTTCTTTGTTAGTCGATAAAACTAACATAATAAATAGTTTTGGAGAACATTTTTTTGAAATATAAGCCTTGTCTATAAAAAAATGTGTTTTTAGGTGTATCATTTTTTTAAAAAGGAATTTGGTATACAACCACCATAGAAACAATTTGGCAGACAACCACCATAGGAACTTACCTGCAAAACAACAATGAAATCCAATGAGTAGTTTTAGAGAAGAAATTTTTCAAAGATTTTACTTTATACCATAAAAGGAAAATGAGTCTCCCATAAAAGCCATGTTTTTTGACAGATCATTTTTTTTTAAAGGAATTCTGTAAACCTGTATCTAAGGAACATTCCTGCAAAATAATAATGCTATCCAAATAGCGGTTTGGGAGGAGAAGATTTTTAAAGGTTTTTTACTTTGGTTGCCATGGCAACCAGAATTCTTCATGGAACACAATTATTTGAAGGAATTTGAAAGAGGACCACCAAAGGAACATTCCTGTGAAATTTTGTAAAAATCCAGTCAATAGTTTCTGAGGAGAAGTTTTTTAAAGAAAAAGTTTACGGACGCACGCACGGACGAACGGACGAACGGACGGACGGACGGACGCACGACGGACACAACGCCATGACAATAGCTCGCTGGCCTTCGGCCAGTGGAGCTAACAAGTGTTTTGAAATAAGATAACAATTTATTAACATGAAAACAGCAAACAACAAATATGTACAAGTACCAAAGTCCAACTATTTACAAATATTTAAGTCTCTTAATGGCTGTGACTGCCAAAAGTCTCTCAATTTGTAAATTCTCTCACTCAGTGTCCTTGCTGGAACAACTGTGGATGCAAGTCATGGAGCTACTACCATTCTTTCTTGCCAAGGCACAGCACCAGCAGAGGACATGTAGTAATGTGACAAGTAGTCTCTCTGATCCTTTGCATCCCTCTGGGTATGATGGCCGGTTAGAGGCAGCAGCCCCTGCATGTGTCGGTCAGTCCTCCATCCACCAGGGATCAGATCATGTGTGTCCGGATCTTCGTTGTCCACTTCTGAAATTGCGTGTGGGTATCTGATGAGGATGAGATTGTGCAGGACACATGCGCACATGGTGATCAGGTTGATGGTGTCGGGGTGCTGATGCATCGTCGTGAAGAAGCAACGGAACCTGTGACACAAAATTCCAAAGGAATTCTCCACGACACGTCGGGCACGAGACAACCTGTAGCTGTATATGCGTTCTCGTAGGACCTGTGACCTATGGGAGAATGGTTTCATCATCCAGGTTCGGAGAGCAAAGGCGTCATCCCCTACGAAGTGATAGGGCACTGGCTTGTCATCATTAGGGAGTGGTTCTGGTTGAGGCACTCCAGCTCTGTTCTCTTCTACAGCATCATGCAGGGAACAGTTACTCCATGTTCCTCCATCCGACGCACCACCCTCTGCCCCAACATCCACATAGAGGAACTTGTAGGTAGCATCTGCTACTGCCATCAGTACAATACTGTGGAAGCCCTTGTAGTTGTAGTAGTAAGAGCCAGCACTGGATGGCTTCTTCATGGCGATGTGCTTGCCGTCCACAGCCCCCAGACAGTTGTGGTAGTTCCATCTGGAGCTGAACCTGGCAGAAACTTCCTTCCACTCCTCTTCAGTTTTGGGGCAGCACAGCACTTCGTCCTTGTAGACCGCGATGATGGCTTTACACACCTCGGGTATGAATTTGCAGATGGTACTTGCTTCAACCCTGAAGCTGTACTGTAGACTTGGATAGGAATTTCCAGTGGCTAGGAAGCGGAGGGTGGCAGCCAGCTTGAGTCCAACATGAAGCGGTTCCCTCATGAAGGTGGACTGCTTCTGAAGGCGAGGGGTTAACTTCTCAACCATCTCTTGGAACAGGTCAGGTGCGATTCTGAGGTAATTTTTGTAGCCCCTTTGATCTTCCTTGTGAAGTTCAGTCAGTAGACTGTCATACTGTCCAAACTCGTGCCTTCTGGTCAACCATTCTCTGACCCACACTTTCCTTTGTGTCTTTCTTCGAGGTGGGGTTGCCTTTTCTTGCTCTTCTGCCTTTTCTAGCCTTTTCTGCTGCTCTTCAACAATAGCTAGAGCAGCTGCCAGGTATAGGCATCTTCTCTTCTCTGCAATGATTGTGTCTCTGGCATTCAGCATGTTGTCTCTTCCACAGCCAATCCAAAAAAGACCAGGGGTTGGGGAGGCCCCCTTTTTATATGGCGTGCCCAAGTCGGACGACACCGTCCGAATGGCACAAACTCGTCGTGCCAATGCGAGTAGTGCGTAAACTATGCGCAAACTATGCGTGAACTCATCGTGCCAGTTCGTGTCAATGTGGAAATTGATGGGCACGTATTCGTGAACTATTCGTGAATTGGTCGTGAACTATGCGTGAACTTGTCGTGAACAGTGCGGGATCCTCTCAGTTCGTGCCCCAAAATGGCACGACTTGCCACGACAAAATCGTGGCCAAAAGTCGTGCAAGTGTCAGCCTTGCTTTACACTTGGACCTACCACACTATTACATTGTTTGTTATCTCTACAATATTGTCCATACGTTAACTCTTTACCAACCTACAAAAATGTAGACTTGTCCAAATTGAAAGCATTTGCAGACGGCAATTTAAATGATGTTCAAATGATGGAATTTGTCATTGATAGGGTAGAAAACATTATGGGAAAAGGAGAAAATGCTGGTCACCAGAACTTTCTCCTTTTCCCACAATATTTTCCCACAATATTTTCAAAAGGCTTCTTGCTCAGGGTCGTTAAAATTCAGGATTGTGTGGTAAAGAGTTAAATGGTATGATTTAAATTTAAATGCATTTCAACACTTGCATTGTTATTTTGGCTGCTACTGGGCCTTACATGTATCTGCAAAAAGGATCTAACCATGTCAGCTTGCACATTTCCCAATGCTGACAATTTTTTACCATTTGTAAATTTTCTTTATGTCCAAGGACCAATCTACCTCACGATTCTGTCTGTTGTTGGACAAATTTGATTTTATGGATCCATATAATTATATGATGACTTGCCTGGTATGATGCATCACAGAGATGTATTTAACTCTTTACCACACAATTCCGACTTTTAACGACCCTAAAAAAGAAGCCTCTTGAAAACATTGTGGGAAAAGGAGAAAATGCTGGTAACCAGCATTTTCTCCTTTTCCCACAATGTTTTCTACCTTCCCAAAACAAATTTCAGTTTTTCAATCACATTTATTTTGTCGTCTGCAAATGCTTTCAATTTGAACAAGTCTAAAATTTTGTCGTTTGCTAAAGAGTTAACTTTGTACCAAATGACAAAATTTTAGACTTGTCCAAATTGAAAGCATTTGCAGATGACAAAATGAAGGAAACTCAAAAATTGAAATTTGTTTCGGGAAGGTCAGAAAACATTCAGGGATAAGGAGAAAATGCTGATTACCAGCATTTTCTCCTTTTCCCCGAATGTTTTCAAAAGGCCCTTCCTTCCGGGTCGTTAAAACCCGTGATTGTGTGGTAAAGAGTTAAATCCTTTTTGCCAGAGCATGACTCATATAAATAATTAAAATAATTTTGTAAATAGCTGGCTGATGCTTACAATAACAATCTATCCATACTGTAAACCAATCTGACAACAGACAAATAGGTAGCCTTCTCAAAGATAAAAAGGAAACCGCATCAGTCTATGGCAAAGACCTCTGATAACCTAGGAGGCAAATAGGTACAAAGCACCTATATAAAAGGTCAGATGTACAAATCCTGATATGCTAGGTGCAACAGACAACTTAGTACTCCTCTCCATGACAAGCTATCAGATCTTACCGCCATAAAGGTATGAGCCATGCTCTGGCAAAGAGGGCTTAATGCATCTCTGATGCATTGTACCAATCAAGCCATCACATGGTCATGGATCCAAAATAGCCACTGAAACATAAGGTAGCACTCATGAAGTAGAATTGTCCTTTGATATGGATAAAATTTACACATAGATGACAGTTCCAACCCAGGTCAGTCTGGGCTGACTCAGTGTAAGCTGACTTAAGGGTCATACCTTTTTCGGAATGAGATGCCTTTACCCTTTACTACACAATCCCGAAATTTAACTATTCTGCAAAAAAGGCCTTTTAGAAAACACTGTGAAAAAAGGAGGATAATTTCTTTAATTGCTGGTAACCAGCATTTTCTCCTTTTCCTACAATATTTTCTACCCATTCAGAGACAAATCTCATCATTTAAGCTACATTCAATTTGTCGTCTGCAAATCTTTCAGTTTAGACGAGTCTAAAATTTTGTCATTTGGTAGAGTTGTGGGGTTAACTCTTTACCTAACGACAAATTTTTTACTGGACTAAACTGAAAGCATTTGCAGATGACAAATTAGATGTTGCTTAAAAGGTGATTTCTGTATTTGATGGGGTAGAAAACATAGTGGTAAAAGGAGATAATGCTGGTTACCAGCATTTTCTCCTTTTTCCACAATGTTTTCAAGACTTAATCCCCAGGGTCATTAAAACACGGAATCGTATGGTAAAAGGTTAATAAACAATAAACTGCTCCGTTTGATTGTAATCTGACGAGAATAAATCACTTGAACAATAAAATTCACATTACCGGGTCAAAATTAATTGTACAATAATCGTTACAAATTACAATAATTCTCAAACTATACAGCGGGGTAATTTAAAAGCAAAATGGGCATTTTAAACTTTGTTCTTTTCTTTCGCTTTTTATATATGCATGAGTACTTAATGCTTTATGCATGTCTTGAGGGTCACATATAATGATCTGACATGAGTTGGCGTTTGAGATAAACCTTTTTCACATTATCACATAAAACCTCCTCCAGCAGTGTATTAAACCCATGACTTATTTTTGATAATACACTGGTGTACTATCGAGTTTTGGGTCCCTGTTCTGAACAGTTTTTAGCCATGAGCGCTTGAAGCAGGAGAAACCAGCTGGAGCATGTGCCAGAATTTGTACAACTACCAATATGTCGTTTCGTGGAAAAATTATCTCATTGTTGCTAAGACATATACATGTAGAAAGTTTTTCATTTTCATGTTTAATGAAAACCAAAAAATGCAGCAAACGTTTTTTAAATCAACAAAATAGGTGGACTCACCCCCTCTAGAAACTGTTTCTTTCTACTTTCGTAGTAAATGTCAAAGAGTTATAATCTACTTGTTGTGTATGTACACATTTGAAACTGAACGACAACAGTTACTGTAAACATGGATCTGTAAATGGTGAATAGGCTAGAGATGATGATGCAGGATACTTTTTGTCTGTCATTCATTCTTTGTGATAAATAGAATCTCACATTCATGTTTATGTATTATCAGTTTTATCAAACTTGTTGACTAAAATGTATTTGCCGCTCGCCAAGGCTCACGTCATACATTTTTATTCAACTAATTTGATGAAAATGATAATATATAAACTTGTGTAAGATCCTCTATTTATTAAACAAGTCCAGGAAGAATGTTTTTTCTTTTTTAAAGTAAGCCTTTGGAGAGCTCAAAAGCCCAACAAATGTCAGATTCTTTTTATCACATAATGATATTAATTTCACTAATTATAGATCTAGATCAGAACATGCAAAACCATCTATAGATACACATGCAGTAATATCCAGAAAAAAAAAAAACATTCACTTAGAACTATGAAATACATACAAAATGTTGTCAAAAATGATGTCATACAATTGTGAATATTAAAAGTAAGATATTAAAGGTAAGAAAATTTGTAATGGGTATACTACACTGAAATCAAGAGAGGTTATGTGATAAAATATTAGTTGTAATATTACATGCCCTTTTACACCGTAACAAATTGAAGAAAGGATTGATTAATTAGATTGTATGGTGTTTCATGCCGTTTTCAACAATATTTCAGTTATATCACAGTGGCCAGTGCACCTATCGAATTTCTTTTACCAGTTCTCCGCACAATATTCTTTCCAAGCCACTGGCTGCTTTCCCACATAATCATCCTCGAAACAATGATCAGCGGTGAAAGAGAAATGAATCCTGTCACAATGACTATCATCAATCCTCGGGAAGAAATTGGCCAAGCCAGGGATCAAACCAGCGACTTCCTGATCTCAAGTCCTGTTTGCTACAGTTACCAGGGCTCTAGTGCAGATAACTGTCCCCGAAGGCGATATTAGTTTTTGATTGGTTGCCTCAGAGTACAGAGACGATCGTGAAAAAAAAAAAACTGGTGATATCTGCACACAGATTTTGTGCGCACTCTGAAACTCAAGAATCTTATTTTCACAAATAGAGGACAAAACATACTTCTTGCTTACATATTCATTAATACTTCTTTCAAAAAGAAATATTTTCGATCTAAATGCTTAAAATATGAAAAAACGTTTAATTCATCTGTTACTTGAGGTGTTTACCTTCCCAAAAATACACACAAAATGGCCGCCAAACATGATATGTTTTGTTCGTTCTTTTCCAGATTTACGCGTTATAAAAGATTTCTGTGAGTGCTTTATGTAATGAAATGTTTAGTAAATTGCCATTTGTCATGTGTATCACAAAAAATTAATCGTATTTCACTGCAATATAAGATGAAACCGACAAAACAGAAAGCCAGTACAGCTGTAGCTTTGCTATCGGAAAATCTTCGATGGACTTGAGACGGTGTGGTGCACAGTAAATGTCCAAGTAAGAAAAGAAGCACCGCAAATGTCTCATTATTGAGACTACCTGGGCTCGGCCTGAGGAAAGAAAGTTGACTGAATTGCAAAAATAATTAACACAGCTAGGCAGATGCACAAATATGCACTAATACTCACAAAACAGCATTCATTGAGGGTAAAAGTAAAGAAATAAAATAACACCAAAATGAGTTTCTAATGCACTAATGAGTAGATGAAATGAATTCCAGCGAATGTGAAATGAATCAAAGAAACTCAACAACTTCTCAACCAACATGAAATATGTTGTGTGTGCTTTTTGTGTAGATACATTATAAGTATTATCATCTGACAAACAGCCATATACTGTACCAATTGCTTCATTTTGACACACCATTCTGTACGAAAAAGATAAGGATCAAACTGTACAGAATATTGCATTCTGATCCTGATCTTCAAAAATCCTGTTATTGTGCAATATTTTCACAAAAACTATCTTAACCCATAAAGTGCTGGAGCCAACTTAAGTTGTACTTGCAGATCAAGATCAGACTGCACAGAACGTGCAGTCTGATCTTTGATCTACACTACCGTCTACTTTGTTACATAATCTGGCCAATACAACTTTGAAATGACAATATTTTGGATGTTTTTCCTAATTGGAATAAAGGTCCATTTCATTAATTCAGTGCTCTAAGGGTTAACCCTTTGCCTGTGAAGAGATGCAGAGTGCTTATCCAGTCTATAGTTAGCATATAAAATACATTTTATCCATTACCCACAATGTTTTCTACCCTTTCAAAAACAGATACCATTCACTCAATTGTAGGGTGTTTTATGCCACTTTCAACATTATTTCAGTCATATCAGGGCAGAGGCTCACATATCCATGTTTGACCTGGGTTTCATCAGTATTGGGCTTGGGCTCTTCAGTTTCTTGCCCAAGGTTACTCCCACACACACAAAAAAAAGTGCTTCCAGTGAAGCTTGAACCCAGTGCTTCCAGATTAGTAGGCCTACACTTTACTACTGAGCCACACAGGACCTGGAATGCTTTGTCAAATTTTGTCATCTGGTAAAGAGTCTTGATTGGTCAAATTTTATACATGTATCAAGGTCTATGATTAAATCTTTACCACACAATCCTGAGTTTTAACAACCCTACCATAATGGGCTTTTGAAAACGTAGTGGGAAACGGAGAAAATGCTGGTTACCAGCATTTTCCCCTTTTTCCCCATGTTTTCTACCCCATCAGAGACAAATTCCATCATTTGAGCCACATTTAATTTGTCGTCTGCAAATGCTTTCAATTTGGTCTCATCTAAAATTTTGTCATTTAGTAAAGAGTTAAAACAATTTGAACAATTATATGTTACACCTCTATATGATACAGTTAAAAAGGGCTTTTAACCCTTTACCACACAATCCCGACTTTTAACGACCCTGTGAAAGAAGCCTTTTGAAAACATTGTGAGAAAAGGAGAAAATGCTGGTAACATGCAGCATTTTCTCCTTTTCCCACAATGTTTTCTGCCCCTTCCAAAACAAATTTCAATTTTTCAGTCACATTCATTTTGTCGTCTGCAAATGCTTTCAATTTGGACCAGTCTAAAATTTTGCCATTTGGTAAGGAGTTAAAAGAACTAAATAACTTTGGACCCAAGTCAGACATAGCAATGTCACATTACACCTCTGTATGATACAGTTAAAAAGGATTTTTTTAAAACAACTAAATAACTTAGGACCTAAGTCAGACAGATAGCAATGTGGTTTCCATAATTCCCTTTGGCAACTTGTAAACCTGTACAAATATAACACTTGAAGTAAGTGATTTGATCCAATAGATCTAAATGCTATTCAATATGTTATGGTGTCTGAATGATTGTAGATAATAAGATTATCCCACTTCACTAGGTTTTAACCATGTTATTTATATACATATGAGCTGTGCTCTGTGAAAAAGGGGTTTAATGCATCTGCAAAAAAAAAAAGAGGATCAACCCAGGTCAGCCTGCGCGACCAAAAGCTTTTGCTACTAGTCAATTTTATGCATGGAAAAGCCCCTGTCAACCTCATGATTTCATTGGTTGTTAGACAAAATAGATTTTATGGATCCATTAATTATGTGATGGTTTACTTTGTACAGTGCATCTCAGAGATGCATTAAGCCCCCCTTTTGCTAGAGCATGGCTCATATACTAGTATCAGAATTCCCAAAGTTAACAAAAATGCAATGGCATAGCTACTAATGTAGATTCACAGCTGAACTAGCGAGGCGCTGGGCAAATTGCACCCCTCCCCCTGCCAAATATTTGGAGAAAAAAAAAATCTTATGTCTTTGAATTACAAATTTATGAATAAGAACAATATTTAGACCCTGGTAAAAATTGGACCAGACTATATGAGCCATGCTCTGGCAAAAGTGGGCTTAATGTAGTGGTGAAACGGTTTACCGATTAACCGATTAACCGCGGTCTATTCAAAGAAAAAACCGAAACCGGTTCGAATTTTACCGTATCGGTATTTCTGCAATATGTCAACTTCTCTTAATTGCATCAGAAAGTCTGGTTTTCCCAAAAATTCTGTCAGAAATCGATCGTTTTTCAACTTACAGTTCTAAAGATTTCCGAAAGCGAAAGTTGTTTATTTTTTTCCACAGGCGGTGTCACCGGTGTTTAGGTAAAACTATGACCACATAAAATTCACGACACGAACTCCAAATAAACGTCGAGCTTTAATGCTTTTGGAGCAATGGAGTTTGTATGTTATTCATTTCTTATAACTTTGCTCACACTTATTTTTGCGTTTTCCAGTAGTTAAGCGGCAAAGTATTAGTGTTAGTGCAGTAAGCAACTGAGTAAGTTAGTGCATCGCACTGTCTACTCTGTTGAGCCATGTCCCGAAGTTCGGTATAGTAGCGCTGGTTTTTATATAAACAAGTACGCTCTTGAAGAAAAAAAAATGGCAGACGAAAATCGTCAAGTAAGTGAGTGTTAAAGACTAGTCAATTTCAGTTTGTTTTTATTTGTTCATGCGAAACAATTGCTTTTTAGTTCATTATCTTGAAAGAATGGAAGAGTTCCAAGCACATGTACTAGTTTTCTTTATCACCTTTTGAGCATATGCTACCCTAATAGTGACTACAAGTGGTCAGATATGCTAAATGCCAGCATATACAGCATATTGCAATACGTATTGCAATACGGGTCAGCCGTATTGCAATATATTGCAATACGCTTTTTACCGTATTGTTTCACCCCTAGCTTAATGCATCTGTGATTCTTGATAAGAAAAAAGTTATCCCATAATTATAGATCCATAAAATCCATATAGTCAGTCTGCGCAGGCTGATCTGGGTCGATATCTTTCGCAAATGCATTAAGCCCCCTTTACACAGAGCATGGCTTGTATTATTAAAGAGCTAATGATATCTTCCTTTAAGCCTGAATACATCCAAAATGATATAAGTATATACATGTATTCTATAAAAGAAGATTAATGACATAATAACCCTGTACCAAGCAATCCCATGTTTTAACAACCCTGAAGGAAAATGCTTACAGCCAGCATTTTCTCCTTTTTCCCATGTTTTCAAAACTGATGGAATTTGTCCATGAAAGGACAGAAAAGGACAGAGAGAATAAAAGATGTTTCTCCATCCAATTTGTCATCTGCAAACTCTTTCACTTTTGACCTTGTCTAAAATTTTGCTATCTGGTAAAGAGTTAAAACCCTAAACCTGGCTGAACTCGCATTTGCAGACTATTCAGATCAACAGATTAGACTGTACAGAACATGCAGTCTGGTCTTGGATCTACACTGTCCACTATTTCACAAGACTGATATTCATAGTGATTCCGCTGCGTAAATTTTGTACAACGTCAAAATAAGCGCTGTGAAGCGGCCATCAAGAAACTTCTGATACATTAGTATGCTTCTACAATGATCAAGGCATTTCTACTATGCAGTTTTTATTCCGGCTACGATTCTCAGCAGTTTTTAACCAAAATTTCGAAGCATAGTGGAATCGCTGATGAGTGGAATGGGGATTTTAATCTCTGCTCTGATAATAGAAGGGAACAGAACATTGACAGAAAAATTTGAAACACATGCAGTGCTCCAGATAATTTTCAATGACATCAGTACAGTACTGATGAAAATGAAGATTAATCAGTACCAGCATATGGGGATCAGTACCAACATTTGGTTAACGAGACTGATTAAAGTCAAAATTGGTTTTCTTGCATTTGCTTTTATATTTGCATTTGCTTTTATATAAGCATTACTGTAAAACTACATAACATTTTACCTAGTAACAGTATGATGTTTACTGTACAAAGTGTAAAGCAAGTTTGTAGAAACAAATATGCAACTCATAATCTTTTTTTGAAGCGATCTTTTTTTCATGCTATTTAATTTTTGGAAAAATATTTGTGCAGGATTTGACATAAATTTGTCAAATAGCGTCGCAAATAACTTCAAAACCTGTAATTTTACGCTAGAAAAGCAGATATCATAAATACTTTTGAATTCACCAGTGCTTCAGTTTTGGAGACATTTTTTCTAACTTGGCACAAATTAGCGCCACTGGCGATCAACAGAGAGCCCATCTGGGTGCATGCACTTTTTGCTATATATTTTTTGTGCCTGATTATTCAATTCAGAGCGTGAATTATTGCACACTTATACATAAATGGGAACAGTGCTTAAGTCTTGGCCAGTCTGATTTTATCTTTCAACGATTCTCAGTTTTGTTAGGATTATTTGGTTCTGAGATGGATGAAATAACCTAGCCAGACGTTTCTGTGTAGTCCCCGACTTTTTCGAAGCGCAAACTATTCATTCGGAACATACATGTACATTATAGTACGGTTATCCGCTGGTCCAATGCCGTAATCGATAAAAACTTGACTAAAGCCGAGATGCAGGGTCTAATTCTGGTCCGAGCCGATTTTCCCTTTTTATTTAACGGGAAAAAAAATGGAAAATCACTCGGCAATCCCGAAGATATCTGAATGTTTGTCTGAGAAAGAGTAAGCTCAGTTTCATTGTGTACAGATTCATACCCTGTATCTTACGTACCTGGAAAAACGTTCCGTATCGAGTACGGAATTTTGTAAACAAGAGGGCCATGATGGCCCTGTATCGCTCCACTGGCTTATAAATATAAACCATGAAGAGAAGTCTTCACTATATAAGCCCTTATAAAACTTTGACCCCAGGGCTACAGTCGGATTAAATGGGGAATATGTGTATTAGAAGAATAACATGCCAAATTTGGGAGTTCTTGGCCTTATGGCTAGTAACAAGACGGTTTCTGAACTTTTCACTTCATAAACCCATGTAAAACTTGTGACCCCTGGTGCAGGGCCAAACTTGATCC
The DNA here is from genome assembly GCA_945859785.2 of Tridacna gigas. NCBI lineage: Eukaryota > Metazoa > Mollusca > Bivalvia > Cardiida > Cardiidae > Tridacna > Tridacna gigas. Next base: position 13,780,491 of record OX244029.2, on the reverse strand, counting down.
TAGGGCTGTAACTTGGGCCCTCTTTGTAGTTGTCCACTAGATAATGCTATAATTATGCAAAATTTGGTAGCCTAAGCCTTATGGCTATGTACACCAAGATTTAAAAGTTTTCCCTATGTAAGCCTATGTAGCTCTAGGCCTTACGGCTAGGTACAGGAAGATTTTTAAAGTTTTCTCTATATAAGCCTATGTAAAACTTGTGACCCCTGGGGCAGAGCCAATTTTGACCCCAGGGCTATAATTTCAAGAAACATGATAGAGGTTTACTACATAAAGCTACATGCCAAATTTGGTAGCCCTATGCCTTATGGTTTCAGACAAGAAGATTTTTAAAGTTTTCTCTATATAAGCCTATGTAAAACTTGTGACCCCTGGGGCAGAGCCAATTTTGACCCCAGGGCTATAATTTCAGGAAACATGATAGAGGTCTACTACATAAAGCTACATGCCAAATTTGGTAGCCCTATGCCTTATGGTTTCAGACAAGAAGATTTTTAAAGATTTCCAATATTTTTCAGTTTTGTTGCCATGGCAACCAGAGTTTTTGAATAAATCAAATTCTTTCAAGGAATTCTGAAGAGGACCATGGCAGGATCATTTCTGTGAAGTTTCATGAAAATTGGATGGGCAGTTTCAGAGAAGAAGATGTTTGAAATGAAAGTTAACGCACTGACGGACGGACGCACGCACGCACTGACGGACGGACGGATGGACGCATGACGGATACCGGGCCATGACATAAGCCCGCTGGCCTTCGGCCAGTGGAGCTAAAAAAGATGCATAACAATCAGATCGTCATCCGTAAATTACGTGAATACGGACCTTATCTGGAGCACTGCACATGAACAGTTTGTGGTAACAATATAAAGTACCATAGTACATGCAACAAGTGCATCATAACAAGGAACAGACATAATAATGATTGAGTGATGTTTTCAAAAAGCTTTGCAAAATTTCTTTAGTCATACATTCGTTTATGTCCTTGATAACACCAGTACTAGGCTGGGGCTTTCAAGTGTCTTGCCCAAGGACACCCAAGGATGCTCCCACAAAATGTGAAAACATTGACATCAGTTATATTGCAGTAGCCAGTGCATCTATTCATGCTTTCCTGGAGTTCCTTTTACCAGTACTTCCCACAATATTATTTGCAAGCCACGGGCTGCTTTCCCATATATTCATCAACAAAAAAATGATCAGCAGAGAGAGAGGCATGAATCCTGTTGCAATGATTATCATCAATCCTTGGAAAAAAATTGGCCGAGCTGGGATTCAGACCAGGGACCCCCATATTCTCAAGTCGTATATGCTACCAACAGCTCTTTCTGGACTTGGCTAAGTATATCTGAGGACACCCCAGACCTTCAGAAGGTAATGTATTACATTAGTGGTTAACCCCTTACCATACAACAAAATTTTACATTTGTCCAAATTTCAAGCATTTGCAGACGATATTAAATGTGGCTGAAGTGGTGAATTTTGTTTTTGAAATGGTTGCAAACATACTGAGCAATTGGGAAGTGGTGATCACTAGCCCCATAGTTCAAGTAAGTTCAGTCAGTAATGTACAGTGCTTGACACTCAGCAGTAGCTGGTTTGATTTCAAGACTGGCAAATCTCTGTTTGAGGCCTGATGATAGTCATTTCCACATGATTCATCTGTCTGTCTAAAATGAATATTTCGATAATGTTTATGTGGGAAAGCAGCCATCAGCTTGGAAATGATTTTGCAAAGTTCTGGTAAGAGAAACTCCACGAAAGCATGGATAGTTACAGTGACAACTGAAATAATATTGGAAATGGTGTTAAACACCAAACAAACATACGATTATTTTCATGTGGGAAAGCAGACATATTGACTTGGAAAGCTTTCATTCCAAAGTTCTGGTAAAAAAGAAACACCATGAAATCATGAATAGATACTCTCGCCACTGCAATATGACTGAAATAATATTAAAAACAATGTCCATCACCAAACAACAAATACAAAATTATTTCAGACTTGATACTTTGGTACTTTGATATTATTTTTACAACACTTTAGGTTTGTCCACCTATAAAGTATTATACGATATCTCCCTTGCTAATCGCTAAAGGAATGGTAAATATTTACATTTAACATTTAGGGCTTTATTTCCACATGGTTTGACCATTTGTTGTTTACTTTTACCCTTTACCAAACAATCAGTGATTTTAACTCCACTCTGGAAAAAAGGCTTTTGAAAACATTGTGGGAAAAGGAGAAAATGCTGGTAACTAGCATTTTATCCTTTTCCCACACTGTTTTCTAACCTTTTACAGACAAATCCCACCTTTAGAGCTACATAAAATTTGTCCTCTGCAAAAGCTTTCAATTTTGGCAACTCTAAAAATATTGTCGTCTGGTAAAGAGTTAACCCAAGTTTACACTTTTGAAAGGAAGGATACGGCATTTTGTTTCAGCACCCATGAGGCTTCATTCCATTTTTACCGAGTGACTTAAATTACCGGTACTCTCCTTTCAGCTTTTAATAATGACACTTTAAAAAAAAGAGAGTTTTTTAACCCGTTTCCAACCAATCCCGAGTTTTAACGACGCTGAGAAAGACAGCTTTTGAAAACATTCTCCTTTTCCCACAATGATTTAAACATATTCAAAGACAAACACCAGCATTCGGGCTACGTTTAATTTGTAGTCTGCCATTGCTTTCAATTTAGACAAGGCTAAAATTCTGTTGTTCGTTAAAGACTTACAGTAGAACGAATCAAACCTTCACCAAATGACAAAATTTTGGACTTGTTCAAATCCAAAGAATTTGCAAGGGACAAATTAAAATTAATATGGCTCAAGTAATGGAATTTGTGTCGGAAAAGGGGGAAAAAACATAGTGGTAAAAAGGAGAAAATACTGGTAACCTTTTTCCACAATGTTTTTCAAATTCATTCTCTTTCAGGGTTGACTATGTGGTCAAGGGTTAGATGTCATTCAGATGATAGAATTTGTCTTTGAAACGGAAGACAACAACAGTTTCAATTACCTCCTATCTAATAAAAACACTGGATTGTTTAGCAACGGATTTATGATTTTTCACAAGCAAATTGTAGATTTATCAATGAGAATCTATACAAGATTTAACTCTTAACCACTGACAACAAAATTTTAGCCTTATCCAAATTGATAGCATTTGCAGACAATTTCAGTGTGGCTAAAATGGTGTAATTTTTCTTTGATCGGGCAGAAAGCATTGTGAGAAAAGGAGAAAATGCTGGTTACCAACATTTCCTTTTTCCACAATGTTTTCAAAAGGCTTCTGTCTCAGGGTCGTTCAAAGTCGGGATTGTGTGGTAAAGAGTTAAACCCATAATTTATGACATGTTTTGTTTGAGCACATACACCATGACTGTATGGACTATATATAATTGTACAAATTTTGTGTTATTATCAAATCACAATCACTGAGTCAGTAATTAAGAAGTCAACTGGTCCCTTTGTACATAGTCACTAGCCTGGCCCTGGTAGCACTGAGTCATGTACACGACTTGAGAAGAAGGGGTCACTGGTTGGAATCCCAAGCTCTGACAATTTCTTTCCATGGATTGATGATAGTCATTGTGGAAGGATTCATTCCTCTCTCACTGCTAATCATTGTTTTGATGATGATTATGTGGGAAAGCAGCCAGTGGCTTGGAAAGAATATCATTAGAAGTACTTGAAACAGAAACTCCAGGAAAACATGGGTGGGTGCACTGGCTGTTTAATCCTGAGTATCAACAACCCTGAGAGAGGGGCTTTTTTAAAACATTGTAGGAAAAGAAGAAAATGCTGGTCACCAGCATTTTCTCCTTTTCCCACAATGTTTTCTACCATATCAGAAGGGCACGCCCAGGTAGCTCAGTGGTTAGTGTATCTGACACATGACCTGGTGGTTGCAAGTTTGATACCCAGTTGAGGCAAACTTTCTTTCCGGCCATTTTTTCGCCACTCACCTCTGATGCATGTGAGAAAAGTAGTCAAAGGCTTGTATTGATTGTACTGGAGTTTAATGCCGTTTTAACATCTTAGGTCACATCACGGTGGTCCGTGCACCTACGCATGTGTTCCTGGCTTTCTCACACCACTACTGACACAACTTTCTTTCCAAAGCCCGACTACTTTTCTCTCATGCATCAGAGGTGAGAGGCAAAAAATTGCTGTAAAGAAAGTATGCCTCAAACGGGTATCGAACTCAAAACCACCAGGTCATAAGTCAGATACACTAACCACAGAGCTACCCAGGCAGGCTCAAAGCTAATTCCGAATATTTAGAAATTTTTCAGCCTGTCTACTTTCTCAGATTCTAAATCATTACCAAATTACGAAATTTTAGACTTACCCAAATTGAAAGCATTTGCAGGCGACACGACAAATGTGACTTAAAAATTGAAGGGTAGAAAACACTGTGGGACAAGGAGAAAATGCTAATTAATGGCATCTTCTCCTTTTCCAACAGTGTTTTCAAGTCTTCTTCTTTAGGGTTGTTAAAAGTCAGGATTGTGTGGAAAAGGGTTTAAGAAAAAACATCAGAGTCAATCCCTTACCACTCAATCCCGAGCTTAACAACCCTATGAAAGAAAACACTGTGGGAAAAAGAGAAAACACTGGTTACTAGCAGTTCCTTCTTTTTGCTCTGTATTTCCACTAATCTTCATCAGGGCCTTTAACTCATTACCAAACGACAAAATTTTAGACTGGTCCAAATTGAAAGCATTTACAGACAACAAAATAAATGTGACTAAAAAATTGATTTTTTTTTGGAAGGGTTGAAAACATTGTGAAAAGGAGAAAATGCTGGTTACCAGCATTTTTTTTCTTTTCCCTCAATGTTTTCAAAAGGCTTCTTTCCCAGGGTCGTTAAAAGTCGGGATTGTGTTGTGAAGAGTTAAAACACCAGCTTATTAGGTAAGGGTTAAATTTTGTCCTCTGTTAAGGAGTTAACCCTATACCAAACAATCCTGAGTTTTAACAAACCTGAAGAAGGTTTTTCAGAAAGCACTGTGTGTAAAGGAGAAAATGCTGGTTACCAGCATTTTCTCCTTTTCCCACAATGTTTTCTACCAGTTCAAAGACAGAAATTATTGTTTGAACTACATTTATTTTGTCATATGCAAATGCTTTCAGTTTGGTTTGGTCAAAAATCTTGTCATTTGGTAGAGTTAACATTGTATGACTATTAGCCTGTCCACTATTTCAAAAACCTTTCACAATTCAGCCCTCAAAGTTGATAGGCGTGTTTAAACAAATTTGGAATGTAAACTTTTCCTGGCAGACAATCTGTCAAAAACCCACTTCATCTTTTCAAACAAACAACCAATGCAAATACTTATAGTACTGGACCATGGCGGGCATCTTACATGTTGCTTTGATTGATTGATTGAATGGTGTTTTACGCCCCTTTTGACATTACATGTATTTCAGTCATATCACATGCAGCAACAGCTCGCATAGTCATGAGAACCCCGAGTTTCACCAGAACAGGACTTGGGCTCTGAAGAGTCTTGCCTATGGACACAAGCAGGAAAAACCCAGAGCTTCCAGTGCAGTTTGAATCCAGGGCCTCCAGGTTACAGGTCCTACACTTTACAACTTAGCCATGCACGACCCCACTTATAATTATGTTGCTTCACCATATTTTTGCAAAAATGGTATATATTTTAACAGGCCTCGGCCGAGTGGGCGAAAAAGTCGCCTTGTTTAAAGAAACTTCGCCCATTTCGCCGGGCAAAGCGAAATCGAAGTCGCCTGAAAAAATCGGGAAGTCGCCTCGCGTATATTGACCACATGTCGGGTACTCTATATACAATCAGCGACAGCGTGTGTAAATCTATTACCTAACAGTGCGTTATACCCGATTCACAGCTGGTGTCCAATCAGCGAAATGGATTGTTTTCCATTGTCCGACTTGACAAGCAATTGTTAATTAGTTTCTCGGGTACCAAACCCCACTTCTTAATTGTTAGGTAACATCTTAAGCCACAATAATATTCACACCTTTGCCCCAGTCAGAAAAATCTTTGTCTATCATGAAAATCTTAGCCAAAGATAGAATATTGCTCGGTTATTTTAAAACAAAATAAGGCATTCTGCTATGAGCTCTCTGATTGGTGGATTTGGTACATATGAAGACCAATACCTGCCATCGATAAATCGGGTATTGCCTGTTGTGTATCGGACGGCTACGGGAGATACAACGGGTACCAGTCACAACTCGGCCGATTCCGTACCTACATCTTGATCACCAGATCACCCAAGGTATGCCGAATGACATGATGACGTATTTCGATGATCTGCTAAAATCATGTGGCAATATTTTTAAATCATGTGACTACAAACTGGCGCCAAGTGTGTCACGTTACAACTGATTTTTGGACGAATTCCAGCAAGTCACATGATTCAATTTCAAAATGGCTGCTGGGTATTGTGACGTTCACGTAGCTCAAGGGCGGTTTTCTTTCAAAAGTTTGGATGAAATTGTATATTTTTCTTTGACGCGAACAAAAAGATGAAATTAAAAAAAATATACATGTACACTGATCTACATGTACATTGTTATTGAGCCAATACTCTTTTCAAAATTTTGACATTTTTCTTGATCGGACCCTATCTAACGCGAACGAACGGTCTACGAGGTTAAAACAGGTATTTAAGTTGGAAATGTAATAATGTCCTTAGCGATGTTTTCATTAACGATTTATTTGTCATCAGCAAAAAACAAGCAGTATTTAGACAAACTTAACTTCGATTTCTCTTGCTCTCTGAAACAGGGCTTTAATTACCATGAGGGAGTTGAAAACACTGTACCAACTGGCGAAATTGCTGGTAGCAAGCTTTCCTTCCTTTGACACAATATTCGCGTTACTTTTTAACATCACTTACTTCCTTTGAGTAATTATCTATTTGCCTGCTGTAAATACTTTTGATTTGAGATTTAGAATTTTTTCTTACCTGGTCAGGGACAGGGATTGTAATATACATGATCCCTAGTAAAGATAATGATTTTCAGCAAAATTTTTTGCCCAGGATTTTAGGGGAAAAAAAAAACAGTGCTTCAAAGATTTTGGGAAAAAAATGTGCCGGGAGAAACCATTGCTCACAGCAAGTATTTGTTTTCTTTTCCATAATGTTTTTATCCAAAAACTGAGCATGGTAAACAATGAAAAAATTTGTTTTATGTAGTTTCTAATAGGAATAAGTATATTAATCATTAAAAAGATATATAGTATAAAATATTTTCATTTAATTTACATGGTTTTCTATCCAATCTAACTGTTAAATTGTTAAAATATTGTTATTTCCTTCTATAAGTCCGACCACGTCCGCATTTTAATGTCCGTCAAAACTTCTCCCCAAAGTCTGAGCACTTCTCCCCATTTTGAAAAACTTCTCCCAATTCTCAGACTAGGGAGAAGTCACTTCTCCCAAAAGTCTGAGAGTCGGCAGAGGCCTGTTTTAACCTTTTAAAAGCACCTTGCACAACACTGAAGTTGTCATTATGAATTGTGAAGATCAAGATCAGACTGCACAAAACAGGCGGACTGATCTGTGATCTACACTGTCCACTTTGCAGAGACCTAGCTGAAACCCAACACACAATCAATCTGAAATAAAAACCCTCTTATTTAGTGCCATAATTATCAAGGCTGCTTTTGTCTAGAATGCCTCAGCAGAGCAGATGGTATAAATCAAAAATCAGACTGCACATTTTGTGCAGTCTGATCTTGACTTATACCGGCTGCAAAGACAACAAAAAAGTGAAAGGCACTTTAAGAATTAAGTATGCCATGGGTTCAAGAATTGTTTACAGAAGCAACCGAGATCTTAACAGACAACTAAATTTTAGATTCACCAATACAGACAGCATCTACATTTATGAAACTTAAAGATACATCCTTGCAGCCAGAGAAAAAACATGCAGTTATAATCTGATAGACTGTAGAATGGTTCAGAATTAGCTGTGTAAATATAGAAAAATTACCAATAAATAGAACTGCCGCAAAGCAGACAAATACCCCCATTAGCACCTTATCACTGAAGCAGCACAATCAGAGAATGGAAGTGATTGTCAAAACGAAGGTCATCCGTGACCTTGACCTTCGACCCATGACACATGATGTGACCCAAAAACAATAGGGCACCTCCTTGGGTCATGAGCAGTTTCAGGGTGACCCAGGTCAAATGGATTTTGAGTCAGACCTTGTCAACGAAAACAGACAGATTGATGGACGGACGGACAGACAGACATGGTGAAACCAGTATACCCCCTCTACTTTGTAGGAGGGGAAGGGTGTAAATATAGTGTAAGGGATAAATTTATATATTGGAACTCTTCAATTTAAAATCAGAAACGTCACAACAGTGATTTCTTTGAAAGCTTCCAGAACATGAGATGCATTTTCTATCCATTGTAATCTTTGCAATCTTGCAACCATCAGGGCTGTTACATCTGCCATGATGATACAAGAATGATTATGGTTTGAAAAAAATAAAGATGAAGTGGATTAAAAACTGGCTGAAAACAAGCATAGTCGTATCTTTAAATATGGTTCGAAGGATGGTCTTTGAAAAGGCTAGTTACCAGCATTTTCTTCTTTTCCCACAATTTTTCCAAATGCCTTCTTCCTCTGGGTCATGAAAACATGACTTTGTAGGGCAAAGGGTAAGAACAAGTTAGTGAAAGGTCTTTTTACTTGTAACTGAATCTTAAATTTATGTTTGCTTTGCCAATCCATCTCAATAATTTTCAGTCTACTCATGGAAATTCTTCATCCTCATTACCAAATAATTACCTTTAAAGTGTATATACAGACAGCAAAATTTTTGACTCATCCATATTACCATCTTAACCCTGTACCGCACAGCAAAATTTTAGACTCGGTTAAATTGAAAGCATTTACAGATGACAAATATGGTTAAAATGATGAGATTTGTATCAAAATGGGCAGAAAACATTGTGGGAAAAGGAGAAAATGCTGATTACAAGCATTTTCTCCTTTTCCCACAGTGTTTTCTAGAATCTATTTCTTTCCTTAGGGACATCAAAACTTGGGATCGTGTGGTAAAGGATTGAAAAATTCCTTAGGAAGATGACCTTTGGAAACGTAAAAAGGAGAAAATGCTGGCGACACATATTCTCTCCTTTCCAAGACATTTTCTACTCTTTCATAAATAAACCCATCATTTGATTTACATCCAATCTGTTGTCTGCAAAAGCTTTCAATTTGGGTACAACTACAATTTTTAATCGGGCGGTAGACCAATTAGAGAGATGGAAAACTTCGGAAACCCGTCTACTCAGGGCAAACTGGTGTAACTGCAACTCGGAACAGCTTTTACTTACAGCGTTTTAACGCTTACACCTGCTGTGATGACCTTATTATAAAACTACTTTTGACCCAGATAACCACACTTTTGACCCAGATAAGCGCAGGAATAGTAATTAGCGGTAAACAGGCATTAAGTAATGTCAAGTAATCCCATAATAACTTTTCAATTATGTAATAAACGGCGGTTACAATTTGTTTAGTATTGAAGTATGTCATAATTACAGTATTATCAAAATCTCTGGCCAGCAAAAACTGGAGCAGTTTACTTTCAACACGATTATAAGAAATATGGTCAGTAATTAGCAGCAACTTTATGAATGAAACAAGTGCGAATCAAGTGTATTGGGTGATGTGAACACATCTTGTAGTCGTCTGCTGTCCATGTCATTCGGCAAATTTCGAGTGATTCGTTGATAGTTATACGTAGTTACGGGATCGGCCGAGTTGTGACGAGTGCTATCCATATATGTAGCAGGTGTTGAAAAGATAATAGGTCACTTTGGTCTTGAGAGAAATAAAATCGCAACAGGAAACATTGCTTGAAAAGAATTTGAAAATTTAGATTGCTCTGCCTAAGAGAAAACTGATGTAAATGCAACTCGTAACAGCCATAAGTTTAAAATAGTAACCGGCTGGTCGTTTAATGATAGCGAGGCGAAGCGTGTGAAGCTGTGGGGACAAAGGGTATAGAGTTGTGTAAAGGTTATGGCCCTCGCGGAGAGGCCATTACGTAAACATTTTCAGAATGGACTGGCGATTCATCGCTTGCAACCTTAGTACCCAGACTGTCCATTCGCAATACTGACTGATTACGCATCTTTCAGCGTATGATGTATTAACCCCTAGGCTGCTAAGTGCGACTCACAGACCTATTTTGCAGATAGTATAGATCAAGATCAGACTGCAGAGAACGTGCAGTCTGATCTTGGATGTATACTGTCCGATAAGGAGATATTTCTTTTTCCAAAAATGAATAAGTCTGACATAGAATTATTCGGGTTTTACCACCGGTTTGAAATTTCATTTCAGTGTTTTAGCGGAATAAGGGTTGAATTGTTTTCACAGTCCCTTTTCCTCTCCTTCCAGCCATGGCACTACCATTTTACACTCACTTACATGTTTCTTCTTGGTGAGTTTCTACAGACTGGAATCAGTCTGTAAACCCTTGACCAAACAATCCTGTGTGGCTTTGAAAATATAGTTGGAAAAACTGTATGTATTCAGCATGTTCTCTTTTTTCCACAGCGTTTTTCACCCATTTAAATGATTTTCGAAATTTTGTCAAATAGAACATTTTCATCAAGGATAAAAAAAAACCCTGAAACGGTCACACAAATAAGCTCACTTACTGTTATATTCTCCATATCTGAATCAACAGACCAGGGAAAAAGTCTTTGCAGAGAGTGCAGATTCAGACCAGACTGCTCAGAACATGCAGTCAGAACTTGGATCTGTCATGCCAGTTTTCCGAGTTATTCTACTCAAGACAGCAATGGTACTGCAAGATTTAGGCTGCTTTTCTAAGGTTAACACCTACTAATTTGTAAAAGACAGTTTAAAAAAGTGGGATCCTACGTAGCTCATTTGTAATGGTGTAGGATATTTTGTCCAATACATAGTTCAAACATCTACCATCTGATTTGTGATTTCAAACCACTGTAATTATTCGGTGTCGACCGATTACAGTGCTTACAGCACTTTGATTATTTCTGGTATAGAGCTTAAAGAATTTGCAGACAATAAATTTCAGGTTGCTCAATTTACAAATATGATAGAATCATCTATGTATTAAAGGTTAGAAAACAATGTGGGAAAAGGAGAAAATGCTAGTTCTCAGCATTATCTCCGTTTTCCACCCTGCTTTCAAAAGGTTCCTTCCTTGGGGGGGTCATAAAAATGCAGAATTGTGAGGTAAAAGAAGAAAGAAGGATCATCCAAATTCATGTAAAGGAAAGATGATGGGACATTAAACCTTTGCCACACAATCCCGACTTTCATCGACCTTCAGAAAAATGGCTCTTGAAAACATTAAAGGAAAAGGAGAAAATGCTGGTAACCAGCATTTTCTCCTTTTCCCACAATGTTTTATACCTGTCCCAAAACAAATTTTCAGTCACATTTATTATGTTGTCTGCAAATGCTTTCAATTTGGACTGGTCTAAAATTTTGCCGTTTGCAGAAGAGTTAAGAGACAGTTCAGTATATCAGATTTCAACCGATATAAATAATGCATCAGTGTATATCTTCAATCTGTACCTATTCAGGTTACTAATACAGACTCCTTTAACCCTTTACCACATGATCCCAAGTTTTAACCCTCAGAGCGCCAAATAAACCTTACTAACATTTTCATTCTGGAAATAAGGCCTGAAAAATAACAATGTCCAAGTTGTTTAACCCTTTACCACACAGTCCCGATTTGTAATGACCCTAAAGAACAGACCTTGAAAAATTTGTGAGAAAGGCGAAGTTGCTATTTTGCCATTTTAAAGACAATTTTTCTCATTTAACCCTTTACCACACAATCCCGACTTTTAACAACCCTGAGAAAGATGCCTTTTGAAAACATTGTGGGAAAAGGAGAAAATGCCGGTAAGGCATTTGCAGATGACAATTTCAATGTGGCCCAAATGGTGCAATTTTTCTTTGATAGGGTAGAAAACATTGTGGGAAAAGGAGAAAATGCTGGTTACCAGCATTTTCTCCTTTTCCCACAATGTTTTCAAAAGGCTTCTTTTCCAGGGGCATCAAAAGGCGGCACTGTGCGGTAAAGGGTTAAGACTCAGTATGGTGTGGTAACGGGTTAATCTATAGACTGCTAAACTTACAACTTTTGCTGGTTTGCCATAAGTGATAATCAATGTGCAGTCTGATCTGTGCTCTAAAATGTCTGCTGCTTTACGACAGAATCTGACAAAACATTTACACCCATTTTTTACAACACTTTAGAATTATGTACCTAGATTTAAACCTTTACCAGTCCAAATTCAAAGCATTTACAGATGACAAAATAAAGGTGCCTGAAAAATTGAAATTTGTTTAAAAAAGGGTAGAAAACACTGTGGGAAAAGGAGAAAATGCTGGTTACCAGCATTTTCTCCTTTTCCCACTATGTTTTCAAAACCTTCCTTAATCAGGGTCGCTAAAAGTCGGGATTGTGTGGTAAAGGGTTAACCCTTTACCGTAAAATCATGATTTTTTAGGACCCTGATTCAGGAAGATTTGAAAACACTTAGGAAAAGGAGAAAATGCTGGTTACTAGCATTTTCTCTTTTTTCTACAATGTTTTCTACCCTATTGAAGACAAATCTTGTTTATATAGTAATCTGCAAATGTTTTCAATTATGACCAATCCAACATTTTTGTCTTTTTTTCCCATAATGTTTTCAAAGTCTGTTTCTCAGGGCCATTAAAAATCAACATTGTGTGGTAAGGATTAAGTCACTTTGTCATCTGCATGTGCTATTTATAAGGAAGAGTCCAAAATATTGTAGCTTGGTAGTGTTGAGTCTGACTCAGCAGATGAGAAATTTGAATCTCACTCACCCAAAAGGAAGCAAAAGGAAGCAAAAGAAATAACCCTTCATCACACAATACCAAGTTTTAACAACCCTGTGGAAGATGGCCTTTGAAAATATTTAAGGAAAAGGAGAAAATGCTGGTAATCAGCATTTTCTCCTTCCCCACAATGTTTTCTACTTTATCACAGACAGAAACCATCAATGCAGCTTCATTTAATTTGTCGTCTGCAAATGATTTCAGTTTGGTCTAGTCCAAAATTTTGTTGTTTGGTAAAGAGTTGAGCCAACAGTGGTTATAATGAAAAGATCATTCTGAAAGAAAACTGGACAGTCTGTTGATTAGCATGTATTTCCCAAAATGAGGGGGGTGTTAAAATACACTACTGAATACTGAAGGCGTTGTTAAAATTGCAATGCATGCAGTATTTTGTGACAGTTTAATTTTTCCTTAAGTTAACCGACAATATCAAAATTGAACAGTTGATTTTCTCAAATAACATGCTATAAGTATGTTTAAAATATGAATTACAACATAAGCTTCCAAAACCTTGCATGAATCGCCAACTAGACAAACTTTTGACAGCACCTGTCCCAAGTCACGAGTTTTAAACTCACCTTTTGATCTTTTGGTACAAGGCGACTTCTTCGTTTAGCAACCGGAGATTTTAAAATTTTCCTGGGTGGCCTATTATCCATGCCTGACCAAGAAGCACTGCACAATATATAAAGTCAATAATTTACGAAAAAATCCACATAATGTACACAAATTGCCAGCCTATCCTTCCATCACCTTCGATTTGAATAGAGCTCATTCGTGTGTACGTAAACAATGCAATATGTTACGAAGCATACGATTGGCCCAATTTACTTCTGGGAAGGAAACCATCCGTCCGTGGAAACTGATTACTTTTCATTTTTTAACTCATTCCACATATCAGTGACGAAGAAAGGTCTTTAATACTTAACTTCCAGCATTTCAAAAGTGAAAATTTACCAGAATTTCTTCTTTTGTTCCCAAGATTTGACTTATTTCTTTTAGCCAATGAATGAGAAGATATCAGTTTTTAACAGGTAACTTTGAGGCTCCTGGCGGGATACGCATTGATTAAGCAAACTGGAGTTAGTTCCCTTGAAGAAACATTTATTCAGACTTTTTCAGACAGCTGTTTCGAGAAAGCAACTATAAAAGAATATACATCTATAGCTCTATGGGGTTTTTTTTAAGCAAAATAATCAATGAGTTAATATCAAATTACTTTAAGAGGGCTTTGTGATTTTTTTTTTCAAGCACGAACAGTTTCAAAAGTTTGAGGAAAAGGGATTTTTTATTTGCAAAATCCGGATCATTTGAAATTAAAACGCGATAGAATTAGTTCGGCGATCATTGGTAGTGATGGAGTGCGAATTACATAGAATGACAATTACGAAAATTTACTGATAATTATAGAATATAACTGACCGTTCACAAGCTGATCAGTAAAGTCTATGGAAATCTGCTGACCACTTTGATGATTTGATCAAAGGCTGACGGGCGTCATTTCACGTTTTTGAACAGGTGCTAAGGCGCGTTTTTATTCAAACATGTATACAAGTGGACCTACATTGATACTTAGAAAGTTGAAAACTACTGGAAGTACTTTTATTTCTAAGATGATAGTCTTGAGCAATCCTCATAGCTGATCAGCGGCTTGGTTCTCACTGAGTCTTTAATTATCAAGCCGTCCTGATGATCATTTCATTCTTAATTTAAATAACCACCTGAAACGTTACAGCCAATAAGATTTTGGAATTTGGATTTAGAATTCATTTAACCCTTTAACCACACATCCCTATTTTGTAACAACTGTGAGAACGATATCTTCTGAAAACATAGAGGGAAAAGGAGAAAATGCTGGTGGCCAGCATTTTTTCTATGCTTTCAGAGAGCAATACAGATATATAAGAATCCAGGATCGAATCCTGTCGTAATAGCTGTCATCTATTGTCGGAAAGAAATCTGGATGAATGATTGGATGGTGTAGGGTTAGGTGTAGCTCAGTTTAGTTTGCAGTTGAATTGTAAAGATAAGTTTTATGTAAAATAAACTAAATAGAGGGTATTTGTTTTCTTCGGTTAAAGATCGAAATGATTAATTTCATCGAGTGAACATCATCGGTAATATTTTCACGAGTGGCGCAGCCACGAGTGAAAATATTACTGATGATGTTCACGAGATGAAATAAATTTTGATCTTTCAGCGAAAAAAAAAATCCTCTATTTCCAACGTATTTCATGCTTCGAACGTATTTCATGCTGGAAGGGGGGTTGAAGGGGGGACTTTCATCAAAATCCAGTTGTTTTGGTAATTCACCGAGGCATACCCCCCTTCACATAACAACGCATTACAATATTACGTGAAGCGCGAGAAATATAGCGTACATTACGTCATATTTCACTCCATTCGAATGGTATGCGCTGTTTACCTAGATAATTAGTGCGCGGGAACTACTGTTCCGTTTTCTATTGAAGAGTTAGAAAATATGAAATCGGTATTTTCACTGGTCGTAACCGTGAAATATCAAACCACAATCCACCATTATTTCTCGATAAACTGCGGAAAAGTATTACATAAATGATAATTATTTCATGTGTTTGTTAGAAATGAGTTCGATGTTGGTAGGTATATAAATCTTCCGACGCCATATGAACAATGGTCAAAATGGTGAACTGGAAGCTGTACAGAGGTCAGCGGCAGGATTCCTGTTGGTGGACTATAAAACCATTAGCAGCCCCAGTCAGATGATTGCTCAACATGGATTCGAGCCCCTCAACCAGCGGGGAGCCAACATCAAATTGGGCCTGTATTCACTAACCGTTTTAAATTGCATTCAGTCTTATTCTTGATGCAGAGAGTAACGCAACTTCTGATCAGCTAAACCTTTTGGTTAAGCCAGTCAGAACTTGTGTTACTTTGGAACCTAGAGGATTCTTTACCACGGTATAAAGAATCAAGGTCCGTATTCACCAACCACTCTTAAGAACGTTCTTAGACTTATTCTTCAGAATTTTCCAAGTTTGAAAGTAACACAACTTCTGATTGGCTAAACCATATGGTTTACCCAATCAGAAGGTGTGTTACTTTCAAATTTGGAAAATTTTGAAGAACAAGACCAAGAATGTTCTTAAGAATGGTTGGTGAATACGGACCCAAGAATGCACACAATAACATCCCAGCGTCAGAGTATTTAACCAGCAGCACTGAGCACCAAAGGCCGTATTCTACACCCCTGCTGCAAGGAATGGATCCTACCGACATTAATTAGACTATGAATCCGGCTGCCAAAAAAATGTATGTCGGTCTGACACAATCAGGTCTGAGCTGGTCAACCAAGAGTCCATGTAAACTGACTTTCTTTTTTCTCTTTCTTTTAACCATGTGCTTGGCTCGAGCCTCAGATCACCGTGTGCACAGTTCACAATAGCACGCTGATGCTTCAGAGAAGGCCATTAGGCCATGAACGTTAACGAAGAAGAAGAAGCATTACACTGAACACGGCCCCTTGTGGAACCCCTCCTCCCAATCATTGATTGTATTGATTTTTATGTTGTCTAATGCCGTTTTCAACATTATTTCAGTTATATCGCGGCGGCCAGTGCACCTATCCATGCTTTCCTGAAGTTTCTTTTGCCAGTACTATGCATAGTATTCTTTCCAAGCTGCTTTCCCACATAGCCATCGTCGAAACAATGGTCAGCGGTGAGAAAGGAATGAATCCCGTCGCAATGACCATCAACAACCCTCGAAAAGAAATTGGCCTAGCTCGGGATCGAACTAGCAACCTTTTCTCAAGTCCTGTCCGCTACCGACTGAACTACCGGGGCTCAGCCCATCATCATCATCATCAGCATCATCATTGTTATTATTTTTACAAATAGGATAAACAGAGTGTCAAAATGGAAACATTTGCCTAAGTCGCACCTTTCCACTATATCCTCGACTGGAATGCATGAGGTGAGAAAGTGTCCCGGGGCCATACACAAGCAACTTTATTATCTATTATTGTTCAAACAAATCATTCATTTCTCATACTTGTTAGAGGAAAGATCGAAAGTATTTAAGTTATACGTGCTGGGCTTTCAGATGATAGAGAATTGTGAAGAGAAACGAAAACAAGGATTTGATTTTTTTTTTTAATCCGGAAAGATTCTACGTGAGTTCGATAGCCTATTGATTGATCTTTTTTTTTTATTATCAGTAATTTGTCAATGATAATTTGCACCAGACATAAAAATTTCGAAGTTGGTTTCGGTTTCATTTCTTTTAGCGAAAATCCACTTATGGAGTCACTTTCTGACTTCAGCTGAGTTCGTTATATTTGGAGACGCATGTCATTAACCCTTTACTTGCTAAATAAATGAAATGAAACTTTCAAGCCGACGGTAAAAACCCACATTTTGTTATTTTATGGGTAATTTGGGGGGAAATGTTTCCTTGTCGGATAGTGTAGATTCAAGATCAGACTGCACGTTCTGTGCAATCTATATTTTCATCTACATTGTCCACAAAAGGTCATTGAATCGCGCTTAACAGCCTAAAGGTTTTATATTAACAGAATGTACTAACGTTCTCAAACCCCGAGCTGACACAACGTTTAAGACTCAACGGAGCAAAATAAATGGACCGAACTCGGTTAACAGACTTTTGTTTATTATTTTGCTCAGTTGAATCTGAAACTGTTGAAGTTTTCTGGTGACACCTGGTCCTGGTTCTTTTCGAAAGCATATGCAGACTGCAAGTTCAATGTGGCTTAAATGATGGAATTTTTCTTCGGACGAACTTTTGAAACCATTGTGGGAAAAGGAGAAAATGTTTATAACCAGCATCTTCTCCTTTTCCAAAAAATGGTTTCAAGGCCTTCTTCCCTTGAGCACAAAAATATGCAATCGTTTGGTGAATGGTTAAGTTCGTTCACTCACCACTCGACGACAAAGTTTTAGACTGTTCCAAATTCAAAGCATGTACAGACGACAAATTAAAGGTTGCCTGAATGGCGAATTTGGCCTTGAGAAAGTACAAAACATTTTGGAAAAAAGGAGAAAATGCTGGTTACTTACCAGCATTTTCTCCTTTTCCCACTTTGTTTTCAAAAGTCGTCTTCCACGGGGTCGTAAAAAGTCGGGACTGCTTGGTGAAGGGTTAAACCGTAACGTGCTTTGCATTTGAGTTGGTGGACCAAGTAGATCAAGATCAGAGTGCTCTTACTGTTATCTGATCTTTTCGCTCATATCCTGCGTCTGATCACAGTAACAACAATACCTTGGGGTGATCAGCATTCGTTGAAACAGTGACTTTCTGATTGTTAGATGGCTGAAGTGTATTTTTTATTGTGAGAGTTACTAGTACATTTTTATATTTTTGCAAAAGCTTCCCTAGAATTTCAATATCCAGGTTAATTTTTACTAACAAAGGTCTTAATTTTATTTCTACAACGTTATTATAAAAGGCCCAGTAGCGGCCAAAAGTAAATCATGCGAGTGTCAAAATGCATTTGAATTTAAATCATACCATTCAAAAATATGAAAATTATTGCGAAGATGATGGTCGGTCCCAGAGCTAGTCGGTGACAGAAAAATTAATTTTAAAACTTGCAAAACGGTAAACAAAAGGTAGAGCGACTTGGGAACTTTTTACCTAATTCATTTTTCTGCCAGCTTTTAGCTGCTTGGACCGATCCTACAATAACAGATTGTCGTCTTCACAATAATTCCCTTACTTTTAAATGGTATGATTTGAATCTAAATGCCTTTTAACACCAGCAGTGTTTACTATGGCCGCCTTTAGGCCTTTAAGGACTGCTTTTCGGAAACGTTAAGGCGTTTGCACTAGCAAACAGGATGGGGCTCTTTAAATACTCGTATTCAATTAAAGTGAGAGTAGACCTAAGCATTCTGGAATTAAGGAAAGCAAAAAAAAAAAAACATTTGAGTCTAAAACAGTATCGTATTCTTAATGGTTACTTGAGCAGCTCTAGTAGCTCAAGTGGTAGAATGTAGGAGTTGTAAACGTCAAGTCTCGGGTCACATGAGAATGTGGGTTCGAGCCTCATGGCTGGCCATCTAAAATTACTAATAGTCTTTCGGATGGGACGTTAAACCGAGGTCCCGTTTGACGGTCCTCTACAACGAGCACATTAAAGAACAAGGCTTAACTCAGGATGGGTTTCGTCCTGTATCTTGCACTATCCCCCTAACAGCCTTCAGTCTTTGCACCGAAGTTTGAGGGCACGGTACATTGCATATGGTCCTACATTATTAATAAACATTTTTATCATGTTTATATTTCAGGGAATATTGCACTCAGTACTTTCACTGAATCATGATTGACGAGGTCCATACCATGTTCAATGAGCTCAACAGTTCGGAAACCGACATGGTGTCGGCAAACTTCGACAATACTTCGGAAATGCACACTGAGAATCTGACAATGGTTCTTTTACGAAACAAACCGTATCTGCTTTGGGTAATGAACGAAAAGTTATACTTCGACAGATTTCTACCTGCCACGATATATATCGGAATGTGCTCCATTCTTGGGACAACCGGAAATGGTATTGTCGTCTGCGTGTACAACAGCCAACGGCAGCGTAACACCGCAAATGCGTTTATATTCTTCCTGGGTATTGTCGACTTGCTACTTTGTGCAATTGTGATGCCATTTAAACTGTTCGACATGAGATATCCGTTAATGTACGGATTGCCTCCCTTATGCACTTGTTATCACTTCCTTGAAATAACGTTGTCAATGGTAGCTGTGGCTTTCATGATATGCATCGCAGTGGATCGCTACCTGATTATTTCACGACCATTAAACAAGATGACCTTATCGAGAATTTATAAGATAATCGCAGTCTGTGCGACTATTGGTGTGGCCGCTTCGTGGCCGACTGTGTTCATTTATGGGAAAAGCCAAGTGACGACAAACATACCGGAAATAATTGGCAACACGTGCGGGGTTTCTGACTTCATGAAAGATAAAGTGGTTACACAAGTTTGGTACATATACCTATATACGGTGTTTGTTGTTACTCTCATAGTGCTGATTGTTATGTACACAAAAATATGGCTGCTGATACGGAAGTGGAAGAATACTCTAATTGGGGAATCCGCAACTAGTTTTGCTCCAAGGCACAAACATTTTCGTCAAAGATTTCATGAGCCGATTCCTTTTGGAAACGATGACAAGTATGTCAAAATGAACAGTTACATTCCATTCAGCATGTTAACATCTCGTGTTCGAAAATTGTCCTTTGATGATGACGTCATCAGTTTACGTGACTTCAGCACAGAGCCTGATGACTCTACATCCGGTTCAGGAAACTCGCAGGAAGATTCGGAAACACGAATTCTTCCAAAGATCAAAGCTTTCCGCCTCTTCGTGGGAACTCGCCGTCGTTCCTCAGCTGGGGTGATGTCAATTGAAAGCACTGGAAAAAAGAGAGCGCGCATGCGTAGAAACACCATCGTATTTGGTGTGATTTCTCTTTTGTTTATACTAAGTTACCTACCTTGTCTTGTAGTCATAAGCCTTCGTACACTGCATTTGTACAATGTGACGAGTGTAAACCAAATAAAAGCGAGCGCAGCCGAGGTTTTTGTACGTTCTGGATATTTGAGTAGTGTTATAAATCCTTACGTATACAGCTTTTTCTGCCCGAACTTCAGACAAGGTGTTCATAAATTATTCTTCAGATAGGACAATTATCGTGTTATATACATGTATATGAAACGAAAAATGTTTACACATGTTAACTCTTTACCAAACGACAAAATTTTGGAATGGACCAGATTGAAAGCATTTGCAGATGACAAATTAAATGATGCTAAAATGATGATTTCTGCCTGTGATAGGTCAGAAAACATTGTGGGAAAAGAAGAAAATGCTGGTTACCAGCATTTTCTTCTTTTCCCACAATGTTTTCCAAAGGCTTCTATTTCAGGGTCGTTAAAAGTCAGGATTGTGTGGTAAAGGGTTAACTCTTTACTAGACGACAAAATTTTAGACATGTCAAAATTGAAGGCATTTGCAGACAACAAATAACATTGGTGCAAATGATGGAATTTTCGGTTGAAAAGATGGAAAACATTGTGGTAAAAAGAGAAAATGCTGATTACCCCCATGTTTTTTCCATTTTTCTATATTTTTTGTTTCAAAAGCTATTTTAGAAGGGTCGTGCAAACTCGGGATTTTGTAATAAAAGAGTTAAACGTAACCTGGTCGTTTTCTTCCAAATAGACAATAATGTATTATCGGTTACCAATCAATGCTTTAACGACTTTGAGAAAGAAACATTCTGAGAAACGGAGAAATTGCTGATGACTATGCTATTTCTTATTATCACACAATGTTTCCGTCCCTTTTAACTACAAGTCATGGCCTATCATTTTAGCTAAATTTAGATCGACATGTATTTCTACATAGGTTTTCATTTTAAAGTCATCTTTGCACGCCAGTGAAAATTTCCAAACTTTGTTAGGATTTTTTAAAACACTTGTTAAAAGAAATTTGGTTTAAAGTCCCTCTGATTCTTATCCTGCGATATGGGACTTCCAATGTATTTCAGTTGGTTACCAGCATTTTCCTCCTCCCACGTTGCTTTCACAAGCCTTCTAGTAAACAGCATTTTCTCCTTTTCCCATAATATTTTCTAACATTCTTAATATGAACTTCAACTTTTGAGTCGCATTTATTTTGTCGTTTGCAGATGCTTTGGACCAGTCTAAAGTTCTGTCGCGAAATTTGGTAAAGAATTAAAGTGAGAAATATGACAGTTTTGCGCATCTATCGAGTATCGTTTTGAAAGCACTGAGTACAAATATCGCTAGTCCGATAGAGTTATCTCCCTTTAAGCACTCGTGCATATTTGGTAAGAAAATAAACACGTCTCTCGAGAGTTAGATATTATCAGGACATACACGGTAACTCTAAATGTAGAGAAAACGTTAACCATAACAAGAATTAAAAATGAGAAATGAAAGCCTAAATATACTTATCAGACACTGCTTCGCGATAAAATGTGCCCCCGTTTGTATATATGGTTGCATCATTTGATTGTAGTTCATATATCATGATGCACTTGATTTTGTTTACCCAAGGTCACTGCAGTAAGTCTAAACACGCCCTTAGCTTGAAGAGTTCCCCTGGTAGAAATTAGAGGTAAAAACTGATTAAATTGCCCAACAGGTCAATCCTCTATTTGCGACACTCTTTCTTGTTAGCTCGGCGATGTCGTCGTTTGCATCGTCCCACAAAGACTTTGATATTTCATAATAACTTTGTTATTACTGAAGATATTTACTTTAAACGTGCACGAGTTGTTAGATATCAAAGAGGGAGAACCTGTACAACAAGGGAAGGTAACCATCAAAGTATTTTTGACAAAGTTATGCCCCTTCTTTGACTTAGAATTTTAGCTGAAAATCAAACTGCAGTCGAGCGTTGGTACTCGCACGCAGTGCTCTTGTGTCTTATTGATACGTTCGTATAACAGTGTCGGACAGAGAGAGAGAGAGAGAGAGAGAGAGCAGCCAGCGGAGGTTGAGTTAAACAGAATAATTAATGATGAAAGGGACCCAAAGAAACACAGAAAGGCGTGAAAGAAAGTTTCGTGGAGATTTACTTACTTTTGCAGATTTGATATTTGCGTGAACATTTATCTAAACGATGCAAATTTCGTAAATTGACCAGTATTACAACGTGTATGATTTTGTAAATATGTAAATTTACGTGTATGTTTGAATGTTGATTATTCTTGTTTCCTGTTTACAATAAACATTGTCTTTAACGTTTCTATTTTCAGTACTTCTAAGTTTTAATCTTTTAATCCTTTTATCCAACATTCCCATGTTTTAACGCGTCTGAAGCTGAAAGCTTTTGTAAACATTGTGGGAACATTGCGGTAACCAGCATTTTCTCCTTTTCCCACGATGTTTTCTATCGTATCATAGACAGAAATCACCATTTGAACTACATGTAATTTGTCGTTTGCAGATGATCTAAATTTAGTAGACTATAAAATTTTGTCCTTTGGTAAAGATCCAGGGGAAGAAAGCATGTGCTCCTTTTTCAACAATGTTTTCTTGCGTTTCAAATACGAACATCATTAATCGAGCCTACATAAATATATCGTTTGCAAATGCTTTGAATTTGGACGAGTCTAAAGTTTTGTTGTATGGGAAGATGTTAACCCTGTGCCACACGATTCTGAGTTTTAACGACCGGGAATATTCAGGCCTCTTAAAATAATGTTGAAAAAGGATAAAATGCTAGTAAACAGCATTTACCTTTTCCCACAATATTTTCTTCCCTTTCAAAAGCAAGTTCCTCTATTTATGCCATGTTTAATTTGTCGTCTTCAAAAGTTTTGAGTATGGTCTTGTCCAAATTTTGTCGTGTGGTAAAGAATTAAGTTGCAAAAGATAATCCAATAAACCGTCACCAAACAACCCCTTGTCTTATAGACCCTGCGGAAGAAGGCTTTCGAAAACAGAGTAGGAAAAGGAGAAATGATGCTAACCAGTATTTCTCGTGCCCACATTGTTTACTTGTATTTGAAATACAAATTTTATATCTTGAGTAACAATGAATTTGTCGTCTGCAAATGCTTTCAAATTGGACAAGTCTCAAATTTTGTCGTCTGGTAAAAGTTTAACCCTTAGGCTGCTAAGCGCGACTCGAAAAACCTTTTGCGGACAGTGTAGATTAAGATCAGACTGCACAGAAGGTGCAGTCTGATCTTGGATCTACACTGTCCGATAAGGAGATATCTTTCCACAGAAAATTCCTTATAAACAGCTGAATTTTGGTTTTTAGTGTCGGCTTGAAAAGTTTCAAGTCACTTGATAAGCAGGATAGAGTTAAAGAACGCATTATAAGCGAGCATTTAGAACATGTTTTATAGCGAATTTCCTCTTCACTAATCAATGATTTGGAATGCAGCACGAGTCTGAAGCCTGGTACCGATGAGACCCGGTACATACATGAATAATCGAATGGTCGCCGTGATATGACTGAAATAATTTAACACCATTTCAATCTTCAAGCAGCGTAAAATACCATTCATTTCTCTCCACCTCTCTTTCTACCTCTCTCTCTCTCCAACGAGACGAAACTTCAGAAAATGCAAGCCTTGAGCTCTGAAGTGTCTTGCAAAAGGTAAGTCCCATGATAAACTCAGTGATCCGAATAAGGCTCGAACCCGAGGCCTCCGAGTAACGAGTCTTACACTTTACCACTGAGCCACGCAGGACCTGTAGAGACAGACAGACAGACGCATAAACCGCCGAAAGACCTAGCTCGTATTCCGGATATTACCGATCACACGACGGGTATATCCGGAGACCGCCGGCGTAAGTTCGGATCTGTACAAGGTGAGTCGGAAATAGATCATACTGATAACGTAAATTTGACTCAAGGCTATCGAAGTTGACTAACTTTAAAAATTTCAGATAGACCTGTAACAAGCTTTTACACTCTCGATGCTTCTCGTGTCAGCCGGAATAGCTCAGTTGGGAGAGCGTTAGACTGAAGATCTAAAGGTCCCTGGTTCAATCCCGGGTTCCGGCGGCAGAGTCGATTTCTGGCGGCTGACCAATAATTTTTATTTTTTTTTCTCGCCGTATGTTCTTTAACTCTTTACCACAAAATACCGAGTTTAAACGACCCTAAAGAGATAAGCATTTTGAAAACATTGTGGGAAAACGAGAAAATGCTGGTATCCAGCATTTTCTCCTTTTTCTACAATGTTTTCTACCCTTCCGAACACAAATTTCTATTTTTAAGTCACAATTATTTTGTCGTCTGCAAAAGCTTTCAATTTGGGCAAATCCTAAAGATATAGCCTTACAGCCAGAGAGAAAAAACGCCGTTAAAATTTGATAGACTGAAGAATGGTTCAGAATTAGTTGTGTTAATATAGATAAATTACCGATACATAATGGTGAAAAGGACAAGTGGATTTACCGGAAATCTTCGATTTAAAAGCGGAGACGTCACAATAGTGATTTCTTTGACGGCCTCCCGAAAATGAAATGCATTTTCTATCGGTCGTATTCTATGCAACCTTGCAACAGTCAGGGGCAACATTTAGCATGAAGATACAAGAATGATTACAGTTTGATAAAGATGAAATGGGTTAAAAACTGGCTGAAAGCGAGTTTAGATGTATCTTTGAATGGTTAATTGTCGCATGAGACCACAGAAATTTGATCATGTTCTTTTTTTCACGTAAACGCATTCTAACGCAAGTTATGTAAATGTGATCTGTGATTACATGCACTGGTTACTAGCATTTTCTCCTTTTCCCATAATGTTTCAAAAGGCTTCCTCCTCAGGGACGTTAAAACTTTGTGGTAAAGGGTTAAATTACTATATTTCCTGATAAAAAATTGAAGAGACGATGCTTACTAAATCCTGGTAAAATATTAATTATCAGCATGAGTAATCTTTTCACAGATAAATAACAAGCGCAAAACATTGTGGCAAAAGCAAACTTTGCTCGCAACGCGTAATTTCTTCATTTCCCAAAATTATCTAAAAGTAGATTACTCTCACCAGTATGTCGCAAGATAGGGATCCTACTTGGCCAAATAGTTAAGTGTGGGACTCGTAACCTGGAGGCCCCGGGCTCGAGCCTCACTTGATCCACTGGAGTTTTCGGAGGGTGTCCTTGCGTAAGACACTTCAGAACCCTAGTCTAGCACTGATGAAACCCAGGATATAAACGAAAATGTCTGCTGTCGCCCTGATATGACTAAAATAATGTTAAAAAACAGCGTAAACACCATTCATTCAATCAATCAATCTGTCGCAAGATAAAATCAAAGTACTGAAAGTACTGATAATAGCCATTTTAGGGACAAAGAATCTTGGTTCTGGATGGCCAGTTTGAATGGTCAGTTTGTATCTCTTTTTGTCCATTTCACAATTTTCACCCTACTAAGGACTCACGCAAAGTGCTTAAAGTACTAGAAATAACTATTTGAGGGACAAAGGATCTTAGGTTTTGGATGGTTAGTTTGGTTATTTTTTGTTCATTTTGATTTTTGTGGCATTTGTCGAATCCCACTATGAGTTCAATACGGTATTTTGAAAATCATTTATCGTAGTTTGTGCAAAACTGAAGGAAGTAAACCCTATTAAACTCATTTTTCCTAAGACAAATAAGTGTTTCGATAGCACTCGGATATATAATTAACAAAGGCGTAAATAAACTGGATTAGGCAATCGATCTTGGGAATATTTCTATTTTTATTGAAAATATCTTATTTTTACCCGCTATGATCTTCTAATGGCGTAATGATACACACAACCTTTGTCTCCTGACCTTGTTCGTCCCAAAACCAGTTCGTCCCTGGGCTTTTTCGTCTAGGCTTGTTCGTTCTACATTTTTGTTTGTTTATTTTTCAAATTATTAATTCCACACAATGGCTTCCTTGACAAATGCCACACCAGTGCTTTCAACGCTTTGATTTTAGATGTCGGGGTAGTTCGTACAAGGCATCTTAACTTTTTGCCTCAAAACTAAAGTACAGACTTGTACGAGGGCTATCCATTAAGGATGAAGAAGTTTCCCATATCTCGACTGTTTATCCAAAATTTGGCGACATATGATTGGATGTATCATTGATACATGCTACGAAGTTCACTAAGATACAATGATAGAGTAAAAATTTACAAAAAATTTAAAAACACCACTAACTGCAACCCGGCGCACGACATAAGACCACTTTGACGTCGCGTTGATAAGTCATCTTATACCTTTTCGATGTAGAGGAATATGAGTGTTTTTCCATCGTTCGTACAATCTTTGTTTTATCTATGAAAAATAAATGTATGGTTGTCTATCTATAAAAGAAACCAAGTAATTCAGCTTTATTATAATACACCGAAATCCTCAACTTCAATGAAGGCAAGAGTGTCTAAGGCTGGCGGGAAACGCATTTTTGTGGTCGTAAGAAACGCCGAGGCATGCTGCTAGTGCATAGAGAACCAGACGGATAGATCGTTAATTCTTCATACTTCAGTGAGGTAGACAGATAAACTGCACTTGCATCCAAATCTGAGACTGCTTCCCTTACCAGAGCATGTTAACTGTTTCAAAACTTGCTCACGCTCGCGTAGATTAAGTCGCATTCAAAGGGCGGGATTCCGACATTGCGCAAGCGGTCATGACCTTGAAACACTGCAGTCTTTCAGAAACAATTTCTACATTGCCACGTACAACAAATGTATTGCCCGTTACAGAAAATGTATACACAATGGTGGTGACTGCGTGGAAAAAGTTTAAGATGATTTTTCAAATCGACGTCAAACTGGTCTTACGTCATGCGCCGGGTAGCAGTTAGTGCTGTTTTTTAATCTTTTGTAACG
Source organism: Tridacna gigas (assembly GCA_945859785.2). Classification (NCBI taxonomy): domain Eukaryota; kingdom Metazoa; phylum Mollusca; class Bivalvia; order Cardiida; family Cardiidae; genus Tridacna; species Tridacna gigas. The sequence continues at coordinate 13,753,224 of OX244029.2, read as the reverse complement.
TTTTACTGAATCACTGTATTTTGATGAAATTTGTAGTATGTCTCAATAACACATCAAAAAATATGTTAACAAGTTTTGGTACTAAAATGTGTATAAATAGTCGAGTTATGGGAAAAGTCTTCATACTTAATGGACAGCCCTCGTATATTTTGCAAGCATTTGCAAACGACAATTTAAATGTGGCTCAAATGATGGAATTTGTCTTTGATTAGGTAGAAAATATTGTGGGAAAAGGAGAAAAGGAGAGAACTCAGGATTGTGTTGTAAAGGGTTTATTTAAAGAAAGTGCTCACTTGAAATTTGTGCAGACACATTTGTATACCTGCGCCCGTATTCACCAACCATTCTTACGAACGTTCCCAGTCTTATTCTCCGATATTTTCCAAGTTTGAAGGTAACACACTTTCTGATTGGCTAAACTAAATGGTTTAGCCAATCATCAGAAAGTGTGTTACTTTCAAATTTGGAAATTTGGACAATGAGACAAAGAACGTTTTCAAGAATGGCTGGTGAATACGGACCGACCATTCTTCAGAACATTCTTTCTTGGTCTTATTCTCAAGAATTTTCTAAACTTCAAAGTAACACAACTTCTGGTTGGCCAAAACCATTTGGTTTAGCCAATCAGACGTTTTCTTACTTTCAAAATCCATAATTAGACCAAGAATGTTCTTGAGAATGGTTGGTAAATACGGACCTAGATCAAACATCGGTAGCCTGCGGGTTAGGTCTTCTGGCCGAGCTTATGTCATGGCCCTGTATCCCGTCATGCGTGCCATTCTGAATGATTGTGGGATAGGGTATCTTGCCCCGGTTGCCCCACTCTTCAGCCCTTACGCATCTGAGTGCTGTCATTTGCATATCGTACAAGATGGCCTTGACTTATTTTCTGTATTAACCCTTTATCAAACAATCCCGTATTTTAACAACCTTGAACAATCCTTGTAGGAACAGGAGAAAATGCTGGTAACCAGCATTGTCTCCTTTTCCCACAATGTTTTCTAACCTAATAAAGACAAAAAATATCAACTGAGCTATCTTTATTTTTTCGTTTGCTAATGTGTTCAATTTGGTCGAGTCCAAAGTTTTGTTGTTTGGTAGAGAGTTAATCCCCAAGATACCATGTTATCTTACAAGTGTATATATATATGACAGATACTGTGTTTATACCAAACGACAAAGTTTTAGACTTGTACAAACTGAAAGAATTTGCAGACGACAAATAAAATGTGGCTCATATGAAGGGATTTGTCTTCGATAAGGTAGAAAACATCCTGAGAAAATGCTGCTTACCACCACGTTCTCCCTTTCCCACAATTCTTTAAAAAAAAGGCCTCCACATTGTCGTCAAAACTCGTATTTGTGCGATAAAGGGTTAACCGCTCTGTTGTTATCACTGGGTTAAAATATTGTGCATAGACGTGGGCATAAACTTTAAAGATGCAGACAATAGTCAAGGAAAAATTTGGCCAGACCTCGAAAGGGGAAGAAATTTACAAGTAAGTACTAGTATATTCATAGATATTATTTATTGTAAACGCGCTGAACGAGGAATAATCTTGCACTTGCCGAAATGGCAAGGCGTTCGCTTTGAGAGCCTGGTGTCCCGTGTTTGATCCTTGCTTAGGCCGATTAAAGTTGAAGTGCATTCTTGCAAGGTAAACTCCCGGCCCCCTCCCTCCGCGAACTGGTTGTTGATTGTTTGTTCTGTTGGTGGGAGATAGTCATAGCTCAGTTACATGCACGGAAAATGTCGAAAGATGTCAATTTTGACGATCGCAACGGAATGCACCGGAAATAGTCACTCCGACGTCACAACTCGGCCGATTCCGTACCTACATCTAACCCCGTACGTATAAAGGAGGCTTCCACCTTGAACATACCAATCACATGATCTTATAATGGCGGCGACCCTATAAATCGCTTTGCAACGACATAAACAACCACGGTGAAGTCATTCACATCTATTGATCTGTCGATGAAAGCTCCCGATTAATAATTGATAAACCACGCTAAAAATTGAATGTACAAACTGTTTGCCGACTAAAATATTCGTAGAAAGATCGACCGAAAATTGTGACTCATGTTTTCTTTTTCAAGAGGAGCCTTACAATTTCAATAACGGTAAAACGGTGTACTTCCGGCGACATACGAAATGTACCGTGTATATTATGCATATCAAGGTACGTGATACAACCGAGGGATTTGATCACCGGATCACCTGAGGTACGCCGAATGCAAGAATAGTGTACGATCAACGTCGAGTTTCTCCGTAATAAGTTTACTCGTGCTAGACACCTCAATCCTTGTAGCGCTCGACCCAGATTCATTTTTTATGCAGATTTTGAAGATCAAGGTAAGACTGCATAGATCATGCAGTCTGATTTGGGATGTAACATTACGCTTCTTTGTCAGGTATTCTGAGAAAAAACAACTTTGAAACATCAATATCTGCATCTATGGTACTGATTGGACTTGTCCATTCATTTATTTATCGCTAGTAAAGTTTAAAAAAATCTTGCAAGAGAACGAATTAGAACAAAGAAAAGGCAATATAGTGCTCTTTTAAGTGTAAGAGGAATGAATGAACAAACGAATTAATCATATAAATAAAGCGCCGTTAACTGCAAAATAAATCATCCCCGGCGGGACTCGAACCCGCGACCTCTGGATTAGAAGTCCAGCGCGCTATCCACTGCGCTACGGGGACAGTGATACTTCATTTTGCGAATCAGTATAACTTGGATCAGTATCAATTTGTATCGATATTGCCCATTTAAAATACCAATTATAAGCTGATTCCCCGCTATTTCTACAATTACCAAATTGAAATTCCTATAAACTGCCTTTTATGATTGGATACTAGTTGGATAATTCTCCACCACTCTTTCTCGTATGTGATAATTTTGTATATGAGCCATGCTCTGTTACAAGGGGACTTAATGCATCTCCGTGATGCATTATACCAAGCGAGTCATCGCATAACCCTTTCCCAAACGACAAATTTTGGACTGGTCCAAATTGAAAGAGTTTGCAGACGTCAATTTTAAATTTGATGAAAATGGCAGAAAGTTATCAAAAAGGGTAGAAAACACGGTGGGAAAAGGAGAAATTGCTCGTAACGAGCAATTTCTCCTTTTCCCACCGTGTTTTCAAAAGACTTGTACTGCAGACACGTGAAAACCATGGCTTGTTTGGGAAAGGGATAACTATGTATCCATAAAATCTATTTTGCGTTATGTACAACAGACTGAATCCTGTGGTAGTATATAGTCCCTGGGCATGCAGAAAATTGACCTGTAGCCTGCCCGGACTGCGCAGGCTGACCTTAGTCGATATTTAATGCAGATGCATAAAACTACCTTTTCACAGAGCATGGTTCATACACCTGTATAAATTTACAAGATAAATTTTGATGTTGAGATGCATTTTTTGTACTGTTTTTTCTTTGGCTTGATATAATTTCCCCCCCCCCCCCTTTAACACTTAAGCTGCTGAATAAATGAAACGCTAACTTCTACTCAATACTAAACGCCCAAACATTGCGGTTTCAATGTTGATTTCACCGGAAAGAAAATACCGTATCGGACAGTGTAGATCAAAGATCAGACTGCACGTTCTGTGCAGTCTGATCTTGACCTACACTGTCCGCAAAAGGTCAATGGGTCGCGATTAGCAGCTTAAGGGTTAAAAAATCATTTTGGATCAATCAAACAAACTCGAATGGTGACTACATTACCCAATTTAACCATTTACAAAAAAGAAATACATGCGTTAACTACCCTAAAGAGGAATGCTCTTGAGGAAAAAAATTGGAAAAATGAGAAATGCTTGTAATCAGCATTTTCTCCTTTTACCCTAATGTTTTCTGCCCGTTCAAAGGCCAACTCCATAATCTGAGCCACTTTTAAACATTTCACAATGTTTTCTAAATTTTCAAAGACAAGTTCCACTATTTAAGCAAGCCACTGTAATTATGTGGCTGTAGTGGTAATGACTTAACTCTTATCCTACTAAATAAGTTTAACTCTTTACCGAACGACATAATTTTAGACTGGTTCAAATTGAAAGCATTTGCAGATGACAAAATAAACGTGAATGAAAAATTAAAATTTGTTTTGGGAAGGATAGAAAACATTGTGGGAAAAGGAGAAAATGCTGGCTACCAGCATTTTCTCCTTTTCCCACAACGTTTTCAAAAGGCCTCTCTCTCAGGGTCGTTAAAACTAGGGATTGTGTGGTAAAGGGTTAATAAAACTTTCAAGACGATAGTAAAAACCCGAATAATGTTATTTCAGACTTAGTTTTTGGAGAACACAAAACTAATTCTTGGTCCTATATAGATTTCTATGAACATAGAGACAAAGAATTTGAACCAAGTTTACCGGATCTGATAAAAATACAACACCATACTCTCACACAGTGGTTCTTACAAATACTGTAACCTGTATTAATGAATCAAATGTTAAAACTTTATGGATGAAGAAGAAGAACTCTTACCGGACAGTTTAGATCCAAGATCAGACTGCACGTTCTGTGCAATCTGATCTTGATCTACACTTTCCGCAAAAGGTCAGTGAGTCGCGCTTAGCAGCTTAAGGGTTAACTCTTTACCAAACGACAAAATTTTATTTAGACTTGTCCAAATTCAAAGCATTTGCAGACAACAAATCAAAGATGGCTAAAATAATTGAACTTGACTTAAATCGAGCAGACAACATTGTTATAAAAGGAGAAAATGTTGGTTACCAGTATTTTCTTCTTTTCTCACAGTGTTTTCGAAAACTTTCCTTCTAGGTGTCGTTATAATTCCGGATTGTGTGGAAATGGGTTAAGATTGTATTTGACGGTCCCTCATAGTTCTATGTTAACCTTTTACATAGTTCCGAGTTTTAACGACCCGGAAAAGAAGCATTTTGAAACTATTGAGGGAAAAAGAGAAAATGCTGGTAACCAGTGTTTTATCCTTTTCCAATAATATTTTCTACCCTAAGACAAAGTTCATCATCTGAGACACATTTTTTACTTGCCGTCTGCAAATGCTTCAAGTTTCGTCGCGTCCGAAATACTGTCGTTTGGTACAGAGTTAAAGGCGTTCGATTTTCAGTCAAGTAATCGTGGTTCGATTCCCGTTAGTGGCAAAGGTCAAGGATTACCTATTTTGTGCTTTCATCCGCAGATTTACATTGTCGAACAAGAACAAAGTCTCCATCAGTATACTAAACTTTGGCTGTGCTGTGTACGAGATCAAACTTCCAGACAAGGACGGAAACGTGGCAGACGTCAATCTTGGTTTTGATAAAATCCTCGGTAACAACATTTAAGCCATGCTCTGGCAAAAGAGGGCTTAATGCGGCTTCGTGATGCATGATACCAAGCAAGTCATGACACATAATTATGGATCCATAAATTCCTTTTTTTTTCTTCTAACGACCGATTGAATCATGAGGTAAACTGGTTCTTGCACATGAAGGAAATTCAGCCAATAATAACAAACAGTATTGGCACAGGTCAGCCTGCACGGACTGCAGAGGCTGACCTGAGTAGATACTCTTTGCAGATATATTAAGCTGCCTTTCCATAGAGCATGGTTCATTTGTATTCGATTGTTTCTTATCCACTAGTTTATCAAGTCAGTTTCTTTTCTATATCTAAAGATATGAGCCATTCTCTGGCAAAAGGGGGCTTAATGTATCTCCGTGATTCATCATAACCAAGCAAGACATCACATAATTAGGGATCCATAAAATCCACTACGTCTAACAATCGACGGTATCATACGGTAAACTGGTCCTTTGACATACAGAAAACTGACCAATAGCGGACTCCTCAGGTTGACCTGGGTCGATACTGTTCGCAGATGCATTAAGCGCGCTATTCACAGAGCAGGGCTCATATCTAATTTGCCGAGGCGTTCAGAATTGGAATTTAGGATACAAACAGATTTTGTAGCTGTTGGTAAATTTTACACGGCTCCAGAGCTGCGTTTCAATAATTACGCAAATTATTTAGGATTGTCTACATTTGAAAGTAACACAACTCCTGATTGGCTAAACCATTTGGTTCAGCCAATCAGGAGTTGTGTTACTTTCAAATGTAGAAAATCTTGGAGATAAGACTAAGAATATTCTTAAGAATGGTTGGTGAATACGGACCCAGGTCAGTTATCCACTAGTTTACCAAGTGAGTTTCATCTCTATATCCCAAGATATCTGATTTGCCGAGGTGCTCTGATTTGGAATTTAGGATACAAACAAAATTTATAGCTGTTTGTACATACGGCTCTAGATCTGCGTTTCAATAATTACGCAAATTATTTAGGATTGTATATACACACATACGATCCTTACTTTACCTAATGGTATGAGCTGGCGTAAAGTTATGCAGATATTTACTTAAATCGTAAAGCTGTGCAGTTTAGCAAATTTGTTTTCAGTCCTAATGCTTGCTTACCAAAACTGCCTACGCAAATTTCGTGCGTATTGTCGTACTTTAGTGAATTGCGGCTCTGGGGTGGGTGTGGTCATTTTCGTCGTGGGGTTATCAATTAGCTGCTTCTATCAAGGGCACATCATCGGTCATATAGCGCAAAACTAGTTTTGATCTTACGATTTATAATTTTGTTGAGAAATATCAGACTTAGATACCTTGACTTCTCACCAGTCGGCATGATTTTAGACTTGACTGAATTGGATGCATTTTTAGACAACAAACTAAATGGGGCTCAAACAATGGCATTTATGTCAAAAGGATTGAAAACAATTCGGATAAAGGAGAAAATGCTGATCACAATGCTACCCAAGCTTATAGTCGTAAATACGAGTGCAACCTGGACCCGGGAACTGGGGCTCTTTGACTTTTATTTACCGTTTTAACCTTTGTCGTGCTAAGTACTTGTAAGTGAAATGGGACTTTCAAGCCGATAGCAAAAACCAAGACTGCTATTTCAAAGGTTTTTTTTTTTTTAGGAATAATATCTCCTAATCGGACAGTGTAGATCCAAGATCAGACTGCACGTTCTGTGCAGTCTGATCTTGATCTACACTGTCCGCAAAAGGTCATTGAGTCGCGCTTCGCAGCCTAAGGATTAACTGATAACCCCGACTGCTGATAAATATTTCCGTCTTGCAATTGACCGCTGATAAAAATATTTTGGTAAACGAACAATTCATCCTTTTGCAACAATATTTTTACATGTATTCATTTATTAAACGTTGGTTTATATGCTAATCTTTATTTTACAAGGATTTTTTTCAAAGTTGCCAGCTCGAAATTTGTTTCAGGAGTATATGTAGATGGATTTAAATTCACTTTAAATCATGAAGAAAACAACAATTATATCGGAGTATTATGTGGACGTGTGGCCAACAGAATTGTTATGATGAAGATCCATTTAAATTCACTTTAAATTATGAAGAAAATAACAATTATTTCAGAGTTCTGTGTGGACGTGTGGTCAACAGAATTGCTACATGTAGATGTATTTAAATTCACTTTAGGTTATGAAGAAAACAACTATTTTGGAGAATTATGTGGCCCTTTCGCCAACAAAATTGTTATGATGAAGATCCATTTAAATTCACTTTAGATTATGAAGAAAATAACAATTATTTCGGAGTCCTATGTGGACGTGTGGCCAACAGAATTGGTAACGCCCAGTTTACACTAGATGGAACCACATACACCTTGTCGAAGAACGATCCATTTGCCGGACACATATGTCATGGCGGACATATTGGTTTCAGCAGAGTAAGTAACTGTCGATTTCTTCCAGCTTACACTCGGTAACAATAGAAATATATGAACCACCTTTGTGAAATTGTGGCTAAATGCATCTGCAAAAAGTATTGACCCGTGTCAGACATGGGTCGATACTCTGTACTAATTGCAAATTTTCTCCATGTCAAAGGAACAATCTACTTCGTGATTAAATCGGGTTTTAGGCAAAATGGATTTATGTTATGCGACGACTTGCTTGGTATAATGCTACGAAGATGCATCTTTTCCTAGAGCGCCACTCAAATAAACGATCAGTGCTCTGGCAAAAGGGGGCTTAATGCACCTACGTGATGCAGTACACCATGCAAGTAATCATATAATCATGGATGCATTTGTCCAACAACCGACTGAATCATGAGGTACACTGGTCCTTTGACATGCAGAAAAGTGATCAGTAGCAAAAGGCTGCGGCTCAGGTCGATACTTTTGAAGATGCATTAACCCCCTTTTCACAGAGCATGGCTCATATGTATACATGTACCTAATGATCGTTTCAAATAAGGCACTAAGCACTTTTGTCTTGATCGGTTGTCTGGAAAGGATACGGGCTGAAAGAAAAGGCTGAAAGTATCCTGTCGACCTCTTGCAGCAGAATACTTTGATACCATCCTGATAGAAAATGGATAAGTCAGTATGAATTACGGGTCTATAGTTGATTGATTCATTTGTATGGTGTTAAACGCCGTTTTCAACATCATTTCAGTTATATCGCAGCGGCCTGTGTACCTACATGTATTCATGCTTTCCTGGGGTTTCTTTTACCTTTACTACGCACGATATTCTTTCTAAGCCACTGGCTGCTTTCCTACATAACCATCGTCGAAACAATGGTCAGTGGTGAGAGAGTAATAAATCCTGTCGCAATAACTATCATCAATCCTCGGACAGAAATTGACCGAGGCGGGGATCGAACCAGCGACCCCCTGTCAAGTCCTGCGCACTACCGACTGAGCTACCGGGGCTCGGCGGTTTCATAGTTAGGTACATTTGAAAGCATTATTGTTAACTCTAAATACTTGAGGACAAACCGGTTGAAATTGAAAGCATTTGCAGACGACAGATTAAATGTTACTCAAAACTTGGAAAACGTCTCTTAAAGAATTCGAAAGCATAATTTCTCATGGTCTTTAACAGTCGGATTTGTTTGATAAAGCCTTAAGAGTTTTCTCAGCAAATAGTTGCCATGTCTTTGGACGGGTGGGGTTCTTTATACCTGGTAGATCTACAAGGAACTTTGGCAGCCCCCCCCCCCCCCCCTAAAAGAAACATTTCTTTCACCGGTAATTCTAAATTGCATCGATGTTAAATTTCTATGGTCATGAAACGAGCCATTATAACAATTTACTCAGTTTTACCTTTATACCCAACAAAGCGAGTTTGGTCATGGAGCATCAAGGACAACAAACTAATCCTCCATTACTTGGATCCGGACGGAAGTGAGGGCATGCCTGGTGAAGTCATCACTTACGTCACATTTTCACTTGATGACGACAACACGTTCACCATGGATTATAAAGCCACGACCAATATGCCTACAGTTATTGATATGGGAAGCCATTTTATGGTCAACCTGGCTGGTCATGTAAGTAGCTTACATTTTAGACGGACGATCATCAAGATCACTAGTTTGTTGCCATCCAAAGCGTCCAGATCTAAAATATTAACAAAAGACCTAAGTCGCCAGATAGGCCTACTGCCTCTACAGCTTGGTTCTTTTTGCTAGAAACCGCAATTGTGTAAAATGTCAATAAATTGTATAAGTCTCTACCGTCCCAATTTGAATAATGTTCTACAGCTTTAACTTTGTTATTTGATTGTACTGTCTTTTTATTATTATCATTTTCCTGTAGGTCTATATTGTATTACTGTGTGATAAAATGACTATTATGTGAAAACTTATTTGAATGATGTCTAGATCTATCTATAGAGCCACAGATTGAACAAGATGTCGCGATATGGTACATGATGTTTGCTGATCGGTGGATGTATATGAATTAAATCAGTGATCTTTGCAAATCAGGCTCATCTCAACGCAACCTTTTTCACCCTCGTGTTTTTCCCAGGTGTTGTAGATCTTGTCTAGCTACGAGTTCGTCCAACCGATGCTCGTACTCAAGGTCCATAATTAGTAATAGATTAGGGAAGGTTGTAGAGACTACGACTCTGGATTCGTATTCTCCAGGCAAGAAAATACCCGCATGCATAAATATAGCGACCAACCCAGGCCTAAATTGTTTGGGCAAAGTATGATTCTAGCTTTCGGTAAATCGTCACTGTCTAGTCGGATGACATAACTTCGATGAATATTTTACTTCATACGTATGGTTTTCGACTTAAACATTTGTTTGCTTCTGAGTATATTCATCACATACCATTTGGAAATACTGTCCACAACATTACTGACCTTGTTCTCATTGCAGGGAAATGGACCTATAAAGGATCACGTGATAACCATCGGGTCAGACACTTATCTTGAAATGGGATCCAATTTCCTACCAACGGGTTTGTTTTTTACAGTATATGTATCTATTACGTGTCAAATGTTGTCTTATTTGAACCGAATAGATCTAGCACATTAAGATTTCATCCAGTCTTTCTGTCATGTCAGCCTATTGAAAACATTTTTTAACGCTGATACTTTTTTAGGGCAATAGGCTACTGTGTGAGTTTCAGTCATCGGAAGAAAGAAGTCAGACTTTTCGGGATCTGCAGATTGATCTTGAACCCACAAAGGTAGTAGGACGATAATGGTCGCAAAGCCTTGATGTTAAAATTCTCTAGCCCCTTTCCTCTTTCTTTCACCTGCGACTGAAAATGTTCATTATGTTTAGCAGTCTATGGTATATTCATAAATGAGTTAGATAGGCAGACTGAAACACTTATTTCAAATAGTTCATGCTGATGGCATCGGTACTTGTTGAAGCGTCTCCCCGAGACCCGGTTACTCGAGGTCGGTTACGTGCTTAGTTCATAAACAGAAACTTCAAACAATCAAGTTAGCAAACGAATCTTGACCAGCTTGTCTCCTCCTGAAATAAAACAAGCTTTTCTCAATAGCATTTTGAGAGAGAGAGAGAGAGAGAGAGAGAGCTTGTAACAGACCTGAGTTTACAAATACTAGAGTTATTTCTATCTGCTACCATAACTAGTCTCCTTTAGCCTCGATCCCATCTCCTGATACACGTGACATAGAGTCAGATAGGTGCTTTGCAAGTGACCATGCTTGGCCTAGCACATGCTATCAGACTATTTATGCATTTTAGGCAAGAAGATAAGTGTAGAGGAAGATGAAGTGATGGATTTCAGAAAACCACGATCATTGCAAGGTGATGTGCTAGAAAAACTAAGTGGTGATTGCGCTTTTCACCATGCGTTTATATATGATAAACCACAGGAGAAAAAGTTTATGGCAAGGTATGGTATGAGACAGGTTAACCTTCAAAGCGGGAATCATAGCTTCCTAAATTCAGACTTTTTTTTGTATAGATAAAATGAATAAATATTTGCAAATCTCTACGGTCATCGTAACTGAAGATCAGACTGCACTGGTAAAAAAAAAAAACATTTATTTAGATTTAAAAATTAACTTCAGTTTTATTACTGGTTCATCATCTCATCTTTTTGCTGATATCCCTCTGTTAGTACCGAGTGTCTTTTTTTCCCAAATCATAGGCCATGTACATGTATTGGTATTTGCTGTTTCATAATTATTTTCATACCTGATTTCATAATTTTCATATTCCCTTGAATCAGGACACGTGTGTTATATCATTTGTATTTTGTAACGACGATTGCGAAAGACAGCCTTGACCTACATATTCAAATATAGTCTATATTCTAATCTAAATAGGAGAAATCATTCAGAGAGGATGCGACGTCCAAAGGGTATCGATTCTGGTCTCACAGACTACTTAGTTCAATTTCAAGCATTAATTTACATGTATCCGTCTTCCTTCCAAGTAAACACCCAAGTTTAATACACTTGTCTTCTCTGCCACACCACTTATGCGCACTGATTGAAGGATTTTTGACATCTTTCGTTTGGGCAATTTTCATGTCTACCGTGTTTTCAAAACTGGTCCCCTTGAAATCCCCACCTTTACGCGAGGGCAGCGGGTGTTCTTCTGAACCAGGAACAGGTACATCGTCGTGGTGAAACACTCACTAGTTGTCCTTCCACACCTTTCATCTCTTCTTTGCACACTGAATAAAGCAAGTAAAATTGTCTCTCTGCAGACTTGCTCATTGTTCGTCTGGTCCTGTCGGAAGGACCGGATGATGTGGATGATGTTTCTCACATGGAAAAATGTGATCAACCTGACTTCCACTGTTGTCTTTGACTGCCTCGTACTTTCTTTGGCTTCGGTGATGTTTGAGTCTTCTACTGACAGCTTTTACACTTGGTTTCCAAGTAATGCTAAAAACCATATCTAATCCCGTTAGTGATCAAACAACTCTGGGTCTGTATTCACCAACCATGTTTAAGAATATTCTTAGTCTTATTCAGCAAGATTTTCTAAATTTGAAAGTAACACAACCCCTAACTGGCTAAACCATTTGCCGAATAAGGCTAAGAATGTTGGTAAATACGGACCCTGGTTCAGTTTTAAGATGCTGGATGATGCGATGCTCCTTCACCTTTGACTTATACTGCCTTGCACTTGTTAGCCTCGCTGATGTCTGGGTCTTCGACGTGCAGCTTTTTAACAATGACAAACCTGCAACCTTCCTACATTATTTAGTAGCCTTTTAAACATTTTTGAAGGCAAGGAAGCCATCAAAGGGGCCGTGATCTTCCCAGCTGTTTACAGAAGGATAGAAAATGCTTTTGATTCTTGGGGGATCGTTTTTTCAGGGAAAAGGTTAGTTGTTGTTTCGAAATGAAATAAATGGTTCGGGACATACACATTACTTTTCAGACACATATCTTAAACATAACCTCAACAATAACTTCTAATGCTAAAACTATAGCTTACTTAATCATTATTAGTTTCTTCTGACATTATAGGGTTGATCATCCAGAAAGTAAGCGGTATATGGAAGTCTATTCCACCAACACGACCGTGTTTGCCTACAGTAACCATTTCATGAAGACAATCATGAAAGAGAAGCCGTGCAAGGATGGCGTCGTGTACCAGCAATATGCTGCTATCGAGTTCATGCCAATGGGATATCCAAATTCTATTAATGAGGTATACAACTCTCGTCATCTCTCGTTTTTCTTCGAGTTACCGTGAGAATTAATTGTGTACTAGTGTATTCTAATGGGATATCCAAATTCCATTAATGAGGTATAAACGCTGGTAACGTAGTCTCTTGTCTCTCTTCAAGGTGTTGCGAAACTTCAATTTGCGCCATTTCATTCTCGACTCTCCTAGAGAAATCTACCGATTTTTTTTTCAGATTTATAGAATATCTCACAGTCATATTTCACAAGCATGGAGAATTTTTTATCGCAGTGACTGAGTTTCTGTCTTAGATAAACCGGATACTTATTTTTGATCAAAACGTACGAAAATTAAAAGGAGAAAGGGTAATTAACGCTTACGTGCTTAGTTTATAAACTGGAAATTCAGACAATAAAGTTGGCGAACGAATCTTGATCCGCTTCTCTCCTCTTCGAATAAAACAAGCTTTTCCCAACAGGTATTTGAGCCAGGCTCTGACAAAAGGGGATTTAATGTACCTGCAAACGGTATTGACCGCGCAGGCTGACCTGGCTCGAGATTTTACGCTTTTTGCAAATTTTCTGCATGTCAAAGAACCATTCCACATCCAGATCGTGTAGATTGTTAGACTAAATGGATATTATAGATCCCTAATTATGTAATGACTTGCTTACAAGTATAATTCATCACGGAGCACATACCCCGCCCCCTTTTTTGCCTGGGCATAGCTCATTTCTCTCTGTCCATTGCTTTCTCTTTTCTCTCTAGCTACTTACAACCAACATGTAAAACTTTCAGTTTCAACAAATCAGCTGGCTTCTTTGCACTTGAGTGCTTTGATTTACATTTGATGTAATGAATACAATCACTGTACTTATTTCAGCCCAGTTTTCTACAATCAGTCGTCAGGCCAGATGGCGAGTACAGGGAAACAGCATGGTACAAATTTGGCGTGTATGAATAATAATGACCACGAGGACAGTTAGATTTTCGACATCGGAACTAGGCATCTGTTTGGATGGAAGAGTTAGACCATCAAATTATACATTTTACAGCTTCGAAACGAATTAAGGACTGTTATGATTTGTCTGTAAATTTTCATAACGATAGAACTGCTTGATAGAATTGTGCACTTGTTAAACATATAGTGGAAATTGTAATAAAAAAGTTATATAAAAAATCAGCCCCTTTTCAGGGTCTGTTTACACATTATGGAGCCATTTGAGTCCTGTTGGCGTGACTAATAGCTTTTGAGTCTTTTGACAAGTGCCCTCTCTTCAAAGCAAAAAAACCGATTCCAAAAATATGGGTCAGCCGCCAGAAACCGACTCTGTCGCCGGAACCCGGGATTAAACCCGGGACCTTTAGATCTTCAGTCTAACGCTCTCCCATCTGAGCTATTCGAGCGGACATTTCAAACAATTTCAAATTTGATAAGTATTTTGATAACTGACGGTACAAGTCCTCTATCAAACAATCGAGTTTACAAAGCGAGCATGAGGAAAAAATCTTCTGAAAAAATTACTGGAAAGTGTGAAAGTTCTGGGAACCAACATTTTCTCATTTTCCACTGTTTTTTACATTTTCAAATACAAAGTCCAACGTATTTTTCGTCTACAAGTGCTTTCAAATTGGAAAAGTCTAAAATTTTGCTGTGTGGTAAAAAGATATTAGGTCCATTATGATATGGCCCCAGCCAAATGTCGTATTCTGAATTTTTAATTCACAATTTCCACATTAAGTGATATGAATTTAGTCGGTGGGAAAACGGGAAAAATCATCCAGATTTCGCTTCTTCAATAGCCTTAAAAATGATTAATCGAAAACTGCACGTTTAAAAGCAAAATGAAGAAAAATACACTGACGTCCAAGGAATTAAGCTGAATGTCGTTTGTGAATAGGGCCCATCTTGTCTGCATATACAAACAATTAAACAAAAAAGTGACCTTTATTATATAAAATAAAAGTGTCAGCATCAGAGACTGTGTATTAATACACGGAACAGCATCTCTGTCGATATAGCGATTTTGTAAATCTGTATACTAATAAGTGTTACGGGAGATCACTCCTTCCTTACAGCATAGCTTCTTCCCGTATAAACTCAATACCTTACAACTGCGTTAGGGAGAATTCTCTGTAGCTCAGTGGTTAGTGTATTGGTCGGGGTTAAATCCCAGCCGGAGCGGTTTGTATTTGAGCAATGCATTTGTTGCGAATTTTCATGTTTGTAAGATGCGGGCTCGTCCGGGATTGGCCATTGAGCTATTTGTTGCCCGTTATTGGCCATTGAGCCATTTGTTGTCTAAATAATAGACCTTCTGCCTAATAAGGCTTTCCGTCATAAAAAATGATGACTTCTCGGGGGTCTGTTATGGAAGATCACTTCTTCCTTACAGCATAGCTTCTTACCGTATAAAATCAATACCTGACAACTGCGTTAGGAAGAATTCTTTATAGCTCAGTGGTTAGTGTATTGGCCTTTTAAACCTCGATAAACGAGGATATTTTTACCGCACAGGTACGAATCCCAGCCGGAGCGGTTTGTATTTGAGCTATGCATTTGTTGCGAACTTTCATGTTCGTAAGATAAGTAACTGCTCTTACGTTATCTGGCAATCCTTTACACTGACGTCGACTGAATTCAACTGAATGCTGTCTGTGAATAAATCAAATTTTGTCGGTGTATACTAATAATTAAACAACCAAATGACTTCCTAATCTAAAAAATAAGTGTCAGCATCAGAGACTGTGTATTTACACGGAATAGTTAGTATCTATGACGATGAAGTCATTTTGTAAATCTGTATGATGGTTACCTCCTGCAATTACGTTATTATTATTATCCATTAATTAACGTCCGCATAATTCAAGTGAATGTTATATTTGATGTTGAATGTTGTCCAGTGATAGTGCCAATCTAGTCTTTATACACACAAACTTAACAACCAATGGACCCTTACATCCTAAAAGAGAACAATAAGTGTCGCTAACTGTGTACTTATACACGGAAAAGTTAGGATCTACATCTATGTATGATATCTGTTTAAGAGATAATCTTCTTTCTATCGTGGTTTGTCGTTCAATAAACCACGGTTGTGAGTTACGGGGTATAATAAATACTAGTAATCCACGAGGGCGATAACCCGAGTGTTTTATTCATTGCGCCTTATAACTCACAACCGTATGGACGATAAACCGCGATAGAAAGAAGATTATTTCGATTCTAACATAAAAGGAAAACAAGTTCATACTTAGAATACAAAAGCGGATGCGGATTAATTCTTATTTTAAGACGTCGATTTCATCACGCTTCCGTTGCGCTCTGTTTATAGAGCCGAATTCACGTGTCATGTTAGAATTAATGATAGGTAACAGTGGGACCGTTATCTGACAATCATATTACCAACGTCCAATGAATTTAACTGAATGCTGTTTGTGATACGGCCAGTCAATCTGCATACTCTAATAGTTAAACAAACAACTAACTTTTAAAACCTAAACTAAAAGTGCCAGCATCAAAGACCGTGTATTCATATACGGCATAGGTAGCATCTATGACGGTAAAGCTATTTTGTAAATCTGTCTAATGATCAGCAACTGCTAGAACATTATCTGACAATCCCTTCCATATGTTGACGTCCCTAAATTCAACTAAATGTTGTCTGCGGATAAAGTCCTTCTTGTCTGCAAGCAGTCAAACAACCAACTGACCTTTGTAATCTAAACTAAAAGTGTCCGCGTTAAAGACTGTGTAGGCATACACGGAAAAATTAGCATCAATTACGACAAAGCGATTTTGTAAATCTGTATAATGATTAGCAACTGCTAGAACATTATCTGGCAACCCTTTCCACACATTGACGTCTACAGAGTTCAACTGAATGCTGTCGGTGATATTACCCATCTGGTCTGTATACTGAAATTAAAAATTGAATCAAGCTCTGTGAAAAAGCTAGACAAATGCATTTGCTAGAGGTATCGACCCATATCTGCCTGCGCAGTCAGCACAGTCTGCGCAGGCTGACGTGGGTCCAAGTATTTTGCTATTGGTAAATTTTCTGCATGTTGAAGGAACATTACACCATTTTCGTGACTTATGGTTCATACAATTAAAAAAAAACAAAAAACACACACACACACACACACACACACACACATATATATATATATATATATATATATATATAGTGAGATGACTTGCTCGGTAAAGATGTGAAACAAGCGTAACTGATTGGGGTATGAGAGTACTTTCCACTCGGTACATCTCACTGTCGATTCGTATAGCTCTTTTCCTCTTATTGGCTGCACAAGGTGTGGAATCTAACCCAGGACCTAATACGCGAAACAATCGGAAAACGACTGGATCATTGAATACTTCTGCATCGATGACGAAAACGTCGAGCGCTAGTACAAGTAACACATTGTCAAGTGCATCACAAAGACGGGGTAATATAAACAGTCGTTCAGATGAAAGTTCACCTATTCAAGTAGGCCGTGCCGGCAGAAGTGATAGAAATCAGAGTGAAATTAGTCATTGGCTTAGGAATGTTCGTGATAATGATGATCAAAATACCTTTTCACAACAGAGTATCGAGTCTGTTGTAGACACTAGTTATAGTTTGAACGAAGAAGAGGACGTGAAAAAGATTCTTTTAGACATACGAAAGAGCGTTAATGATATGAGCAATAAATTTGATATCATGGAGCATTCTATAAATGATCTGAAAAAACAGAACAAGGAGCTCAAGGAACAAAATGAACAGCTGAATATGAAGGTAAATACTATGGAAAAAACATTACAGGAAAACGCTATGAAGATAGAACAACTTGAGGGGCAATCTAGAAGAGAGAATCTTAAGTTTTACAATATTGAGGAAGAGAAGAGCGAAACATGGGATGAGTCTGAGATGAAAGTGAGACAATTTATTTCTGCTGATCTAGGAATCGATAGTTCGAATATTGAAATTGAGCGGGCACACAGACTGCCGGGACGAAATAAGCCTCGTGCTATCATCGTAAAGTTTTCACGCTTCAAAGATAAGGAAAAAATATTACGGAAATATAAAGAAGTAATGAAATCAAGTACATCTACGTCTGCTAATGGAACAGCATCGCAGCTGATACCAGTCAAAGTCAGTGAAGATTTTCCGTCTCGTGTGTCAAAGATACGATATAAGCTTATACCTTTTATGCGAGATGCCGTTAAAAAGAATAAACGTGCTTTTCTCAGATACGATAAACTGATAATTGACGGTCAGGCGCACGTTTATGACGAAATCAGCGGACAGCCGGTTAGAGACTCAAACCAGTGATGTGAAGGCCAAGGTCATCGTGTCAATAACTGCAGATATAACTACATAAAGTTTCAAAATAAGTCAATAACTATTAGCAAAAGTAGCGATGAAACATTGCACACCAGTAATTGCTTTAAACTATCAATATGTTCTCTAAATGTAAGAGGGTTAAAAAAAATTATCGATGATAAAGAATTCATAAACTATTGTAAAAAATTTGACATACTTAGTCTATGTGAAACATGGAAGACAAAATCTGATTATTTCTCCAGTTTTATTAATGAATATACTGCTTTTGACTATGTGCGACAGAGTAAAAAGTCGTCTGCTAGAGGTTCAGGAGGGATATCTGTATTAGTTCATGATAAACTTATGAATACTGGTTTAGTAAAACGTATATTTCATAAGTTTCTGGAATGTGTTGTATTGTATATAGATAAATGTTTATTTAATAGTGATCAGGATATTATCATGATTTTTGTATATGTTTCACCAGAGGAATCGCCATTTTATAAGAGTAACAGGGTAAACGGTATTGAAGATTTGAGTGAGAAGCTTACTCTTATCTCTAGTGATTATCCAGATGCACATTTATTGCTTGCTGGTGATTTTAACGCCAGAACCAAAGATATCAATGATTTTATTATTAATGATGATATTGAACATATTTTTGAAAACGTAGTCGACTACCCTCACGATAACTTCAAACTACCTAGAAAATCCAAAGATATGTCGCTTTTAAACAAGTTCGGACAGTCGCTTATTGAGTTATGTTGCACCCATAATGTGCATATTTTAAACGGTAGGATGAATGGCGATCTCAGCGGTGATTATACATGTTTTGCAAATGATGGAAAAAGTATTGTTGATTATATTTTACTCTCAAGACAGTTGTTTAAAAATGTTACATTGTTCAATGTAGAAAATGTAGAATTTTCTGGTCATTTCCCATTGGTATGCAAACTAGAATTCGAAACGGATAAGTGTTTAGATAATAATTTCGAAAGACGTACTGGTGGTAATGAAATACACCAACAGTACAAGTGGAACGAAACTCTAAAAGATGATTTTTTACAAAATTTCTTGACCACTTTTAATACTTATTTTAATTCTATGGGTTTTCCACTCACAAATATAGAGAATGAACTTGCCAAATTCCAAGAGTGCTTTTATAAATCTGCTGGAAATATGAAGAAAAAATATTCACACAATGATTATTATATTTCAAAAAAACCTGAATGGTGGAATGATGAATGCCAACGGTTGAAGCAGTTGAGGTTATATTCTTTGAGAAAATATAGGAGTAGTAATGACAATAATGATTTCTTGCAATATAAGATTGTGCGAAATAAATTTAAGGCAAAATGTAAACAAAGTCGTCTAAATCTTGAAGTGAAAATAGGTCCAAACTTGTTCGTTTCAGGAAAAATGCTAAACATTTTGGAGTTTAATAAAGACACCTACTAGAAGACATGACAAATCTTCTAATATCAGTAACAAAGATTGGGTGGATCATTTCAAAAATTTGTATGAGATATCTAATATTGATTGTGAAGAAAACTTACTTTCAAATATTGTTCACGACTGTGATGATGAATATCTTAATGAGAAAATTTCGTCTGAAGAAATCAAACAAAGTATTAAAAGGGTAAAACCGAATAGATCTGTGGGACCTGATGGTCTATGCATTGAATTATATAAGCATACCAGTGATGTAATACTGCCTTTTTTAACAGAACTATTTAATACAATATATGACACTGGGTATTTCCCTATAGATTGGAGTACTAGTATTGTTGTTCCACTACATAAAAGTGGACCTACAGACAATCCACATAACTATAGAGGTATTTCACTTATTAATAGTTTATGCAAAGTATTCATAAACATTTTAACAAATAGACTTTCTATCTGGACTGAGAGAAATGATATTTTAAACGAGGCTTAAGCCGGCTTTAGGAAAAATTACAGTATTGTTGATAATATATTTACTTTACAGTCCCTTGTACAAAAGTACCTCTCAAAAAAAAAGAGGAAGGTTTTATTGTTTATTTGTGGATTTCAACAAGGCTTTTGATTGTATCGATCACGAGAAACTTTGGAACTCATTAGAAAGGAAAGGAATTGGTGGAAAATTTTTGCGGATTTTTAAAACTATGTATCGACAGCTAAACTGTAAAATTAAGATTGAGGATATTCTATTAAACCCAATTCAGTGTAAAAGGGGCACGCGACAAGGATGTGGAAGTTCGCCTGTAATTTTCGACCTATTCATAAATGATCTTGTTGAATTTTTAAGATTGGAATGCAACCGCGGAGTCTTTTGTCTCAAATGATATTGAAGATATTTTAGCTTTACTTTTTGCCGATGATGTATCTTGTTTTGCTGATACTGTTTTTAATCTACAAAAACAATTAGACTCTATTCATAAATTTTGTAAGTCTGTCGGGATGTGTTTAAATCTAGATAAAACAAAAATCGTTGTTTTCCGAAAAGGAGGAGTTTTGAGAAAGGACGAAAAATGGTTTTATGATGGAAAAAAAAATTGAAACAGTTTCTCTGCATAAGTATTTGGGAGCACTAATTACGTCAAGGTTATGTTGGTCAAGTCTTAAGAATAACCAAGCAGCACAAGCGAAAAAGGCTTGCTACAGAATATATATGTCTAAAAGAAAGTTTGGTTATTTTAGCCCAAGCGATTATTTTAAATTGTTTGACTCAATGGTAAAACCTATCCTCTGTTTTGCCTCCGAAGTTTGGGGTTATGAATATAGTCAGTCTATTGAAAAGGTTCACATTGATTTCTGCAAACGTGTTTGTTGCCTTAATCAAACTAGCGCTGATTTTTTTGCATTAACAGAATGTGGAAGATACCCTATAGCAGTTACCTATATTTCACAGTGTATTAAGTATTGGCTCAAATTAACAGAAATGTCAAATAATAGATATCCAAAACAGTGCTATGATATGCATAGGATATTAGATGAAAGTGGAAGAGTAACATGGGCATCAAAAATTAGACAAGTACTATTTGAACATGGATTTGGATTTGCTTGGATATCTAACGGTGTAGGTGATTCTTACCAATTTCTGAAAAATTTCAAACAACGTTTAATTGACTGTTCTCACCAATGGTTGCATGAGAAAATTAATAACTCACCAAAATCTAAATACTACCAACATTTTTATTCTTTGCTCAACGTAGAGAAATATCTGTTAACAGACATGTCCCCGCAAAGCCGCCGCATATTATCTAATTTCAAATGTTCTAGTCATATTTTGAATGTAGAAATAGGTAGGCATAAAAATATTGATTATAATTTTAGATTTTGTGACCCATGTTTGAAACGTAATGTATTCGTGATAGAAGATGAATTTCACTTCCTTCTAAATTGTCCTCAATATGACGAATTACGAAGTCTTTATTTTGCTGATGAGTGGAAAAATGCCTATCCAACAATAACATTGTTTTATAGAATCATGTCTGATAGCAAAGAAATAAATATAAAACATCTTGCAAAATACCTAATAGAAGCGTTTAAATTAAAAAGGAATCAGTCTGAAAATGAAACCAATTTCTAAAGCGTCATGTATTTTACAAGTGTGTGGATATATATGTATTTTGTATTTAAAATGATTTTTTTTTTCAAATCAGAAAAAGAACCGAAATGTATTGCTATATCAAGATTGTTTTGGTCAAACTATGTTTCATTATAGTGGACAGAGTAGGTCCAGGATCAGACAGCACATTATGTGCGGTCTGATCTTGGATCTACCCTATCTACACTGTTTGCAAGCTGTGCATAGTACCGCTGTTGATGTTAGTAGAGCGGTTTTCAAGCAGTCAGCTTGGCCCACCCGTTCAGCCCGATCGTTGAAGACTATTTTCGTAAGGAATCCTTGCGATTTGTAAGATATTTGAGCCATGCTCTCTGAAAAGGGGGTGTAATGTATCTGCGTGGGGTATCGACACAGGTCGGCCTGCAAATCCATGCAGGCTGACCTCGGTCGATACTTTTTTCCAAAAATTACTAGCATATATTATCATATCATGTGTTACAAGTAGTTATATCTATTTAACACCTGAAAAAAATGCATAAATTTGTAATCTCTTAGTCATTACCATAATTTGGTCACTCCTGTAAAATTGTATTTGTACAGTATATGTATAATGGGCCGGAGGCCTAATTTACCGAAATAAAATATGTTATGTTATGTTGCTTTCGCTTTTAAAAGATCAAAGCATTGAAAGCACTGGCGTGGCCTTTGTCGAGGGAGCCATTATGTGGAATTAATACTTTGAAAAATAAACAAACAATAATGTGGGACAAACAATCCCGGATGAACAAGCCAAGAGACGAACAAGACCAGGGACGAACTGGTTTTGGGACGAACACGGTCAGTAGACAAGGCTGTTTGTATCATTGCGCTAATAGAAGGCCATTGCGGGTATAGATATTTTCAATTAAAAAAGAAGTATTCCCATGATCGATGGCCTAGTCCGGTTTATTTTAATACGCGGTTGTTAATTATATATCTGAGTGCTATCGAAACACTAATTTGTCTCAGAAAAATTGAGTTTAATTGGGTTTACTTCCTTCGGTTTTGCACAAACCACGATACACGGTTTTCAAAATACCTCCTTGAACTCATTCTGGCATTGTCTTCGACAAATGCCACAAAAATATACGGTGGTTTGCAGTGATGATATGTACAGTAGACAGTCCGTTTTATTCAATTTTCAGTCCTTTTTCAAGAAAAGCTCAAATATTTGTTTGACGTCTGTTAGATGTAGGTAACATACGTATGTAATGAACTTAAAATGTTAATCAAATGTGAACAACAGTAAAAAAAAAAATGAAATTTTCTGGTCCGATCTGATGAATTCACACCCCTTGACTGGTTATTTCAATTTTTCTTTTAATAAATCTATGGACTTACCACATTTGAAGCCACAAACACTTTGTCAGGTATCATGCCGAAGTGACGTTCTTCATACGCTCCTTCGCGACGGAACACGCACCAGTCTATCGTGTTGGTAGCGAGTGGACTGACAGCGTCGTCGCCGAGGTATGTAGAGACCGGGGTGTTTGTGGTGTAGATGTTCTCGAAGTCATTCTCCCATACGTATACATGAATGTCTGTGAAACAAAAACACATGACTTTATTTATTTTAATTATGAAAAAAATACTCGTATGGATGAGAGAAATATTCGAATGATTATGTAAAATATGAAATATTCCTATCATACACTATTGACCCTCAGGCTGCTCAGCGCGACTAAAGGACCATTTGCGGACAGTGTGGCTAAAAAAATACTTATTTGCAAATATGTTTCTAGCTTATTTATGTACTTAAGCTAATGCTTATTGCCCATTGCTTTCAGTTGGAATGATTCAAAATTTAGACATTATTACTACATGTATTTATTACTCTGAAGTCACTTATGTTTTCGTGAATGGTCACCCTATCACTGCTCATCTGTGCGACATTGTCATTTTCATTCTATCCAGAAGAAATTAGTTTAAACATATTTTATTCATCAGTATTGGATACAAATTTAACAAAACAAGAGGAAATACAAATATATGATAAATATACTGAGGAAAAGGATAAGAACGGAAGCTAAGCTTATAAAGTTCTTCTCCTAGATCCGGCTTAAAGTTATTATATTAACATATCCTTACTAATCACTGACAAAGAACGCAATTGAAAGAAAAAGTTGTAAAACATAGTGAATATCTAAAGGGTGTGGAGTGGTATTGGTGAAGATTTCAATTGAAGACACCTATTTACTAGCTGTAGAAGCCTCCAGCTAGACCAAACAAATGACAGAACTAATGATTGCTTTAAACTAAGGGAACCAAAATCGTATAAGGATGTTAGCAAAACGTACTCAAGTGGTCCAAACCAATATTTAAGTTTAAAAGAAAAGGTAATGAAATGATTTGAATTCATGCAACAGATCGGGTATAAAATCAACTGTTACATAGGAAACATAAGAATTAGATATCATTTGGTAAATCTTTTACTATCACGGATATAGATGTGCACGGCGGCAAATAATCTTTGGTTATCAAACAGGTTAAGATTTTCATCCCCATATAAAATGGTTTGGAGTGTTAAGTTTGTTATAGCGTTTACACTGAAACTAAGACTAATTCTTTGGCTATTATAAAATGGACATTCTAAAAAGAAGTGCTTAGTCGATTCAACTGCACCACATCTACAGAGCGGGGATTCCACTAGTTTTTTTAAGTACAGATGTTCATTGAGACTGCTGCATCTGTTGCGTAATCTGGCATGTATAACTTGAATTTTCCTTTCGCCAAAAAAATAAAGCCTCCGTGGACAAGGTTTATCCATGTTTAAACGATATTTAAAAGCTGACAATGATTCTGCATTCTTAGTATCATCTGCAAGTGAATTCCAATCATTAATCACAGATGGCAAAAATGAAGCGCTGTACAAGCTCGTTCTACAAGTAATGTTTCTCAAATTGTTGGGCCTACGAAGATTGTAACTGCAAGAATTGCCAACCGTAGATGGAACAAGAGTATTAAGATAATTTGGGGTAAGTCCGTTGACCATTTTATAGAAAAGGGTGAGTTTGTGCTTACGCCGTCGATGGCTTAATGTTTCCCAACCAGACTCTCGGTATAGATCAATGATAGAAACTAATTTAGTACAGCCGGTAACGATCCGTGCAGCCTCATTTTGTACTTTATCCAGTTGATCTTTCAATCCTTGAGAAAGATTATCCCATATGACATCACCATATTCAAGAATAGGTCGAATAAAAGAAAAGTACATGATTTGGAGTGAAAGTCGATCAAGGTGGATCTTCAGATGACGCATGACTCCAATTCTTTTCCATGCCTTTTTGATAGATTTACTAATATGGAAGTCCCAAGACCCGTCGCTAGAAAGAAATATGCCTAAATGTTTATGACTAGTGACAGGTGGAATTTCGGTATTCGACATAAACAGACCAGGGTGGTTAGTCTTAAAACGTTTTCGAGATATAACTAAGGATTCTGATTTTGCTGGATTGAACTTGACCAACCACTTCTGCGCCCAACGAGTGATTGTATCGATATCTGTTTGTAATACAGTTCCAGCGGCAGCTAGATCAGATACAACCATCGATAGACTGGTATCATCTGCAAAGAGATTAATGTTTGCCCGAATATCATCAACAATATCATTAATATATATTAAGAACAAAAGAGGTCCTAAAATAGATCCTTGGGGCACACCTGCCTGCACGTGGCGTAAGTCAGAGATACCACCTGGTATAAGAACTCGTTGAAAACGATTTGAAAGATAGTCAGAAAACCAGGACAATAATTTACCTCTAATACCGGCTCTTCGCATCTTGAATAACAAGCCCTTACGCCAGACTTTATCAAATGCTTTGCTTATGTCAAAGAATACTACTCTGAATTCCAATCCATCATCTAAGGCTTTGCATATGGTGTTATAAAGACAAGTTACTTGATTAACAGTAGAATCACCTGGCATAAAACCAGACTGATATGGAGTAAAAAAATCTGTATCCTTTAGATAATTATAGACATGCTTGAATATGATTCGTTCTAAGACTTTTTCTATGTTATTTAGTAATGAAACGGGTCTGTAGTTGGAAGGCAGAGAAGGGTCACCCGACTTAAATATGGGACATACATTGGATATTTTCCACGAAGATGGGACACTACTGGTATTCAATGAGTAATTAAATAGATCGCATAAATGTGGTGCTAGCTGACCAGCTGCTTCAATAAGAATTTTATTATTTATGCCATCAGGGCCAGAGGCTTTGCCCGTTTTAAGTGTTTTCAGAACATCCAGTACTTCAAATGGCATGACATTGATTGAATCTAAAGAATCATTTATGACGTAGAAATGTTCATCGGGTACTTCATTGAATGAATCATCTATATAAGACTGATTAGCAAAATAATTATTCAATGAATTTGCTTTTTCATATTCGTCGATGATCAAAGAATCTTTAGAAATGTCAAAGAGAGGAGGGATGGATGTTGAAGACTGTGTAGACATCATTGACTTGAGGGTTTTCCACCAGTCACGAGGAGACAGAGAACCAGATTTTAACCTCAAAGACAGTCGTTCATAATAGTTTAATTTGCTCTGACGAATTAAAGAGATCACGTTGTTTCTGACAGATTTGAATTTTGACCAGTGATTAACTTTGTTTGATAGTTTTGCTTTTTTATATAGTCTTTTACGACGGCGAATTTCTTTTTTGATCGAACAATTCATCCAGGGTGGTTCTTGCGGATTAACGATAATTGTCTTACTGGGGATAAACTTGCTTGCGTTATCAGTAATGACACCTGCAATTCTTTCAGCATATGTGTTAATGTCACTATCATATATAGAGTCCCAATTAAAATTTGAAAGACTGGTTCTGAGCTCATTATAATTTCCTTGGTCATATTTCCAAATCGTACGTTGGATATTTCTAAACTTTGGTTTCAGGAAATTAAAAACACCAAAAACAGGACAGTGGTAACGCATGGTAAGATCTAGACAGGGTTCACCAACGCCAGTTGTTAGGATTGAATCTTTATTAGTAACGAAAAGAAGATCAATCGTAGATACAGAATTTTCTGTGAAATGAGTCGGTTCGTCAATACATTGAATCATATTATATTCATTACACAGGGATTCAACTTTACGGAAATAGTGTTGGTTCATTACATTCAGGTTAAAATCCCCACTAATGATGACATCAGAAATACCAGAATCCATAGCAAGGCCAATAGAATCTTCAATAAGTGAGTAATAAGCGGAGTCTGAGTTCGGTGGTCTATAGAAAATACCGTACAAAATATTCCTATTATTGCTAGACTTTATTTGTATCCAAATACACTCAAGTCTATTCGGTTCAAGATCATGTCTACGAATATATGACAAGGTGTTTTTAACATATAAGATAACGCCTCCATATCTGTCGTCAGTTCTATCTTTGCGTTCTGGTGGATGAAAAGAAGGGAAAATCAGATCATCTGATAAATATTCATGATGCAACCAAGTCTCAGAAAATGACACAATATCAAAAAACGAGAACTCTGCAATCAGAGTATCAAGCTTATTAGCTATACTTTGTACGTTATAATGAACAGTTGACAGGTGATTGGGGAGATTGAGAAAATTATAAATATCAGATGTAGAAGAAGCACTACCAAAGGACTCATTAGATAGCGGACCAGGGTTCGGGTGAACATCACCTGCTTGTAATATTAACGAAAGAAACAATACTAACAGTGTTAACAAGCTATAAAAAGAGATGTTAAATAACAACCTACAAAATTCGGCATTCTCCTTAAAGCGTGTTGTTAACAATAACTTCCTTTTGTTGTAATGCACAATGTGTTTTGTCAGAAATCCTGACTGACGCACGTCAGTAAAAACTGAATATGAGTGGAAGGCAGTGTTAAGTATTGGTAGTATAAAAAAAAGATTGACGGTCAAGTGGAAGTGAAGTTTTTGACAATGTGTTGGCCGGCCACATATGTACCTGTAAAATGAACAACTCATGTTACCGAATATATTAAGAACAGGAACAGCATGTAGCAGCACAACACACAATCAAATCTACAACACTCAGAGAATCCCATAGATTTGCTATAGGTCAAGTCAATTAAAATCGGTTTACACTCCACACCAAGAAATAGAATTGAAAAAAAGCAACAAAGTAACAAAAACGAAAAATAGTATAGAGAAAAAAGGATGAATAAATAACACATGAATCTCAATAAATATAACTATAGTGGTCAAAAGAAAAATACATGTATATATGTGAATCATCTTTTGCAGTATATGAAGTAAATGAATTAGATAAGGGTATTGGACATTTAAAATAATCAATCACTACTGTTATGACTTCAAACCAATCATAGTGACAGATAAGTGCAAGTAGAATCAAATATGGATACTTCCTAGGGAAATTGTGCATTTTAACTGGAACACATACTAAAGCCAGGCTTTTGTTAAAAGGTTTCAAATGACAACGCTTAGGCGTATGTATAGGTATTTTGAAGAGTTACATTAAGTGATACAAAAATCAACAGTTCACATTACCAAATGAAGAAGTCCCTTTACCCTGACTATTTTGTTAAATATAGAAATATATTGGTCGAAATGGATTAAACACGGTGGAAACACATTCAGTGTTATAGATGTCTACAGGGCCAATGCAAACGGTCATCGTGACTGAAATCGTTAATGTCACACCATTAGCTGTATCATACTATACCAGACAAAACTGGCGGACAGGCAGACATACAACGGACAGACAGACAGCTAAATGACTGCAGTACGAGGACAAACAGACTATACTGGACGATGAAAAATAGAGACTATCCAGCATTATTTAGGTACAAAAAAAAAAGTAAGGGGCAGACAGGTTCAAAATTCGTCAGGCCGACCTATCCAATAAGACAGACAGCCAGCCAGCTGCTAGACAAGGCAACAACTTACATATAAATTTAAAAAAAAAAAGAATTCAAGATTCGGCATAACGACCGAGCCACCAAGACCGACCGACAGTCCTTCCGACCGACCGACCGACAGACGGACAGACAGAAAGACAGACGGCCAAAACAAAAACATACATACACAATTTCTAATACACACTATAAAAATCATTTAATACTACCCGAGCTGACAGTACTAACCAATCTGGCAGGCCGGTCACATAAACATTTAACAATTAATCCCTTGAACTTACAAACTCGTGGAAAAAAAAAAAATGCTATAAAATCAAAAAATCATAACCAACTAGCAATTTTAACGATATACGATTTCCCACATAGAGGCACGATTAACGCAAGGGCCTTTACAGACGATGTAGATCAAGATCAGGCCACACGAAACGTGCAGTCTGATCTCGGTCTGACATCATCTGATAATATATTTACCAAAAAAACATTTGAAATAGGAAAAAAATGAATTTTTTCTGTCGGCTTGGAAATTTCATTCCACTTATCTAGCAGGATAGGGGCCAACAGAAAATAGCTGTAAACACTGCTGGATAATGGAGAAAATACTACTGACAGTACATCTTCCTCTCTCCCGTCATACTTTCTAGTGATTCAAAGACGAATCACCCCATCAGTCATTTACACCTATCGTCCTCAAAAACTTTAGATATGGACAGGAGTAAGTTATATCATTTGTATGAAAATATTATATAGTTGGACAGCCTGACATAATTACAAAGATACTTCGCATAAAAAAAAGAAATGACAACAACGACTTCGTCTTCTTGATTTAGAATGTTGCGTTTCGTATATCAAAAACATTTTCATCAACACAGAAAGAAAAACTTTTCACAAAATTAACAGACTTGCAAACAAAGAAATAACCGTCCTAGAATTTTCAAGATCGAATTACGTTTTGTTTTTAAGCCATTCCTAAGATAGATTATATGTTCTTTTTAAAGAAAAAGATCAAAATATAGTACATTTAATAGTGTTTATGAACAGCATATCTCAGTTCAGCAGACAGGGATCAGAGTACTATTCTAAACCATCCGATTACGAACCAGCACGCGCTGCAAGATAACGTAAACAGCATATTCGACCCTAACGATCAATTCACAAAATACGACTGTGTAGATCAAAGATCAGACCTCATTTGTATGCAGTCCGATGCACATCCATACCTTTCAGTAAAGCAACATTATGTTAAGCACATGGCATAAAGGGTTAACTATCAAAACATTCACATTCTCACCTGCCGAACAATGCATTCCATACGAGTGTTATAATCTAGCTATGTATACTGTCTAAAAAAGTTAACATACAACATGAATTACAGACAATCTTACACCAAATATGTTCATTCAGCAGAACGGCTAAGAGAACATTAGTTCAACATGGGCTAAAGTTCCCAATTTCGTAGTGTTCATGATCATCGTCTCTCTACATGCCCCAAACAGGACTGATAATAAATGAAATGAAATGAGAAGCTTTCAGCACGCACGAAAAAACGAATTTGTGTTTCCAATAAGATTCTTGGCAAAAGTGTTTCAAACAAATATAACAACAACAAAAGACGGATAGCGTGGATCAAGATCAGACAGCGTGTGCAGCGCAGCCCGATCACGACCCACGGTCTCCGCCGTGAAATAATCATGATTTTTTGTATCAACACTAAGTTGGACAAGAAACAAAGAATAGATAACAAAATAATAATCCCACATAATAGTGAACCTTCACTGAGTCAACATTTTCACAGTAGCACAAAAATCATCTTCAAAAAGTCAAACACGATCGACGGAGGACTTGAGCCGCTCAAGATCCCTATGTGTCTCCAAGCGATGCAGTTTTAATTGGTTGTCCTTAACAATAATTGTGCCATCAATGGTCCAGGTACTACTGATAAGTCTATCCCTCATGAGCTTTCTTGTCTGAAAGAAGATGTTGTCTCTGAGTGCGGTCAGATTTTCATTCACAAAAACATTATTGTAACCTTTAGATTTTAACTTGGATTTGTTTTTTAGTAATTTCTGTCTTGCTCTATAGCTTGTAAACTTTATTATAATGTCTCTGGGTTTAACGCCCTGGCCGCTTCGACGAGGCTTGCCCAAACGATGAGTCCGATCAATATCAGTGAGTGAAATGTCACTTTCTACAGCTGTAGCTATCTGTAACACTGTGTCATCAACAGACTCACCATCAGTTTCCGGGATGCCAGAAAGCCGGAGACAATTACGCCGACTATACTGTTCCGCCCGATCGACCTTAGTTTCTAGCTCCTCCACGCGCCTCTTAAGTTG
This sequence comes from Tridacna gigas, assembly GCA_945859785.2. Taxonomy (NCBI): domain Eukaryota; kingdom Metazoa; phylum Mollusca; class Bivalvia; order Cardiida; family Cardiidae; genus Tridacna; species Tridacna gigas. Next base: position 13,722,173 of record OX244029.2, on the reverse strand, counting down.
AGCATTTTCTTCGGAGAGTTGTTTAATCTTCTCACTTAAGCTATTGACTACACCTTCGACAATACTTGAGACTAAAGAAGGAAGTTCGTTCTCAAAAGAACTTCTCAAGTAGACACTGATCTGGGCCAAATTGTCCTCGCTGAGAGTAATCTGAGTTGGAGAAATACCAGCTTCAGCCTCCTCAGAGATGGTAAAACCTGTGTTCTCCTTGTCACTAACAGGCTTGGTTTTCTTCTGGTCAGCCTGGTCTGCTGGGGATGAAAGAGGTCGCTTCTTTTTTGGGTTGCTCTGAGGTGTTGCCTTGTTACTGCTCATGGTGCCTTATAAACTTTGTACAGTATACCCCCAAAAAAATTTAACGTGCACCTTGACCAATCACAGATTTGATAGAAGAGTAAAGGGTTTACTGAAGCGTAACAACCGGTACCAGTAAAAATACAAATACTAAATGACAAAATATTCACAAACGCCCAATGAATTCACATAAAAAAAACTTCTGCTTGCAAAGTTCGAATACTAAACTAGTGACTAGTTCATCTGTAACATGTAAGACACAATAGTTCCTCCAAAATATAACGTTTTAAGACCACGAAACAAAAACAAAACTAATCCTCCATAACCGGAACCGGAAACTGAAGAAATTACGACTGCGTCTAAATCACGACTCTATTCGTTGCCGTATCAAAATCATCTGAATTTGCTTAGATCCGTACCAGACGACAAAATTTTAGTCTTGTCCAAATTGAAGGTATTTGCAGACGACAAATCAAAAGTGACTCAAATGATGGTTTTTCTTGGAATTGGTAGAAAACATTGGGGGAAGAGGAGAAAATGCTGGTTACCAGTATTTTCTCCTTTTCCCTCAATGTTCTCAAGAGGATTTTTCTCATGATCGTTAAAACACGGGATTGTGTTATTAGTCTGTACCATTAAGCCAACACTACTAGATCTACTACCGCGATCTACTGCAACAACAACAACACTAGTATGGCACCCTGCCCTACTTCAAGAGTACGTCAGGGAAAGCGCAATTTAATGGCGGCCCCCGTTGGTAATATGCAGAGGTAATATGATATTGTTATTAAATCATATACTGAATTCAAAACAGATCGCTTGTAATAAAGTAATGACAGTGAGTTTTTCTTAAAAAACTACATATCAGAAATCTTTAAGTATCCGACATGTCAATGGACCTACATAATGTCCGAAAATAGGGCCACTAACTTTTGAAATGAATCATAGTCAAACTTACAAAATTATTTAAACCATACTCCAATAGCACGTTTCAGATTCGGTAATGTGTATTTTGTACAAAATTGATCTCGTTTTATTCACTGATCAAACTGGGAAAATCAAGGAAGCATGTAGGGCTACCCTTGAGGAGGCTTGGAGGGCGCCATTATCGCGCTTTGCCTGACCCGATAACGTAGTGGTAGGGACAGGTAATCCAGGCTAAAACAACACCAACAAGTCACAATGTAAAACTTACGAGAATACATTTCGATATTCTGCATATTGTATGCATATATGACGCATTCAACCGCCGTCACTTCCGGAAGGTCGGTATATCCGCCAAACAGCTGCCCTAAGTTTTGAGGTCCAGAGTTAGGCCCAACCGTGTACAGATCCTCCATTTCATTGTAGATATATATACCGTTACTGGTAAACAACAAATACGCATTGTCGCCGTACACTTCGTCGTTATAAAGTAGTCCATAAATTTCCTTTAAAATGAAAAGAAAGTCGGATTTTTTTAACCGTTGAATTACTGTACGTTTCAATTACATAACTCAGTCACGCTCTTTGGAAAAGGTGGTTTTATGCATCAGCAAAGAGTATCGAACCAGGTCAGCCTGCACAGTCTGCGCAGGTTGACCTGGGTCGAAACTTTTTGCTGTTGGTAAATCAAGGTTGAACCAATTTAGTTCACATCGATTGGTTCTCACAACTCAATTATTCAGTGATTGCTTCCTGGAACCGTAATGTTGGTAGTTTCAAGGTTGATCCCCACTTGCTCATCACAGGATCCGAACCCGTTACCTCAAATGTGAGAGGCGGACTCTCCTCCCCTACACAACTGAAATTTTATGCATGTCAAATGACACTCTAATTCATGATTCAAGTGGCCTGGCCAATGATGATTCAGGTGTCTTATTTTGATGATGATATTAGGAAGAGCTGTAGACACATAGCCTATTATTATTTTTTTACTGAGTGTAAAGTCGGCGAAGCTGTAGGAGAAGACAACCTTGCCACGTGCTCCGTAGCTATTCCTGGTGGAAACACAATTGGGCATACGCCTTACTTATCACTTTACTGTTTTCACGTCATCATGATGTCATGGACAAGATTGTACGTGTCTAATTTTACAAGAAAACTATAAAATGTTACTTTACCAAGTTTGAAAGCGAGGAAGCTGAATTCGATGTTAGGGGCAAAGCTGAAGTCGAGGTTAGGGATGAAGCTGAGGTCGTTGTTAAGGGCGAAGCTGAGGTCGTTGTTATGGGCGCCGGCGCAATAGTTGTAGTAGGCGGAAACACAATCGGAAGTAGGCCAACACCATTCTGCACTTGCACGTAACACTGGTAACTGGACACGAGTTCAGAGGCGGAGTTTACTCCTTTGTCGAAGATGTTGCATGTGCCGCTTTTCCGGTTGAGTAGAGAACCGCAGCTGAAGTCAAATGACAAACATCCTGGTGTCGACAGGCAGAATGAGGCGCAGTGGACCTGAAGGCATACTTAAACGTCGACATTCTGCCATATGCATAGTCAGTGGCCCAACGTTTTTCATCAAATTCCCTATTCCCATTGACTTTCATACATCTTGAAGTGTGTGAAAACAATTAATTACGCGGCTTCTTATCATGCAAATGATAAACTATACTCGTAAAGAGCCATATTACTTGAGCTATTTATTAATAATTATTGTCTCTCCTAACATCAAAGTTGTGGCTCTCTGAACCAAGTGATGTCATGATTCAGTCAAATTTTGTTGACGTCGCTATTGATGTTAATGTAAACAAGAAATATCTTTTGATAAATAAATAAATAAATAACGGCGTACGAGGAACTAGAAAATGAATAATTTTGTGGCTCAATATGAAGTAAACTAGTAAAATTCGATAACAATTACCTCTTTTTCCTCACTCTTTTACAATATGTTGAAAAGTAGAATTGCTTGTTAGGGTTGCGCCAAATAAACATGGTTGCATTTTTTACCAATCGCAAATTACCATCTATTGATGCGATTTCATGATAATAAAAAATAGGTCAAAAGCTAGCGCATTCAGTTACTCCGAAAAATTTTCGAAAGTATTGATAAATTTTAAACAGCTACATTTTTATCACGTTACATGGTATCAAGTCTTGAACTTTATTTCATGCTTTTCGGTAGTTTATCGAGAAATAATGGTGGATTATGGTTTGATTTTTCATGGTTACGACCAGTGAAAAATACCGCTTTCATATTTTCTAACTCTTCAAGGCGCAAACAGTACTTCCTGCGCACTAGTTACAGAGGTAAACAGCGTGCCATTCAACCAGAAGGAAACATGACGTGATTTACGCGTATTTACTCTATATATTTTTCGTGCTTTACGTAATATTGTAATGCCTTGTTATGTGAGGGGTACGCCACGGGAAATTATCAAAAACAACTGTACTGGATTTTGATGATAGTCCCAACAAAAAGGGATTAGAAGCAAGAAATAAATGGAACATTTGTTTTTTAGGGTGAAAGATCGAAATTCATTTCATCAAGTGAACATCTACGGTAATATTTTCAAGAGTGGCGCAGCCACTTTTGAAAATATTACCGATAATGTACTCTCGATGAAATAAATTGCATCGAAATTTATTTCATCGAGTGAACATCTACGGTAATATTTTTACGAATGGCGCTGCCACTTTTGAAAAAATCACCGATAATGTTCTCTCGATGAAATAAATTGTGCCAGTCTTGAAAATTTTACCTCATGTTCGGTTTGTTTCATTTTCATATAGATCCAAGTCCTACAACAATAACTTTATCATTTTATCTGCATTTAATAAACAGAAGTTAACTTAGAAATAAATGAGCCATGGCCTGTGAAAAGGGGGCTTAATGCATCTCCGTGATGCATGATACCAAGGTAACCATCACATAATCATGAATCTATAATAGCCACTTTTTTTAACAACCAACTTAATCATGAGGTAGAATGGTCCTTTGACACACAGAAAAGTTTCGGCCCAGGTCAGCCTGCGCGGACTGCGCAGGCTAACCTGAATCGATACTTTTCGCGGATGCATTAAGCCCCCTTTTCACAGAGCATGGCTCAAATGTAAGTCAACTGTGGTTTGGAATTTGATGAAATATTTATGGCAACTGACTCTATAGTGAAATACAAAATTACCTCCTCTAAACGACTTTTGCATATTACAGCCGGGGACCTTTGAAAACATTGTGGCACACAGAAAAATTACTCATGACGAGCGATATCTTCTTTTGATGCAACCTTTTGGCACATGTTCATATGCAAATCCTTTACGCATGCTGATAATTTGTATCTTATCTTTTCAACGATTTCTGCAGATAATTTGATTCAAAGTTATGTTGGGCGAAAATGGCCATAAAGATAAGATTTTTGTGCAAAAGGAAAAAATGGCTAATCGAGGCAATGAGGTTCAGCAACTTTATTTGCTATCAGGAAGCTTTGGTTCGACTCCCGCTGGCGGCACTAGAGAGGTTAGTTTAACCAGTTTTAGCACAACCTCGTATCTACACGGCCCTGGGGAAGAAGGTTTTTGAAAGAATTGTGGCAAAAGGAGAAGATGCAGGTAACCAGCATTTTGTCCTTTTCCCACAATATTTTCTAGTCTTTCAAATACAAATCTCGTTTTTTTGTGCTACATTTAATTCTTCGTCTGCTTGGACTGGTCTAGAATTTTGTAATTTGGTAGAGAGTTTTAAACATGTTAAATTTCTTCTGTTTTGAAATGAACTACAGTTTTTGACAACTCAGAATCAGTAATTCCCCTAGAGAAATTGAAGAGCGTCAGCGGCCAAAGTACTGCATAATGTCAGGATACAGAAAGTTAATACACAAAAGTAGTCCGTGAACACGATGCTGTTCGATATAGAGAACATGACTGATTTGGAAAAAAACATTTCTTGTCAGTTGTATTTATGATTTAGATAACGCTCGTATTTTACACAAGTCAATTATAGGTAGATCTAATGATAAAAATAAATTTTGTTATTCTTACCAGACTCATTGCCTCTGCCGTAAATAAGACGTTAGCCCCTGAAACAGTTTTGTAAAATTGTACGGGTTCAAAATCAATCACATCGGCAAATCCATTACAGCCAAAGAAACCAATGATCATAGAGCACACGTAAATAGATTTAAAAATTCCACACATGTTTAAGACTTAAAAAAAAGATAAAAATCAACCACGTGTATCTTGCAGAGAATTGCAATAGAGTGTTTGAATACCACAGTTTAACGCAGCAAGGTAGCCAAGTGGGTAATCATGTTCCTTCTCGGAATTTATAAGTACATGCATTAGACATGTGGACATACTTGATTACTTTAACAAACAAGCCTGCGTATTAATGACCCCTAAAATAAAGACTTTTGAAAAATGTGTGTACAGGAGAAACGCTGGTAATCAATATTTTCTCCTTTTCCCACAATGTTTTCTACCATTTCGAAGACGAATTCAGTTATTGGAGCTACGTTTAAGTTTTGTCGACTGCAACTAGGTTCAATTTGGACAAGTTGAAAAGTTTGACTTCGGGTAAAGACTTAACTGTTGGTATACCGATGGCAACAAAACGGTCATTGTTCTTAATGTCATTTGAGCCATGTCCTATGAAAAGGGGATTTATTGCATTTTCAAAAAGTATCGACTCATGTCAGTCTGCGCAATCCGCACAGGCCGACATGAATCGAAACTTTTTGCCAGTGGTAAATGTTTTGCATGTCAACGGACCAGTCTACCCCATGATTCAGTCGATTGTTAGACTACATGATTCCCTATTTACGTAATGACTTGCTTGGTACAATACATTACGGGATGCATTAAAGCCCCTTTTGCCAGAGCATGGATCTTTTATATTAGCAATCCAATGGCAAACAATACCATAAAGCACGTCACAAAGTTGCTTTCGGTATATAGATTACAAAAATAGACCATTTACCCTTAGGCTGCTGAGCGCGACTAGGGCGCGTTTGCGGACAGCGTAGATTAAGATCAGACTGCACAAAAAGTGCAGTCTGTTCTTGAATCTACATTGTCCGATGCGTGTTTTTTTTCTTTTTTCGGTGAAATCAAGTTTGAACATGCAATATTTGTGGAATAGTGAGTGGAAATTTTAAGTACATTTATTTAGAATGTTAAGGTTTAAGTATTTAGCGCTTCTCCAGCTTTTGATTCGACGAAACTCGATACACTGGCTTTTGGCCTACTTCTTGGTATCGATGTACTTGTTTTTCGGCGTAGATGAATGCGCCGGCTTTTGCCCTACTTCTTGGTATTGGTACTCCCGAATAAATAAATAGCGTTTTGCGATTGGTGAAAAATATGAACATTTTTTAATCGGCGGGCCCCTGCCGGCCTATTTGATGATACATTTATAACGCTAAATCACAGGTGTTAAGTACTACTGCTCTAAAATCTGATATTAATGAAATATCTAACTGAAAAATTTACGTTTCAACAATATGTAAAACAATGATCAAAAAGAGGCAATTGCTGGCCAAGATACTTTTGTGTATTTCTATTTATAGTGTATTACAAAAGTCCTATAGCAGTACCTCTTAACGCCGTTTATCTTTTTTAAAGATACATCCTTACGCCCAGAGAGAAGAAACGCTGTTAAAATTTGAAAAAAGTAGAATGGCTCCGAATTTAGTCAGCTGTGTAAACATAGATAAATTATCGACATACTCGTAAATGGTGTACGGGATAAATACATATATCAGGAATCTTTGATTTAAAACAGGAAACGTCACAACTGTTATTTCTTAAATGGCCTCCAGAAAATGAAATTCATTTTCTATCGGTCTTAATCTGTGCAACCTTGCAACCATCGGGGGCAACATTTGGCATTAAGGTAAAACAATGTTATAGTTTGATAAAAAAAATAAAGATGAAATGGGATAAAAACTGGCTGAAAACGAGCATAGATGTATCTTTAGAGATATTCTTTGTTATTTGCTGTTTCTTTCTCTTTTTGTTTAAATCTTTCACTGACCATTTGTCTTGAAATGAACACACTCCGCATACCATATGAAAATGCAATAAAATGTAATTTTTCGCCGATTGAAATGGCCGATTTCTCCACAAGCAGATCTAGCTAGCTACTGGGCATCTTCGCAGATGAGTACTGGGTCGAAAGTATATGTAGGTCATTGTTTATAACACAGGAAATCGGGTTTAAAAGCACAAACAATATCAGCACTGTTGTGATCCGACAGGTTGCTTCCGGTTTCCATTCGATGACGTACACTTTTTAGTCCTTCGGCTGCTGAGCCCGACTCGGTGACCATTTGCGGACAGTTTAGATCAAGACCAGACTGCACAAAATTTGCAGTCTTATCTCGGATCTACACTGTCCGATAAGGAGATATTTTTGTCTAAGATTTAAGTTTTAAATAGCAAAATCTGAGTTTTTACTATCGACTTGAAAGTTTCATTTAACTTGTTTAGCAGGTTAAGGGGTTAACAAATACAGGAAGGTTTTCCTGTAAAATATATTTGCATACTTAAAATCAGACGTCATTTAATCGTTACAATAATTTCAATCGTATACCTGATCGATTATTTGTACAATAGGTCATTTTTGCTCGGAAGCTATTTGATCTTGTTGCATTTCAATCGTTAGTACTTAAGTCCGTATTTTTACAACCTTGGGAATTAAAGAGGAACAGGGGAAAATGGACATTCATCACGTTTTCTACAACTATTGCTTAATTTAAACATATTTTATTCCACAGAAGTACAATATACATAAACAATACAATACAACAGGTTTACAAATATGATTCTGCAGAAATGGATTGGAATGAAAGCAGAGCTTATAAAGTTCCTCTCCAATTTCCGGTTATTGCATGTATAAAGTACAATATACAGAAGAAGTCTAAGAAGGCACATAGAAAAAAAAGATAGAGAACAATAAAGGGGAACAGATGGGTGTGGAGTGTGGGATCTACTGGTGGAGATGTCACCTTAGAAGAAACCATATATAGAGGCAATAAAAACTTACAACCTGACCGTCAGTACTATATAATTGTTTGCTAGTGCAGCTTATAAAAATGAAGCTAGTAATGTTTGTTAAGAATGATTGGATAAGTAATATACTAGATAAAAATATTTAGATATTATGCAATAGATCAATACAACCATATTACATTCAAAAGAAAGAGGGAGAACACTGAATGTTTTCATCTAGTTTCTACCGGAGAATACTGTATTGTCACTGAGAAGACAAAAGAATCAGTACGCTAGGAACTATTGCTTATTTAAAGCTTTCTGCAAACGCTACTTGAAGTGAACCTAAACAGAATTTATTCATTTTTTTTTATAACAATAAAACATAGTCCATGGAAACTCTATAGATTGGTTACCTCCCCTGGTACAGCAAGTGTATAGGGATCAGGCTGTTAAAAACGGGCGGAATTCTGTCCGTCTATTGTTAGAACAGCCATGTCGCGAGACTATTAGAGATTACGGGGAGGTCACTCTCACTTTCTGAGCAGGGGATTTTCCAATATACGTTACGAGTAAGTGAAATGTATCTTTGGTATCACCCTTTAATGTTTATGTCTGCTAATATTCTTTTTAGTTTCGATTACCAATTTCAAATTGTGCAAAATATCGCAGTGTTACCCAGCCAAACTGGAAATGTGAAAGCTTCTCTGATTGGCCATTCTGTGATATACATGTGGCCCAATGGAAAGCAACGACACAATATCCTGTGCCAGTTGTAATACGGGCGAAAAGGCCGCGAAGCGGCCTTGGAGCCCGTCTATAGGTAACACGTGCGGGCGCCAGTCTACAAATCAGCCCAAAGCCACAAAGAAAAAAAAAAAAAACTAAAAAAAAAACGTCCGAGATGTTGTGGAAACACTGTAATGTTGAACGATGATAATATTAACCGGAAGAAGCAAACCGAAGTCGTTTTTTTTTTTTTTACGGGGGGAGGGTTACATTTGTCACGTGACACGCCCTCTAAGGAAAAATGGCTTCCTCGCTGCTGGCCTCTCGGGGTCTAGTCTGGTACCCCTCCGTACTTCAAGAGTAACGTAGTGGTAGGGGCAGGTAATCCAGACTACTCGGGGTCGTCCTTGACCTAAACCCAATACTGATGCATTTGTAAGGCAATGAAACGTATGCATGAAGAGAGTATTGTATTTAGATGTCTTAATTCTACCGACAGTACATCTGGGTCCGTATTCACCAACCATTCTTAAGAACATTCTTGGTCTTGTTCTCCAAAATTTTCCAAATTTGAAAGTAACACACCTTCTGATTGGCTAAACCGTACGGTTTAGCCAATCAGAAGTTGTGTTACTTTCAAATTTGGAAAATCTTGAAGAATAAGTCTACGAACATTCTTAAGAATGGTTGGTGAATACGGACCCTGATCCTATTCAGAGGTGAGTTTGGAGAAGTAATGCGTTCGATTGTAAACACAATGACGTCACGGCATTCTAAATGGAAAATTATTTATCTCGTTCTTAATTGTTGATAACTGTTGGTTTCCTTTCGGCTCTATGATAATCTTACGACAGAGTATGTTCCCTGAACCGGAAATTTACGTAAAGAATGCACAAAACCTTTTTCATTTCAAATTGAAAGGCAACGGTCACATGACGCATCATGTGATTTTTGTTTACATCGCCTGCTATTCCGGCTGTCAAAACCCTGTTGTGACAGATGTCTAGCTAATATTCTTACTGTCTTCATTGAATTTGGGGCTGAACCACTTTATTTACAATATTTCTGACATCTCACTCTTTCCTCATAGTTGGCTTGGTTAGTTTTTATCGATTTTAAAGCCAAATTTGGTAGCATTGTGGACATTTTCCAATTCAGTTTAGCCTGTGATGCTATGCCAGACAATCTCTTGATCTTGTTGCAGAAAAGGGTCCGATCATGGAATTTTTTTTTTTTTATTTACACATTTAAATCTCCTTTTTTTCTTAATTCTAAAATCTTGAAAACCAGTTTTCAGTGTGTTTTTAAAGAAAAGCCAAGGCAAATTTTATCTTTTGCTGCCTAATTTGTTGTTCACAGGATTCATGCAAAATTAGAGATTCTTAATGTCCCCACATCGAAAGATCGGGGGCTATTGTTTTACCTTTGTCCCTCTGTCCGTCCGTCCATCTGTCTGTCTGTCCTTCCATCCGTCTGTTCGAAAACTTAACATTTTCCTGTTACTGCTAAAGTCTTTAAGTAACAAGGCTCATATTTGGTATGTATGTACATCTCATCGATACGCATCTAAAACAACAAATCATAATTACAAGCATTTAGACAATGTAGATATTATGTTCCATGAAATTATGTCCAAAATAGACAATGTTAGATACACTGAGGAATGACAGATAAATAAGTTCTGTTGATATGTACAACTGTGTTTGGTGGCATGTCAGCTACTAAACAATTATTTGTTTACATGTATATAAGAACATTTGTCTAAAGAAACCCCTTTTGCATCTTATAATGACACAGTATGACATTTGCACATAGAGTAATGATTTTCTGGCTTTGAGGTATGACAGATGAATTTATTCCATTGCTACAATTCCCTGTCTTTGGTTGCATGTCAGCTGCTAATTAAATTCTCAGTAACATAAACTAAAAAAGTATATAGATACTTTTGCTTGTTAACTGATTCATGTCATGACACAGTATGACCTTACTTCACTTATAAAGTAATGAATTCTATGGTAATGCAAACATTATTTCCTTTGCTATGTTCCCCTGTGTTTGGTGGCCTGTCAGCTACTAAAGAAATTTACGGTTTCAAAGTCCGCAAAAGTATTAGAAACCCCTTTTGCTTGTAAGGTGCTTCATGTTCGACACAGTATGACATTTGTTTACTTATAAAGTAATTAAATCTACGGTAAGACTGATATATTTTCCATCGCTATGTTCCCCTGTGTTTGGTGGCATGTCAGCTGCTAAACAAGTTTACGTTTTCATAGCCTGCAAAAATATGTATAAGCTCCTCTTACTTAAAAACTGTTACATTCCTTACTAACCATAACATTTGTGCATAAAGTAATGAAGTCTCTGGCACAAATATTAGAATGATTCATTATTTCCACTTCTGAAAGTAATGTTTTATTGTAGTATGTATAATTTTAATGCAAAAAAGTGTTACATAAATAGAACCCTTATTGTAACTGTTAAGTATCAAACCTATTCTCACTGCCAAGGCTGCACTCTCTGACTAGCATCACAATAACTTGCTATTGGCTTTATTTCTTTTTTGTGGGGGCTATTCTTCTTTACTGTTTAGTCTTTTGGTAATATTGAACTGGACTGACTTGCACTGAGTATGGTCTCTTGTTCATTGCTTGACTTTGTAAATCAAGCAATGAACAAGAGGCCATACTCAGTGCAAGTCTATAGTTTGATAGCTCACATATATACGAGTTGTATCTAGGTATCATCTTTATTCATTATAAAACATTTTGTCAAATATTTTCATTTTTTGCCATACATCAATATATACTGGCAAGGGGAGGCACTGTTAAACCACAAACAGTCTTGTTGTAATTGCAAATCAATTTGAAGAGACAGGTAGCTTAAAATGTTGCCTTTGATATTCACTTTTATTCACACATGTATCTCTTGATTTTCATTTCCTATTCATAATGTGTTGGTGCAAAGTATATCAACTCAACACCATTCTGACATTTTTGTCCATTAAGGAATTCTAATTAATAGTTGCCTAGCCCCTATATCTCACTTGGTGATGCCAAGGGCTATAAATCCAGGGTCGCCATTTCAAGCTAAATTGAAGCCTTGCTCAGCTAACATTATTTCGGACATTGACAAAAGTCAATAATTGCACTCATAAAAATTCAAGACATTTCATTGGTTCAAATTGCGTCACTTGATGAAATCAATTGCATTTTATACAAGTATAAAAGCAATTGGAATTATTTTTGGAAAATTCCAGAGCTATCTTTTGTTCTAATTAAGAGGGAATGCAATTATAAGGGTTGAAATATATCATTGCCAGCGTTCATTGAAGTATAAACTGAAATAGCCTAGAACATGGCAAACATAATGCCCTTTGGGCATTATTTGCAATGTATGAGGCTATTTCAGTTCATACTTCAATGAATGCAGTCAAAGATACATTCAACCCTATTGACGCAAGAGTCATTATCTCTCATCAATAGGTAAATGATAGTTTTTCATCTACATTGGATGAGCAGCTGGTAAATTACAGACACACATTGTTATGTGGATCAGCTATCCCAATACAACTGAAAAAATATTGAATGGGATGTTAATCCCTTCCATCCTAGCATCTACGTAAGAGTCATGCCATATACATGTTTATCAGCTTAGTATTGTTCTGTGAAAAGGGGTGTAATGTATCAACGAAAGTTGTCAATTATGAAAAGAATGAATCATGTAGGCCTACGGTTCACCTGTCTATTACAGGTGGCTAGGATTGTATGTTGTGTTTGTACTGAAAGGTTTGACAGAGAGAGATCTATATGTCCAATATAACTGAAAAAAATGTTGAAGCAGAGTTATATCTAATTCTTATATAACCTTTAGCAATTAAATGAAACTAAAAATTAAACAAATTTGTATCAAACCCCCTTTTCACAGAGATTTGCCTATGACTTATTTTCAGATTTAGGATGCACCATGTTTGTTTTTCATTTCATTTTCAGATGGAACAATACATTTTTGCAACTGATTCAAGGGGGACAAACTTTGATAATTTTTGAAATATGTACCTTCATTTCATGGGTCAAATACCCACTTGATAATTGTTCCTGGTGCCAAAATATCAACCCTTAAAACTTTAGTTGATACAAAAATTTTCTCTCTAAAACAGTCTTTTCATGATGATCAAACTTTCTATGTTACAACAGCAGCTGGAATTTGTGACCTCCCCTAAAAAAATGTATCACTTTGGAGGAAGTGAACTTGTATACACTCACAACGAAGATAACATCAATGATGTCAAATCTCTGCTTAAATATCATTTATTCATTAAATTCAGCAAAATATAAGATAAAGCATGTGTATATTGCTCTTGTAAACATTTCCAAGTACAATGACTTTAACATGACAAGAGGTGGGTTCAACTATATGTGCCAGTCATCAAATGTTCAAGACCAACAGCTGCTTCTTGAACAAGACATTTCTTCCTTAAATACATATATGTCTTCTCTTAATGATGAGTATGAAACATTCTGTACGATGGGATAGGGATTTGTTGTTCTGTAAAACTAAAAAGAAGAGGTAGAAATGGATCAAGTAAAGTAAAGACAAAACGAATTTCTTATGACTGTTTGTATGATGGAGTGCATCCATCACCAGAGTTATATAGAAAATGGTACAATTACCTTTGTAACTCAGTCTTTAAAGACTTAGAAAATGACAGAATAAATACAGAAAGTAATCATAATTTTGATAATTCATGGGACTTTAAAAGACACAATTTCAGCTATGAATAATTTACTCATTGCCAGACGACAAAATTTTACACTGGTTCAAATTGAAAGGAGTTGCAGATGACAAAATAATTTATATTACTTTTTTTCTTTAACCTATTAGTAAACGACTAAATTCTAGACAGGTTGAAATTGAAAGTTGTTGCAGACGACAACTTAAATATGGCCCAGTCTGTGAAATTTGAGTCAGACATATTAGAAAATATTGTGGGAAAAGAAAAAAATTCTGATTACTTGCATTTTGCTTCTTTTTCCACATTGTTTTCCAAAGCTGTCGTTCTCAGGGGTGTTAAAATTGGTGATAGTGTGGTAATGGGTTAATAGAGTAGAAAACATTAAAGGAAAAGGATAAAATGCTGGTTACCAGCATATGTTTTACACAGTATCTTATTTGTTGTCAAAAAGCATAAACATGATGAATGAATGCAATGTAAACCATTAAATTTTCTGTATAAATTATCACTATAATAATTTTAATCAATATTTGTGGGTGACATGTAAGTCACTAACAATACCATGCTTTTGTGGTAACTTACTATAAAGTTTAAATTATAATTACTATACACTGTATAGAGTTTGTTTGATTTTTTGGTTGTTTTGTATCAATTATCAAAAAAATTGTATAGTTGATTATAATATAAAGACGAATCTGTAAGTAATCAGTTAACTGTGGGTGACATGTAAGTCACTACCAGAATACTGATCTAAACTTCATTCTGTCTTCACATGTAGATTTGTTGGGGGTTTGATTAATGCTATGAAATGGTATATTCATAATATAAAAGACTATAATGTAAAAGGCTATACGTTTGCAAACAAGATTCTTGAGTAATACATGTAATCAGTTAACTGTGGGTGACATGTAAGTCACTAACAGAATTCTGATCTAAACTTCATTCTGTCTTCACATCAAATTTGTTGGGATTTGTTTAATGCTACTAAATGGTATAATCATAAAAGGCTATACATTTGCTAACAAGATTCTTCAGTAATAATCAGTTGACTGTGGGTGACATGTAAGTCACTAACAGAATATCTGAATTCAAGTTTATAAGTTTTTGTCTTCCAATGTAAAATTGTTACAAATAATTCTTAACACTATTTAATGGAATCCTTACCTCTATTTAATGGCATTATTAAGATATAATCATAATTTAATAAAAAGGTGATATGGAGAAGGTTCAGCCCCCCCCCCTCCCCAGTGAGAGAATGCTTTGCCTGTGAATAAGGTAATATTAAAGATGAAGTGGGATTTATGTTTTCTTTATTTATCAGTAAAGGAGAAAGATCATTAATTGTCAGTCTCATGGAGTCATTAAATCTTATCATTTTTTACTGATGGAATTCATTTATCTGTTAGCCCTAATAGTAACAACAATTTACATTGATAAAATTTTGAGAAAATCTACATTTTTCTGAAAGTCCTCTTTTAATGGGAGGAAAAGTACTTAATGCCATCATTATGTCTTAATCAAATCATATTTAGTGGTTAAATCTCTTGCATCCTTTTACAGAAGTAAACAATCTGATGTATGCCATGCACCAATAGATCTGCTTTGTAAGTTATAGTTGAAACTAATTTGCTGTATTTGTCTTAAGTTATATGAGTTAATTTGTTCTGTTTGTTATTATGTGCATGGTGTAAAACATTGAGTTACTTTGCTGTATTGTACTAGATCGTTAGTATGTAGCCTGTCTATAAAGGTCTAAAGAGGTACAAATTATGAATTTTGTCTTCATTTGCCTTTTCGCCCGTATTTAGGCTTTGCCTATTTTCATATTACGTATATCTACAACGGGGACTAGTTCAGGAAACCCTATCGGCCTATCGCGGAATATCGAAATTTTCATTGCTTGATAATCGGACACCGTTACTATAAAAAGCACATCGGTGCATCGCCTCTATACCGTATGTAATAAATAGAGGATATTTGTATTTCTTCGGTGAAAGATCGAAATTTATTTCATCGAGTGAACATCATCGGTAATATTTTCACGAGTGGCGCAGTCACGAGTGAAAATATTACTGATGATGTTCACGAAATGAAATAAATTTCGATCTTTCACCGAAAGATACAAATATTCTATTTATTTCATGCTTCTAACCCCTATTTTGTTGGGACTTCCATCAAAATCCAGTACAGTTATTTTCAGTTCTGTTCGGTAATTCCCCGTGGCGTACCTCCCTCACATAGTTCAACGCCTAACGTAAAACGCGAGAAATATTGGGTAAATTACGTCATATTTCCCTCCATTTGAATGGGACGCGCTGATTATCTAGGTAACTAGAGCGCGGGAACTACTGTTTCCGCCTTCAATTGAAGAGTTAGAAAATATAAAATCGGTATTTTCCCTGGTCGTAACCATGAAATATCAAACCATTATTCACCATTATTTCTCGATAAACTACCGAAAAGCATGAAATAGTACAATATATTGGCTATGCGCCGATTTGATATTTTAAGTAACGGTGATCGATGATGGACCAATGGAAATTTCGGTATTCCGTGATAGACCAATGAAGCTTCCAAAGCCTGTGAGTAAAATTACAACAAACATGCGACAGTAATTTCAACCAGTTCTTCTCCGCAGTGCGGCACAATGGCCAAGTAAAATGTCTGAATATCATAGTAATGAAACATGAATTCTGAAACTTAACGCCAGTTAAAACTTAGCTCTTTACCAAACGAGAAAATATTAGACTGGTCCAAATTCAAAGCATTTGCAGACGAGAAATCAAATAATACTCCGATGATGGGATTTACATCAGAAAGGATAGAAGACATTTTGGGAAAGGGAGAAAATGCTGGTTCCCAGCATTTTCTCCTTTTCCCACAATGTTTTTAAATTATTTTTACATCATGCTCGTTAAAATTCGGGATTGTGTGGCAAAGGGTTAAAGGCCCGGTAGCGGCCAAATGTAAACAATATCGGTATCAAATGCATTCAAATTTAAATCATACCATATAAAAGTATTAAAATTATTGTGAAGATGACAATCTGTTATTGTACGGTAGGTCCAAATGGTAGTCTCTGGCCGAAAAAGAGTTAAAACTAGACTAAAAGTTGCCAGGTCGCTCTATCTTTTGTTTACTTTTTACCTGATTTTAAAATTCATTTTTTTTTCTGCCAGCCACTAACAATAGGACTGACCGCACAATAACAGATTGTCATCTTCACGATATTTTCCATGTTTTTAAAGGTAGGATTTAAATCTAAATGCATTTCAACACCCGCACTGTTTACCTTTGGCCACTATTGTGGCTTTAATTGCAGTCGACTTGGTGTGATTTTGAGAAATTCAAGATACATGTAAGATATCAGCTCTATACCAAACAACAAAAATTTAGACTGGTCCAAATTGAAAGTGCATATATTCGGAGACGACAAATTAGAAGCGGCTCAAATGACGAAATTTGTCATTAATAGCGTAGAAAACATAGTAGGAAAGGGAGAATATACTGGTGAACAGCATTTTCTCCTTTTCCTGCAATGTTTTCAGAAGGATTTTTTTTTCCAGGGGCGTTCCAATTCGGAATTGTTTGGCAAAAGGTTAAATGACCTTTTTAACGGAGCATAACTTATCTATATAAATAGAATTTATAATGCAAGACTAATATTTCTTGCATCATTCAAGTTTTCCGTGTACTAAAATTATTTGGTTATTTTGATACTTAAATTAGTACAGAAGAAGCAGAGTGGCGCAGTGGGAGCGTGCTGGGCTCATAACCCAGAGGTCCGAGGATCGAAACCTCGCTCTGCTACCTTTTTTTGTTTGTTTGTTTGTGTCCCATTTATAAGATGTACGTGTATTCTGCTTTGATTCTTCTATTCGCTTCTGTTCTATTTATCTAATTTAATCAGTCGATGATTGCTTCGCTAATACAAAAATGGTTTACTCCACTATATTCAGTTTATCCATTCAGCACATAATACTAGTCTTTGCAGCTCTGAGAGAGAAAACTTATACAAACGTTATGGAAGAAGGAGAAAATGCTGGAAGCCAGCATTTTTCTTCTTTTTCCCGCTGTATTTTCTACAATTTTCATAGACAAATCACGTTATTTGTCGTCTGCACATTGTTGTCAAATACTTTACCTGAGGAAGACGGTTTTAGAAAACATTATGGGAAAAGGAGAAAATGCTGGTTACCAGCATTTTCTCCTCTTCCCGTATGTTTTCAGCTCATTCAGTGGCGAATCTCATGATTTGAGAAACATCTACTTTGTCATATGCAAGTGCTTTCAATTTGGAAAAGTCCAAAATTTTGTCGGCTTGCCGAACTTCAAGCATAAAATTTCCAAGACATAAAGGGCGTAGACTAGTTCATTAAAACGAATAGCTCTTTATCGGAAATTCGCTTCACACGTCAGCCGGAATAGCTCAGTTGGGAGAGCGTTAGACTGAAGATCTAAAGGTCCCTGGTTCAATCCCGAGTTCCGGCGGCAGAGTCGGTTTCTGGCGGCTGACCACTATTTTTTTTTTTTTTATTTACACCACAGACTTGGTTGATTGGTTAATAGATTGATTGACTGAACAATTGATTGTTTTTTTTTGATTGATGTATTAATTGAATCATGTTTTACGCCACTTTCATCATCATTTCAGCCATAACACGGCAACAGCTCACCGTGAATATTCAGTTATTTCCTACGTTTCACTAGTACTAGGCTAGAGCTGGGGTTTTCTCCAAATTCTATTATTACTTTTTAGGTCTGGCTGTAGTGTGCAATCTTTACGGTTTTTAAACCTTTAC
This sequence comes from Tridacna gigas, assembly GCA_945859785.2. Taxonomy (NCBI): domain Eukaryota; kingdom Metazoa; phylum Mollusca; class Bivalvia; order Cardiida; family Cardiidae; genus Tridacna; species Tridacna gigas. The sequence continues at coordinate 13,703,712 of OX244029.2, read as the reverse complement.
CAAACAATCCACACGACCCTGAAAATGAGGGTTTACGAAAACATTATGGGAAAATAAAAAATTGCTGGCATTTGAAACACGTTTAATCTGTAATCCTTCAATATTTTCAAAATGGACATACATAACGTTTGAATCGAATTCCTGGTCATGGCATGAGTCATGCTCTGGCAAAAGGGGACTTAATGCATCTTCGTGATGCATGATACCACGCAAGTTATCGCATAATTATGGACCCATAAAATCCAATTTGCATTTTCGGCCCAGGTCAGCCTACGCAGACTGCGCACCTGGGTCTGGGTCGATACTTTTTCCGGATGCATTAAGTCCCTTTTCATAGCGCATCGCTCAAATAATTTGTATTTCAATCATAGTCATTGAAATATTTTCCTATAGGGAGCTTTTTCATTTTTTTTTCTGTGAATTGTGAATCATTTTTTTTTTTTTGTTAAACACTAATAAATTTTCAAAAAATACATGAGCCATACTCCGTTGAAAGGGAGCTTAATGCATTTGCGAAAAGTATCGATTCAGGTCAGCCTGCGCAGTCCGCGCAGGCTGACCTGGACCGAACCTTTTCGCTGTTAGTCAATTCTTTTTATGGCCAAGGACCAGTCTACCTCATGATTCTGTCGGTTATTAAAAAAAGTGGCTATTATGGATCCATAATTATGTGATGGCTTGATTGGTATCATGCATTACGGAGAGGCATTAAGCCCCTTTTGCCAGAGCATGGCTTACATACTTTTTCGCAAATGTAAAGAAAGTGGACTGTTACATGCAGTAATCAAAGTACTGAAAGTACTGACAGACTAGCGAATTTGATTGATTAACTGATTGTATGGCGTTTAACCCTATTTTCAACATTATTTTAGTTACATAGCGGCGGCCAGTGCACATATCCATGCTTTCCTGGAGTATCTTTTACCAGTACTCCACACAATATTCTTTCCAAGCCACTGGCTGCTTTCCCACATAACCACCGTCGAAACTTGAGAGAGGAATGAATCCTGTCGCAATGACTATCATCAATCCTCGGAAAGAAATTGGCCGAGCCGGGGATCGAACCAGCGACCTCCTGTTCTCATGTCCTGTATGCTACCGACTGAGCTACTGGGGCTATGCATGCTATTGGTTGACTATAATCCAGTTTAAGTTTAACTCTTAACCTGTTAGAAAAATTAAATGAAACTTTCAAGCCAATGGTAAACACCTGAATACTGTTATTTCGAAGTTACGTTTTGGAGAAAATATATCCTCTTATCGGACCGTATAGATCCAAGAAAAGACTGCACGTTCTGTGCAGTCTGATCTTAATCCACATTGTCCACAAAAGGTCACTGGGTCGCGGTAGTGCTGGTAAAAAAACTGCAGGAAAGCATGGATAGGTGCACTGGCCTTCATGATATCACCGAAATAATGTTGAAAACGGTGTTAAACACCATACAATCAATAAGTCAATATCCAATAGCGCAAGATGTAGTGAACTATTTAACTCTTTACGAAACGAAATTCAAAGCTGTTACAGACCACATATTATATGTGGCTGAACTGATGAAACCTGATTCCAAAAGGGCAGAAGACAATGTGGGAAAAGGAGAAAACGCTAGTTGCCAGGGATTCTTCCCCAGTGTCACCAAAACTCCGGATTGTGTGGTAAAGGATTAATATTCAAGACGTAAAATAACAGTTTAACATAACAGTTTAACTGTACACAATGATCTAAATAATGAATGACTGAATGAATGATAAGGGTTCCCTGTCCAGAGAGAGTTAATGCAGCTGGGATTTGCTACAAGTTACCTAGGTGTATCTATTTTTAGATTTATTCATAATGTTACAGTGGTGTAGGAATAACTGATAATAGCCTGCTTTGCATAGGTCACTTAATTTACATATAAGCAAAGATCTTGTACCTTATAAATGACATCTCGTTCAGTCTATTACTTTATTAGAAGACATGTTCAAATTGGAGTGGTAGAAAATTTGTGGTTTTTTGTCAAAATTGTCATATATAACAGAATTAGGATTTCTAACAGAGAGAAGTATTTTACTGTGAGGCAGTATTTGGCAACTGAGGGGTTTTTTGTTTACTTTGATTCTGGGTCAATCATGATGCCTATAGACTAACTTTGGGGGAAAATTTGGGGTTCAAATAACAGGTTGGTCGCTTTGGAATAGGGAACTTCTTCTATTTCTGTGGCATCAAAATCATTCCATATGACTTAGGTGAATAACATCTTACCCTTAACTCTTTACCAGACGACAGAATTTTTGCCCATTCCAATTTGAAAGCATTTGCAGACGACAATTTCAGTTTGGCTCAAATAGTGTCATTGTTCTTTGATAGGGTAGAAAACATTGTGGGAAAAGGAGAAAATGCTGGTTACCAGCATTTTCTCCTTTTCCCACAATGTTTTCAAAAGGCTTCTTGCCAGGAAATGTGACTGTACCGGACAGTGTAGATCTACATTGTCCGAAAAAAAAACCCATTGAGTCGTTCTTAGCAGCTTAAGGGTTAACATTATCGAAGCGTGTTTTGATCCAGTGACCTTCCCTTGAACCTGTGCAAAAACCTGGCGCGAAAAACTGAAATACTTTAAGAGGCTACGTAGCCCATTTGAAATAGTAATAATAAAGGGGGAAAATCTATATTTGTACTTCTTCCTTAAACGATTGCTTGCAATGTATTACCTTACTTAATCTAGGATTTAACCCCTTTTGAAGTTCTTGAGAATAAAATCTGGAAAGCCCCGGAGGAAAAAAAGTAGCAGAGCGAGGTTTCGATCCTCGGACCTCTGGGTTATGGGCCCAGCACGCTTCCACTGCGCCACTCTGCTGTGTATTTTACCATATAAGGCCAACAGAATATAAAATCAAACTAGCGAACAATGCGACAGGTAATCGATATTTCAGTACAACTCTTCTCCAATATCGATCTAGCCGTTTAAACGTATTAACCCAGTATGTGGAACTTCCCCGTAATGAACAGCTACAAGTAAATGTGTCTGTCTGTGAATAGCTTCTTTTCCCAGACTGTTTTCCAGACATAACAAAAGCCGTTCCTTTAAAAATGGCCTTTGTTGGATCCGTAATTAGTTTTTTTGGAAGGTCCAAAATCATTCTGTTTGGAAAAGGATCAACTCTGTACCAGACGACAAAATTGTATACCTGTTCAAATTGAAAGCATTTTGCAGACGATAGAATAAATGTGGTTCAAAATAGCGGGATTCGACTTTTAAAGGCAATAAAACATTGTGGGAAAAGGAGAAATGCTGGTTACCACCATTTTCTCCTTTCCCCACAGTGTTTTCAAATGTCTTTTTATCCTCGGGGTCTATAAACCACGGACAGGTTTGGAAATGGGTTGATCAACCAACCGTTGTGCCTGTATTCGGTCTTCTCAAATGTCAACGATGTCGGAAGTAAAGAAAATCAAATTGTTTAACCCATTCCCCCAAACAAGCCCTTGTGTTCACGTGTCTGCAGTACAAGTCTTTTGAGAACACTGTAGAAAAAGGAGAAATTGCTCGAAACTAGTAATTTCTCCTTTTCCTACAATGTTTTCTACCCTGTTTGAGAACTCTCTGCTATTTTTATCAAATTTGAAATTGTCGTCTGCAAACTCTTTCAGTTTGGAAGAGTCTTAAGTTTGTCGTTTGGGAAAGGGTTAAAAACAAGAATGAAACCATATATAGAGGGAACTCAAGATCATTTCATCATAATTAGCATACAAATATCACTAATAATCGATCAATATCTCAATAATTTTAAGGTTATTTTATGACATGAGCATCGATGAAAGGCGCATGCGTGTGATACTTCGCTTCACGCTTCAGTAGATGGCCCGCTTAAACAAAACTGCAGCCAACGATTTTGAAAAATAAAAGCTATTAGGCAAATACGAGTGCCGAGTACCGCTTTACCGGTTTTACAATCGCAAGGCTCTTCTTAAAATAGTAATTGTCTACAGGTGATGTGACAATGATCTTGTGTTAACGATATATTTACAATTTCGTGATAATGATTTTTTATCGCCTGTCCCCGCTGGGCTACCGTAGTAAGGGCTCAACGATCCCTGGGCCCGTATTCACAAAACATTCTTAGTTTCGTATTTGGTCTTATTCTAGACCTAAAATAACACAATTTCTGATTGTCTAAGCCATTTGGTGTAGCCAGTCAGAAGTTGCATCACTTTTTAATTTAGAAAATTCTAGAGAATAAAACTAAAAAATGTTCTTAAGAATGGTTGGTGAATACGGACCTTGATGTTCAGTTACCCGGAGATACGCGTGACCCGAATTTAAGGCTTCTGTATCGATTACAACACTGTTTACCTGACCTAGAGATAAATTGCTTAACCCTTCCTGCGTCAAATATATGAGCCATGCTCTCTCTGGCAAAAGGGGACTTAATGCATCTCCGTGATCCATGATACCAAGCAAGTCATCATATAATTATGGATTCGTAATAGCCCCATCTTTAACAACCGACTTATTAATGAGGTAGACTGGTCCTTGAACATGCAGAAAATTGACCAATAGCGAAAAGTTTCGGCCCAGGTCAGCCTGCGCGGACTGCGCAGGCTGACCTGAGTCGATACTTTTCGCAGATACATTAAGCTCCCTTTTCCCACAGCATGGCTCATATGAACTCGACCTTCGACATTCTACGGATGAAAATAAGTCATGCTGTCTGAAAAGGGGGTTTAATGCATCTGCAAAAAGTATCGATTCATGCCTGTGCAGTCAGCACAGGCTGACATAGGTCGAAACTTTTTTGCTGTTAGTAACTTTTATGCATGTTCGAGGACCACTCCACCTCCAGATTTCGTCAGTTGTTTGAGTAAATGGCTTGATCCCTAATCACGTGATGACTTGCATGGTATAATGCATTACGGAGATGCATTAAACCCCCTTCTGCCAGAACGACACTACAATGCAATCCACTAACACTATAGTAGGAAAGATTTAAACCTTATACAGTGCTCCAGATAATTTTCAATGACATCAGTACAGTACTGATGAAAATCAAGATTAATCAGTACCAGCATATGGGGATCAGTACCAACATTTGGTTAACGAGCCTGCTTAAAGTCAAAATTGGCAAAATTGGTTTTCTTGCATTTGCTTTTATATAAGCATTACTGTAAAACTACATAACATTGTACATAGTAACAGTATGATGTTTACTGTACAAAGAAGTATGAAGCAGGTTTGTAGAAACAAATATGCAACTCATTATCTTTTTTTGAAGAGATCTTTTTTTCATGCTATTTAATTTTTGGAAAAATATTTGTGCAGGATATGACATTAATTTGTCGAACAGGGTCGCAAATAACCTCAAAACCTGTAATTTTACACTAGAAGAGCAGATGTCATAAATACTTTTGAATTCACCAGAGCTTCAGTTTTGGAGACATTTTTTCTAACTTGGCCCAAATTGGCACCACTGGCGATCAACAGAGAACCTAATGTGGGTGCATGCGCTTTTTGCTTCATATTTTTTATGCGTGATTATTCAAATTAGAGCGTGAATTATTGCACATTTATACATAAATGGGAATAGTGCTTAAGTCTTGGCCAGTCTGATTTTATCTTTCAACGATTCTCAGTTTTGTTAGGATTATTTGGTTCTGGAGATGGATGAAATAACCTAGCCAGACGTTTCTGTGTATTCCCCGACGTTTTCGAAGCGCGAACTATTCATTTGGAACATACATGTACATAGTACGATTATCCGCTGATCCCACGCCGTAATCGATAAAAACTTGACTAAAGCCGAGATGCAGGGTCTAATCCCGGTCCGAGCCGAATTTTGGAAAATCGCTCGGCAATCCCGAAGATATCCGAATGTTTGTCTGAGAAAGAGTAAGCTCCCTTTCATAGTGTACGGATTCGTACCCTATATTTTACGTACCTGGAAAAACGTTCCGTATCGAGTACGGAATGTTGTAAAAAAAGATGCGTAACAATCAGATCGTCATCCGTAAATTGCGTGAATACGAACCTTATCTGGAGCACTGGCAGCCTTATAGGCTTGACTTGACAAGCGAGACGGTATAGATCCAAGGTCAGACTGTATGTTCTGTCAAGATCAGACTTACATGTATGTCGTCTTCTAAAGCTTATGTCCTGTATTCGCCTACAGCGCTGAAAGGGTTAATGTATTTTTTGTCTGTTATCATTTTTACAAAAAAAAAAAAAAAATAACATTATTATTGAGAGAAAGTACTTGACAACGATATGATCTTAACCCTTTACCTAACAATCCCGAATTTTAACGACCCTGAGAAAGAGGCCCTTTGAAAACATTGGCGGGAAAAGAAGAAAATGCTGGAAATCAGCACTTTCTTCATTTCCTACAATGCTTTCTACCTTTTCAACGACAGCTTTATCCATGTGAGCCACCTATTAATTTGTCGTCAGCAAATGCTTTCAGTTTGAACAAGTCTAATATTTGTTTGTCTGGTAAATAGTTAATTGATTTATCCCTTAACCGCACAACGCCGCCTTTTCACGCCCCTGGGAAAGAAGCCTTTTGAAAACATTGTGGGAAAAGGAGAAAATGCTGGTAACCAGCATTTTCTCCTTTTCCCACAATGTATTCTACCCTATCAAAGTAAAGTTGCATCATTTGAGCCACACTGAAATTGTCGTCTGCAAATGCTTTCAATTTGGGCAAGGCTAAAATTTTGTCGTCTGGTAAAGGGTTATATGAATTAACATATCTGATTGATTGGTTGAGTGATTGTATGGTGTTTAACGCCGTTTTCAACATTATGTCAGTTATATCGCGGCGGCCAGTTCACCTATCCATGCCTCTTTCTGCAGTTTCTAAATACCAGTACTCCGCTAAATATTCTTTCAAAGTCATTGGCTGCTCTCCCGCATAACCATCGTCGAAACAACTGCCAGCGGTGAGAGGAATGAATCCTGTCGCAATGACTATCATCAATTTTCGGAAAGAAATTGGAATTGGTCGGGGATCGAACTGAAATATTTGAGCCATACTCCAGCAAAAGGGAGGTATTAATGCATCTCCATAATGCATTGTACCGAGCAAAAGATTACATAATTATAAATCCATAGAATCCATTTTGTTTGTCAAGAGACTGAATCATGAAGTAGACCGGTCCTTTGACGAGCAGAAAAGAGGCCAATATCAAACAGCTTCGACCGACTACAGCCCGCGCGGACTACGCAGGCTAGTCCGCGCGGGCTGTAGTCGGTAGAAGCTGTTTGATATCGGTCTCTTTTCTGCTGACATCGGTCCACTCTTTTGTAGATGCGATAAACCCCCTTTTCACAGAACTTGACTCATTTTGAGATGAAAGAGAAACAACAACCTCAATGAGTAAATGGTAATGTTACACGATATTTTTATCGGACACAGGACTTTGTATACAAGATCAGTCAACATTTCACCTGTTAGAATAAGAATAACACAAACTTGTTTCACATGAAGGCTTCCAAATAAAGTCAATATGTGGACAGTAGTTGGACTATTTTGCTTTATTTTAGCTCTGTCATATGATATACACTATGTATGGAGATACTATCTGGTTATGGTATTCTGCAAAATGAGAAGAAAACACCGAACGAAAGGATTACTGGACGAAAATGAGTTTAAAGGTGAGTTTATATTTTATCATCTCTCAAACACGAGTACTGTGTACGTTTTTGGTCGAATCTGTATGTATATATATATGCAGTATATTTACCTGTGGTATAGCTTTAAAAATTTGCCATACAATCCCGTGTTTTAACGACCCGAGGAAGAATCCTTATGAAAACATTGTGAGAATAGAAGAAAATGCTGGTAAACATTTTGCTATTGGTCAATTTTCTGCATGTCCAGATGCAGGTGGTTGTTAAACACAATGAATTTTATTGATCCATGATTATGTGATTACTTGCTTGGTATCATGCGTTACAGAAATACATTAAATCTTCTTTTGCCAGAGCATGGCTTAGATGTAAGCATACCATTTTACTTACTCTCATCTTCACTTAAGATTATTGTTTCCTGTGTAACAGAGAGAGAGAGAGAGAGAGAGAGAGAGAGAGAGAGCTAGAGAGAGAGCTTGACAAATGCTTTGTTGTATACAACATGTAATCTTGACTATGTACACTTGTACTCGTCTTAATAAAATACATGTTCTGTTCTGTTCAATGTTTTCTTTCAAATTTCCAGTAATATGTTTGCCAACAGATATAGACTTTCGAGGCACAATGACGATTGGACGGCTTTTGAGAGAGTGTGAGATGGGACAGCACGAGTTTCGCGTAGAAAGCTATCTGCATGACGTAATAGAGGAACTCGGAGGAAGAATCACAAACGAACAATGTCACGTGACGTATATCCGACCAATTGAAATGTTTGAAACTTTCACCATTAAAGCAGAGGTATTTTGTCCTCATTGCGATCTGATATATATTTATTTCATGCTTTTCGGTAGTTTATCGAGAAATGTTGGTGGATTATGGTTTGATATTTTCATGGTTACAACCAACTGAACAGTAGTTCCCGCGCACTAGCTACCTAGGTGAATAGCGCGTGCCATTCAAAAAGAGGGAAATAAGACGTAATTTACGCGCATTTACACTTTATTTCTCGCGCTTTACGTAATATTGTAATGCGTTGTTATATGAGGGGGTACGCCACAGGGAATTAACGAAAACAACTCTACTGGATTTTGGTGAAAGTACCAACATAAAGGGGTCAGAAGTATGAAATAAATTTCGGTGAAAGATCAAAACTTGTTTCATCTCGTGAACATCATCGATAAGGTGGTAATACTTTCACTCGTGGCTGCGCCACTCCTGAAAATATTACCTATGATTTTCACTCGATGAAATAAATTTCGATCTTACACCGGAAAAAAAAATATCCTCTATATCTACACACTGTGAAATACTGCTCCAAATATGGTATGGTGACGTTTGATGACGTAACTCTCGCACGGAAAAAATACATATTGATTTGCAATTTGATTGGTCAAAATTTACGCTATGATATTTATCCACCATTCATAAAAACGAAGTTATTAGCCACTGCACCTTTGTTTATTTCATCTGACAGTTTACGAAAAAACTGCAATAACTGCAAAATTTAGTCGTTGAAAGTTGTAGGTATATAATAAAAAGAATATTATGTTGTAGTTACTTTCCTGATGCTTGTATTTACTTCTCGCTGCGTAAGAAAATTTTGACATCTCGCTCGACCTTCGGTCTCGCGCGATATCAAATTTTCTCACGCCGCTCGAATTAAATACAGGCAACAAGAAAGTTGCTTAGCACAATATTCCGTATATACACTTTTTTATCAGCTACACGATATGCAGACTTATAAATATTCAAGTATTCATTATCAAATTGATAGTGTGAGGGATATTTTTCTACATGTATACTGTATGACGAAAAACTACGTAGTTCAAGTCAAATTCATTCATTCATTCATTCATTCATTTCTATAGTTAATGATTCTTTTGTTATGTTGTATCACTCTTAAACAAAACAACAACACTTACGACTTAAGTTTTAATACATTCGAAAATATTATAGCTAAATGGAAAAGAATCCATGATCTTTTTTTTTGTAGAAAGTTATGAATTAACAAATTTACACAATGATTAACAACAACACACATTTGATATTTTTTTCTTGCAGATATTTTACTGGGACTGCGACCATTTTTATATTGAACAGAAAGTCATACTCAATAAAGACCAGACTGTTTGTGCTGTCATAACCACCGGGCAAAGACTTGTGAACATTTCTACGGATCAAGTGATCTCACATCTGCCTGATAAGCCCGTCCGGCCTAGATTACGTGACGAGATAAAACTAAAGTTGTCTCGCTTACAGGCAATCGATAAAAGATCGATTTAAAACCTTTACCACACAGTCCCGAGTTTAAACGATACTAAGGAAGAAGACTTTTGAAAACATTGTGGGAAAAGGAGAAAATGCTTCATTCATTCATTCATTCATTTCTATAGTTAATGATTCTTTTGTTATGTTGTATCACTCTTAAACAAAACAACAACACTTACGACTTAAGTTTTAATACATTCGAAAATATTATAGCTAAATGGAAAAGAATCCATGATCTTTTTTTTTGTAGAAAGTTATGAATTAACAAATTTACACAATGATTAACAACAACACACATTTGATATTTTTTTCTTGCAGATATTTTACTGGGACTGCGACCATTTTTATATTGAACAGAAAGTCATACTCAATAAAGACCAGACTGTTTGTGCTGTCATAACCACCGGGCAAAGACTTGTGAACATTTCTACGGATCAAGTGATCTCACATCTGCCTGATAAGCCCGTCCGGCCTAGATTACGTGACGAGATAAAACTAAAGTTGTCTCGCTTACAGGCAATCGATAAAAGATCGATTTAAAACCTTTACCACACAGTCCCGAGTTTAAACGATACTAAGGAAGAAGACTTTTGAAAACATTGTGGGAAAAGGAGAAAATGCTGGTAACCAGCATTTTCTCCATTTCTCAAATTGTTACCGACTGAGCTACCGGGGTTCGGCACTACCCTGATGAAGTGGGAAAAATATTGGCAACCAGCTGGTAACCTGTGGAAATTTAGTCTCGTATTATTTGGATTTAAAAATACAATTACCAGTGTTACAGCTGCATGATTATGCACATCTGGGTCCATATTCACCTACCATTCTTAAGCATATTCTTAGTCTTATTCTCCAAGATTTTCTACATTTGAAAGTAACACAACTCCTGATTGGCTAAACCATTTGGTTTAGCCAATCAAGAGTTGTGCTACTTTCAAATGTAGAAAATTCTGGAGAACAAGACAAAGAACGTTCTTAAGAATGGTTGGTGAATACGGACCCTAAATTGCAAGAAGATTTTTTTAAAATAGCCTGCATTATGCTCAGTGGCCTAGCTAGGCATACGCACGTATGCAAATCCGTAACATCGAAAGGAACGTGCGTGCTTTTATAAAAAAATCTACAAAATGTCGAACCCATTAACCTTGAAAATTAGGGGACCTTAATGCATCTCCGTAATGCGTCTTACCAAGCAAGCCATCGCATAATAAAGGGTTCATAAAATTCATATTGTATTACATCCGACTTAATCAGCCAGCAGGGTAGATTGGTCCTTTGACGCGCAGAGAATTGACCAATAGCAAAACGTTTCGACCTAGGTCAGCCTGCGCGGACTGCGCAGGCTGACCTGGGTCGATACTTTTTTTGCAGATACAATTTAAAAGTGCACGGCTCATATATTTTAACCTTTTCCAAACAAATACCGAATTTAACGAAAGCACCGAAAATCGGTATGAAAAACATTGTGGGGAAAAAAAACTCTATGCAGCACAAGCACTACCAATTCAATACAATTCAAAAAATTTATTAAGCTCAAATCTTAGCAATAAAAGATATATGAGCATTACCAACATTTCATGTTATTTTTGTGTGACGACGAGGGGTTTCTTTTCTACAGTAGTGGAAGTCTGAATAAGTGAACTATAAAGAGATTTTTTTTTTCCCAGCATTTTAAATCTTTACTCAGCAACCCAAACAATATTAGGAGACGGACTAAAGACAAGTGTCTCCTTATGTTGGTGCATTTGCCTTGGCTACTTTTCGTACGTTTTTAAACGGCTTTCATAAAGCAGGTACTCTGGAAATCTATGCGAGTACTCACTTCGAATATTTTCCATTTTCCGTCTTTGCGTCACACTTTCCTTACAAACAAATTGATGGGAAAGAATTACCAATCCTGATAATCTTTGTAACTGTCTGGATTACACTGAGCACATTTATAAAATGAAATTTGAATGAAATGTTCTTCTTTACAAGGAGATGCTGGAAAATTGCCACTTAAGACACTCAGTGGGAAATGATCAGAGTCAAAACCGTTTTGCGCGTTCTCGTCTAGCAAAGAGACACTTTTTGGAGAATTACTCGAATCTAAGTCAAAAAGATGTTGAAAATCATAGTCCATCAGTCCTAACTGGTTCTGCGGTATATCATTTAATTTTTCATATTCTGCCTGTTGTTCTTCTTCGAATAATCTTTGCTTGTATTTACTGAACATATCAGGAGATTCACTCCTTTTATAACTACAATTTTTCAGTTCCAGAGATTTTTTCAAAGTACTACCTTGAATAATGTACTCCTCGTTTTGCTTACTTAGGGTCTGCTCATTTGGAGTCTGTGTATCTATCTCTTGAAAAGATTGCTGCTTAACAACTTTTTTTTTCACTTGTTTTTCAACTCTTTTTTTTTAATTTCTTTCGTAACAGTTGTCTGTGTCAGGAATCGGTTTTGGTGTGTTACACTATTTAAATGGCAACTCAAATAATACTCAGTGATCCAGGAATTACAAGTAGAGCAATATATATTTTTCAGTGTTTTCTTCTTTTTGGTAATATCCGTTAATTTCTCCATTATTGATTTTCCAAAAACGATAACAAATATTCAATTTCTACCCGAGAATCACAAATAAACTGAAACACTTCCGCCGGTATTGTTACAAATTTAGAAGCATTTCTTATCATAATTGAATTACCATTTCTCCGTTTTTTCAATTTCAGAGTCACTAATTCATTCACATCACACTTTATCACCTTTTTACCGGGTATATGAAGTACCTGTCTCAATTCGCCTTCTTGATATTTTAATTTGGCATAATCTACTGTAGCTTGTGTCATTATCAACCTCAAAAATAGCTATTCCATATGTTTCAATAGGGTTGAAAGCGATTTCTAACATAGACTGGAATCTCAGTATTATGTCTCACAGCTCCCGGATTCGAAGAAGTTGGTTGAGAAGGTGTTGAAGTAGAGAATTCCGTTTGAGACTCATTAGTATAGGACTTTGATTTAGCAGTGAGAGATGTAGAGTGGGTTACTGCAGCTTGACTTTCCTCTCCCAATGGTCTTTCAAACAGGCTGTTGGCTTTGTTCTCGGGTATACCCATATACTGTAAGTATACAACGAAAAATAATCAGTTTACAAGTATAAAACAAAGTTTTGAGCTGTCATGAAGCGTAAGCATCAATTTTAAAATTATTCCAACGGAATGTAAGTATGCAACAAAGATTTTAGAGGTTTTGAGCACTATTCAAACAAAATGTATGAAGAAAAAAAAAAAACTTCTTACCTGTTCACCCTCTATCTGTCGAGTATATGGTTCTAATTGACTCAAACAGTCTCTCAAGGTGATTGCATCACTCCACCTCAGTGAAAACTTTTGGACCTTGTTTTATCAAATGTTCCACTTTCCCAACACTTTGAATTATCATTCAAGTGAAGATAGATCTTATCGTTCCACTTTGTTAGTGAAACGCTTCTTCCATAAGCAAACTTTCCCTGCACTTTAACTAAGAATCCTTCGTTGTTGTATGTAGGTTCCATTCTAAATCGAGTCTTGACTCTTTTGTACAACCGCAGTGATGTTTCGAATGTAAATCGTTGGTCTTTATAGCAAACAGTGTAGCGTAACTGGAGGAAAGAAGTTTAGGTTCACGTAATTTGATTGGTTGATATGGTAAATTTCTAAATTTAGATTATATTTTTTAATACATAAGCACATTTTTGTGGTTTTCCCATGTGGTGATAGCATGATTTTGATTATTTCTTAATCATAAAAAAGACTTCTACAATAAAGAATCATATTGTATCACCACTCCTGCGAGTTATATTACATTTTTGTGGTTTTCCCACGTGGTGGTAGCATAAGAAAAGTTTCTACAACAAATGATACTATTTTATCACCACACCTGCGAGTTATTACATTTTTGTGGTATACCACAAGGCGTCAGTTATGAATGGTGAACACTCCTTTCAGATAAAGTATGATTGAAGATAATCTATTGATCAACACATTTGCAAGTCATAACATATAAAATTTGCGATTTTCTTTCATGGTAGCAATTTGATTGGACTTCTTTTGAATGGTGAAAACTTATGTTAGATAAAGAATAATTGATGACTTTTTTTTTTTTTTTAACCAAGATCTGAACTTTATTAAACTTCCATTGAATGGTGGAAACTCTTATCAAATGAAAGAATAATTGAAGATATACATGTATCAACACACCTGCAAAATCACTTTTTGTGGTTGACTGAAAAATACCATCTTGATTTTTTTTTTAAAATATATTGCTTGATTCGAGTTAGAATTGTAGTTTCATACATACTGTGAAAGACCTCCATGCCATTTCTCCACACATAGATAGATATGGCTTATTATCCCTCATTGAAAATTGCAGATGAGGATTTTATCAAGTTTGACTTTGATACTAAAAACTCGGATTATTTTTATTGTAAACAAGATTGGATATGTGACATATGCTTAAAATCTCTACCTGGCAACGTAGAAAAGTATGAGAGCAAACAGGGGGAATTTGATTGCGACAATATATCGTTAAGAAGAAAATCTATCGATGTGTCTGTGTATGACTGCTTATTGCGTGAAACGCGTCATATTTTTTCGGACAGTATGCGAGAATGCGTAGTTTATCGGTGTGGGGAAGATAAGATATACAATGCATTCTGAATGTTACAAAAGAACAATAAGACAGAAACTTTCACCTTGTCATGGTAAAAGAAGAACTTTCTAAATTTTATATTTGCTCTATGAGAGCCCTTTGCGTGGTTGGGGGGGGGGGGGGGTCAATTCTATTCTATTGTGATAAGACTGTTCGCTCTATTGACTCGAGTCATAAAAATCTGTATGAGGTACTTGTGATATGTCGAATTACCCGCATTTCTGCAAGACACTGACATTCTGTGATCTTCAAACAGCTGTCGTGAAGGAGAAAATTTTTTTTAAACGGCGGGAATACGTGTCTGATAAGGATTAATAAATTGAAGGGAGTGGCTGACTCGCACATATTAGTTTTGTGTGGTTTTGAAAAGATGCCTTTTGGGTTGGATTGATTTTTAACAGCGCAAGTTCTTTTCAGATACATTTACACTGATTATTTTTTTTTCACTTGATACATATGCGGTTTTCCCACTATGTGCTATATAATGTTTAGCTTTGATTTTTTGCAAGCACATCCTGGGTTCTTGATCCCGGCTTTTGATGGTTCAAACCAGAACAACAACAACAGTGGTATATTTGAGCAAGCTTGTTTGACCAACTCGAGTTGCATAAAAAAGTGTGAGCTGCATTTCCCTTAAGTCTTAAAAATCACTTTAATATGAAAATTTGATTAAAAAATCCATAATATGTGCCCCACTCAATAAACCATGTTGGGAATATGAAGTCAAACCACTAGCGGAAAATAAACAAAAACAAGAGGGCCATGATGGCCCTGGGTCGCTCACCTGAGTCAATAGGCGAAATTTCACTCCAGGGTCATAATGACCCAATTTAAAACTCATCTGAGATATTATTAAGACAAACATTCTGACCAATTGTCGGGTCAATTGAGCTGAAAATGTGGCCTCCGGAGTGTCCAAAATGTCTTTCTTCAATTTGACCTAGTGACCTAGTTTATGACCCTATGTGACCATATTTCAAACTCATCCGAGACGTCAAAACAAACTTGTTGACCAAGGTTCAGGTGAATTGGGCAAGAACTGTCACCTCTAGAGTGCCCACAAGGTATTTCTGTAATTTGACCTAGTGACCTAGATTATGACCCTATGTAACCCAGTTTCAAGTCCATTTATCATCAAGTCAAACATGCTGACAAATTTTCAGGTCAGTTGAGCAAAAACGGTGGCCTCTACAGTGCCCACAATACATTTCTTTAATTTGACCCAGTGACCTAGTTTATGACCCTACGAGACCTAATTTCTAACTGATCCGAGATATCATCAAGTCAAATATGTAGACCAATTTTCAGGTCAATTTAGCCAGAATTGTGGCCTCTAGAGTGCCCACAAGGTATTTCTTCAATGTGACCCAGTGACATTGTTTATGACCCTATGTGACCCAATTTTGAACTCCTCTGAAATATCATCAAGACAAAAAATGTGGCCTTTAGAGTGCCCATAAGGCATTTTTTAATTTGACCTAGTGACCTACTTTATGACCCCAGATGAACGAATTTCAATCTCATCCAAGATTTAATTAAGGCAAACATTCTGATAAATTTTTAAGTCAACTGAGCAAAAAATGTGGCCTCTAGAATGACCACAAGGTATTGCTTTAATTTGACCCCAGTCACCAGAGCCATGTTTCTTGACGGATCAAAATTTCGCGAACACTTTTTGAAAAGGGTCACCCAAGGAACATCTCTGTGAAATTATTTCAAAATCTGACCAGCCGTTTCAGAGAAGAAGAATTTTTAAGAATTTCTTCATATCCGTATAGTGCAAGTAGCCCCCAGTCACCAGAACCATGTTTCTTGATGGATGAAAATTTCGCGAACAACTTTTGAAAAGAGTCACCCAAGGAACATCTCTGTGAAATTATTTCAAAATCTGACCAGCGGTTCCAGAGAAGAAGAATTTTTAAGAATTTCTTCATGGCCGTATAGTGCAAGAAACCCCCAATCACCAGAGCCATGTTTCTTGACGGATCAAAATTTCGCAAACAGTTTTTGAAAAGGGTCACCCAATGAACGTTCCTGCGAAATTATTTCAAAATCTGACCAGCGGTTCCAGAGAAGAAGAATTTTTAAGAATTTCTTCATGGCCGTATAGTGCAAGTAGCCCCCAGTCACCAGAGCCATGTTTCTTGACGGATCAAAATTTCGCGAACAGCTTTTGAAAAGGGTCATCCAAGGAACATCTCTGTGAAATTATTTTAAAATCTGACAAGCCGTTTCAGAGAAGAAGAATTTTTAAGAATTTCTTCATTTCCTTATAGTGCAAGTAGCCCCATTCATCAGAGCCATCTTTCTTGACGGATCAAAATTTCGCGGACACTTTTTGAAAAGGGTCACCCAAGAAACATCTCTGTGAAATTATTTTAAAATCTGATCAGCGGTTTCAGAGAGGAAGAATTTTTAAGAATTTCTTCATATCTGTATAGTGCAAGTAGCCCCCATTCACCAGAGCCATGTTTTTCGAGATATCAAAATTTCGCGAACAGTTTTTGAAAAGGGTCATCCAAGGAACATCTCTCTGAAATTATTTCAAAATCTGACCAGCGGCTTCAGAGGAGAAGGTTTTTAAAGAATTTCTTAGAAAATTCCATTTCGTTGCCACGGCAACCAGAGTTTTTGATGGAATCAAATTTTGTGAACACTTTTTAAAGAGGACCTCCCAGGGAACATTCCTGCCAAGTTTGGTGCAAATTGGCCCTGTGGTTTAGGAGGAGATGATGTTTAAAGAATTGTTGACTACGCACGACGCACAGACGCACGACGAACGACGGACGACGGACACCGGGTGATCCTAAAAGCTCCCCTTGAGCACGTTGTGCTCAAGTGAGCTAAAAAGACTTATGTACGAAACTTTACCTGGACGAAACTTTATGGAGGAGGCGTATTTGACCCAGTTACTGCACATGAAGAAGGAAACAAACTAAACATGAAGATGGAAGTCAACTTATTTTACTTACTCTTTCTGTGTAGTGTGTTAGTTATGGGAAAGGACATGCCTCGTATTGATATGAGTTCGTTATGTGGTGTAGATTTTAACACTAACTCGCACATCAAATGTTCGTTTCTAAGAAGTGGAGAATACTTCACCACAGGGACTTATTCATTAGTTGAGGAAATAACGTTCTCGCAGTTCAAGAACTCAATTATAGACATACACAACTTTCCATCCTTGGAAAATGTTTTCATCGAGCCTCGTTTGTTCCTAGATTATGCGAAACCATGTCATTTCTTGGTAAATAATGGGGACAACGCCAGAATGGTCAATATCACTGCCGCTCCGTTCATAGACGAGTCATGTCTGGTAAGATTCTTTCATATTAATTTCATTTTAAACACATGTTAACGCAAGGATTGGAAGCAATTTATCTATCACTATACAGATTTATAGGATCTCCGTACAAGATACTTGAAAAACTTTGTGGGAAAGAGAAAAAATACCAGAGAAACAAATTCAGTGAGAATTAGAGAATTCATTTTTATAACAAACTTGAAACGTAATCATTCACTTACGAATATGCTTCCACAAGGATTCAAACCAAGTTACCATGATATCCCCAATTAAACACTCTACCAAATCTACGTCATAAAGTGATGCAGTATAAATGTCTCTTATACCTTGTAGCCTAGCTACACACATATCTTTTATATTTAAAGATTCTTCCACAAATCTTCTATATTAAAATCAACAACCCATGTGGCTCATTTATTGTAAGTGTGATATGTAAATCTTTACTGGGATTCGAACCTGGGATCCCTGTGTCGCTACAAAAAGCCAGCCTATACAGTAAGATATTATAAGTGCCCTTTATACCCAACTACAGAAACAAACAGAAGGAAATTGTGTGTGTGTGTTTTTTTTTTTTTTTTTTTTCAGGTTGTGCCGTCTGAGAGAGATGTCACCTCTACCCAATACAACCAGTCGCACACCCAGTCTACCCAATACAACCAGTCACACACCCAGTCGCACACCCAGTCCATCCATCCACGCACTAAAACCACGCACTCTATCTTCTCTACCCAGTCACCTACTCAAACTATGCACTTCACCCAGTTAACCACTAAAAACATGCACTCAACTCAGTCACCTACTCAAACAATGCACTCTATTGAGTTATCCACTCAAACAATGAACTCTACCCTATCGTCCACTCAAATCATGTACTCACACACTCTAACAATAAACTCTATCCTGTCATCCACTCAAATCATGCACTCACACAATCAAACAACCATGAAGCTGTCTGTGTCTAACAACAAACCTTTAAAGACTGCAGGTATATCCCTTTCTGTGTATATTCTATTTTCTATTTCGTTAGCGATAAATATTGTACTTTTAGGATTTTTGATAATGAAGAAATATCATACTTGTTGCTTTAGGAACAGTTCTAGATTTCAAGGTAAAAACCTACCAAGTAAAGATGAAATTCAATTAATTCAACTAAGATGTCAACATAAAAATACACAGGTGAATCAATCAAATTATGAATTTGATTCTACTGATAAATTTGATTCTACAGACGAATTTGATTCTACTATGAAATTAGAAAATGTTTACCAGTCCATTTCGTATAATTTGAATAATTATGAAGAACAAAATTCAAAACTAAGGGACAGTTGGGGAAATGTTGATCAAAATGTTGATCAAAATGTGAATGGTTATGAAGAATAAAATTAACCCTTTCCATTTTTGTTGTTGTTATTGTTGTTGTTGTAAATGTAAACCAACCATCAATTTCTCTAGTTTTTGAACAATTTCTCTTTTCCAAACAATTTTTGTTTTGATTTGTTTTGAAGGTTAATTAAAAAAGAAAAAAAAAAAACTTGAAAAGAAAACCTAGCTCTAATTATATCAAACCTTTTCCTCATGGATATAAACGATACCTTTATCATGGACTCTTTTTTTTCTTTCCCACAAGGATCCCTGCTATACTGCCCCCATCTCCCAGCAACTTCTGTACACTCACACAAAACAATTTTTACTCACTGCACTTTTCCCCTGTTTTTTTTTTCAGTTATTGCCTTAAGTACATGCCTTGGAAGCTTTTTATTACTGGTGGCTGTGTTTCTCACACTTAGAAAGAAAATTAGGGGTTGTGTATCTAGACGCCCTACCTTGCCTGTAGAAACTTTGTCAAAAACGATGGACTCTCCGTATATGTCACTCTCAAGTTCAACTGTATTAAAACACCTGGAAACACCAGTCTTCTTTTAGAATTGAGGATGATGATGAAATGGTAGTTTACACAATTCCACCTCATAGATATCCAACAAGGTATCAAAAGAAGAGAATAGCTGAAGACACCGTGGTAGAGTTTTTTTTTTTTTTGAAACCTTTCCTTAGTAGCAAGCAATTTCATCTTTTACCACAATGTTTTTTAATCTGCTAGTATTTGAAACTACCCTTTTAAAACCAGTTTTGTTGTCTGCTAGTCCTTCTATTAAGGAAAGGGTTAAGGTCTAAATGTGGATAGTAATAGAGATACTGTTTGAAGTTAACATTTTTTCCCCTTTTTCACATTCATTTATCTTTATATTGAGACATGTTTGTTTACTTAAAAAAAAAAAAAAAAAACATTGTGGGGAAAAGGTGTCATACTGGTAACAACCATTTCACCTTTTTCAACAATTTATAACTATCAAACTAGTTTTGTTTGCTTTAAAAAAAACATTGTGGAAAAAGGTGTCATAATGGTAACAAGCCAGGTAACAAGCCATTTCACCTTTTTAAACAATCTATAAGTACTTTAAACTAGTTTTATTTGTTGTCTGCTTTGTTGTCCCTATAAAACATGGACAGTAAAAAGAGATACTGTTTGTGGTGAACAGTTTCTCCTTTTTCCACATTGATCATAGATTTTGATTTTTTTCCCTATATTGTTTCTTTTTAAAGGTTGCAAAAATTATGTATATTCTCTTTTGGTGACGTTTCATTTAACTCTTTACCAGATATGTCCTGATGTAGAAGGCTTTTTACAACATTGTGATAAAAGGAGAAAATGTTTGTAATGAACATTTTCATACCTTTACCCTGATGTAACAAAAGGAGAAAATATTTGTAATGAAGATTTTCTACTTTTACTCTTCCAAATGACGCTTATCCTGTCAGTGACAAACATCATCATTATGAGAAACTTCGTTTTTTTTTAATCGCTGTTGAACAAGCATAGAACATCGTCATAGAGTAAAGAGTTAGGGGAGTGATGGTCTAATAGGTTAAAGCAAAACTGATGTAAGTGACTACAAATTGTATGGACATTTACAACAGCTTTGCTTAAATTATTTTGAGGTAATTTTCGAGATTTTACTTGCATGATGATTTGTTAGACCTTATTAGCATTTTGACGTAACCCTTTACCACACCATCACAAGTTTTAACGGCGCCCAAGAATGAAACCTTTTGAAAAACATTGTGGGAAATTCTTCTTCCACCACAACATTTTCTATCCTATCAAAGACATAAATCATAAATTGAACAAGATTAATTTTTTTGTCTGCAAATGCTTTCAATTAGGTCGATTCCAAAATTTTGTCATTTGGTAAAGAGTTAAATATGTAAACAGTGAGTTTTTAGATTACTTTTCCTCAGTGGTTTATAACTTTTAACAGATAAGCTTCAGTTTTTATTGAAAGCATCTGCACACAGCAGGTTATAATAATATAACTGAAATGTTGTTGAAAACAACCCATAGCCATTATTGAATCATTCCTTTAATTACATTTTGAGTCATTCCACTAGTGTATGATATGTTTTGATAGAGAAACATAAATGACTTTTTTTTTTTTCAGAATCATTTGCATGTCACAAGCATTACTCTTTTGTAATCTAAGTTATTAACAACATGATTGTTTTCTTTTTGTTTTATTTCCATATTGAGCAATATTGAACAATACTAAATTTACATTTTTATATCCTTTCTCTGATAGTATATTACTCAACCAAAATGAGAACATGGAAAGATTAGTATATTAAGGTATTAGACTCCAAATGGAAATCACCTCTTTCCACTATAATATTATGCTACAAAATTTGCAGTGATTAAAAATGAATATTACTGTATTACTTTAACTGAGCCACTTTTTCCTTTTCTTTTTTTTCCTTCTTAGAATTATCATTTATAAATCTAAAACCAGTATGTTCTCATTCCAAAGGGAGATGATAATTACCTTCCTTTCAGGAAACTAACAAAAGTATCAACAAATAATTTCAAGATAGACATCAAAGGAATTTCTAATCGGTTAGCAATGTGCAAAGTAATTATATCAGTATAAATCCCTATTTATCAACTTACGAGAAATTTTATTCCATGTTGCACTAGAAGCATTAGGGGTCTACTACCTTAAACACAGTGAGAACTTGGAAATATAAATGTGAAAAAATGAAAACAGGAAATACTGTTTCATAGGAGAGAAGGAAAAATAATAAGCATTTTCCCAGTATGTTTTCCACAATGTTTTCTACTATTTGAAAAAAAAAAAGCTAGTGGTATTTATATCAGAGAAGGGATCAACTAATTAGAGATTAGGTTGTAATCATATATATCATATATATCATATCATTTTATGATTAATATGACACATATATCAATTTTACTACTAATATGACACAGTCGTTTAAGTGTGATCATACTTATCAGATAATATCAAGACAAATTTACACAAATGGATGTGATGATTGGTATCTATGAATAATTGAGCTGTTGCCTCGATATAATTGAAGTAATGTTGATAGCAACATTAAACATTAATAAATCAAACTCCACACTTTAAATCAAACTCCACACTTTAATCAAGTCTGTACTTTAGATTTTATAATAATCATTTTACATTATAAATAGAACTGATTAAGGTTTTTTTTAAAAAAATGTATTTTTTCCAAATCTTGATTAGCACTACTTGTAAGGAAAAAACTATGCATTGAAATCCATGCTCAGTGTTATTATTATTATTTTTTTTTAAAGTAAGCCAAGTGCTGTGATATGTAAATTTTTGTTTTAGTCACAAGTGCCAAAATAGGTGCAGACATTTATTTTGAATATCAAAAGACATATAACCTTAAAGAAATGATGAAAACATGTGAATAGGGTTTAAACGTTTGACTCTCGTTGGAGATCAGAATTTAAGTTACAATAATTTTATTATAAAGAAAGGCAAATAAACAGAAAAATTACCTGTAAGTCGTCGGTAACGTTCTTTAGGTTTTCCAATGCAGATAGCACATTTATTTCTCCGTTCATTGTAACAGCCTAAAACTTAAACAAGAGGGCCATGATGGCCCTGGATCGCTCACCTGAGTCAATAGGCGAAATTTCACTCCAGGGTCATAATGACCCAATTTAAAACTCATCTGAGATATTATTAAGACAAACATTCTGACCAACTGTCAGGTCAATTGAGCTGAAAATGTGGCCTCCAGAGTGTCCAAAATGTCTTTCTTCAATTTGACCTAGTGACCTAGTTTATGACCCTATATGACCATGTTTCAAACTTATCCGAGACATCAAAACAAACTTGTTGACCAAGGTTCAGATGAATTGGGCTAGAACTGCCGCCTCTAGAGTGCCCACAAGGTATTTCTGTAATTCGACCTAGTGACCTATATTATGACCCTATATGACCCAATTTCAAATCCATTTAAGATATCATCAAGTCAAACATGCTGACAAATTTTCAGGTCAGTTGAGCAAAAACGGTGGCCTCTACAGTGCCCACAATACATTTCTTTAATTTGACCCAGTGACCTAGTTTATGAGCTTATGAGACCCAATTTCTAACTGATCCAAGATACTATCAAGTCAAATATGTAGACCAATTTTCAGGTCAATTCAGCTAGAATTGTGGCCTCTAGAGTGCCCACAACGTATTTCTTCAATGTGACCCAGTGACAGTGTTTATGACCCTGTGTGACACAATTTTAAACTCCTCTGAGATATCATCAAGACAGAAAAATGTGGCCTCTAGAGTGCCCACAAGGTATTTCTTTAAATTGACCTAGTGACCTACTTTATGACCCCAGATGACCCAATTTCAATCACATCCAAGATTTAATTAAGGCAAACATTCTGATATATTTTCATGTCAATTGAGCAAAAAATGTGGCCTCTAGAGTGCCCACAAGGTATTGCTTTAATGTGACCTTAGTGACCTAGTTTATGACCCTAGGTGACCCAAATTCGAACTCATCAAAGATTTCATCAAGACAAACATTCTGACAAATTTTCAGGTCAATTGAGTAAGAAATGTAGCCTGTAGAGTGTCCACGGGGTATTTCTTTAATTTGACCTAGTGACCTAGTTTATGACCCCAGGTGACCAAATTTCAAACTCGTTCAAGATTTAATTAAGACAAACCTTTTGACCAATTTTCAAGTCAATTGAGCGAAAAATGTGGCCTCTAGAGTGTCCACAAGGTATTTCTTTAACTCTCTACCACACAATCCCGACTTTTAACGACCCTGTGAAAGAACTCCTTTAAAACCTTGTGGGAAAAGGAGAAAATGCTGGTAACCAGCATTTTCTCCTTTTCCCACGATGTTTTCTATCCTACCCAAAACAATTTTCAATTTTTCAATTACATTTATTTTGTCGTCTGCAAATGCTTTCAATTTGGACCAGTCTAAAATTTTTGTCGTTTGGTAAAGAGTTAATTTGACCTAGTGACCTACTTTATGACCCCAGGTGACCCAATTTCAAAGTTATCTGAGATTTAATTAAGAATAACATTCTGAACAATGTTCAAGTCAATTGAGCGAAAAATATGGCCTCTAGAGTGCCAACAAGGTATATCTTTAATTTGACCTAGTGACCTAGTTTTTGACTCCACATGACCCAATTTCTAACTCATCCGAGGTTTTATCAAGACAAACATTCTGACCAAATTTAATGAGTACCAGACTGAAAATGTGGCCTCTTGAGCGCACACAAGGTTTTTCTAAGATTTGACCTAGTGACCTAGGTTTTGCCCGCACATGATCCAATTTCGAACTTGTCCGAGATTTTATCAAGAAAAAAATTCTGACCAAGTTTCACAAGTATCTGACTGAAAATGTGGCCTCTAGAGCGAACACAAGGTTTTTCTAAGATTTGACCTAGTGACCTAGTTTTTGAGCCCACATGACCCAATTTCAATCTCATCCGAGATTTTATCAAGACAAACATTCTGACCAAATTTCACAGGTATCTGACTGAAAATGTGGCCTCTAGAGCGCACACAAGGCTTTTCTAAGATTTGACCTAGTGACCTAGCTTTTGACCCCACATGACCCAATTTCGAACTCGTCTGAGATTTTATCAAGACAAAAATTCTGACCAAGTTTCACAAGTATCTGACTGAAAATGTGTCCTCTAGAGTGCACACAAGGTTTTTCTAAGATTTGACCTAGTGACCAAGTTTTTGACCCAACATGACCCAATTTCAACCTCATCCGAGATTTTATCAAGACAAACATTCTGACTAAGTTTCACAAGTATCTGACTGAAAATGTGGCCTCTAGAGCGCACACAAGGTTTTTCTAAGATTTGACTTAGTGACCTAGTTTTTGACCCCATATGACCCAATTTCGAACTTGTCCGAGATTTAATCAAGACAAACATTCTGACCAAGTTTCATGAGGAGCGGACGGAAAATGTGGCCTCTAGAGCGTACACAAGGTAAAAAGTTTACGACGGACGACGCGCGACGGACGCCGGATACAGCATGATCACAATAGCTCACTATGAGCATTTTGTGCTCAGGTGAGCAAAAAGACATAAGTCAAACAAGAGCACCACATGCAGGTGCCAACAATTGGCTGTTGTTTTTCGACGGATAAAAATTTCCCTAACAATTTTTGAAAAAGGTCACCCTAGGAACATTTCTGTGAAATTATTTCAAAATCTGACCAGCCATTCCAGAGAAGAATTAAGAAATTCCTTTTCGTGTCCCTATAGTGCAAATAGCCCCCACCACCAGAGCCATGTTTCTTGACAGATCACAATTTTGCGAACAATTTTTGACAAGAGTCATCCAAGGAACATTTCTGTGAAATTATTTCAAAATCTGACTAGCCGTTTCAGAGAAGAAGAATTTTTAAGAATTTCTTCATGTCTGTATAGTGTAAGTAGCCCACAGCCATCAGAGCCATGTTTCTTGACGGATCAAAATTTCTCGAACAATTTGGGAAAAGGGTCACCCAAGGAACATTTCTGTGAAATTATTTCAAAATCTGACCACCTGTTTCAGAGAAGAATTTTTAAGAATTTCTTTATGTCCGTATAGTGTAAATAGCCCCCCTATCAGAGCCATGTTTCTTGACGGACCAAAATTTTGCGAACAAGTTTTGAAAAGGGCCACCAAAGGAACATTTCTATGAAATTATTTCAAAATCTGACCAGCGGTTTCAGAGAAGAAGAATTTTTAAGAATTTCTTCATGGTCGTATAGTGCAAGTAGCCCCCAGTCACCAGAGCCATGTTTCTTGACGGATCAAAATTTCGCGAACAGTGTTTGAAAAGGGCCACCAAAGGAACATCTCTGTGAAATTATTTCAGAATCTGACAAGCCGTTTCAGAGAAGAAGAATTTTAAGAATCTCTTCATTTCCGTATAGTGCAAGTAGCCCCCAGTCACCAGAGCCATGTTTCTTGACGGATCAAAATTTGCGAACAACTTTTGAAAAAAGAGTCGCCCAAGGAACATCTCTGTGAAATTATTTTAAAATCTGATCAGCGGTTTCAGAGAAGAAGAATTTTTAAGAATTTCTTCATATCCGTATAGTGCAAGTAGCCCCCATTCACCAGAGCCATGTTTTTCGACAGATCAAAATTTCGCGAACAATTTCTGAAAAGGGTCACCCAAGGAACATTCCTGTGAAATTATTTCAAAATCTGACCAGCGGTTTCAGAGGAGAAGATTTTTAAAGAATTTCTTAGAAAATTCCATTTCGTTGCCATGGCAACCAGAGTTTTTGATGGAATCAAATTTTGTGAACACCTTTTAAAGAGGACCTCCCAAGGAACATTCCTGCCAAGTTTGGTCCAAATTGGCCCTGTGGTTTAGGAGGAGATGATGTTTAAAGAACTGTTGACGACGCACAGACGCTCGACGAACGACGGACGACGGACACCGGGTGATCCTAAAAGCTCCCCTTGAGCACGTTGTGCTCAGGTGAGCTAAAAAGTTAGGATATGGCGTGTATACAATTCTTAAACTTAAGAATTAGATATGATGACAAAACCACCTCCTTTTATAGGATCGGAATCGGAATCGGGTATGCGTGGGAGGGTACATTCAAAGGATCAAATACAGGAAACCTAGCATTTCCGCTCACCATAAGAATAAAGGGGGGGGGGGGGTTGGAAAGATAGCATGTCCAACTAATCATAGTCAAAAGTAAGATGAAAAGGACCATCCAATCGTAATACTTTTTTACGTAAGGTTACAAGGTTAAATGGTGCAAAATAGAATCAAAGATCATAGTGCATGACGTACTCGTGATAAGATCTCCATTAGCCGGTTCGTTTGGGCTCTGCTAAGAAGAGAATGCTATTCACGGAAGCGATTAGAATAGAAAGTCAATCGAACGAATTTAGAATCATTCAAAATGGCGGCTTTTTACAACAAACTGCTGTTGTTTGTAGAAGAATGGCTATTTGATGAGAATGACGCTAGCTTCTTCTGTCTAAACAGGCCTTGAACAATCCCCAAAATAGCAGCTTTGTATTCATCAGTGTAAGTCGAATAAGTGATAAAAATATATATACTTTTTTATACCAATTCGAGAAATATTAGAACGTTTCGAACCCAAGACATTTCGCCCCTAAAAATTCTGAGGGCGATTCAATACATGCGGAGGAATTAATCAGTATTTACCGTATATTTACCACCGCAAATTGGATACTGAACAAGAGCAATCTTTTCAGCAAGTAAAAACACGAATATTTGCACATGACAACAAAAAAACAAATGTCAACTGAAAAGAAACCATTCTTCAACTCGCGTTTCGTTGGCCGCTTCCGCCATTTTGTTTCGAATCTCTGCCGGCTCTTCCAAATATCGAGTGGAAGAGACGGCAGAGCTTCTAAAAGCGGAAGACGCCCAATCGAACGCACCGGAATATCTCCTCCAATTCTGGCAGCTCTACCGTTGGCCCAAACGAACCGGCTACATGTCAACGGCTCGGATTTTTTTTTTTTTTTTTTTATGCTGTACCTACATTATTCACAAAAGTAATGCACATTCACATGATAAAGAAAAACGCGAATCAATTTGCACGGATAAGCAAAGCTTTGCTTTTAGTAAGAAATAACAATTACACGATTATAATGACCAGAATTTTCTCTCCAGTATGGAGGTAAACGATCTTACAGACGTCGGGTATGTGAAGGATATCTTTATCTTTTACCTCCACTCTATTTTTCATAATTGTCACTACAAAGAAAATATTCCCACGCACCAAAATTAATGGGCTTGTGAGTGGCATATAGTTTTCGAAAGGTGTGGAAAGACATGACCTTCTGCGCTTTGTTTAAAACTAAGTGCATGTATATGAGAAGTATCATTTTGAAGTTGAGGGGAAAAAAACTTCAGCATCTGGGTTCGCAATACAGTGGTACTAGTACAGAAAGAAGAAACATGGAACCAATCCGAAAAATTACACTAATGAAGAGATCGATTGTTCTGGAAAAGTCTATGCTTTATAATCACTGGACATACAAAAATAAATACATGGTTGATATGGGGACTAAGCTTTTCTTTGCACGTGAATTGGTAGTAAATTGCTGTAGAAAGTTGGACAATTTTGTTATACTGCTGTCGGATCCACTAGCAACTGCCAAAGATTTTATCCATTATTTTGAGTGGCCTTTTTTTGATATTAGCTTTGGATTTTTTCATGTGCGATGACCTTGCTGATGAGGTGTTTCGATATATACGTCATCAAAATAAGCAATATAGATTCAAACTTTTACACGAGTTATTATATCTTTCATTTTTTTTATGGGTCATACACTGATGAGTTTTCAAAACAGTTAGACGAGTACCTGTTTAGAAAGTGATAGTTTTACAAAAATATTCATAACAGCGGAAATTTTGTGTAATGAACATAGCAGTGGGTGGTGTCGACTATTATCAACAACTGTAGTTCACATTTTTGTATGATTTGATATCTTGTTATTTATAATTAAAAATCATTATACTAAATGAACTAGCTTGTGTGAAAGTGACAATTAGAGAAAAAAGTCCTTTTCCTGTTTTAATCATAAAAAGTTCAATACAAAAGTTCTAAAACCGTGTCGGCTGACCGTGTGCGACCCGTTACGGTTCTTAACAATTGTTAAAAATGCACTCTCTACGGTTGTTACAGGATCAACAGTAGAATTTAAAGAAATAAAATCTTTGCGATTGGTACGGGGGTCATAGGTACAAGGTTAAGACGCTTAAAATAGAACATTATAGGTGACCATGCCCACGTTGATATGAATTTAAACAGTTGTTAAAATTTTAACAAAAATTTTAACAATTGTTAAAAATGCGCTCTCTAAATTACCCTACTAATGTACATTATAGTACATGAATCATTTAGAGGTAAACATTCAAGCTATGAGGAACGCCAGCGTGTGTACTTTGACATTCGAAAAGTGTGCTTAATAATTAATGTTTTATATAAGGCATTATCACAGGAATTAGTATGTAAAACGGATTGTAGAACTGCAAAGTGTCTGGACCACTCGAGTGTGTTGTTCAAAATTCGAAAAGTTGATTTAATATATCTGGTGTGTTATAAAGTGACTTAGTGTATATTCAACGGATTACTTAGCGTGGGTTATTGGAAACAGGTTAGTACATTTTATTCTTTTAAAGTTATTATTATTATTATTATTAGCATGGTCCTATTATTGCGCCATTTTTAAGTTAAAGAAAAAAGGTCAGCTTACCTCTGATATGGTGTAAATCCAGTACAGAACTAAAGTTTGAACATTAAAGTCACCGTTACTCGAGTTTTAAAGACAACTGAACTCATTGTTTACTTACGGGTTATTATCTCTCTTCTTTTTATCGTTTGTTCACTTTTTCAACATACTTTACTAACATAAAAGTTAGTCACCTTTACTTTGCAAAAAAAAAAAAACTTTTTTGATGTTTTATCAGACATGACCTTTGAGCAAGATCCGTGGGAACCATCATACACCCGAGGAGACATCGAAGAAATTGATAGGATTGAAAATAATTATTTACAAAAGCTCAATAGTTCAGGTACCATTATTTTAAAACCCTTTCTTTCAGTTTTCGTTTAAATACAATGTGCTATATGCAGTTTGACTAGAAATATAATTTTTAGATATTTGCATTGATTCAGTTCCGGTTTTGTAATCTATATTACCATTTTTTTTTATAGTGGCTGATGAAACTAGCGATTCTTTCTATTCCAATCACGAAACATCGGTAGACCCTACACTATTAGACGAGAGGATAAAGTATAATTTAGAATTTGAAACCATGGCAGAAGGTGTATTAACGATACCTATCTTATTGTTCCGTAGTACGAGTCACGGGATAATGCCACTAAGGAGTGGTCGATATAATCGAACCTACCCTATTGTTCTCAGATTTGATCATGATGAATCACCCCAAATGTTCGTGATCAGTCACGCGTGAATGATCCCATTGTTCTTATGTAGTCATGCATGACCTCGCAGCCTCGCAGGCAACTTGGCCAACTGTGCAGATACTACTACTGTCATCACAGTGTATGCTTCATTAAAATCCGTTATGTATAACAACCTACTGAATTATACTTGAGAACAGGAGGTCGCTGGTTCGATCCCCGGCTTGGCCAATTTCTTTCCGAGGATTGATGATAGACATCGCGACAGGATTCATTCCTCTCTCACTGCTGACCATTGTTTCGACGATGGTTAAGTGGGAAAGCAGCCAGTGGCTTGGAAAGAATATTGTGCGAAGTACTGGTTAAAGAAACTCCAGGAAAGCATGGATAGGTACACTGGCCGCCGTGATATAACTGAAATAATGTTGAAAACGGCGTTAAACACCATACAATCAATCAATCAGCCTACTGAATCACAAGGTACACTGGTCCTTCGACACGAAGAAAATTGACCAAAAGCAAACAGTTTCGGCCAAGGTCAGCCTGCACGAACTGCGCTGACTGACCTTCGTCTATAGTTTTTGCAAATTCATAAAGTCTCTCTTTCACAGAGCACAGCTCACTTATTCATACGAGATCTTTTGCGACTAAGTTTTTTAACCGTTTAACACACAATCCTGAGTTTTAAGGACTCATAAGTAGTAATGTGCGGCCAATTTCAGAGAATGCCTGGAGCCCTGGAGCCGAGCTTCCTTGCCACCTGCAGGGCATGAGTCATCGGAAAACCCCATGACGTCATCCCCTGAGTCATACCATGGAGGCTGTAGAGAATGACGTTTCTCGAAACCTCCCTTTTTTTAAAACCAAGTCACCGACCTTGTATTATAAAATGATTAATGTCTTTTTTCGTACTTTTTGCAAACTTAATATGCTATTAGCTATCTCAGAGTTCAAAATTTGTTTATTATTTATTTAAAGGCCCAATAGCGGCCAAAAAGACAATGCAGGTGTTAAAATGCATTTAATTTCAAATCATACCATTTAAAAGTACGTAAAATATTGTGAAGATGACAATCTGTTACTGTGTGATCAGTCTAAGTGTAGGTTACTAGCAGAAAATAAAATTTCGAAATCAGGCAAGAAGAAAACAAAAGATAGCACCTGGCAGCATTGTATCTACTTTTGAAATTAATTTCATTGCCAGCGATAACACTTTGACCAACAATTAAATTGTTATCTTCACAATAGTTTCCATACTTTCAAATGGAATGATTTTAATTTGAATGCATTTTAACACAAGTTTTGTTTACTTTTGGCAGCTATTGTTATTTCAATATATATGGTTATTTCACGGCGTTTCTGTAGATTATACAGACTGATCTTCATTCAAAACTACGTCTGGAAGTGAACTGGTCGTGTGCATTTTTTTTTTTTTTTTTCACTAATACTCGTTTTACTAAATACTCATTTTACAAATGGTGCTGGTTATGATCAAATGATATGAATATAATGTTTAATATAGGTCAAAACTATTTGAAAAACCCCGGTAATCTGAGTATCTTTGTTCAGTATATCAGCCATGCTCTGTGAAAAGGGGATTAGTGCATCTGCCAAAATTGTCGACCCACGTCAGCCTGCGCAGTCCGCGCAGGCTGACATGGGCCGAAACTTTTTGCTATCTTTAAATTTTCTGCATGTCAAGGACCAGTCTACCTCATGATTCAGTCGTAACAAAATGTATTTAACGGATCCATAATTATTAATCGGTATAATGCATCACGGAGATACATTTAGCCTCCTTTTGCCAGAGCATGACTCAATTATGTTTTTAGAGTGCGTTTTTTTTTTTCAAGTAAGCCACGTGCAGTGATATGTATGTATCCAGATCTCCTCGAGCCTCCGGGAAAGGTCTAAGGGCGTGGAGTAACTTTTTCCAGGGCAGAGGGATCACCAACTCGAAGATCTGATATACAATTGTCCAGGTTCGCAAATATGGATCTAGCTCTTAACCGAACGAAACTAGCGAAATGAGCGAAACGAACAATCTGCAATTACAAAAGGAATAAAACATTGTTTAGGCAATGATATGAACAGGAGTAATGGATATTTTCAACTTCACAAAAAGACGACAAACGGACATACAAAAAAATCGAGCAATGCTTTAAAAATACACATAACACAACCGTGAACCAGTCACACTTACCAATTTGTGGAACTGAGTGTAAGTAATGTACAGTTTTCGTCTAGGTATTCTCTCCCTCTCTCGTGCATTTGTGAACCCGTGAAACCTGTAAAAATTGAGTAGGTTAATAAAACATGTGAACTAGTTAGCGTATTCATGGGCAACGAAGGCGTGTGAAAACCAATGACAATTCCAAACGACCAACGAGAATTTCAGCAAGTTGAATGAAACAATAGGAGGAATTTCAACGAACGAAATGGGATGGAAAGATTGACCAATAAACAAACCAATATTTGATAAGGAAAACGCCAAAACATCATAGACAAAAAACTTGCTAGTCAACCACCAACCACGTCTTCGCTGGTCTGCGTCAGTTTTCCTTATGACAAAGAGCGGGTGTAAGGATCACGTGAACATTATTTGCCCGCGAAAATGATGTCTAAAAATAGCATAGACAAGTCTAAAACTCATAATTGACAACCTGGTCACATATATATTTCGGCTCCAATCATATGTGCCAAAATAGGTGTGCGTTTTGTTTTGTTTTTTTTTTAAGTACGCCAAGTGCAGTGATATATATATTTCGGTTCTAATCATATGTGCCAAAATAGGTGTGCGGTATTTTTTTTTTTTTTAAGTAAGCCAAGTGCAGTGAAATTTATATTTCGGTTCCAATCATATGTGCCAGAATAGGCAAAGACAACTCTTTTATTTTCAAAAAGATATACAATCTTAAACTGCTAAAACATTATTGGTAACCCTTTTTATAAACACACAGATGAGTTTTTGAAAACAACAGGATAGGGGACATTTTGGTTTTCTTTAATGAGCAGTTACTCAAATTTTAATAAGCATTTTTTTTTTAGTTTTCCACATTTTTTTGTACAGTTTATTGAATAAGGAGTTTTGGAAATGCTGTATCACGGAAAGGTTATCAATAAAGTTTTTTTTTTTCTATTTTAAGGATTTGTTTATATTTCTATTTACAAGAGCACATGACTGATCCCTTCTTGAAACCATCTTTGTATTTAGGAAAAAAGAAATATTATGAGCCATGCTGAGTGAAAAGGGGGCTTAAAGCAGTTGCGAAAAGTATCGACCATGTCGGCCTGGCAGTCCACGCAGGCTGACATGGGCCGAAATTTTTCGCTATCCTCAAATTTCTGTATGTAAAAGGATAATTCTACCCCAAGATTCAGTCCTTTGTTTGTCAAAATGGGTTTTTATGGATGCATTATTAGGTGATGTCTTGCTTGGTATAATACATTACGGAGATGCATTATATCCTTATCGGATAGTGTAGATCCAAGATCAGACCACGTTCTGTGCAGTCTGATCTTGATCCACACTATCCGCAAAAGGTCAGAGAGTCGCGCTTGGCAGCTTAAGGGTTAAAAGAAAAGATACAGTCTTGAATGCTAAAACCATGTAATGCAGAATTAGGTGATGTCGTGCTTGGTATAATGCATTACGGAGATTCAAGACATGAAGACTTTTAAATAATTTCCTTCTTTATCTTTGTTAAATCCAAGACCACACAACAAGGGTAAATTTTGACTCAAGGGTCATAATTTGAAACCTTTTCATAGAGGTCCATTTCCCCATCCTACATGCAAAATATGAAAGCTCTAGGTCTTATGATTTGAGGACAGGTTTTAAAAACATTTCCTTATTTATCTTTAAGTAGAATTTGGCAAATATGGTAATTTTTCTAATTCTAGGGAAGATAACTCCAGTTGTTCTGGTCCTATTAGACCTATAATCAAACTCATTCGAGATCTTACGGTCATATATATTTTGAGCAAGTTTGGTGCTGATTGGTTTATACTTGTAGGTGCTACAGTGTAAACAAAGTCAAATGTAGCAATTTTTTAATTCAAGGGCAGATAACTCCAGTTGTTCTGATCCGATTAGACCCATAATCGAACTCATCCGAGATCTTATGGTCATATATATTTAGACCAAGTTTAGTGCTGATTGGTTAATATTTGTAGATGCTAGAGTGTAAACAAAGTCAAATATAGCAATTTTTCTAATTCAAGGGCAGATAACTCCAGTCGTTCTAACTCACCCGAGATCTTATGGTAATATACATTTTGACCAAGTTTGGTGCTGATTGTTTAATATTTGTAGATGCTAGAGTGTAAACAAAAAACTGTGAACGGACGGACTGGCGGACGGACGGACGACGGACGACGACGAACGGTGAGTGATCACAATAGCTCATCCTGAGCACTTCGTGCTCAGGTGAGCTAAAAACATCTGAAAATCAAGTTGAGTCCGCCAATCATGGCAAAAATGAATGAACGATGAGTATATGGACAATGACATACCCCTTGTAATTTTTAACATAAAACGAGATCATAGTAGTAGTAGTAGTAGTAGTTTTATTAGGTTAAAATGTACATAATATGGTAACAATGAAACATGTGTAACATTTAAGCCTTACCATGGTAAATAAGTTAAATAGAACTTTCAAGCCGATAGTAAAAACCCGAATAATGTTATTCCAAACTAAGTTTTTCGAGATAAGATATATCCTTATCGGATAGTGTAGATCCAAGATCAGACTGCACGTTCTGTGCAGTCTGATCTTGATCCACACTATCCGCAAAAGGTCAGAGAGTCGCGCCTGGCAGCTTAAGGGTTAAAAGAAAAGATACAGTCTTGAATGCTAAAACCATGTAATGGACACCAACACCTGGGAATAACACAGAAAGGGAGATAATGAACTCTTACTTCCATTGTGATCCCTCGGAGTTGGCGTCATGATATAGAGCGGCGAATTAGTATAAATATGAGCCATACTATTTGAAAAGGGGACTTAATGCGTCTGCGAAAGGTGTCGAGCCAGGTCAGCCTGCGCAGTCCGCGCAGGCTGACCTGGACCAAAACTTTCCGCTCTTGGTCAATTTTCTGTATGTCAAAGGAACATACCACCCCAATGATTCAGTCGGTTGTAAGATAAAATGGACTTTATGCATCCATGGTCACGTGATGACTTGCATGGTATTGTGCATCACGGAAATGCATTAAGCCCCCTTTTGCCAGACCACGGCCCATATATCACATCACATATCTCACTGCACGTTCTGTGCAGTCTGATTTTGATCTACACTGTCCGCAAAAGGTCTCTAAGTCGCGCATTATTTCAGTTGTATCACGGTAGCTAGTGCACCCATCCATGCTACCCCTGAGTTTCTTATACCAGTTATTCGCACAATATTCTTCCAAAGCCACAGTCTGCTTTCCCACATAACCATCGTCGAAACAATGATCAGCGGTGAGAGAGGCATGAACCTTGTCGTAATTCATCCTTAATGCAATGTTACGTGTATTCATCACTCGTCACTGCTCGGCCGATTCCGTACCTAGATCTAACCTCGTCCGTATAAAGAAGGCTTCCATTTTGAACTACCAATCACATGATCTTAAACATGGCAGCGCCCCTGTAGATCGCTTAGCAACGACATGAACAACCACTGTGAAGTTATTCACTTCTATCGATCTGTCGATGAAAGCTCCTAACGGAATTGATAAACCACGCTAAAAATTGAACGTACAAACTGTTTGCCGACTGAAATACTCTTAGAAAGATAACGATAGAAAATTTACTCTTGTGTTCTTTCTAAAGAGGAGCCTTACAATTTCATAACGGTAAAGCGGTGTGCTTCCGGAGATGTGCGAAATGTACCGTGTAGGTGCATATCAAGCTACGTGATACAGCCGAGGGATTTGATCACCGGATCACCCGAGGTATGCCGAATGGTGTATTCATTATACTCTTACTAGAACAGTGCTAAAAATAGACCGTACCAAAAGAACGCGCAAAACTCAAAGTTTTTAACAATTTATAAATATGCACTCTCTAAAATACCCTTCTGAGTACAGATAGAGATCAGGTAACACAAATGCAGAATCAGAGATCATACAGTACAAATTAATAATCCAGTTAAGATCGCTCACGCCGAAAATAAAAGCTGACATATTCCAGAAAGTGATCAGACTATTTATATCTTGGTTTGACAACAATAATAATGAATAGAATAGAATCTTGAACGACTTATTCATAGGTACATCGTCATCTAACCAACTATTTTTACAAATGTCATGGTACTTAATAGAGACTCGCTCTCTTTCTCTGCTATCACTCTCTGTGCTGTCATTTTGTCACTCTCTCACCTCACACACACACACACACACACAGAGCGAAGACAGTGGTCAGACTACATATTAGTCTCAATATTAATGAGACGTTTACAGTGCTTCCTTTCATATTTGGACTCTGTATGACTTTGAAACTGTACAAATTATCTATTAACATAAAAAAAAAAATCTTGAAAATGTAACAAAAAAAAAATATCTGAAATGGTGGAGAGTACTTTGAAATCCTAATGAAGTAAACGTCTACGACTTACTTGATCATATGCACAATGTTTATACCACAGGTGAACGGCGAGCGACAGTATCTCAAATCATATGTGACACACTATTATATTAGTGTGTACTATATGATGTATTCTGTTGCTCGCTGTTTACCTGTGGTTTACCCCACTAACCACCCTTAAAACTCGAAGTTTTTCGGTGTGTAAACATCAGTGATTTAAGACCCCAGCAAAAACCCTTTCATACATACATAACAAAATTTACCTCTAAACCTATCCCTTCTCATGGGAAAGCCCCAAATCTTGCTACTGCTTTTCATATTTAACTCCTCAATTAGGCGTCCGATCTGAACCGTCCTTTTGCCGTTGGACATGTCCCGTCGTCTTTCGAAATTCTCTCGCTGGTACCATTTCCTCCACCAACAAAAAGTTACACGTCCTTGTAAACTACACGTCCTTAAATGGTCTGGTACCCCGCCGTACTTCAAAAATACGACCCTATAACGTAGTGGTAGGGGCAGGTAATACAGACTAGTCCTTAAACTACTCAAGAGAATCGTAATCTGTACAAGCTAATGGGAGACAAAAGACAGTTATTGCCCTTGATACCTCTTCACTACATCCTAATCTGGTACCCGTTGTATCTCCCGTAACCGCCCCTTTTTTTTTTAATCAAGCAATATTCTGTTTTTGGCTAAGATTTTCATGACAAACAAAGATTTTTCTGGCGACGATCAAAAAAAGAATTTAGTTTTTATCGATACTTATCTGCGCATATAGTCAAAATTTAAATTTCCAAGTCTCGCGTTATCTCGTGAAATGCCGAACCGGGCAGAAACCTGACTTGTAAGCATTGTGTGTTACCTGTTGTTGATACGAAGATCGGATAACAGGCTTCAGTTTACACTACCTCCTATATCCTGAATAAAGTATTACTTTGTTTATTCTTGATATCCTTTGCACTATTCAGGAATGTCCTGGTTTAAACATACCCTTTAAAATTCCTCAAACCACAAATTCGATCAACTTGATGCAATTTGTGGAATTCGATTTTAAAATATTATGAGGACCTTACATATACATCACAAGTCAAAATATAATAATAGCAACATCTCTTAGTAAAGCAAGGCTAAAAACTAAGGAAGGGTAATAAAAGAACCCAGGTGCAGTTTGGTTACCTTGATCTTTATCTAAAAATAGAGATTAATTTGGATGTCACTTTTTTTTCCACATTATGGGCACACAGTTTAATTAATGACGAGCAAATTCTTTGTCTGCAACAATACCTGTGATCCAAGACGATAAATGTATGCATTATTTTGTTTTACGATGCAGAGCTATCTGGAGTCACTAATATATTAACAAGATCTATGCCTTTCCCCCACCCCACCCCCACCCCCGCGTTCTCACTCTTCAAGAAAATGTTAAGCCTTGGCACGAAAGGACGTCATCGAAGGATAGAATGGGCAAGAGTTAAAATGGACAGACGTCATTAATGGATAAAATAAGCAGGGGGGGGGGGGCTAGATTTTGCGCCATGTGACATAATCATGGGATAAAAAGGGGAAAAGGATAAAACGGGCTCTTCTTTATACCTACTCCAGTTTTTGGCCGCTTCGGAATTCCTCTCAAAGAATTCGATTCCATTCATATCGGTGGTTTCAATGGCAACTAACGGCTTGTGTTCTCTGCGAATAGGCATGGGTATTTCCATTCATAGCAAGCGCCAGTAACGATCCTAATCACGAGAAATAACTCCCGTTTTTTCACCACAAATAAAATGCTTTCACGTATTTCCCTTATACTCTATAACATTGTTGGTATTGATTGAAGACGAGCTATACTCTGTGAAAAGGGGTTTTAATGCATCTGCAATAGTATCGACCATGTAAGTCCGTGCAGACTGGCATTTGTCGAAACTTTTTTGCAATTTGTAAATTTTCTGCATGGTAAAGGACCAGTCTACTTCCAGATCCAATCGATCGTTAGACAAAATGGATTTTATGGATCCACAATTGTGTGATGACTTGCTTGGTATCAGCCATCACCGAGATGCATTAAACCCCCTTTTACCAAAACATGACTCAAATATACTTTGATACAACTAATGGGGTAAATTATTAATGTCTGTTTCTAAAAGTTTCTAACTGCCTGAAGCATTATTAACCCTTTACTGCACCATGACGCCTTTTGACGCCCCTGGGACAGAAGCCTTTTGAAAACATTGTGGGAAAAGGAGAAAATGCTGTTGACCAGCATTTTCTCCTTTTCCCACAATGTTTTCTACCTGATCAAAGAAAAAATTGCACTATCTGAGCCACACTGAAATTGTCGTCTGCAAATGCTTTCAATTTGGACAATGCTATAATTTTGTAGTCTGGTGAAGGGTTAATGAAATTTGAAAATAAGCACGAACTCAACTCTAAATCATTTTACATAAGTCTAAAATTTTGTCATCAGGGTCCGTATTCACCAACCATTCTTAAGAACATTCTTGGTCTTGTTCTTCAAAATTTTCCAAATTTGAAAGTAACACACCTTCTGATTGGCTAAACCGTACGGTTTAGCCAATCAGAAGGTGTGTTACTTTCAAAATTGGAAAATCTTGAAGAATAAGTCTGAGAACGTTCTTAAGAATGGTTGGTGAATACGGACCCTGGTAAAGAGTTACAACTGGACCACCGGGGCTATAAGTAAAGATTTGGAAGTCTGCGTCATAATTATCTTTCGACAAATAGAAGGTCTGTATCCGCATTCTTCGTTTACATCACAAGCAACGGGGGGGGGGGGGGGGGGGGATCGTCTATTTTTTCAAAGCTTCTTCGTCAGACGACATCGTGGTTTAATGACCTGAGAAAGAAAGCCGTTGCGAGCATTATTGCAGAAACGAAGGTAATGCTTGTGGCTAACAATTTCGCCCTTTTCCACAATGTTTTCTTTCCTTTCGAAAACGAATATCATTATTATTTGGGTCCGTATTCACCAACCGTTTTTGTGAACGTTCTTTGTCTTTTTCTCCAGAATTTTCTACATTTGAAAGTAACACAACTCCTGATTGGCTAAACCAAATGGTTTAGCCAATCAGGAGTTGTGTTACTTTCAAATGTGGAAAATCTTGAAGAATAAGACTAAGAACGTTCTAAAGAATGGTTGGTGAATACGGGCCTTGGTCCTTTTTAATATGGGACAGTCTAATATGTTGTCGTCTGGTTGAGAATTGAAGACATGCTCACGCGCGAAAAGAACAATTTTATCGTAAAAGTAAACGAACAGTAGTTCAAATGTCTGAGCCGGGGGAGATACAGAAGGGGACGAAATAGATTTTATTTCTCCCCCATCTTTTGCCTCTACGTCTAAGCAGTTGAAACCGCCGGGAATCTTGAGTCGTATACACCAACCATTCTTAAGAATATTCTTTGTCTAATTCTCACGATTTTTCTTGATTTGAAAGTAACAAGAATTCTGATTGGCTAAACCAAATGGTTTAGCCAATCAGAAGTTTTGTTACTTTCAAAGTAGAAAATTCTTCAGCATAAGACTAGGGATAGTCTTAAGAGTGGTTGGTGGATACTGGCCCTGATCGGAATTGCTTGATTACAACAACAGAGCCAAATAGGACCCCCCGACAAAAAGAATAATTATGTTTCTGTTCACAGTTTTTCTTAAGTCGTAGGCAACCCCGAATAGCTTAAGTGGTTGAGCGCGAGACTTGTTCACAACAAAATATCGAGGCACTTTCAGATGCGAGTTCGATTCCCACGGCTGTCCGACTAAAATAGTTAACAGTCTTTTTTTTGCGGCCTTCAAAGAAATCGCCGTTGTCGTTTCCGGTTTTAAATGAGGACAAGTCCCTTGAGTTTCTCTTTCTCATGTACCATAGACGTACAGTATATTGGTAATTTATCTATGTTTACACAGCTGGCCAAATTCTGAACCATTCTACACGCTGTCAAGTTTTAACATTTTTTTTCCTCTGGCTGTAAGGGTGCATTTTTCTCCTTTTTCCACAATGTTTTCTACTCTTCTAAAGACAAATCTCATTATTTGATCCCCTTTTGACTTGTCGTCTGCAAATGCTTGTAATTTAGACCAGTCTACCAGTGCAATTTTTTGAAAGTGTTAATGCCCTCTTTCAACAAGGAAGAAATCCCGATAAAGGTCCAATGCAATTTACTATTCTCGTAAGAACTCAATTATTTCAACTTTACCAGACAATCCCAAATTTTAACGCCATTGAATGAAGAAGGCTTTTGAAAACATTCTGGGAAAGGGGTAAAATGCTGGTAACCTTTTCCCACAATGTTTTCAACCCTGTCAGAGACAATGTCCATATTTTGAGTGGTATATAATTTGAGTTTGGACAAATCTTAAATTTTGTCGTTTGGTTATAGTAAAATTACAAGTGGACACTTTCACAAAAGTTTTGCAGACATCATTACGCCATAGATGACCTTGACTGCCAGCACTACCGCCAAAAATGGACATTTAACTCTATACAAGAATCAGACGACTTGTCGCGTCTTCCATCGATTACTTTTGAAAACCTTGTGACCAAGAGAAATTTCTCCTTTAGTCACATTGTTTCTGCAAGCACTGATGCATTTACATTGACTAACTCCTTACCAAACAACGAACTTTTACGCTTGTCCAAATTGAAAGCATTAGCAGACGACAATTTCAATGTGGCTAGAGTGATGGGATTTATCTCTGACATATTAGAAATCATTGTGAGAAAAGGATAAAATGCTGGTAACCAGCATTTTCTCCTAGTCCCACAGTGTTTTCAAAGGCCTTCTTCATTAGAGCCATTTAAAATAACGTAGATTGTGTTGTAAAGGGTCAATATCGATTTTCCGTATATTTACAAAGATATTTTCAAGTCGTCTGCTGTAAATATTTTAACATGAGGTCAAGGGTAAACTATCCCGCCTTCGCGATGAATTTGTCGCATTGCGACAGACCGACACATATCTCAGGTATTTTAGAACTATCGCATTACACTGAGTCACGTGACATACCTTCAAACAATTTTAACGATAAGCTAAACTTGGGAAAACTTTAAGGCAGGTCGTGTTTAAAACATTCAAAAGGAAATTTCTGACCTATTTATTATCCGCAATGGTAAGTCGTCTGCTCTTTGCAATCTATCATTTTCTTATTCATTTTCAATGTTAATGAAGTGCTTTTGTTTTCCATATTATGTCGATTGCTCTCTGCACGCGGTCTGTTATTGAAGTCATTATACTGTACCTGGTTTATCAAGAATGGCGGCAATTTCAAATACGGAAATTAATTAACCCCCAGGCTGCTAATCGCGACACACTGACCTTTTGCGGACAGTGTAGACCAAGAGCAGACTGCACAGAACGTGCAGTCTGATCTCATGGTGATCTACACTGTCCGACACGGTATTTTCTTTCCGGTGAAATCAACTTTGAAACCGCAATGTTTGGGCTTTTAGTATTGAGTAGACATTTGCGTTTCATTTATTCAGCAGCTTTTTGCCTATGGAGCTGAAAGCAATTCACCGAACAACCATGTATAAAGATGTCCGTAACAGAAGCATTGGCCGTTCAATGAAGCGGGAACCATATCTGAACCCTGACTGAATGCTCTGCAGTTCTTTACCAAATGATAAAATTTTAGCCTGGTCCATTTGCAGACGACAAATTAAAAGAGGTCAAAGTGACGAAATTCATTCCTGATAGGGTAGAAAATATTGTTGGGAAGGGAGGAAATGCTTGCTACCAGCATTTTCTCCTTTTCCCTCAAGTTTTTTCAAAAGCCTTCTTCCTCAGGGTAATTATACCTCGGAATCATGTGTAAAGGATGAAAGTGCAAAGAAATGAAATGAACATTTTAAACCTTTCAGTTAACAGGAAATGGGTCATTATTGAAATTTTTAAAGCTGTTTTGGTCGAAATGTCTCGCAAAAATATTGATTTCAAGAGCAGACTACACGTACATGAGCCATGCTCTGTGGAAAAGGGGGCTTAATGCATCTGCGAAAAGTATCGACTCAGGTCAGCCTGCGCGCAGTGCGCGCAGGCTGACCTGAGCCGAAACTTTTCGCTATC
Organism: Tridacna gigas; assembly: GCA_945859785.2. Taxonomy (NCBI): domain Eukaryota; kingdom Metazoa; phylum Mollusca; class Bivalvia; order Cardiida; family Cardiidae; genus Tridacna; species Tridacna gigas. The sequence goes on along the minus strand of OX244029.2, from coordinate 13,660,927 downwards.
GGTCAATCTTCTGTAGGTCAAAGGACCAGTTTACTTCATGATTTAGACAGTTGTTCGACAAAAATGGATTTTTATGGATCCATGACGACTTGCTTGGCATCATCCATCACGGAGATGCATTAAGTCCCCTTTTGCCAGAGCGCGGCTTAGATATTTTCTGAAGTGTTATCATGATCTGTATTGTCCGTAAAAGTTCGCCATGTCAGCTACAGCGTTTTAAAAAAGGGGTTTTAGATTTAATCCTTAATTTGCTAAATAAGTGAAATGAAACTTTCCAGCCAATATTAAAAACCCAAATTTTACTATTTCAAAGGTATTTCCTTGCGGGAAATATCTCCTCAACGAACGGTGTAGATCCAAGATCGGACTGCACGTTCTGTGCAGACTGATCTTGATCTACACTGTCTGTAAAAGGTCCTTGAGTCGCGCTCAGCAGGTTAAGGGGTTAGCTTGAGACAAGTTTCGCTCACAACCATCAATCTTCGGGGTCACCGTGGTTGTTTCCCCTGGGGGCAGCTTGGTGACGCTTTACTGACATTACTCAATTAACTCTTTACCGTTGGCTGAAAATGTCGACTTGGTCGAATTCAAAGCATTTGCAGACGACACTTTAAATGAGGCTCGAATTTTGGAATTCGTCTTTTATTTCGTAGGAAACATTGTGGGAAAAGGAGAAAATGCTGGTTACCAGCATTTTCTCCTTTTCCCAAAGTGTTTTCCATGTCTTCCTCGGAGTCCTTAAAACGCTGGATTGCTTGGAAGAGGGTTAACTGGTTTACACGTTGCGCATTGTTTGACGTGAGTCTCCTTTGTCAGGAATATAGATCGTTCCAAAAGGAAAGCACTGTACTCGTTTTTTCACGGCAGACGAGATTTTTCTACAGACCGCTTTTGAAAAGATTGTGGCTAAAGGAGAAAATGCTCGCCTCAAGATTTTCACGTGTACTTGTATTCACGTCTTAAACATTAATTCATATTTATTGTACATTTTTAAAAGCTGTGTACAGCAAATATGAATTAAATCTTTGCCAAACAACAAGCTGTGCTGTACACAGCTTTTAAAAATGTACAATAAATATGAATTAAATCTTTGCCAAACAACAAAAAATTAAATTATTCAAATTCAAAGCATTTGATAACGATAAATTGAATCACAGGCCTTTGAAGCTCCAATTTTCTGTCATGAAACACTGAAATTTTCATTGGTCGATCATCGAACACTGTCACCAAAAATAGCACATTGGCAAATCCTTCTGAATAGTATATAATGTTTTGTGTCAACTCTTGGCTCGGCTGGGTGGCTCAGTAGTTAGCGTATCTTACTCGTGACCTGGCGGTTGCGTGTTCGATACCCGGTTAAGGCAGCCTTTCTTTCCGGAAATTTTTTGCCTCTCGCCTCTGATACATGTGGGAAAATTAGTCAGTATATAGCTTGGCAAGAAAGTTGTGTCAGTACTGGTGTGAGAAAGCCAGGAAAACACAATGCATAGCTGCACTGACCGCCGTGATATCACCCAAGCTGTTAAAACCGAGTTAACCCATTACCATTCGATCCCGAGTTTTGACGACCCTTGGAAATTAGACTTTTGAAAACAATATGGGAACAGGAGAAAATGCTGGTAACCTGCATTTTCTCCTTTTCCCACAATGTTTTCTAACTTTTCAGAAACGAATCCAATCATTTGAGCCACATTTAATTTGTCGTCTGCAAATGCTTTCAATTTGGCCGAGTCTAAAATATTGTCGTGTGGTAAAGAGTTAAACACCAATACAATCTTATACAATCAATCTCTGTCTAGTTTCTTCAGAAGGGTCACCATAGGTCCCGATACCCACAACAAGGGCTATCAAGGTACGAACGACGAATCATCACAACAGGTGATGTTTATGAGGTCCTAAACCTTGAATAAACCGTACAAATGACAATGATCAATTAGGTGCATTGTCAATCCTTAGGGCGCCCTTTACAATTTTTTGTTCCATAGGCGACCTGTGTAGATCAAGGTCAGACCACGTTTTGTACGGTCTGGTCTTTAATCTACATTGACATTTGTGCTGGACATTCTCGACAAGTGCAATCATGAAATTGAATTTTCATGTATCTAGGTTTCATTTCTATACTGAAAATGTCTGGTGTTTAATTGGTGCCCTAAAGAAGGGGAAGGGGGGGGGGGGTCAATATAGTAAGTTATTTACGACCAGCTAGTATATTCATTGAAGAGTTGCACGGAAGAGTTTCATAGAAAAGGTTGAAAAAAAAACAAAGACCCACTAGCGGTTTAACTCTTTACCAAACGACAAAATTGTAGACTAGTCTAAATTGGAAGCATATGCAGACGACAGAATAAATGTGACTGAGAAATTGAAACTTGTTTTGGAATGGGTAGAAAACATTGTGGGAAAAGGAGAAAATGCTGGTTACCAGCATTTTCTCCTTTTCTCACAATGTTTTCAAAAGGCTTTTTATTTGGGGTCGTTAATTGTTTGGTAAAGGTTTAAAGTAAACAATTTGTTGGTCAAAATGCAGGCACATTAAATTTATACAATTTACAGTATGGATATTATTGTGGGCCTAACAATCTGTTACAACAGTCTATCAAAGTTCCATTCGCTGACAGAAAAAAAAAATCTTGAAATTAGAATTAAGGTTGGCAACTTAAATTCTAGTTTTGCAAGTGATATTTCTGCCCGCGATTGGAACTTTGACAGCCTGAATTGTAACACTTTGTCGGACTCGTATTTGAATCCATACTTTAAATGGTATAAATTTAATTTGCCTGCATTTTGAGTCCTGAATTGTTTACTTTTAATCGGTAGTGGGTCTTTAAAAGTGAAGGTAGGGAAATCATTTGAAAAATACACGTACGATTTTGAATAAGGATGATGTGTGATCTGGCAACTGAGGTTGGTGCAATCTTTCATTAAATTTCAGTCATTAGCATTGTGAAAATATCCGTTCAACGGTCTGTCCGGCGATTTAGAAAAAAGATCATAATCTTTTCATTTTAAAACTTATTTCGAAACCTTTCTTTTTCTGTTGTCTTCAAACTATGAACATGTGATCTGTTACATTTGGATAAAAAAGTAAGTGTCCTTCTGCGATGTACATGTATAATTGTAGAGAAAAATGTTAAAAGAATGTGTAATTGGAACGATATACGTGTTCATGATATTTTTTTCCGTTTTCGCCACTGAATTTGAAAAAAAAAGCTGATCTATTGTTATATATCGCGTAATATGATCTATCACAATGTATCTGTATTTACCCTTTACCACCCAATCCCGAGCTCTGACGACCCAGAGAAAGAAGCCTGTAGAAAACATTTTGGGAAAAAGGAGGAAATGCTGGTTACCAGCATTTTCTCTTTTTTTCCCACAATGTTTTCTACCCTTCCACAAACATGTTTCAATTATTGAGTCACATTTATGTTGTCGTCTGCAAATGCTTTCAATTTGGACCAGTCTAAGATTTTGTCGTTTGGTAAAGAGTTGGGGAAACGATTTAATAGACTGCATGACCATTAGAAACATAAGAAAAAATATTCAAACCTGTTGTCTCCTGATTAATGGTTTATATAACTCAGTGAGCAACTGTACTTAAGCCTCGTGACAATGCCGGTGGAACTTGAAGCGCAAATTCTCCGTTTGTTTCATTCGTGCTCGAAACCTTTCGTTTTCTGTCTTTCATGTTTGTCTGTGCTCTATGCTATACAGTGTTCCAGTCCAGGAGGCAGTGCATCAATAAGTGAGTTGCAGCAGTGATGTTTGGAATACTGTTGAAAGCATGACACCCGGGTCCGTATTCACCAACCATTCTTAAGAATATTCTTAGTCTTATTCTCCAAGATTTTCTACATTTGAAAGTAACACAACTCCTTACTGGCTAAACCAAATGGTTTAGCCAATCAGTAGTTGTGTTATTTTCAAATGTAGAAAATCTTGGAGAATAAGACTAAGAATATTCTTAAGAATGGTTGATGAATACGGACCCGTTCACTCCTAAACGAATAAAGAACAAATAAAAACCAGAAAATTATCTTTTATCATAGATAAATGGGGGGGGGGGGGGTCTAGTCATATGTAACGGGCTCAGTTTTACAGTAATTTCAGCGCTTTATAACTTTGAATGCAACTCCCTTTGCAAAAAATACTTTCAGTGCTTTGATTTACACTGATATAATAAGACAGCTTGCTACAATTCCCGAGTATGATTTTTATCCAAACTCTCCAGAGCAGTCCTAGTGAAGACAACTATATACTAGTACGTAGATTTGTAGGTTATGTTGGACAGCTGACAATGTGCCGCGCCTGATCTTGGACCCGAATCGGTCGCCTGATATTTTGTGAGGCATTTTAACTCTATATACTGAGACGATATGGATGTTTGGACATTGCTACATACCGAAACAGTAAAATGGCCCAGTACAACAGCATTGTGCTGCCTTGGATTGTTCAGACAGAGGACAATATCCTGTGAATACTTTCAGAATAGCTGATATAAAAACACTCAGGCTGATAACCAAAAGATTTTGATACAGAAAATGTCCTACCTGTGTGCATTATGAGGGGACATTTTTCTAATTCAGTGGGCCGTTGTCCCAGAATCCCTCCTTTGGCAGAATACTGCAAGCGTGTAACGGGCACCTGTTGGGACCTTGTCCCTTACAAACTTGCTTGACAATTAGTCTCTTAGGTGCAATTGCCTATCGAAAAAAGAAAAACTATTTCTGCAGCAATAATCCTTCTGAATAAGCCTTGACCGAACATGAGACATTCAGGCCTAGTGGAAACGACCACGAACCTGAAATACACATGTATTTGAACCATGATCTGTGAAAAGGAGGGTTAATGCATGTGCGAAAAGTATCGATCTAGGTCAGCCTGCGCAGTCTGCGCAGGCTGGCCTGGGTCGAAACTTTTCGCTATTGGTCGATTTCATGTATGTCCAAGGACCAGTCTACTTCATGATTCAGTCGGTTGTTAAAAAAAAGTAGCTGTTATGGATCCATAATTATGTGATGGGTTGATTGATGCATGGCATCGCGGAGATGCATTAAGCCCCCTTTTGCCAGAGCACGGCTCATTTATCATGACCGAAGTGACCTCTGTTTCTTTTCTCATTTCAGGCTGATCAACTAACAGAGGAGCAAATTGCTGGTAAGTATGGATGTGACAAAAACCCTGTCACGCTTGAATTCAATACAGGCTAAACATACCCAAAGACAACAAAATTAGACTCCTCGAAACTGAAAGCAACTGTAGACGACAATTTAAACCGTGTAGCTCTAATGGTTGGATTTGTCTGTGAAGTTGAACGCAATTGCGGGAAAAGGTGAAAATGCTTGTTACCAGTATGTTCTCCTTTCCTGTCCCAGACAGTTTTCAAAAGCCTTCATTCTCCGGGTTGTTTAAAGTTGGAATTGATTACTAAATATCTGGTTACGCATTGATATGATTGATTGATAGTATGGTGTTTAACGCCGTTTTCAACATTATTTCAGTTATATCGTGGCGGCCAGTGCACCTGTCCATGCTTTCCTGGAGTTTCTTCTTACCAGTACTCCGCACAATATTCTTTCCAAGCCACTGGCTGCTTTCCCACATAGCCATTGTCGAAGTAATGGGAGAGGAATGAATCCTGTCGCAATGACTATCACCAATCCTCGGAAAGAAATTGGCCGAGCCGGGGATCGAAACAGCGACCTCCTGTTCTCAAGTCCTGTACGCTACCGACTGAGCTACGGGGCTCGGCGTTTATGCATTAATAACAACAATATTCAACAAACAACCGATGTGTATATAATATTGTGTCGCGTGTATAAAAGCAAACAATCCAAAACAGCAACACAGAACAGGTGTTATGGATTTTGAAATGATTGTTTAGGATTGCAGTCTATTGTTTGTAAAGACTGATTTAAAGTTTTATTTATTTCCTCTGATGTAACCCTTTCCAAGTGACACGCTACCGCCATTGTACTTGCGTCTCCTACAAAAAGATATAAAATATGATTACTTCGTTCTTTTGCATCTTTCACGTGTCTTGATGGGGACTTACCAATGCTTGTATTATTGTTTTAGATTAATCTAAATCACGAGAAGCAACGAGTTGTTATGGCTATCATGATTATCCCGCTTTAATAAATGCAAATAAGGTTGGGCTGGGTAAGTGTTATGGTGCTTGTGTCCTTAAAGTGCTGGAACCAACTTAACTTATTTTTGCTGACAGTGTAGATCAAGATCAGACTGCACAGAACGTGCAGTCTGATCTTTGATCTACACTGTCAGCTACTTCATTACATTTTCTGGCTAAAACAACCATGAAATGACAGTATTTTGGATGTTTTTCTTCAATGAAAAGGTCCATTTCATAAATTCAGCACTGTAAGGGTTAAGCAGATGTTGCACTGTTGAAATGTTGGATGCTTTAGTTTGTCTGCATGAAGTGTTCTAGCAGGACACATGTTTGGTATCTTCATATGCCTCGATTTTTTTTTTTTTCTTTTCTCTCTCTCTTTTACGAATTGCTGGTCCTTATAGAACGAATAGTGTGATAAAGTAGAATATACTCCCCTATTCCAATATACATGTAGTTTAAACCGACTTTTTTAAAATCGATGTTGAAATAAGTTCTATAACTTATAGCAATAGTGCCGTTTACTACTTCGTGGAAACCGAACCAGTACGGGCGCCATTTTGTGAGAATTCCAAAGGTTGACCAAGCTCATCACTGACAGGATTCAAACACAGAACCTTTAATGTTAAAGGCGCACAACCCTTATTCTGCTGTTTCCTAAAAATTACTATATGTATCTCATTTTATTTTTTAAACAGAATTTAAAGAAGCATTCAGTCTGTTCGACAAAGATGGCGATGGTACCATCACAACAAAAGAGCTGGGAACCGTCATGAGATCTCTAGGACAAAATCCAACTGAAGCTGAACTCCAAGATATGATCAATGAAGTAGACGCCGACGGTAAATTTGACATTTTTTTTTTACTGCTATTGGCAATTTAAGTTTTCAATCTGTAAGGCATAGATCAAGATCAAGCTGCACAAAACGTGAAGTCTGATCTTGGATTTATACCGTCCGCTACATGATACTTAGTTATGACTAGAGCCGCCTTGAAATGTTGTGATAATTTCTTTTTAAACCACGAAAAAATGGTAGAATTTATCTGATTGCAAGCCACATGCCAAGCCCCCGTAACTCAGTCGGTAGGGTACAGGACTTGAGAACAGGAGGTCGCTGGTTCGATCCCCAGCTTGGCCATTTTCTTTCCGAGGATTGATGATAGTCCGGCATCGCGACAGGATTCATTCCTCTCTCACCGCGGACCATTGTTTCGACGATGGTTATGTGGGAAAGCAGCCAGTGGCTTAGAAAGAATATTGTGCGGAGTACTGGTAAAAGAAACTCCGGGAAAGCATGGATAGGTGCACTGGCCGCCGCGATATAACTGAAATAATGTTGAAAACGGCGTTAAACACCGTACTATCAATCAAAGCAATCCACTTAGTTAATCCTGTATTTTGACGACGTTTGTCAAAAAGGGATTTTGAAAACATTGTCAGAAAAGGAGAAAAGCTGGTAACCAGCATTTTTCCTTTTCCCACAATGTTTTCAAAAGGCTTTTTCCTCAGGGTCGTTAAGAGTCGGGATTATGTGGTAAAGGGTTAAATCTTGATCCTTCTTGGGTACTCATTTCGGCAAGTAGATTTTTTTTGTGTTTACCGCTGTTTTCAACATGATTTCGGTTAAATCACGGTGGTAAATGCACCTATCCATGCTTTCCTGGAATTTCTTTTACCAGTACTTCGAACTATATTTTTTCTACGCATATTGCTGCTTTCTTCCCTAGCAAATTCTATATTTGAGCCAGATTTACTTTGTCGTCTGCAAATGCTCCCAATTTGGACAAGTCAAAGAGAAAATGTTCGCTAAAGAGGGAAATAGATCTAGCATAACATTCCCTTTTTTTTCCACACAGGAAACGGCACGATCGATTTCCCAGAATTCCTCACAATGATGGCGCGTAAAATGAAGGACACAGATTCGGAGGAAGAAATTAGGGAAGCATTCCGAGTATTTGATAAAGACGGTAACGGTTATATCAGTGCAGCCGAACTCCGTCACGTGATGACAAACCTCGGCGAAAAGTTAACAGACGAAGAAGTCGATGAAATGATTCGTGAAGCGGATATAGACGGGGATGGTCAAGTGAACTATGATGGTAGGTTGTCAGTCACTCGTATACGAGATACGCTTCGTGAAAAGGGGGCCGCTAAAAGTATTGACTTGGACTGCGCAGGCTGAACTTGGTCGAAACGTTTTGCTTTTGGTCAAGTTTCTGCATGTCAAAGGACCAGTGTGCCTCATGATTCCGCCCATTGTTAGACAAAACGGATTTTATGGATCCATAATTATGTGATGAGTTGCTGGGTCTAATGCATGACGGAGTTGCATTTAAATCCCTTTTGCCAGAGCATGGCTCATATATGTGCGCCACACATATAAACCCTTTCAGTGTCAGGAAAGAACACGGCTTTCGCAAACGGCAGAGACCAATATCAGACTGCAGTCTGACACTGGATCTCTACCGTCCGCTTGTTTAGCTATAAGATAAAAATCTGAGTTTCAGATTATTGTATTTTCAGCCGTCGGAAGAGGTAGGATTTATATATGAGCAATGCTCTGTGAAAAGCGGGTTTTAATGCATCTGCAAAAAGTATAGACCCAGGTCAGCCTGCGCAGGCTGACCTTGGCCGAAACTTTTTGCTATCGGTCAAATTTCCTAATGTCAAAGGACCAGGCTACCTCATGATACAGTCGCTTGTCGGACAAAGTTGATTTTATGGATCCCTAATCATGTGATGTCTTGCTTCGTACTATGCATTAAAGAGACGCATTAAGCCCTCTTTTGCCAGAGCTTGGCTCATATCTAGAGTATAAAGAGTTAATAAGATGAGTCCGGTGGAGATGAGCACAGGGCTCGTGAACCAGACTGGATTGTTGGTTCGAGTACCACCTCGACCAAGCTCTTTTCTTTGGATTGATGATAGTCATTGCGACCGGAATCTTTCGTCTCTCGGCACTCATTGGTGTTTTTGTACAAATCTCCAAGTACTTTTGGAAATTGGTAGTTTTCGTTTGAAGCGACTTTGAGTCTGGCGGTAATTTGTTTAATGAGATTAGGGATCGTACATTACAATTAATACATGTTATATATGATCCCCTTGTGAGATAGATGAAAGAGCAAATTAAGAGTCTTGAATAACAGGAAAAAAAAAAAATATTAAAAAAAAAAATTCATTATACTGATTTAAGCTTACTAGCTTTCCTTCTCATTCCAGAGTTTGTGAAAATGATGACGCAAAAGTAAAACCGTGCATGGACGACCATGACTGTGTTCAGGGAGGAACTGTCAATTATAAACAAACCACGCCCATATATATTCCTACTCTAGGACCGGAAGCTGTATAAAACTCATGCAATAAAAGGGGGAGAGGTCCCTAAAAACGTGTCTTTCATTTGGTGATGCAGTCTTCTAAAGTGTTGTGTTGTTAACGTACTAATGAAGAGTGTATATTTGTAATTAAAAATTTAAATTCAATTGTTTTCATTGTATTCTTTTCGCTCTATACATATACAAATTGAGACATGCTCCGGCAAAAGGGGCCTCAATGCACCTCCATGATGCATTGTATCAATCAAGCCATCACATGATGATGGATCTACAATAGCCACTATTTTTAAGAACCGACTGAGTCATGGAGAAGACTGGTCCCTGGACATGCAGAAAATTGACCAATAGCGAAAAGTTTTGGTCCAGGTCAGCCTGCGCGAATTGCGCAGGCTGACCTGGGCCGAAACTGTTCGCAGATGCATTAAGCCCCCTTTTCACAGAGCATGGCTCACATGTATCGTATTGTGCTTTCATGACAGACTTTAAGCATTCAGCCACCAACTGCTAACGGCATTTACCTGTTCATTATTTCTTTCTCCGCAAATATCTTAAACAGTTGCAGGCTTTAAAAAATCACTTTGACAAAGGAAAAACTCCTAATAGAGGGTGAACTCTGTCATGACCAAGAATATGGGCTTCTTTCGGCCAGAGAAACCAAAATGTATTAGGAGAAAAGGGGGGGGGGGGGGCTTGTGTCAAGCATTGGCTGCTTTCCTTCTTCCACAATATGAACATGTTTCACACTTTTAAAAATAAATGTCATTTTTCGCCATATTTATATCCTCGTCTGCAACTGCTTTCACTTTGGACACGTCTAAAATGTTGACGTATGGTAAGCATGGAGTTCAAGAGGTTACGAGGACAATAACCACAACAACTGTACAAGAGTGAATTTTCCTTTGAACCTTTTCCGCACAATTCCGAGTTTTAACGACCCTGTGGGAGAAAGCTTTTGAAAACATTGTGGGAAAAGAAAATGCTGGTAACCAGCATTTTCTCCTTTTCTCACAATGTGTTCTGCTCTATCAAAGACAGAAATAATCGTTTGAGCTACATTTTGTCGTCTTCAAATTCTTTCACTGTAGACCAGTCTAAAATGTCGTTTGGTAAAGAGTTAAGCTGCTCAATAAAATAAACCAAAGATTTCGAACAAATAATGAAAACCTATAGTTTACGATTAAAAATACTATCAAAAGAAATATTGTCGGAGAAATCGCATCGTATCGGAAAGTGTAGATCAAGATCAGACTGCACGTTCAGTGCAGTCTGATATTGATCTACACTGTCCGCAAAAGCCCACAAGGTCGCGCTAAGCAGCCCAAGCGGTAAGGTTCACAGAAGCTGGGGACGAAAGAGCTTGGATTGGTCCTTTACAATACCATTTCTTGTTTTTATCTACCCCTTGGAAGATGGCATCTGAAAACATTATGGGAAAAGGAGGAAATGCTGGTTACCACCATGTTTTTCCTTTTCCCAGAATGTTCTCTATCCTTTTAGAAACAAATCCTATTATTTTATCTACATCTACATGTTAAGTTGTTGTCTAGAAATGCTTTAAATTTGGACAAGTCCAAAATCTTGTCTGTTCAGGACTTAACCCTTTAGCACACAATCCCGAGTTGTAACGATCCCGAAGGAGAAGGGTTTTGGTAACCTGCATTGTCCCCTTTTCCAACCATGTTTTCTTCCCTGTCAGAGACAAATTCATTATTTGAGCCGCATTCAATTTGTTGTCAGCTTTCAACTTGGTCGAATCTAAAATTTGGTTTTTCAGCGGTAAAGACTTAAATCCTTTACGAGGACAAAGACAACAACAACAACGACAGTAAAACAAATGTGAAATGAGACTCAATAGATACAGGCGAAGCCGGGACAAAATACATGTAGTGTGAATTAACCCTTTAACTCTTTACCAAACGACAAAATTTTAGACCAGTCCAAATTGAAAGCATTTGCAGACGACAAATTAAAGGCAACTTAAGAACTGAAATTTGTTTTGGAAGGGGTAGAAAACATTGTGGGAAAAGGAGAAAATGCTGGTTACCAGCATTTTCTCTTTTTCCCACAATGTTTTCAAAAAGCCTCTTTCCCAGGGTCGTTAAAAGTTGGGATTGTGTGGTAAAGAGTTAAAGTAGGATCCCCCTTTGTTTCTTTCATCCCGAGGGCGATTGCTTTTGAAAACATTGTGGTAAAAGGGCTGAGAACATGCTGGTTACCTTGTCCCGCAATTTTCTCAACCCTTTTACAGACAAATCCTATCATCCTAGTTTAGTCAAGCCTAATTTGCTGTCGAGAAATGCTCTAAATTTGGACAAGTCCAAATTTTGCCGTTTTTTAACTCTTTACCAAACGACAAAATTTTAGAAGGCTTGTCCAACTTTAAAGCATTGGCAGACGAAAACTTTTTTGTAGTTCAAGCCATGAGATTTTTCGTTAAAACTCTGAAGTGTTTTGAAAAGGGTTATAAACTTAACTCTTTACCAACACAACACAATTTTAGACCAGTCCAAATAGAAAACATTTGCAGACAAATAAAATGAGGCACAAAACAACAGTATCTGTATTTGAGATTGTTGAAAACATTGTGGGAAAAGAAGAAAATGCTGGTTACCAGCATTTTCTTCTTTTCCCACAATGTTTTCCAAAACCTTCTTCTTCTGGGTCGTTAAAACGCGGGATTGTGTGGTAGGGGTTAAACCTGTTACGGGGACAATGGCAAAGACAACAAGAACAGCAACAATACAGGTGTAAGTTGAGGCTCGTAGGATATAGGAAAAGCTTGGACAAAAGCGCGGGAATTAAACCCTCACAATACGACCCCGTCATTTTTCGACCCCAGGAACAAAGCTTTCGAAACATCGTGGGAAAGGGAGAGAATACCGGTGATCAGCAGACGACTTTGAAACGGACAATCAACAAGAATTAAAAGTATTTAAAGACCCCCTGGCGGGAAGCAGTAAACAGTTCTGGTGTTAAAATGGTTACAGACAATCATACCATTTAAAAGTATGGGAACTGTTGTGAAGATGACAATCTGTTATTGTACGGTCCGTCCAAGAGTTAGTCGCTGGCAGAAAAATGAATTTCAAATGTAGGTAAAAAGTTGCCAAGACGCTATATCTTTTCTTTACTTTTACCTGGTTTTAAAATTCATTTTCTGCCATCGACTAACACTTGGTCAGACCGTACAATAACAGATTGTCATCCTTACAATAATATCAATACATGTACTTTTATAAACGGTATGATTAAACATAAATGCATTTTAAAATCCAGATTGTTTAATTGTGGCCGCCCCTTGGCTTTCAATATATCAATATAAATTATCAACATTGTGGTAAAAGAAGAAATAGTACAATATGAGCAATGTCTCTTCTGGGCACCGTGAATGTTTTCTGAAGTGGTCTGCTGAAAAAACGCGGAGTCCTTCAGTAAGTTTGTCTGTTTGATGTTAAACTCCGTTTTCAACATTATTTCACCCTTAACTGTCATGGCGGCCAGTGCACCATGCGTTCCTGCTTTAAATCAGAACTTGCCACAAGACTCCTTCTCAGCCACTGGCTGCTTTCCCACATAAACTCTTTACAAAACAATCCCGGGTATTAACGACTTTGACACAGACGGCCTTTCAAACAAACAAACAATATGGGAAAGGGAGAAAATGCTGGTAACCATCATTTTCTCCTTTTCTCACAATGTTTTCTAGCCTTTCATAGACATACCTTACAATTTTAGCCACGTCTGATTTCTCGTCTGCAAGAGCTATTCACGTGCAGACGAACATCTAAAATTTTGTCGTCTGGTAAACGGTTAACAGAACCTGAGCAATCTTCACCGATGACTATCGTCAATTCTCGAAATTGCTAAAAAGAGCTTGGCGGAGTTGGGAGTCAAACCTACGATCCCTGGGTTCCTATCTGTGTACGTTACCGACTGGTCAGCCAAGGTATTTAACGACACTACACAATAAAGCTTATGAAAAGATTGTGGGTAAAGGAGAAAATGCTGGTAACCAGTAGGCCAACTTTCTCTCTTCCCCGAATTGTTTTCGAGAGCCTGGGGAGGAGGAATTTTGAAAGCATTTTGGGAAAGGGAGAAAACACTGTACATAACCAGTATTTCCTCCTTTTTGCACAATATTTTCTTCCAAAGACAAATTCCAAACTTCGAGAAACGTTTAAAGTTTGTCGTCTGAAAATGCTTTCAAATTAGACTAAAATTTTGTCGTCTGTTCAAACGTGAGTTTCTTATGGCAACACAGAGACCCCGATTTTTAACGAGAACGACAACTTTTGAGATCATCGTGGGAAACGGGAAAAAGAGTCCCCCATTATGTTTACTAAAGCTTTCAAACAAAAATTCCATCATATGAGCCACCTTTAGTTTGTAGTCTGACATTTAAAGGCACAAAATCAGCCTATGTGGCACAAATAGACACTCATTTTAGAGATCCATTCACTCGTGAATTTAACTGAGTTGAGTGTTTCTCGAAATTAACTTGCAGTTTCATGACTTTTTCAATAAGAACATTTGACTGTGTAGATCAAAGATCTTGGTTTTCTCTGCCTTTTTGATAGGATTTGTATCCGTTTCTCGAGCTAACCGAATGTACTTTAATTTTTCGGGCTTTTAGAGTTATCTCCCGTATGATTTGTTGACAAAATACGATAAACACAGAGAAGTTCCTCATAGTACCAATATGGTGAATTTACGTCGTGAAGTTAAATGTCATAAAGAGAAAGTATTCACAAATTCCTTTGTATAGCCCTTTAATTCTGTTCTTTCCCCCTGCGAGCATTGAAAATGTCTTGGGCTTTTGGAAATTGGCAAGATTTCCTGAAAAAGAAAGCATGTCGGTATCTGCTGCAGCATTATTTGGGACAGTTTCTGAAAGAAAAACTTTCATTGGATCAGTTGAGTCTGGACCTTTACAAAGGAACAGGGAAGATATCTGATCTAAATCTTGATGTACAGGTACGTTTCATTAACATCTGAAGTTTTGAACCTTTTTTTATAGCATGACCTTGGGCTTGTCTTACACGTTTTTTTTTTTTCAAATTAATCCTATTAGTGACCACCTCTGTCTGTAGCCTGGAACCCACCGTATCGATCTACTTACTGTCATCATATGATGCAAGGCAAATTTATTCACTTACCTGAATTAAAGTATATCTTCACACCAAACCATGTTATTACTGTCTTTATATCATCAAAGTTTACTTTTGATAGCATTCTGCACCAACAAATTGTCAACAAGTGGCAGCCAAGTCAAATTCAATGAACTCTGATGTCACTCCATTGCATCGATGCATTGTGTGTAAGTCCAGGAAAAAAGTCATACTATGGAGTTCAAACAGTGCCAAAATTAATGGAACAGAGTGCACAGTCTCTGTTTAACAAATTAATGTAAGTATTGTGGAAAGACTATAAGAAATGTGATTAAAGATACTTATCACAGCTCTAAACATGTTTTTCACAAGATATTCAGAAAAGTCGAAATCGAAAGAATCCCGTGACCTAGTTTTAATGTAAACACATGGCATGCGGCACTCAAATCAAAATATTGCGAGATTTGTAGATCGATACAGTGGATAGATTGATACAATGGGGTGGATCTATACCCCTACTTATAAGCCCCAGCGTATGGTACGTGATTTTCATTTAGACATTCATCATGTTCCTTCATACTTTCCGTAAACAAACTCCAATGATAAATTTTGTCACTGTTTTAACAGAAAAGTTGGGTACTTTTAACTGAGTCCCTCCAAAAGGATGTGCATCAGAAGTAGGATTAATAAATAATTCCTTGACTGATAAAGGACATTTGTCCAAAAGTTGCCTATTTATGAGCTAAATCCATTCAGATTCAACACCACTCTTTTTTGTTTTGAATTGCCGTTGAATACATGTGATCATTCCTAATGATATTTTACAAATGCAATTTACAGAATCATATTATGTTTTTTTTTTTTAAATGAAATTTTGTTCAGCACGGTCTGGTCTGATTATTAAAATAGATTTCATTAAAAAATCTATTGACAATCCCTGTTTGTTATGCTACCCTTTGCAATGATTGAAAAAAATGTCGGTGACTCTGTCTGCAATGCAACATGAAAGTGTTTTGATTGAATTCTAAATGAATTTGGCCATTATTTATTTAGACAGCAATTGAATATTTTCTAACTAAGTTGTTTGCTACATAGAATTAAATGGGACCTGTGTAGACGTTACCTGCAAAAGAACAATTAGATATGAAATGTTGGATAAATAAATGTTGAAGGGTAAATAAGCTTGTATATGTCTAAATATTTGGACTACTCTGACTGGTGTTAAGATCTGGCAATTATCAATACTGTACTGTGTAGCATAGATCCATAACCCTGCATGAAGAAAAAAGTTGATGATGGCACTAAGATAAAGAAGGGTACATATCCATAGTCCAGTGTGTAGAAACAGTATTTTCTGAATCGTCATAATCCACGATGCAAACAGGATAATATTTTGGGTAATCATAATACAAGGTAAATTGAATCAATGAACATAAAAACTATAGAGTTAATACCATATAATAATGGCGTGCAATACACGAAATGAGACCTTTGGACATTTGCATAAAGTGTTGTCCCAGACTAGCCTGTGCAGTCTGCATAGGCTAATCCGAGACAGCACTTTATGACTATGTAGATTTTTTCATACAGTAGACTTTCGTGAAACAGAAAATGGCATAAAAACAGGAAGTGTAGTCTCGGATTAGTCACAGACTGCACAGGCTGATCTGGGACGACATGCTTTTACGCATATGTCCGAAGGTCCCTTTTCGCGTGTTGCACGCCAAATGATAAAGTAAGGATACTCTTCACTTTTATTTGTTTTTCTGTGATTGAGTTCCAAAGTAGGATTAAAATTCATGTCTAGAATCAGCAAATAAGGATCAAGGTATAGTTTTACAGTTAGTAATGCCTGTCTCAGTGAAGAAATAATGTTTCTAGAATTTGAAAATCCATCTTATTTGGACCTCTGATATTTGTACTTTTCAGGCCATAAATGATGACTTGGCAACACTTAATGTGCCTGTGGAATTAGTGGATGGATTTATAGATTGTATCTCAGTGAACATTCCCTGGTCAGCTTTGATACAAGACAACACTGTGTTGGAAATCTCTGGCCTAGAGTTAACTCTACAGCCAAAGCAAAGGGAGGATATAGGTTAGTATTTTTCTGAAAGTGCCTTTCACTACTGTAGTTGCCTTTTTAGCCAGTGTAGATCAAGATCAGACAGCACAAAACTTGCAGTCTGATCTTTGATGTACACTGTCCATTTTGCTTAGACATTCTGACCAAGAGCAGCCCTGAAATTGCTCTTGTCAGGGTCTTATTTCTAGAATGAAAATGCCTGTTGGGTTTATTTTGCACTCTGAGGTTTAACATCATTCTCAACATCATCATTTTAGCTAGTGCAGCTGTCCCTTTACAACACAATCCTGACTTTTATCAACCCTATGAAAGAAGGCTTTTGAAAACATTGCTGGAAACAGAGAAAATGCTGGTACCAGCATTTTCTCCTTTTTCCTACAATGTTTTCTACCTTTAATAGGTAATTTTCACTATTTTTAGCCACTTTTCACTGCGGTTTGCAGTGTTGTGCCTAGGCCCAGCCATTGCAGGATTCCTGCATATTTTTTGAAAGCATCCCCTTAAAATGTATAAGTGCCAGCCATAACTTGCATATCGGGCGTGCTCCAGTTCTTAATTTTCTTGTCAATTTTCATTCTGCAATACACACAGTACATACTTCATTCTGTTCTGTTCGATATTGGATAGTAAATCATAGACCTTGTCTTGATTTTTCCCACTATGTGTCATGTACGGTTTAGTTTTATATTGTTGTCCAGACTGTAGGGGTATATAAAATTAGAAGACTGTGTGTAGATTTTCTCTTATTATTGTTGCATAGCATTTAACAATAATCTGTTAACTCTTTACCAAACAACAAAATTTTAGACTGGTCCAAATTGAAAGCATTTGCAGACGACAAAATAAACGTGACTGAAAAATTGAAATTTGTTTTGGGAAGGGTAGAAAACATTGTGGGAAAAGGAGAAAATGCTAGTTACCGACATTTTCTCCTTTTCCTACAATGTTTTCAAAAGGCTTCTTTCACAGGGTTGTTAAAAGTCAGAAAGTAAAGAGAGGAAATTGACAGATAACAGCAACAATAACGAATTAACACATGAATTGGTCTTATTCCCCCTGTTTTACAAAATGTCCCCCTAAGATTTTAGCAAGCAGGACACTGGTGACCCCCAATAATTTTTTACTCAGGAACAACGCAGGGTCTGCAAAGGCTTTTGATTTGGAAAGATGAAAAATTTTGTTGCTTTTGTAAAGAGCTATCTAGACCTCAGATTCCCTGATGTTGTTACAGTATGTAAAAGAACAAGACAATTGTTGGCTTGTTACCGGCACTTTTTTCCTTTTCTCACTATGTTGTCAAAAGCTTGTTTTCTCCGAGTCGTTAAGACTGGGCACTATGTGGTAAAGGGTTAAGGCATAATTGCTAAATAAAGGTACACTTAACCCTTAACCAAATGACAAAATTTTAGCCTTGTCCAAATTGAAAGCATTTGCAGACGAAAATTTCAGTGTGGCTCAAATGGAGCAATTTTTCTTTGATAGGGTAGAAAATATTGTGGGAAAAGGAGAAAATGCTGGTTACCAGCATTTTCTACTTTTCCCATGTTTTCAAAAGGCTTCTTTTCCAGGGGCGTCAAAAGACGGCATTGTGCGGTAAAGGGTTAACTGTATTTGCCTTCCCTGGGAGCTCAATATACAAGCTGCTTGCTTAACCCTTTACCACACTATCTTGAGTTTCAAAGGCCTTGAAGAAGAAGCCTTTCGAAAACATTGTGGGAAAAGGAGAAAATGTTGTTAACCAGCATTTTCTCCTTTTCCCACAATGTTTTCTACCCAATGAAAGACAAATTCATTGATTTGAACTACATTTAAATTATCGTCTGCAAGTGCTTTCAGTTTGGACAAGTCTAAATATTTGTTGTGTTGTAAAGAGTTAATAGAGATGACCACATAGACAGGTTTTACTGTACTTTGTTATCATATTTTAGGCATGGTGGCTGGTGAGATGTTTAGCAGCATGCAGACTAGTATGACAACCAGTCTACAACTGGCTAAAGAATGTTTGGAGTCTGAAAGCAAGGGAAGTGACTACAGCTCGGAGCCAATAGAGGGGGTTCAAAAGTTTGCTTTTATGATAGATTCAGGTACGATTAGGATAGCTCATTGTGACCCTTTACCAGTCCTCCATATAAGAGGGAGTGATAGTACTCTAAATCCATTATTTCTCTTGCAAACCCTATGTTGTGGTTACTCATTAGAATCGTCTTGATGAGATGATTCTAATGAATGCCCATAACATAGGGTTTATTGGAGAGTGATTAATATTTTCAATTTTTAAATCAAAATCGCTCCCTCTATCTGGGGCTCTGCCTTTACTACACAGGCTGATTTTAGACCTGTATCGGTAAACTGGTACCTGTTGTATCTCCTGAAACCGTCTGATAGACAGGACATAAAACATTGTAGGACAAGGAGAAAACGCTGGATACCAGCATTTTCTCCTTTTGCAACAATGTTTTCAAAAGCCTCCTTCCTTTTAAGGATGTTAAAACTCGAGATTGGGTGGTAAAGGGTTAATAAACATTGAAACAAATAGCTATTTTGATTAAACTTACACTCTTGCAGTAAATACCTTTCGAAAACATTGTGGAAATAGGAGCAGTTGCTTGTAACAAGGAATTGCCTCTTTTTCCTCAATGTTTTCTAGGTTGTTGCTAAAAACATATTTTAATATTCTCAAAATGTTTGATGTTCTTTTAATTTGTGATACTTTTTGGTAGGTCTAAAAATGACTGAATGGATTAGCTCTTATTGATTGTATGGTGTTTAACGCCATTTTCAACATTATTTCAGTTATATTCCAGTGCACCTATCCATGCTTTCCTGGAGTTTCTTTTACCAGTACTCCATACAATATTCTGTCAAAGCCACTGGCTGCTTTTCCACATGACTATCGTCAAAACAATGGTTAGTGGTGAGAGACGAATTAATCCTGTCGTGATGACTATCATCAATCCTTGGAAAGAAATTGGCCAAGCCAGGGATCGAACCAGCGACCTCCTGTTCTCAAGTCCTGTACACTAGCGACTGAGTTACGGGGGCTAGGCGGATTAGCTCCTAACAAGACCACAAAATATCAGACATTGAAAGCATTTGCAGACGACAAATATTATATGCCACAGAAATATGAAATCTATTTTTGACAAGATAGAAAGCATTGTGGGAAAAGAAGAAAATGCTGGTGACCAGCATTTTCTCATTTTCCTACAATGTTTTCAAAAGCCTTTCACTTGAAAATTAAATACTAGATTGCCTCATAAAGCTTTGATTGTAATGATATTTGTGATACATTTCAGTATTGTCCAAGATAAAGGTGTCACTGTTTGACACTGTAATCAGACTGGAGAATCATCCGTCAGACTCACCAAAAGGTGTGGCGCTCGAAATCAGGATTAAAAGGTGGGTAAAATAATTCAGCTAGTCTAGTTTGACCCTATACCAAACAATCCATTGTTTTAAAAAGCCCCTGAAGAAGAACACCTGAAAACATTGTGGGAAAAGAAAAAATTGCTGGCCACACTTTTAGTCCAGCACTTATGAAAGTTGGTCAGAAATTAAGTCTTGATTATGTGCCAGACTAGTTCGAAAATGGGTGATGTTGGATAAAATGTAGGTTACTGTGTGAAATCTTCGAAAAACCTCGTGTACACTCCAGAGGCCACATTTTTAGTCCAAATCTTATGAAAGTTAGTCAGAAAGTTGCGTCAATGATATTTGAGACCAGCTCAAAAAAAGGGTCATGTCAGGTCAGAAAGTAGGTCACCAGGTCAAATCTTAGAAAAACCCTGTGAACACTCAATAGGCCACATTTTCAGTCCAAAACTCATGGAACTTGGTCAGTATGTTTGTCTTGAAAATATCTCGGACCTGCTAGAAAATGGGTCATCCCAGGTCTAAAAGTAGGTCACCAAATCAAGTCTTTGATAAACCTTGTGTACTTTCTAGAGACAAATTTTCAGTCTAATACTTCTGAAACTTGGTCAGAATATTTGTCTTGATAATATATTGGATGAGTTCATGAATTGGTCAAGACAGGTCAAAAAGTAGGTTGGTGGATCAGATTTTTGGACAATCTTGTGTACGCTCTAGAGGCCACATTTTCAGTCTAATGCTCTTGACATTTTGTCTGAATGATTTCCTTAGGAGAAGAGTTCCGAAATTAGTTACATCATCTTAACTCTTTACCAAACGACAAAATTTTATAGACTGGTCCAAATTGAAAGCATTAGCAGACGACAAAATGAATTTGACTCAAAAACTAAAATTTCTTTTTGGTTGGGTAGAAAACATTTTGGGAAAAGGAGAAAATGCTGGGTACCAGCATTTTCTCCTTTTCCCCCAATGTTTTCAAAAGCTTTGTTTCTCAGGGTCGTTAGAGTCGGGATTGTGTGGTAAAGGGTTAAGTAGTAGGTCATTTGATCAATTCTTGAAAAACGTTGTGACATTCTAGAGGCCACATTTTTAGTCCAGTCCTCATTGAAGTTGGTCAGAATGTTTGTCTTGATTATATCTCTGATGACTTTCAAATTTTGTTGCATCGGGTCTAAATGTAGGTCACTGGGATAAATCCTAAAGACCCTGTTTTTACTCTGATGCTCATCAAACTGGATCAGAATGATTTTTCCTTTTATTCATAAACAATTTAAAAATAGGTCAGCCTGGTAGAAAAGTAAGCAATTAAGTCATATCTCTGAAAAATATTGTATTATCAAAGGTACCAAGGGTCAGATGAGGAATTCAGGGCTATCATGGCCTGTTTACCCTTTCTCTTACGACTTTTCTGAATTTAACCACATTTAAATTGTCATCTGCCAATGTTTTCAAGTTCAAAACTTTTGTTGCCTGGGTAAGAATTTAACCCTTTACCACACAATCCCAACTTTTAACACTTCTGAGGAAGAACCCTTTTGAAAACATTGTGGGAAAAGGAGAAAATGTTGGTAACCAGCATTTTCTCCTTTTCCCACAATGTTATCTACCCTTCCCTAAACAAACTTCAATTTTTCAGTCACATTTATCTTGTTGTTTGCAAATGCTTTCAATTTGGATAAATCTAAAATTTTGTTGTTTGGTAAAGAGTTAAAAGAAAAAAAATAGGATAACTTTTAGAATGTGATGATCTTTCAGTATTCGGCATACCTTGTGTGATCAGGTGATCAAATCCCTCGGCTGTATCACGTTGCTTGATATGCACCTACACAGTACATTTTGCACATTTCCGGAAGCACACCTTTTTACCGTTATTGAAATTGTAAGGCTCCTCTTAAAAAAGAAAACATGAGTCAGTTTTCTATCGTTATCTTTCTAGGAATATTTCAGTGTGTACATTCAATTTTTAGTGTGGTTTATCAATTCCGTTGGGGGCTTTCATCGACAGCCACCATGTTTAAGATCATGTGATTGGTAATTCAAAATGGAATCCGTCTTTATACAGACGAGGTTGGATGTAGGTACGGAATCGGCTGTGTTGTGACAAGTGGACCTTTCAGGTCTCACCTTTTTATGTCAACTGTCAAACTGAAATCCTGTGACTACAGATTACTCCTCTGTTTCAAGTAAAATAGGTCTTCACAGGTCAATGAATAGACACATCTGTGTCATTTAATATGTGAAAATAACATGTAGATTGAAAAACTGTGCAAGCCAATTACACAAACAGTAAACTGCAGAGTTAGATGTCTTAGAGATAGCTTTAGATTTGGAGTTGGTCTTGTTTTGCGGCTTTGATGTGGCCTAGTTTATGAAGTTAACATGGCAGATGAATAAGTATGAGAAACATCCCAAATCTCTCGAAAAACACCTCAAACCACTATCTTACACCCCAGACCACACAGCATGCAAAATGCTTAGGTACACAATTTTATGTTAAATAGTCATGAAGTGATGCTATGAATCTTAGAAAAAATGTGTCAACTGTCCGATAAAAAAAACTTTTGATAAATTGGTCCAGTGTTAAAACTTATTTGCTATCAAATTTCTACCATCACCTTCTGTTAATACTTTCATCACTGTTATTGGTTGTATTCATTACAGAATTGAGTACTTTGATGATATGGCCACTGTGCCGGCAGATGGCACTTCAGTAGATGGGCATCCATCTTGGGAACCAGCAGCTTTTAGTCAGAAAAATATACATGTGGAGGGGATACAGCTACTGTTTGATGAAATAACAAGAGGGAAACCAGTCAGATCTCGTAGCAGCTCAAGAAGCACCTCAGATGGTTCCCCTCCACAGGCTAGTATATCAATTAACTCTTTACTACATGAAACATTTTTAGATCTGTTCCAACCTAAATACAAAGCATTTGTAGACAGCATATTAACTCTTTACCAAAGGACAAATCTTACACCAGTTCAATTTGAAAGCAACAGCAGAGGACATATAAAATTGAGTTATTGAATGGTATTTGTCTTTAAAAGCATAGAAAACATTGTGGGAAAAGGAAAAATTGCTGGTTACCAGCATTTGCTCCTTTTCCCCACAATGTTTTCAAAAACCTTCTTCTTCAGGGTCATTAAAAGTCAGGATTGTGTGGTAAAGGGTTAAATATTGCTGAAATGATGGGGATACTGTCTTTGAAAGTTTATAAAACATTGTTGGAAGAGCAGAAAATGCTGATTTCTCCTTTTCCTACAATGTTTTCAAAAGCTTCTTCCCTCAAGGTTGACGTATTGCATTAGTTGTTAGTGCGCCCAATATGACCTTTGATGTCGACAGGCCTTAAAACCTCACTCATTCATTCATTCCCTCAAGGTTGATTTCAAAAGCCTTTTTCCTCAAGGCCATTTAACCCTTTACCACACAATTCTGACTTTTAACAACCCAGAGAAAGAGGCCCCTTGAAAACATTGTGGGAAAAGGAGAAAATGCTGGGAACCAGCATTTTCTCCTTTGTCCACAATGTTTTCTAACCTATCAATGACAAATTCATCATTTGGGCCACCTTTAATTTGTTGTCTGCAAATGGTTTCAATTTGGACCAGTCTAAAATTTTGTCGTTTGGTAAAGAGCTAAACACAGGATTGTTTGGCAAAGAGTCAGCCAATAGACATCCTAGGTCATGGCTGGAATAGTTGTCTCTCCCTTTATCTTTTTACAACACAGCAGAGTTTTAGTCCTGTCTATATTGGAAAGATTTGCAGACAACAAGGTAAATTAGGCTCAAATTATGGGATCTGCTTTTGAAAGGTTAGAAGACATTGTAGGAAAAGGCGAAAATGATGGTTTCCAGCCATTTTAAGCTGGCGAAGCTAGTCTATAGGCATCATGACTGACCTAGATTCAAAGTAAACAAAAAAACACACAGTTGCCATATACTGCCTCACAGAAAATACTTCTTTCTGTTAGAAATCTTAATTCTGTTATATAAGACAATTTAGACAAAAACAACTAAATCTCTACCTCTCTAAGTTGAACATGTTGTCTTACAAAGTAATTAAGTGAACAAGATGTCATTTATAAGGTACATGATCTTTGCTTATATGTAAATTAAGTGACCTATGCAAAGCAGAGAATGACTTATTCCTACACCACTGTAACATTATGAATGAATCTATTAATGGATACACCTAGGTATTATTAACTTGTAGCAAATGCCAGGCTATATCAACCCTCACTGGACAGAGACCCTTGTCATTCATTATTTACATCATTGTGTATAGTTACACTGTTATGCTGAACTGTTATTCTACCTCTTGAATATTAACCCTTTACCAAACAATTCCATATTTTAATGACACTGGGGAAGAATCCCTTTGAAGATATTGCGGGAAAAGGAGAAAATGCTGATAACCATCATTTTCTCCTTTTCTCACTTTTTTTTCTGCCCATTTGGAATCAAGTTTCATCAATTCAGCTGCATTTAATTTATGGTCTGCAACAGCTTTGAATTTGGACGAGTGTAAAATTTTTGGTTTTGTAAAGAGAGTTAAATGGTTAACTATATCTTGTGCTACTGGATATTGACTCAATGATAGTATTGTGTCTAATGCCGTTTTCAACATAATTTCAGTGATACTGCGGCGGCCAGAGCGCCTATCCATGCTTTCCTGGAGTTTCTTTTACCAGCACTACCGCAACTCAATAACCTTTTGCGGATAGTATGGACTAAGATCAGACAGCACAGAGCGTGCAGTCTGATCTTGGATCTACACTGTCCGATAAGAGGATTTTTTTTTTCAAAAATGTAACTTTGAAATAGCAATATTCAGGTGTTTACCATTGGCTTGAAAGTTTCATTTAACATTTTCAGCAGGATGAGGGTTAAACTTAAATTGGATTACAGTTAACCAATAGCATGCATAGCCCCAGCAGCACAGTCAGTAGTGTACAGGACTTGGGAACATGAGGTTGCTGGTGCGATCCCCGACTTGGCAAATTTCTTTCCGAGGATTGATGATAGTTATTGTGACAGGATTCATTTCTCTCTCACGTTTCGACGATGGTTATAATATAAATGTGGGAAAGCAGCCAGTGGCTTGGAAAGAATATTGTGCGGAGTACTGGTAAAAGAAACTCCAGGAAAGCATGGATATGTGCTCTGTCCACTGCTACATAACCGAAATAATGTTGAAAACAGGGTTAAACACCGTACAAACAATCAATCAATCAAATTCGCTAGCCTGTCAGTACTTTCAGTACTTTGATTTTTGTCAGTAGTTTCTCCATTTCATTTAATTTTTTCTTCCCTTCAAAAAACAAATTTCATATTTTCAGTCATGTTTACTTTGCCAACTGCAAATGCTTTTAGTTTCGACAAGCCTAAAATTTTATTGCCAGGTAAAGATTTCAGTACTGAAATCTGACCCAGAAAATGCTTTTAATTCATGATTAACCAAAAAATATTTGAAATTACAAGACTTTTTTTTCTACAGCAAAAGATAATGTCAGTTTGATTCATTTTGCACTCAAGGAGTTAGATATCTAAAAAGAAAAATGTGCAAAGGAAGTGAAAAATGAAATCTTGTCTTGATTTGTCATGTTTTGTAAAATATTTAACCCTTTACCAAACATTCCTGAATTTTAAAAGACCCCAAGGAACTAGGCTGTTGAAAACATGGTAGGAAAAGAAGAAAAGGCTGGTAGCCAGCATTTTCTCCTACTCCTACTGTGTTTGGTGCATTTTGAAAGACCATGTTTTGAGTATCATTAAATTTGTTTTCTGCAGTGCTTTCAATTTGGACAGCTCTAAAACTTTGTCATCTTATAAAGAGTTAAAAGCGTAAAGATTAACCCATAGAAAGGTGTGTGAATAAGAAAACCTGCCATTTTTCCATTGCCACCAAACTTAAGATAACTACATGAAAGTCCTGAAATCATGGCCATTTTCAAAATTAATATTGTACTGTAGATGTTTCAGTCCACCAGAAGCAGCCTACATTCCAACATGTTTGAATCATTGGATAAGTCTTCCATGAAATCGTCCAATCAGAGCCCTCCTACAACAACTGGTTCCCCAAGTGTAGAGTCAAGTCCAGTGCAAGTAGCAGTTCTAACAGGGAGACAGGAGCTGAAGCTGAAAACCAAACAAAATGATACTCTTCATGGACCTAAAGTTAGTATGGCTTTTAAAACTTTTATTGCTTTTATTAACTAAAATGTCAAAATTTAAGACTAGTCCAAATTGAAAGCATTTGCGGACGACATAAGTATGACAAAAAAATTGAAATTCGTTTTTGGAAAAAGGAGAAAATGCTGGTTATAAGTCTTTTCTCCTTTTCCCACGAGATTTTTAAAGGGAAAGGGTTCTTTCTTAGGGTCATTAAATCTGGATTGTGTGTTAAAAGGTTAAAGGCTCACCAGCAGCCAAACGTAACAATTTTGGGGGGGGGGGGTGTCAATATGCAGGCACATTTAATTCATACCATTTAATAGTATGGTTGTTGTAGTGGATCTGAAAATGCATTTACCGTTACTGTGCAGTCTGTCAAAAGTCCAGCTGCTGGCAGGAAAAAATGAATTATATAACTAGAATTCAAGTTGCCAACTTCAATTTTGAGTATACGATTCGTTTTCCAGCCAATGATTGGAACTCTGACAGACTTTGCTGTAGCATGTTGTCAGACTCACAATAATATCCATACTTTCAAATGGTATACTGTATTTCACCTAATAAACGCGCCAGGGCGCCATACAAAACACTGACAGGGCACTCTTATTTCATAGCCAATTTCCAGAAATTTAAGCGCCATCACTAAGAGTAAGTATTTTACTTTGATCCAGGTTTTAGTTAGTGCCGAGTGCAAAAGCGGTTGCCATTTTGAAAGACTCGATGTATTGTGCAGTTATGCAGATATCGATTGTACCACCAATCATGATTTATTTGGACATTAAATATCACCCATGATTAGTATAATGGGACACTGGTATTCAATACTTCACTATCTTAAAATTTTTCAAAGTTAGTTGATAAATTTTGTGTTACCGGAAGATTATGTTGTTATTGGAACTGTATGTCTATTAGGATAGTCAGGTTAATGACGTCGATTTTTGAAGTTGTTAGGATTATGTTGACACCATACCAGTAAATTTATTTATAAAATATCGGTCATTAGCAGTGTTTCATTTACCTGTGCGTCCTGCGTCAGGGACGCAAAGAAATCACCGAGGACGCAAAACTTTGAGATATGTGCATTTTCGAGATGCACTGATTTTGATATCAATGCGTTTTGCAAAATTTCGTTTGATCCCGACCAATTAAAGTGTTTACATTTTCTATCGAAACACCGGTAATTTTTCCACTCTTGCTAGACAGGTAAACCTTCTTTTTTCGTTCTATTTTTAGCCTAAGTAATGTTCTATATATAGTCTATGGAATGGTTTCCGGTTTTCTTTTTATTCGGGTACAAGGAAGATCGACATCCAGCACGGACGTTATGGATCCGCTCCAAGGCATAGCTTACTCTTTCTTTCTTAATTGCAGAAAATTGTAGTCAAAATGATTGAACAACTATCATTTCATGTTCTCATCGGCAAATAATTACTTTCTGAATCGTTTTTATACCCTGACAATTTCCATATCCTCAAAGGATTTCCATTTCGTCCATTTCGTCGAAAAAATTCCAATGCGTATTTAAAGCCAACCGTCTTTTTCTAAACTCGCAAACGATTCGATCTTCAGGTTCGATTTATCCAATCGGTATGTAGCTTTTATTTTCCATCAGTTTTCTACAATGCAGAGGAATATCTTAATGATGTAAAGCGTAAGCATGCCACCCAAAAAGAAGGCTAAATCCGACCACAAACAACAAACTTTAACTAGGTTGTTTACGAAATCACAAGAGTCTGACCCGCCGACTCAAAGTGACTTACTTACCGATAAAAATGCCGAGAATAATGAGAAATCATCGGCCAATTAAGTCGGCGTGGATTCGGCCCTGGCCGATTCGAAATCAAGAGAATTCAAGTCACACTGGCTTAAACTTTTCAGTTGGCTAACTTACGAAAGTGAAGAGAATTACATGTACTGCACTATCTGTACAGATGCAAAGAAATGTAATGGAATGACACAAAAGCAAAATGCACAAATTTTTAACTCGCAACACTGCGCCGCCAGGCTGATTTAGCTGAACATAAGTCTGAGAGTAAAAAAGATTCTGCTATGACAGTGATATTTAAAACAGTACAGAATCAGATCATACAGATTTTTTAACAATTTGAACAAATTATTTAAATGGGGTTTAAAAGTTGGGACTCGTAAAGTTGGTTTCAGACTCATAGTTTTTCATCCCAGCGAGTCCCAGGACTCACTTATAGCAAATTGTAAAAAAATCACTGCATTAGTAATTTTCGTAAGTCTGTGTTTCAAAAGTTTAAATGAAGTTACCTCGCATTTTGAAGGTTGTCACTTCAGTCATCAATTTTAAGGTAAGGTCAATGTGGATGGGTGTTGTCCGGGGGCCTCTGGAGTAAGAAACATAGTGGGAGCGCTAATTAGGTGAAATATGGTAAATTATATTTTCCTGCATTTTGAGTCCCAAGTTGTTTACGTATAGCAACTAGTGGTTCTTTAATAAATACATAGTGTTGTTTTTAACATTCATGTAAGATTTAACCCTATACCGCACAATCCCGACTTTTAACAACCCTGGAGAAGAAGGCTTTTGAAAACATTGTGGGAAAAGGAGAAAATGCTGTTTACCAGCATTTTCTCCTTTTCTCATAATGTTTTCTACCCTATGGAAAACAGAAATCATTTGAGCCACCTTTAATTTTTTTGTCTGCAAATGCCTTCAGTTTGGTTAAATACAAAACTTTGTTGTTTGGTAAAGAGTTGAACACATATATTAGATTTTAGCTCAGCTGTTTTTGAAGAAAACTTCTGGCCAGAATGGCCCTGAATTAGCTGTACATGTATTTAGGTCTTGTCCCCGTCTGCAGCTGGTTCGAATTTGGAAGATTCATCATGTGGGAAAGGGTTAGAGAATGGAGTTGTCTTTGAAAGGGTAGAAAACATTGCCAGAAAAGGTTACCAGTTTTTTCCTTCTTTTTTTCCCACAAAGTTTTCAAAAGCCTTCTTCCTCAGGGTCATTTAACCCTTTACTAAACAACAGAATTTTTGCCTTCTTCAAACTGAAAGTATTTGCAGACAAAAAATTGAATATAACTCAGAACATGAAATTTGTCTTTCATAGAGTAGAAAATATTGTGGGGAAAGGAGAAATGCTGGTTACAAGCATTTTCTCGGTTTCCAACAATATTTTCAAAAGGCTTCTCCCTACTGGTCATTAAAAATGGATTTTTGTGGTTAAGGCTTATCAAGTGATTGTTTGCTAAAGGATAAATGTACATGTCATCAGTTCTCAAGGTCAATTGAACTTATGCATCCTTTTTTCAAGTGATCCATGTTAGTTAATGAGAATCACTGCTGAGGTTCATTAGAGCAGGAGAAAGATTTATTGCTCATTAGAAAAAGAAAAATAACGCACAAAAAACTGTTAAAACTCTATAATTTACTCTGAAGGTGCCAAGGAAGGCTTGAGATGCCTTTGCAGACACTGTTGATGAAGATTTGAATGCATGAAATATGCAGTCAGATCTTTGATCCAGACTATCAGCTGTCTTGTGATATTTTGAGAGATAAAAGTTTTGAAACAGCCTTAAGCCTTTACTGCACAATCCCAAGTTTTAACAACCCTGAAGAAGCAAGCTTTTAAAAACAGTCTGGGAAAAAGATAAAATGCTGGTAACAAGCATTTTCTTTTCTTCCCATGCTGTATTCTACTCTGTCAAATGCAAAAACCATCATTTTAGCCACATTTGATTTGTCATTTGCAAATGCTTTCAGTTTGGTCTTGCCCAAAATTTTGTTGTTTGGTAATGAGTTTACGCTTTACCACACAATGCTGACTTTTAACGACCCTGAGAAAGAAGCCTTTTGAAAACATTGTGGGAAAAGGAGAAAATGCTGGTAACCAGCATTTTCTCCTTTTCCCACAATGTTTTCTATCCTTCCCAAAACAAATTTCAATTTTTCAGTCACATCTATTTTGTTGTCTGCAACTGCTTTCAGTTTGGACCAGTCTAAAATTTTGTCGTTTGGCAATGAGTTAACTGTTTCACAACCAACTCCTGAATTTGCAATTTTTGCAGTGTCCAAAAGTAGCTTTCCACTATTGTTTACCTATTTACCAAACGACAAAATCGAAAGCTTTTTCAGACGACAAAATAAATGTGACTGAAAAATTGAAAATTGTTTGGGAAGAGTAGAAAATATTGTGGGACAAGGAGAAAATGCTGGTTACCAGCATTTTCTCCTTTTCCCACAATGTTTTCAAAGGGCTTCTTCCTCAGGGTCGTTAAAAGTCGGGGTTGTGTGGTAAAGGATTAAGATCACCTTGGTCATAATTTAGCATTAGTTAGCTGACTGGTACGATCAGACTGCACAGTTTGTGCAGTTTATTGATCTACACCTTCAGCAAAAGCTACTTAACCCTTTACCAAACGACAGTAATTTAGACTGGTCCAGATTGAAAGCAGTTGCAGACGACAAAGGTGGCTCAAATGACAAAATTTGTCCTTGATGGAGTAGAAAACATTGTGGGAAAAGGAGAAAATGCTGGTTACCAGCATTTTCTCCTTTTCCCACAATGTTTTCAAGAGGCTTCTTCCTCAGGGTCGTTAAAAGTCAGGATTGTGTGGTAAAGGGTTAACCCTTTACCACGCAATCCTAAGTTTTAACGAATCTGAATAAGACTTTTGAAAACATTGAGGGAAAAAGATAAAATGCTGGTAACCAGCATTTTCTCCTTTTCCCACAATGCTTTCTGCATTTTCAAAAGCAGATCCCGCCATTTTAGCCACTATAGTTTGTGATCTGCAAATGCTTTGGATATTGACAAGTCTAAAATATTTTCGTATTGTAAAGAGTTAAGTTGCCATTGGCAATGAAAAAGTTATATTTTTTTTTTATGCAGAAAAGTGTCCTTGTTGCTTTAAGAATGCTTTGTTAGTGAAAGGGTTTGTCGTCGCATTCATATATGAGAAGGGGTCTTGTGTCTTGTGGTAAAGTGTAGGACTTGTAACCTGAAAGCCGTGGGTTCAAGCCTCACTGGGTTTTTCATGGGAGTGTCTGTGGGCAAAAACTTCAGAGCCCTAGGGTAGTACTGGTGAAACCGAGGACGTACATGAATATGTGATCTGTCACTGTGATATGAGTGAAATAACGGTGAAAGCGGTTTAAAACAGTATTCAGCCGATTTTTTTTTTCCAGGAGTGAAAGTATGCTGTTTTCGTTATCAACTCTTTATCACACAACAAAAATGAAGACTTGTCCAAATTCAAAACATTTGCAGACGACAATTTAAATGTGGCTCAAATGATACTATTGGCCTTTTATAGGACAGAAAAACACTGGGAAAAGGAGAAAGTGCTGGTTACCAGCATTTTCTCTTTTTCCTTCTATGTTTTCAAAAGGCTTCTTTCTCAGGGTTATTAAAACTCGCAGTTGTGTGGTAAAAGGTTAAGCCCCATGCAGTGTAAAGGTTAATGGTTGCATGTTTTTACCGAACATTCCTGTTTTTAAAACCTTGAAGAAGACTAAGGCTTTTGTAAACATTGTGGGAAAAGGAGAAATTTTTTCCTTTTCTCATAATGTTTTCTTCCTTTTCAAAGGCAGATCCCATTTTTTTTTTTTTTTACATTTAATATGTTGTCTACAAAAATGCTTTCACTATGGACAAGTCTTAAATTTTGAAATCAGGTAAAGAGTTAAAAACTCTCATTAGCCTTCTTGTCTCGGGAGCAATAACTGGGATCAACATAACAATTGTTCTGATTCTTAATTTCAAGACTACCATGATGTCCCTCATTGACGCCCTCCCTTTAACTCTTTACCAAACAAAAAAATTTTAGACTGGTCCAAACTGAAAGTATTCGCGGACGACAAAATAAGTGTGATTGAAAAATTGAAAATTGTTTTGGGCAGGGTAGAAAACATTGTGGGAAAAGGAGAAAATGCTGGTTACCAGCATTTTCTCCTTTTCCCACAATGTTTTCAAAAGGCTTCTTACTCAGGGTCGTTAAAAGTCGGGATTGTGTGGTAAAGGGTTAATTAAGGTCCTAAGACCCCAGCATTTTCTTCTTTTTCCATAGTGTTTTCAAAAGCCATTTTACACATGCCCTGTCATTAAAACCTGGAATTTTTCAAGTTTTTACTTTTTATCAAACAACAAAATTTTGTACTAGACCAAATTGAGAGCATTTGCAGACGACAAATTAATTGTATAACAAATGTCGACTTTTGTCTTTGATTTGGTTTAGAAAACATTGTGGTTAAACTGGTTACGAGCATTTTCTCCTTTTCCCATGATGTTTTCAAAAATCCTCTCCATTTGGGGTTGTTTAATGTCCGGATTGTGTCGTAAAAGGGTTAAATGCCAAGATCCTAACTGCAATAACAGTAATGCATCTAGGATTTGAATAAAACCTTTGCAAGACAATCCTCTATTTTAATCTTTACCAGACAACAATATTTTAGACTTTTCCAAATTGAGAGCATCTGCAGACGACAATTTCAATGTGGCTCAAATGATGCAATTTTTCTTTGATGGGTAGAAAACATTGTGGAAAAAGGAGAAAATGCTGGTTACCAGCATTTTCTCCTTTTCCCACAATGTTTTCAAAAGGCACCTTTCAAGGGTCATTAAAACCCAGATTGTTTGGTAAAGGGTTAAGGACCATGAGGAAAGGGACTTTTGGAAACAAGGTGGGAATATTAGAAAATGTTGGTAAACACAATGTTTTCTACCATACCAAAACAAATCCGATCATTATAGCAGTTTTAATTTTGTCAGTTGGATAAATCTAAAATTTTGTCCTCTAGTAAAAGGTTTAGTAGCCTGTACAGAAATGGTGAATTTGTCTCACCCTTGAAGATGAAATCAGCTGAGTCCCATGGCTCAGTTGGTAGGGTACAGGACTTGAGAATAGGAGGTTGCTGTATGGTTCGATCCCCGGCTGGGCCAATTTCTCTCTGGGGATTGATGATAGTAATTGCGACAGGATTCATTCCTCGCTGATCATTGTTTCAATGATGGTTATTTGGGAAAGCAAATTCATAGCATCTGCAGACGACAATTTCAATGTGGCTCAAATGATGCAATTTTTCCTTGATGGGTAGAAAACATTGTGGGAAAAGGAGAAAATGCTGGTTACCAGCATTTTCTCCCTTTCCCACAATGTTGTCAAAAGGCTTCTTTCCCAGGGTCATTAAAACCCAGATTGTTTGGTGAGGGGTTAAGGACCCTGAGGAAAGGGACTGTTGAAAACAAGGTGGGAAAATTAGAAAATGCTGGTAAACACAATGTTTTCTACCATAACAAAACAAATCTGATCATTATAGCAGTTTTAATTTTGTCAGTTGGATAAATCTAAAATTTTGTCCTCTAGTAAAAGGTTTAGTAGCCTGTACAGAAATGGTGAATTTGTCTCACCCTTGAAGATGAAATCAGCTGAGTCCCATAGCTCAGTTGGTAGGGTACAGGACTTGAGAATAGGAGGTTGCTGTATGGTTCGATCCCCGGCTGGGCCAATTTCTTTCCGGGGATTGATGATAGTAATTGCGACAGGATTCATTCCTCTCTCACCGCTGATCATTGTTTCAACGATGGTTATTTGGGAAAGCAAATTCAGAGCATCTGCAGACGACAATTTCAATGTGGCTCAAATGATGCAAATTTTCTTTGATGGGTAGAAAACATTTTTCAAAAGGCTTCTTTCCCAGGGTCATTAAAACCCAGATTGTTTGGTAAAGGGTTAAGGACCCTGAGGAAAGGGACTTTTGAAAACAAGGTGGGGAAGTTAGAAAATGTTGGTAAACACAATGTTTTCTACCATACGAAAACAAATCCGATCATTTTGTCAGTTGGACAAATCTAAAATTTTGTGCTCTAGTAAAAGAATAAGTAGCCTGTACAGAAATGGTGAATTTGTCTCACCCTTGAAGATGAAATCAGCTGAGTCCCATGGCTCATTTGGTAGGGTACAGGACTTGAGAACAGGAGGTTGCTGTATGGTGCGATTCCAAGCTCGGTCAATTTCTTTTCAGGGATTGATGATAGTAATTCCGACAGAATTCATTCCTCTCTCACCGCTGACCATTGTTTCAACGATGGTTATTTGGGAAAGCAGCCAGTGGCTTGGAAAGAATATTATGCGGAGTATGGTAAAGAAACTCCAGGAAATCAACCATTTGTGTACAGGCTTCTAAACCTTTTACCAGATGACAAAATTTTAGACTTGTCCAATTGGAGAGCATAATTATGCAGATGATCAAAAGTATTCCACTTCCGGGAATTCAGGTCTAATTAGACGGAAGGATCATGTGAATTGATGCTTTTAACGAATTGAAGAAGTGTTTTTCAATTGTTCAACGTAATTTTTATTGCCCCAATAAGGCTTTAATTTCTATTCCAAGGGACAACAGCCAATTCAAATTGTAGATTCCAACAGTGTCATGGCCTAGATGCAATGCTGTAATAATCTCAATTACTTTAACTCTTTACCAAACGACAAAATTTTGGACTGGTCCAAATTGAAAGCAGTTGCAGATGACAAAATAAATGTGACTGAAGAATTGAAATCTGTTTCTAGAAGGGTAGAAAACATTGTGGGAAAAGGAGAAAATGCTGGTTACCAGCATTTTCTCCTCTTCCCACAATGTTTTCAGAAGGCTTCTTTCTAAGGGTTGTTAAAAGTCGGGATTGTGTGGTAAAGGGTTAATACTGTGGCTGAGTGGTTGTTTTCCAGATTTGATCATTTTCATTCAGTTTCATTTTCTTTCCTTAACCTTTTACCACACAATCCCAACTTTTAACAACCAAGAAAGAAGGCTTCTGAAAACATTGTGGGAAAAGGAGAAAATGCTGGTAAACAGCATTTTCTCCTTTGCCCACAATGTTTTCCACCCTTTCCAAAACAGATTTCAGTTTTAAAGTCACTTTTATTTTGTCGTCTGCAAATGCTTCCATTTTCAAAAATTTT
This sequence comes from Tridacna gigas, assembly GCA_945859785.2. Classification (NCBI taxonomy): domain Eukaryota; kingdom Metazoa; phylum Mollusca; class Bivalvia; order Cardiida; family Cardiidae; genus Tridacna; species Tridacna gigas. The sequence goes on along the minus strand of OX244029.2, from coordinate 13,625,786 downwards.
GTCATATGGTAACGAGCTAACTCTTTACCAAATGACGAAAATATAGACTTGTCCAAATTGAAAGCTTTTGCAGACGACATTTTGAATGTGCCTCACGTGAAGGAATTTGCCTTTGATAGGCTAGAAAACACTGAGGGAGAAGGAGAAAAGCATTTTGCCTACCAAACAACATAATTTCAAACATATCAAGATTGAAAGCATTTGTGGTCAACAAAATCTATGCTTGTCAAAAATTTGATTTTGTTTTTGAAAGAGTAGAAAATAGTGCAGGGAAAGGAAAAAATGCTGGTGACTAGCATTTTCTGTATTACATACAATGTTTTTAAAGATACATCCTTACAGGCAGAGAGAAAAAAAAACACTATTAAAACTTGAAAGTGTGTAGAAAGGTTTAAATTTGGTCAGTTGTGTAAGCATAGATAAAATACCAATAAAAATGGTGTAAGGGATAGAGAAACTGAAGGGATTTGTCCCCATGTAAAACTGGAAACAATAACAGTGATTTCTTTGAAGGCTGCCAAAAAAATGAAATGCTTTTTCTCTCTGTTGTAATCTCTACAACCTTTCCAGCATCAGGGCAAAATCGGGCCTGGAGGTACAAGAATGATCATACTCATTATACTCTCAGTTTTAGCTAGTAAACCTTGTTTTTGTCACAAGCATAATTATATACAGTCCTACTCGTGTACATACAATTCTAAATCTTATAACAGCAGAACACATGTCAGATTGACAGATCAAGTTGCTACTCCTTAACTCTTTACCACATGACAAAATTTTACACTCATCCAAATTCAGAGCTGCTGCAGACGAAAATTGAATGCAGTTCGATTGATGAAACCTGACTCTAAAAGGGTAGAAAACATTGTGGGAAAAGGAGAAAATGCTGGTTACCAGCATTTTCTCCTTTTCCTACAATGTTTTCAAAAGCCTTTTTCTTCAGGGTCGTTAAAAGTCGGGATTGTGTGGTAAAGGGTTAATAAGTTCATGTAATAAAATAAGAGTTGCTAGGGGTCCCACTTGGCAGAACAACTTCGACATTCCTTGACCTTGCTAACTCCACTAACTAGGTACATATACTTGTACATGTATACTGTACATGCATTACATGTTTTATGAAGGAATATAGGGGGATTACTCCTGTTGCAACAAAAAGCCCTCAGAACTCTGCAATAGGTATTTGGGGATAGATGCCTGGAAAAAAGAAGAATTGCCCAAATAAACACAAAGACACTTTATTCAGTAATACTGATCAAGATTCATATGTACAAAAAATATGCAAAACAAAATGCAACTTGTCATGACCAGTCAGAGCGAAGTCTGTATGCAATGATGTGGCTCACCTTCACACTCTCAAATAGAGAAGTAAAGTTAGACATGGGGAATCAGCTCTATGAGAGGCACAGATGGTAACCACATCATTGAACACATGGATTCAACATTGACTATTGTCACAAGTTAATTACACACAATGTCATACAGTTTGCATTTAAGGAAAAGGAAATGTAAACATAATACTTTGACACAAATTTAACATCTAAGAATATCTTAATTGTAAGATGACAAATACAAGTCCATCTTTAAATTGCAAAGCTATAGAGAAGGAGCGCAGGTTTATAACAGTACTTCAAGAAAAGAATGTTGCTAAGTCACAATACAAAACCAAGTTAATTGATAATTTTCAGGCTTCTCAGACAAGGAAATACCTATTTGGTTGGGAAGGTGTGAAAACATATTCCTTCACATTAAATTACAAAGCTGTATGAAAATAAAGAAATATGAAGTTATATACAAAACATTCATATGATACGATATTATGCATTATTGCATAAAATTTAAAATGCAAGAATTGGATCATAATACATGTAATGGACATTTTATTTTTCATTTCACCATATCATAGCTATAAATACTGTTCTACAAATTGGCTTTTCAGGACTTTGAGTCCTTTGTTTTGCTTATGCCGCCCAGGTAGCTCAATGGTTATTGTATGACTGGTGACCTGGTGGTTGTGAGTTTGATACCCGGTTGAGGCAAACTTTCTTTCTGGCGATTTTTCGCCTCTCACTTCTGATGCATGTGAGAAAAGTAGTCAGTGACTTTGGAAAGAAAGTTGTGTCAGTACTGTTGTGAGAAAGCCAGGAAACACATGGGCGCGTCACTGACCGCCGTGATATGACCTGAGCTGTTAAAGTGGCGTTAAACTCTGATACAAACTAAACTAATTGATTTGTTTCTGCGCTAAATTAGCCAGTTGGAGGAATGTTGAATGTATTGTCCCTTTACTAGATGACAGAATTTTTTGAAGTGTTTAAATTGAAAGCAGCTGTTGCTCAAATGATTTATTTGCCTTTGAAAGGGTAGAAAACATGGTAGGAAAAGGAGAAAATGTTGGTAAATGCTGTTTTTCTCATGGTTGTTGCTCAGGGTGGTTTGGGAAAGGGATAAAGGATTTGCTTCCAATAATAATACTATAATTATGAGTCATGCTCTTGCAAAAAGGGGGTTTAATGCATCACTTGATGTATTGTACCAAACAAGTCGTCCCATAATTATGGATACATAAAATCCATTTTGTCTAACAACGGACTGAAACAGGTAGAATGGTCCTTGGACATGCAGAAAATTGACCTATAGCAAAAAGTTTCGACCTAGATCAGCCTGCGCGGATCAGGCTGACCTTGGTCGATACTTATTGCAAATGCATCAAGCCCCTTTTCACAGAGTAGGGCTTATATGCTGTTCTAACTGAATAGCCATCAGTAGGCCATTTTCCAGTGGGCTATTGTCCTAGTGGGCTATTATCATAGTGGGCTATTGCCCTAGCAGGCTACTGTCCTAGTGGGCTACTGTCCAAGTGGCTATTGTCTTAGTGGACTATTATCTTGGTGGACTATTGTCCTGCACCCTTCTTACCAATCAGAAAGCTCGTCTTGGAGGTTGAAATGAATTGATCCTTTACCATAGGACAGTATACTTGTATTAGATTTGTCCAATATGAAAACATTAAAATTTTTAAGCCCACAAACACTTATGGCTCAAGTAATAGGATTTTCCCACAGTGTTTTCAAAAGATCTCTTATGCAGGGTCACTAAAAATTGGGATTATTTGGCAAGGGAATAACCCTGTACCACACAGTCCCGAGTTTTAACAACCCTGAGGGAGAGGGCTTTGGAAAACATTGTTGGAAAAGGAGAAAACGCCGGTAACCAGCATTTTCTCCTTTCCCACAATATTTTCTACTAGATGAAAGACAAATTTCATCTTCTGAAAAAAGACAGTGCCTTCTGCAGATTATGTTCTTTATCCCACCGGGGAATTGAAAGTGTTCTTTAAGACCAGGGGTTGAAATAAGTTAAATGAAGTTTTCATCCAAATATTAAAAGCTTACAACATGACGTTTCCTTTGCAATGCAATTTTTTATTAAGGCAATAAGGATACTCTACACATCTCCAATAGTTAAAAAAACAATACCTAAAAATGACATTTTATGTCGTGAAAAAAATAAACAACCAAATACAAAAACTATTGCAACACACAATTAATTCTTTACCACACAGTCCCGACTTTCAAGGACCCTGCGAAAGAAGCCATTTGAAAAATTTGTGAGAAAAGGAGAAAATGCTGGTAACCAGCATTTTCTCCTTTTCCCACGATGTTTTCTGCCCTTCTCAAAACGGGGCTGTTAAAACCAGGGATAGTGTGGTAAAGGGTTAAATCAGAGATCAGACTGCATGTTCTAAGCAGACTGGTCCCAATCTACACTGTTTGCATAGCAACTGAAATGGCACTTAGAGCTTTAATGGTTCAGTTACTGTTGCTATGTCAGTTTTGGATGCTGTCTTTTCAACAATTTCTCCTTTGACCTCTCCATCCTTACCATCCGAATTTAAATCTGAATGGCTTAACTGGTCCGATTTTCTGATACCAACAAGGGTTTTAAAGGCAGATCTGAAATCTGGTCTGATCCAGCAATAAATTATTGGATTTACCATAGAGTTTGACATTGTAATTGACAATGTACAGACTTTGACCATCTCAATAATGATTGGGTGAAGGTCAGTCTGTTTCAGGACACTGGCCATGCCAAATGGGAACCAGAAGAAGAGAAATGTGAGAAATACAAAGGCCATAAGTTTTGCTCTTCTTGAATCTCTTCGTAGATTGATGGCATTTACTTTGGCCTTTGATCTATATTTTGCCATTCTCTTCTTGTTTTTCTTGATTTCATGAAATATTATGAGATACATGAAAAGCATGCTTGGCAAACATGTAATCATAATACCTGACACTGTTACCATGGTGAAGGGTCTTGGCAAAATGAGCCAGAAGTCACATGGCATTCCTTCTTTCCAGGTATTCAATCCAAGCAAGGGCAAACATGCTGACCCAATACTGTAAACCCATACAAGGCTTATCAGAATCTTTGCTCTCCTTTTGGTCATCATTGAAACATACTGTAGTGGACATCTTACGGCAACAAATCTGTCAATGGTCACAACCAGCAGATTTAAAATCGAAGCTGGAAGTCCTATCAGGACAAACACATACTTCAATAAACAGATGTATTTGATCGAGTGAACATCCTTCCGGAGGAAAAACACAATATATGTTGGTATGGTTGGAAATCCCACCATCAGGTCTGCAAAAGCAAGGCTGACAATGTACATGTTCATTACGGTCTGTAAAGCCCGAAACTTTCTCACTGACAAAATGGTAAGTAAATTGCCACAAAGTATGAATGGAGCACACAGAAAAATGAATGCACAGTTGACGTAGTCATTTAGCTCTTGTATTTCCAGTAAATGCAGTGTGTAGTCATCTGTATGGTTAGTGTAAATGTCTGATTTTGCACTTGACAGTGGGTCTTCAGTCTGAGCGAGGGTTTCATTTGGTTGATTTTCTGGTGTAGATGTATTGCTGTGAATACTTTGGTTAATGCCCTGTGCCATTCTTCCTGAAAGTACAGAAACACAGTCCTTGTTTATCTCTTTTCCAAACAATCCCAAGTTAAGGACCCTGACCAAAAAAAGGCTTTTGAAAACTTTGTGGAAAAAGGAGAAAAATGCTGATTACAAGCATTTTCTCCTTATCCTACTATGTTTTCTATCCTTTTACAGAAAAGTTCTCTCATGTAATCTGTAACCCTTTACGAAACGACAAAATTTCAGACTGTTCAAATTGAAAACATTCGCAGACGACAAAATAAATGTTACCAAAAAATTGAAGTTTGTTTTGGGTAGGGTAGAAAACATTGTGGGAAAAGGAGAAAATGCTGGTTACCAGCATTTTCTCCTTTTCCCATAATGTTTTCAAAAGGCCTCTTTCCCAGGGTCGTTAAAAGTCGGGATTGTGTGGTAAAGGGTTAAATAGATTGCTGTCTGCAAATGTTTTTAATATGGGAAAGCCCAATATTTTGTGTGATTGTAAAAAGTTATTTGAGTCTCAGGGGCATAAGAGAGAAGTTTTTTGGAGCTTAACCTTAACTCTTTACCAAACAACGAAATTTTAGGTTAGTCCAAATTGAAAGCATTTGCAGACGACAAAATAAATGCCACTTGAAAATCAGAACTTGTTTCGAGAAGGGTAGAAAACATTGTGAGAAAAGGTTACCAGCATTTTCTCCTTTACCTGCAATGTTTTCAAAAGCTTTCGTTCTCAGGGTGGTTTAACACTGCCGCCTTTTAATGACCCTGGGAAAGAAGCCATTTGAAATCATTTGGGGAAAAGGAGAAAATGCTGGTAACCAGCATTTTCTCCTTTTCCAACAATGTTTTCTACCCTTTCAAAAGCTAATTGCATCATTTGAGGCACATTAAAATTGCCTTCTGCAAATGCTTTAAATTTGGACAAGGCTAAAATTTTGTTATCTGGTAAAGGGTTAAAGTTGGGATGGTGTGGTAAAGAGTTAAGAGGGATGAATAAATGAAATGGACATTTTCAATGAGAAAAAATCAGAAATATTGTCATTTTATGGTTGTTTTAGCCAGAATATGTAAACAAGTAGCAGATAGTGTAGATTCAAGATCAGACTGCATGTTCTGTGCAGTCTGATCTTGATCTACACTGACTGCAAAAGCAAGTTAAATCAGTTCCAGCCTTTTAAGGGTCAAGAATTAGTATTTCATTAGTTCTTCTAAAAGGGGGCTATTTAGTTTTTACGCTGTAAATCAAAATTTCTTATAAAACACGGATAACTAAAAGATATTTCTTTTATGGTTTTCAGTAGATAAAAGAAATCAAACAGTGACTGGTGAATGTTATAAATTTTGTTTTTTACAAGCCACGGATATTTATAGAACATGAATGAATTTTAAGCAGGTGAATGTTATGTTTTATGACGTAGTTAACACAACTCATGATGTCGTTATTTCAGCTAGTCCATATCCAACCAGATTGAAAAGATCTATTTCGCTTGAAAAATGCACATATTTTTCATGATGAGCAAAAATTAGACGTGAAAAGAAAGGTTCAAGTGAAGAACATAAAAGAAATAGTTGTTTCGGTGTATGATAGAAATTTCTTTCAATTCGTGAAAAGCAAAGGCCATATTTTCACTCGTGGCTTTGCCACTCATGAAAATATAGCCTTCACTTGTCACTCATTGAAAGAAATTTTGATCATTCACCGAAACAGACAATCATGCTCTATATTTTTATTCGCAATTGTATAAGCTGTACAATATTATGTCCAGTGAAAGAAGTGCAGTTTCGGGCATTTAAATAAGGAGATAAATCTGTCTGCACTCAGTACATTTAAGACAACCCTAGTAACTGTTGTAAGTTGAAAATCAGCTGGAAAATAACAAGTTTCAATCAAATTTACCTTTAATATATGTTGTAATTCTTTGTTGTTCCATTGAATGATTCACAACGTTTTGTTAGAATGCTTAAGGTGTCCAAATGGAAAATGATACCAAAAGTTTCTTTCTGCAAATCAAAAAGTCACATGATTAACATGATTGATTGATTTGATTGATTGATTGATTGATTGATTATATGGTATTTTTAAGATTATTTCAGTTGTGTCATAGCGACCAGCGTACCTGTCCATGCTTTTGTTGAGTTTCTTCTAACTGGTACTTTGTACAATTTCTTCTCAAGCCACTGGCTGCTTACCCACATAACCATAGTGGAAACAATGATCAGTAGCGAGAGAGGAATAAATCCTGTCGCAATGATTATCATCAATTCTCGGAAAAAAACTGGCTGAGTTAAGGATTCATAAAGGGTAATAAAATGTGAACAGGGTAGCTGTTAAATAAGTGAAATACATGTATTGAATTATTGGGAGCTTGTTTACACCTCTTAAAGAACCATGTAGATTATAAACCTGCATCATAGATCATATATCAATACCTATCCCAAGCTGGCTCCAAGTAAACTTTGGTAGCTATAAGAATAAGAAAAGCTGTGATGAATCTGCCACTGGATGAATCTGATAAGATGTTTTTGGTTCCTGTATGAAAACTATACAATGAATTTTAACCTTAGAGCATAGAATAAACCCAAAAGACATTTTCAGACTGGAAATTAGACACAGATTGCTCTGATTTCAATGTTGCCTGTTTCCCAATTTTTTAGCTGAACAGACAGTGAAGATCAAGGATCAGACTGCACATTTTGTGTAGTGTCATCTTTTTGTACGCTGGTTGCAAATGCAACTAAAGTTAACCTTTTCACAACGTTCTGTTTTCACAACCATGAGGAAAATAGCATTTGTAAACATCATAGGAAAAGGAGAAAATGCAGGCAAACAGCATTTACTTTTTTAAACTGCAATGTTTTCTACCCATTTAACCCTTTACCACACAATCCTGACTTTTAACGACCCTGAAGAAAATGCCTTTTGAAAACATTGTAGGAAAAGGAGAAAATGCTGGTAACCAGCATTTTCTCCTTTTCCCAGAATGTTTTCTACCCTTCCCAAATCAAATATAGAGTTTTGAGCAACATTTCATTTGTCATCTGCAAATGCTTTCAATTTGGACCAGTCTAAAATTTTGTTGTTTGGTAAAGAGTTAATGACAAATCCCATCATTTAACCCTTTTCCACACAACTCGGGCTTTGAAGGACTCAGAGAAAGAATGCTTTTGAAAACATAGTGGAAAAAAAAGAAAATATGGGTTACCAGCGTTTTCTCCTTTTCTAGTAATGTTTTCAAACTGTGAAAGACAAAGTCCATTATTTGAACCACATTTGATTTGTCATCTGCAAAATGCTTTCAAATTGGACTAGTCTAAAGGTTTGCTCTGTGAAAAAAGTTAAACGATAGATCTATATCCATGCTCGGACTGCATACTCATTTTTAGCTCCACTGGCCGAAGGCCAGCGGGCTTATGTCATGGCCCGGTGTCCGTCGTGCATGCGTGCATCCGTCCGGTCGTCCGTCCGTCCGTCCGTGCGTTAACTTTTATTTCAAACATCTTCTTCTCTGAAACTACCCATCCGATTTTCACGAAACTTCACAGAAATGATCCTGACATGGTCCTCTTCAGAATTTCTTGAAAGAATTTGATTCCTTCAAAAACTCTGGTTGCCATGGCAACAAAACTGAAAAATATTGGAAATCTTTAAAAATCTTCTTGTCTGAAACCATAAGGCATAGGGCTACCAAATTTGGCATGTAGCTTTATGTAGTAGACCTCTATCAAGTTTCTTCAAATTATAGCCCTGGGGTCAAAATTGGCTCTGCCCCAGGGGTCACAAGTTTTACATAGGCTTATATAGAGAAAACTTTAAAAATCTTCTTGTCTGAAACCATAAGGCATAGGGCTACCAAATTTGGCATGTAGCTTTATGTAGTAGACCTCTATCATGTTTCTTGAAATTATAGCCCTGGGGTCAAAATTGGCTCTTCCCCAGGGGTCACAAGTTTTACATAGGCTTATATAGAGAAAACTTTAAAAATCTTCTTGTCTGAAACCATAAGGCATAGGGCTACCAAATTTGGCATGTAGCTCTATGTAGTAGACCTCTATCATGTTTCTTGAAATTATAGCCCTGGGGTCAAAATTGGCTCTTCCCCAGGGGTCACAAGTTTTATACATAGGCTTATATAGAGAAAACTTTAAATATCTTCTTGTCTGAAACCATAAGGCCTAGAGCTACCAAATTTGGCATTTAGCTTGATCTAGTTGGAGTCTACCAAAAGTGTCCAAAGTATAGTCCTGGGGTCAATTTGGCCTCATACTTGGAGGGGGGGGGTTCACAAGATTTACATAGGCTTACATAGGGAAAACTTTTAAATCTTGGTGTACATAGCCATAAGGCTTAGGCTACCAAATTTTGCATATAATTAGAGCATTATTTACTGGACAGTTACAAAGAGGGCCCAAGTTACAGCTCTAGGATCAAGTTTGGCCCTGCACCAGGGATCACAAGTTTTACATGGGTTTATGGAGTGAAAAGTTCAGAAACCATCTTGTTACCAGCCATAAGGCCAAGAACTCCCACATTTGGCATGTTATTCTTCTAATACAATATTCCCCATTTAGTCAGACTGTAGCCATGAGGTCAAAGTTTTATAAGGGCTTATATAGTGAAGACTTTTCTTCGTGGTTTATATTTATAAGCCAGTGGAGCGATACAGGGCCATCATGGCCCTCTTGTTTCAGTTCTGATCTTGATTTGCATTGTGTGCAAAAACACCAAATGGCGCCCATAGCATGCTGGAAAATAACCTGGAAACCTCCTGTGGACAACTCCTTTATCTTGCAGCCCATCTGTTTTGAAAAACATTGTGGCAAAAGGAGAAATTGCTTGATTAGGTGCATTTTCTTTTTGGCTTCTGCCAGGTTTTTACAGGCATACATGTATTGCAAATTAACCCTTTACCACATAAAAATAAAGACTTGTCCAAGTTGACAGCATTTGCAGAGGATTATTTAAATGTTGAGGAAATGATGACCTTTGTCTCTGATAGGGTTGAAAACATTGTGGGAAAAGGAGAAAATGCTGGTTACCAGCATTTGCTCCTTTTCCCATAATATTTTCAAAAGGCTTTTTTCTCAGGGTCGTTAAAACTCGAGATTGTATGGTAAAGGATTAATTTGTTTTCCATATTTTTCTCCATATTTTCAACCAGGATGTTTTTGATGTCTGCTTAAATTTTGTGAATTAACGATAGTAGCACTGCGGAGCCAGGTAAAATTCCTTGTGCAGACAGTGTAGATGAAGATTGTTCTGATCATGAATGTACACTTTCTCTTTTACTTGGTAAAAAACAGCTTTGAAATGGCAATATTTGCATCTACCATACTGACTGAGAATGTTTTATGCTTTTGAGCCATGCTGTGGCAAAAGTGGGCTTAACCCAAATGACAAATTTTGGACTGGGCCAAACTGAAAGAGTTTGCAGACGACAATTTTAGATTTGATGAAAATGGCAGAAAGTTATCAAAAAGAGTAGAAAACACTGTGGGAAAAGAAGAAATTGCTCGTTACGAGCAATTTCTCCTTTTCCCACAGTGTTTTCAAAAGACTTGTACTGCAGACACGTGAAAACCAGGGCTTGTTTGGGAAAGGGTTAACATAATTATCTCTGTGATGCTTTATATCAAGCATGTCATCACATAAATTAGGGATCCATAAAATCCATTTAGTTCTGTGATTTATGTACTTAACCCTTTACAACACAGTCCCGAGTTTTTAACGACCCTAAGAAAGAAGGTGTTTGAAAACAATGTGGGAAAAGGAGAAAATGCTGATAACCAGCATTTTCTCCTTTTCCCACAATGTTTTCTACCCAATTCAAGCGCAAATAATATCATTTAAAAAACATCTTACTTGTGTCTGAATATTCCTTCAATTTGGACAAGTCCAAAATTTTGCTGTGTGGTAAAGGGTTAATCTGGAGGAAAAGTGGTCTTTGAATATATAGAAAATTTAAAAATAACAAAAAGTTTTGACCCATGTCAGCCTGCGTGGACCATTGACATAGGTCAATACTTTTTGCAGATACATTAAGCCCTCTTTTCACAGAGCATGGCTCATTTATTTAGCATTACAAGGGTTAATGAGTAGAAGGTGTGAATAAAAAGAGCAAGCTGGAAACAGGTAAATGTCGGTTCCTTATTTCTGAACGTGTTGAATGCCAAATCAAACTTACCTTGGTTTTTTGATAGTGTAGGACAAGATCAGATGATACAGAACATGCAGTCTGATCTTCAATACATACTTTTAAATTCCAAATTCTTCGTGAATAGATTATTACCTAAAGTGAGCTTTGAAGTTTCAACGTTCCAGGGCTCAAATTCACCTACTGTTGTAAAGCATTTTCATAGCCTAAATCTTAACCCTTAGGCTGCTAAGTGTGACTCACTGACTTTTTGCGGTCTGATCCCAGTTCTACACTGTCCGTGAAGGAGATAATTATCTTCCCCTCCCAAAATACCTTTGGAATAGCAAAATTTGAGTTTTTACCATCGGCTTGAAAGTTTCATTTCACTTATTTAGCAGGATAAGGGTTAATTTAGGCTGGTAACCAGCATTTTCTCCTTTTCCAAAAATGTTTTACCCAGGTAAAAAGAGAAACTATCATTTGATTTAACTACATTTGATATATCATCTGCAAATGCTTTGAATTCGGTCAGGGCCAAAATTTTGTTGTTTGGAAAGAGTTTACTGGTACCAAACAATCCCAGGGTTTCATGACCCTAGAGAAGAAGGCTTATAGAACCATTGTGGGAAAAGGAAAAGAATGCTGGTGCCTAGCATTTTCTCCTTTTCTCACAATGTTTTCTACACTTCCAATGTGAAATTTCAGCTTTTAAGTCATATTTATGTGTTGACTGCAAATGCTTTGAATTTGAACTAATCTAAAACTTTGTCGTTTGGTAAAGAGTTAGGGAGAGTTGATCCCGCCCAATCCTTCCGTATTTCAACGCTTTCAACCCCCACAGCGGGAAGCATGAATAGATGCACTGTTACTGATAGGATCGACAAAATAAATTGTTTAAAAAAAAATAGCATAACTCCTAACAAAACGACAGAATTACGCACTCGTCCACATTCAAAGCATTTAATGAAACGTTGCTCAAATGGTAGGTAGATTATTGTATTCAAGACGGGGTTGAAAACTGTAGGACAGGAAGGTAACCAGCATTTTCTCCTGTACCTACAGTGTTTTCTACCCTTTCAAAGATAGAAATTATCATTTGGGCTACAATCTAAATTGTCGTCTGTAAATGCTGTCAGTTTGGACTAGACTAGAACTTTTTCGTTCGGTAATAGATCTACAAAGTGTTCTGTGAACCTAGTCTAATAAATGAGTAATGCGTGAAAAGATGCAAGGCAAGAATGGTTGCCCACATAAGAGGGACTATGTATCCTTTGCAAGCGGAATTTTTTTCTTCATTTAAACATGGCAGTCTTAGGTGGATTAGTGAACAAATTTTATTAGATCTATAAACTTTTTTTAACACGCGAGTATTTCTTCACATGACAAGTGGTGAAGTAGATCTTCACAGACTTCAATTACCTCCCTTTAATGAGATAGTGTAAAAATATTCTTCTGCTGGTTAAACTTTTAGAAGTAATCTCTGAAATAGCTTTTTTTTTTAGATTTTATATGTAATTTGTTGTCCACTCTACATCTTCTTTTTAACCTAAGGCCGGTTAAAACAATCTTTTTAAAACCAATTCTATGTATCATTTGCATTTTTTATAAACGTCTTTTCCACAAATGGTAGGTTGCCTTAAGATCGTACAAGATACGATCACAATGTTTTCAAATTAATGATGTGGTGTGCGAACCTCGTACATAGCATCACTATTTGCGAAGCCTCTCTCTTCGGAGCTGAGGCATATCAAATAAAAGTAGATGAATTGGGGAAGCCCTTACTGTAAGAGCACTAGTAGACTTTTTCATTCTCATAAGTGCAGACGATAAAATATATGTGACTTTACCCTTTCCCAAACGACAAATTTTGGACAGGTCCAAATTGAAAGTTTGCGGACGACAATTTTGAATTTGATGAAAATGGCAGAAAGTTCTCAAAAAGGGTAGAAAACACTGTGGGAAAAGGAGAAATTGCTCGTTATGAGCAATTTCTCCTTTTCCCACAGTGTTTTCAAAAGACTTGTACTGCAGACACGTGAAAACCAGGGCTTGTTTGGGAAAGAGTTAACCCTTTACTTTTCATTCTCACAACAAGTGCAGATGACAAAATAAATGTGACTTAATTGAAGTTTGTTTTCAGAAGGATCAAAAACCTTGTTGGAAAAGAAGAAGTACTGTTTACCACCATTTTCTCCCTCCACAATGTCTTCTACAGCTCTTTTTGTAACGGTCGTTAAAAGTCGGGATTGTTGTGGTAAAGGGCTAACTGTTTACCACACAAGATAGATGTAGACTTGTCCAAATTCAAAGCATTTGAAGGCGACAATTTTTAAATGTGATTCAAATGATGAAATTTGTCCTCGGTAGGAAAGAAAACATTGTGGGAAATGGAGAAAATGCTAGTTACCAGCATTTTCTCCATTTCTCACAATGTTTTCAAAAGTCTTCTCTGTTAGGGTCCGAATTGTGTGGTAAAGAGTTCATTGCAGCTTTCAGCAACAGCCCTTGCTGTTTTACCAAACATTCTAGACTTTTAACAACCTTGAGAAAAAGAAAGCTTTTGAAAACATTGTAGGTAAAGAAGAAGATGCTAGTGACTATCATTTTCTTCTTTTCCCTCAATTTTTTCTACCATTCTCAAAACAAATTCCAACTTTTGGGTCACACTTACTTTGTCGTCTGCATTCAATTTGGACAGGTCTAAAATTTTGTCCTTTGGTAATGAGTTAACTCACCAACCAGACAGCAAAATTTTAGGATTGTCCGTATTGAAAGCATTGGCATAACAAATGATGTTTGGCTTAAAAATTGAAAATTGACCTGGAATAAGTTGTAACCATAATGCAGGTAAAGAGAAATCGCTAGTAACCAAAATTTTCTCCTTGTTCCATTATGTTTTCAGAAGTCTTTTTCCACAGGAGCATTAACTGTTTACCACATAATCCCGACTTTTAGCAACCCTGAGGTGTACAGCTTTTGAAAATATTGTGGGAAAAGGAGAAAATGCTGGTAACCAGCATTTTCTCCTTTTCCCACAATATTTTCTACCCTATCAAAGACAAATTTCATCAATTGAGCCACATTGAATTTTCCATCTACAAATGCTTTCATGTTGGATCAGTCTGAAATTTTGTCGTTTGGTAAAGAGTTAAAGCTCTTGACTGTTTGGCAAAGAATTTAAACACAGCTTATGAAGAAAAAGTGTTTACAAGTTAATTAAGACTTTCACCTGATCTAAATTTTTGGCAAGTAGCCATTTTACCCTGAAGTCTTTTCCAAACAATAAAATTTTAGACTTGTCCAAAGTAAAAGCATTTTCAGATGACAAATTGAAGGTGGCTGACATGACTAAATTTGTCCTTGATAGGGTAGAAACATTTAATTATGTATTTGAAAACATTGTGGGAACAGGAGAAAATGTGGGTAACCAGCATTTTCTCCTTTTCCTACAAAGTTTTATACCCTATCAAAGATGGAAGTCATCATTTAAGCTACATTTAATTTGTCATCTGCAACTTCTTTCAGTTTGGACCAGTCTGAAATTCTGTCGTTAGGTAAAGAGTTAAATCGTTTCCCAACAATGAAATTTTAGACTTGTCCGAATTGAAAGCATTTGCAGACGACAAATTGAAGGTGGCTGACATGACTAAATTTGTCCTTGATAGGGTAGAAACATTTAATTATGTTTTTGAAAACATTGTGGGAAAAGGAGAAAATGTTGCTAACCAGCATTTTTTTCCTTTTCTCACAATGTTTTCTACCCTATAAAAGACAAATGTCGTTTTAGCAACATATAAATTGTCATCTGCAAATGCTTTTAATTTGGACAAGTCTACATTTTTGTCGTTTGGTAAAGAGTTAAAATGGAATTAGCTTGTCTCTAACCATAATTTTTTTTATGTAAAAAGAAATATGAATTTGTCAAAAATCCATGAACTCTACTAAATGTTTGTTGAAAATGGTTTCAAATAACAGCATTGTCATAAAAATCTAATATAATATGCAAAGTTAAAAAGAAAAAGATAATGTTTTAACCCCTTTCCACACAGTGCCGACTTTTAACAACTCTGAAAAAGGAAGCTTTTGAAAACATTGTGGGAAAAGGAGAAAATGCTGATAACCAGCATTTTCTCCTTTTCCAACAATGTTTTCCACCCTATCAAGGGCATATTTCGTCATTTTGGCCACCTTTAATCGTCGTCTGCTAATGCTTTCAATTTGAACCAGTCTCTTATCTTGTCATCTGGTAAAGGGTTAAGAAGTTTCTTTTCCTTTTTATCAAAATACATTATTGAAAATATAATTTTCTGTTTGCAAATGGTGTCAACTCAGGCAACATCATAAAAATCTGATGTATGCAAAGTTAGAGAGAAAAAGACAAAGCATCCAGGTTATTTATCTACCTTTTATCAACATACATTATTGAAAATACTTTGATTTTTTTTCAAAATATAGCTCTTACCTTTTTGCAAACTGTATACTGGTATTTTAATGAATGTCCTAGGGTCTGGATAGAACTGCAGGAATGGTCCAAGTTCAACTATGATTCTGTTTTATATACAAGTTTATTCCGGCTGCCAATTGTTTCAGCCAATGATGGATGGTTTCCCCTCCTCTTTTCATTATCCTGAATGCAGAGCTGCATTAACACTTAACACGTAACCTGTAGACAAATTTTTTGTTACCTGTTAGAGTTGACAGGATTTGCAGAAGGTAAATTCAGTATTGCTCAAATAATGGGATTTGTACTGTAAAGAGAAGAAAACCTTGAGTTTGAGTGAGGAAATACTTGGTCCGTATTCACCAACTCATATTCTTCTGAAGACCATTATTTAACTCTTTACCAAATGACAAAATTTTTGACTGATCCAAATTGAATGCATCTGCAGATGACAAATAAAATGTAGCTCAAATAATGATATTTGTCTTTGAAAGGGTAGAAAACGTTTTGGGAATAGGAGTAAATGCTTGTTACCAGCATTTTCTCCTTTTTCCAAAGTGTTTTCAAGAGGCTTCTTTGTCAGGGTTGTTAAAACTTGGGATTGTGTGGTAAAGAGTTAATAGTCTTATTCTCAAGAATTTTCTAAGTTTGAAAGTAATACATGATCTGATTGGCTGTTATGTTTAGCCAATCAGAAGTTGTGTTACTTTCTAAATCTAGAGTAAGACAATTAAAGAATGTTCTTAAGGCTGGTTGGTGAATACTAGTCTGGATTACCTGCCCCTCCCACTATGTTATGGGGTCAGGCACAGCGCAATAATGGCGGCCTCCTAGGTGTCCTCAAGTGTACCCTACATGCTTCCGCGTTTTCTCTAATTTCATGTGATCCAGTTTGATCAGTTAATAAAATGAGATCAGTTTTGTACATAAAATACATTACCGAGTCTAAAACGTGCTGTTGGCATATGGTTTAAATATAAATTCGACTATGAAACATTTTGAAAGTAGCCCTGTTTTCGGACGTTATATAGGTCAATTGACATTTCGGATACTTAAAGCATTTCTGATATGTAGTTTTTCTCC
Organism: Tridacna gigas; assembly: GCA_945859785.2. Lineage (NCBI taxonomy): Eukaryota > Metazoa > Mollusca > Bivalvia > Cardiida > Cardiidae > Tridacna > Tridacna gigas. Next base: position 13,609,198 of record OX244029.2, on the reverse strand, counting down.
CTAAATAAGAACGAAATGTAGAAAAACTCACTGCCATGACTTTATTGCTAGCGATGTGTTTTGAATTCATTCTACGATCCGGTTTGATCAAGTGAAATAACAATATCCCGTCTCCTCTGCATATTACCAATGGGGGCCGCCATTATTGCGCTTTGCCTGACGTACTCTTGTAGTACGGCAGGGAATCAGACTAGGTGAATACAGACTCTGGTCTTCTATTCCCACAATTCTTTTGAAAGCCGTCTTTTTAGGGTTGTTAAAACTCAGGATTGTTTGATAGCACGTGATTACCTATTGAAATAGATTTGATCCAGGCAGCGTTCAAAGTATCCTCGTAAAATATGGATCTGCAAGATGAATTGAGATTAATTTCATGAATGTGTGACTATGAAAATCATTGTGAAATCATTGTGAAAGGAGAAATTGGTTTTTAGAAGTGATTTGTAGATGGTAATAGGTTAATTCTTTACCATTAATGACAAAATTTTAAAATTGCCCAAATTGAAAGCAGACAACAAATTAAATGTGCCACAAGTGATAAAATTTGTGTCTAAAAGAGAAGGAAACATTGTGGAAAAAGGAGAAAATGCTGGTTCCCAGCATTTTCTCCTTTTCCAACAATGTTTTTTAAGACGCTTTTTCCTGAGGGTCGTTAAAAGTCAGGTTTGTGTGGTAAAGGGTGAAACGGATATTATAAGTTTAGACTTTTGAGCTCCATTGGAGAAAGTGACAGCTTTTGTGGATTGCATTGATTAAGATCAGACGGCACAGAAAATGAAGTCTGAGCTTGGATCTATGGTACCATCTGTTTGGTTTGTTAAACTAGTGAGAGAATAATCTTTATGAGTTTCAGTGGATTGTTTTTTCAGCTAACGAAACCATTAAAGCACCTTTCATGACTATAGTTACTTGTGCAGCCAGTGAAGATCAAGATCAGGCTGCACAAAATGTGCAGCCTGATCATTTATCTACATTGTCCACTTTGCTCAATCACCGTAGACAAAAGCAAACATGAAACTGCAATTATTTGGGTCATACTTCTAGGATGAAAATGCCTGATAAGCTTATTCGGCACCCTAAGGGTTAATTTTGTGCAGGAAGTGTGAATGGACAAGACTCAGATACATGCTTGTTTACAAGTCGGGTTTTGGCAGAACATCTAAGAAAATACCTAACAGTGTAGCTGTAAGATCAGACTGCAGGCACTGTGCAGTCTTGTTCTGATCTATACTTTGTGCTTCAGCAACTTTTTAACCTGTGGAAAGCTGAATTAACTCTTTACCAAATGACAAAATTGTAGAATTGTCCAAATTGATGGCATTTGGAGACGACAAACATGACTCCAAAATTTGAAATATATTTTTTGAACGCTAGAAAACATTGTGCGAAACGGAGAAAATGCTGGTAACAAGCATTTTCTCCCTTTCCAACAATGTATTTCAAAGGCCTTCTTCATCAGGGTAGATAAAACACGAGATTGTTTGGTAAAGATTTAATGCATGGTACATGTACTTTTTAATTAGGAAATACAGCAAATATATATATTTATGTTAAGGGTGCTTTGTTACTTATTATACTCTGTCGAGTGTATATTGCGCACGGGCGCGTCTCATTGTAGTATAAATAGAGAGCGCGCCTCTATTCTGGTCATTCGACGGCTAGACTACACACTGTTTACGACTGCGTATAACCCGTCCGCCCACCCGTTTTCTTTTTTGGAGGGAATTACTTCATTATTGCATACATTTCTGTATTGCTTTTTATGTATTTCAGAGGTTGATATATGTTGAAAAATACGATTACAATGCGTAGTCTAGGCCGCTACTCCTATTTCCGACTTCTTTTGTTTATTATTCCATAATAAGTTAATGCAATGGAACATAAATGTTTTATATTTGTCTGAGTGGAACGAAAGAAAATATAAATTATAATATCAAGGATCTGTTGTCCAGCATGTGTTACAAAGTTAAAGACAGTGTAATCCCAAGATCCGAAAGCAGTCAAATCTTTAATCTACACTGTCTGAAAAAGCAAATGAAGTTGTGCTTATGGCAGAAACCTTTTACCAAGTAATTCAGACTTTTGACAACACTGTAGAAAAAGGGTTTTGAAAAAATTGTTAGAAAAGGAGAAAATGCTGGTAAGCAGATGATGCTATGGTACATTCTTACAAACATGAAAGTTCGCAACAAATGCATAGCTCAAATTCAAACCCATGCAGCAAAGTTCCTCGTTATTAGAGGTTTAAAAGACCAATACACTAACCTGAGCTAAAGAGAATTCTCCCCAACGCAGTTGTCAGGTATTGATTTTATACATACAGGGAAGAAGCCATGCTGTAAGGAAGGAGTGATCTCCCATAACAACATGTACCACTGAAAAAATATAAACACTGATTACCAGAATTTTCTCCTTTCCTCCAAAATGTTTTCAAAAGCTTTCTGATCATTGTTTCAACAATAGTTATGTTTGGAAGAATATTGTGCAAAATCCAGGAGAGCATGGATAGGTACTCAAGACATGGCGATACACTAGTGCCTTTAACCCTTTACCAAACGACAAAATTTTAGACGGGTCCAAATTGAAAGCATTTGCAGACGACAAAATTAATGTGACTGAAAAATTGAAATTTGTTTTCGAAAGGGTAGAAAACATTGTGGGAACAGGAGAAAATGCTGGTTACCAGCATTTTCTCCTTTTCCCATAATGTTTTCAAAAGGCCTTTCTCTCAGGGTCGTTAAAAGTCGGGATTGTATAGTAAAGAGTTAAGTTGAAAACAGCTTAACTCTGTACCAAACGATGAAAATTTAGACTTGCCCAAATTGAAAGCATTTGTAGACGACAAATTAAACGATGCTTAAAGTCCCAATAAAGTCCAAATGTAAACAATGCGGGGTAAAAAATGAAGTTAAATTTTAATCATACCATTTAAAACTATGTAAATTAATATAACGATGACACTCTCCAAATGTGCGATTGGTCAAAGTTCCATTCGCTGGCAAAAGAATTACTTTCAAAACTACAAGAAATACTACCAGGTATCTCTAACTTTTGTTTACATCAGTAACGATGACGTAGTTACACCACGTGATACCTTGGAGCTAAGGTAAACGAAAAACAAAATGGAGGACGGTGTGACGGTCGTGAGAATCATATTCGACAGAAAACCAAGTTCGTTTACCGAATTTGCCGAAGAGCGACACAGAAAGAACAAACGGGCGTGTATTTTAGGATTTGTTTCTTTTGTTTTGAACAAGAAGCTCGTGTAAACATACAGAATGAGCGAACTGTCTGAAAACTGATGCGGATTTCAGTTCGCATTCTCGAATCAGTAAGTCGCCTTACGTTCATCTTATATTTATTGTGTTAAAAACAGATTTATCGCTATATCTGTATTGATTTCCGCATTTACTGTTGGATCAGGATACGTAAGTACTTTCTGATTAATGAATATCGGCTAGTAAGATGAAACACAGGTGAACGGCGAGCGACAGTATGATTCATATATTACACACTAATTTGCTATTACTTAGTGTGTAATACATGAATTATACTGTCGCTCGCCGGGCACCTGTGAGATGAAAGTGATCTTTCATTTTTGCGCAGCACCCGATTGACCCATTTTCTTCGCAGAGAATGCAGATAATGATTAAATTTGCATGAATGTAATCTGAACCTCGGATATACGCGACGCATATTTATTCGGAGATTGGCCATTTACCTAGCAATCCCTAGTTTTTACGATGTTGAAAAAATGCTTTTGAAAACATGGTAGAAATATGAGAAAAAGTTGGTAGCCGACATTTTCTCCTATTTCCACAATATTTTTCTTGTATCACAGACAAATTTCATTATTTGAGAAATATTTGTTTTTCCGCAAATGCCTTAGTGTTGGACAAGGCTAAGTATTTGGAGGGGGGGGGGGTGGGGGCGGGGGTGTATAACACTTTAGAAATGCAATTGAAACTCAATGTGTTGAATTAAATCTGCACCATTTTTTTTAAAAAAATTGGCTGAATTTCTTGGGTGACACAAATTTGAACGTAGAACCCAATTATCTTTCCCTAATCTGGTCAGTGCACATATCAATGGAATCTTTTTTTTTTTTTTTTAGCAGATGACAAAATTTTGGACTTGTCTAGATTGAAGCCATTTGCAGACGACATAGCTTGTATTGGATCTACATGATCTGTATTTGAAACAGGAGAAACAATTGTTGAATTAAAGGTAAATACTAGTCACCAGCAGCATTTTCTCCTTTTCCTACAATGTTCTGAAAAGGTTTATGCCTCTGGGTCATTACAGCACTGGATTGTATGTTAACCCTTTACTACACAATCTCGAGATTTTACGACCCTGAGAAATAAGCCTTTTGAAAACACTGTAGGAAAAGGAGAAAATGTTGGTAACCAGCATTTTCACCTTTTCCCACAATATTTTCTCCCCTATCAAAGACATATTCTATCGTTTGGCCCACATTAAATTGTCGTCTGCAAATGCTTTCAATTTTGACAAGTCTAAATTTTTGTCGTTTGGTAAAGAGTAAAAGATGAATTTGCAGATTATTAGGTCTGGGGTTCGATCTGCTGGTTTTTTCATGGGAGTGTCTTTGGGCAAGACACTTCAGAGCCCTAGCCTAGTACTGGTGAATCCCAGGAAATACATGAATTTGTGTGATGCTGCCATGATATGACTGAAATACTGTTGAAAGCGGAGTAAAACACCATTAAATTTCTAGCACAGAATGTTAAATGATATGTAAATGATATTCCAGAGTATGGAGATAATTACTTTACACATCTCTGGCCAATGTGAATGGATCCTCCTACATGATGATACACATACTGAATTATACTGACTACGCAGATGCAGATGCAGATGAGCCTTGGTTTCTAACTCTGTCATGATTGTGATTCCATTTCAGTAGATTCAGAATTTGGCGACCACTTTTCAGGTACATGTGTCTCAATCAGATAAAACAAATTTTATTTTCAATAGCTAAATTCACAAAATTTACATGACTGGTAAAGTAATGAAAATTCAAAACAATGTATTGCAGTTTCAGGGATTCACCTCAACCCACCACATGGGCTATACCTTTAAAGAAGCAGTGTAGATTCAAGATTACTGGTATACTGCAAGAAGTTTTTGCTGTCTCATTTTGCTAGATCTTGAATGAAACCCTTATTATAGGCCAGGATGAAAATGGAGCAGAATTCTTGAAAATATGCTGTTGGACAAAATACCGGTAGACCACTGATTAAGCTACTACTGTGCTTATGCGACTGAATTTTGTTTTGTCACTTAGGGCTTCACAGTTCTCCTCTATTACTTGAGCTGACCCTTGTGATACTAGTAATGCCACAAGTTTTATTCAACTGAACAGATGTAAAGGGCTCAAGGATTATTTCATGTCTCAGTGGTAAATGCATAATATAAGTAATCCATGACTCAGATTCAATTCTCACTGGGTTTTGTTGGGATGTCCATGGGCAAGTTACTTCAGATATTGTTAAAACTCAGGAAACATATGAATTAACGATCTATCAAAATGGTATGACTGATATAATGTTGAAAGCTACATGTATGTATCACTCAGTCAATCAAACTGGGCTTCATTTGCAAAAGTGCTGATTATTGAGTAAAAGATACTGCATTACACTGTTCTAGAATTTACATGTATCGTACATGTAAACAGAATGATTGTCAGAAATTGAAAGGCTAAAAACTACATTCATTTGTTTGATGTATAGCCCATACCCATGATTGTATGTGCTACTGTTTAAAGGCCCAGCAGCCACCAAAAGTAAACAAAGTGGGTGTTAAAATGCATTTTGATTTTAGTCATACCTTTTGAAAGTACGAAATTGTTGGGAAGATGATAATCTGTTGTTGTACAGTCGATCCAAGTGTAAGTCAATGGCAAAAAAAAAAAAAAATTGAAATCAAGTAAAAAGTTAACAAAAGATAGAGCAGCATAGCAACTGCTGACCTACTTTTTGTGTATTTTTTGCTACTATTTGGGCTTTGAGACATATGCCATACTAGAGTAAAGAACATGTGAAGAAAATTAGTGAAAGGTTGGAAATGCAGCAGCAGTCAATTTTGATCCATATGGAAAAGTAACATTGTGGAAGATGGAACACATGTTTTCTTCCCTACAAATGATAAGTAATTACCAATGCTGTTTCGAAACAGGTTTGTTAAAAGCTGTATTTGTAAAGTTATGACTTCATACATGTACAGTTTTCAACATTATTTAAGTTCAACCACATGCTGGACAAATGCTGCAATCAATTCTGTTCTCAAATGGAATGAAGTTGGAGTAAACCTACACCTATTACTATACTGCTGTCTTTGTTTTTTTTACAGTTTCAGATTTAGATAAATTAAAAAAGAGAATACGTCTTTTTTTTATTTTTCAGATATACAGCAGAATAATCAGATTTCCAAAGACATATTCTGTGGTGTTGCTGAAGAATATGTAGCATGTGAATACTTGGCCTTCAGTATTATGATATAAAACTGGCTGGTTCAGATCACAGCTCTTACAAAGACAGATATGTTTTATGCAACAATCAAGGCAATATAATGTAATATTATTTTATTATTTTAAATACATGTACATCACAACAGTCTTACAAGAAGAATTTGTGGACAAAAAATAAAAAAATATATTCATACATACAGAGCAATGTTAGAAGCTACTGCTTTCCCTCAACCCTTAACTCTTTACCAAACAACAATATTTTGGACATTTCCAAAATGAAAGCATTTGCAGAAATTTGTTTTGGGAAAGGTAGAAAACATTGTGGGAAAGGGAGAAAATGCTGGTTACCAGCATTTTCTCCTTTTCCCACAATGTTTTGAAAAGGCTTCTTTCCCAGGGTCTTTAAAAGTTGGGATTGTCAGGTAAAGGGTTAACCAAAACATCCAAGTTATTATGTAACGCACTATTTAATCACTTTAACAAAGAAAAATACTTTTGAAACATTATGGAAATAGCAGAATTGCTGGTTACCTGTATTTTTTCCTCCATAATACTATTCTTCTTGAAGCAAATCTTTTCATTTGAGCTAATACGTCCAATTTTTCATCTGCAATTGTTTCCAGTTTGAACAATTGAACTAAAATTTTACCAACTGGTAAAGGGTTGGAAAGTAAGAAAATGGTAGTCGTCTTGCTTTATTTTGACAAAACTTGTTTCATGGTAGCAGACAGTATAGATCTAAAATCAGACTACATATTATGTGCAGTCTGATCTTTATCTACACTGTCTGCAAAAACAACTTTTGTCTGCAAAAACAACTTAAGTTGGTTCCAGGGCTTTAAGCTGCACCCTGTAGCTCAGTCTGTAGCGTAAGGGACTTGAGAACAGGAGGTCGCTGGTTCAAACCCTGGCTCGGCCAATTTCTTTCCTCTCTCAATGCTGACCATTGTTTTGACAATGGCTATGTGGGAAAAGCAGCCAGTGGCTTGGAAAGAATACTGTGCAAAGCACTGCTAAAAGAAACGCTAGGAAAGCATGGATAGGTGCACTGGCCGCCACGATATAACTGAAATAATGTTGAAAATGGCATTAAACACCATAGAATCAATCAATCCAGGGCTTTAAGGGTTAAGGAATGTCCTTAGGCAAGACATTGCAGAGCCCCAGCTTTGTGCTGGTGAAATACAGAAAAGACAGTAATGAGTTGTCACACTGACATGAATAAAAATCTGAAATAATGTTTAAAGTGGTGCGAAATGCTCCAACAAATAAACACCCAATCTTTACAAGAGAAGAACATTTTAGTCTCGTCTAAATTGAAACTATTTGCAGATGAAAAAGTACATATAACTCAACACAATAAATGTCTCTCTGGAAGGGTAGAAAACAGTGTGGGGGAAAAAAGAAAAAAATGCAGGCTACCAATATTTTCTGCTTTTTCTACAGGCTATATTGTACCAAAATTTTCTCTTTATCCCACAATATTTGGAGAGGCTGTCTTACTAAGAGTTGTTAAAACTTGGATTGTTTGAAAAAGGTTTAAATTTAATAATGTGACTTTTACCTCTATTTCATATACTAGTAATTCTCAGCAAATTCTCTAAAATTCACTGGCTGTTTCCCCCATGAGCAAACCCAAATCATGTTCAGGAGTTTGACAGGATCAAATCCAGTTGCAATGACACTTAACTCTTTACCACACAGCACTATTTTAGATTGGTCCAAATTAAAAGCATTTACAGACAACAAAATAAATGTGACTCAAAATTTAAATTTGTTTCTGGTAGGGTAGAAAAGACAGTGGGAAAAGGAGAAAATGCTGGTAACGAGCATTTTCTCCTTTTCCCGGAATGTTTTCAGAAGGCATCTTCCATAGGTTCGTTTAAACCCGGAATTGTGTGGTTAAGGGTTAATAAACAAGGATGTGAAGATGCTTGCAAGCCCACCATGGCCTTTTGGTTGATATGATTTGTAAAACATGTGTTCATAATTCAGCTGTAGCTGGAGCTTGATAGGTAGTTTCCTACAAAAAGTAACCTCCCCCAGCTTTAGTGCCAGTAATATCTCTTTACCAAACAACAAAACAGACTGGTCAAAATTGAAAGCAGTTGCAGACAACAAAATAAATGTGACTGAAAAATTGAAATTTGTTTTGGGAAGGGTAGAAAACACTGTGGGAAAAGGAGAAAATGCTGGTTACCACCATTTCCTACAATGTTTTCAAAAGGCTTCTTTCTCAGGGTCGTTAAAAGTCGGGACTGTGTGGTAAAGGGATATCAGTTATTGACCCAGTGAACATGAGTAAGTGTACAGCTACTGCTATACAGTTGAAATGCTGTTGAAAATAGATTTATTGCATTGTGACATATATCAGTCAAATACATTTACTTGTTTCTGTTTCTCTTCCTACCTTAGGTGCTCTATGATGGAAAGTTTTACGTGAACAGTATTTTTACCCAAGATACAGATAGCCAGTATTAAGTTTTTACAACAGTCATGAAGAATATTGAATTAAGATTACCAATATGATTAACTCTTTACCAAACGACAAAATTTTAGACTGGTCCAAATTGAAGGCACTTGCAGACGACAAAATAAATATGATTGAAAAATTGAAATTTGTTTTGGGAAGGATAGAAAACATTGTGGGAAAAGGAGAAAATGCTGGTTACCAGCATTTTCTCCTTTTCCCACAATGTTTTCAAAAGCCCTCTTCTTCAGGGGTCATTAAAACCAGGGATTGTGTGGTAAAGAGTTGAGTGTGATATTTTTGTGACCATCGTTTTTTATTACTAAAAGGAAAATTATTGAAAGATACTAAACTCTATTTCCAGTTTAAGCCTTTACCACACACTCACGGCTTTTAACAGCCCTGAGAGAGAAGCCCTTTGAAAACATTGTAGGAAAAGGAGAAAATGCTGGTAACCAGCATTTTCTCCTTTTCCCACAGTGTTTTCTTCCCTTCCCAAATAGAATCTTAACTTTTGAGTCACAATTATTTTGTCAACTGCAAATGCTTTCAATATGGACTAGCATAAAATTTTGTCATTTGGTAAAGGGTTACAGTTTTAATTTATGTTTATGAATTTTAAAACAAAACCATATCTTACAAAGTTCGAGACCAATAAAAAGTACATTTGAGCAAACTGCAATTGTTTTCACTATCTACATATTTTCAAGCTTTTAAATCAAGTATACAATGGTCCTTTAGCAAACAATCTCGTCTTTTAATGACCCCCAGGGAGATAGCTTTAGAAACTTCGTGGGTGAAGGAGAAAATGTTAGTAACCAGCATTTTCTTCTATTCCCTCAATGATTTCTACCATTTCAAAGACAAATCTAATCCTTTACGCCACACTGAATTACAGTAGTTGTCAAAAAACACTTCCAATTTGGACTTGTCCAAAATCTGTCATCTGGTAAACGGTTAACCCATTTCTGCACATAGTTTTTAACTCTTGACAAACAACAAAATTTTAGACTTGAAAGTATTTGCAGATGATAAATTGGACCCAAGTATTGAAATTTGTTTTTGGAAGGGTAGAAAATATGGGAAAATGAAAAAAAGTGCTGGTAACCAGAGAATTTCAACAATGTTTTCGAAAGTCTTCATCTCTAGGGTCGTGAAAACTCAAGATTGTTTAGTAAAGGGTTAAACCGACAAAAACCCTTTTTAAAGTACCTCACACAATAATCTTTCCAAGCCACTGGCTGTTTTCCCACATGTCACAATGAATATCATCAATTCTAAGAAATTGGAAAAGCCAGGAATCAAACCACTGACCCCCTGTTCTCAAGTCCTTGACTGAGCTCCAAAAGAAACCTCCAAAATCCACAATTTTGATCCAAAATTTCTAATATTACGATCACCAATCAATGCAGAAGTCCATTCCGATGTTACTGGTATAAGTTAGTAGATGCACTAATATTGTCCATATCTGTCTATAAACTGAGAGTGATTTTTTCCCTGTCCACACTGTTCAAATGTCACGTCACTCTGTTCAAAATGAGACACTGAAATGACAAGAATATAAATTTCTTTTTAACTCTTTACCACACAATCCCGATTTTTAACAACCCTGAAAGAAAAGGCTTTTGAAAACATTGTGGAAAAGGAGAAAATGCTGGTAACCAGCATTTTCTCCTTTTCCCACAATGTTTACTACCCTATCAAAAAGAGAAATCATCAATTTAGCAACACTTAATTTGTCGTCTGCAAAATTAATGCTTTCAATTTGGTTCAATCTAAAATTTTGTCGTTTGGTAAAGAGTTAAATAATGCAAAGTATGTATGGGCCACACTCTGGCAAAAGGGGGCTTAATGCATCTCCAGGTGTTTTGAAAACATTATGAGAAAAGGAGAAAATGCAGGTAACCAGCATTTTCTTGATTCCACACTATGTTTTCTTCCCTATTAAATACAAATTCCATCATTTGAGCCACAGTTAAATTTTTGGCTGCAAATACTTTGAATTTGGACTAGTCCAAAACTTTGTTGTTTGGCAGAGTTAAATGAAATCCTAAAGAGGCCATTTAACAACTATGTCCTTGTATCTTACACTGCCATTGAGACTGCATTCGCATTTTGAGTCTGAAATACAAATTTATTTAAGGTCTCCCTGGCTCAGTGGTAAAGTGTAGCACTCATAACCTGGAGGTCCGAGCTTTGAGCCTCACTGGAAGCAATGGGTTTTTCATAAGAGTGTTCCTGGGCATGACACTACAGAGCCATATATTAAAACCCAGGGTATACATGAATAAGCAAACTGAGGCAATGAAATGACTGATATAATGTTGAATGCCGCATTAAACACCATTCAATCAATCAAGTAAATTTAGATTGAAAAACACATGTATTTTAATCTACTAGTCTCAGATTGTATCTCTAGAACTATTTTACAAGATATGCTCATTTCTTTATACAGTAAACCCTGCCCTTGTGGCCACCTTTATACTAATTCTTTTCAAGCTGATAAAATTTCTAACTTGTCCAAATTGAAAGCATTTGTAGACAACAAATTGAACGTGGCTCAAATGACCGAACTTATTTAAAAAGCTAAAATCACTTTTGGAAATAGAAAATGTTGGTTTTCACCTTTTTTCATTATGTTTCAAAAGCCTTCTTTTTCAAGGTAAAAAAACCCCCACAATTTGAGTCTCTTTGGTGCTGGCTTAATACAAAGCAGCTTTTGAGTGTACCTTTTGTGCTTGCTTACTAAAAGTTGGACTTTAATTTGTTTCAGCCCCAAGGCATGCCTTTTTCTCTCTCAAGAGTACATTACTTTTACGAAATACTACTGCAAAGCCCTAGTGGTGCAGCTAGTTGCATACAGGGCTTGAGATTGGGGGATTGCTGCTTCAAATCCCTAGCTCAGCCAATTTCTTTCCCAGGACTGATGATAGTCATTGCAACAGGATACATTCCTCTCTCAATGCTAATCATTGTATTGACAATGATTACGTGGAAAAGCAGCCAGTGGGAAATTATGCAAAGTACTAGAAACAGAAACTCTTGATAAGCATGGACAGGTGCACTGGCTGCCGTGATAAAACTGAAATAATGTTGAAAATGGTGTTAAACAACCGACAACTGGGGAATGTTCACACACACACAAAAAAAATCAACTAAATGGAGGAATGTGAGAAAGGAGCAGTTGCTTGTAGCAAACAATTGCTCCTTTAAAAAATTTATGGCAAGGGTGTAAAAAAGTTGTATTTAATCAATTATCCCTTCAGAAGCTGATCCTTTCTAAGCTTGAAATATAATAGACTTCAAAGTTCTAACATTAATGTGTAATAGATGTAGATCTAAATATCATTCAAATACCTGTTGACATGGACTGTGCTAAAATCTGTGAAAAAAAAAAAAGGTCGTACAGCAGAGATATAACACCACACTGGGATATCTATTTGGCGGTTAACAAACATCTTGGTCTCTCTGTATCACACCCTAAAAAAATACACTGTTTTTAGGTTGGAAAGAAAAGAGATCAGTAAAAATGACATAAAAAATTATTTTTCTTAATCACAATGTGGTAGATAAATATTACTTGAGTACTAGTAAACTTCTACTTTTGTCTTCAATTGTCTTGCACTCCAACAACTTGAAGTACATGTATTTATCAGCTTTGGAATATGTATCTATAATTTTTAAAAGTATGGTTCATCTGCATGCAATAACTTGATTGATGAAGTAACATCAACTCTGTCTTCAAAAACTAGCAGTAAAAATATCAATAAGCAATGTGTTTTACTAAACTCTTGAAAGTTGAGAAATATCCTTTGTTGACAGCATAGATCGAGATCAGATTGCACCTAGTAAGAAGTCTGACCTTTGATATAAAACGTCCACCACCTGATGCTAAACTCAGGTCAAAATTCGCTAGTAATTACAGACCCGAAAAAAAAAAACCCCACAAAATTCTTAACTTTTTCATTACCTATAAGATCAAGATCAGATCGCACATAATATAAAGTCTGATCTTCGTTATAAAACGTCCGCATTTTGTTTAACTTATTCCCCATGGCTCATATTACAAACCTTTATACCTTGTGTAGACATTCGATTTTGTATGCGCCGAATTTCTTACTAGTCGAAATTGTAATAGGCCGAAAGTGTTATAGGCCGAGATGTCATTCGATGTTTGGACGACTCTTGACAAGAAGAAATAGGCATATCATGATCGAAATAAATATAACACAACTCCGATTTACCAATCAAATGCATACAAATAAATTAGATACGATGAGCGCAGGTAATTTAACGAAAATTAAAGACTTACCGAAGTTTCGCAACGTTTTCCAAGGAGAGAAAGCACATCGTTTGTGTAATACGTCATCGGTCACATGGTGTCTACAAATAGGACACCAGAATGATTCCGAATAGTGCGTGGCAATGTCACTTGGGAGAATTGATAAAAGAAAATAGGATTTTTTGTATGGTTCTGTGACATGAACCGATGCTGCTATGAACGCCCCTATCCCCTTGGCGACAAAATAAGAGTAAATCTAACAGATTCATGCCTTTTTTCAAGCATAAAAAAATTCAAATTTTGGACTTTATTGGGACTTTAAATGGTGAATTGAGTTTTTGATAGGGAAGAAAACATTGTGGAAAAAGGAGAAAATGTTGGTTACCAGCATTTTCTCCTTTTCCCACAATGTTTTCAAAAGCTTTCTTCCTCAGGGTCGTTAAAACTCGGAATTGTGTGGTAAAGGGTTAAAGCTTCGTTCTTGGGGTTGTTAGGGGTCCTTTGTGGCTCAATGGTAAAGTTTGCGACTTGTATCTGGAGGCCCTGGGTTTGAGCCTCACTATATGCACTTGGTTTTTCGTGGGAGTGTCCATGGGCAAGACACTTCATAGCCCTGTCCTAGTATGGATGGAACCCAGGACACGGGTGAGTAAGTGAGCTGTCACTGTGACATGAGAATGTTGAAAGTGGCGTAAAACACCATTCAAACGATCAATCGGAAGAGGGTTGTGGAAACATGACAGTGTTCGGTAAAGGGCTACTCCTTTTACACACAATCTTGAGTTTTAACAACCTTGAGTATGGAGGCTTTTGAAAACATTGTGGGGAAAGGAGAAAATGCTGGTTACCAGTATTTTCTCCTTTCCCCACAATGTTTTCTAACCTATGATAGACAAGTCTCATGTTTTGAGTTACATTTTATTTGTCTTCTGCAAATGCTTTTTATTTGGACATTCTGAGAATTTCTCGTTTGGTAAAAAGCTAATGTGAAGAAACTTGTTAGAGTGATGGCATCTTGCAAACTTTGTTGTTACCACAGAAGGTATCTAAGGACCTGCTGCGTTTTTCTACAGCAATTTATACTTAATAGCATTGCTGTTTAACTCTTTACCACACAATCCCGAGTCTTAACGACCCTATTGACAAAGGCTTTTTAAAACATTGTGGGAAAAGGAGAAAATGCTGGTAACCAGCATTTTCTGCTTTTCCCACAATGTTTTCTACCCAATGACAGACCAATTTTATGTTTTGAGTAACATTTAATTTGTTGTCTGCAAAATGCTTTCAACTTGGGCCAAGCTAAAATTTTGTCATGTGGTCAATCCTTTACCAAACAATCCGAACATTTTAACAGCCATGAGGAAAAAGGCTTTTGAAAACATTGTGGGAAAAGGAGAAAATACTGGTTTGTGGGAAAAGGAGAAAATACTGGTTACCAGCATTTTCTCCCACATATCTCAAAAAGTTTTCTGCCCTTCCAAAAATAAATTTCAATTTTTGAGTAACACTTATTTTGTTGTCTGCAAATGTTTTCAGTTTGGACATGCCTAAACTTTGTTGTTTGGTATAGAGCTAACTCTTTACCAAAGGACAAAAGTTTGGAATGGACCAAATAGAAAGCATTTACCGAAGACAAATAAATTTTGCAAAAGTGATGCTTTCTGCCTTTGATAGGGAAGAAGAAAATGTGGGAAATGGAGAAAATGCTGGTTACCAGCATTATCTCCTTTTCTTGCAATGTTTTCATCCTCAGGGTCATTAAAACCCGGGATTGTGTGGTATAAGGTTAATGGTTTCATATTTCAATGCAATTTGAACATTTTCAGTACATTTGACCCCAGTGATCTAATCAATATCAGCAAAGTTTCTTTCATGTAATTTTACCAACAGTTATTTTTGGAATATTATTGTTTGTCAATTTGTATTTCATCAATGTTTCTGTTATATCACGGTATCCAGTGCACCTACCCATGTTTCTTGGAGTTTCTTTTACCAGTACTTCGCGCAATATTCTTTCCCAAGCTACTGGCTGCTTCCCCACAAAGCCATCATTGAAACAATGACCAGCGGTTAAAGAGAAATGAAATCCTGTTGCAAGAATAATCATCAATTCTCAAAAGGAAATTTTGTCCAAGCAAGGGGTCCAAATCAGCGATGTCCTGATTACAAGCCCTGTTCGTTATCCACCTAGCTACTAGGCTGAGCATGGTTGTATGGTCTGCATTAGTTGGTTACAGAGCTCACACCTGCCTTTTGTAAATAATATGAGTCATGCTTTTTGAATAGGTGGCTTAATGCTTCTGCAAAGAGAATCAACCCATGATGTCATCCTACGCAGTCTGGGCAGGCTGATATGCATCAACATTTTTAGCTCCACTGGCCGAAGGCCAGCGAGCTATTGTCATGGCGTTGTGTCCGTCGTGCGTGCGTCCGTCCGTTCGTCCGTGCGTGCGTCCGTAAACTTTTTCTTTAAAAAACTTCTCCTCAGAAACCATTGACTGGATTTTTACCAAATTTCACAGGAATGTTCCTTTGGTGGTCCTCTTTCAAATTCCTTCAAGTAATTGTGTTCCATGAAGAATTCTGGTTGCCATGGCAACCAAAGTAAAAAACCTTTAAAAATCTTCTCCTCCCAAACCGCTATTTGGATAGCATTATTATTTTGCAGGAATGTTCCTTAGATACAGGTTTACAGAATTCCTTTAAAAAAAAAATGATCTGTCAAAAAACATGGCTTTTATGGGAGACTCATTTTCCTTTTGTGGTATAAAGTAAAATCTTTGAAAAATTTCTTCTCTAAAACTACTCATTGGATTTCATTGTTGTTTTGCAGGTAAGTTCCTATGGTGGTTGTCTGCCAAATTGTTTCAATGGTGGTTGTATACCAAATTCCTTTTTAAAAAAATGATACACCTAAAAACACATTTTTTTATAGACAAGGCTTATATTTCAAAAAAATGTTCTCCAAAACTATTTATTATGTTAGTTTTATCGACTAACAAAGAAAAAGGAAGAAAATTGGATTGACTTGACCTAGTCAGGGCTGTCCTATTTAAGCCCACACATTTTCCTTGGTATTAAGATCACAATTTACTCCAATGATATGCTATTAGTTAGTACTAGTAATAAAATATCACTGGCCATAAATAAGATAAAAGCTTGAGCACCTTTCACAACTTGAGCTTTTCAATTTTGCCTTATTACTAAGCCTGAGTAACCATGCCAAGATAAAAAAGAAAAAGTATTTTAATAACAAAACCCCCATGTTGTAGGTACTTTATAGTCCTTTTGATATAGAACAAGAGAACCTCTGCACTTTTAATTTTTATTAGTTCTGGTAAAGGTTTGTTGACCTACTAATGAGTAAATGCAGAGTGGACAGAAGGTGTGTAAATCCTGGTGACCTGGTACAGAGTGGGACAGGGCTTTACATTTGTGATAAGGCATTAATATTATCCAGTCAAACTGATCCCGCAACTTCAGTACACCAGAATTAATCCGTGCCCTGGAGCAGGATATTTGATTTATGTAAATGCATTTGTAGACCATTTTGTTGTTTGCCACAGAAGACATTCTAACTGTGACTGTGAAAAGTTGATTATTAGGGATTAGGTGTTCATTGTATGCCAGCATATTTCATTCTATCTGGTGTATTGATGTAAGTTGATCTATATTGCTATAACATTCATTCATTTGCCCTCCTAGCTGTTCTTTTAGATTACCCCTTTACCACACAATCACAACTTTTAACGACCCTGAGAAAGACATATTTTCTATATTTTGATGTTTCCCCACCCAAAATGGTTTGTGAAAGGACCTGTTGCAGACAACATATCTTCAAATTAGTAAGACATATATAAAAAAGGATAGAAATTATTGTGGGAAACTAAGAAAATGCTGGTTACCATTTTTTTCTTTTCTCACAAGTTTTTTCCATACCTTTTTTCTTCAGTGAGCTAAAATGCAGGATTGAATGGTAATTGTTAAAAACTTCTTTTCGCCATTATAGAAATATCAGGCCTGTGGAGCGATACAGGCGCTCAAGCGCCTCTAGTTTGCTACATGTATTTGTGAATTTTTTTCACATCCAAGGACCAGTCTACCTCATGATTTAGTTGGTTGTGGGACATAATGGATTTTATGGATCAATTTGTTATGTAATGACTTGCATGATACAATATCAGAGTGCATTAACTCTTTACCAAACGATAAAATTTTAGACTCGTCCAAATTGAAAGCATTTGCAGACGACAAATGTGACTCAAAAATGAAAATTTCTTTTGGGAAGAGTAGAAAACATTTTATTTTGTTATCTGCAAAAGCTTTCAATTTGGACTAGTCTGGTAAAGAGTTAAGAAAAAGGATTTAGCTCTTTACCAAATGACAAATTTTATACCAGACCAAATTCAAAGCATATGCACAGGACAAAACAAACATTGCTAAAATGATGTTTTCTGTCTTTGATAGAGTTGAAAACATTGTGGGAAAAGGAGAAAATGCTGGCTACCAGAACTTTCTCCTTTTCCCACAATGTTTTCAAAAGCCTTCTCTGTCAGGTGGTTAAAAGTCGGGATTGTGTGGTAAAGAGTTACGAAAACATTGAGGGGAAAAAGAGAAAATGCTGGAAACCAGCATTTTCTCCCTTTCCAATAATGTTTTCTACCCTTTCAAAGACCAGTCTCATAATGTGTCCAATATTTAACTCTTCACCACACAATCCCGAGTTTTAAAGACCCTGAAAGAGAAGGCTTTTGAAAACATTGTGGAAAAAGGAGAAAATGCTGGTTACCAGCATTTTCTCCTTTTCCCACAATGTTTTCAGAGGGCTTTTTTCTTGGGGTCGTTAAAACTCGTGATTGTGTGGTAAAGGGGTAATCAAACAGTAAAACTTTAGAATTTTAATTTGCAGATGAAAAATTATATCCAGCTCAAAAGATGGAATTTGAGAGATTAGAAAACATTTTGGGAACAGGAGAAAATGCTGGTGGCCACAAGGTTTCTGGAAGCATCTTCCCACGGGGGTCGTTAAAATTCAGGATTGTATGGTGAAGGGTTAAAAGCAGACGTTTTACGTGTATTGCAACGTTTATCAAGGTCAAGGGCATTCTTTATTCATGAATATTGTCAATAAGCAATAATTCAAAAGTGCTTGTTTATGCAACAATGCTATTTGTTTGGACAGAAATATCAAAATAAAGAATTCTATAAAGTACAGTCTTGCATATTGACCAAGCAGACATAATTCAGTTGATCTGTCGTAAAATTAATGCGCAGTAGACAATTTTTAACTTTTTACCAAACAATTCCGGCTTTCAACGACCCTGAAGGAGAGGGCTTTTGAAAACTTTGTGGGAATAGGAGAGAATGCTGGTAACCAGCATTCTCCATTTCCCATAAGGTTTCAAAGAGTGTCTTGACTTGTTCCAAATTTGATCAGTGCCATATCTTGACACAACGTTTGCCTATGCAAAGTCAGGATTTTCTTAGCTATTAAGTCAACTTATGCTGATGCAAGCAGGGTTTAAAAAAGAAAATTGTCAAAACTTCATATTTGTCTTTAAAGGGACAATTTTAAAACTAGGTTAAAAGTTACCAGGTGACTCTATCTTTTGTTTACACTATCCTGATTTTAAAACTTATTTTTCTGCCAGGGACTAACACTCTGAACGACCGTACAATAACAGAATGTGATCCTCACTATAATTTCCATACTTTTAAAATGGTATAAGTAGATATAAAAAATGCATTTAATAGCTGCATTGTTTACTTTGTGCTGCTGCTGGGCCTTTAAACCAGATTTTAACCATTTTTTAGCTCCACTGGCCAAAGGCCAGTGGGCTTATGTCATGGCCCGGTGTCCATCGTGCGTCCGTGCGTCCATGCGTCAGTCAGTCCGTCCGTGTGTCCGTCCGTCCGTCCGTGCGTTAACTTTTATTTTAAACATCTTCTTCTCTGAAACTACCCATCCAATTTTTATGAAACTTCACAGAAATGATCCTGCCACGGTCCTCTTCAGAATTTCTTGAAAGAATTTGATTCCTTCAAAAACTCTGGTTGCCATGGCAACAAAACTGAAAAATATTGGAAATCTTTAAAAATCTTCTTGTCTGAAACCATAAGGCATAGGGCTACCGAATTTGGCATGTAGATTTATGTAGAAGACCTCTATCAAGTTTCTTCAAATTATAGCCCTGGGGTCAAAATTGGCTCTGCCCCAGGGGTCACAAGTTTTACATAGGCTTATATGGAGAAAACTTTAAAAATCTTCCTGTACCTAGCCATAAGGCCTAGAGCTACCAAATTTTGCATGTAGCTATATCTAGTGGGCCTCTACCAAGCGGGCAAAAATTTTAGCCCTGGGGTCAAAATTGGCCCCGTTGCAGGGGTCACAAGTTTTACATGGGCTTACATGGTGACAACTTAAGAAATCTTCCTGTTTTTTTTTTTTTGAAATTAGCCTTGCATCAGGGGTCTTATGTTTTACAGAGGCTTCATATGGACAAAAATTGAAAATCACCTTATTTATAACCATACAGCATAGACTTGTATTATTTTGGCATGTGGCTTTATCTTGTGGACCTCTACCAGGGTTCAAGTAATTATAGCTCTGGGATCAAAAATGGCTTTGCCCTGCAGGTCTCAACTTTCACATGGGCTTTTACAGAGAAAACTTTGTAAGTCTTCATTTTGAAAACATTTGGCTCAGAATTGAAATGTTTAGTATTTATGGTTTATATTTATAAGCCAGTGGAGCGATACAGGGCCATCATGGCCCTCTTGTTTTTTTATTGGGAGGATGGGGGAAAGAAGCTTGATGGTATGTGAGGAAAGAATCACATGGACACAACTGTTTGCCCTTAGTTTGTCGGGGAAAAAAAATTTAAAAAGATTGCCTCCAATGGTACTCCAACCCATTGACCTTCAAATCATAGTTGGTAACTCTAACAAGGTATGGGGTTAATTTACCATGTTAACCCTTAAAGCGCCTTTTACGACTATAGTTTTGTTTGTAGCTAGTGCAGATCAAGATCAGGCTGCTCAAAATGTGCAGCCTGATCTTTTATCTACAATGTCCACTTTGCTGAATCACTGTAGACAAAAGCAACCGTGAAATTGCAATTATTTGGATTGTATTTCTAGGATGAAAATGTAATGAAAGGTTTATTTGGCACCCTAAGGGCAAAAAAATGATAATTTACCATGTAAAAAAAGTATTTATGTCTTGTTATGCAATAACAGCTATACAATTAACTAACAGAATAAGCATTAGGTAATTTTCTCATTTTTTTTAACCATGTTTTATTTTAAAACCTTCTTTGCACGCGAATGAAAATTAACAGTCTTTGTTAAGATTTTCTGGAAAACCAGCACAGTAGAATCTGCTTTAACCCTTACCACACAATGCAGAGTGTGAATGATCCTGAGAAATATGTTTTTTGGAAACATTGTGGGGAAAGGAGAAAATGCTGGTAACCAGCATTTTCTCCTTTCCAGCACAGTTTTCTGTCCTTACCAAAATAAATCTCAATTTGTGTGTCATATTATTGTGTTCTCTGAAAATGCTTTCAATTTGAACTAGTGTAAAATTTTGTTGTTTGGTAAAGAGTTAATGCCCCTTATTAAGACTAGCAGGGCTTCTGCATGGTAAAGTGATTAAGTGTTGGATTTAAAACCTGGAAATCCTGGGTTTGATCCTTACTTGCAACACTTTGGTTTTTGTTGGAGTGGCCTTTAACAAGACACTTCAGAGCTCTAACCTACTAGTACTACTGGCGAAACTCAGGACATACATGAATATGAGAGCTGTCCATGTGATATGACATAAATAATGCTGAACTCTTAACCAAATGACAAAATTTTACACTGGTCCTAATTGAAAGCAGTTACAGATGACAAAATAAATGTTACTGAAAAATTGTTGGTTACCAGCAATTTCTCCTTTTTCCACAGTGTTTTCAGAAGCTTTCTTTCTTAGGGTCGTTAAAAGTCGGTATTGTGTACTAACAGGTTAACTTTTTACCAAATGAACAAATTTTAGACTTATACAAATCAAAAGTATTTGTTGATAACAAATTAAAGAGGTAACCTTTAGAGCGTCAAATAAACCCAACAGACATTGTCATTCAAGAAATAAGACCCAAATAATTGCAGTTTTAAGGTTGCTTTAGTCTGGAATGTCCCAGCAAAACGGACAGTGTAGATCAAAGATCAGACTGCATGTTTTGTGCAGTATGATCTTGATTTACACTGGCCGCAAAGGCAACTATAGTTGCGAAAGGCTCTAAAAAAATTAAATGTTTAATGTTTCAAATGGCGGAATTTGTCTGAGAAAGGAAAGAAAACATGGTGGGAAAAGGAGAAAATGCTGGTTACCAGCATTTTTTTTTTTAAACAATGTTTTCAAAAGTCTTCAGTCAAAGTCGTTAAAAAAAAACATGGGACTGAGTGATTAAGGGTTAACCCTTTACACACAATCCCAACTTTTAACTACCCTGAGAAAAAAGGTTTTTGAAAACATTGTGGGAAAAGGAGAAAATGCTGGTAACCAGCATTTTCTCCTTTTCCCACAATATTTTCTATCCTATCAAAGACAGGAATCAGCATTTTAACCATATTTTATTTGTCGTCTGCAAATGCTTTCAATTTGGTAGAGTCCAAAATTTTGTCGTTAAAACACAATCCTGAATTTCTTCCCTGAAGCAGAGGCCTTTTGAAAACATTGCAGGAAAGGAGGAAATGCTGGTAGCAATGCTTTCAACTTATTAAAGAACATCATTTGAGCTACATTTAACTCTTCACCACACAACAAAATTTTAGACTGGTCCAAAATGAAAGCATTTACAGACGACAAGTTAAACATTACTCAAAAACTGAAAGTTGCTTTAGCTGGGTTGAGAACATTGTGAAAAAAGGAGAAAATGCTGTTTACTATAGCATTTTCTCCTTTTCCCAGCATGTTTTCAAAAGTATTTTTATAGGATCATGAAAACTTGGGAATGTGTGGTAAAGGCTTCATTTGTTATCTGCAAATGCAATCAATTTGGTCAAGTCTAAAATTTTGTTATTTGGTAATGAGTCAACTCTTTACCAAACAACAAAATTTTAGACTTTTCCAAATTGAAAGCATTTGCAAAAGACAATTCACATTCCACTGAAATGTTTGAATTTTGTATGGAAAATAGAGAAAACATTGTTGGACAAGGAGAAAATGCTGATATCAGCATTTTCTCCTTTTTCAACAATCTTTTCAAAAGATCTCTTTCCCAGTGTCGATAAAACTCGGGATTGTGGGGTAAAAGGTTAAGGCAAAGTGCAATACCATTCAGTCAATCAATACTCAGGTGAGCAATGTATGACCCTAGAGATCCTCTTGTTTCCAAGTAGTATACTGTGTCAGATAGGTCATCAGTATAATTTTTTGTTCATTTCAGCTGGAAATTCTGTGTCAGCTTGGAGGTTTACATGTTCTGCTGTATCCTAAACAGCTACATGGATTGATGGAACTGGTCTCTGGCATTAATTCACCAGGTAAATATTGTTATTATATTATTATTACCCCCCCCCCCCCCACACACACACACACACACGCACAGTAGAGGGGGTGTAGAGGGGGTGTACTTGTTTCACAATGTCTGTCAGTCCATCCATCCATCCATCTGTCAATGCCCTATTGTTTTGGGGTCACATGGGTCAAAAGTCAAGGTCATAGGTGAACTTTGAAATCTGTTTTCGGGCTCTAACTTTATAGCTGTTTGACCTTGGACCAGGAAACATTATACAAGTGTTGCTCATGACCCAAGGAGATGCCCTATTGTTTTTTGGTCACATGGGTCAAAGGTCAAGGTCACTGCTGATCTTTGTTTTGAAAAGTATTTCTGTTCTCTGATTGTGCTGCTTCAGTGACATGGTGCTGTAGGGGTAATTTGTCTGCTTTGTGACAGTTCTAGTTTAGCTTGGCTGCTTTTTAACTCATTACCAGTTGACAAAATTTTAGACTTGTCTAAATTGAAAGCATTTGCAGACCACAAATTGGAGATTTCTCACTGACCAGGTTTGTTTTTGATGGCATTTAAAACATTATGGGAAAGATAGATAATGCAGATTACCAGCATTTTCTTGTTTTCCCTAGATATTTTTAAAAGCCTTCCTTATCAGGGTCGTTCAAAATCAGGATTGTGTGGCAATGGGTTAAGAGGAACTGAGGTATGGCCATAGCCATGTCATAGTCTGGGTTGTGTGCGTCTGCATCTTTGTTGGTGTTGTGGTTGTGCAAAAAAAAACTGTATCTCATATCTCTGTCATTACTGAAAGTATTCACTTCAGACCTGGGCTAGTGTTGTTAATTCTCAAAATTGGAAATCATACTGCAAGGGCCTTTCAAGGGTTAGACAACATTGTTGGGAAAAGGAGAAAATGCTGGTGTCCAGCATTTTCTGAGATTTTTATACAATGTTTTCAAAAGCTGTCTTGCTCAGGCTTGTTAACCCTTTCCCAAATGACAAATTTTGGACTGGTCCAAATTGAAAGAGTTTGCAGACGACATTTTTAAATTTGTTGAAAATGGCAGAAAGTTCTCCAAAAGGGTAGAAAACACTGTGGAAAAAAGGAGAAATTGCTTGTTATGAGCAATTTTTCCTTTTCCCATAGTGTTTTCAAAAGACTTGCACTGCAGACATGTGAAAACCAGGGCTTGTTTTGGAAAGGGTTTAGAGATGGGATTGAAGTACTGATGTTGTTGATTCAAGATCAAACAGAACATTGCATGCTGTCTGGTCTTGATCGGTGCCATCTGCAATAACTTCTTACCACTTTACCACACAATCCCGGGTTTTAACAACCCTGAGGAAACGGGCTTTTGAAAACATTGTGGGAAAAGGAGAAAATGCTGGTAACCAGCACTTTCTCCTTTCTCCTTTCCATTTTCACAGACAAAATTCTTCATTTGAGTCATTTAATTTATCGTCTGCAAATGCTTTCAGTTTGGACAAGTCTAAAATTTTGTTGTTTGGTAAAGAAGCCAATGATAATAAAAGACTCATCTCTTTACCAAACAGCGTTTCCTCGAATGTTTCCTTCAATGTTTTTCTCCCTTTTCCAGGTCAAATCTCAACACCTCATCGTCTGCAAAATTAATGCTTTAATTCAACATGGACAAGTCTAAATTTTTTTTGTCATCTGGTAGAGAATTAATCCAAAGAGCATACGTTTTTGTATTAATTTCTTTTACCTCAGTATGTCAGTATGGCCTAAACCATATATGCTACAAATTTGCAGAAAACAATGTTAGAAACATTTTTGTGAAATGTCAATAATAAACATTAATTTAAGATTTACCAAACACTCCGGAGTTTTATTGACCCTTAGGTAGTGGGCATTTAAAAAAAACATTGTGGAAAAAGAAGAAAATGCTGGTATTTTGGACAAGTCAAATATTTTGTTGTCAAGTACAGAGTTAATTTACTTCTAAGCTTTATCTTGTAGATTTTGTGTAAGTTGATATACACAAGACTAGGCCATTTGAAGTTAAAAATGCTTGGTAGACAAATTTGATATGGGTTTATTGTTAATTCTTTACCAGATGACAAAATTTTAGACCAGTCTATATTTAAGGCACTTGCAGATCAAATTATAAACGCTACTCAAAAATTGAAAATTTAGTTGGGAAGGATACCAGCATTTTCTCCTTTTCCCACAATCTTTTCAAAAGGCTTCTTTCTCAGGGTTGTTAACCCTTTACCACGTAATCCCAGGTTTTAACGACCCTGAAGGCTTATGAAAACATTGGTAACCAGCATTTTCTTCTTTTCCAACAATGTTTTCTAACCTTTAAAAGATTGAAACCACCATTTTGGTCACATTCAATCTGTCATTTGGATAAGTCTAAATTTCAAAGTGTGGTAAGGGGTTAAAATTTGGAATTGCATGATAAAGGCTTAGGCCAAATAAACCTTACATACATTTTAAGTCTAGAAATCATTAATGATTAGAATTTCAAGGTTCCTTTTGTCTTAATGTCTCAGTAATATGGCCAGTATAGATCGGAGATAAGGATGCACATTTTGTGTGGTCTGATCTTGAACTACACTTGCAACAAAGGCAACTATAGTTGTGAAAGGCCCTTAAAGGGTTAACCCTTTACTATTTAGACATAATACAAAACATGCAGTCTGATCTCTGATGTGTCTTGGAAAGGGAAGAAAACACTGTGCGAAAAGGAGAAAATGCTGGTCACTAGCATTTTCTCCTTTTCCCACAATGTCTTCAAAGCTGTCTTCCTCAGGATCGTTAAAACTCAGGATTGCGTGGTAAATGGTTAAATGTATTTCTTGTTTCAGGTGGTCAGGATGGCCGTAGAGACATCAAGCCGGGATTGAGAAATAAACCAATGGAAGCCCAGGATTTTGAGAGAGTCGAGTCAGATCTTCAGCGTCAATTACAGTCAGGTCGAGTGCAAAGTAACAACCTTGCTCAGCTCCAAGACTTCTCGTTGAATAGTATGTAATGTCATTGATGTCACCATTGTACAGAATGCCAAATATTTATTTAACTGAATCCTTTACCATACAATCAGAAGTTTTCAATGACCTTGAGGAAAAAGGCACTTGAAAACATTGTGGAAAAAAAAATAGGAGGAGGTGTTGGTAACGAGTTATGCTTGGCACAGTTAACTTACTAAATTTGTCCAGTACCTGACTTCAAGAAATTTATTGTGACAAATTTTAACTCTTTTTATCACATAATCCCAAGTTTAAACGAACCTCAGAAAGAGGTCTTTTGAAAACATTGTTGGAAAAGAAGAAAATGCTATTACACAGCATTTTCTTCTTTTTCCACAATGTTTTCTACCTTTTGAAAGGCAAATTTTATGTTTTGGGTGATGTTTTATTTGTCATCTACAAATCCTTTCAATTTAGACAAGTGTAAAATTTTGTCATCCGGCGATATTCACTGGTATGGAAATTTGTACTCAAATGACTCAAAAGAATGATAAATAGGACAAGGTTTCTGAAGCTTTGTTCTCCAACTATTCTAAATTGCATTTTAATTCTGATTCTCTGGAACTATCCTGAAATTTTAAAGGGACCGTATTTCTTATTGGCTCAACTGTTTGGTTGGGCCAATAAGAAATTGTATTATGGTATTTCATCAACCCTTAACTTTTTACCAGACGACAAAATTTTGGACTGGACTAAACTGAATGCATTTGCAGATGACAAATTAAGTGTTGCTTAAATGGTGATTTTTGTATTTGATAGGGTAGAAAACATGCTGGGAAAAGGAGAAAATGCTGGTTACCAGCATTTTCTCCTTTTCCCACAATGTTTTCAAAAGCTGTCTCTTTCAGGGTCGTTAAAACTCGTGATTGTGTGGTAAAGAGTTAAAGTGCCGAATAAACCCAACATACATTTTCAGTCTAGAAAAAAAGACCAATATAATGTCAATTTCAAGGTTTCTTTTGACTGCAGTGTCAGCGTAGATCAAAGATCAGACTGCACATTTTGTATGGTTGGATCTTGGTCTTCACTGGTTGGAAGGGCAACAACAGATGTGAAAGCTGCTTTAACCCTTTACCACACAATCCCAACTTTTAATGACCACGAGAAAGAAAGCTTTGGAAAACACTGTTGAAAAACAATGTTTTCTGTCCTTCTAAAAACAATTTCAGTTTTGGACTCGAATTAATTTTTTCGTCTGTAAATGCTTTCAATTTGGACAAGTCTAAAATTTTGTCATTTGGTGAAGAGTTAAGAGTTAATTTAGAATCAGAATCTGAATGCATTTTGGGATGGTTTGTAAATAAGGACCCACGTTATATTGTTTTAACACATATCTTTATTATTGTGTAGGTGACGAAGACAATAATTTCTTCTCTTTGTGTACCAAATCACCTGACATGGAGTCGTCGTATTCCAGCAACATAAGTGCCGTCTCTTCCAGAACAACCAGCACAGTGCCTTCGTGTAAGTTCTGTCTACCTAATTAGTCATTTAGCAAACAATCCTGACTTTTAATGACCCTGATGAAGGAGGCTTCTGAAAAAGTTGAGGGAAAATGAGAAAATGCTGGTAACCACCACATTCTCATTTTTCCCACAATGTTTTCTATAGTTTCTAAGGCAAGTTTCATGTCTTAAGTAACATTTAATTTGTCATCTGCAAATGCTTTCAATCTGGACAAGACTGAAATTTAGTCATCTAATCCCATGCTTTGACAGCTTTGAGAATGTAGACTTTTGAAAACATTGTGGGAAAAGGAGAAAATGCTGATAACCAGCATTTTCTCCCTTTCCCGCAGTGTTTTCTATCCTGAGTTTTCAGATATAAATGATATCATTTGTGCCACCTTTTATTTGTCATCTGCAAAAGCTTTCAATTTGGACCTGTCTAAAATTTTGTTGTGTGGTAAAGAATTAAACCTTTACCATCCAAGTCTGTGTTTTAACTCTTTACCACACAATCCCGACTTTTAACAACCCTGAGAAAGAAGCATTTTGAAAACATTGTGGGAAAAGGAGAAAATGCTGGTAGCCAGCATTTTCTCCTTTTCCCACAATGTTTTCTACCTGTCCTGAAATAAATTTCAATTTTTTTCAGTCACATTTATTTTGTCGTCGGTAAATGCTTTCAATTTGGAGTAGCCTTAAATTTTGTCATTTGGTAAAGAGTTAATGAACCTGAGAAAGCAGACTTCTTTAGACATTGTGGGAAAAGTAGAAAATGTAGCATTTTCTCTTTTTCCCAGAATGGTCTCTGCCCATTCAAAGAATATTCCACCATTTGAGCCAACTCTGATATGTTGTCTAAAAAAAACATTGAAGTCTGGTAAGGAGACTGCGTGGCTCAATAAAGTGTATGAGAGGCCCTGGGTTTCAAGCCCGATTGGAAACACTGGGTCTTTTTGTGGTAGTATCCTTGGGCAAGACGCTTCAGAGCTCCAACCTAGTTCTGGTGAAACCCAGGACTCATGAAATACATGAATGCGTGAGCCGTAGCTGTGGTATGACTGAAATAATGTTGAAAGTGGCGAAAAAACACCATTCAGTCACTTTGGTCTCACATTTTGTCATTTTCTTAACTCTTTACCAAACAACAAAATTTTAGACTTGAAAGCATTTGGAGATGACATGTTAAATGTTGTTAGCTCTACTGGCTGTAACCAGCAGAGCTTATGTCAGGGCATAGTGTCTGTCTGTCTGTCTGTCCGTCCATCCATTTTTCATGTTTACGTGATAAAGTCTGCATTTATGGTCGGATTTTCGTGAAACTTGCACAGTTTCTTTATCTCATCAATAGCTTGAACCCTATTGATTTTGAAAAAAAAAAAAAAAATCTGACAATCAGTGTGGGAAAAGTAGCCATTTAAAGTTCAAAATCTCAATTTCTTGTTTATGTGATAAAGTCTGCATTTGTAGTCGGATTTTCGTGAAACTTGCACTGTTTGTTTATCTCATCAATAGCTTGGACCCTATTGATTTTGAAAAAAATCTGACAATCAGTGTGGGAAAAGTAGCCATTTAAATTTCAAAATTTCAATTTCTTGTTTACGCAATGAAGTCTGCATTTGTGGTTGGATTTTGGTGAAACTTGCATAGTTTGTATATCTCATCAAAAGCTTGAATCCTATAGATTTTGAAAAAAATCTGACAATCAGTGTGGGAAAAGTAGCCATTTAAATTTCAAAATTTCAATTCCTGGTTTACGTGATAAAGTCTGCATTTGTGGTTGGATTTTTGTGAAACTTGCACAGTTTATTTATCTCATCAAAAGCTCGAATCCTATTGATTTTGAAAAAAATCAGACAATCAGTGTGGGAACAGTAGCTGTTTAAAGTTCAAAATTTCAATTTCTTGTGTATGCCATAAAGTCTGCATTTGTGGTTGGATTTTGGTGAAACTTGCAGAGTTTGTTTATCTCATCAGTAGCTTGAATTCTATTGATTTTGAAAAAAAATCTGACAATCAGTGTTGGAAAAGTAGTCATTTAAATTTCAAAATTTCAATTTTTTGTGTACACAATAAAGTCTGCTTTTGTAATCAGATATTCGTGAAACTTGTATTTATCTCATCAATAGCTTGAATCCAATCGATTTTGAAAAAAATCTGAAAAACAGTGTGGGAAAAGTAGCCATTCAAAGTTC
Source organism: Tridacna gigas (assembly GCA_945859785.2). Lineage (NCBI taxonomy): Eukaryota > Metazoa > Mollusca > Bivalvia > Cardiida > Cardiidae > Tridacna > Tridacna gigas. Next base: position 13,579,819 of record OX244029.2, on the reverse strand, counting down.
AAAATTTCAATTTCTTGTTTACGCGATTAAGTCGGCATTTGTGGTCTGATTTCGTGAAACTTGCACAGTTTGTTTATCTCATTGATAGCTTGTACCCTATTGATTTTTAAAAAAATCTGACAATCAGTTTGGGAAAAGTAGCTGTTTAAAGATCAAAATTTCCTTTTCTTGTTTACACAATAAAGTCTGTATTTGTGGTCCGATTTTCATGAAACTTGCACAGTTGCATTGTGTCATCAACAGCTTGAATCCTATTGATTTTGAAAACAATTCGACAATTAGTTTGGGAAAAGTAGCCATTTAAATTAAAAAATTTACAATTCTAGTTTACGCGATAATGTCGGCATTTGTGTCTGAATTTCCATGAAACTTGCATAGTTGCTTTATATTATCAACAGCTTGAACCCTATGGATTTAAAAAAACAAAACAAAACATTTGAAAATCAGTATGGGAAAAGGTGCCATTTAAAGTTGCAATTTTTTATTTCTTGTTTGTGCAATTAAGTCACATTTTTTATTCAGTCTTTTGAAACTTGCAAAGATTGTTTGTATAATCAAGGGATTGAACTCTATGAAGAATAAAGAAAATCTAGCAATTGGTTTAGGAAAAGCAGCCATTTGATGACTAAGTATTGTTTATTCAACAAAGTCCACATTATTGAAACTTGCAGGGATTGTTTAAAACAGTGAGTACTGAAACCGTATCAGATTTGACTGGATTCCAAACAATTGGTTTTGAGAAATTGTACTTCAGGGTTTTTTTTTTCACTATTAATTTCGTTCAATTCACCATGCCTACTTTTGCTATCTTAGTGGGTTCAAGCCCAGTTGCAACAACCCATTCCCCCATTTTTTTGTGTGTTTGCATTTCTTCCTTTTTGCATCATGAATTCATAGTGTATGCTATAAAAAAACAGCACAATCATGTCAGTGGAGCGATTCAGGCCCTCAAGGGCCTCTAGTTCAGTTGAAAGGATTTACGACTGTGAGAGAAGAAAACATTGTTGGAAAAGGGGAAATGCTGGTAACCCAAATTTTCTCTTATTCCAACTATGTCTTTAAAAGCCTTTTTTCTTCATCTGCAAATACTTTATATATGAACAAGCAGACCTCCAGATAAAAGGGAGTAATAGTATTCTAAACCCATTATTTCTCTTCCAAACCCTATGTTGTGGGTACCCATTAGAATCGTCTCGATTAGACGATTCTAATGAGAAGCCATAACATAGGGTTTAGTGGAGAGTGATTAATATTTTCAATTTGAAATCAAAATCACTCCCTCTATCTGGAGCTCTTACAAGTATGAAATTTGGTTGTTTGATAAGGCTTAACTCTTTACCAAACAACAAAATTTTAGACTGGTCCAAATTGAAAGCAGTTGCAGACGACAAAATAAATGTGACTGAAAAATTGAAATTTGTTTTGGGAAGGGTAGAAAACATTGTGGGAAAAGGAGAAAATGCTGGTTACCAGCATTTTCTCCTTTTCCCACAATGTTTTCAAAAGGCTTCTTTTCCAGGGTTGTTAAAAGTCGGGATTGTGTGGTAAAGGGTTAAATGAATTCAAAGCACGTAACTCTTTACCACACAATCCAAAGTTTTAACGACCCTTAAGTACAAGGCTTTTGAACACATTGTGAAAAAAAGTAAAATACTGGTAACCAGTATCCTCTCCTTTTTCCCACAATGTTTTCCACCCTTTCTAAGAACTCTGGTTGATTTGTACAACTCTAGAATTGGCGTCTGCAGATGCTCTCAATTTGGAACTGCATAGAATTTGTTGTTTACTAGTAATCAGTTAATTTTTGTCCCTTTCTCTGTTTTTCACAGCTGCAGGCTTTCAAAGCAGGAAATCCCACCGTGGTAAGTATTGCCATAATATATTTGAGCCAAGCTCTGGCAAAAGGGGGATCGATGCATCTCCGTGGAGCATTGTACCAAACACGTCCTCAAAATAATTACAGAACCATAGACTCCATATTGTCTAACAACTGACTGAATTATGAGGTAGACTAGTTCTTTGACATACAGAAAATAGACCACTAAGAAAAAGTTTTGACCCAGGTCAGCCTGTGCAGGCAGACCTGCTTCGATACTTTTTGCAGATGCATTAAATCCCCTTTTCACAGAGCATGACTCGTTTACTTAATTTATTTCTACATTTAATGGACAAGTGACTCAAGGTAAGACTGAATGTTCTGTGAATTGTCAGCAAAGCAACCAGTGTTGGTTCCACATAGCTCTGCTTCTTTCTGCCCCCTAACCTCCATTTATCCGCTTACTACACAACCCCAACTTTTAAACGACCCTGAGAAAGAAGCTTTTGAAAACATTGTGGGAAAAGGAGAAAATGCTGGTGACCAGCATTTTCTCCTTTTCCCACAATGTTTTCTACCCCATAAAAGACAATTTCAACAAATTGAGCCACATTTTAACGCTTTACCACACAATCCCGACTTTTAACGACCCTGAAAAAGAAAGCGTTTGAAAACATTGTGGGAAAAGGAGAAAATGCTGGTTAGCAGTGTTCTCTCCTTTTCCCACAATGTTTTCTACCCTTCCTGAAGCAAATTTCAATTTTTGAGTAACATTTATTTTGTTTCTGCAAATGCTTTCAAATTTGACAAGGCTAAAATTTTGTCGTTTGGTAAAGAGTTAATTGTCATCTGCAAATGCTTTCAAATTGGACAAGTCTTCATTTTTTTTTGTTTGGTAAAGAGTTAAAGTACAATGTACCTTTCCCAAAGCCCCAATTTCTTTCCGAGGATTGATGATAGTCATTGCGACAGGATTCATTCCTCTCTCACAGCTGACTATTGTTTCGACAATGGCTATGTGGGAAAGCAGTCAGTGGCTTGGAAAGAATGTTGTGCGGAGTACTGGTAAAAGAAATTCCAGGAAAGCATGGATAGGTGCACTGGCCGCCGCGATACAACTGAAATAATGTTGAAAACGGCGTTAAACACCATATAATTAATTAATTTCCCAAAGCCCCAGTAGTGCAGTCTGTTACATAAAGGGCTTGAGAACAGGGGATTGGTGGTTCGAATCCCCAGCTCGGCCAATTTCTTTCTGAGGATTGATGATAGTCATTGTCACAGGATTCACTCTTCTCTCATGGCTGATCCTTGTTTTTATGATGGTTATGTCAGGAAGAGGCCAATGGCTTGGGAAGAAAATTGTGCAAAGTACTAGTAACAGAAACTACAGGAAAGCATGGCACTGGCAGCCGCGATATGACTGGAATGATGTTGAAAATAGTGTTAAACCCTATACGATCAACCAGTTAAAATACCTTTCACATTTATGATTGCTGTTGTGGCCAGTGTATATCAAGATCAGAATGCACTAAGTGTGCAGTCAGATCTATGATCTACATTGTCTGCTATGCTGAGTCACGCTGGCCCTTAACCCTTTCCCAAACAAGCCATGGTTTTCATGTATCTGCAGTACAAGTCTTTTGAAAACACTGTGGGAAAAGGAGAAATTGCTCGTAACAAGCAATTTCTCCTTTTCCCATGGCGTTTTCAACCCTTTTTGAGACCTTCTGCCATTTTCATCAAATTTAAAATTGTTGTCTGCAAACTCTTTCAATTTGGACCAGTCCAAAATTTGTCGTCTGGTAAAGGGTTAAGCAACCTTGAAATGGCAGGTATTTTGAGGTTTTTTTTGCAGACCAAAAGTTTCAAGTGGAAGTTTTCTTTGAAAGAGTAGAAAACATTGTGGTAAAAGGAGAAAGTGCTGATAACCAGTGACCCTCTAAAGGACAAATATTGCCAATCAGTATTGTGTTGCTTGTCAGAAACTTTGAAATATCTATATGATAGATTTATGAGTATTTAATTTGAATTTATCTTAACCCTCTGCCTGAGTTTTAACAACCCTGCTAACGGATGGTGTTTGAAAACATTGTGGGAAAAGGAGAAAATGCTGGTAACAAGCATTTTCTCCTTTTCTCATAATGTTTTCTACCCTTTCATGGACAAATGCCATGATTTAAACTACACTTAGTTTGATGTGTGCAAAATTTAATGCTTTCAATTTGGACAAGTCTAAAATTTTGTGGTAGGATTAAAAAGTTAATTTAAATCCATCTTAATATCAGTTTTAATGTGGTTGAAATTCAAAAGCAAGAGAAATCCATTTTGGCCATTCATTTGAGGATAGAATGGGACATAGAAAAATTAAAGAAAAAAAAAGGGTCTTTCTCATTGTGGAGTATCTTTTGAAATCTGTGTGACACCTGTCTTAATTTCCAGATTCGCACGGAGCCCCCAAATATCATGAAGACCCCTCAGCAGAATTGAGTCACTACCATCTCCGGGTGGGATTTTTCTCTGTGACCCTTTTCCATAACAACCCTACATCCGTACAGGATAATGCTGATAAGCCTGTCGTCGATGTGATGAAAGAGAGAGCAGAAAAATACTTCAGTAGAGTGAGTGGGATAACAGTTGCTGGGGTTGCAGAGTTGAAAGATATCAGGGAGAACTTTGCAGCTCTCTTGGACCAGGACCACTTAAGGTAGATACTGCAATTTTTCGCTTGGCTATTTTCAAAGAATACATGGGAGGTATTGCCATAGCCTTGTCATCTTTGTCGCCATTGTTGTTTGAGTCATCTTTATAAAATATCTCTGTCACTGCTGGAGATATATACTTCAAACTTGGAGTGGTTGTTAACTGTCAAAATGGGGACCCTTACAAAAGGGGCAGGTAACTATCAAAATATTTTTGATACAGTTGTGCCCCTGTTTTTGACTTACAATTTTCACTGAAAATCAATCTGTTTTTAAAAGCAACTGCAGCCTGGTGTCGGCAACCACATGCAGAGCTCTTGTTTAATATCTGAGTGCCAAGACTGGTAGCTCAGTCATTAACATACAGGTCTTGAGACCAAGGGGTAGCTGGTTCAGATCTCCATGGATAGGTGGACTTGCAGTAATAATGTTGAAAACAAAGCTTAACATCATACAAACAAACAAATTAACACACGTTGTGAAACACAGTTTATTTGTTTTTGCATAGTAGGCAAGATCTGACTGCACATGGGGAATGTCGGGGCTTTACAAACAATATTGCAAAAGAAATACAGGATATTTGGTTTTTTCTGTGAAAGATCGAAATTTACTTCATCGAGTGAATAACATGGGTAATATTTTCATGAGTGGCACAGCCATGGGGGAAAATATTACTGATGATGTTCACTCGATGAAATAAATTTTGGTCTTTCACAGAAAATATTTATTTCATGCTTCTAACCCCTTTCTTGTCGGGACTATCATCGGTTGTTTTCGGTAATTCTCTGTGGCATACCGCTCTCACATAACAATGTATTACAATATTACGTTAAGCGCGAGAAATATAGGGTAAATGTATGTAAATTACATCATATTTCCCTCTATTTGAATGGCACACGCTGTTCAGCTTGGTAACTAGTGCGCTGGAACTACTGTTTCCACCTTCAGTTGAAGAGTTAGAAAATATAAAATCGGTATTTTCACTGGTCGTAACCATGAAATATCAAACCATAATCCACCATTGTGGGAAAAGGAGAAAATGCTGGTTACCAGCATTTCCTCCTTTTCCCACGATATTTTCTAAGGGTTGTTAAAAGTCAGGATTGTGTGGTAAAGTTTAACAACCCTTATGAAGAAGCCTTTTGTAAAATATTTCGGTAAAAGGAGAAAATGCTGGAAACCAGCATTTTCTCCTTTTCCCAAAATGTTTTCCATTCTTTTGTGGCTGAATTTGATTGTTTCTTCAACATTTAATTTATTGCCTGCAAAAGCTTTCAGTATGGACTAGTCTAAAACTTTGTCATGTGGTATACGTTTACCACACAATCCCGAGTTTTAACGACCCTGAGGAAGAAGCCCATCTGAAAACATTGTGGGAAAAGGAGAAAATGCTGATAACCAGCATTTTTTCCTTTTTCCACAGTGTTTTCTACTCTATCAAAGACAAATTTTGTAATTTCAACTACATTTAGAATGTCGTCTGCAAAAGCTTTGAATTTGGATCAGTCTAATTTTCTGTCGTGTGGTATAGAGTTAAGGATCCTGAGGTCTAATGCTCTTGTTGTAATCAAGGAGAAAATGCTGGCCACCAAATTCTTAATTTTGTCGTCTGCACATGCTTTCAAAATGGATTAGTCTAAAACTTTTTCTTCTGGTAAAGAGGTAATCAGTGTTTGTTATAAATAGTCTGTGGCAAATTTGTTGCCTCTTTACGAAACGACAAAATTTTAGGTCTGTAAAAATTGAAAGCATTTGCAGACGACAAATTAAATGTGACTCAGAAATTGAAATTTGTTTTTTGAAAGTTGGAAAGCATTGTGGGAAAAGGAGAAGATACTGGTTACCAGCATTTTCCCCCTTTTCCCCAGTGTTTTCCAAAGCCTTCTTCCGCAGGAATATTTGATAAAAGGTGTAACACTTTATCTCACAATCCCGTGTTTCAACAAGATGAATTTAAATTAACTTTTTATCCTACCACAAAATTTTAGACTTGTCCAAATCAAAAGCATTAAATTTTGCAGACATCAAATTAAGTGTAGTTTAAATCATGGCATTTGTCCATGAAAGGGTAGAAAACATTATGGGAAAAGGAGAAAATGCTGGTTAAGATAAATTCAAATTAAATACTCATAAATCTATCATATAGATATTTCGAAGTTTCTGACAAGCAACACAATACTTGAGAAAGAAGCCTTTTGAAGACATTATAGGAAAATGAGAAAATGCTGGTAACTAGCATTTTCTCCTTTCCTCACAGTGTTTTCTACCCTATCGAAGACAAATTCAATCATTTGAGCCAGTTGTCGTCTGCAAATGCTTTCAGTTTGGACAAGTCTACATTTTTGTCGTGTTGTAAAGGTTTAACACTTTACCACACAATCCCGACTTTTAACGGCCCTGAGGAAGAAGGCTTTTGAAAACATTGTTGGAAAAGGAGAAAATGCTGGTAACCAGCATTTTCTCTTTTTCCCACAATGTTTTCTGCGTATCAAGGACAAATAATGTCATTTTCATCACCTTTAAGTTGTCGTCTGCAAATGCTTTCAATTTAGTCATGTCCAAAATTTTGACATTTGGTAACGAGTTAAGAGGCCATGGGTAAAAAATAAAAGATGATTTATCATTATGATCTAGAAATAGAGAGCATTTACTCTTTACCAAACAACAAAATTTTGTACTCTGCCAAATTGAAAGCATTTGCAGACGACTGTAGTCTTGGACAGAGTAGAAAACATTGTGGTAAAAGGAGAAAATGCTGGTTACCAGCATTTTCTTCTTTTCCCACAATGTTTTCAAAAGTCTTCTGTAGGGTCATTAAAACTTGGGATTGTGTGGTAAAAGGGTAAAGAAGCCTTCTTCTTCAGGATGGTTTAGAACCCGGATTTTGTGGTAAAGGCTGAATCCTTTACCAGACGACTCTATTTCAGACTCTTCCATATTGAAAATGTTTGCAGGCAATATATTGAATGTGGTTGAAATGATAAAATTTGCCTCTGAATGGGTAGAAAATATTGTTGGAAAAGGAGAAAATGCTGTGGCAAATTTGTCACCTCTTTACCAAACGACAGAATTTTTAGATCTGTTGAAATTGAAAGCATCTGCGGACGACAAACTAAATGTGACTCAGAAATTTAAATTTGTATTTTTAAAGGTTGGAAAACACTGTGGGAAAAGGAGAAAATGCTGGTTACCAGCATTTACTCCTTTTTCCATAATGTTTTCAAAAACCTCGTTCCTTAGGGTCTTTAAAACTCAGAACTGTGTTGTAAAGGGTTAAGGAAACTGGCTGGTAAATGATTATCATAATCATCAGTATGGCTAATTATTCCATTTCTAACTCAGCTGTTTTTCAATGAACATTCCGTGGTATTGCCCAAGCCCTGTCATTATCTGTGTCAACATGGTGGAAAAACTTTTGGATATTTTCTCATATCTCTGTAATTTTTTTTGAAGTTATTTACGTCATACCTTGGGATGGATCTTAACTGAAGAAAAAGGGAACCTGTACCAGAATGGAAGATAAACATCAAAATGAGCCATGCTCTATGAAAAGGGGGTTTAATGTACCTGCAAAAAGTATCAACCCAGGTCAGCCTGGGCAGTCTGCACAGGCTGACCTAGGCAGAAACTTTTTGCTTTTGGTAAATTTTCTACATCTCAAAGGACCATTCTTTCTCATGATTTAGTTGGTTGTTTAGATGTATTTTATGGATTCATATTACAGGATGACTTGCCAGGTATGAAATAAATCTTTAGGGGGAAAAAGTGTGGCAGGTACGGGATTGGAACCCGGGAGCCCTCGCTTACTCATGATCGCTTTAACCACTGAGCTACCCGGATATATGAATGTAAAGACCATATGGGTTGTGAAAGACGACATTCTAGCTGGACCTGTAGTTATCAACCATTCTTAATTGCATTCTTAGTCAAATTCTAAAATTAGAAAGTAATACAATCTCTGATTTGTTAACTCTTTACCACACGACATAATTTTAGACTGGTCCAAATTGAAAGCATTTGCAGATGACAAAATAAATGTAACTGAAGCACTGAAACTTGTTTTAGGAAGGGTAGAAAACATTGTGGAAACAGGAGAAAATGCTGGTTACCAGCATTTTCTCCTTTTCCCACAATGTTTTCAAAAGGCTTCCCCCTCAGAGTCGTTAAAAGTCGGGATTGGGTAGTAAAGGGTTAAACAAAGTGGTTTAGATTATCAGAAATTGTGTTGCTTTGCACCCTTTGTCAAATTCTAAAATCAGAAAGTAACACACTCAGTGATTAGCTGTACCAAATAGATTTGTGTACAGAAATTAACAGGTAAGCTATATTACATTGTCAAACAGTGTTTTCTCCTCTTTCAAAGACAAATTGTATCATTTGATTCACATTTAATTTGTTGTCTGCAATTGCTTTCAAATTGGACTAGACTAAAATTTCATCGTCTTGAGTAGAGTTAACTATTTACCAAACAATCCAAAGTTTAACAACCCTCAGGAAGAGGCCTTTCGAAAACATTTTGGGAAAAGGAGGGAATCCTGGTAACCAGCATTTTCTTCAGTTCTCACAATGTTTTCTACCCTTTCAAAAACATCAATCATCCTTTAAAGCACATAGATATTGTCATCTGCAAATGCTTTCAGTTTTAATGAGTCCATTTTTTTGTCAGGTGGTAAAGATTTAAGATTTAAGAATTAGAATGCAAATTTAGAATAGCTGGTGAAAAGGTGCCCTGAAATACTTCTTCTCCGTTCATGGAACTCTTCAAGATAAAGGTTTTTTCCATTCATGGAACTCTTCAAGATAAAGGTCTTTTCCATTCATGGAACTCTTCAAGATAAAGGTGCTTTTAGACCTACTACTGGGACCACTCATAAGCAAAAATCAAAGGCATCATAAATGAAGTACAATCAAAGGCAGCCATCTGTACTAATGGAGGAACATTTGAGATTCCATATCTAATAAGTATATTAACCCTTATCCTGCTAAATAAAGGAAATGAAGCTTTCAAACCGATAGTAAAAACCGAAATTTTCATATTACAAAGATATTTTTTGGAGGAAAAATGTCTCATTATCGGACAACATGGAGCCAAGATCATTCTGTGCAGTCTGATCTTGATCTACGCTGTCTACAAAAGGTCAGCGAGTCGTGCTTAACAGCCTATGGGTTAAGGTTTTCATTTCTCATTTTCTTTTCCCATTATTTTGTGAGTAAAGGATATTGCTAAGTTAAAATACTGCACTGTCTTGTGAGATTTGTTCATTTTCTAACCAAAATATGAACATGAGTGCTCAAAGAGCTAAGTCTTTCAGACTTGCGATAATAAGTATTGACATATGAATGTTTTTGCTTTACATTACAGACTTTTAGGGAAGCCACTAAACATAGAATGTAACCAGAAAAGTGCATTAAAGCAAGTAAGCACCACAACAAATATCAGAGTGGGAATAATGGAGGTGGTGGAGAGCCTGTATAACAAACGGTCCTCCCAAGACATGGCGCCAGAAGTCTGCCAGGTATGTACTCAATTATTGAACATAAATTTACAGTATAGATATGATGTTTTGTGCACCTGCAGTTCACATCTTCAGAAAAACATTGTGGAAAAAGGGGCAATTGCTTGTAAAAAACAATTGCTTCTATTACCACAAACTTATTCATGTTGCTGAAAAACCTTATTTTTCCTAGTCTGCAAAATTAATGTTCTCTGTTACCAATTTGGTAGTCTTAGATAAAGGGTGCAAAAAGCATTTTGTGAAGGACAAGATGATTGGGGTAACTTTAAGCTCATTTGAAAAAGAGAAAGTGTTTGAGCCATGCTCTGGCAAAAAAGGCCTTAATGCATCACCGTGATGCATTATACTAAGCAGATCATCACATAATTATAGATGGATCTTAAAATTCATTTTGTATAACAGCTGACTGAATCATGATGTAGAATGGTCCGTTTGACATGCAGAAAATTGACAGAAAGCAAAAAGTTTTGGCCAAGGTCAGCCTGCATGGACTGCGCAGGTTGACCTGGGTGGATACTTTGTGCAGATGCATTAAGCCCCCTTTTTCACAGAGCATGTCTCATTTAGTATAGGTTCAGTGTTTTCAACAAGGGACATAATTACTTGAAAGAAGTGTTGCATTTTTGTAATACTTAATTCCCTTGTTTCTTGCCCCAATTATGCTTGATGCAGAGTTTTGTTCAGCTGAGCATGGTGGCACATTCGATATCAAACAGGTCTAATCCTTTCACTACACAAGGAAAATATAGGCCAAATTGAAAGGATTTGCAGATCTGATGACAATTTAAATGTAATTCACATGATGGAATTTGTCTTTGATAGGGTAGAAAACATTGTGGGAAAAGGAGAAAATGCTGGTTACCAGCATTTTCTCCTTTTCCCTCAATGTTTTCAAAATACTTCTATCACAGGGTTGTTAAAAGTTTGGATTGTACGGTAAAGGCTTAACCTTTTACTACCGATGACGACTTAAATAGCTTTTGTGGGTGGTGTAGATCAGTAGCTTTTGTGGATGGTGTAGATCAAGATCAGACTCTACAGAATATGCAGTCTGATGTTGGATCTACACTATCTGCAACCTGGTGCTAGATTATGACCTACTGTAATTCATCTTCAATAACAGTGGAAATCTACTGTTAGACCGTTAAAAAAATCAAAGAACTCACAGTCCTGAAAAGCGGATTTGTGGAACAGTATTAAGCTATGATACGGTGTACTGAAAAGTAAAATTCCATTATGTATAATGCATGTACATGCATGTGTAACTAGTTACTGGAGTTAGCAAGGGCATGGAAAGTCAAAGATGTTCTATCAAGTGGGATGGGTAAAAACTCTTATTTTATTACATAAACTTATCAAAGAATAGCAATTTGATCCATCAATCTGATGCGGTTTTCTGCTGGTATAAGGACTGTATGCACATGTGTAGGACTGTATATATGGTAATTACAAGAATGAAATCTGGGTGTACTAGCTAAAACTGAAAGTAGAATGAGTAGAGCGCAAGTGTGTATGACAGTATTTCGTTCAGGTCAAAGCGATACCATTGGCCAGACCAGCTATTCAAAACTGAATGTGAGTGCGCATGTGTTGTTAGGCATAATCTATATAGATCCCGCCAGTTCTATCACGGCCTTTTCTCCTTTTCCCACAATGTTTTCTTCTCTTTAAGACTCAAATTCCATCATTGGAGCAACATTTAATTTGTCGTCTGCAAGATCTTTCAATCTGACCTTTGTAACGGATAGTTCAGAATCATTAAAACATAGGATTATGTAGTAAATGGTAAACCATCCATTACAGAGGTCATTTTAGACATGCCAGTAACCAGGTCAGGTGACACAAAGTAGAAACATTGTAAGAAAATGGAAATGACATTTACCCTGCACCAAATGGCAAAATTTTAGACTAGTCTAGATTGAAAGAACTTGCAGAAGACAAATGTTGCTCACATGATGGAATTTGCGTCTGAAAGAGTAGAAAACATTGTGGGAAAAGGAGAAAATGCTGCATTTTCTCCTCTTCTCACAACGTTTTCAAAAACTTTATTTATTTGGGTAGTTAAAACTTGGGATTGTGTTGGTACAGGGTTAAGACTGATACAGAAAACATAGTAGTAAAAGTAGCAAGTTCTTCTTTGCCTGTTTTCAAAAGCCTCATGAGCCTCATCAGTTTTCTTATGTGCTAGTATTTTGTGAATCATAAAAATTTATATCTGAATTGCAACTTAGATAATTCACTCCTATGGATATCAGGCCACTGAAAAAAGCCACATTGGTTTATCATGGATCACCGAAATTTTATCATTCGATCATCAAACGCTGTTACCAAAAATAGCACCTTGATGCATATTATGTCATATATAAAGGCAATGCACTATTAGCTATTTTTGGTAACTGTCTCTTGTAATTGACCATTGAAAATTTTGATTTTCCATGATAGACCAATGGAGCTTCAAAGGCCTGTGGGTAGATTTAGTGCTTGTATTCTGATATTCTCTATTTTTTTTTTTCATTGTAAATTTACGTTTGGTTATAAATAATGATAAAATCATGAACGTGACTGTCCACATTGAACAGAGCAATAAAACCTACAATCTGCCTTTATATGCAAGTGAGAAGAAACAAAGCTTGTTTAACGCTTTACCAAACAACAACTTTTTAGACTAGTCCAAATTGAAAGCATTTGCAGGTGACAAAATAAATGTAACTTGAAAACTGAAATTCATTTTGATGAGGCTAGAGGCTCTCCTTTTCCCACAATATTTTCCAAAGACTTCTTTCTAAGGGTTGTTAAAAGTCGGGATTGTATGGTAAAGAGTTAATCCTTTACGAAACATTCCAGTGTTTTAATAACCCTGAAAAAAATTTTTTTTGAAAACATTGTGGGAAAAGGAGAAAATGCTGGTAACCAGCATTTTGTCCTTTTCCCACAATGTTTTCTATGAATTTAAGAGACATGTTCCATCATTTGCGCAACATTGAAATTGTTGTCTGCAAATGCTTTCAATTTGGATGTTTCTACAATTTTGTTCTTTGGTGAATAAGAAAGGAGTTGGCTGGTGATCAAGATTTGAGCCATGCTCTGTAAAAAGGGGGCTTAATGCTTCGGTTGGGGGGGGGGGTATCAATCCAGGTCATCCTGCACAATCTGCGCAGGCTGACCTGGGCCGAGACTTTTTGTTACTGGTCACCTGTCTGTATGTCAAAGGATCAGTCGACCTTATGATACTGTAGGTTTTTAGATAAAACTGTTTTTATGAATACATAGTTATGTAGTGACTTGCTTGGTATCATGCATCACAGAGATGCATTAAGCCCCCTTTTGCCAGAGCATGGCTCATTTTTTTGTTTTTTTTTTGTTTGTTTGTGGTTAAAATTTATTGATTTGGGTTTTCACTGGGTTTTCCTCAAGAAATACCAGTATTTGACGAGGAGGAAAATTGTCCTGTAAACTGTCAGAAATAGCGGATATCTTCTAAACAAAAAAAAAAAGTGATACATTCATTGAATGCTAGTTTTCAAATGAATTTTAAAGGTGGGTTATTTAAATTTTTATAATCTCACTAAACTTCAAAAAAGATTCAACTTTGAATTTAACCCTTTACCACACAATCACAAGTTTCAAAAACCTTGAGGAAGAGGTCTTTTTGAAAATGTTGTGGAAAAAGGGGAAAATGGTGGTAACCAGCATTTTCTCCTTTTCCCACAATATTTTATTTTCAATGACAAGTTTCATAATATGCGCAATGTTTAATTTGTCATCTACATATGCTTCCAATTTGGACCAATCAAAGTATTTGTCCTTTGGTAAAGGATCAAGTGATACCAGGCAAACTATCAGTTAAGGAGAAAGACAAAATGTGAGGAAAAAAGAAGTATTTCCTTAATGGGCTATGTAGACCTTTAAGGTATTTTTAGATTTTGCACCAGAATTATGCAAAGGTTTGTACAAATGTCACATGATTGATTACATGGATTGATTATGGGATGATATTCAAATACCGTATTTCACCAAATTAACACTTCCTCCCAAATAGTAGTGCCCCAACTATATAACTTACTCCATAGGCCTTCAGACAACCCCCACCCACACCAAACCTTAGCTTAAAATCGGCGACTGGAATGACAGACTTCCAAATGCAAGATAACTTTACTTAACCGTTTATAACGCAGACTGACAAAAATTATTGATGACCAATATTTGATAAATAAACTTACTGGTATGGCATCCACATAATCCTAAGTACTTCACAAATCTATGTCATTAACAACTGACTAGCGGAATATATATACACTTCCAATAACATTATAATCTTCCGGTAACACAAAATTTGTCAATGAACTTGCAAAACTTTAAGAAAGTGAAGTATCAATATTCCATAGTAATTGTGAATGCTATTTTATGTCCAGATGAATCACGATCGGTGGTAAAAACAATATTCTGCATTAATAACTTGTTTTTTTTTTTCAAATGGTGATTGTTTCACTGTCGGCACTGGCTAGAACCTGGATCAAAGTACTGTACCTACTCTATACTATATGAAGGCACTTAAATTTCGGAAAATTGGCTATGAAATAGGAGTGTCCTGTTGGTCATTTGCATGGTGCCCTGGCGCGTTATTTAGGTGAAATATGGTAAAAAGAATGAGGTAATATTTTATCTTTTAAAAATAGAATTAACCATTGCGAATGGACCAACCCATTATTTGGATGCCAAATTCGCACCTTTTTACGACATGTAACAGCCTAGTTTACCCTTTACCAAACGAAAATATATTAGACTTTTCCAAGTCGATAGCTGTTGCAGACAATAAAATAATTGTTACGTAAAAGTGGAAATTCACCATTAGAGGGGTAGAAAACATTGTGGGAAAAGGAGAAAATGCTGGTTACCAGCATTCTCTCCTTTTCCCATAATTTTTTCAAATTGCCTTTTCACTGGGGTTATTGAAACTCAGGATTATGTGGTACTTAAGGGTTTAAAAAAATCCAGAAAATGTCCCTTTAACTCTTTTCTAAACGACAACATTTTGGACTTGTCCAAATTGAAAAGATTAGTAGAACACAAAATAAATGTGACTGTAAAGGTGAATTTTGATTTGGGAAATGTAGAAAAGGTTGTGGGAAAAGGAGACCAGCATTTTCTCCTTTTCCCATGATGTTTTCAAAAGGCATCTTTCTCAGGGTCGTTAAAACTCGGGATTGTGTGGTAAAAGGTTAAAGGAACATAGTCCCTCCTGTATGACCTGTTTTAGTTCTTAGACTAGCAAAGCTAGTCTATAGGCATCAAGATTGACCTAGAGTCAAAGTAAACAAAAACCCCACAGTTGCCAAATACTGCCTCACAGAAAAATACTTCTTTCTGTTAGAAATCTTAATTCTGTTATATATGACAATTTTGACAAAAATCACTAAATCTCTACCACTCCAGTTTGAACATGTCCTCTTACAAAGTAATAAACTGAACAAGATGTCATTTATAAGGTACATGATCATTGCTTATATGTAAATCAAGTGACCTATGCAAAGCAGAGTCTGAGAGAATCACTTTTTCCTACACCACTGTAACATTATGAATGAATCTATTAACCCTTAAGTTGCTAATTGCGACCCACTGACCTTTTGCGGACAGTGTAGATCAAGATCAGACTGCACAGAATGTGCAGTCTGATCTTTGATCAACACTATCCGATGCGGTATTTTTCTTTCCGATGAAATCAAGTTTGAAACTGCAATGTTTGGGCTTTTAGTATTGAGTAAAAATTTGCGTTTCATTTCTTCAGCAGTTTAAGGGTTAATAGATACACCTAGGTAACTTGTAGCAAATCCCAGTTACATTAACCCTCACTGGACAGGGAACCCTTGTCAATCCTTCAGTCATTCATTATTTAGATCATTGTGTACAGTTATACTGTTATGTTAAACTGTTATTCTAGTCTTTGATATTAAATCTTTACCAAACAATTCCAAGTTTTAACGATACTGGGGAAAATCCCTTTGAAAATATTGCGGGAAAAGGGGAGATGCTGTTAACCATCATTTTCTCCTTTTTCCACCTTGTTTTCTACCTTTTTGGAATCAGGTTTCATCAGTTCAGCCACTTTTAATTTATGGTCTGCAAGAGCCTTGAATTTGGACTGGCATAAAATTTTTCGTTTTTTAAAGAGAGTTAAATAGTTAACTACATCTTATGCTATTGTATATTGACTAATTGATTGCATGCAGGTGTTTAACGCCGTTTTCAACATTATTTCAGTGATATTGCGGTGGCCAGAGCACCTATCCATGCTTTCCTGGAGTTTCTTTTACCAGCACTACCGCGACTCAATGACGTTTTGCAGACAGTGTCGATTAAGATCAGACTGTGCAGAGAATACAATCTGATCTTGGATCTACACTGTCTGATAAGAGGATATATTATTTTCTCCAAAAATTAATGTAACTTTGAAATAGCAATATTCAGGTTTTTACCATCGGCTTGAAAGTTTTGTTTAACATTTTTAGCAGGTTAAGGGTTAAACTTAAACCGGATTACAGTTAACCAGTAGCACTCATAGCCCCAGCAGCTCAGTCGGTAGTGTACAGGACTTGGGAACAGGAGGTCTCTGGGTCGATCCCTGACTCGGCACATTTCTTTCCGAGGACTGATGATAGTCATTGTGACAGGATTCTTTTCTCTCTCACGTTTCAACGATGGTTATAATATAAATGTGGGAAAGCAGCCAGTGTCTTTGAAAGAATATTGTGCGGAGTACTGGTAAAAGAAACTCCAGGAAGGCATGGATATGTGCACTGTCCACTGCATCATAACTGAAATAATGTTGAAAACAGGGTTAAACACCATACAAACAATCAATCAATCAAAGTCACTAGTCTGTTAGTACTTTCAGTACTTTGATTTTATTGGGACAGGGACTCATAATCTCTGTCTTATAGCTAAATTGTCGATAGAGTACATGTCACTTGGTGAAAGTTAAACCATTCCAACTTAAGTAGAGCAGGTATGGACCACGCTTCAACAGCAGTTCATCAATGTACGATGATGCAGTTGGTTAACCCTTTACCACATAGTCCTGAGTTTAACCACCCTGAAGAACAATGCTTTTGAAAACATTGTGGTAAACCAGCATTTTCTCCTTTTTCCACAATGTTTTCTACCCTTTCTGAGACATACAGTCGAACCGCGTTTATCCGGGCTCCATAATTCCGGAAATCTCAGGATCCGGACAAAAACATCAGGGAACGGATATTTTCTGTACAAATTTTACTTTTTATTCCGGAAATCCGCATTCCGGAACCGGAATGAAAAAATCGGGAACGAAGGGTTAGAAATTAGTACAAACCTTATCCAAGAAACCGGACGTGGCCTGACTGTGTATCACACAATTTAAACTGGTACCCGTTGTATCTCCCTAACCGTCCGATAAATACAAAAATCGATAACAGGCTACTAGTTTACACACAATTTAGACTTGTTATTTTCCCCGGGACCATAGACTGGTTATCATAAATATCATAAATACAGTCTACTTCGAGCGATTTCGGACTGGTTCGTCGTGAATAACACGGGTATCAGTCTAAAGAGTGTCAGTTGTTGCAGACGATTTTCTCACGTTTTGAAAACACGCGTGTTAATTAGTACTGTTTTCGAAAACCGTTAAATGACGTTCTCGTGCCATCGACAATTGTCAACTTAACAGATTATCCATACACATAGTACTGAAGTGACAATTCCACGCTTTTGTTGTTTAATTATTACTGGATCTACTTGATTACAGTAACGATCGCTAAAAAAATAACTGAAATGTCCGCAAAGATTTTGTGGGCATGTTTAAACTTATCTTTCAAAACTAAACGCAAAACTAAAATATGAACATACCGTCTGCTTGCATATTCAATAATCCTTCGTTTCAAAAACAAATATTTTCAATTTAAATGGTGAACCATACGAAAAAAAAAAACAGTTTGATTCATGCGTTAACTGGAGATTTTATGTTCCCCAAAGTACACACAAAATGGCCGCCAAACACGATAAATTTCGTTAGGTTTTTCGAAAATATTTTACTCCTAACAGACTGTAAAGATGGTTGAAAATATGCCTGTCTTCGATATCGAATCAATTGGCAATCTCAATAGTCTTTGCCATTTTACCACTTTGAAAGTACGACTATCAGAAACCAACAGAATGTCTACACCACCAGCAAAAGACGAGTTGAAGTTTCGACTTCCGTGAAAAAAGACATTTGTCAGTACAAAGAAGACCATCCAAAAAACGCTTTTGCAGGAATTCGACAACACGTCATGCACATTTAAAATACTGTGCATATCGTGTTTTCCTTTTGTTTCGCCCTTTTCATGGTGTTTTCAAAAGTCATAAATGTGCCGAGCTTTACAAGCGCACCTGTTTGCACAATAGGTATGCATGTGCATGTAATTAGGTACAGGTAAAAAGACATGTACAAAAACAGACAAATAACAAAAAGGCAAAATGCAAATTTATGACACCCTTTATTTTATAAACCTGAACAATCGTAGGAGCAATAATGACATGTATACAAGTGCTTGTGTAAAACATACGCTGTTGTAATTCTTACGATACACGGTGTCCCTTATCAACATGGAGGTTATTAACCTAGCTTAAATTGGATGCCATGCCAGCAATCACAGTTCGTCGATCCGGAAATACGGCTGATCCGGAAACATTCATAGGAAACCGAAGTGGCCGGATAAACGAGGCTCGACTGTATTTGATTTATCGTCTGCAAATGCTTTCCGTATTTGGACCAGTCTAGAATTTTTTCGTCGGGTAAAGAATTAGGTGGTTACAATTGATATCGTGAATATACCTGAGTTATTCTGAGTTTTTGTCTTCAACATGGGACCGCCGTTTAAGTATAGCTGTTAGCTTGTTTACATTGTGTTTAGTACTGTTTTCAACATTTCAGTTATATTATTGCGGCAGCCAATATACCTATCAATGCTTTCCTGCAGTTTCTTTTACCAGTGCTCTTTCCACTGGCTGCTGTCCCACATTACCATTGTTGAAATCATAATCATCTATAAGGAGGAATCAGTCCTTTTACAGTGACTATTGCCAGTTCTTGGAAAGAAAGTGGTAGAGCTGGGAATTTGAACCAGCAACTCACTGGTGTCAAAGCCCTGTACATAATTACCAGAACTACGGCGCTGATCTGCCATAGCAGAACACGATGTTTACTCATTAAAATTGAACCTCAGCCTTACTCTGAAGAAGCCAAGCCCCTGTACTGCAGACAGTAGCATACAGAACTTGAGACCACGGGGTCACTGATTCAAATTTCCCAGCTCCGCAAATTTTTTTTCAAGGATTGATGATAGTCATTACAACAGCATTCATTCCTCTCTGGCTGATGATCATTCTTTCAATGATGGTTAATCCAATATGTGAGAAAGCAGCCAGTGGCTTTGGAAGATTATTATTCAAGGTACTGGTAGAAAGAAACTCCAGCAAAGCATGGATAGATGCACTTGTCCAATGATGTAACAGAAATAATGTTGAATACAGTATTAACAGCATACAGTAGATCAAATCAATCAATACTCTCAAAAAAAAAATATCTAGTAAGTATTCATATGATGATAAGTCAGGTTGTAATCGATCAATTAATACCCAGAGAAAAAAAAAACAATTATCTTGTATGTATTTATATGGTAATAAGTCTGGCTGGTAAAGCCGGATATTTGTCAGATTAACCCTGTACCAGCCATTCCCTAGTTTTAACAACCCAAGAAGAACTCTTTTGAAAACAGGGTGGAAATAGAATCCCCAGCTGAGCCAGTTTCTTTCTGAGGATTGATGATAGTCACCGCAACAGGATTCAATCCTTTCTCTATGCCGATCGTTGTTTCAACCAAGGTAATATAAGAAAGCAGCCGGTGGCTAAAGAACAATTTTGTGCAAGGTACTGGTAAAAGAGACTCCAGGAAAGCATGGACAGGTGCACTGGCTGCTGTGATATAAATGAAATAATGTTGAAAACAGTGTTAACACCATACAAACAAACAAGCCTTCTATCCTTAGAGCTGAAATACATGTTAACTTTGTTTTGTTTAGGTTGTAGCTAAAGAAAGGGTTAAACCTTTTCCACACAAAAAAAAATTTATCCTGGTCCAAATTGAAAGCATTTGCAGATGGCAAATTTAATATGGCTTAAATAACGGGATTTGTCTCTGAAAAGGCAGAAAACATTGTGAGAAAAGGAGAAAATGCTGGTTACCAGCATTTTCCCTTTTTCTCATGTTTTCAAAAGGCCTTTTTCTTGGGGTCATTAAAACTTATGATTGTATGGTGAATAGTAAGTACAACCATATTTTATTGGCCTGTCATGTTGTAGCTAGTACCTGCATCACCAGCTGTCTTGGTAATAATTATTGTGACAACTGTATCCTTATGCTTTCTACAAACTGAAATCAAAGGACTGAAAGTCCAGTAGTGCTAGTCTGCAGCTTGTAATAGCAGTGATATTCCAGTGTTTCAATAATGCTATATTTTGATTGGTTGAATGGTGTTTAGTGTCACTTTCGATATCATTTCAGTCATATCACGGCAACAGCTCACATACTCATGTACTATATCCTGGGTTTCACCAGTGCTAGGCAAAATAAAATGCGGAGTAACACCAGGTTCTGCTTTTATAGTCAATTTACTAAAAACTTCTTAAGAAGTTTCACCCAGCTTTACGTTTATTGCAGCATGTTTGCTGGGTTCTGCATAGTGTAACTCTTTACCACACAACAAAATTTCAGACTGATCTAAATTGAAAGCATTTGCAGACGACAATTTAAATGTGGCTCAAAAATTGAAATTTGTTTTTGGCAGGGTAGAAAACATTATGGATAAAGGAGAAAATGCTGGTTACCAGCATTTTCTCCTTTTCCCACTATGTTTTCAAAAGACTTCTTTCTCAGAGTTGTTAAAAGTCAGGATTGTGTGGCAGAGAGTTAACTCCTTACCACACAACAAGATTTTAGACTGATCCAACTTGAGAGCAATTGCAGACAACTAATTAATTGTGGCTCAAATGGCTGGATTGAAAATGGAGAAAACTATGGAATGCCATAACAGAAAATATTCAAGATATAAAAACACTATCAAGATATTTAAAATATTCAATCAAGATAGTCGCAGTTATACCAAAATGACATATAAATTTGATATATGACAGCAAAATTATCATATCAAAACATAAAACCACTTCAAGACAAATAAATATACTTCAAGATGTAAAAACAGCATTAACATTTTAAAAACCACTCCAAGACAAATAAATATACTTCAAGATGTAAAAACAGCATCAACATTTTAAAAACCACCCCAAGACAAATAAATATACTTCAAGATGTAAAAACAGCATCAACATTTTAAAAACCACACCAAGACTCACGTGACCAATCAAGACTCACGTGACCACAAAATCCACGACGTCATCACTTGGCGAAAAGAACGTACACACACTGCTGCTGCTTGACTGTTGACAGTCACACTGTCATTTTTTATTCGGCGTATTAACGTTAATCATGGACCACCCAGATGAAGTTACTCGGCCCTTTAGACATTCACAGTTCCAAGATCTCATGAGAGACCTCAGGAGGAGTGTTTTAGATGCCCCTTCAAATGTCCATGATGTTGTTTCATTCATTAAAGCATAAAGTGTAAGATCATACGCATGTTTGTGCAGCCTGAGCCTCCTAAAGATCAGATAGATGAACGTACACATGAAGGACAAACAGACAGCCTGACGGACGGAAGGACGGACGAACAAACAGACAGTCATGGGGAATACCGACAGATAAACACAGACACACAAACAAAAAGAGAGATAGACGCACAGACCGACAGATAAACAGACCCACGGAGAAAAAGACAGACAGTCGTGCACATAAACAGATGGACGGATGGACGGACGGACGAACGGACTGACGAAAAAATAGACAGAAAAACATGGGAAGACGGACAGAAAAACACTGTGCAGTATGATCCTCCAAAAGATCCGAAAAGTTAACGGACCAACGAAGGGCAGACAGACACCCATACATATGGACAGACGGACAGACGAACACAGACACACATACAAAATAGACGGATGGACCAACAGATAGACAGATATAGGGAAGACCAACAGAAAGAAAGACACAGACAGACAGCCAAAGAAAAGAAAGACAGACAGACGCACAGACCGACAGAGTAAGGGACACACAGTGGGCAAACGGACACGATTACATATTGACAGACGGACAGACTAACAGACACACATACATATAGACGGACGGACAGACGGACGGATGAGCAGACAGACAGACATAGGGAAGGCCGACATAAAGATACAGACAGACAGGCAAAAAAACAGACGCACAGACCAACAGATGAATAGACCTACGGAGGCCAGACAGACACACATACATATACTCGGACGGACGAACAGGCAGACAGACAGATAGGAAATACAGACAGAAAAGACACAGGCATTTGAAAAGATACTGAAGGCCTGCAGTCTGATCTTTTGCTACACAATCGTAACAATGCAATGACAATGCCAGATACCGTATAGTATGTATGGTAGGCCTCTATTACTAGAAGTGCTGTGCATATATCGTTGAGTGTCCTTATTCTGTGAGTGTCCTTGAACCGGTGATTTTTGTGTACATCTCGTAGAGCACATATTTTGATGACGTCACACGGTATTTCTGCTCGTAACCCTTACCAATATTCGAATGTCTCATTGCCCTTGAATTTCAGACAAATACAAGACAAATACACCGGAAAATAAACTAATTATCGTATGTTAAAGAAATCTACTTCTTTTTTCTTGATGCTAAGTAGTGTTACTTCTCAAAAAAATGCAAAGATCATCGACTTTCTGCAGTAAATACTACCGAGCTACCGGAATTAGGTCACGCCATGTTTGCACAAGAAGGCCGACGGTATGTTCTTTATTTATGCACATTGAACATGAAAATAGTTATCTAAGTTATTCTTTTGATATGAGAGTGAACCAGAAATGATTTTTTTATGAAGGCAAGTAATTTCTAGCTCATATTCTGGTCTCAATTCTTAATTTCATCAAGTTGTTTCCTTATCATCACGGAATACGGACACTTTTCGCCAAGTGATGACGTCGTGGATTTTGTGGTCACGTGAATCTTGATTGGTCACGTGAGTCTTGGCGTGGTTTTTAAAATGTTGATGCTGTTTTTACATCTTGAAGTATATTTATTTGTCTTGAAGTGGTTTTGTGTTTTGATATGATAATTTTGCTGTCATATATCAAATTTATATATCATTTTGGTATAACTGCGACTTTCTTGATTGAATATTTTAAATATCTTGATAGTGTTTTTATATCTTGAATATTTTCTGCTATGGCATTCCATAGAAAACATTTTGGGAAAAGATTGTTACCAGCATTTCTTCTTCTCCACCAATGTTTTCAAATGTTTCCTCACAGACATTTAATCTCAATATTGTGAGCTAAAAGGTTAATTACGACTTACTAAAAAAAAATATATGAGCATTCCTATCTGGATTGATGTAACCAAGATACAATTGAGCCATGCTCTGTGAAAAGGGAACTGAATGGATCTGGGAAATGTATCGAGTAGCGCAGGCTGACCCGGACTGAAACTTTCACTATCGGTGAATTTTCTGTATGTCCAAGGACCAGTCTACCTTATGATTAAGTCTTTTATTAAAAAAAGTGGCTATAATGGATTCATATTCATGTGATGACTTGATTGGTATTATGCATCACAGAGATGCATTAAGCCCCTTTTGCCAGAGCATGGCTCAATTACATAAATGTTTTGGTATCTAGGATGTGCCAGTTGGTGCTTTACAGAGGAATATTATGTCTGATCTTTGTGTTTCATATAGCCTTTTAACTCTTTACTAAACGAACAAATTTTAAATTTCCAATTTGAAAGCAGTTGCAGATGAAAACAATGTTGCAAAAATTAGGGAAATTTTCTTTGTAAGGGTAGAAAATATTGTGGGAAAAGGAGAAAATGTTCCCAGCATTTTCTCCATTTCCCACAATGTTTTCATGAGTCATTTTCCTTGGGAGTTGTTAAAACTTGGGATTGTTTGGTTAAGGGTTGACTCTTTACAGGAGCATAACATTGTAGACTTGTCCAAATTTAAAGCACTTGCAAACGCCAAATTAGATTTGCCTAAGGTAAATGAATGTGTCTTTGAAATGGGACAAAACACTGTGGGTAAAGGAGAAAATGCTGATAACCATGTTTTCACAAGTGTCTTTTTCCCCAAGGCGATTAAAACTTGGGATTGTTGGTAAAGGATTATTTACCAAACGACAAAATTTTGGACTTGTCCAAATCCGAATTAATTGCAGGAGGCAAATTTAATGTGACTTGCAAATGGTGAAAATTGTCTATGAAAGAGTAGAACACATTTTGGGGAAAGGAAAAAATGTTGCCTTCCAGCATTTTCTCCAATTTCCACAATGTTTTCAAAAGCCTTTTTCAGGGTTGTAAAAACTCGGGATTGTGTAGTAAAGTGTAAAAAGCATTTAAAAAAAAATCACTGATATAAAGTAAACTTGTGGATGACCTACAAAGTTACATGTTCTGAAATATTTGACCCATGCTCTGTGAAAAGGGGGTTTAGTGCATCTGCAAAAAGTATGGACCTATGTCAGCCTGCCTGGTCTGCGCAGGGTGACTTAGGTTGATACTTTTTGATATTTGTGAATTTTCTGCATGTCCAAGGACCATCCTACCTCAGGATTTAGTCGAGGTGTGGATCCATAATTATATGATGACCTTTTGGGAAAGGGCATCACTGAGATGTACTAAACCCCCTTTTGCAAGAGCATGGATTAATTCCCTTGTTGTTGATGTTGGAGCTATATTGTTATCTATGATTTTATCATTTTTGCTATTTTGCTTTGTTTGCCACTGTGGGTATAGGTAAATAAGATCACATGACCAAATCTATTTCACACAAATAAGACTATAAGCAAATTCAAATTCACAGATATCATTTGACAAAATTTAACTGAGACTTACTCTTTACCACACAAGAAAAATTTAGACTAGTCCAAACTGAAAGCATTTACAGATGACAATTTAAATGTGACTCAAATAATGGAATTTGTCTTAGACAGGGTAGAAAACATTGTGGGAAAAGAAGAAAATGCTGGTTGCCAGCATTTTCTTCTTTTCCCACAATGTTTTCAAAAAGGCTTCTTCCTCAGGGTCGTTAAAAGTCGGGATTGTGGTAAAGAGTTAAAATATTCAGTGACCTTACTTCGGCACATTAATTACAACCCCATACATTGCACAGGAACTTAGGAAGATGACATATGTAACCCTTTACCGCACAATGCCGCCTTTTAATGACCCTGGGAAAGAAGCCTTTTGAAAACATTGTGGGAAAAGGAGAAAATGCTGGTAACCAACACTTTCTCTTTCTGCCACAGTATTTTCTTCCCTTCCAGCATTTTCTCCTTTTCCCACAATGTTTTCTACTCAATCAAGGACAAGTTTTGTCATTTGAGCCACCTTTAATTTGTCGTCTGCAAAAATTAATGCTTTCAATTTGGACCAGTCAAAATTATTGTTTTTTGGTAAAGAGTTAATTTGTTGTCTGCAAATGCTTTTGATTTGATCAACTCTTCAATTTTGTCATTTGGCGAAGGGTTGAACCACTCAGTTTCATCTTGCCACACAAGGGGTTCCCTGGTTCAAATCCACAGCTGGGCCAATTTCTCTCCGAGGATTGATGATAGTCATCACGACTGTTTTCATGCCTCTCCCACCACTAATTATTGTTTCGATAGTGGTAATGTGGGAAAGCAGCCAGTAGCTTGGGAAGAATACCGTTCAAAGTATTGGTAAAAGCATGGATAGGTGCCCTTGCCACTGTGATAAAATTGAAACAATGTTAAAAACAGTTTTAAACACCTTACAGATATTTTGTCAAAGAGTTGTCAGCTGGGAAATGTTGAAAAAAAAAAAGATTGTTTTGGAAAGGCATTATGTTATTTATGACAAAGAAAGACCTAAAAGCTTAAGCGGGTTGGGGTGCTGTAAACTTGGTCAACAAAATTTTTGTTTATCAGGTGGCTATAAATTCCTTGGTTTATCTTCACTGGACATTGTTAACCCTTTCCCAAACGAAAAATTTTGGACTGGTCCAAATTGAAAGAGTTTGCAGACGACAATTTTAAATTTGATGAAAATGGCAGAAAGTTCTCAAAAAGGGTAGAAAACACTTTGGGGAAAGGAGAAATTGCTCGTTGCGAGCAATTTCTCCTTTTCCCAAAGTGTTTTCAAAAGACTGCAGATACATGAAAACCAGGCCTTGTTTGGGAAAGGTTTAAACCAATTGCCAAACACTGGGAAAGGTTTAAACCAATTGCCAAACACTTCAAAGTTTTAACCATGCTAAGGGCATCAACTATTGAGAACATTGTGGGAAAAGAAGAAAATGCTGGTATCCAGCATTTTCTCCTTTTCTCACAATGTTCTCTACCCTTCCAAAGTAAAATTTCAATTCTTGAGTCACAGTTTATTTTGTCGTTGGCAAACGCTTTTGATTTTGACAAGTCTAGAATTTTGTCGTCTGCTGAAGAGATAATCAGTTACCCTACTTAAGAGCTGAGCATGTTATTCTAGTTGACGTTGTAGATGGTGGAGATCAAGATTGGACTGTTCTGAATGTGAAAACTAATCTGAAATCCACTCTTTTAAAATACATGAGTCATGTCAATTAACGCAAGGGGTTTAAATCGTTACCACAAAATTTTAGACTATTCCAATTTCAAAACAATTGCAGACGACAAATTCAACTGTGGTACAAATGACCATAAGCTCTCTGACAGAGCATAAAACATTGTGGGAAAAGGAGAAAATGCTGGTTACCAGCATTTTCTCCTTTTCACATGATGTTTTCAAAAGCCCACTTTTTCAGGGTCATTAAAAAGTGTGATTGTTTGGTAAAGGGTTAATGCATCTCTGTGACGCATCATACCAAGCAAGTCATCATATAATTATGGATCCATAAAATCCATTTAGTTTAACAACCGGCTGAGTTATAGGGTAGACTGGTCCTTTGAAATGCAGAAAATTTACCAGTAGCAAGAAGTTTTGACCCAGGGGAGCCTGCATGGAGGGCGCAGGCTGACCTGAGTGGATATTTTTTTTGCAGATGTGTTAGACCCCCTTTTCACAGAGCATGGTGCATACTGTTTTACATTCTGTTCCAAAGACTAGCTTTGGCATATTAACATCATAAAAATGTTAGGATTTTGTTTTTTTTTTTTGACTGACTGAAAGGGGTTTCTCGTATTTCATGTAGTAAGGGCTCCTTGGGCAAACCCTTGACCCCAAACTCTTACCACCGACAAAACTTAAGTTGCCAGTGTGGCCAGTGTAGATCAAGCTCAGACTGCACCGACTGTCCACTTTGCTGTGACATTCTGGACTAAGCAACTGTGACATTACAATTGAGCCATGCACTGTAAGGGGGCTTAATGCATCTGCGAAAAGTGTTCACCCAGGTCAGCCTGCGCAGTCCATGCTGGCTGACGTGGGCCAAAACTTTTCGCTATCAGTCAATTTTCTGTATGTCAAAGGACCAATCTACTTCATGATTTCGTCAGTTTTTACACAATAAGGATTTTATATATTGACAATTAGAATGACGGCTTGCTCGGTAAAATGCATCACAGAGATGCATTAAGCCCCCTTTTGCCAGAGCATAGCTCAATTATTATTGCCTTTATTTACAGACCAAATTGTCCTCGTTCTATTAATTGGTTCTTTAGGGGTAAAGTGCAAAATGAATGCAAATTCCAGTCAAAAGTAAAAGCCCTGATTTATTTGTGGGAGTGTCCTTTGGCAAGACACTTCAGAACCCACCCATGTACTGATGAAACTCAGAACATGTAATGTATGTAAGATTTTGCTATGATATGGTGAAAAAAATGTAGAAAATGGCATAAAACACCATTCAATCAATCAAATAAAAAATTCAGCTACTGTATTGCGATTTCAAACTTCTTTTTGCCATATATATCTTACGGTATCATATAATGAAGAGCCAAGATTAGACTGCACATTCTGTACAGTCCTATCTTGATCTACACAATTTGCAAAAGCGCATTTAATCACGTTTCTCGATGTAGAGATTATTCAATACCAAATGAACAAAATTTTAGTCAGGTCCAAATTGAAAGGGTTAAAGCAGATGACAAATTTAATATGCCTCAGATGATTGGACTTGTTTTTAACTCTTAACCAAACAACAAAATTTTAGACTAGTCCATATTGAAAGCATTGGCAGACGGCAAATTAAATGTGGCTCAAATGAGAAAATTTGTCTTTGATAGAATAGAAAACATTGTGGGAAAAGGAGAAAATGCTGATTACCAGCATTTTCTCCTTTTCCCACAATGTTTTCAAAAGTCTAATTTTCCAGGGTCGTTAAATCTCAGGATCTTGTGGTAAAGGGTTAAGATATTTTTGGAGTTTTTGTGTCTGCAGATAAAGTCACTGTGTTGTCGTATATCAACTCTCATCTTAGTTGGTCAGTCCAGGGGCTCTGAGCTTGACTTCATTCCCTGGTGATGCTATCTTAGCCCATAGAGTGCGGGACAAACCCAATAGAGAATTTCGGTAAAGAAATAAAAACCCAAGTAATCACAGTTTCAAAGTTTAACCCTTACAGATACATCCCAAAGCCAGAGAGAAAGAACAATGATATAACTTTGGAGTGTGTAGAATGGCACAGAATTTGGTCAGTTGTGTAAACATGAATTACCATATATGGTATAAAGGATAGTATAGAGAAACTCAAGAAATTTGTCCTCATGTAAAACTGGAAACAACAACAGTGATTTCTGTGAAGGCCTCCAGAAGATGAAATGCATTTTCTGTCTATCGCAATCTATGCAACCTTGCAACCATCAGGCATGACGATACAAGAATAATTATAGTTTTATAAAATAAAGATGAAATGGGTTAAGTTTGGCTGAAAATGAGTATAGATGTATCTTTAACTCTTTACCAAACAATCACGATTTTTAATGACCCTGAAAGAGAAGGCTTTTGAAAACATTGTGGAAAAAGGAGAAAAAGCTGGTAAAACAGCATTTTCTCCTTTTCCCACAATGTTTTCTACCCCATAAAATACAGAAACTACCATTTAAGCAACACCTAATTTGTCGTCTGCAAATACTTTCAATTTGGCCCAGTCCAAAATTTTGTCATTTGGTAAAGGGTTAATGGTTAACATTTTGTCTGCACTAAATAGCAAGGCTCATGATCACCCTGAAGCATCAAAGGTTAATAGCTATTATTCATATTGATTTATAATACCTGTTGTTGTTGATGTTCACATTTAACTCTTTAACCAGACGACAAAATATTAGACTTGCCCAAATTGAAAGGATTGCAGACGACAAAAGCAACGTGACTGAAAAATTGAAATTCGTTTTGGGAAGGTTAGAAAACATTGTGGGAAAAGGAGAAAATGCTGGTTACCAGCATTTTCTCCTTTTCTCACAATGTTTTCAAAAGTCTTCTTTCTCAGGGTCGTTAAAAGACAGGATTTTGTGGTAAAGCATTAATATGTAGCCTTGAAAGCATTGGCCAAGCCCCCGTAGCTCATTCGGTAGCGTACAGGACTTGAGAACAGGAGGTCGCTGGTTTGATCCCCGGTTTGGCCAATTTCTTTCCAAGGATTGATGATAGTCATTGCGACAGGATTCATTTCTCTCTCCCTGCTGACCATTGTTTCGACGATGGTTATGTGGGAAAGCAGCCAGTGGCTTGGAAAGAATATTGTGCGGAATACTGGTAAAAGAAACTCCAGGAAAGCATGGATAGGTGCACTGACTGCCTTGATATGACTGAAATAATGTTGAAAACGCCGTTAAACACCATACAATCAATCAACCATACAATCATTGAAAGCATTGGGAGGGGGGCAGTAGTACATCAAAAATAATTTCTTTGTTTTTAACAATACACAAGATGTCCATCATATGTGAATAAGTAAGAGGTTAACGGGTTGTACAAGCCATATCAATTAGTGATGGGTGCACATTACATGGAGCTTGACACAGGTTAACTCTTTACCATACAATCTCGGTAAATAGCGTTTTGAAAACCTTGTGGGAAAAGGAGAAAATGCTGTCTAAAAACTAAGGTTCATTTGTACCACTTTCAAATTTGTTGTCTGCAGATGCTTTCAATTTGGAAGGGTCTAAAATTTGTTGGTTAGGAAAGGGTTAACACTTTACCAGACAAATAATATGTTAGTCTTGTTCAAAACAAAGGTATTTGTAGACAACAAATAAGACGTGTCATAAAAGATGAGTATCTTTGAAAGAGTAGAAAACATTCTGTTACCGGCATTTTCTCCATTCTCAATGGTGTTTCTCCGTATAGTCCCACAGTTTTTGAAGAAGCTTCTTCAGGGTTGATAAAATTCTGGATAGTATCGTGAAGGGTTAGTTCTCTACTTGATGAGGACATATTTGGATGCCCTTATTGACACCATGAATGGCTTTTTAGCTCACCTGAGCACAAAGTGCTCATGGTGAGCTATTGTGATCGTGCTGTGTCCGTCGTGCGTCGTCCGTCATCAACTTTTTAGCTTGTGTATGCTCTAGGGGCCACATTTTCAGTCCGATCCTCATGAAACTTTGTCAGAATGTTTGTTTTGATTAAATCTCGGACGAGTTCGAAATTGGGTCATGTGGGGTCAAAAACTAGGTCACTAGGTCAAATCTTAGAAAAACCTTGTGTACGCTCTAGAGGCCACATTTTCAGTCCGATCTTCATGAAACTTGGTCAGAATGTTTGTCTTGATAAAATCTCGGACGACTTTGAAATTGGGTCACGTGGGGTCAAAAATTAGGTCACTAGGTCAAATCTTCGAAAAACCTTGTGTACGCTCTAGAGGCCACATTTTCAGTCAGATACTTGTGAAATTTGGTCAGAATGTTTGTCTTGATAAAATCTCGGACGAGTTTGAGATTGGGTCATGTGGGGTCAAAAACTAGGTCACTATGTCAAATCTTAGAAAAACCTTGTGTACGCTCTAGAGGCCACATTTTCAGTCAGATACTTGTGAAAGTTAATCAGAATGTTTGTCTTGATAAAATCTAGGATTAGTTTGAAATTGGATCATGTTGGGTCAAAAACTAGGTCACTAGGTCAAATCTTAGAAAAACCTTATGTGTGCTGTAGAGGCCACATTTTCAGTCAGATACTTGTAAAACTTGGTCAGAATGTTTGTCTTGATAAAATCTCGCACAAGTTAAAAAATGGGTCATGTGGGGCCAAAAACTAGGTCACTAGGTCAAATCTTAGAAAAACCTTGTGTGAGCTCCAGAGGCCACATTTTCAGTCAGATACTTGTGAAACTTGGTCAGAATGTTTGTCTTGATAAAATTCGGACAAGTTTGAAATTGGATCATGTGGGGTCAAAAACTAGGTCACTAGGTCAAATTAAAGAAATGCCTTGTGGGTACTCTAGAGGCCACATTTTTCGCTCAATTGACTTGAAAATTGGTCAGAATGTTTTTCTTAATTAAATCTCAGAAAACTTGAAATTGGGTCACCCAGAGTCATAAAGTAGGTCACTAGGTCAAATTAAAGAAATACCTTGTGGACACTCTAGAGGCCACATTTTTCGGTCAATTGACTTGAAAATTGGTCAAAACATTTGTCTTAATTAAATCTTAGATGAGTTTGAAATTTGGTCACTTGGGGTCATTTTGCCTATTGGCTCAGGTGAGCGATCCAGGGCCATCATGGCCCTCTTGTTAATACATAAAGTCAACAGAGAAATCACTAAAAAACATGCATTTTCTCTATTGCCACAATGTTATTATTTACAACCCTAAATGAGAACATGACAATATGTAACTCAGGATTCATTAGTCTCGATCACCTACCCCTACCACTATGTTACAGAGTCAGGCAAAGCCCAATGATGGCGGCCTCCATGGCGACTTCAATTTTAGCACTAAATGCTTTCCTGTTTTTCTTAATTTCGGGTGATCCAGTTTGATCAGTGAATAAAATGAAATCAGTTTTGTACAAAATATAAATTACCATATCTAAAACGTGCTTTTGGGATATGGTTTAAATATAAATTTGACTATGAATCATTTTAAAAGTAGCCCTGTTTTCGGACGTGATATCGGTCCATTGAAATTTCAGATACTTAGAGCATTTCTGATATGTAGTTTTTCTCGCTAAATAAGAACGACAATTAAAAAAACTAACTTCCATTACTTTTTTGCAACCGATCTGTTTTCAATTCAGTCTCAAGTAGGATTTGATAAAGTGAAATAACAATAATCCATTACTTCTGCATATTACAAACGGGGGCTGCCATTATTGCGCTTTGCCTGACATACGAGGGACACTTTTTAAGTTCGTAGAGTAAGCCTATAACTTTTTAACGCGATTATGAAGTTGCACAATTTTTTACACAGAGCTTGCGTAATCATTCCTCTCTCGAATGGTGTTACGGTATGCGATCTACCCATTTCCGAAACGCCGCCCGGTAGTCCTCTTTAGGTATATGTTGCAGACACTGGTAGACCGCACTGCCTATACCACAACGGGATTAAAAACGGTGCCCTGCCAGCATTTCCTTTAGTCTTGGGAACAACCAAAAGTCACAGGGGGACAGGTCAGGGCTGTATGGGGGATGATCTAAGACATCGAGCCCAGATTCTTTCTGATATTCCTGTACCGTAGCGGATTTATGGGCTGGTGCGTTATCATGGAGTAATTTGATGCTGCAGACACCGGTGCGCGGTCTGCGTTTCTGATAGAAATTAACAAGTTGAGTAAGAACACTTTCTCTGTAAAACTTTCCAGTGACAGAACTACCTTTCGGGACTGGAATGGGAAGGACTGGACCTTTCGAATCAAAGAATATCGCACACAACATGCGATTTGATGTTTTGCAACGGCCCGCAATGACAGGTCTGTCGCCCTCAGATGAAACCCAAACCTTATTTTTAGCCTTAAAATCGGGTTGAAAATGATAGATCCAGGTTTCATCACCTGTAACTATCTTTTCCAAACGACGTGGGTCACATTTATCACATTTTCTATAACTTGCGATGCAAGTCTAACCCGACTTTGTTTCTGCTCGTCAGTGAGCAAATGGGGCACCCAACGCGCACAGATCTTACGTAGCCCAAGTCGTTCACGTAAGATCTTCAAAACACTTGACGAATGAATGCCACTTAATTCTTATATCTCTTGCACGGTATAACGTGCGTCTTCCTCAATTAACGTTTTCACAGTAGCAACGTTCTTTTCCGTCAAAACGGAAACCGGCCTACCCACCTGACGGTCATTTTCAATTGACTTCCGACCATCATTAAAACGACGTACCCACTTGCAAACTGTAGCATATTTTAAAGCACCATTCCCATAAACTTTTTGCAAATCAGCATGAATTTCTGTTGGCGGAAACCCGAGCTGTGCTCGAATCTTACAATATGCCCTCTGTTCACAGATTTTTACATCCATATTGAACGCTATATTTTACTATAGTGTATAAAACCACGTGTTGAAAATACCCAGCGCAGCGCGCACGTGGACCTCGTACACCGCATACCGTGGCACCGTTCGAGAGAGGAATGATTACTCAAGTTCTGTGTAAAAAATCGTGCAATTTCATAATTGTGTTAAAAAGTTATAGGCTTACTCTACGAACTTAAAAAGTGTCCCTCGTACTTTTGAAGTACAGCGGGGTACCAGACTAAGGATTCATTCCCTGCTTGTGGTTCTTTTATTTGTGGATTCCAGGGTAAAACTAGTCTGAGGTTTCCGTTCTGTACCTTGGATCTGCAACATTGCGTCAAAAACCACGTTTGTAAAAAAAAAAACAAAATCCCCAGCCCTGACCCTTACCCTAACCCAGACAAATTGTGGCTCAAATTTTCCTCCCAGACAGAGCTAAAATTTTCATAAAAGAAATCTAGGAATTTAGCAATAGGTATTTTAAAACATGCATGGATTTCAACGAAACACCCTTTCAAGGAAGTGGTGTGCTGAGCTGTACCTTGAGGATAGGACTTTCTAATGTAAGCAGGCAACAACAAATGGGAAGGGGGTGGGAAAGAGGGTTTCTGTTACAAATTCAATACCTTAATTCTTTACCACAGAACTTTAAACTTCAGACTTGCATAGAAGCATTTGCAGGTAAAAAATTGAATGTTGTTAAAGTAACGGCATCTTTCTTCAAATAGCTAGAAAACATTGTGGGAAAATGAGAATGTGCTGGGTCTGTATTCATCAACCATTCTTAAGAACATTCTGGTCTTATTCTCAAGAATTTTCGAAATTTGAAGTAACACCACTTCTTAGTGGCTAAACGAAATGGATTCACCAATTAGAATTTTTGTTACTTTCTAAATCCAGAATTTAACACCAAGAATGTTTTTAAGAATGATTGGTGAATATGGACCCTTAGGATACCAGCATTTTCTCCATTTCCCACTATGTTTTCAAAAGCCATCTTCCATATGGCCATTAAAGTATGGGATTATTTGGCAGAGATTAGTGTTTTGTAAGAATTTCAGTAATGAGATGATTCAGCTAGGTTTTAGAAGAAATGGATCTATATAATGCAACGACTTGTTTGGTATGATGTTACAAAGATGCATTAATCCCACTTTTCCAGAATAGATATTATGAAATTTGGAATCATTGATATGTAAATTTAGAAAGGTAGTTTATCATAAAATAAAATTTGTATAAATTTCATTTGGTTTAACCATACTGAGTGACACATTTATCGCTATTATACATTATTACGAATTTTGGAATTATTGCCTATGTGCAGTTAGAAATATAGTTTACCATGTATAAGGTTTATTTTTAGATTTATATTTTCCCTTAACTCTTTACCAAACGACACATTTTAGGACTGAACCAAATTGAAAGCATTTGCAGACGACAAATTAAATGTTGCTAAATTGACGATTTCTGTCTGTGATGTTTTCAAAAGCTGTCTTTCTCAGGGTCGTTAAAACTCGGGATTGTGTGGTAAAGAGCTATATAAACTGCTAAATAAATAAAACAAAAATTTTCACACAATAGTAAAAAACCAAATTTTACGATCTCAAAGTTGATTTCACCGGAAAGAAAAAAGCGTATCAGACAGTGTAGATCAAAGATCAGACTGCATGTTCTGTGCAGTCTGATCTTGATCTACACTGTCCACAAAAGGTCATTGAGTTGCGCTTCGCAGTTCAAGGGAATTATATTTTTGCTGGAAAAGCCATTTAGTTTAACCCTTACCAAGCGACACAGGACTGCCGCTATACTATAATTATTGAGTAACATAATATTGCCATTGAACTAACATAAATTGGTGAAACACAAAAATGCATTTTGTAGGTCAGTGCATGTACACAGGTTTAAGGCAGCACTTTGCCCATAAATGGTAATTGAAAATCTAAAGACCAAACAGTTTAACATTATCGCCATTATACTATATTACCAATTTCAAAATTATTGTGCATGTGTATTTAGGAATGTGGTCTACCATGCATAAGATTTATTTTAAGATTTACTTACATATTTCTACTGGAAAAGCCATTTAGTTTAACCCTCATGCAGTGACTCACTACTGCCATTATACATAATATTACCGTTAAACAAACATAAATTGGTTAAAAAAAATACAAAAACAAATTAGTAGGTCAGTGCATGTACACAGATTTAAGATTGCACTTTGCCCAAATATGGTAATTGAAAATCTAGCTACTGAGTATCAAAAATCATACGTACATACTTCACTTCTTGAGGGTTGTGGATTGGCCTAGTTTTTTTACATATGAGCCATGCTTTGTGAAAAGGGGGTTTAATGCATCTGCTCATAGGATCGACCCAGGTCAGCCTGTGCAGTCTGCGCAGGCTGACCTGGACAGATATATTAATTTTGGCTTCTGGTAAATTTTTGTGTGTCAAAGGATCATTCTTTCTCAGAAATTATTTTGGCCTGTTATTAGACAAAAAAGATTTTATATATCCATAATTATGATATGACTTGCTTGGTATAATGCATTATGGAGGTGCATTAACCCTTTACCACACAGTCCCGACTTTTAACGACCCTATAAAAGAAGCCTTTTGAAAACATTGTGGGAAAAGGAGAAAATGCTGGTAACCAGCATTTTCTCCTTTTCCCACAATGTTTTCTAGCCTTCCCAAATTAAACTTAAATTTTTGAGTTACATTTATTTTGTCATCTGCTTTCAATTTGGACTAGTCTAAAAATTTGTCGTTTGGTAAAGAGTTAAATGCCTTTTTCCCCAAGCATGACAAAATTTAAGACTGGTCCGTATTGTATGCATTTGCAGACAACATATCAAAGGTTACTGCAAAACTGAAATTTGTTTTGAAGAATGGCAGAAAACATTGTGGGAAAAGGAGAAAATGCTGGTTACCAGCATTTTCTCCTTTTCCCACATTGTTTTCAAATGGCTTTTCTCGTGGTCATTAAAAGTGGAAATAATGTGGTAAAAGGTTAATAGACATTTTTGCAAAGTTCTAGTGCTATTTAGCTGTGAATCGTTTTCTCATTTTTGGTCTGTGGTTTTGCAATGATGACAAGGAAAGGTTCCACAAAGGGGTCACAATGGGGGGTTCCTTTGACCAATGGCTTAGTCTGGTGGAATCCAACTTTGATCTGTTCTATAAATCTATTTTGACACACCATATTAAAATCTGTTACAAAGTGAAGAGGAAAAGTAAATTTGAAAACTTTGTGTTACAGCTTTCTGCAAATAGACTCTTTTTTTTGTGAAAATCATTCAGCCATACAAATATAAACATTTACAAGATGATTATGTCATTTTTAACTCTTTACGATACAACTAAATTCTGCATTTGTCCAAATCCAAAGCATTTGTGGACATATTGACCCTTTACCACACAATCTCGACTTTTAATGACCCAGAGGAAGAAGCCTTTTGAAAACATTGTGGGAAAAGGAGAAAATGCTGGTAACCAGCATTTTCTCCTTTTCCCACAATGTTTCCTACCCTTCCCAAATCAAATTTCCATTTTTAAGTCACATTTATTTTGTCGTCTGCAAAAACTTTCAATTTTGACTGGTTTAAAATTTTCTCGTGTGGTAAAGAGATAAATGGTAGGATTTGTCTGTGAAAGGGCAGAAAGCATAGTGGGATTTTCTTCTTTTCCCACACTGTTTTTGGAGGCCACTTTGCTAGGGGTGGTAAAAATTAGAGATAGTTTGGTAAAGGGTCAAATGCTTTGCAGTGCATGTAGACGGATTTTGCAAACAGGTTTGGGAAATGAAGCGATACGCTTGTGATAAAAAATTGCTCCTTTTCTCAAAGTGTTTTCCATGTGATTGAAGAAAGATACTTTTTATTTCCTGCGAATGGTTCTCTTCAAAATTTGTGCCACTTGCATTAAGTTGATCAGTCTGGTAGAAATGAAAAGGAGAAGCTTTACTCTTTACCAAACAACAAAATTTTGCACTTGTCCAAATTGAAAGCATTTGCAGACGACAATTTAAATGTGGCTCAGATGATGAAATTTGTTTTTGATAGGATAGAAAACATTGTGGGAAAAGGAGAAAATGCTGGTCACCAGCATTTTCTCCTTTTCCCACAATATTTTTAAAAAGCCTCTTTTTCAGGGTCGTTAAAAGTCGTGATTGTATGGTAAAGGATTAACTCCTTACCAGACGAACATTTTTTTAGACTGGTACAAGGTGAAAGCATTTGCAGATAACAAATTCAGTGTGGTTAGAGGGACGAAAT
The DNA here is from genome assembly GCA_945859785.2 of Tridacna gigas. NCBI lineage: Eukaryota > Metazoa > Mollusca > Bivalvia > Cardiida > Cardiidae > Tridacna > Tridacna gigas. Next base: position 13,541,947 of record OX244029.2, on the reverse strand, counting down.
TCATGTTTGAAAGGATAGAAAACATTGTTGAAAAGGAGATGTTGTGTTTACTAGCATTTTTTCCCTAAAATGTTTTCAAAAGCCTAATTTTCCTCCAGGTTAAAACACAGGATTGTGTGGAAAAAGGTAAAGTCCTTAACTGCCGATACACATTTAACTCTTTACCAAAAGACAAAAAATTTAGACCATTCCAAATTCAAAGCATCTGCAGATGACAAAATAAATGTGCTTCAAAAATTGAAATTTGTTTTGAGAAGGGCAGAAAACATTTTTGGAAAAGGAGAAAATGCTGGTTACCAGCATTTTCTCCTTTTCCCACAATGTTTTCAAAAGCCTTCCAACTCAGGGTCGTTAAAACTCAGGATTGTGTGGTAAAGGTTTAATTTGTAGCAAACCATATTACATACATTTGCATAAAATGGTAAAAGTTCATATAAATTAAGGATAAATAAATGAAAACCCATGAAAACGTTATGGCAGATGGAGAAATTGCTTTTTGCAGGCAATTTCTCTTTTTGTAAGCAACAATGTTTTTGAAAGCTGTCTGCTGCAAGACAAAAGTAACCCTTAACCCTTAAGCTGCTGATCGCGACCCACTGACCTTTTGCGGACAATGTAGATCAAGATCAGACTGCACAGAACGTGCAGTCTGATCTTTGATCTACACTGTCCGATACGATATTTTCTTTCTGGTGAAATCAACTTTGAAACCGCAATGGTTGGGCGTTTAGTACTGAGTAGAAATTTGTGTGCCATTTATTCAGCAGCTTAAGTGTTAACCCGCTAAATAAGTGAAATGCAACTTTTAAGCCAATAGTCAACACCCAAATGTTGCTATTTCAAAGGTATTTTTGAGAGGATAATTATCTCTTCATTGGATGGTGTAGATCCAAGATCAGACTGTACATTCTGTGGAATCTGATCTTGATCTTCACTGTCAATTAAAGGTTAAAAGTCAGAATTAGCAGCCTATAAGTTAAAATTGTCTGCTGTTGGTAAAGGTAAAATGCAGACCCTTTCAATTTTTTGAATAGCCTTGTGCTGTTTTGAAGGTCAAGTTTGTAACAAAGACATAACGGTAATATGTTGACTTATTGATCCTTTACCACACATTCCAGAGTTTTAACGACTCATAGAAAATAAGCTTTAGAAACCATTGAGGGAAAAGCTGGTTACCTCTATTTCTTGCCATTATTTCTTCTTTTCCCACATCGTTTTCTACCCTTTTAGAAGCCAAACCAATAATTTGAGCAACATTTATGTTGTCATCTGCAAATTTGGAAAAGTGTAAAACTTGGTTGTTTGGTAGAGTGTCAAGCAATTGCCATATAGAAATAAAGTTCTTGGAAATTCTCTGGTTTTATAATTGCCCCCAAGGAAGGAAAGCTTTTGAAAACACTGTGGGAAAAGGAGAAAATGCTCAGATAACCAGTATTTTCTTTTTTTTCCCCACCATGTTTTTTATCGTTTCAAGGATAAAATCAATATGTGAGCCATATTTTTTTTTGTTGAATGCAAATCCTTTGAATTTGGACCAGGCAAAAATTTTGTCATTTGGTAAAGAGGTAAGGTGTTACTAAACAATCTTATATCTTAACAATCTGAAGGTAAAAGACTTATGGAGATATGGATATAGGAGAAAACCAGCATTTTTAGCGCAGCTGTTTTCAAAGAAAATGTTAAGGTATTGTCGTAGCCCTTGCATCATCGCCTATGTTGTCGTGCCAAAACTGACATTTTGAAACATGTCTGTTATAACTGGAGATATTTACTCCAAATGAGGACAAATTGTTAACTATCAAAATGGGGACCGATACAACGGGGTAACCATCAAAATATCTTTGAAACAGTTATGCCCCTTTTTTTGACCTATAATTTTCAAAACTTTGACAGTTTATAATATCTCTGTAATTACTGAAGATATTTACCTCAAACTTGCACTAGTTGTTAGCTATCAAAAGGGGAGCCAGTACAGCAGGGGCAGTCAACCATCAAAATATTTTGACACAGTTAATGAGTTATGTCTCTTTCTCAACTTAGAATTTTCCCTGAAAATCAAGCACGTACAGCCGAGCATTGGCACCCTCCTGCAGTGCTCTTGTTGCTTTTTCCCCCACAATATTTTCTACCCGTTCTGAGGCAAATCCAGTCATTTAAGCCTAATTTCATTTGTTGTCCGCCAATTCCTCCAATTGAGACAAGTCTAAATTTTTCACTCAGATAAAGATAGAGCACTAGGAGCGCCAAGTAAGCCCAGTGGGCATTTTCCATCTAGAATTAACCCATTACCACACAGTCCGGACTTTAAACGATCCTGAGAAAGATGACTTTTGAAAACATTGTTGGAAGAGGAGGAAATGCTGGTAACCAACATTGTTTTCTATCAATTCAAAGACAAAAACCCATTAAATTTGTTGTAGGTAAAATGCTTTTGATTTCCACACGTCTGAAATTTTGTCCTTTAGTCAAGAGTCAAGACCCTGATATGTCAGCACTGTCAAGGCTGCCCTTGCCCAAAATGTCTCAGCATAGTGGACAGTGTATATCAAAGAAGGGACTGCATGCTATGTTCTGTCTGATCTTGATCTACACTGGCTACAAATTTAAGGCAGCCAAGGTGAAAGAAGGGATATTATTCATTTATTCATTGATTTTTCCCACCATCCAGTAGGTGATAATTTCTGGTGGAGTGATTTGTATAATGACTTGTTGATAATTAACCCTTTACCACACAATCCAAACTTTTAACAACCCTGATGAGGATGCCTTTTGAAAACATTGTGTGAAAGGAGAAAATGCTGGTAACCAGCATTTTCTCCTTTTCCCACAATATTTTTTATTCTATCAAAGACAGATTTCATTATTTGAGTCACATTGAAATTGTCATCTGCAAATACCTTCAATTTAGACCAGTCTAAATTTTTCTCATGCGGTAGAGAGTTAACTCTTTACCAGACTTCAAAATTGAAAGTTGCTGGCAAAATTGAAAGCTTTTACTGGCAAAATTGAAAGGTTTTGCAGATGACAAATTTTGTCTGGCTCAGATCGTGTAATTTGTCTTTGAAAGCCTTGGAAAACATTGTGGAAAAGGGAGAAAATGCTAGTTGCAAGTATTTTCTCCTTTTTTTGCCCACACTGTTTTCGAAAGCGATCTTTCTCAGGATCAACAAAACTCCATTTTGAAAATCTTTGCATATAAAATATTGGATGTTCCTCAAATGAAGGTATTTGTCTGTAAAATGGTGGAAAACTTTGTGGTAAGCAGCATTTTCTCCTTTTTCCACAATGTTTTCTTAAGCTGTCCTTTTCAGTGTGTTATAAACTTTAGATTGTTTGCTATAGGATCAACTCCATGACTACTAAGTAATTGAAACCTATGTTTCCTGTCCATAGACCACCATCTTTAACACTTGCAGTGCTGAATTTATGAAATGGACCTTTTCATTGAAGAAAATCTTCTGAAATATTGTCATTTCATGGTTGCTTTAGCCAGATGTCATGAACGTAGCTGACAATAGAGATCAAAGATCAGACTGCACATTCTGTGCAGTCTGATCTTGATCTATGCTGTCAGCAAAAACAACTTAAGTTGGTTCCAGTGCTTTAACCCTTTATCAGACGACAAAATTTTGGCCTTGTCCAAATTGAAAGCATTTGCAGATGACTTTCTCTGTGGCTCAAATGGTGCAATTTTTCTTTGATAGGGTAGAAAACATTGTGGGAAAAGGAGAAAATGCTGGTTACCAGCATTTTCTCCCTATCCCACAGTGTTTTCAAAAGGTTTCTTTCCCAGGGGCATCAAAAGGCGGCATCGTGCGGTGAAGGGTTAATAGTTAACACTTTACCAAACGACAAAATTTTAGACTTGTTCAGTTTGAAAGCTTTTGCAGATGACAAATAAAATGTTTCTCACATGTTAGAATTTAGTTCAGAAATAATAGAAAACATTGCGGGGAAAAGGAGAAAATGCTGGTGCCAGCATTTTCTCCTTTTTCCCACAATGTTTTCAGATGCCTTCTTCCTCATATTTGTTAAAACATGGGATTGTTTGGTAAAGGATTAAAGATATATCTTTACTCATTTTCAGCCAGTTTTTAACCCATTTCATCTTTATGATCATTCGTGTGTCTTCATGCCAAATGTTGCCCCTGACAGCTGCAAGGTTGCACAGAAGAAATTACTGATGTGGTTTCGTTTCCAGTTTTGAATGAGGACAAATCCCCTGAGTTTCTCTATTCCTCACACCATATAATATACATGTATATGAGCCAAGCTCTGGCAAAAGGGGGCTTAATGCATCTGCGTGATGCATTATACATTTTGTCTAACAACCGACTGTATCATAAGGTAGACTGGACCTTTGACATGCAGAAAATTGACCAATAGCGAAAAGTTTCAGCCTGGGTCAGCCTGTGTGGACTGCACAGGCTGAACTGGGTTGATACTTTTCACAGATGCATTAAGCCCCTTATTCACAGAGCATGGCTCATTTGTAATTTATCCATGTTTACACATGTGACCAAATTCTGAGCCAGTCTACACAGGCCTCTTTCCCAGGGTTGTTAAAACTTGGGACTGTATGGTAAAGGGTTAAGGTAGAAACCAGACCACAGGGGTTTTGCCTTGCTTAGTGGTGAACATGTAGAATCAGAGGGTATTCTGGCAGTCTCGGGTTTGAGTCAGACTTAAGACACTGATTATATGTAGGAGTGTCCTGGGTAAGACACTTCAGAGAGCTTGCCTAATGTTGGTGATTGGGGACCATTCCTGTAAGTTACATTGTCTCCCTTGCCAGAAAAATACTAAAGGTAACCAAGTAACAGATTCGTCCTTTTACCTGTATTTCTTTGTTTTTATCCTTGATTCCCTTCGTGATGTTGTGATAAATATAATTTGATTTATATGTGAATGGTCCCTATGTGGTTCGAATCAAATTCTGTTATCAATCATAAGAAACTACATATATATCGATTTGTAAAAGTATCAAACTCGATTTAGTTGAGATATTATCTCAAGAACATATATGTGTAGTGCAAGAAAATCAAGGATAATCAAAGCGTTGAAAGCACTGGTGTGGCATTTGTCAAGGGAGCCATTGTGTGGAATTAGTGATTTGAAAAATAAACAATAGTAATAGTTTCAAAATATTTGCTTATAAGTCAACCTACTATATAGTCATGCACAGACTGATAAGAGTGGCATGCAATCTTGTGGGACGAACATGTTCGGGCGAACAAGCCCAGGGATGAATAAGCAAAGGAACAAACTGGTTTTGGGACGAACAAGCATGGAATTAGGCGGTCAGGAGACAAAAAATGTGTGTATTATTACGCCAATAGAAGGCCATAGCTGATCACGCTATTTTCGATAAAAAAAGAAGTATTTCCACAATTGATGGCCTAATCCAATTTATTTCTAATACGCCATTTTCAATTTCATATCTGAGTGCCATCAAAACACTTATTTTAGAAAAATTCAGTTTAATTGGGTTTACTTCCTTCGGTTTCGCACAAACTGTGATAAATGATTTTCAAAATACCGTATTGAACTCGTAGTGGCATTGCCTTCGACAAGTGCCACAAAAACAAAGTAACCCCTTATCACGGCCAATGTAGTACTGGGGAGGAATCAAGGGAAATAACTGAAGAATGGCCCTCATTCCAGGATGTTCATGAAGAAGTGAGCTTTGGCCTTGACATGACTGATATAGTGTCTAATGCCCAGGGCTTAACTCTTAACCACACAATTGTGAGTTTTAGTGACCCAGAAATAAAAAGCTGTTGGAAAAAACATTGTAGGAAGAGGAGAAAATGTTGGTAACCTTTTCCCACAATGTTTTCTACTCAATTCAAAGAAAGTTTCATCACATGACCCACCTTTGATTTGTCGCCTGTCAGTATGATCTGAAATTGGACAAGCCTAAAATTTTGTGGTAAAGAGTTTTATGTGTAAAAATGCCATTAGATTCAGTGGTTCAGGTTAAAAAGAAAAAAAACCCGAAGCAATATGCCATGTAGGTTGTAATTGAGAAAGAAGGGCAATTGAACACTATTGAACTCCATTGGCGCACAAAATTTTGACAAAGAGTTTAACTCTTTACCACACCATCTTGACTTTTAATGACCCTGAGGAAGAAGGCTTTTGAAAACATTGTGGGAGAAGGAGAAAATGCTGGTAACCAGCATTTTCTCCTTTTCCCACAATGGTTTCAAATCTATCAAGGGCAGATTTTTATCATTTGGGCTACCTTCAATTTGTCATCTGCAAATGCTTTCAATTTGGACCAGTCTAAAATCTTGTCGTTTGGTAAAGGGTTAATAAATTCTTTACCAAATGACAAAAGTTTAAAATTGTTCAAATTGAAAGCATTTTCAGGGTACAAATCAAATGTGACTCAAATGATTTAAATTCATCTTCAAAAGGGTAGAAAATACTGTGGGAAAAGGAGAAAAGGCTACTTAACCTCATTTTCTCCTTTTGCCTCAGTGTTTATCAAAGTCTTTTTCCTCAGGGTTGTTAACTCTTTACCACACAGTCCCAACTTTTAACAACCCTGAGGAAGAAGCCTTTTGAAAACATTGTGGGAAAAGGAGAAAATGCTGGTAACCAGCATTTTCTCCTTTTCCCACAATGTTTTCTGCCCTTCCCTAAACAAGTTTCAGTTTTTCGGTAACATTTATTTTGTCGTCTGCAGATGCTTTCAGTTTGGACCAGTCTAAAATTTTGTCGTTTGGTGAAGGGTTAAAACACGGGACAGTCTGGTATAGGATTATGTATGATAATAAGATGGATGTTCACGTACATTCACATCGTACATCCACATCCGTGACAGTCCACGAGAAGACAATATATTAGTCACGTTAGACACTTCCTATCATACGGTTTTCAAATATTTAATCTCTTAATCATCTCAGCCCATCACTACACAAGTATGACATTGATCCCTTTGTTAAAGTAAATTATTTATGCAGAACCCAATTGTAATTGCTTATGCAGACAGTATAGATCAAGATCAGACTGTACAAAACGTGTGATCTTGGGTCTACAGTGTCCTCTTCTGTGGCAGATATTCTTACAACAATGGTTTTGAAACTGCAATATATGCATATATGCATCTTTTACGTACTGACCGAGAATGTTCATTTCTTTAACTCTTTACCAAATGACAAAATTTTGGACTGGTCCAAATTGAAAACATTTGCAGATGACAAATTACATATAGCTTAAATGATGGTTTCTGCCTTTGACTGGGTAGAAAAACATTGTGGGAAAAGGACAAAATGCTGGTTACCAGCATTTTATCCTTTTCCCACAATGTTTTCAAAAGCCTAATTCTTTGTCAGGGTTGGTAAAAGTTGCGATAGTGTGGTATAGGATTAATGTAAATTATTTATGCAGAAACCAATTGTGATTGCTTATGTGGACATTGTGGATCAAGATCAGACTGCATAAAATGTGCAGCCTGATCTTGGATCTACACTGTAAGCTTCTTTGCCAATTATTCTTACAAAAACAGCCTTTGAATCACAATATCTGCATCTATGGTACCAACAGAGAATGTCCATTTACATCAGAACACAGTTTAACCCTTTACCACACAATCCCAAGTTTTAACACCTGCGAGGACAAAAGCTTTTGAAAATATCGTGGGAAAAGGAAAAAAAAAATCTTGTAACTTTTCTCCTTTTCCCACAATGTTGTCCATATAACCTTTCAAATAAAAACTGACTTTCATTTCAGTCGTATTTAATTTGCCGTCAGACATGCCTTTTTCGGAAAAGGCTAAAAAACTTTTGTTTGGTAATTAAGTGTTAACTGATGGTATTGTTCTATGAAAGTGTGGAAAACATTGTGGGAAAAGGAAAATTGCTGGTTACCAGCATTTTCCCCTTTTTCCACATTTTTTTCAAAAGCCCTCTCTCTTAGAGTGGTTAATTCTTAACCACACAATCACGAGTTTTAACGACCCTGGGGAGTGGGGGCCTTTTGGAAACATTGTGGGAAAAGGAGAAAATGCTCGTAACCAGCATTTTCTCCTTTTCCCACAATGTTTTTTTTACCCTACCACAGACAGAAATGGTCATTTTATTTTGTCGTCTGCATATGCTTTGAATTTGGTCTATTCCAAAATTTTGTCGTTTGGTAAAGAGTTAAAGCATAGGCTTTTATAGTAGAGAGTTACCCCTTTACCAACCAGTCTCGACCTTTTGAAAACATCTTGGTTATTGGAGAAAATACTGAATTTTATTTCATGCTTTTTGGTAGTTTATTGGGAAATAATGGTGGATTATAATTATAAAGTTTGATAATTGCCGGTTACGAACCGTGAAATTCACTGGAAAGTTTCCGTAACTCTTCAATTGTTCCTGCCCACTAGTTACCTAGGTAAGCACTGTGCATGCCATTCAACCAGACAGAAATATGACATAGTTTACGCACATTCACCCTAGATTTCTCACGTTTTACGTAATACTGTAATACATTCTTATGTGAGAGGGGTATGCCACAAGGAATTACCAAAAACAACTGTACTGGATTTTTATGGAAGTTCCAAGAAAAAAGGGGTTAGAAGCATGAAATAAATAGAATATTAGTAGGGTTTTTTTGTTTCAGTGAAAGATCAGAATTTATTTCATCTCGTGTGCATCATTGGTAATACATGTATTTTCACTCATGGCTGTGCCACTCGTGAAAATTTTACCAATGATGTCCACTCGAATAATTTTCGATCTTTCACTGGAAAAAATATCCTCTGTATATAAGGCTCAAATTATGGCTTTTGTATTGGGAAGGGAAGAAAACCTTGCAGGAGAAGGAAATGCTGGTTTCTACTTTTCTCTCAGTGTTTTGCACAGTAAGTGAAACCACTTTTGACCAAAAAAATACTACATATGTTTGATATAAATTTTATTATAGCCATTTTTCTCTGTCTGATTTATATTATATTTTATTAAAAAAGAAAATCATTGATATATATTATAGTACAACATTGACAATTTGACATAACTACCAGTTTATATACTGTGTTGTACTCTATAAATTCACCATACTCTTTCTGTCAGCAGTATAATTATAATCCTTAACCAAATAATCCTGTTTCTTCCCAACTATGTGGGAGAAGGCTTTGGAAAACTTTGTGGATGGAGCAGAAAACGCTGGTAGCCAGAATATATTTAACAGACAAATTCAATCATTTCAGCCACTTCGTATTTGTGGTCTGCAAATTTAATGCTTTCAAGACTGGTCTAAACTGAGGGCATTTGCAAATGACAAACAGAAATTTTTCTTTGAAAGGGTAGAAAATATTGTTGGAAAAGGAGAAAATGCTAGTGACCAGCATTTGCTCCCTTATTTCCCATGGTGTTTTCAAAAGTCCTTCTCTTAAGGGTTGCAAAAAAACAGGATTATTTGGTGAAGGGTTAAATGATATGTATATACTTCCAAGATCAGACTAAATTCTTTGCACTCTGATCTAGATCTGCGCCTATCCCATTGCATGCAAGAGGGTCAAAATGACAAAAGATTTTTTTGTTCAAATTGAAAGTGTTCTGAAAACATTTTAACCCTCAGGCTGCTAAGTGGGCTCACACACCTTTTGCGGACAGTGAAGATCAAGATCAGACTGCACAAAACGTGCAGTCTAATCTTGGATCTACATTGTCCGATAGGGAAATATTTTTCTCCAAAAATAAGTTTAAAATAGCTCTATTCAGGTGTTTACTATCAATTTGAATGTTTCCTTTAACCTTTTACCACACAATCCCAACTTTTAACGACCCTGGGGAAGAAGTCTTTTGAAAACATTGTGGGAAAAGGAGAAAATGCTGGTAACCAGCATTTTCTCCTTTTCCCACAATGTTTTCTACCCTTCCCAAAACTAATTTTAGTCGCACATATTTCGTCGTCTGCAAATGCTTTCAATTTGGTCCAGTCCAAAATTTTGTCGTTTGGTAAAGAGTTAAGTTATTTAGCAGGATACAGGTTAAGTCTTCATGTCCCCAAATACATGCAAGGTCGATGAAATTTGACCTCTTAGAGTGACAAGCACATTTACCGAAGTTGGTTTTTTACTCAGAGAAGATTTAGATCAAAATGCAAAGAACTATGTCTTGCTGTCTGGCCAAGCAGTCTGATCTTTGCTCATATTTCTGAAATGTTATGATTCAAAACTACCTGGAGATTATGCCATTTCTATGTTGAAGTTTGTCAATTTCATTTGTTTGACAATCTATGGGTTTACACTTACAAGTTACATCATGTTCTCTTTCTTTTTCTTGCATTCTTTCATTTGTTCCTTCTTTCTTCCTTCTGTGTGTATGTCTCTCTCTCTTTTTCATACTCTGGTTTTCACGTGTCTGCAGTACGATTCTTTCAGTCACTGTTTATGCATATAATACATATTCTATAATTTTATGTAATAAATTTGTGTCAGTAGGAAGGAACACTATGTTTCAGAATGGCACTAACTACTACAATATCATTGCATAATTCTTACAAACCTGAAAAGAAAGAGTTTTTATAGGTTAACTTAGCAGCCAAAAGTAATTGCAGAAAAATTAGAACATGCTGGTACCCAGCATTTTCTATTAAAACATGCTGGTACCCAGCATTTTCTATTAGAACATGCTGGTTCCCAGCATTTCTCCTATTCAAAAAAAAGTTTTCTACAATATTCAAGGCAAGTGAGCCACCTCTTACTTTTTTGTCTTCCAATGCTTTGAACTTGGACAAGTCTAACATTTTGTCATCTGGTATAGATTTAACTCTGCTGCACCACCATGAGCTTTAACACCCTGAGGAAATAGCTCTTTTGAAAGCCTGGGAATAGGAGAAAATGCTGGCAGCCAGCATTTTCCCTTTTCCCACAAGGTTTAACTGTTTCTACACTTTCACAGACAATTACTGTAATTTCAGCTACATTTAATTTGTCGTCAGCAAAGGCTTTCAAGTTGGACAAGTCTGAAATTTTGTCATGCGGTAAAGGGTTGAATCTTTACAAAACGACAAGATTTCAGACCATCCCAAACTGAAAACATTTGCAGACGACAAATCAGATGTGACTCAAAAACTGAAATTAGCTTTCTGAATGGTAAAAAATGATGTGTGTTTTGACTGCATGTAAGATGGAGAAGTCAGAGATTCAAGCTTGCAGTCTCTGTTTTATACACCCTGTCCACCTAATTGACTTCAGTCTCTTGTGGGCCGAGTGCTTTTTCACGCCAGACGGCAAAAATACAGACTTGTACAATTTGAGAGCATTTCTAGAGAACTGAAATTAACTCTTCACCAAAAATTCCTGACTTTTAACTTCAAAGGGGAAAGAAGATTTTTAGAAACATTGTGGGAAAAGGAGAAAATGCTGGCAACTATGAGAAAATGCTGGAAACCAGCATTTCCTCTATTTCCCACAATGTTTTCTAGCATTTTTCAGACTTTTCCCATTTTGACCACACTTAACCCTTTCCCAAACAAGCCCTGGTTTTCACGTGTCTGCAGTACAAGTCTTTTGAAAACACTGTGGGAAAAGGAGAAATTGCTCGTAACGAGCAATTTCTCCTTTTCCCACAGTGTTTTCTACCCTTTTTGAGACCTTTCTGCCATTTTCATCAAATTTAAAATTGTCGTCTGCAAACTCTTTCAATTTGGACCTGTCCAAAATTTGTCGTTTGGGAAAGGGTTAAATGTGTTGTCTACAAATTATTTCAATTTGGATATTAGTCTAAAATCTGGTCATCTGGTAAAAAGATAACACAACTTTAATTGCCTTTGCGGCCAGTGTAGATCAAAATCAGACTGCACAAAGTGTGCAGTCTGGTCTGTGATCTACTCTGTCCGCTTAGCTGAGACCTTCTGGCAAAAATCAACCTTGAAATTGCCATTATTTTGTTCTGTCATTTCTGTACTGAAAGTGTTTGCTGGGTTTATTTGGCGTGCTAAGGGTTAACTGACTCTACCATACAACAAAAATGTTGACTTTCCCAAATTGAAAGAGTTTGCAGATGACAATTCAAATGCTGCTCAAATGGTGGAATTTGTCTTTGATAGGTTAGAAAACATTGTGTGAAATGGAGAAAATGCAGGTCACCAGCATTTTCTCCATTTCCCACAATGTTCTTTAAAAGCCTTCTCCCACTGGGTCGTTAAAATTTGGGATTGGGTGGTAACGGGTAAATTCAGTGAGTATGAAAAATAATGTAAATGCATCAAATTGTACATATTTTACCAGATATACATTTTTATAACAAAATATAATACAATATAAAATGTAACATGATATGTAGAACTTGTAAAAGAAATATTATATTTCTGTATAAAATATGCTTATTTTTTACAACTATTTTCTGTACAAAGTATATTTACAAAATTATTGTCTGTACAAACTATATTTACACACCAACTGTTTTATAAAAACAACTATCACAGTGTCATAGTAAAGCATTCGACTTGACAGTCTGTAGCGACCTTTTTAAAAAGAAATCTTCAACCACTTTCCATATGAAACATATCGGTAATAATTTTCTGTTGGTAGGCGAAATACCGGTTCTCTTGAAACAATTTGCATGCTATCCTGGCCATAGTATGTGTACCTCTGAAAATATCTTGACTGTTTAGAGCAATGATCTGATAGTAATTAAGTCCATTGCAGTCTGATCTTTATCTATATGTCAGGATAGGTATCTTATATTGTGAACAAAAAATCAATTGCTCATAACATTCAGTGTTCCCACTCACATTTTTGGGTACAACATTGGGAGTGCAAGAGAAATTCTAGGAGTGCACTTAATAATGACAATTTTAGATCTTCTATGGAGGAAAGTAAGGGTCTGGTGTATTGAAAATTTGCTTTGACAAATCTCACTCTACAGTCTTCTGCTCTTAAAAACAATATGGATAATTTAAAAAAGAAGTTGCTTGTAACTTTTCCATATTCACAGGAACAGTTCAGATGGATAACTTTCAACCTGATTGCCAGTAGAATTTTCATTGTCACGATCTGACACTAATTAGCTTATGCTTATTGTTTTATAGAGAGATTTATGTAAATTCACAGTTTAAAGTCATTATTAAAGTATGATTTGACATAAATTTGTCAACTAGGGTACTATGTAACTTCAAAATCTGTAATTTTACTGGAGAAAAGCTGATTAATTACATTTATACTTTTAACCCTTTCCCAAACAACAAATTTTGGACTGGTCCAAATTGAAAGAGTTTACAGACGACAATTTTAAATTTGATGAAAATGGCAGAAAAGTCTCAAAAAGGGTAGAAAACACTGTGGGAAACGGAGAAATTGCTCGTTACGGGCAATTTCTCCGTTTCCCACAGTGTTTTCAAAAGACTTGTACTGCAGACACGTGAAAACCAGGGCTTGTTTGGGAAAGGGTTAAATAAATGACATCACAGCTTGGTAACTATGATAAACAGTGACCTGTGCATCCTTCACACTTGATAATTATTGTATGCGTCAAGAGTTTAGATCTGTCAAATATCATGCAGTGACTGGAAAAGGCTTGCGCCATGCGCCATAGTCACATTAAAATCCAAAATGTCACATCGTTTTCGCTATCGAGTGCGCCCGTGACCCATTCAATTTTCGACTTCGGAAAAAGTACGAAAAATTGTGGGGCGAATCCATTTTGATCGGATCCGATTAGACACTCTATAAAAATGAGTAGCGTAGGTGCGCGTGACGTCATCAACTTGTAAATCATGAAACGCTCATTGAAAATTTGTACCTATGTCGTCGTCGTCATGAATTGGTCTGTTTAGCTGCTTGAATTGAATAGTAAAATTTAATTTTCAACGTCTAAAATGCCCCCGAAAAAGAAATTAAAGTTGCCTTAAGGCCAGGGCTCAATAAGTAGTTTCTTTCCCAAAACAAACGTTCCTCAAGTTCAACAGACTCAAATAGACGTCAATCAGACCGAAATGAAGCCTTGAAGGCAATTAAAATTTTTGTGTTGTTGAAATTGTCACATTGGTTTTCAAAATGTCACACTGAATTTCCTGATCAAAGGGACATTGTCCCATTGCAAAAAATCCTTTCCCAATCACTGATCATGTAAAGATATAACTTGTTACCAGCAGATTTGCCGAGACATTTTTTTGTAACTCAGTGTCTTCATTGGCGCCACTGTAGATTGACAGTAGGAGCTCTGAAACCTGTGTGTGCATGCACGTTTTACATCACTTATTTATGCGTGATTATTCAACTGAGTGCATGAATTATGCACATGTGTTCATGAATGGGAACCCTGCATTCTGTTATTGCTACTTTTTTCCTATGTATCTCTATAAAATTCAAGAAAGCTACTGAATTTTCCTTCCCGCCAAATGTTTCTCTTCCACCCTTTACCACACAACTATGAGTTTCGATGACGCTGACAGAAAAGGAGAAATTGATGGTGTCTAGCATGTTCTCCTTTTCCCACAATGTGTTTTTTACCCTTTTTGGAGGCAAATCTAATCATTATGATATAAGCAACATTCATCATCTGCAAATGCTTTTAATTGGGACAAGTCTAAACTTTTGTCCTCTGGTAAACATGTTCAGTCTATCAGCCTGTCTTTATCAAATTTTTCAAGATTAAGGTCCTAAACTTGATATAAATCTGGTAACAATGTAAAAGACTGCTAAGTAAAATGAAATGTATATTTCCCCTTTTGTAGAAATAATCCAAGCGTTCAGATTGTATCTGGTGTTAAACCTTTACCAAAATCAACCCATGTTTTAACCCTTTACCACACAATCCCGACTTTTAATGACCCTGAGAAAGATGCCTTTTGAAAACATTGTAGGGAAAGGAGAAAATGCTGGTAACCAGCATTTTCTCCTTTTCCCACAATGTTTTCTACCCTTCCCAAAATGAATTCCAGTTTTTCTGTCACATTTATTTTGTCGTCTGCAACTGCTTTCAATTCGGACGAGTCTAGACTTTTGTCGTTTGGTAAAGGGTTAAACAAACCTAGAAAAGAGAGCTTTTGAAAACATTTTGGAAAAAAGGAGCAAATGCTAGTAAACAGCATTTTCTCCTTTTGCCCTCACAATGTTTTATATTATACAAAATACAAACCCCATCATTTGAGCCATATCTAACTTGTCACTTGCAAGTGCTCTCAAAATTCACAAGTCTAAAATGTAATCGTATGGTAAAGATTTAGTGATCATATTTATCATGCAGATTTATCTTCATGCAAGTCTGATCTTGAGCTGCTCTTAATGCTAAAAGCACATCTACCTTAAGCTGCTTTTTAACCCTTTACTACAGAATCCTGTGTTTAACGACCCCAAGGAAGAAGTCTTTTGAAAACATTGTGGGCTCTTTACCAGACCATAAAATGTTAGACTTGTCCAAATTGAAAGCATTTGTACACAGCAAAATAAATATGACTCAAAAAATGAAATTTGTTTTTGGAAGGGTAGGTAATATGGGAAAAGGGGAAAATGCTGGTTACCAGCATTTTCTCCTTTTTCCACAATGTTTTCAAAAGCTTTCTTTCTCAGGTCATTTAAATTCATGGATTGTGTGATAAAGGGTTAACTACCTACAACACAGGTTTTAGAACAGAACCATCTACAACTGTTCGAACCACAGGATACTCCTAAAATCCACACTTTTGAGCCATTCCACGTGGTCCAGGATCCATTATATCACATTTGGGTAACTCCTATTGGTTGTCAATCACCTAAAACACAAGAAATGAATGGCAGTTCACTATCACACTTCAGCATATGTATTCAGAGATGTTTCTGGAAAGTTGGTGGCCCCGGAATGAAAAGCATCATTCACATAGCCGTGATTTTCCCTAGCACCATGGGGCATTCTTGGTAAAGGTCTTGTTTCTATGTTATTTACGTAATGCCCATTTGACATGTTGGGCATAGGTTTAGAGCTAATTGCCTGTGGATTGTTGAGAAACTGGTAGCTACCAGCTGACATTCTATCAGAGTTCATATTTCCACTTGAAATAACATTAACTGTAATATCATCTGGTGAAGCACCTTCCTTGTCAGGCTTCTTTGCATGTCTTTTTGCTGTACCTCCTGCCTGTGGCATATCTGCTCGCCAAGTGAAACTTACGGGCTGTGTCATGGGAGCCCGTTTCTTGGGCTTCTTTGACTTCATGATTAAGAAGATGATGATTATGATAAGAGCCACCAATATGACACCACCCACAGCACTACCAACTACAACAGGAATATTTACCTGAGATTCTGGTGATGGGGTGGTGGATGGTGGAGGCTCTGTAACTTCTGCAAGGGTGTTCCCCGATGCACATTCTGGATCAGACTCTCGATATACACCCTCTATCTGCAAGATTAAACAAAACATGTAAAATGTTTCTGGCACTAGACCATCCACAGTTTGCTCTGTTTTTTCCTTCTGTATCACCTGTACAGTTTTTGCACCATCTTTGATAATTTCCAGTTTGTATTCAGTAACAAAGGTTCTATCTGTAACAGACCATGCTACAATCATTTCTCTTGATTCAGTATGTATTATTGAAACTGTAAATGTTGGTGTTGGTCGAACTGTTGTTGTTGTTGTGGTTGGTGTCGTGGTGACACTTGTAGTAGTTGTAGAAGTGGTGGTGGTGGTGTATAGATCTCTACAGGAGGGCTGCTGAATGCCAGAACACACTAAATCTTCCACTGAAATATCTGTGAAGTACTGCCCACTGAGAGAGGCTGGAGTAGAACATGGACCAATATGAGAGAAGGCCCTAGAGGTATCTTCCTGGTACCAGCTGTAGAGCCAAATCAACTGACAGTCACATTGCAAAGGGTTCCCAGTCAAAAATATCTCAGGCTGGGTTGGGAAATCCCAAAAGACACATTCTGTTGCTGTTTTGATTTGGTTTCTAGACAGATTTATGCTTCTAAGTGTATCTCTGGGGCCAAAGAAAGTTTCTTGATCCAGTGAAGATATGCTGTTTGAGGATAAATCAATTCTTTCCAGTTTTATGTTGTTTCTGAATACATTGTCAGGGATACTTGTAAGACCTGTGTTTGCTGCATTTAATTCAATTAAGTTCACAACCTTTTCTATTTTACTCCAGAACTGATCTGCATTGAATCTGTTATTTTCAATAAAAAGATGCTGCAATGAATTTTCAATACTCACAAAAGCTGAATCGTCAAAACTCAGTTGAGCATTTACATCATTTTCGTTTTGGTTGTTCAGCCGTAGGTCAATGAGATTTGGAGTATTTTGAAATACATCTGCAGTTATGTTACTTAATCTGTTAAAGCCCAGATCAAGAGTGTGGAGTTGTGCCAAACCAGTGAACATGTCTCTTGTTATGCCTTGTAGTGACATGTCAGCCATTATAAGGTAACTCAGTGTGGGAATTGTGGAAAAAGTTCCTGATGAGATCTGTGCAGGGTTGTACCCAATGTTAAGTTGTGTCAGTTGAGGCCATGATGTTTGTGCAAGAAAACCAAAGCTACTAAGGCCATTTTGAAATAGGGAGAGAAACTTAATTGTACTTGAAACTCCATCAAAGGCAAGTGAATCAATTTGGGTTAGAAATTTGTTTGACTTTATTTCCACTGTAGTCAGATAATTGAGTCCTTTGAACGATTCGCCAAATATCCGTGTAATTCCTGTCTCAAAAATATCGAAGGTTGTGAGGTTATTAAAACTCAAAATAGTGAGAACGGGTAAAGCACTTACAGCAGGTAGGTTTTGTAGTTTAAAAGTTTCAATGTTCCTCACATTTTGGAAAGCTTCCGCATCAAGACGTGAGAGAGTTGGAAAATTATCAATTGTTAATGAGTTCAAGAGCGGAAATGACAACTGTGTGTTCCCAGAATTAAATTGGGTCTGCTGGAAGTGTTCTAGGTGAAGTGATTTAAGGATTTGTAATGATGCTATTGATGAATATGGAGGGGGAATAATACCATCTCCTTCAATTAACAAACTTTCAAGTATGTTCTCTAAACCTCGAAATGTGTTCACATCAAAAGAGTTAATAGCATTCCTCCTCAAATCAATTTCTTTCACTTTCAAGTTCTGAAAAGCATCAGCCCCAAGTTGTGTAATATTGTTACAACGCTGACCAGAGAAGCAAGTCCCAGTCTCTTCAACAGAGGTAAACTCTATACGATCGTAAATTTCTGATGATGGATTAAATAAAGGAACTTGGGTCAAATTTCTGTATCTGCATGTGATGATTTTCTTTAATGTAGCTTCTTCCACGTAACAGTTGCAAAATGGTGTTGGTGATGTACATGTCTGTGCACAAGCAGTAGTTATCATGTATGCTGTTAGGACTGCTAGCACTGCCTTCATATTGACTTGTCCACTTGTTCCTCTGAAAAGAGAAGAAAAAAGTTTGCAGAGTGCATGATCTTTATTCTTCTTATACATATATGTAATAAAGTTTCCGCTATTTTAAATGTAATCTTGTAAATCGGAGTGAGAGTTAAATCTTTACTGCACAACTAAATTTTACACCTGTCCAAATTCAAAACGTTTGCAGACAACTGAATTTAATAAAATGGCATACAAATGACAGTATCTGTCTTTGAAATTGTTGAAAACATTGTGGGAAAAGAAGAAAATGCTGGTTTCCAGCATTTTCTTCTTTTCCTATGATGTTTTCAAAAGCCTTTTTCCTCAGGTTTGTTAAAACTCGGGATTGTGTGGTGAAGAGTTTAGCTCTTTACTAAATGACAAAATGTTGGTTTTATCCAAATTTGAAGCATTTGCAGATGACAAAATAAATTTCACTTTAGTCTTGAAAGTTGTTTTTTGGAAGGACAGAAGTTTTTTTTAACTCTTTACCACACAATCCTGACTTTTGATGACCCTGTGAGAGAAGCCTTTTGAAAACCTTGTGGGAAAAGGAGAAATGCTGGTAACCAGCATTTTCTCCTTTTCCCACCATGTTTTCTACCCATCCCAAGACAAATTTCAATTTTTCAATCACATATATTTTGTCGTCTTCAAATGCTTTCAATTTGGACCAGTCTAATTTTTTGTAGTTTGGTAAAGAGTTAGAGGATAGAAAATACTGTGAGAAAAAGGAGAAAATGCTGGTTACAAGCACTTTCTCCTTTTCCCACAATGTTTTTCTACCATACGGAAGAGAAGTCTTATCTCTTGAGGCACATTTAATTTGTTGTTGGATACTGCTTTTGATTTAGACATGCCATAAGTATTGTGTTTTGGTCAAAAGCTTTTCAGTTGTTTCTTCACCAGTTGGTAAAATTTTAGACTTCTATGTTGAAAAGAATTGCAGATGACAAATATGGGTGGCTCAAACGACTAGGTTTGTCCTTCAAAGAGCTAGTAGAAAACAAAGTGGGTAAAGGAGAATATGCTGGTTACCTGCATTTTTCTTTTTTTTCGAGGATGCTTTGAAAAACTTTATTCCTCAAGGTTGTTGAAACATTTTGGTAAAGGATTACCTCTTTACCAAACAGCAAATTCAAGACTTGTCCCAATTGTAAGTATTTTGTAAATAACACATTAAATGTAACCCAAATGATATTTTTTTCTGTTTGAAAAGGCAGAAATCACTCTGAGAAAAGGAGAAAAGGCTAATTACCAGCATTTTCACCTTTTCCAGTTTTTTGTTGTCAAAAATATCCTTTCTAATTATAAGGGCTGGTAAAACATGAGACTATTGGGTAAAGGATGAATTACATGTATATTTTTCCATGTCATACATTAGCCTTCTAAGATGATGCTAACGAGATATTACTTAAAAGAAATTTTGGAACTGACCAAATTGAAAGCATTTGCCGACAAAATAAATGACTCAAATGATGATTTCTATTTCTGAGAGGGTAGAAGACTTTGTGGGAAAAGGAGAAAAATTGTTGGTTACCATGCTGGTAACCAGCATTTTCTCCTTTTCCCACAATGTTTTGAAACTTTCTACCCTGTGGAAAAGAAGTCCAATCTCCTAAGCCACATTTAATTTGTTGTCTGCAACAGCTTTTGATTTGGACAAGTCGTAGGTATTGTCTTTTGGTCAAAAGCTTGTTGGTCGACTCTCTACCAGCTAGTATAATTCTCCATATTGAAAAGAATTGCAGACGACAAATATGGGTTGCTTAAAGACTGGATTTGTCCTTCAGAGAGTAGAAAACAAAGTGGATAAAGGAGAATATGCTTGTTAGTTATTGGCATTTTTCTTTCCCTACAATGTTTTCTACCGTATCTGAAACAAATGCCATCAGTTAACCCTTTACCATACCATCCCTGATTTTAACGACCCTGAGAGAGATGGCTTTTTAAAACATTGTGGGAAAAGGAGAAAATGCTGGTAAGAAGCATTTTCTCCTTTTCTCACAATGTTTTCAAAAGGCTTCTTTCCCATTGTATAGGAAAGGGTTAATCCTAAGAGTTAATCCTTTACCACACAATCCCTAAGGAAGAAGGCACTTGAAAGCATTGTGGGAAAGGTAACCAGCATTTTCTCCTTTTCCAACGTTTGTTTTCTACACTTCCGATGAGAAATTTTGGTATTCAAGTCACATTTATTTTGTTGTTTGCAAATGCTTTCAATTTGACAGGTTCTTAAATTTTGTCCTTTGGTAAAGAGTTACTGATGAATATAAGGCTTTTTTTTTTTCTGAAGGATGTGAAAACAAAGAATTGTTTGATAAATATTATTAAACAGTTGAAAGAAAAACAAGAATTTTCTTTCGGACTAATAGTTTTTATTTCCACAAAGTCTTCTGCGTGACCTGAAAGCATACCTCATCTTACTAAGGTCTTAAGTCGTATCTACAGGGAAGGGCTATTAATGTCCATTTCATAAATTACTTTCTTCAGCTCTTAAATTTACCACACCACAAAATTTTAGACTAGTCCAAACAGAAAGCATTTGCAGGCGACTGATTAAATTTTGCTGGAATGATGATAATTGTCCATGAAAGTGCAGAAAGTTGTGGGAAAAGGAGAAAATGCTCGTAACCAGCATTTTCTCCTTTTCCCACAATGTTTTCAAAAGGCTATTTCCTCAGGGTCGTTAAAACTCAGTATTGTGTGGTAAGAAGTTTTCTTTCTAACTAATATTTTTCATTTCCACAACCTTTTAAGTCTACTGTGTGACCTGAAAATATACCTCATCTTATTAACCCTTTCCCAAACAAGCCCTGGTTTTCACGTGTCTGCAGTACAAGTCTTTTGAAAACACTGTGGGAAAAGGAGAAATTGCTCGTAACGAGCAATTTCTCCTTTTCCCACAGTGTTTTCTACCCTTTTTGATAACTTTCTGCCATTTTTATCAAATTTAAAATAGTCGTCTGCAAACTCTTTCAATTTGGACCAGTCCAAAATTTGTCGTTTGGGAAAGGGTTAAGTCATATCAACAGGGCAGGGCTATCAATGTCCATTTCATAGTCAAGACAAGACAATACTTTATTGACTTAAACTATACAGTTTCTCGTTTCATAAATTACTTTCTTCAACTCTTAATTTACCACACCACAAAATTTTAGACTAGTCCAAACTGAAAGCATTTGCAGACGATTGATTAAATTTGGCTGAAATGATGATAATTGTCTGTGAAAGTGTAGAAAGTCTTGTGGGAAAAGGAGAAAATGCTAGTAATCAGCATTTTCTCCTTTTTCCACAAGGTTTTCAAACGGCTACTTCCTCAGGGTCGTTAAAACTCAGGATTGTGTGGTAAGAAGTTAAAATTCTTTTCAAATCTTAAATTCTTTTCAAATCATGTAGTGTATGATGATGTACAAAATTACCTTTTTGTATCAGACTTTATATTTCCTAGTCTTTTTTTGGCGATTTTTTTCTTTTTTTGTCTGATATCTAACATCGTGTACTGGGATTTTTTCCTGACAGTATGTAACACAAGCTAGGTAGACACACCTTGTTCGGCAGTCCGTGAATAATATTACCAATAATTGTATAATGTTCGACACAAGCTCAAATTTTTGTTTTAATTCACCAATAAAATCCAAGCTTTTCACCCCCAAAAAATCCTCATGCCCTCGAACAGGTATCAATGATAACGAAAATTCCAATAAATCACCTTTATAAAATTGATCGAAAACGAAATAAAATTTCACTTTGTCCTCGGATGAGTCAACTGACCTGGTTTGTAGAGAATACACTATTTCAAAACTTACCTATAGAAATCCCCTGTCAGGTGTGTACTAGATAATTGTCAACAATCTCACCTGAGGGGCCTCTAGTGGGGGAATACTAATAAGCTTGATAAATAAATAAATCGTCATCATTCTGTACAGGACGCTTTTAGTCTTTTTGCTACTTTTTGAAATAGCATGGGAAAAGGAGTTAATAGTTGTGATGAGTAAAATCTCTTGTTGTCAAATCTTTTCACGACTTTAACACTATACCAGACGACACAATTTTAGCCTTGTTCAAATTGAAAGAATTTGCAAGCGACACTTTTAATGTTTCTTAAAACATGAAATTTGTCATTCAGATAGAAGAAAACATTGTGGGGAAAGGAGAAAATGCCGGTAACCAGCATTTTCACCTTTTCCCACAATGTTTTCAAAAGGCTTCATGCTTGGGTCTTGTAAGGAATGATTCTATCCCAAATGGCAAATGTTTAGACTTGTCCAGATCCAGAGCAATTACCGACGATAAATTAAATGTCGCTAAAATGATGGAATTTGCTTTCGAAAATAAAGAAATGATTCTAGGAAAAGGAGAAAGTGCTAGTTGCCAGCATTTCTCCTGTTCCCACAATGTTTTCAAGCGATCTCTTTCACAGGGTCTTCAAAACTTGGATTGTGTGGTATAGGAGTAACCTTACTGTTAACCCCTTTGCCAGACGACAAAATTTTAGACCGGTCCAAAATAAAAACATTTGCAGTTGACAAATCAAGTATGGCTCAAATGACTGAATCGCGGATGGGAAACTTCATATTCGGCGCCAATGGCTCCGACGAGAAAATGTTGTGTTGGACTTCCGGTTCCGAAAGTATCGGTTCAAAAAGAACTGAAAGAAAAAAAAAAAAACAGGTAAGCTTGTCATTCTTTGTAATATTGTGTTCTTATGTTTTTGAAATTCAAAAAAAAAAAAAACGGAGAATGTCATGCAATGCTCAAGCCTTCCAACGTGTTTTCTGAACAACAGAAAGCTGTAGAATGTGTACAGTATTGTCAGAATCATTTGTGCCGTGGGTTGACCGTAAACGAAATAATACGTCAAGAACCTAGATTCAATCTGTTTTATGCCATTAGATTAGCAAAGAAGAGAGAGGTTGCTGTCCTAAAAGAGTGAATATTAGTATCTTGAACTGTTATAATCAGTCCTGGTAAAGAATTTAAAAGAAATAGCATAAAAATGATAAAAATAAAGAAGGGCTCCGATTATGTTAACTGGTTCTGATACATAAGTTGTAAGTTGGCACCGATTGATGAAGGCTTCCTTTTAAAGTTTTAGTTTTCTTTTAGAAATTACTCTCCTCTTTTTGGAAAACGTCCACTAAATGTTAGAAAATATTTTAGATAAAGAAGAAAATGCTGGTTACACTGCTGGATCTATAACTCGGTTTGCAGAGGAGCTGACTATGGTTCAGTTGGTCAAGGGTTTAAGTCCCACTGAAGGATTTTAATTCCTTTTTCTGTTTTTCCTTTGCTTGGGTAAACAGCTGCATCCTTATGATTTTTCCTCTCAAAAAAGCAAACACCCTGCTCTCCCCTCCCTCTTAACCCTTTACCACACAATTCTGAGCTTTAACGACCCTGAAGAAAAGGCCTTTTGAAAACATTGTGGAAAAAGGAGAAAATGCTGGTTAACCCCCCCCCCCCCACACACACACAGACACAGACACAGATATGGCTAAATCTGGTTTCATTATTATTGAAATATTGATGTAGAAAACAGGAGTGACAAAACATACTGGACTTAGAAACTGTAACCCTTTACCACACTGTTGCAAGTTTTATTGACCCTGTAGCCTTTGAAAACATTATGGGAAAAGCAGAAAATGCTGGTTACCAGCATTGTCTGCTTTTCCCACAAACTTTCCTACCCTTTTAAAGACAAATTCCATTGCTTGAGCCACTTATAATTTTGTTGTCTGCAAATGTCCCAGTTTGGATGTTGTTGTTCGGTTAACTCTTTACCAAACAGTAATATTTTGGAATGGACCAAATTTTAAGCATTTGTAGAAGACAAGTTAAATGTTGCTAAAATGATTATTTCTCTTTTTGATAGATTAGAAAACATTGTGGAAAAAGGAGAAAATGCTTCTTACCAGAATTTTCACCTTTCCCCACCATGTTTTCACAAGCCTTTTCTTTCAGGGTCTTTTAAAGTTTGTATTGTGTGACAAAGGGTTAAGAGTTAATATTATTGATCTGTATTATTGATTGGTTGTCTGAGCTTTTCTTTAGATGGGTTTTTTTTCCATGGCCAGTGACATCTGTTGTGAACCCTCACTCTCCTTAACTCTTTACCACACAATCCCGACTTTTAACGACCCTGAAAAGGAAGCCTTTTGAACACATTGTGGGAAAAGGAGAAAATGCTGGTAACCAGCATTTTCTCCTTTTCCCACAATGTTTTCAACCCGTCCCATAGCAATTTTCAACTCTTAAATCACATTTACCAGCATTTTCTCCTTTTCCCACATTGTTTTTAAAAGTCCTTTTCCTTGGAATCATTAAACTTGGGATTGAGTTGTATACGTTAAGTCTTCACCAGAGGACAAAATTTTGGATTTTTTCAAATCCAGAGCAACTGCAGACTGGTGCATGACATTTCGTCGAATGTGTGCTTCGTCAAAATCCGGGTGTGTTTTAATGCTAAATTTCTAGATTTATTTTTATGAAAAGCCCGGTCTAGGAGGAAGATTTGAGCCACATTTCATCTGGGTTAGGGTAAGGGTCAGGGCTAGGGATCGTTTTCGAAGTGGTTTTCTATGAAATGTCACACACCCATAGCAGACAACAAATTGAATATGGTCCAAATGAAGAAATATGTGCCTGAAAGAGTTGAAAACATGGTGAAAAAAGGAGAAAATACTGGTTAGTAGCATTTTCTCCTTTTCCCAGAAAGTTTTTAAAAGGTTTCTTTCTCAGGGTCATTAAAACTCAAGATTGTGAGGTAAAGGGTTAAATCTTTATCATACAACAAAATTTTAGACCACTCCATATTGAAATGATTTGCAGGCAACAAATGAAATGTGACTTGAGAACTGAAGTTTGCCTTTGAAGGGGTAGAAAACATGAGAAAATGCTGGTTGCCGCCTTCTTCATTGTCAGTAAAGGTTGGGATTGTTTTGTAAACGGGTATGTTTTTCTTTCGATTGACTTGAGAAAAAATTTTTTTTTTTGCCGATTACTTTGGGTTTACCCATGTATTTCTGTATATTAGCCATGGGGTGTGCGACATTTCCTTGAAAACCACATTCATCGAAAACAATCCCTAGCCCTGACCCTTATCCAAACCCAGACAAATTATGGCTCGTATCTTCCTCCCAGATGGAGCTTTTCATGAAATAAATGTAGGAATTTAGCAATTATATTTTAAAACATACTTGGATTTCGATGAAATACACTTTCAACGAAACGTTGTGCACAGTAGTCAAGATGTATGCAGCAACCAAAAAAGAAAGGTCACATGCTGTGCATTTGCAAACTTTTGTTCCAGTTTTACATTACATTTTTCTGCCAACAACTGAACTGTAATAGATTGCACTTTAACTCTTTACCACACGCCAAAAATGTAGACACGTCCAAATTGAAGGCAGTGATAGACAAGAATTTCAGTGTGGTTCAAATGATGTGATTTTTTTCTGACAGGGTAGAAAACATGGTGGGAAAAGGAGAAAATGCTGTTTACCAGCATTTTCTCCTTTTCCCACGATGTTTTCAAAAAGTCTTCTGCCTCAAGGTCATTAAAAGTTGGGATTGTGTGGTAAAGAGTTAAATCTTTATCAGACATAACCATTATACATGTACAATTAATTATATCCCTGCCCGGGTAGCTCAGTGGTTAGCGTGTCTGACTCGTGACCTGGTGGTTGTGAGTTCGATACCCAGTTGAGGCCAAACTTTCCTTCGGGCGATTTTTCGCCTCTGACCTCTGATGCATGTGAGAAAAGTAGTCAGTGGCTTTGGAAAGAAAGTTGTGTCAGTACTGGTGTGATTGATTGATTGTATGGTGTTTAACGCCATTTTCAACATTATTTCAGTTATATCACGGTGGCCAGTGCACCTATCCATGCTTTCCTGGCGTTTCTTTTACCAGTACTCCACACAAGATTTTTTCCAAGCCACTTGCTGCTTTCCCACATAACCATCGTCGAAACAATGGTCAGGGGTGAGAGAGGAAGGAATCCTGTCGCGATGACTATCATCAATCCTCGGAAAGAAATTGGCCAAGCTGGGGATCGAACCAGCGACCTCCTGTTCTCAAGTCCTGTACGCTACTGACTGAGCTACGGGGGCTTGGCACTGGTGTGAGAAAGCCAGGAAACACATGGGTGCATCACTGACCGCCATGGTATGACCAGAGCTGTTAAAAATGGCATTAAACCAATATAAACCAAACCAAATATCCATATTTTTAAAGGGTGTGATTAAGATTTGTCTGCAATTTGACCCCTTAATTGTTTACATTTGGCAGCTAGTGGGCCTTTAACTCTGTCCCATATGACAAAAATGCAGACAAGTCCAAATTGAAAGCATTATCAGACAATTTAAATGTAGTTCAAATGATGAAATTTGTCATTAGTAGGGTAGAAAACATTGTGGAAAAAAAGGAGAAAATGCTGGTTATCAGCATTTTCTCCTTTTGCCCACAATATTTTCAAAAGGCTTCTTCTTTAAGTTCGTTAAAACTTGGGATTATGTAGTAAAGGGTTAAATGATGGATTTCTCCTGTTCCCACAATGTTTTCAAAAGGCTTCTTCTTCAAGTTCATTAAAATGAAAACTTGGGATTATGTGGTAAAGGTTTAAATGAAATGTGTCTTGGAAAGGGTAGGCAACAGATAAAAGAGGTCAGTGTTTTCAAAAAATTACTTCTTCAGGTTGTTGAAACTCATGATTGTTTGGTAGAGTGTAAAATTAATGGTTTGGAGTCAGTAACATGGAATTATCATAATCTCCATTGTATTGGGGATTAGGATAGTCAAACAGGGATTTCCCCTCTGGTACCCCTTAATGATGTTATGATGAATATTTCTATAAATAGATTTGTTGTTCATAGCTTCTATTGGACAAAAATATTTAGCACATTCACCTCTTTATGTAATCAAGTATGTACAAGAATGGACTTTTGTTAATTGTAACATTCAATTAAATCCACCCTAATATGTTGATACAATGTATAGACTTTTCTTTCAGATTTAAAATTTGTAAATTGAAAGCTGCCAAACTTACTGAGACCATAAGAGAATTTTAATCAATGAGAGACATTGCCGACTTTTCATGGTTGAAAAATTTGCTGAGTTTTCACTGTGTAAAATTTTGTTGTTTAACCCTTTACCAAACAACTGTAAGTTTCAACAAACCAGAAGTTAGAGGTTTTTAACTCTTTACCACACAATTCCGAGTTTTAATGAACCTGAAGAAGGAGACTTTTGAAAACATTGTGGGAAAAGGAGAAAATGGTGGTAACCAGCATTTTCTCCTTTTCTCACAATGTTTTCTATCCTTCCAAAATCATATTTTATTTGGCCCTGGGGCCAAACTGGGCCAGGAGTTTCAAGTTTTACATAGGCTATTTAGTGAAAACTTTAAAGATCTTCTTTTTCCTGGCCATGAGCTTGAGTTGTATTTTGTGAGTGTTATCATCAAGTAGGCCTCTTCCAAAATTTTTCAGATTAAAGCCCTGATGTCAAAATTTGCCTCACTCCATTGGTCAAATTTAACATGTGCTTACAGAGTGAAAATTCTAAAAGTCTTCTTGCTCCTAACCATAAATCCAAATATGGCACATAGCTTCATATGGTAGATCACTTCTGAATTTGTTCAAATTTAGCCTAAGCATGGAAATCAGCCCTGCTTCAGGTGTCTCATGATTTTCTGGGGCTTTATTTTAGTGAGGAAACTTTGCGAATCTTCTTGGTTATAACCATATGGCCTAAATCTATGTTTTTTGGTATGTTGTTTTGCGGTCAAAAGTGGCTTAGCCCTGGGGCTTACAACTTTCACACATGGATTTTTATGGAGGAAACTTAAGTCTCCTTATTCAAAACCATTTGGCCCAGAATTATAATGTTTGGTATGTATGGTGCCATGCTTTGTGAAAAGGGGGCTTAACACATCTGCGAGAAGTATCGATCCAGGTCAGCCTGCCCAGTCTGCACAGGCTGACCTGGGCCGAAACTTTTCACCATTGGTCAGTTTTCTGTTTGTCCAAGGACCATTCTACCTCTTGATTACGTCAGTTGTAGAAAAAAAAGTGGCTATTATGGATTCATAATTATGTGATTGCTTGATAGGTATAATGCATCACGGAAACGCTTTAAGGCCCCTTTTGCCAGAGCATGGCTCATTGGTTTTTGAAATTTGCAACAAATCAAAGCTCACATAACTCTTTATTAAACAATAAAATTTTTGACTCGACCAAATTGAAAGCATTTGCAGACGACAAATGAGATGAAGCTGAAATGAACTTAATTGTCTGTAAAAGTGTAAAAAAACTTTATGGTCAAAGGAGAAAGTGCTGGTTACCCGCATTTTCTCCTTTTCCAAAAAGGTTTCAAAAGCCTCTTTTTTTTAGGGGTCCTTAAAACTCTCGATGTTGTGGTTAAGAGTAAAAGTCCTATAGATAGTAGCAGCAAAAAATATTTTCTATGGAAGAGAAGTATAGGAGAAAATGCAGTGTACCAGCATTTCTCATTTTTCCACAATGTTTTCAAGAGCTTTCTCCATCAGGGTCATTATAGCTCGGGTACATGTGGAAAAGGGGTTATAGAGGGCAAAGTTTTCTTAATCGTTTACCAAACAATCCCCGGTTTAAATGGCCCTGGTCAAAATCCCTTTGAAAACATTTTTGGAAAAGGTGAAAATGCTGGTAACCAGAATTGTCTCCTCTTTTCCCACAATGTTTTCCACCCTTTTAAAGACAAATCCAATCATAATAGTTACATTTAAATTATCCTCTGCAAATGCTTTCAATTTGGAAAGGTCGTAGATTTTGTCGTATGGTAAAGAGGTAAATGACAAGTGCCTGTGGTCCAAGGGCCCATTTTCACCAACCATTCTTGGTTGTGCCAAGTTCTGGTAAAGCAGTCGGTAGCATACATGAACTGAGACCAGCGTCCATCTTTTTTGGTCCATAAATTTGAACATGACACAACTTAAAAGTGGTTAAACCAAATAGGTTAGCAAATCAGAAGTGATATTACCTTCAAATTTATAAAATTTCAGAGAATAAGACTGAGAATGTTCTCAAGAATGGTTTGAGTTTATGAAAACAGACCCAGTTGTGCTGGTTCAAATCTCCAGCTCAAAAAATTTCTTTCCCAGGATCGATGATAGTCATTGCGACGAGATTGATTCCTCTCTCACGGCTGGTCATTGTTTCAGGCATGGTTTTGTGGGAAAGCAGCCAGTAGCTTGAGAAAAATATAGTGTGAAGTACTGGTAAAAGGAAACTTCAGGAAAGCATGGAGAAGTGCACTGGTTGCCGCAATATTAACTTAACCCTTTCCCAAACAAGCCCTGGTTTTCAGGTGTCTGCAATACACGTCTTTTGAAAACACTGTGGGAAAAGGAGAAATTGCTCATAACGAGCAATTTCTCCTTTTCCCACAGTGTTTTCTACCCTTTTTGAGAGCTTGATGCCAATTCATCAAGTTTAAAATTGTCGTCTGCAAAGTCTTTCAGTTTGGACCAGTCCAAATTTTGTCGTTTGGGAAAGGGTTAAATAATGTCAAAAACTGTTAAGCACCATATAATCAATCAGTCAATCAATGAAACCAAAGATGAAAGAAAGTTTAACTTTGTAGGGTATGTTTCATTAAGTAGAAAGAGGGAATAGTCAAAGAAAATGTTTATTATTGTTAGAACTAGAATAATAAATTATTAATATTAGAAAAGGAATAATTGAAATTTGATATCAATGTTTAAAAAAAAAAGAATGACCACATAGCTTGCATATTGGTTAGAACATTAATGCAGTGTGGATGTTTATGGGTTCGGTTCCTAGTTGATCCAACCTTCACTAGAAAACTAAATATAAGATTCAGCCACTTGGAAAGCATTTTCAGGTGACAAACTCATTATAGCCAAAATGATGTGAATTGTATTTCGAAAGATAGGAGAAAACATTGTGGTAGTAAGTAAAAATGGTGCTTCCTAGCATTTTTCCTTTTCCTTGCATGTTTGAACCCTTTACTGCAGAACCGTGTGTTTTAACCCTTTACCACACAATCCCGACTTTTAACGACCTTTTGAAAACTTTGTGGGAAAAGGAGAAAATGCTGGTAACCAGCATTTTCTCCTTTTCCCACAATGTTTGACAAATTTCGATTTTCGAGTCACATTTATTTTGTCATCTGCAAAAGCTTTCAATTTGGACTGGTCTAAAATTTTGTCACTTGGTAAAGAGTTAATGACCGTATCAAAGAAGGCTTTTGAAAACTTTGTTGAAAAAGGAGAAATTGGTGGTAACCAGCACCAGCATTTTCTCCTTTTCCCACAATGTTTTTTAGTCTTTCAAAGACATTTTCATCATTTGAACAAGATTAAATTCATAATTTGCAAATGCTTCAGATTTGGACTTATTCAAAATTTGATTTTAACGATCCTGAAAGGGAAAGGCATTAGAAAACATTGTGGGAAAAGGAGAAATTGCTGGTAACCAGCGTTTTCTCCTTTTTCCACTATGTTTTCTATCCTATCAAAGATAGAAATCACCTTTTGAGCTACATTTAACATGGCGTCTGAAACTGTCTTCAAATTGGTTGAGTTCAAAATTTTGTCATTTGGTCAAGAGTTAACTCTTGACCACACAATCCAGAGTTTTAACGACCTTGAGGAAGAAGCCTTTTGATAACATTTTGTGAAAAAGAGAAAATACTGGCAACCAGCATTTTCTCCTTTTCCCATAATGTTTTCTACTATATCAAAGACAAATTTCATCATTTGAAACCATATTCAAACTGTTGTCTTCAAATGCTTTAAGTTTGGACAAGTCTACATTATACACAGTAATGTAGTGTGGTGAAGAGTTAACTCTTTACCAAATGACAAAATTTTAGACTAGTCAGAATTGAACGCATTTGCAGACTACAAATTAAATGTGACCTAAAAATTGATTTGTTATGGAATAGGCAGAAAACATTGTGGGAAAAGGAGAAAATGCTGGTTACCAGCATTTTCTCCTTTTCCCACAATGTTTTCAAAAGGCTTCTTCCCCAGGGTTGGTAAAAAGTTGGGATTGTGTGGTAAAGAGAGAATGAACTATTTTCATTTCATTTATTTTGACAGAACTGAAACTGCATGATCCGCTGATCCTTCAACTGTTGTAGTATCATTTGAATGTATTTCATGATAAACATTTGAAAAATTGGTCCCCTGTTTTGGACCAAGGTTTGCTTTAGCCTCATAGACAGAGGCCTGTGTCACAAAGATGCGAGCATTATTGCTTTCTTTAACTGGAGCATTACTTCTTCTGTCCAGGGTTTTTGATTGGTTTTGGGGAATGGGTAAAGCTGGTAGTGGGCGGGACAAACGAGGATTGTAATTTAGCAGTTCTTTTGCCTGTAACCTGGAAGGAGCAGAATGTCTCATTTCTAATTCAAGCTTTGTATCTGTATTTTCTTCTTTGTCAGCATCATTCTTGACTATTTCATCATCATCATTCTCATATGGATTATGCCTCTTTTTATGTACCTTTTTACAGGAAGCATATTTTTTCCATTCACTGTATGCTGGATCATTTTCAAATTCACCCTGTTTCCCTTTTGCATTTTTCATTCTGTATTTTTGGACAAGCCTTGCATTGTCTATTTCCATGTATTCATTTGGAGTGGATCCAAATTTGACTTTATCAAGGCCATCTAGCCCATCCTCAAGTGAAGCTTGCAGTCTAGAGGCAGCTATTTGTCGGCCAATTGACCATTGCATAACCTTCAGTTTTTGCATTTTATATTTAACTACCATACACACACCCACTAAAATAAGAATAAAAGCTGCAGAGGATGCCACTATTATTCCAAGTGTTGCATTTCTAGATAAATTTGAGCCACTGGAAGAATCTGTATTTGTACCAGATTGGCCATCTGGACCATTGGCTTTAATCTTTGTCTGCACTGTTTGACAAGATCTCTGTCTCTTATCTTGCATATTGTTTATCTCTGGGGTAAGACAAATTGTGTAAAAGGTTGCTGCTTTCAGATCTCTGATTGTATAGGTAAATTCATCACGATGAATTGGTACATTCACTGTAGTTTTAGATGAGGTCTCAAAATACTCAAGAATGTAACCAGTGATATCAGTCTTTCTACTGCTACTCCAAGCAACAGTGATAGAGCTGGAAGAAATACCTGCCAGTGTAAAACTTAAAGTGGCAGGTGTTACTGCAGTTGTATTTGGAACAAATGGAGTGGTTACTGTAGTAAACTGTGTTGTTTGCTGTGAAAAATTACAGGCCTCTGAATCAGAACCACTACATCTCAGTTCGTGGGATGAAATGTTGTGAAATTTTCTTCCTTTCAACAGAGTAGGTGTCGCACAGATATAGTACTCTTTCTGTAAATAATCGTCAATTTTCTCTCTTTCTTCAATAAACAGACTCAGCCATTTTAGTTTGCAATCACAGTGGAGAGGATTACCATCCAAATCAATGTCAGTTAGGGCACTAAATCCTTTAAAACAGCATTCACTTATTGTGGAAAGACCATTATCTTTAAGGGATATTCTTTTCAGAGAATTCTCAAGTCCTCTAAATGAGGAGGGTTTTATTGTTACATTGTTTTTGTCAAATTCTAGTATCTCAATATGTACATTTTTCTGAAAGATATATTCTGGAATGTATGCTATTTTAGTCTGTGTTGCATAAACCTCTTTCAGTTCTGTAAGTGTAGGTATCACAGGCCAGAATTGCTCAGGAAGTAAGGGTGAATTCTGCAGCTCAAGAATTTGAAGAGATGTCCCTACTCCATTGAAGGAATTTCTTGAAATCTGCATGTGAACATTTGACGGAGTTGAAAACCCATTGTTGAACTGATTATCAAGCTTCAGATGTTGCAGTTTTGACATATGTCTGAGCGAATAGTCATCAATGGTTTCTATTTTGTTCCATGACAAATCCAGACTATGCAAGTCATCTAGCCCCGAAAATGAAGAAGCACTGATGGTTCTAAGGTTTGTTTCAACAAGATTTAGATACTGAAGTTGTGGTATATTTTTAAAGAGACCTTGAGGAAGTTCTCGTAAACCACTGTTGTAAGATAAAGTCAAAGTTTTAAGGTTGTTCCATGGCTTAGAGGATATGGCTGTCAGGGAAGTTAGTGTTAGGTAATTGTTGCTCAGTACCAGGGTTTTTAGGTGATATGAAATGTCCTTAAAGCCATCATCCTGAATCGTGTCTATTCTGTTGTAGGATAAATCAAGATGTTCGAGGTTGTTAAGGTCACGGAAAGATCCATCATAGATTGTTTTGATATTTGTATCCTGAATGTCAAGTGCTGTTAATTGCCTCAGAAGGGATAGCCCGGTCACTGGTAATTGACTGAATGCAACATTTTTAAATCCTAAATGTTTCAACTTGCCTAATTTATTTACAAAAGCTTGGCTGTCAATGGATGAGAGATCCTTTATCTTATCCATGAGTAGCATTTCAAGTTTTGGAAAATAGCTGAAATAATTGTCTTTTCCTATGATTGATTGTGTGAAAGATACAAGGTGTAAACTCTGTAGGTTAACAAGATTTAACATTTTCTCATAAGGGATTGGAATTTTTCCATCTCCTTCAAGAAACAGTTCTTTGAGGTAGGGGTCTAGACCAGCAAAGGCACCAGATTCTACGTTTGAAAGCTTGTTTGTCAGCAAATCAATTCTTTCTACTCTCAGGTTATGAAATGCATGTGCTGGAATCACAGTAATAAAATTGTATGTGTTGAATGTCAGTTCATAAAACATAGTGTTGGTTTGGCCGAAACTTGGTATGGCATCAAGATGCTGGTATTTACAATTGATGTTGTTTCGCCCATCTTTTTTTATACAGTAGCATCTTTCTGTTGGACATTGACTATTGTCAAGGACGTTTTCTGTTTCAGATAAAGGTAACAGCCTACGTCTACCATGGCTTCTTGGTACTCTGGAGAGGGTCTCTTGTACATTGTTGTCGATGCCAAGCTCTCTTGTTGTGTTTGCATGAAGTAATTCAAAAATTGGTCTGTTCTTGGTTTCCATGACTGCCATGGTGGCAGAGCTGGTTTGGAAACTATAACCACATAATACTAGGTATTGCAGTAGTTGCATGATGTATGTGTATCCCTTAGCCTGAAAATAAAGAAAATTGGATTATAGTTAATGGTTACCCTTAGAGTGCTGATTATACACCCAACAGACATATTTAGTTTAGGAATAAGACCCATATGCAATTTATGGTTGCTTTTGTCTGTAGTCTTTAAGCCAAGTGAACAGTGTAGATCTTGATCAGTAACCCTTAGAGTGCTGATTATACACCCAACAGACATATTTAGTTTAGGAATAAGACTCATTTGCAATTTATGGTTGCTTTCGTCTATAGTCTTTAAGCCAAGTGAACAGTGTAGATCTTGATCAGTAACCCTTAGTGTGCTGATTATACATCCAACAGACATATTTAGTTTAGGAATAAGACTCATTTGCAATTTATGGTTGCTTTCGTCTATAGTCTTTAAGCCAAGCGGACAGTGTAGATCTTGATCTACATAGGCTGCTAGAGCAACTATAGTTCTGAAAGGGTTGATTATTGACAAAACTTGCAGTTTAATCCTGGATCTAGACTGTCAAATATTTTTGGATATTCTGGCTAAACCAGGGTCTGTATTCACCAATCATCCTTAGAACATTCTTACTCTTATTCTTCATGATTTCCTAAATTTGAAAGTAACACAACCTCTGATTGGCTAAACCAAGTGGTTTAGCTGATCAGAAATTGTACTATGTTCAAAATCAGAAAATTCTGGAGAACAAGACTAAGAATGTTCTGGAGAATGTTTGGTGAATATCAGCCTTGATCTTCACCCTATACGGGACCACAAAATTTGAGACTGGTCCAAATTGAATGCATTTGCAGATGACCAATTTTGCATAAATAGTGAAATTTGTCATTTGAAAGGGTAGAAAACATTGTTTGAAAATGAAAAAATGCTGGTTACCAGCATTTTCCCAAATTTTTTTCACACTCCTTGTACCTCTTTATCTGATTTATTGATGTTTTGCCAAGTTTTACCCTACAAAATTAAATAGAAGAACATTTTTTGCTTGGCTGTTTTTGAAGAAAGAGTCAAGGTTTTGTAATCGCCAACGTCAACTGCATTGCCATCAAACAAAAACTTCTACATTTTATCACATCTCTGTCATTACCCAGCATATTTACTCCAAACACAGATTAGTTGTTAACCATCAATAGAGGAATCAATACAAAAGGGGCAGATAACCATCAAAATGTTTTTGACACTGTTACGCACTTTTTTTGGACTTGGAAGGAGTTTCACTGAAAATTAATCTTTTTCTAAAAGCTAGTGCAGCCGAGCGTTGGCACCTACGTTTGGTGCTTTTAAGTTAGGTATAATGATAAAACAAAAGAAATCTGAATATCCCGGCTAGGCATGTTTACAAGGGAATATTTGGATCTAAATGCATAGGTAAATGTTTCATTAAGCCCTGTTGGCCTTGTTGGATTTAAAAAGAAAAATGGTAACCAGCATTTTTTTCCCCTTTTTCTCCTCAACGTTTTCAAAAGCCTAGTCTTCCTCTGGGTTGTTGAAAAAAAAAAAACCGAACACTTTGTGAAAACTTTAGATCTAATGTGGTATATTGGGAAAGTTATGGTCGATGCACAATTTTTATTAAAATTTGAAGATTTTCATCACAATTAGAGTAGCAGATTTATCATAATGCTAAATCAACATTTGTCACAGAAAATGAAAAAAAAAAATATACTATAATGTCTGACTTACCATTTTTCTATGGAACGTTGTTCAGTTTGTCAAAAATTATCTTCTTTTGAATTGATGGAGAGCTTATTAAGTTATGTACTAATTTCCGTGGTCTTTATTTTCTATAATCAAGTTATTACTTAATATTAGATACCAATGTCATTTTAATGTTTATATCTATTTAATGTTTATGTTATGATTAAGAACTAATATATATAACAGGAGAAAGGAAATTCCTCTTGATGATGACAATAGCACTGGTGTCTTGTCAAGTACTTAACCTCCAACACTTTAGCCCTGTACCAAACAATCCCAAGTTTTAACAACCCTGAGGAAGAATGCTTTTGAAAACATTGTGAGAAAAGGAGAAAATGCTGGTTACCAGCATTTTCTCCTTGTCCTACAATGTTTTCTACCCTTCCCAACACAATTTTCAAGTTTTCAGTTGCATTTATTTTGTCATCTGTAATTCCTTTCAATTTGGACGAGTCTAAAATTTTGTTGTTTGGTAAAGAGTTAACCCTGCACCAAACAATCCCAAGTTTTAACAGCTCTGAGGAAGAAGACTTTTGAAAACATTGTGAGAAAAGGAGGAAATGCTGGTAACCAGCATTTTCTCCTTTTCTACCAATATTCTCAACTGTTTGAAAGACAAACTTACAATTTAACATTTAATATGTGGCTTGCAAATGCTTTCCACTTCCGACAAATCTGATATTTTATCGTGTGGTAAAGACTTGCAATTCCAGATTGTGCGTTAAAGGGATGATTAAACTAGTCAAATACCAAAAACTGTGGAGTTTTAACCATCCTTAAAAAGAAGGCTTTTGAAAGTATTGTGTGAATAGGAGAAAATACTGGCAACCAGCATAATTTCTTCTTTTTCCACATTGTTTTCCACCATTACAAAATGCAATTCCCACAATTTGAGCCACATTGAATCTGTTGTATGCAAATTAATATGGACAATTAAAATCTTTTGTTGTTTGGTAAAGAGTTAAAGTTGATAGAATAAGTAAACTTAGGTGAAAGAATAAGTAAACTTAGGTGAAAGTGTGTGTTGTGGGGGGTAGGGGGGGGAGGGGAGGGGGAAGAGTAGATCTACTTAGAAATAAGTAAGTCAATTAAATTTTCTCTTTCTAGTTCAGAAATCTGTTTCTTTAATATCCGTGACTGGGATAGGATGTAGTATTCATAGTATTTCATTGATCTTAGTGCGTATGTCGGGCAGTTATTGTTTTGTATCCCAGTTATTGTTTTGTATCCGTTGACAGTAGGAAGATACACTTAACCCTTTCCCAAACGACAAATTTTGGACTAGTTCAAATTGAAAGAGTTTGCAGACGACAATTTTACATTTGATGAAAATGGCAGAAAGGTCTCAAAACGGGTAGAAAACACTGTGGAAAAAGGAGAAATTGCTCGTTACATTTGTAAACAAAAGTAATCATGAAATTGCAGTTATTTGGGTCATATTTCTAGGATGAAAATGTCTGACAGGTTTATTTGGCACTCTAAGGGTTCAGAATGGTTGGTTAATATGGACCCAGGATTTCAGAATGTTATTTAAGCCTGTCAGTGTTAGTGAAGTGTGTCTCAAATAACAACCTCAACTGTAGTCAGAACCTGAGACTGTTACCAGATTTGAGCAAATTAAAAGACTTAAGTTTTTTCATGAAACCAGGCCCAGGGCTTCCAAAACATTGTAGGAAACTGAAAAAATGCTGGTAATCAGCATTTTATCCTTTTCTCAAAATTTTTTTCTTTTGTTTCAAAGATAAATTTTGATGACAAATTTCATCATTTGAACCACATTTAATTGTTATTCTGCAAATGCTTTTAATTTGGGCAAATGAAATATTTTGTTTGGTAGAGAGATAACTCTTTACCAAACTTCAAAATTTTAGACTTGCCCAAATTGAAATTAAGCATTTGCAGACGACAAAGTAAATGTGACTCAAAAATTGAAATTTGTTTCCGGAAGGGTAGAAAACATTGTGGGAAAAGAAGAAAATGCTGGTTACCAGCATTTTCTCCTTTTCCCACATTGTTTTCAAAAGCTTTCTTTGTTGGGGTCGTTAAAAGTTGGGATTGTGTGGTAAAGGGTTAACTTGTTATTGTTCATTGCTTGAGCATTAGAAAGTACTGCATTGTATTTGTACAGAAATGAATATAGGTATTGCATTGTTTGAGTCTCCTCCGAATTTTTTGTCAGGAAATGCTTTCAGTATAGATGAGTTTTCAAATTTTGTTGTCTGGTAAAGAGTTAGTGGACAGAAAACATTGTAGAAAATAAGAAAAACATGCTGGGTAACAGCATTTTCTCCCTTTTCTGCGATGTTTTCAAAAGCCTTCTTCATAAAAGAGTTGTGGAATCTTAGCTGACTCAGTGGTAAAACATAGGATTGGTAACATGGAGGTTCAAGCCACCATGGAAGCGCTTGGTTTTCCGTAGGAGTTCCCTTGGATAAGACATTATAGAGCCTAAGTCAAGTACTGGTTAAACTGAGGACATAAATAAATGAATATGTGAGCTCTTTTTGTGATACGACTGAAATAATGTTGAAAGCATTACCAAACGACAAAATTTTAGACCCATTCAAATGGAAAGCATTTGCAGACGACAATTTCAATGTGGCTCAAATAATGTGATTTTTCTTTGATAAGGTAGAAAACATTGTGGGGAAAGGAGAAAACGCTGGTTACCAGCATTTTCTCCGTTTCTCACAATGTTTTCAAAAGGCTTCTTCCTCAAGATCTTGAAGTCGGGATTGTGTAGTAAAGGGTTAAACACCATTTAATAAATCCCCAGAGTCGTAAAAACATGGGATTGTATGCTACAGGATTGAAGCAAGTATGCATAACCCTTTACCACACAATCCCCACCCATAGGGACCCTGAGGGAGAAGCAAAAATATTGTTGAAAAAGGAGAAAATGCAGCTTTTTCCACATTGTATTCAAAAGTCTTCTCCGTCAGGGTTGTTAAAAGGCGGGATTGTGTGGTAAAGGGTTGAAACTCTTGATTGTGTGGTTAAGGGTTAAGTTACATTGAGTTTGAAATGCTTTCAATTTTGCCTAGTCTAAAATTTTGTTGCCTTGCACACTGTTTAGTACCTATGAACATTCAAATTTTGACCTTTTGAACGAATACAAATAAGATCATGCTTAGTTTGAACAAGATCCAAGGAGGTTGTTTCCGGTGATACAGGACACAAAGTACAGAAATAGATAAGATCCACGTCAGTTTGATGTAATCCATCAGTGTATAAGCGTGCAGGCTCTTGAGAAATGACATATGATTGAAGCTAGTTCACGACTTGCGGTCACTTGTAACATTCCCCTTACACATACCACATAATCCCAGGCTTTTACAGCCCTTTGAAAGAAAGCTTTTGAAAACATTGTGGGAATAGGAGAAAATGCTGGTAACCAACATTTTCTCCTTTTCCCACAATTTTTTTTACTCTTTCAAAGAAAAATTTCATCATTTGCCCCACATCGCCTGCAAATGTTTAAAATCTGGACAAGTCTTAAATTTGGTTGTCTTGTAAAGAGTTGACCCTTTGAACACTAAATAAACCAACAGGCATTTTCATTCCTTGAAATATGACCCTATTAAGAAAACGTCAAGGTTTTCCTTGTCCATAATGACTCAGGAAAACGCATAGTGTTGCGGAAATCAGTACAAATATAGGATTGTGGGATATCCCACTTTGTTGTGCAATTCTAAAATTGTATTTGTACAATTCTAGAATTAGGCAACGTGAAACAGTTTCTTCAACTAGATAAGATGGGATGTTCACTTTGTCCAATATTCCTTCTTTTAGAATTTCAGAATTGCACTGTGCAATTTCTACATTGCCCAATAAAGTGGGAATTCCCACTTTGCACTGGACAGTTCTACATTTGTTCTGATTCCAACTTTGTGCAGGACATATATATTTTTAATGCCATTTTCAACATAATTTCAGTTATATCGCGGTTGCCAGTGCTCCTATCCTTGCTTTTCCTGAAGTTTCTTTTACCAATACTCTTCTTCCCAAGCCACTGACTGCTTTCCCGGATAACCATTTTGGAAACAATAACCAGCGGTGCGAAAGGGATGAATCTTGGTGCAGTGACCATCATTAATCTTTGCAAATTGGCCAAGCTTGGGATTCAAACCACCGACACCCTGGTCTAATGTCCTGTATGCTACCGAGTTCACTACGTGGCTCTGCACTCAAATGATGGGGTTTGGCTGTATAGGGTAGAAAATATTTTGTGCAGTCTAAACCTGACTCGTTTTGCTCACAACAAGAACAGCCCACAGGAGTGCCGGCACTTCGCAGCAGTTGCATTTCTCTTTGAAAAGGGGAAAACCATGATAGAATTATTTTGTGGGTTACCTACTCTTCTGGTATGGTGCCCATCCTTTTTAGCTCACCTGAGCACAAAGTGCTCATGGTGAGCTATTGTGATTGTGCCGTGTCCGTCATCCGTCGTCAACTTTTTACCTTGTGTACACTCTAGAGGCCACATTTTCAGTCCGATTCTCATGAAACTTTGTCAGAATGTTTGTCTTGATTAAATCTCGGACGACTTTGAAATTGGGTCATGTGGGGTCAAAAACTAGTTCAGTAGGTCAAATCTTAGAAAAACCTTGTGTACACTCTAGAGGCCACATTTTCAGTCCAGTCCTCATGAAACTTGGTCAGAATGTTTGTCTTGATAAAATCTCGGACGACTTGGAAATTGGGTCATGTGGGGTCAAAAACTAGGTCACTAGGTCAAATCTTAGAAAAACCTTGTGCACGCTCTAGAGGCCACATTTTCAGTCCAGTCCTCATGAAACTTGGTCAGAATGTTTGTCTTGATAAAATCTCGGACGAGTTGGAAATTGGGTCATGTGGGGTGAAAAACTAGGTCACTAAGTCAAATCTTTGAAAAACCTTGTGTACGCTCTAGAGGCTGCATTTTCAGTCAGATACTTGTGAAATTTGGTCAGAAAGGTTGTCTTGATAAAACCTCGGACGAGTTCGAAATTGGGTCATGTGGGGTCAAAAACTAGGTCACTAGGCCAAATCTTCGAAAAACCTTGTGTACACTCCAGAGGCCACATTTTCCGTCCAATCCTCATGAAACTTGGTCAGAATGTTTGTCTTGATAAATTCTCGGACGAGTTCGAAATTGGGTCATGTGGGGTCAAAAAGTAGGTCACTAGGTCAAATCTTGAAAAACCTTGTGTACGCTCTAGAGGCCACATTTTCAGTCAAATACTTATGAAATGTGGTCAGAATGTTTGTCTTGATAAAATCTCACACAAGTTCGAAATTGGGTCATGTGGGGTAAAAAACTAGGTCACTAGGTCAAATCTTCGAAAAACCTTGTGTACGCTATAGAGGCCACATTTTCAGTCAGATACTTGTGAAATTTGGTCAAAATGTTTGGCCTATTTACTCAGGTGAGCGATCCAGGGCCATCTTGGCCCTCATGTTTCTGATAGTGGTAATTAACCCTTCACCACACAATCCATAGTTTTAACAACCCCGATGAAAAATGTTTTTGAAAACATTGTTGGAAAAGAGAAAATGCTGGTAACCAGCATTTTCTCCTTTTCCTTCAATGTTTTCTACCCCTCATTATACAAAACCCCCATCCTTTGAGTAGCTTTCATTTTGTCATCTGCAAATGCTTTCAGTTTGGCCAGGTCTAAATTTTTATTATGTGGTAAAGGACTAACATCTATTGAAGTAAATATCTTCGGTGATGACGGAGATTGATCAGGGCTCATATTCACCAGCCATTCTCAGTTTCATTCAAAGTCTAATTCTAGATTTAGAAAGTAACACAACATCTGGGTCTGTATTCGCCAACCATTCTTTAGAACATTCCTAGTCTTACTCTTCAGAATTGGTTTAGCCAATCAGATGTTGTGTTAATTTCAAATTTAGAAAATTCTGGAGAATCAGACTAGGAATGTCCTGAAGAATGGTTGGTGACTACAGATCCAAACTGGCAAAACCATTTGGTTTTAGTCTATCATAAGTTGTGTTACTATCCAACTCAGAAAATTTTGAAAATAACCCTGGGAACCACCGGCCATGGATTTTGCATGGAAATTTTGGGGAATAGCACAAAAAATTTATGGAATGAATGTTGCAATTGTGAATACATAAGTCCTGTGTATTCACCATTTAAAGATTCATTCCATACATTTCTTGCATTTAATCCCTGAAAAATTGCCAAACAAAATTGATGGTGGGGAGTTCCTAGGATTAAGCTAAAAATTCTGGAGAATAAATCTAAGATGTTCTTTAAAAAGAAATGGTGAATACAGGCCCTGAAAATGTTTTGCATGAAAATACAGAGGCAGATTTTGTATCCTTTCAGAGAAAAATTCCTTTATTTCAGCTATACTGAATTGTCGTCTGCAAATATAACAGGGCTATGACATTAGGCTGACATTTTCTTTGAAAATAACCAAGCTAAGAGCACAACTCACAGATAATGGTCAAAGAGTTAATTTGTTTTGGCTGACATTTCCTTTGAAAATATCCAAGCTAAAAACACAGTCTATAATGATTGATGTTCAAAGAGTTATTTTGTTTGTGTACATTTTCAGATTATCACCTTCAAGAAAGATGGGATACCAGATCTACAGAAATCTACCATGTACAGCAGTATGCAGGGGGCTTCCCCATGTCTCAATGTTGAGATCAAATCTCTTTCTACCAACAAGGTAAGGTACAGGTAAAGGAAAGATTTGTTAGTGGTGCAGTGTTTAACCCTTTCCCAAACAAGCCCTGGTTTTCACGTGTCTGCAGTACAAGGCTTTTGAAAACACTGTGGGAAAAGGAGAAATTGCTCGTAATGAGCAATTTCTCCATTTCCCACAGTGTTTTCTACCCTTTTTGATAACTTTTTGCCATTTTCATCAAATTTAAAATTGTCGTCTGCAAACTCTTTCAATTTGGACCAGTCCAAAATTTGTCGTTTGGGAAAGGGTTAACCCGTTACAAGATGACAAATTTTATATGTGTCAAAATTGAAAGCATAGGCAGATGACAAACTAGATGTGATCCACACTGGTAGAATTTGTCATTGAAAGGGCTTAAAATATTGTGGGAAAAGGAGAAAATGCTAATGCATTTTTCCCCCCAAAACTTTACCATTTATGCCAAATAAAAAATTATTTCCTGCAACAAAATTTTTTGGAAATCCTTTTGTTTGTTAGAGTGCATTAATATACCAATATCTGAAGAATCTTTGAGTAGAATTTCTTTGTTTTCATTTGCATCAGTTTAGAATGGTGAAAAATGACCTGGGGGGAGTTAAGCTGATATTCTCTATAGGATTTCATTGCAATATAGACTTCATAGGGTTTAATGTCTCTTGTCTGCCCCTGTACTACACCATCCGGAGTTTTAATGACCCTAATGAATAGGACTTCTGAAACATTGTGGCAAAAGGAGAAAATTTTGGTAACTAGCAATTTCTCCTTTTCACACAATGTTTTCTACCCTCTCACAGAAAAATTTCCTAATTTGTGCAACATTTAGTTTTTCATCTATAGATGCTTTGAATTTGGACCAGTCTAAAATTTTGTCATTTGGTAAAGAGTTATGCCAGTTATGGCTCATTTATCTGTAGGGAAGTAGAGTAATACAGGGTCATTATGGCCCTCTTTTTTTTGATTGCAGTCCTTATCCAGCCCAAACATTCCCCGTACAGACATCAGTGTGGTTCTGGGAGAATTGCAGACAGAAGTAGATCTGACCTTGATTGACAGAATCAACACCATCATAACACCAGAGAAAATCATCCTTCCCAGCCCACTGGCAGGGGTATCCATGTACCATACAGTAGGGGTATGTAATACATATGGACCATGCTTTTTGAAAAGGGGCTTTAATGCATCTGCAAAAAATATCATGTCAACCTGCGCAGTCTGCGCAAGCTAACTTGAGTTGACACTTTTGCTGTCGTTAAAGGAGACTACTCCTCTCAAATAGCATAGCTTCTTCCAGTATAAAATCAATACCAAGCAATTGTGCTAAGGAGAATTCTCTATAGCACAGTGGTTAGTATATTGGTCTTTTAAGCCTCTCAACAGAAGATTAGCTTCACCGCTCAGTTCGAATTCAAGCCACAACAGTTTGTATTTCAGCTTTGTTACAAACTTGCATGTTCATAAAACTTTGCTAAATTTTTTGCATGCCCATGGACCATTCTACCTTAGGATTTGGCCGGTTGTTCGACAAAATAGATTTTATGGATCCATAATTATGTGACGACTTGCTTGGTATAATGCATTACGGAGATGCATTAAGCCTCCCTTTTGCCAGAGCATGGCTCATATTATTTTGACCGTCTTGCACCGTTGACTGAGCCCTGTAGGGTCTCCGGTATGAGTTCCCAGCTCTGGCAATTTCTTTCCATGGATTGACGATAGTTATTGCAACAGAAATCATTTTTTGCATTGATGGTATTTGCTTTGATGATGAGTATATGAGAAAGTGGCCAGTGTCTTGAGAAGAAGTTTGTTGAAAGTATTAATAAAAGGAACTACAGGAAAGCATGGATAGGTACACTGGTCACAGTAATATAACTGAAATAATGTTGAAAACGGCGTTGAACACCATACAGTAGACACACAAAATTCATCCTTTACGAAACAGTCTCATGTTATACAACCATAAGAAGCAATGGCTTTTAAAAACATTGTAGGAAATAGAGAAAATCTTCGAAACCAGGATTTTCTTCTTTTCAAACAGTGTTTTCTACCCTTTCAAACACAAATCCCATCAACTTAT
The DNA here is from genome assembly GCA_945859785.2 of Tridacna gigas. Classification (NCBI taxonomy): domain Eukaryota; kingdom Metazoa; phylum Mollusca; class Bivalvia; order Cardiida; family Cardiidae; genus Tridacna; species Tridacna gigas. The sequence continues at coordinate 13,497,079 of OX244029.2, read as the reverse complement.
CTATATTGGAATTGCCATATGCAAATGCTTTAAATTTTGAGAAGTCTAAAATTTGTCATCGGGGTTTACCTGTGTGGTTATAGCATTAACCTGGAAAATAGGAGGTCATGAACTGGTTAGCAGCATTTTCTTCTTTTTCAACAATATTTTCTATCCTTTCAAAGAAAAATTCCTTTATTTCAGCTACTGTATATTGAATTTGTCATCGGCATACACTTTCAATTTGTCATAGTTTTAGGTTTTGTCTTCGGGTAAACAGTCAACCTTTTGCCATATAATCCTGAGTTTTAATGACCCTGAGGACAAAGCCTTTTGAAAACATTGTGGGAAAAGGAGAAAATGCTGGTAACCTTTTGAAAACATTGTGGGAAAAGTAGAAAATGCTGGTAACCAGCACTTTCTCTCCTTTTCTCACAATGTTTCCGACCCTATTGAAGACAAATTCCATCATGTGAGCCACATTTAAATTGTCATCTGCAAATGCTTTCAATTTTGACAAGTCTACATTATGTTGTGCAGTTAAGGTACATTGAAATGTTGTTTGTAGTTTCAGGCCCCGTATTATAGTATGATGGAAGAAGGTGCTAACTCTATAGATGAGAAGTATGTGATATCTGTATCTTGTCCTTGTGCAACTATCAACTTGAGGTAGGTTGCCCATCTTGTCTTTCTCTATACATCACACAATCCCTTGTTTTATGACTCCAAGGAAGAAGGCTTTTGAAAACATTGTGGGAAAAGGAGAAAGTGCTGGTAACGAGTATTTTCTCCTTTTCCCACAATGTTTTTTACCCTTCAAATGTCAAATTTCATCATACGAACACAATTTTTTTTTTTTTGGTCTGCAAATGCTTTGAATTAGGATAAGCCTAAAATTTTGTTGCTAAAGAGTTAACTCTTTAACACACAATCCTGGCTTTTTAACAACCCTGTGAAAGAAGCCTTTTGAAAACATTGTGGGAAAAGGAGAAAATGCTGGTAACCAGCATTTTCTCCTTTTCCCACAATGTTTTCTACCCTTCCCAAAACAAATTTCAATGTTTTTAGTCATATTTATTTTGTCGTCTGCAAATGCTTTCAGTTTGGACCAGTCTAAAATTTTGTTGTGTGGTAAAGAGTTAAATCATGGCATTGCTATTTGGGAGAATGGTAAGAGGGACATTAGTATTAGCTGACTTGTAAGCTTGGTTATTTTGTAATAAAACATCAAAGTATTGCCATTGCCCTGTTATCTCCAGCTTCACCATCATCTTGCGAAAAATTTTGACATTTTCTCATTTCTCTGTCATTACTGAAGAGACTTACTGGGGTCACAAGTTTTTCATGAGTTTATATGTTGGAGACTTGAAAAATCTTCTTGTTCCTAACCACAAGGCATAGGGCTACCACATTTTATAAGTAGCTTTATTCAGTGGAGCTCTACCAAGAACGTTAAAATTAAAGCCCTTGGGTCAGAATTCATTCCAACCCAGGGGCAACAGCTTTACATAGGTTTATAGGGTGAAAACTAAAAAATAATGTTCTTGCTCCTAGCTGTAAGGACTGTTGACTTGGTGGTTGCAAGTTCGATACCCTGTTGAAGCAAACTTTCTTTCCGGCAATTTTTCACCTCTCACTTCTGATGCATCTGAGAAAAGTAGTGAGTGGCTTTAGAAAGAAAGTTGTGTGAGTACTGGGTCCGTATTCACCAACCATTCTTAAGAACGTTCTTGGACTTATTCTTCAAAATTTTCCAAATTTGAAAGTAACACACCTTCTGATTGGCTAATCCATACGGTTTAGCCAATCAGAAGTTGTGTTACTTTCAAATTTGGAAAATTTTGAAGAACAAGACCAAGAATGTTCTTAAGAGTGGTTGGTGAATATGGACCCTGGTGTGAGATAGCCAGGAAACACATGGGTGCGTCACTGACAACCATGATGACCTGAGCTGTTAAAATGGCATTAACCCTTTCCCAAACGACAAATTTTGGACTGGTCCAAATTGAAAGAGTTTGCAGACGACAATTTTAAATTTGATGAAAATGGCAGAAAGTTATCAAAAAAGGGTAGAAAACACTGTGGGAAAAGGAGAAATTGCTCGTTACAAGCAATTTCTCCTTTTCCCACAGTGTTTTCAAAAGACTTGTACTGCAGACATGTGAAAACCAGGGCTTGTTTGGAAAAGGGTTAAACTCCAATGCAAACCTAGCTGTAAGGCCTAGGGCTACCAAATTTTGCAAACAGTGAGAGCCAGAGCTGTAATATTCTGTTTGAGTTATCAGCTAGTAGGCTTCTATCAAATAATAGCCTTAGGGTCAAAATTAGCCAAGACTGAACAAATCATTATGCCCCCCTTCACCGAAGGGGGGTATATTACTTTGCACATGTCGGTCGGTCCTTCAGTCCGTCGGTAGACCTTACCTTGTCCGGATGATAACTAGACACAGAATTGACCTAGGTTCATCAAATTTGGCACAGTCTCGGAGTGTAGATGATCCCTATTGATTTTGAGGTCAATCGGTCAAAGGTCAAGGTCACAGTGACCGTCAACATGTTGATATATAGACCAAACCTTGTCCGGATGATAACTAGACACAGAATTGACCTAGGTTCATGAAATTTGGCACAGACATGTGTCTCGGAGTGTAGATGATCCCTATTGATTTTGAGGTCAATCGGTCAAATGTCAAGGTCACAGTGACTGTCAGCATGTTGATATATAGACCAAACCTTGTCTGGATGATAACTAGACACAGAATTGACCTAAGTTTGTCAAATTTGGTACAGACATTTGTCTCAGAGTGTAGATGATCCCTATTGATTTTGAGGTCAATCGGTCAAATGTCAAGGTCACAGTGACCATCAACATGTTGATATATAGACCAAACCTTGTCCGGATGATAACTAGACACAGAATTGACCTAGGTTCGTCAAATTTGGCACAGACATGCGTCTCGGAGTGTAGATGATCCCTATTGATTTTGAGGTCAATCGGTCAAAGGTCAAGGTCACAGAGACCGTCAACATGTTGATATATAGACCAAACCTTGTCCTGATGATAACTAGACACAGAATTGACCTAAGTTTGTCAAATTTGGCACAGACATTTGCCTCGGAGTGTAGATGATCCCTATTGATTTTGAGGTCAATCGGTCAAATGTCAAGGTCACAGTGACCGTCAACATGTTGATATATAGACCAAACCTTGTCCGGATGATAAGTAGACACAGAATTGACCTAGGTTCGTCAAATTTGGCACAGACATTTGTCTCGGAGTGTAGATGATCCCTATCAATTTAGAGATTAATCCATCAAAGGTCAAGGTCACAGTGGCCTTCAACTTAATAATATATAGACCAAACCTTGTCCAGATGATAACTAGACACAGAATTGACATAGGTTCTTCAAATTCTGTACAGATATTCATCTCGGGAGTGTGAATGATCCCTATCGATTTTGAGATTAATCCATCAAAGGTCAAGGTCACAGTGGCCTTCAACTTAATGATATATAGACCAAACCTTGTCCAGATGATAACTACACACAGAATTGACCTAGGTCCTTCAAATTCTGTACAGGTATTCATCTTGGAGTGTAAATGATCCCTATCGATTTTAAGGTTAATCCGTGAAAGGTCAAGGTCACAGTGACCACCAGATGATTCAGGGCCCGTGCTGCCGTTCGCCACTTGAGCCATTTGCTTTAAAAAAAAAAAATAAAGTGTCTCAAAAATCATCATATGTGGCTCAACTTGTGGCCCCAACATTTTATTCGCGTATTATCGGGAACGTAGTAAGCATCGAAGTTGACTGGGGAAAAAGCGGAAGTCGAACGCGCATGACAAGAAAAAAATCGATAACCCAGTCTGTGTATCAGCAACTGTTTACAATCTTGTATGTATACACACGGCGGTGTGTGTAATTATGCGAACTGTTGACAGATTATCATATTTAACAATTGAAGTGGGCTATAAATCAGACAATTAAAGGATGTTAATTACTTGATTAGCGATTATTGCCGACGCATGTCTGTACTTCGACCCATCTCCAATTAAAGATGGACTTGTCAACAAATTATCGGCAATTAAAGGATTGAATTATGTGGATGTTTTTTGGCGATTGATAACAGTTTATGAACTGTGCCACTTCCTGTATCAATGTGGCAGTAGGCGGGCATAACTGTTTTACAAACAGACATCTTGTTACCCTGGGGTCAAACATTGGTCCAGTTGGGGAGGGGGGTGTCAGACAGCTTTGAAACATTGTGGGAAAAGGAGAAAATGCTGGTTACCAGGCTTCTAGAAAGACAGTTTATAAATCAGCAGTTAACCCTTTACCAAACAATCTCGTTTTAATGACCCTGAAGGAGAAAAATTTTGGGACTCTAAGTGGGAAAAGGATAAATACTGGTCACCAGCATTTTCTCCTTTTTCAAAGCATGCTTTCTTCCATTCCAAAGATAGAAAGATTGAGAAAGAGGCCTTTTGAAAACATTCCCACAATGTCTTCTACTCCTTCAAAGACGGAAACTATCATTCTGGCTGCATTTAATTTGTCATCTGCATATGATTGCATTTTGATCAAGTCTAAAATTGTTTCGCTTTGTAAAGGTTAAGGTAACCAGCATTTTATCCATATTCCACAATGTTTTCTCCATTTTCAAAATCAAGCTTCATCATTTCAGTAGCATTTAATTTGTTGTTTGCGAATGCTTTCAAATATGGACAAGTGAATAAGTTTGTCGGATGGTAGAGTGATAACTCTGAAAACAATAAGGGCAGCTTCTAGGTACTTCTTCGATCAACGCAAAAATAGGTTAGACCAGGTAAAAAACAGAAAAATAAATCTCATAATATTGGTCAGTGTTGATCAGTAATCTGACTGCACCTTCTCTGCATTTTGATCTCAATCTACACTGTCCTGAAAAGTTCCCAGTGGTTCTCTCAGCTCTGAAAGACTTAATCCTTTACCACACAATCCTGAATTTTAATGTCATTGAGAAAGAAGCCTTTTGAAAATTTTGTGGGAAACGGAGAAAATGGTGGTAACCTGCATTTTCTGCTTTTCCCACAATGTTTTCTACCCAATCAAAGGCAAATTCCATTATTTGAGCCACATTTAAATTATTGTCTGCAAGTTAATTCGTTTTCTTTCCTAAACAGATTTCCCATACCAGATTTGCGGCAGGAACCCCATGTAGACAAGTCCTGGTACCACAGAAATCTGCGTGACGACGTCCTCACACTAGACCTGTATGATGCAAGGTTCCACACTACATTTATAACCAATCAACAACTGGAACAGATTCAGCTTGTATGCTCAGATATTCATGGTAAAGTCATTTTTTGACTCTTTACCACACAATCCCAAGTGTTAACGACCCTGAGAACAAAGCCTTTTGAAAACATGGTGGGAAAAGGAGAAAATGCTGGTAACCAGCATTTTCTCCTTTTCCCACAATGTTTTCTACCATATCAAAGACAAATTTTATCATTTGAGCCACATTAAATTTTCGTCTGCAAATGCTTTTAATTTGGACAAGTCTAAAATTTTGTCATGTGGTAAAGGGTTAAAAAGTACCTCTAGTTAATCCTTTACCACACAATTCCAAGTTTTGACAACCCTGCATATAAAGCCTTTTGAAAACATGGTGGGAAAAGGGGCAAATTCTGGTAACCAGTATTTTCTCCTCTTCCCCCCAAAGTTTTCTACCCTTTCAAATACAGATTCCATCATTTCAGCCATATAATTCTGTTTATTCTGCCTTCATTATTTAACTCTTTACCAAACAACAAATTTTAGACCCTTACAAATTGAAAGCAATTGCAGATGACAAATTTGAGAGTGGTACAAATAAACTAAAGTTTTTTGACAGGGTAGAAAACTTGGTGGGAGAAGGAGAAAATGCTGGTTACCAGCATTTTCTTCTTTTCCCGCAATGTTTTCAAAAGGCGTCTTCCTCAGGGTCGTGAAAACAAGGGATTGTTTGGTAAAGGGTTAAAGAAAGACTGTCCAGAAATTATTCACTTCCAGACAGAAGTCAGGGCCATGATTATAATGAAGAAAGTATTTTTTTATTTTTAACTCTTTACCACACAGCTAAATGTAGACTTGTCCCAACTGAAAGCATTTGCAGACGACAATTTAAATGTTACTCAAATGATGGGGTTTGTCTTTGATAGGGTAGAAAACATTGTGGGAAAAGGAGAAAATGCTGGTTACCAGCATTTTCTCCTTTTCTCACAATGTTTTCAAAAGGCTTCTCATCCAGGGTCGTTAAAAGTCGGCATTGTGTGGTAAAGGGTTAAATTTGAATAACATTAAGTCTCACTAATTGGTTTTACATGGAGTAAAATGTTTTAACCCTTTACCACACTATCCTGAGTTTTAATTACCATGGGGAAGAAGGCTTTAGAAAACATTGTGGGAAAAGGAGAAAATGCTGGTTACCAGCATTTTCTCCTTCCCCCGCAGTGTTTTTCATCCTTTCAAAGGCAATTTTCAGATGTTGAGAGCATGGTCGAAAGTTTTCAGGATTATTCCTGATTTCGGGATTTTCGTTATTGAAATTGCTACATTTGTAGGATTTTAGGATTTTTGAAAAATCTTACTTTCACCCATGTGAGAGGGGTATGCTTTGAGATTGAAACGGTATAAAATTTTGTAGTTTGGTAAAGAATTAAAGAACTACAACCCTGTTTTTCTTGAAGGGCACTATAGACCTACTTTAGACGCAGAAGGTCAACACTTTGCCCATATAGCTGGAGAGGGTGGGGAAGATGGATTTAACACCCCTAGTCTGACAGTGAAATTCTGTAACACAGCAACATCATTGTTAGACGAAGACATCTACACTGACGATGCCACACCTGGAGACTCGCTGAATGGAGCATGCCAGTTTGCCAGATCAGAGCCATCGCCTTTCTCTTCCAAAAGGTTCATGCATGATAAGGACATAGGTTCAAATCCAAGTAGTGATGAAAAAACAGAGCAGGTTTGTAAGCTGTAACCATAGAGATTCTTACTGATTTAGATACGCAATTATAAGAATACGGTTTGATTAAAATTTATATAACAGTAAAACATCAGTAATTCAAAAGCAATTAACTCATTACCACACAATCCTGAGTTTTAACGACCATGGGAAATTGGACTTTCAAAAACATTGTGGAAAAAGGAGAAAATGCTGGTAACCAGCATTTTCTCCTTTTCCCACAATGTTTTCTAATCTTTCAGACACATATCCAATCATTTGAAACACATTTAATTTGTCGTCTGCAAATGCTTTCAATTTGGAACAGTCTGAAATAATGTTGTGTGGTAAAGGGTTAAACCTATCATTGGCAGCTACAAAGAGGAATAAGCAAATCTAATATTTAAAAACAGGTGACTGTTAAGCACAGTCTTGTTTACACTCATAACTATATTTCTGGAAACCTAACTGTTTACCAGAGAACAATATTCTAGGCTGGTACAATTCAAAAGAAATTGCAAAAGCTAAAGAGAAAAGGAGAAAATTCCAGATACTAGCATTTTCTCCGTTTGTCACAAGGTCTTCAAAGACCTTTTCCAGGGGGGTTATTAAAATACAGATTTTTTTCATAAAGGGTTAAACATTGGCTGCTCAAGCAAGTATGATTATGAATAGCTGATTGACCCGTTTCCAAACAGTCTAGTATTTTGACAAGAAGAAAGCTATTGAAAACATTTTGAGAGTAGTAGAAAAATGCTGATAACCAGCATAATGAATGGATCAAAATTATTTGTCTTCCTTCTTTTGACAGATGGTTTTACCCTCAGACAGAGAGGAGCTCAATGAGTTTATACAGAGATCGGTTACTAACACTAAAATCACAGTGGATATTGTGTTGCCCAAAGTCTGTGGATTCTTCAAGGATAAAAGTCTCTTTGAAATCCTCTATAACAGGTAAAATCATGAAGACCTTGCTACTTCTTATGTACCTATAAATTTTTCAGCCCATGTACATGTACTTGCATCACATGCAAACAAAATCACACCTAATAACAGGTAAAATCATGAAGACCTTGATACTTATTATGTACCTATAAATTTTTCAGCCCATGTACATGTACTTGTATCACATGCAAACAAAATCACACCCAATTGCAAAAAAAAATTACCTACACACTGGCAAATATGGTCCCAAATATGGCATGATAACGTTGTCATGGTACATCATCATAGTTCAAATAATACTTTGTGATACTCCTTCACCATTCATTAACTCTTTACCAAATGACAAAATTTTAGACTCGTCCTAGTGGCTTTTGCAGATGACAAAATAAATGATACTCAAAGTCTGAAATTTAAACTTCAAAGGTTAGAAAACATTGTGGGAAAAGGAGAAAATGCTGGTTACCAGCATTTTCTCCTTTTCCCACAATGTTTTCAAAAGGCTTCTTCCTCAGGGTCGTTAAAAGTCGGGATTGTGTGATAAAGGGTTAAAACAAGATATAACTCGCTAAACCAGACCATTTTCTGATCAGTTTTGAATTAAATTGTCAGTAATTGCAATGTTGTGTTGTTAAAAGGTTTAGGTATATAATAAATTTGTAGGAATATTATGTTATAGTTATTTTACTCATGTTTATTTTTGCTTCTCACTGCGTGGGAAAATTTTGATACCAAGGTAACCATTTTCCTGCTTATCTCAAAGCAAATAGAAACCCCTGGAAAGTTATTACAACATAACATTCAGTATGTGTTCACCAACTGTTCTTGATGAACTCTGTACCAGACATCATAATTTTAGGCTTGTCCAAATTCAAAGCATTTGCAGACATAAACTTGAATGTGTCTCTTATGATGGAATTGAGCCCTCGGTAAAACACTGTGTAGACAATATTAATGGAAAAAGTTTGATAAGTTGGGGTCCGTATTCACCAACCATTCTTAAGAATATTCTTAGTCTTGTTCTCCAAGATTTTCTACATTTGAAAATAACACAACTTCTAATTGGCTAAACCAAATGGTTTATCCAATCAGAAGTTGTGTTACTTTCAAATGTAGAAAGACGTCGAACGTTCTTAGGAATGGTCGGTGAATACAGACCCAGAATTTTTATTCATTTTGGTTAGTAGGGGAAGAATGCTGGCTCACTGACCTGATGTAACAGTTCCAATAAGATCAATTCTGATAAAGTGACAGAACTGACCTATCAGTAACATTCTTCAAACCTTTTAGCAAACAATCCCATATTTGAACTACTGAGAAAACTGGTGTTTGAAAACATTCTGCTGGTAACCAGCATTTTTTTCTTTTCCCACAAGGTTTTCAACTCTTTCCAGGGTAAATTCAATTATTTTGGCTGCATTTAAATTGTTTTATGCAAATTCTTTGAATTTTGGTGAGTCTAAAATTTTGTCATCTGGTAAAGGGTAAAGACATACCCAAAGTAAACAAATGACAAACATTTGAGGGGGAGCAATTGCCACATACAATCAGTCTTTTCCTACTTTCTTCTGATGCTGTCAAGAACAGGCATACAAGATTATTTTGTATTCAGACTGCAATCTACTTTTTTCCTTTAAATGTCAAAAGGTAAAAAATTTGAGTTGAAAGTCCATAAAAATATTGTTTTGGTATGCAGAAAGTTTTTAGAAAAAGAGAAACAAATTGTTGTAAATTTCAGATTTAACAATGACCTGTTGCTATGGGAACCCAGTGCCCCAGCTCCTGTTACAAATGCCTATGAGAAGTATTCAATGCCTCAACACCAATGGGACCTGAATGTCTACAACCAGTTTCTTCACAATACAGACCATTTTGAAATGGCTAAATCTGGACTTCAGTTAGGTAAGTTTTCTCAGTAAAAATACTAATCAGCATCTATTGCTATGGAGACCAAGTTTCCAAGCCCAAGTTACAAATGCCGAGGAGAATTATTCTATGTCAAACCACAAATGGGACCTATATGTCTACAATCAGTTCCTTCATAATAAAGATCATTTTAAGTAAGTTATCATCACTTTTATAAGTTACTTCTATCATCAATGGCTGTTGCTATGGAATCTAAGTTCTCTAGCCCATGTTCGAAAGTGCCTGTGAGAAGTATTCTTTGCACCAACCCAAATGAAACCCGAATGTCTATGATCAGTTTCTTTACAATACATCATTTACAACAAAAATTTTAACCTGTCCAAGTTGAGAGCATTAAATTTTGCAGACAAAAAATTAACTTTAACCGTTTAGCAAACAGACCCAATTTATACCAACCATGAGAAAGACAGCCTTTTGAAAATATTTTGGGACTGGAGAAAATGCTAGTTACCAGCATTTATTCACTTTTATCCACATTAAATGTGGGAGAAGGAGAAAAGATGCTGATAACAGCATTTTCTCCTTTACCCCCTTTTGTTTTCTACCCTGTCAGAGAACTTACAATCATTTGTACCAATTTCCAATTTGTTGTCTGGGAGGCTGAAACTTAAGGAGTGTTTGGTAAAGGGTGAATTTGAAGACCTGCTCCTGTCTTTTAAACCTTTCCCAAACAACAAATTTTGGACTGGTCCAAATCGAAAGAGTTTGCAGATGACAATTTTAAATTTGATGAAAATGGCAGAAAGGTCTCAAAAAGGGTAGAAAACACTGTGGGAAAAGGAGAAATTGCTCATTACGAGCAATTTCTCCTTTTCCCACAGTGTTTTCAAAAGACTTGTACTGCAGACAGGTGAAAACCAGGGCTTGTTTGGGAAAGGGTTAACCCATTACCACACAATCCTGAGTTCTGACGATTTTGAAAAGAAAAAGAAAGCTTTTGAAAACATTCTGGGAAAAAAAAAAAATGCTGGTAACCAGCATTTTCTCCTTTTCCCACAATGTTTTCTATGCTACTAGGAAGAAATTTCAGTCTTTGAGTCACATTTATTTTGCCATCTGCGAATGCTTTCATTTTGGTCAGTCCTAAAATTTTGTCATTTGGTAAAGAGTTAATATTTATGAAAATAAGTTGCGAGTTATTGTTTCTAAGACACAGACTCTGATACAGACAGCGAGAGCATAAATCATTACAGTATTCACGACAGTCGATACCCTCGCCGTAAGAAACAGCTGCGCCAGTTACAAAGTAATGTATGTGTAACACTTTGTGTTGGAAAGGGACGTCTGACTGCTTTCACTGAAGCTAAGGTAGGTTATATGGCCATAGTTATGTTGTTTCTCAGCTAATCTGACTGGAAGGCTTATAACGTTGCTTCAGATTGTAGTTATTGATGAAATACTTATCACAATATATTACTGTCTGTCGTGCCAAGTCAATATTATTAACACCTGTAAAATAATACTTGACCAAGCTGCCAGTAGACATTTTGAACTATGGGCCATGGTAATCATGTTTGTAAGTGTAAGGATAAATAACTTTCCATGTAGGGGTTCTGTGGGGCTCAGTGGTAAAGTGTAGGACTCGTGACCTGGAGGCCCCGGATATGAGCCTCACTTGATCCACTTGAGTTTTTGTGGTAGTGTCCTTGGGCAAGACACTTCAGAGTGCTAGCCTAGTACTGGTGAAACCCAGGAAATACATGAATATGTGAGCTGTAACCGTGATATGACTGAAATAATGTTGAAAGCATCGGAAAACACCATTCACTCAATTAATCAATCAAATTTTCATGTACAAAATAACCTTATGTATGATGTTTTAGAGGTTTGAAATTTTCTGGCTAAAACATTTAATCTTAGAAGTACCCGAACATTATTTTGGAAAAACTCAAAAATGGAAGCGCCCTTTCTCTCTTTCTCACTTACCATGAATAGCAGTACCTGCCAACCTTTTAAAAGAGTGAAAAAAAAAAAAAATTCTTTTCTGTAACTTTGGCAACTTTGGTAACTGCACTCTGACATATAAAATTCATATAAAATATGCCTGCATTAAGACTTTGGAATTGTTTACTTTGGGCTGCTTGTGAGCCTTTCATTTTTCTATTTTTAACAAGCCATCATATTTATCTAGACAAACTGTCCTACCTAATTTTTTTTGAGGGCTAAATTGTCCTGGGCCAAATCATCTGGTCCAAAACGTCTGCTGGCAAATTTCTCCTACATTACTTTCAAAGAATGTAGATACTCAATAGCTACCTAACCCTCAACCCTTTACCAAAATTAATGATGAAATTTTAGACTTGTCCAAATCGAAAGCATTTGCACGTGACAAATGTAGACCAAATGATGACCTGAATCATTGAAAGGGTAAAAAAAAAAAACCATTTGGGGGAAAAGGAGAAAATGATGGTTACCTGCATTTTCCCCTTTTCCCACAAAGTTTTCAACAGCCTTCTTCCTCATGGACATCAAAAAGGGGATAGCTTGGGTAAGAGTTAAAACACTCACTTAATCTGATGGCCTTTAACATTCAGAAAAAAAATACTCAAACATTACAATTTCATGGTCAGGTTTTTTTTTTGCCCATATACATATTCCACATAAACAGGCAATTAAGGTCTAAGATATAAATGTCTGTGATATTGATCTACATTGCGTTTGAAGGACAGTCTTATCTTTATCTTTTATTGTCTTCAGAAGCGACTTTATTTGTCTGTGGCCAACAAAGGTCATTGTATTGGAGTCATTCTGATAAGCAAGAGCATAACTACAGTAACCTTGTTCACTTTGTCTGAAATGTGGAAAGGATGAGAATCAACCACTATGGAGTAGCCGATGAGACAAGCATGTTGATGATTTATGCTTAGGGTGCTGAATTAATAGAATAAACATGTTAAGCTTGGAAAAGCAGCCTAAAAATTGCAGGACTAATGCTGTCTTGACTAGAATATCTCAGAAAACTAGTATGACAGATCCAAAATCTGACTGCATGTTCTGTGCATTTGGTCTGAGTCTGCACTCTCTGCAAAGGCTTTTTCCTTGGCCCATTGATTCAGACATGGAGAATATGACTTAAGTGAGCTTACATGTGTTGCACTTTCAGTTTTTTTTTTAGCTCCACTGGCCGAAGGCCAGCGGGCTAATGTCATGGCCCGGTGTCCGTCGTGCGTCCGTCCGTTCGTCCGTCCGTCCGTCCGTCCGTCCGTGCGTTAACTTTTATTTCAAACATCTTCTTCTCTGAAACTACCCATCCAATTTTCATGGAACTTCACAGAAATGATCCTGCCATGGTCCTCTTCAGAATTTCTTGAAAGAATTTGATTCCTTCAAAAACTCTGGTTGCCATGGCAACAAAACTGAAAAATATGGGAAATCTTTAAAAATCTTCTTGTCGGAAACCATAAGGCATAGGGCTACCAAATTTGGCATGTAGCTTTATGTAGTAGACCTCTATCAAATTTCTTCAAATTATAGCCCTGGGGTCAAAATTGGCTCTGCCCCAGGGGTCACAAGTTTTACATAGGCTTATATAGAGAAAACTTTAAAAATCTTCCTGTACCTAGCCATAAGGCCTAGAGCTACCAAATTTTGCATGTAGCTATATCTAGTGGGCCTCTACCAAGTGGGCCAAAATTTTAGCCCTGGGGTCAAAATTGGCCCCACCGCAGGGGTCACAAGTTTTACATGGGCTTACATAGTGACAACTTAAGAAATCTTCCTGTTTTGATTTTTTTTTTAAATTAGCCTTGCATCAGGGGTCTTATGTTTTACAGAGGCTTCATATGGACAAAACTTGAAAATCACCTTATTTTTATGGCTTTATCTTGTGGACCTCTACCAGGGTTCAAGTAATTAAATAGCTCTGGGATCAAAAATGGCTTTGCCCTGCGGGTCTCAACTTTCATATGGGCTTTTACAGAGAAAACTTTGTAAGTCTTCATTTTGAAACCATTTGGCTCAGCATTGAAATGTTTATTATTTATGGTTTATATTTATAAGCCAGTGGAGCGATACAGGGCCATCATGGCCCTCTTGTTAGCTCACCTGAGCACATAGTGCTCAGGGTGAGCTATTGTGATTGATCGTTGTCCGGCGTCCGTGCGTCCGTGCGTCCGTCTGTGAACAATTACTTAAAAAATCTTCTCCTCTGAAACCGCCCAACAGATTTCAGTGAAACTTCAGAGAAATGATCCTTAGGTGATGCACTTTCAAAATACTTCAAAGATTTGAATTCCATGAAGAACTCTGGTTGCCATGGCAACCGAGAGAAAAAACTTTAAAAATCTTCTTGTCCCAAACCGTAAGGGCTAGAGCTCTCATATTTGGCATGTAGCATCATCTAGTGGCCCTCTACCAAAATACTTCAAATTATGGCCCTAGTCTTGAAAATGGCCCTATGTTGTGGGTTCTCGGATTTCACATAGAGATAAAGAAGGAAATCTTTAAAAATCTTCGTGTCCCAAACCATACGGGCTAGAGCTCTCATATATGGCATGTAGTATCATCTAGTGGCCCTCTACCAAAATACTTCAAATAATGGCCCTAGTGTTGAAATTGGCCCTATGTTGTGGGTTCTCGGATTTCACATAGAGATAAAGAAGGAAATCTGTAAAAATCTTCTTGTCCCAAACCGTAAGGGCCAGAGCTTTCATATTTGGCATGTAGCATCATCTAGTGACCCTCTACCAAAATACTTCAAATTATGGCCCTAGTCTTGAAAATGGCCCTATGTTGTGAGTTCTCGGATTTCACATAGAGATAAAGAAGGAAATCTGTAAAAATCTTCTTGTCCCAAACCATAAGGGCTAGAGCTCTCATATATGGCATGTAGTATCATCTAGTGGCCCTCTACCAGAATACTTCATATTATGGCCGTAGTGTTGATAATGGCCCTATGTTGTGGGTTCTCGGATTTCACATAGAGATAAAGAAGGAAATCTGTAAAAATCTTCTTGTCCCAAACCTTAAGGGCTGGAGCGTTCATATTTGGCATGTAGCATCATCTAGTGACCCTCTACCAAAATACTTCAAATTATGGCCCTAGTCTTGAAAATGGCCCTATGTTGTGAGTTCTCGGATTTCACATAGAGATAAAGAAGGAAATCTTTAAAAATCTTCTTGTCCCAAACCATAAGGGCTAGAGCTCTCATATGTGGCATGTAGTATCATCTAGTGGCCCTCTACCAAAATACTTCAAATTATGGCCCTAGTGTTGAAATTGGCCCTATGTTGTGGGTTCTCAGATTTCACATAGAGATAAAGAAGGAAATCTGTAAAAATCTTCTTGTCCCAAACCTTAAGGGCTAGAGCTTTCATATTTGGCATGTAGCATCATCTAGTGACCCTCTACCAAAATACTTCATATTATGGCCGTAGTGTTGAAATTGGCCCTATGTTGTGGGTTCTCGGATTTCACATAGAGATAAAGAAGGAAATCTTTAAAAATCTTCTTGTCCCAAACCATACAGGCTAGAGCTCTCATATATGGCATGTAGTATCATCTAGTGGCCCTCTACCAAAATACTTCAAATAATGGCCCTAGTGTTGAAATTGGCCCTATGTTGTGGGTTCTCGGATTTCACATAGAGATAAAGAAGGAAATCTGTAAAAATCTTCTTGTCCCAAACCGTAAGGGCTAGAGCTTTCATATATGGCATGTAGCATCATCTAGTGACCCTCTACCAAAATACTTTAAATTATGGCCCTGGTGTTAAAAGTTGACCCTATGTTGTGGGTTCTCGGATTTCACATAGAGATAAAGAAGGAAATCTTTAAAAATCTTCTTGTCCCAAACCATAAGGGCTAGAGCTTTCATATTTGGCATGTAGCATTATGGTGTGGAGCTGAGTTGCATTTCAGGTGAGCGATTTAGGACCATCATGGTCCTCTTGTTTTTTCTTCGATGAAAATGTTCTATTTAACTCTACCAAATGACAAAATTTTGAAAATCTTTCAAATGATAAAAAACACCATGGAAAAAAGAGAACATGTTGAATACATGCTGTTTTTCCTACTATATGTATATTTTCAAAGCCCCACAGGGTTGTTTGGTCAAGGGTTAACAGACTCATTCCAGTCTTTAGAATCTCATCAAGAAGAAACATGTTAGTGACTGTGTAAAATGGTAGTACTGTGGCTGGAAGGAGAGGAAGAGAGGCGATAAAAACAATTTTAACCTTATCCTGCTAAAAACTGAAATGAAATTTAAAACCAGTAGTAAAACCCGAATAATGTGATTTGAAACTTTTTTTTTTTTTTTGAAAAGAAATATCTCCTTATTGGACAGTTTAGATCCAAGATCAGACTCCACAGCACGTTCTGTGCAGTCTGATCTTGATCTATATTGTCCACAAAAAGGTCAGTTAGTTGCGCTTAGCAGCCTAAGGGTTAATACATCCTGTGCTGAAAGATGCGTAATCAGATCTATGCTGGTCAGTATTGTGAATGGACAGTCTGGTTATTAAGGTTGCAAGTGTTGGATGACCAGTCCATTCTGAAAATGTTTACGTAATGGCCTTTCTGCTAGGGCCATAACCTTTACACAACTTTTGATCCTATATTGACACAGCTTTACACACTTTGCCTCACTTACCGGTACATTAATCCTTTCCCAAACGACAAATTTTGGACTGGTCCAAATTGAAAGAGTTTGCAGACGACAATTCTAAATTTGATGAAAATGGCAGAAAGGTCTCAAAAAGGGTAGAAAACACTGTGGGAAAAGGAGAAATTGCTCGTTATGAGCAATTTCTCCTTTTCCCACAATGTTTTCAAAAGACTTGTACTGCAGACACGTTAAAACCAGGGCTTGTTTGGTAAAGAGTTAAATGACCAACAGCTGAGCACTGTGTAAAACTTACTGCTGTTATGAGTTGCATTTACATCAGTTTGCTTTACAGCAGAAAAGTCTAAATTTTCAAATTCTTTTAAAGCAAATTTCCTTACAAACTCTTTTCTGTTGCGATTTTATCCTTGCTCAAGGCCAAAATGACCTATCATATTTTCACCACCTGCTACATATACGGACAATGCTCGTCACAGCTCCGCTGATCCTGTAAATACATATAATGATCAATGGATCACTCAAAGTTTGCCGAATAATATGGACAGCAAACAACTACAGGGTGTGTTTACATCATCCAATACACTTGATATGCACTCATTTCATTCATAAAGTTGCTGCTTATCACTGACCCTATTTCTTATAATCCTGTTGAAAGTAAACTGCTACAAAATTTCCAGTTTTTTCTAGCCAGAGATTTTGATAATACTGGTATTATGACATAATTCAATGCTAAACAAATTGTAACCGCTGTGTATTACATAACTGAATAGTTAATTATGGGATTACTTGACATTACTAGACGCCTGTTTGCCGCTAGTTACTATTCTTGCATTTATCTACTGCTAGTTACTATTCTTGCATTTATCTGGGTTAAAAGTAGTTTTTGTACTTAGGTCAACACAGCAGGTGTAAGCATTAAAACGCTGTAAGTAAAAGCTGTTACAAGTTGCAGTACATAATTTTGCTCTCAGTGGATGGGTTTCCGAAATTTGTGGTCTCTCTAATCTGTCTACTGACCAATTAAAAACCGTCTAAGTTAAATTAAAAAAACATCTAAATAAGGGGACATACAAGCATCTTAACTCTCTACTGGACAACAAATTTCAACACATTTCCATAATGAAAGCACTTGCACACAAAAAATTAAAATGTTACTCATATGATTGGATTTGTATGTGGAAGGGTAGATAACTATGTAGGAAAAGGAAAAATTGAGGGTTACATGCATTATCTGTTTTCCTACTTTGTTTAGTATTTTCTCCTAGTGTCATAACACAGATTCTTTGAAAGGGGTTAAAATTGGTCATTTTCGCTTTTCTCCAGGATCCAGCTGGCAACCTGCAGGCCGACAGACATGGGGAAGTTTTGGTCCAGGTGTCAGACTTACTACTATTCACTGTGGCAGGTCACAATGGGGATCCAACCCTACAGTACCTGAATGTCCTAGCCAATAGAGTTGACCTCTACCATGAAGGTAAAAAAACATAGTTTTGTCATACTTTGTGAAAAGGTGATTTAATGCATTTGGAAGGGGGGGAAAAACATGTCAACTTAGTGACTTGTGGGAATAGTTCATGCATGTTTGCCAGGGAAGGTAGGGCAGTCAATGGAGTACAGGACTTGAAACCAGGGGGGTCACTGCTTTGAATTCCAAGCCAGGTGAATTTCTTTCTAAGGATTTATGATTGATATCGTCGCAACAGGAGTAATTTTTCTCTTTGTGTTGATCTTTGTTTTGACAATTATTATGTGAAAAAGGAGTTGTTTAGGAAGAATAATGTACGAAGCACCAGTAAAATAAATTTAGTGAAAGTATGGGCAGGTGTACTGGCTACCATGATAAAAGTGAAATGATTCTGAAAATGCCATTAAACACCATACACACAAACAAATCCATGCAAGTATGTCCTCACCCACCTATAGATTAGTCAACTTTCATACAGTTAACCCCTTCCCATACAACAAATTTTGGACTGGTCCAAATTGAAAGAGTTTGCAGACGACAATTTTAAATCTGATGAAAATGGCAGAAAGTTATCAAAAAGGGTAGAAAACACTGTGGGCAAAGGAGAAATTGCTCGTTACGAGCAATTTCTCCTTTTCCCACAGTGTTTTCAAAAGACTTGCACTGCAGACACGTGAAAACCAGGGCTTGTTTGAGAAAGGGTTAAAACAAAGATAAGTCTGAACTTACAGCACGAAATGACTTATCATGCCCCAGCAGTTGAGACCTTTGGAAAACACTGTGGGAGAAGGAAAAATTGCTACAAGCAATAGCTCCTTTTCTCATTATATTTTCCCTACTTTTGAAAAAAGAGTGATTTGTTTTCCTTTGACCTTTGTATGATTGGTGAAAATTGGTGTCTGTCTTAACTCTGTACTAAACAACAAAATATTAGACTTGATGAAGTTGAAAGCATTAATTTTGCAGACAACACAATGAATGTAGCTCAAATGCTACAAATGAAGATTTCTGATGATGATATTGTGGAAAAAGGAGAAAATGCTGGTTACCAAGGTGGACAAAAAGGGTTTTGGAAACAAGGGTTTTGAAAACATTGTGGGAAAAGGAGAAAATGCTGGTTAGCAGCATTTTCTCCCTTTCCCACTATGCTTTCAAAACCCCTCTTCTTCAGGTTTGTTAAAAACTCGGGATCATAATTATGGTAAGAAGTTAACGTAGTCCATACTTTAGCTAAACTCTCTCTACTTTACAGCAAGAGTTGAAAATAACCAGGAAGTCCCTATAGTGAATTGCTGTGAGTTGTCCAAACATGTGCCCAGCCACCTACAGAGTAACCACCTGATATACAGGTCAGAGAAGGGAGTGTTGGCCACTACCCAGGAGAAAATAGGTCAAGGAGGGGACTCACTGGACATGCTCTCTGTAGCCCTCAAAATCAAACTGAGTACAATGGCCTCAAAGACTGACCTTACCACTGATGAGAAGGTCAAGGTAATTATGACAGAGACAGGTTCTTTTTCCCTAACTCTTTCTGGGACCCAATATTTTTGTTTTTTCCAAAAAATTGAAGAATTTGCAAATGACAAATTAACAACTAGAGAGCCAAATAAACCCAGCAGACACATTTGGACTAGGAATAAGATCCAACTAAATGCAGTTTGATGGTTGTTTTTGTCTATACTATTTAACTCTTTACCACACAACATACCCAGTCCAAATTGAAAGCGTTTGCAGATGACGAATAAAATGGGGCAGAGACGATGGTATCTGTCTTTGAGATCGTTGAAAATGTTGAAAGATCTGATTATTGCCATTTTCTTCTTTTCCCACAATGTTCTCAAAAGCCTTCTTCTTTGGATTTGTTAAAAGTTGGGGTAGCGTGGTAAAGAGTTAAGCTAAATGGACAGTGTAGATCACGTTTTGTGCAGTCTGATCTTGATCTACACTGGCTGCAAAAGCAACTACAGGTGCATCAAGGGTCAAAGGTTAAAAAGAGTAAATTATATTTTTCAGGAATTTCTGGTATCTGTTGGTATTAGAGGAGCCACATTGAGACACATGGTTTTACAACCCTACCAGAATGTTTTTGTACAGGTTAGTAGAAATTGGTAGACTACAAACTAAAAATGAACTCTTTACCAAACAACAAAATTCAAAGCATTTGCAGACGACAAAATGTTACTTAAAACATGATATGTGTCATTCAAAGGGTGGAAAACATTGTGGGAAAAGGAGAAAATGCTGGTTACCAGCATTTTCTCCTTTCCCTACAATGTTTTCAGAAGCTTTCTTTCCAAAGTTGAAATTGTGTGGTAAAGGGTTAACTACATCATTAAACAAATGCGATTTTATTGCAGCTTCTGAAAATCATTTTGGCAAAGAAAGCCAATGGGGTTTTCTAGTAATTTGCTCCTTTTTGCACAATCATTGTTATATCCCCCACCTATGTAGTAGAGGTGGTATACTGGTTTCACCATGTCTGTCTATCCCTCTGGTGTGTTTTCCTTTCTATGCTTTAACTCAGAAGCTGTTTGACCTAGGACTCTTAAACTTTATATGAGTATTCCTCATGACCCACGGAGGTGGCCTATCGTTTTTGGGTCACATATGTCCAAGGTTAAGGTTACTGGTGAACTTTGTTTTCTCTGATTGTGCTGTTTCAGTGATAAGGTGCTGGTGGGGGTATTTGCCTGCTTTGCGACAGTTCTAGTTTTTTTTTTTTCTTCAGCAAATATCTAACTAAAAAGTTCAAAGGTCATTTATTCAATAAAGTCTTTCATGCTCAGTGACTAACCCCATTAACCCTTTACCAGACAACAACATTTTAGACTAGTCCAATTTGAAAGCAGTTGCAGATGACAAAATAAATGTGACTGAAAAATTAAAAATTTGTTTTGTCAACGGTAGAAAACAATGTGGGAAAAGAAGAAAATGCTGGTTACCAGCATGTTATTCCCTTCCCACAATGTTTTCAAAATGCTTCTTTCTTAGGGTCATTAAAAGTCAGGATTGTGTTGTAAAGGGTTAAGTTGCACATGTAATGTAACAGGATTTCTTGGTATTGTATGTTTATTATCTCTTTTTATTTCATGCTGTTTGGTAGTTTATCGGGAAATAATGGTGGATTATGGTTGGATAATTTCACCGTTTTGACCATTGAATTTACCATTTGATAAACTCACTGGTACAGAAGTAACGAGAACTGTCCTGTTCTTTGCAAATCCCAACAAAAAAGGGTTGGAAGCATGAAATAAATAGAATATTTGGATATTGTGGTGAAAGATTAAAATTTATTTCTTCTCATGAACATCATATGGTACTATTTTCACCAGTGGTGTGCCACAAGTGAAAATATTACCAATGATGTTCATGAGATGGAATAAATTTCAATTTTTGACCTAAAGAAACAAATAACCTCCATGTTTTCAATATTTCCCATAGGGTCTAAGATATATTCTTTGTTAAATTCTCTGAATGTTGTAACGGTAATTCTGAATATCGCATGACAAGAAGTATGGAACAATACTTTGTACAACTCAGATTTGTGAGGTAAATGGTCAGCTAACTGTCATGAATAAAGGCGTTTCACATCACTACATGCAACTCACTGTTGTAAAAGACGACATTGTTCAAATGAAGCAATTTCTCCTTCTGCAACATACTTATAATATGCTTAGCTATTGGATATCATATAATATCAGATTCTGCAAGATAAGATGAAAGATAAAAACCCTCATCCTATGTGACTTTTTTCTGCATTTTTGTATATTTTTTTCACAGTTGATGAACTTTCTAGATGTGACAGATTATCCCATACTGGGATATGTGGACCCTAAAGTGCTCACTGAACTTCATGTACATTTATGGACCTGTGCAATAGATTACAGGTGAGTAGCTTTATTGAGTATGCAATAGGTTATCAGTGAGTAGTACAATAGATTGTAGGTAAATACTGCAACAGATTACAGGTGAACAGATCAAAAGATTAAAGATGAGTAGTTCAACAGATTATAGGTGAGTAGTGTGAAAGATTATAGGTGAATAGTGCAACAGATAATAGGAGAGTACTGCAGCAGATTATAGGTAAGTGGTGCAATAGATTATAGGTGAGTAGTGTGATAGATTGTAGGTGAGTACTGCAACATATTATAGGTGAGTAGTGCAACAGATTATAGGTGAGTGGTGCAATAGATTATAGAGGGGTAGTGCAGTACATTATAGGTGAGAACTGCAACAGATTATAGGTGAGTAATGCAACAGATTATAGGTGAGTAGTGGCAACAGATTATAGCAATAGATTTTAAGGTGAGTACTGCAACAGATTATAGGTGAGTATTGCAACAGATTATAGGTGAGCACTGCAACAGATTATAGGCTCTTTTCCAAATCCAAAGTAATTGAATGTGGCCTGGATGGTGGGGTTTGCTTTTGTAAAAAAGGGAAAACATTTTGGGAAAAGGAGAAAATGCTAGTAACCAGCATTTTCTCCTTTTCCCACAATGTTTTCAAAAGACCCTTTTTTTAGTGTAGTTAAATCTTGGGATTGTGTGGTCAATGGTTAAGGTTTTCAGAAAGCAAATACTGAGAGTGATATGTAAAATTTATTAGGACTTGTTTCACAGTCGATGTCAAATAAATATGGTTGAACTAAACAATTCATTATGGAATCTAGAAAAGATAAAGCGCTTACATTGTTTTTTACCAAATGTTTATATTTATTTCAGACCGAAACATCTTCCATTGAGATCAGTATTAACAGCAGAGTCATTTTCTATATCCAGTAATATTGTTACAGAATCAGCTATCTCTTTGTTAAGGTAAGGTTGATTGGCCAAAATTTCTTTGTTAGGAGAGAGTTGATTGGCTGAAATTTTTTCAACAGCTCAGTTATTTTCTATACGTAGTAATTCTGTTACAGAATCAACTCTCTGTTTGTTAAGGTAAGCAGTCATTGGCCAAAATTTTCTTTTTAACTCTTTACCAAACAGTAAAATTTAGGATTTGCCCAAATCCAAAGCTGATGTAAACAACAAATCAAAAATGATTCAAATAAAGAAATTGCCTCTGAAAGGATAGAAAAAAACATTGTAGGAAATGGAGAAAATGCTGGTTACCCACATTTTCTCCATTTCCTGTAATATTTTCAAAAGGCTTCATCTTAAGGTTCGTGAAAACCTGGGATTGTTTGCTAAATGGTTAAAGGTAATGGTTAATTGGCTGAAATTTCTCAGCCCTAAAGATGACAAGAATACCCTCATAATTTGTCATACATTGCAATCGATCTGATTGTACATTTTTTTTTGCCCAAAATTAATTAAACAATTTCTTCTGTAGAAGTATTTCACTGATCTGAATGAAAATTGGCAATTGCTCCTTCCCTAGCAATGTTATCAAAACCAGTTAACTGCAAGGGTTGAGTTCTATTTTGATTATGATAAGTTAACGATCTTTTTAATTTCAGTGTCTCGTGAACTCTTTACCAGACGACAATACATGAGACTCATCCAAATTGAAAGCACTTGCAGACAACAAAATAAATGTGACTCAAAAATTGAAATATGTTTCTTGAGAGGAGAGAAATCATTGTGGGAAAAGGAGAAAACCTTCCCATAATATTTTCAAAAGCCTTATTACTCAGGGTCATTAAAACTTGGGATTGTTTGGTAAAGGGTTGGGCCCAAACTGTGATTTTTGTACACTGGAAGTAGCTAATTATGGTACACCTTAGTTGTCTGTCCATGTGTTTAAAGGCAATTTCATGTGTGCTCATTTTTGAACCCCTTTTGAACCCTTAGTCTGATTTTGGAAATATTTTTCATGTGTGCCCCTTGATGAGAGGACATGTAGAGCAGAGGTTTCAGGCACCAGACTTAAAGGTCGAGGTCACTGCAGGGAGGGAAATAAAAAATTGCATGCTCTTTGAGCATGTTTGCTCCATATCTTTTGAACTCCTGATCTTTTTTTTTTTCCAAAAAAATTTCATCACAAGTGTGTCCAGCTTAACCTTTTACAACACAATTTGGAGTTTTAACAACCCTGAAAGAGAAGACTTTTGAAAACATTGTAGGACAACATGCATAGCAGAGGTTACAGGTTGCAGGCTCCAAAGGTCAAGGTCATAGGGTGGGGGCGGGGGTCAAAGAGGTCATGCTCATGATTGCTTAGTCTGGACATATATCGCCCTACTTTGTGGAACTCTTGTTTTATCTATTTCTTCTGTCCTTCTAGATTTGTTCTGGATGATGGTGCTCTGTTTTTATCCAAGAAAACTAAAGGACAAGTTACTGATTTATCGAAAGGTAGTGGAAAATTTTATCTTCTCTTGATTAATGTCTAACCATGTGAAATACAAAGCTTTAGAAATATTTTGACAAATGTTCAAATTGCTTATTTTGACCATTTTCTCCTCTTCTGTAGCACTGAAAAAGATGGTATTGGTTGGGAAAGGGTTGATACACAATTTTTGTGTGAAAATATTTTGCTAGTTGTGAGCAGTGGTTCCCCTATCCACAAATTCTTTGACTATCTTTTAAACAGCAAAATTTTAGATTCATTCAAATTTAGAGCATTTGCAGACAACAGGTCACAAGTAGCTAAAATCGAGGTATTTGTCTTTTATAACCATGTTTGCATTTCCAGTAGCCTTCTCCCTCATGGCTACTAAAATTGGGATTGTTCCCAAGTTTTAATGACCCTGAAAGAGAAAGTTTTGAAAACATTGTGGGAAAAAGAGAAAATGCTGGTAACCAGCATTTTCTCTTTTTCCCACAGTGTTTTCTACTTTATCAAAGACAGAAATCATCATCTGAGGTACATTTAAATTGTCATCTGCAGATTGCTTTTAATTAGGTTGAGCCCAAAATTTTATTGTTTAGTAAAGGTTAAGTCCCTCTAATAGTGCAGTCATAACTATGTGAGTGTCCATAGGCAAGGCACTCCAGAGTCTCATTCTAGTACTGGTGACATCCAAGGTAGACATAAGGTGACAGTAGGTGAGCTTTTTCTGTAAAATGACTTGTATACTATTAAAATTTGCATAAAACATTGTTTGATCCTTTACCAGACGACAAAATTTTATGATTGTCTAAATTGACAGCGTATGCAGACGACGAAACAAATGCAACTCAGAACCTGAAATTTGTTGTTGGAAGGGTAGACAACATTATGGGAAAAGTAGAAAATGCTGGTTACCAGCATTTTCTCCTTTTTCCCAACAATATGTTCAAAAGCGTTTTTATCAGGGTTGTTAAAAGTCAGGATTGTATGGTAAACAATTCAAAACAAATTTTATTGTATGTTTACAGATTTTGTTTGTGTAGCAGATATAGGAAGACTTGAACTTCTTCTGAGGTCCAATGACGGAAAGGACCCAGTAAGTTACTTTTGACTCTCTAGATATTCAGCCAATCCATTGTGGCTAAATTACCATTGACTTATTAGATATTTGGCTAATCCATGGCAGCTTAGTTACCATTGACTTACTAGATATTCAGCCAATCCATGGCAGCTTAGTTACCATTGACTTACTACGTATTCAGCCAATCCATGGCGGCTTAGTTACCATTGACTCACTAGATATTCAGCCAATCCATTGCGGCTTAGTTACCATTGACTCACTAGATATTCAGCCAATCCATGGCGGCTTAGTTACCATTGACTCACTAGATATTCAGCCAATCCATGGCGGCTTAGTTACCATTGACTCACTAGATATTCAGCCAATCCATGGCGGCTTAGTCACCATTGACTCACTAGATATTCAGCCAATCCATGGCGGCTTAGTCACCATTGACTCACTAGATATTCAGCCAATCCATGGCGGCTTAGTCACCATTGACTCACTAGATATTCAGCCAATCCATGGCGGCTTAGTCACCATTGACTCACTAGATATTCAGCCAATCCATGGCGGCTTAGTCACCATTGACTCACTAGATATTCAGCCAATCCATGGCGGCTTAGTCACCATTGACTCACTAGATATTCAGCCAATCCATGGTAGCCTAGTTACCATTGACTGACTAGATATTCAGCCAATTCATGGTAGCCTAGTTACCATTGACTTACTAGATATTCAGTCAATCCATGGCAGCTTAGTTACCATTGACTGACTAGACATTCAGCCAATTCATGGTAGCCTAGTTACCATTGACTTACTAGATATTCATCCAATCCATGGCAGCTTAGTTACCATTGACTTACTAGATATTCAGCCAACCCATGGTAGCCTAGTTACCATTGACTGACTAGATATTCATCCAATCCATAGCAGCTTAGTTACCACTGACTTACTAGATATTCAGCCAACCAATGGTAGCCTTGTTACCGTTGACTGACTAGATATTCATCCAATCCATGGCAGCTTAGTTACCATTGACTCACTAGATATTCAGCCAACCCATGGCAGCTTTGTTACCATTGACTTACTAGATATTCGGCCAGTCCATGGTATTTTAGTTACCATTGACTTACTAGATACTCGGCCAATCCATGGTAGCTTCATTAGTAAAGCAAATTGCTTCTTATCCCGTTGTTAATTTAACTCTTTACAAGATGACAAACTTTTTAGACTTGTCCAATATGAAAGCATTTGCAGATGACAAATTCATTGTGGCTCATGTGATGAAATTCATCTGGGAAAGGGCAGAATACATTGTGGGAAAAGGAGAAAATGCAGGCTACCAACATTTTTTCCTTTTCCCATAATGTTTTCAAAAGCCATCTTCCTCCGAGTTAAAAGTCATGATTATGTGACAGTGCATTAATTATTAATGGTAAATTGGGAAATATTGTGGGAAAAAGAACAATTTCTTGTTACTTGCAAGTGCATCTTTTCCACAATGCTTTTTCAAAGTGTTCTACAACAGAGACTTGAAAATTCATCTGTATGTTACATGTAATTAGTACTTCTCAGATCATTTGGTCACTATGCAAATATGAAAAGTGACAGATTTGCACCAAAAACAGTGCAGAAGCACTTCTGACTACTCAAGCTGCTTCATTGTTTTTCCTAACACATGGTGGTTGTATCAACTACAAAAAATTTTAATCAGTATTGTGAAACTGCCCATTTTTAGAAAACTGAGATTTGACTGTATGATTGTAGAACTATACTAACCCTTAAGCTGCTGATCGTGACTCATTGACCTTTTGCGGACAGTGTAGATCAAGATCAGACTGCGCAGAACGTGCAGTCTGATCTTTGATCTACACTGTCCAATACGCTATTTTCTTTACAGTGAAATCAACTTTGAAACCGCAATGTTTGGGCTTTTAGTATTGAGAAGAAATTTGGGTTTCATCTGTTCAGCTGGACCTGGTTTCACAAAAAAAACTTAAGTCTCTTATTTTACTCAAATTGGCTTGCAGTCACATTTTCAAACTACAGTTGAATTCGTTATTTTAGACGTATTTCACGTTTTGAGCGTTCTCAAAGTCTGTTAATGTTAATGAGATGTATCTCAAATACCGAATTCAGCTTTAGTTGGAAACTGGGTCCGTCAGTGGATTCGAACAAAATAAGGGACTTAAGTCTTCTCTTGAAACTAGGCCCTTATGCGTTGAGTTTTCTGTGTTGTAGAGATTTCCAAAAAAAGATCTAAGGGTATCAACAAACAAGCTAAATGTACGGACATGCGCAGACTCCTGTCTGGCCTTGATTGATCTGATTAAATACCTAGCTGCAGATGGTGATCTTGTCAATGTAGAACAGGCAGAAAGTGAGACCCCTGTGGAAACAGAAGCTGAAATTAATATTAGTGTAAGTTAAAGTTGTTCTTTTGAGTTGTGGAAATCGATAGATGAGGTATAGCTGTTTAACTCTTTACCACACAATCCTAAGTTTTACTGAGCCTGAGAAAGTAGCCTTTTGAAAACATTGTGGGAAAGGAAGAAAATGCTGGTAACCAGCATTTTCTCCTTCCACAATCTTTTCCGTCCTTTCAAAAACTAAGTTCATGATTTGAGGCACAGTTAACCCTATACCTAACAACAAAATTTTAGACTGGTCCAAATTGAAAGCATTTGCAGACGACATATTAAAGGTGGCCCAAATGATGAAATTTGTCATTGATGGGTTAGAAAACATTGTGGGAAAAGGAGAAAATGCTGGTTACCAGCATTTTCTCCTTTTCCCACAATGTTTTCAAAAGGCCTCTTTCTCAGGGTTGTTAAAATTCAGGATTATGTGGTAAAGGGTTAATTTGTCATCTGCAAATGCTTTCAGTTGGAACAAGTTAACTTTTTGTTGTGTGGTAAAGAGATTGTCCACTTCTGCACAAATATGTGTTTTTCTGGCCATGCAAAATTTAACCCTTGGAGAGCAGAATAAACCAAAATGATCACCCTCAGTCCAAAATTCAGACTCAACTGATTGCAATATCAAGGCTTTTCTTGTCCAGCATGGCTCAGCACAGCAGACAGTATAGATCAAAGATCAGACTGCATATTTTGTGCAGTCTGATCGTGATCTACACTGGCAACTAAAGCTGTGAAAGGCACTGTAGGGGTTTACATGAAAGTCTGCCTTTTTCGTATAGGAATTGATGATATTTTTCGAAATTGACCAGACTAGAAACTTTTTGTGGCACACCATAGTTTTGAAATTAACTTTTTACCACACAATCTCGAGTTTTAACAACCCTGTGGAAGAACAGGTTAGTTTAAACATATTTATTTTATATCGATTGAGAAACAAGTTTTTGCAACTTATGCTAATCTCTCTCGATTTTGCTTCCTGGAAACTACACCAGTACTCAAGCCGAATGTGTGGGCCAATGAACAGTCCCAAAGTTGACATCTGCTTCCGGGTATCAAACTCAGGACCTTTTGATTACGAGGCCGACGCTCTACCTCACAACCACGGACACCACCAAAAGAACAGGTTGATGTGAAAGTCTGCCCTTTTCTCAGAGATTTGATGATTATCTATCTTCAAATTTAAAAGACTAGAAACGTTTTGACACTTAACCCTTTACCATACAATCTTGAGTTTTCATGAACCTGAGGAAGAAGGCTTTTGGAAACATTGTGGGAAAAAGGAGAAAATGCTGGTAACCAGCATTTTCTCCTTTTCCCTCAATGTTTTCTACCCTTCCACATAAAAATTCATAAACCTAGACACATTTAAATTGTCTTCTATAAATGTTTTCAATTTGGTTGAGTTCAAAATCTTGTTGTAAGGGAAAGGGTTAATCAGTAGTGAATATCTATTTTTTATGTCAGACTGAAGAAGGAGAAAAAGATGAGTACCAGTTAGATAGTTTAACAGCGCCACCTTTATCAGATTCCAAAATTGATCATGTCCACAACCTTCTATCTGACGCCATGTTGCAATCGTCCGATAGTGAACAGTCAGAGACAGAAACAGGTATTACCTCCCTTTTTTCAACTCTTTACCAGACAACAAACTGTAGGCTTGTCCAAATTGAGAGTAACTGCAGTCAATAAATTTGAAATTTGTGCATGTAGAAATGAGCTACAGTTCTCTGATACAGTAGGAAACATTTTCAGAAAAGGAGAAAATGCTGGTTATCAAGATCAGAGAGTAAAGTTTATGCAGCAATGCCATTTTGCAATCTCCTGATAGTGAACATTCAAAGACAGAAACGGTTATTATCTCCCTGTTTTATTAGGATCATGGTATTTCTCAAAAGGAAAAATGGGACATTATGGGACTAAAAACAAGGATTCCAGGCTTACGTGGGCAAGTGCTGCTACCACCGAACCCCTCTGAATGCTCAGTATCTCCACCAGTTTATAACTACACCCTTTGTCCATCATGAGCAACCCCAATTTCCTAATTATTAGACCTACCATAACGCTTACCATTACTCCAGAAACACTATAGAAAATTTCAAGGGGAAAAGTGTGGCAAGTACAGGATTTGAACCCATGACTACTCGCTTTACTTTTTAGCTCACCTGAGCACGAAGAGCTCATGGTGAGCTATTGTGATCATGCTGTGTCCATCGTGTGTCGTGCATCGTGCGTCATCCGTCGTCAACTTTTTACCTTGTGTACGCTCTAGAGGCCACATTTTCAGTCCGATCCTCATGAAACTTGGTCAGAATGTTTGTCTTGATAAATCTCGGACGAGTTCGAAATTGGGTCATGTGGGGTCAAAAACTAGGTCACTAGGTCAAATCTTAGAAAAACCTTGTGTATGCTCTAGAGGCCACATTTTCAGTCTGATCTTCATGAAACTTGGTCAAAATGTTTGTCTTAATAAAATCTTGGACGAGTTCGAAGTTGGGTCACATGGGGTCAAAAACTAGGTCACTAGGTCAAATCTTAGAAAAACCTTGTGTACGATCTAGACGCCACATTTTCAGTCCGATCTTCATGACACTTGGTCAAAATGTTTGTCTTGATAAAATCTCGGACGAGTTCAAAATCGGGTCATGTGGGGTCAAAAACTAGGTCACTAGGTCAAATCTTAGAAAAACTTTGTGTACACTCTAGGTGCCACATTTTCAGTCCGATCTTCATGAAACTTGGTCAGAATGTTTGTCTTGATAAAATCTCGGACGGGTTCGAAATTGGGTCACGTGGGGTCAGAAACTAGGTCACTAGGTCACATCTCAGAAAAACCTTGTGTACGCTCTAGAGGCCACATTTTCAGCCAGATACATGTGAAATTTAGTCAAAATGTTTGTCTTGATAAAATCTCGGATGAGATCGAAATCGGGTCATGTGGGATCAAAAACTAGGTCACTAGGTCAAATCTTAGAAAAACCTTGTGTACGCTCTAGAGGCCACATTTTCAGTCCGATCTTCATGAAACTTGGTCAGAATGTTTGTCTTGATAAAATCCCGAACAAGCACAAAATTGGGTCATGTGGGGTCAAAAACTAGGTCACTAGATCAAATCTTAGAAAAACTTTGTGTATGCTGTAGAGGCCACATTTTCAGCCAGATAGTTGTGAAATTTGGTCAAAATGTTTGTTTTGATAAAATCTCAGACGAGTTCGAAATTGGGTCATGTGGGGTCAAAAACTAGGTCACTAGGTCAAATCTTAGAAAAACCTTGTGTATGCTCTAGAGGCCACATTTTCAGTTCGATCCTCATGGAACTTGGTCAGAATGTTTGTTGTGATAAAGTCCCAGACAAGCACAAAATTGGGTCATGTGGGGTCAAAAACTAGGTCACTAGGTCAAATCTTAGAAAAACCTTGTGTACGCTCTAGAGGCCACATTTTCAGTCCGATCTTCATGAAACTTGGTCGAAATGTTTGTCTTGATAAAATCTCTAACGAGTTTGAAAATGGGTCATGTGGGGTCAAAAACTAGGTCACTAGGTCAAATCTTAGAAAAACCTTGTGTACGCTCTAGAGGCCACATTTTCAGTCAGATACTTGTGAAATTTGGTCAAAATGTTTGTCTTGATAAAATCTTACATGAGTTTGAAATTGGGTCATGTGGGGTCAAAAATTAGGTCACTAGGTCAAATCTTAGAAAAACCTTGTGTGCGCTCTAGTGGTCAGAATGTTTGTTTTGATAAAATCTAGGATTAGTTTGAAATTGGGTCATGTTGGGTCAAAAACTAGGTCACTGGGTCAAATCTTAGAACAACCTTTTGTGTGCTCTAGAGGCCACATTTTCAGTCAGATACTTGTGAAACTTGGGTCAGAATGTTTGTCTTGATAAAATTTGGACAAGTTTGAAATTGGATCATGTGGGGGCAAAAACTAGGTCACTAGGTCAAATTAAAGAAATGCCTTTTGGGTACTCTAGAGGCCACATTTTTCGCTCAATTGACTTGAAAATTGGTCAGAATGTTTTTCTTAATTAAATCTGAGAAAACTTGAAATTGGGTCACCCAGAGTCATAAAATAGGTCACTAGGTCAAATTAAAGAAATACCTTGTGGACACTCTAGAAGCCACATTTTTCACTCAATTGACTTGAAAATTGGTCAAAACATTTGTCTTAATTAAATCTTAGATGAGTTTGAAATTTGGTCACCTGGGGTCATTTTGCCTATTGGCTCAGGTGAGTGGTCCAGGGCCATCATGGCCCTCTTGTTACCAAATGGCAAAATTCTGGACTGGTCCTAATTCAAACCATTTGCAGACAACAAAATAAATGTGACTGAAAAATTGAAATTTGTCTTGGAAAGGGTAAAAAAACATTGTGGGAAAAGGAAAAAATGCTGGTAATCAGCATTTTCTCCTTTTCCCACAATGTTTTCAAAAGGCTTCTTTCACAGGGTCGTTAAAACTCGGGATTGTGTGGTAGAGGGTTAACTCTCTACCACACAATAAAATTTTGGACTGGACCAAATTGAGAGCATTTGCAAATGAAAAAACAAATGGTACTCAAATATGGAAATCTGTTTTTTAACGAGTAAAAACCATATTGGGAAAGGGAGAAAATACTGTTTACCAGCATTTTCTCCTTTCCTCACAATGTTTTTCAAAAGATTTTTTTTTTCTGAGGGTTGTTAAAACTTGGGATTGTTTGGTAAAGGTTTAACTCTGTACCACACAATCTCAACTTTTAATGATCTTGAGAAAGAAGACTTGAAAAAAATACGGGAAAAGGAGAAAATGTAGGTAACAATGTTTTCTTCTGTATCAAAGGCAACTTCCACAATTTGAGCCACATTTAATTTGTTGTCTGCAAATGCTCTGGGTTAGGGCAAGTCCAAAATTTTATTGTGTGGTAAAGGTTTAACCCTTTACCGCACAATGCCGCCTTTTGACGCCCCTGGGAAATTAACCTTTTGAAAACATTGTGGGAAAAGGAGAAAATGCTGGTAACCAGCATTTTCTCCTTTTCCCTCAATGTTTTCTACCCTATCAAAGAAAAATTGCACCATTTGAGCCACACAGAAATTGTCGTCTGCAAATGCTTTCAGTTTGGACAAGGCCAAAATTTTGTTGTCTGGTAAGGAGTTAAAGTGCAAATGCTTGTAACATCTGAGCTACCAGAATTGCTTGACATACCTGTCACAGTATAACCCTTTACCATATACAATGCCGACTTTTAACGACCCTGAGGAAGAAGCCTTTTGAAAAAATTCTGGGAGAAGGAAAAAATGCTAGTAGCCAGCATTTTCTCCTTTTTGCACAATGTTTTCTGCCTTATTGCAGAAAAATCGCATCATTTGTTCCACATTGAAATTGTTGTCTGCAAATGCTTTTAATTTGGACATGTCTTAAATTTTGTTGTGTGGTAAAGAGATAAACTACTAGACCACTGGTATGTCTCTACTACCTATTATAATTTTGGATGATTTTGTAAATACATATACAGATTTAGAGCAAACTCCAAAGAGCATACAGTGCCATCTTTGATCAGCACCATAATTATTATGATACTAGTATTGTGAAAGATTTTCTGGTCAAAACAGTAGTCATGGACATGATTTTTTCTTGTACTCCTTTCTACTGGCAAACAACGTTTTGTTTTTATCATACTGAAGATGAATGCCTTTGAAAACATGGTGAGAAAATGCTGGTAACGAGCTGTTGTCATAGCCCTGGTGTCATCTGTGTTGTCGAGCAAAAACTTTTGACGTTTTATCATATCTCTCATTACTGAAGATATCAACTTCAAACCTGGACTAGTTTTTAACTATCAAAAGGAGAATCTGTACAACAGGGTAGGTAACCATCAAAATATTTTTGACACAGTTATACCCCATTTTCGACTTAGAATTTTCACTGAAAGTCTGTTTCTAAAAAAAAACTAAAGCAGAGCATTGGCACCCACGTGGTGTGTTGTTGTTTTATTATAGACTTTGCAAAACTAAAAATATTGCAGGAAAAAAGACAAATGCAAACTGTGTTTCATTTTGTTACCATTCAGATCAAGCAGAAATTTCAAGAGAAACCAAGAAGCAGACAGAAGTGTTCTTTGTCCCTGAACCAAGACCAGGATCAGGAACCAGCCTTGGATCACAAAGGGAACCAATTGTGATCACCCAGAATGTAGATTCGGTAACCAGCAGCACTGTTTCAGGGATGACTGGTTCCTATACTGACAATAACATAGAGGATGAGGATGACTTCTGTATCATTGATGATGCTGCTTGGGGAAAATCAGTATGTATTTCTTATGGTTAACCCTTTACCAGATGACAAAGTTTTAGCCTTGTCCAAATTGAAAGCATTTGCAGACAACAATTTCATTGTGGCTCAAATGGTGCAGTCTTTCTTTGATAGGGTAGAAAACATTGTGGGAAATGGAGAAAAGTGCTGGCTACCAGCATTTTCTCCTTTTCCCACAATGTTTTCAAAAGACTTCTTTCCTATGGTCATTAAAAGTAAGGATTGTGCAGTAAACAACAAATGTCAGAATGGTCCAAATTGAAAGCATTTGCAGACGACAAAATAGATGTGATTAAAAAATTAAAGCATGTGTTTTGAAGGGTAGAAAACATTGTGGGAAAAGGAGAAAATGCTGGTTACCAGCATTTTCTCCTTTTCCCACAATGTTTTCAAGGGCCTTCTTCCTCAGGGTCATTTAAACACCGGATTGTGTGGTAAAGGGTTAAACTCATATCTTTGTGATTTCTAACCATTTACCAAAAAGTTATGATTTTTTCCACTCTGCAATTGGCAGCTTTTTTGAAATTTTAAAAGAAAGGGAGCTTTGTTTGTTTGTTCCATGTTTAATGCAGTTTTCAACATTATTTTAGTTACATCTTGGAGGCTAGTGCACCTGTCTATACTTTAGTAGAGTTTCTTTTGTCATTACTTTGCAGAATCTTCTTTCCAAGCCACCAGCTGTTTTCCCACATAAACATCATCAAAACAATGTAGATTGGTGAGATAGGAATAGATTCTGTCACAATGACTGTTGTTTATCCATAGAAAGAATTTGGCTGAGCTGGTCAATCAAACCAGGAACACCTAGGCCTTGTATGTTAGCAACTAAGCTGTCAGGCTTGGCAAATGAAAAGGAGCATTTCTTGTTAACCCTTTACCAGACGACAGTATTTTAGCCTTGTCCAATATGAAAGCATTTGCAGACGATAATTACAATGAGGTTCAAATGGTGCAATTTTTCTTTGATAGGGTAGTAAACATTGCAGGAAAAGGAGAAAATGCTGGCTACCAGCATTTTCTCCTTTTCCCACAATGTTTTCAAAAGGCTTCTTTCCCAAGGTTGTTTAAAGGCGGGATTGTGCGGTAAAGGTTGAGACCTTTTCCTCCTTTCTCCACATTTTCTTTACTATTTGAAAAAAAGTAGCAAACATCATCCTTTTCAGTGTTTGTTTTATGTGTTGCTTCTACCTTTTTCCAAGCCAAAGAAATGGCCGAATTGTGAAGGAGTAAAAACTACAGATTGTTTGGTGAAGGATTAACTCTTTTATCAAACGACAAACATTTTGGACTATTCCAAATTGAAAGCATTTGCAAATGACAGTTGTGGCAAAAATGATTACATTTGTATCAGAAGGAGTGGAAAGTATTGTGGGAAAAGAAGAAAATGTTGGTTACCAGCATTTTCTCCTTTTCCTATGATGTTTTCAAAAGGCCTCTTTCTAAAGGTCATTCTAACTCTGGATTGTGTGGTAAAGGGTTAATGCTTTACCACATAATCCCAACTTTTAATGACCCTGATGAAAAGGGCTTTTGAAAACATTGTGGTAACCTGCATTTTCTCCTTTTCCCACAATGTTTTCTAACCTTTCAGACACAAATCAAATTGTTTAAAACCATACTTAATTTATTGTCTGCATATGCTTTCAACTTGGAACAGTCAAAAATAATGTTGTTTGGTAAAGGGTTAAACCAGAATTAACCCCTTCAGCACCATAAGTAAAAACTAGGGCCTTAGTGGAGGCCGTGTTCAAGATCAGATTGCACAGAATGAGCTGTTTGATTAATTGTTCTCTTGTTTTGTCAAACCTCTAAAATAAAGAGTTGCCTGAAATTTGCTGGATTGTATTCAGCTGTCAAAAGAGGTGAAAATTTTATATATTTGTCGCTGAAACATAAAATTATTGGTGAATCATGACAGAATTTTAGTGATCATACTGAATGAGCCACACTCTGGCAAAAGGGGATTTAATGCATCTCCTCAATGCATTAATACCAAGCAAGCCATATTTTTATGGATCTATAATATCCATTTTGTCTAACAACCAACTGAATCATGAGGTAGACTGGTCCTTTGACATTCAGAAAATTGACCAATAGCAAAAAGTTTCGACCAAGGTCTCCCTGCACAAACTGCTTAGGCTGAGCTGGGTCGATATTTTTTTGAAAATGCATTAAACCCCCTTTTCACTGAGCATGGCTCAGTTATGTTTTTAACCTCACGATTTCCACAGCACAAGGATGGGGAGCCTACAATTAGAACATTTGCTCAAACACCAATAGAAATCAAAGAGAATTACTTTACAAAGCCAGTTGGTCGCACAGACCTTCTTAAAGCCCCTGATAGTTTTCCGCTGGCGGAATATCGTTACACGCTGAAGGAACTTACGATTGTCTGGCACATCTATGGAGGAAAAGATTTCTGTGACAGTACATCGATAATTTCACATGGTGAGAGAGGACGGACAGAAATAAACAGGTACGTATCTACACCAAAAGATTGGCATTTATATGAAATGGACATTTTCATGCTGTTAATTGACCCAGATTTTTCATCCTTAGATTGATTGATTGTATGGTGTTTGATGCCATTTTCAACATTATTTCAGTTATATCACGGTGGCCAGTGCACGTATTCATGCTCTCCTGAAGTTTCTTTTACCAGTACTTTGCACAATATTCTTTCCAAGCCACTGGCAGCTTTCCCCCATAGCCATTGTCGAAACAATGGTCAACGGTGAGAGAGGAATTAATCCTGTCGCAATGACTATCGTCAATCCTCGGAAAGAAATTGGCCGAGCTGGGGATCGAACCAGCAACCTCCTGCTCTCAAGTCCTGTACGCTACTGACTGAGCTACGGGGCTCGGCATTCATCCTTAGAGTGCAGAATAAAACCTGCAGATATTATCAAATAAGATCCAAATAAGTGCAATTTCAAGAATGTTTTGGTCCAGAATTTCTCAGCAAAGTGGACAGCGTAAATCAAAGATCAGGCTGCATGTTTTGTGCATAAGTTGGTCACGATATCAGAACGTAAGAAAGGTGTAGAATCAAGATTTCATGGTCTGTGCAGTCTGATCTTGATGACCACTGTCTGAAAAATGATCCTTTTTTTAACTCTTGACCAGACTGAAAATTTCAGACTTGTCCATATGGGTAAAAATTTGCAGACAAATTAGAAAATGTGGTACAAATGATGGGAAATGTCTTTGGAAGGGTAGAAAATATTGTTGGAAAAGGAGAAAATGCTGATTTCAAGCATGTGAGATGTAGGAACCAACTGAATCATGAGGTAGACTGGTCCTTTGACACACAGAAAATTGACCAATAGCGAAATGTTTCGGCCCAGGTCAGCCTGCTTGTACTGCTCAGGTTGACCTGGGTTGTTACTTTTCGCAGATACATTAAGCCCCTTTTCACAGAGCATAGCTCATGATTTTGTGACCCTCAGCAGTAAAACCTCATGTTGTTCCATTATGTATTCAGAGACAATATGACTGTGTCATACCATAGTGGAACATATCGCTGGTCAGGGCAGGCGGCTGGTAGGGAGGCCCCACTTATCCAGAGGGAAACTCTCCATACAAAAGGAGGCCCAGAGAGGGATACATCAAAATGTATGGAATTCCAGCTTACAAAGGTATACCTGACACATTTTTTTCCTCCAGGTTTAACTCTTTACCACACAACCCCAACTTTTAACGACCCTGAGAAAGTAGCTTTTCAAAAACTTTGTGGTAAAAAGAGAAAATGCCGGTAACCAGCATTTTCCTCTTTTCACACAAGGTTTTCTACACTTTCACAGACAATTAGGATCATTTCAGCAAAATTTAGTTTGTCGTCTAAAAGTGCTCAAAATTTGGACAAGTCTAGATTTTTGGCCAAGAGTTAATTAACTCTTCACCATGCGACGAAAATGTAGACATGTCCAGATTGAAAGCATTTGCAGAAGACAAAATAAATTTGACTCAAAAAATAATGAAAAGTAATGATGGACAACATTGTGGGAAAAGGAGAAAATGCTGGTAACCAACATTTTTCATTTTCCCACAATGTTTTCAAAAGGTGTTTTCTAAGGGTTGTTTAAAGTCAGGATTGTGTGATAATTGGTTAAATATTTACCACGCTGCAAAAATGTAGAATTGTTCAAATTGAAAGCAGTTGAAGATGACAATTTTAACGTGGTTTAAATGATGAAATCTGCTCTTGATATGTTAGAAAATATTGTGGGAAAAGGAGAAAATGCTGATTGCCAGCATTTTCTTCCTTTTCCACCATGATTTCAAAAGGTTTCTTTCTGAGGGTAGTTGAACCCGGGATTGTGCAGAAAGGGGTTAATTACCACTTTTTCAGCATATGACTCCAGGGATCCTTATGACATACATGTAGGAATAATCAGCACATAATCCAGAGTTTTAGGGGCCCTAAGAAAAATGGCTTTTGAAGACATGATTGGATAAGCAGAAAATGTTGCTAACCAGCATTTTCTCCATTCCCCACCATGTTTTCTACCCTTTCATAGACAAAATCATTATTTGATGCATATCTAGTTTGTCGTCAGCAATTGCTTTCAATTCAGACAAGTGTAAAATTTTGTTGTTCGGTACAGAGTTAATCTTATCGACTGAGGTACATTTATGCATCATGTTCCAGGAAACATATGTTTGGATTGAATGATAACACAATGGTGTATCCAAAAAAAAAAACTCTGTGCCCTGGTCATGAACTTTTAGTTTGCTTCAAATTTGCCAAAATTTTAAGCTATGGGTTCTGAAACTAAAAATTTCATGACATTTACCTTGGCATTTCATCAAAATTCCACCATTTTCCTGTGCAGTGTATCAAAATGAAATCCATCTGATTTCCCAACCTAATATTTAACTCTTTACCACACAATGCCGCTTTTTGACGCCCCTGGGAAAGAAGCATTTTGAAAACATTGTGAGAAAAGGAGAAAATGCTGGTAACCAGCATTTTCTCCTTTTCACACAATGTTTTCTATGCTATCAACAAAAGTTGCACCATTTGAACCACACTGAAATTGTCGTCTGCAAATGATTTCAATTTGGACAAGGCTGAAATTTTGTTGTCTGGTAAAGGGTTAAAGAAGTTTCATTATTGACTATTAGATTACTTAACCTTATTTGATCTGAAGACACATAACAGTTAGGTCAGCTTCATTATTTCAGGTTAGATTCCAGCATGAAGAATATCCATTAACCACAGAACAAGCTTCGAGACAAGTGCTGTTGATCAGCGATGTTGAAATACGAGACAAACTCAAACAATCCAAGATCAACAAATTTCTCTATCAGTACTCCTCAGAAGATATGCCCAAACAAACATTTGCTAACATGGTGGGTGGTTATTTTCATGCCCCTCCCTGAAAATATGTTTGGTGGCATAGAATTTTTGTTTGGTCTATCTGTCTGTCCTTCTGTCTTTCCATCAGTGATTTTTTTGTGGACCATAACTTTTTCGTTATAACTTAATTTCAAAATAACTTAAAATGTAAACCACATAGAAATGATGTGTCATGAGCAAGAGTCATGTCTGTAGGTCAAATGTCAAGGTCACAGAAATGTCAAGTGTTTTTTTGACAGGTAATGTTTGTGCCTGTAATATTTTTAATTATTAATGAATTTCTGTATAACTTCGCAGATGTCTGTAGGTCAAAGGTCAAGGCCATGGCAAAGTCAAATATGTTTAAAAAGGGAAATTTTGGGTGGTTATGTTAGTGTCTGGCCTGTGAACTGCATTAATTATGAATGATTTTCAGTAAAACTTTATAGAGTAATTATACTCATAAAGGCCATATGTCACACAATGACCATGTCCATGGGTTAAATGTCAAAGTCATGGCAAGGTCAAATGTTTAGCCAAAAAAAATTCAG
This sequence comes from Tridacna gigas, assembly GCA_945859785.2. Classification (NCBI taxonomy): domain Eukaryota; kingdom Metazoa; phylum Mollusca; class Bivalvia; order Cardiida; family Cardiidae; genus Tridacna; species Tridacna gigas. The sequence continues at coordinate 13,457,281 of OX244029.2, read as the reverse complement.
TATAACTGCAGAAATTGCAGCCACGTAAAGACAATTTGTTGCGTTCAAGAATTGCGTCTGAATAATGTCAATGGTCAAGGTCACAGCAAGGTCAACTGTGTTCGAAAAAACGAAATTTTGATTGGCTATGTTTGTGTCTGGTCTTCTAAATTTTTTTTTAATTGGAAAAAAAAAATCACTATCGCTGTGCAGAAATGTCAATCACATAAAGATGATGTGTCATGTGCAAATATTATGAAGGTCAAAGGTCAGTGTCAGTGCAAGGTCAGAAGTGTTTGTGAGAGTTGTGTCAGTGTTAAACATTCATGTTCATTCATCACAGGAAAGGGTTACATTAAACTCAGGGACATCAGTTACTTCTCAGTGACATGTCTTTTTCTTTTAACCCTTATCCTGCTATATAAATGAAATGAAATTTTCAAGCCGATAGTAAAAGCCCAAATTTTGCTATTCCAAATGAATTTTTTGGGAAAAAGTGTATTCAAGATCAGACTGCACATTCTGTGCAGTCTGATCTTGATCTACACTGTCCGCAAAATGTCAGTGAGTCACGCTTGGTAGATTAAGGGTTAATCTTTATTTCCTCCAATACTGATGCAATTAGAAAACAATTTCATTTCTCTTTACTTTGTACATCATTCTTTAACTCTACCAAACAATCCCGACTTTTAACGACCCTGAGGAAAGAGGCCTTTTGAAAACATTGTAGGAAAAGGAGAAAATGCTGGTAACAGCATTTTCTCCTTTTACCACAATGTTTTCTTCCCTATCAAAGGCAAATTCCATCATTTTAGCCACATTGAAATTGTTGTCTGCAAATGCTTTCAATTTGGACAAGGGTACATTTTTGTCATTTGGTAAAGAGTTAAAGCTTTACCAAACAATTCAGAGTTTCAATGACCCTCCATGAAATAACAGTCAATCATTCATTTAATGACTTGCAGGAGTTAAGCTTTTTGAAATCATTGTTGGAAAAGGAGAAATATTTGAAACCAGCATTTTCTCCTTTTCCAACCCTTCTACCCTTTGAAAGACAAAGACATTCATTTGGGATACATTTACTTTGTGGTTTGCAAATGCTGTCAGTTGGGGCCAGTCTGAAACTTTTGTTGTTTGGTAAAGGGTTAACTTGGCCTCTTAGCAGTGTGTAGTTATTTCAAAAGCCCATTGCTAATTTCCATTTGATTTGCTTATTTCATTCTGCCTTCAAAGTTTCAACCTATATAGCTCTTTTATTAATATTTATCCAGTTGTTTTCCCCCTCCCCCTACCTCCCATTGACCGGAATGAAAAGAAATATGAGCAGAATATGAGTATGATTTTTTTTCAATTCAAGTTGAGAAGCATTTAATAAATACTGAGAAATGAATTGGGGGTCGTTAGCAGGTGGTACATTTAGACACTTTGTTCAATAATTGAACTATGCTCTGACAAAAGGGGGCTTAATCCATCTCCTTGATGCATGATAAGGAGCAATACATCACATGATCATGGATCCATAAAGTCCATTTTATCTAACAACTGGCTGAATCAAGAGGTAGACCAGTCCGTTGACATACAGAAAATTGATCAATAGCGAAAAGTTTCGGCCCAGGTCAGCCTGCGCGGACTGCACAGGCTGACCTGGGTTGATACTTTTCGCAGATGCAATAAGCCCACTTTTCACAGAGCATGGCTCAATTATATTTGATCATATGGTGGGAGTAATAGATTTTGCCAGTATTATTATATTGTAACCATTAATTTCCTCTCTTACCACATATTCATGAATAGTCGTATTTACTTTTTCTTTCTGGTTAGGTCCACCTTAAAGCTCTACATAGAAGACCCAATCCCCCCGTGCCAGAGGAGGAGTGTGCTATCAAGATGTCAATACAGCCCATACGCCTAAATATAGATCAGGTATCTGTCACAATGTTTTCAAAGCCTTTTTCTTGAGAGTGGTACATTTTGAAATTGTTTGGTGAAGGTTTAATCTATTGAAGTAGTATAATGTACATAGTATAAATAGTGTTGCACCCTTTGTGGTTTTACTGGGTTTGATTTTCGGGCGTGAATGATTTGAAATGGTTTGGAAATTAGAAACTGGCTGCTGCATACACCAACAAACCAGTCTGTTGCCTCTGAATTGTAAACTGAAGTAACCCTTGTCCTCATGGCAGCGGCTACTGATCGAGCTGTTTCAATCTCTTGTGAGAGGTAAGAAACGAAGACTGCAAGCTATTCTGCAAACCCTGGGCAGAAGTACGCAACATTGGTTGTTTGTTTGTGCCCATGCTCTGCAGGTGACTTTCAATCTGTTGTATGTTTTATTTTGACATTAAATTCCCAGTTTCAAAGAAACTTAAAAGCTTCTCATTTTTCTTGAATTTGAAAGCAATATCTAAGCAAAGAATTCTCTACTTACCTCAATTCAGTTTATTTCATGGGCAAAAGACTGGTCTGTTGGTGTATGCAGCAGCCAGATTCTAATTTCTACACCATTTTATATGATTCATGCAAGAAAATCAGACCTGTTTATGGGGAAAAAACTCAGGGGGTGCAAAACTCTTTGTACATGTTTGAACTTTTCATAAGGCTTTCATTGACTCTTTAACCCTTTACCAAACAACAGAATTTTAGACCGGTCCAAATTGAAAGCATCTGCAGATGACATTTCAAATGTGGCTCAAAAATTGAAATTTGATTTGGGAAAGGTAGAGAACATTGTGGGAAAAGGAGAAAATGCTGGTTACCAGCATTTTCTCCTTTTCCCACAATGTTTTCAAAAGGCTTTTTTTTCAGGGTCGTTAAAAGTCAGGATTGTGTGGTAAAGGGTTAATTGACAATGAAATTTTAGAGTTGTCCATATTGAAAGCAGTTGCAGACAACAAAACAAATATTGCTCAAATGTTAAAACTTGTCTTTGAAATAGTAGAAAGCATTATGGGAGAAGAAAGAAATGTTGGCTCCCAGCATTTTCTTGTTTTGCTACAATGTTTTCAGTAGCTTATTCTTCAGGCTTGTTAAAACTTGGGTTTGTGTGGTAAAAGGTTAAAGGCAAGGCCCCAGCAAGTGAGTCACATTTGCCTATGCACATAAAAAGGTTCATCATTCAGTACAATATGTTTGTTTTCTGGGAAAAAGTTGACGCTTTTTTTTTCTATCCCAGATTTAATGACCCTGAGGAGGAGGCTTTTAAAGATCATTTTGGGGAAAGGAAAAAATATACATGTCACCAGGACTTTCTTATTTTCCCATAATGTTTCCTACCCTTTTACCAAATCCCTCAAATCTTCACCACACACCAAAAATTTAGATTTTCTGAAATTGAAAGCATTTGCAGACACAAATGATATACAGTGCAGCTAAAGAAAATCGTCCTTAAAACAATAGCAAATATTGTGAGAAAGGAGAATATGCTGGTTACTATCAATTTCTACTTTTTATACCCCCCAGCTACTAAGTAGATGGGCATATACTGGTTTCACCATGTCTGTCTGTTCGTCCATCCTTCCATCTGTCCTTCCATCAGTCTGTCCAGGTTTTCATTTCAATGCTGTAACTCAAAAGCAATTTGACCTAGGACTCGGAAACTTAATGCAAGTGTTGCTTAGGACCCAAGGAGGTCACATGGGTCAAAGGTCAAGGTCACAGGTGAACTTTGTTTCAAAATCATATTAAAAATTTTATGCTCAAACTCGATAGCTGTCTGACCTAGGACCCTGAAACTTTATACAAGTGTTGCTTATGACCCTTCCATCAATCTGTCCAGGTTTTCATTTCAATGCTGTTACTCAAAAGCCATTTGACCTAGGACTCGGAAACTTAATGTGAGTGTTGCTTATGACCCAAGGAGGTCACATGGGTCAAAGGTCAAGGTCACAGGTGAACTTTGTTTGAAAATCGTATTTGTGCTCTCACTCGATAGCTGTCTGACCTAGGACCCTGAAACTTTATACAAGTGTTGCTTATGACCCAAAGAGGTGTCCTATTGTTTTGGGGTCACATGGGTCAAAGATCAAGGTCACATGTGAACTTTGTTTTGAAAATCATTTCTGTTCTCTGATTGTGATGCTTCAGTGACAAGAGGGGGTGTATTTGTCCGCTTTGAGACAGTCCTAGTTTCTGCTATGTTTTCAAAAGCTCTCTCAGGGTTGTTGAAAATTAGGATTGTGTGGTAAAGGGATAACTTGAGTTGCATTAACCCTTATCCTGCGCAATAACTTAAATGAAACTTTCAAGCCGATTGTAAAAACCTGAATGTTGCTCTTTTAAGGTTATTTTTTTTAGGAAAAATATCTTTTTATGGGATAGCATAGATCCAAGATCAGACTGCACATTCTGTGCAGTCTGATCTTGATTTATGCTGTCCGCTAAAGGTCATTTGTTAATGCTTTCAGTTTGGATGAACCCATTACCTAAAAATCCTTGGTTTTAACAACCCTGCATAAAACTTTTGAAAGCATTGTGGGAAAAGGAGAAATTGCTGGTAACCAGCAGTTTCTCCTTTTCCGACAATATTTTCTACCCTTCCAAAAGCCAGTTTCTATTTTTTAGTCACAATTATTTTGTCACCTGCAAAAGCTCACAATTTGAGCAAGTCTAACATTTTGTCATTGGTTAAAGGGTTTACCCTTTACCAAACAATCTCGGGTTTTCACAGCCCTGGGAAAGAAGGCTTTTGAAAACATTGTAGGAGAAGGAGAAAATGCTGGGAACAAGCATTTTCTCCATTTCCCACAATGTTTTCCATCCTATCAGAGAGCTTAAACTCATTTGTACTGATTGTGAATTTGTCGTCTGCAGATGTTTTGAATTTGAGAGAGTCTAATGGTGGTTGTTTGCGAAAATTTTATTGTCTGTTGACACTTTACTAGACAATCGCGGCTTTTATTGACCCCGAGGAAGAAGCCTTTTGAAAACATTGTGGGAAAAGGAGAAAATGCTGGTAACCAGCATTTTCTCCTATTCCCACCATGTTTTTTATCCTTCCCAAATCAACAATTTTTGAGTCACATTTAGTTTGTCTTCTGCAAATGCTTTCAATTTGGACTGGTCTAAAATTTTGTCGTTTGGTAAAGAATTAAAGGGTTTAAGACTGCTAGTTCAAGGTTGTGAAGACAAGTATTTCCATGGTAACAACTTGATGCTATTCTTGTTTCCAGGATACCTTGTTTTTCCTGAAATCCTTCATGATGGAGCTGTCTGGTACAGAGGATACCACTCTGTCACAGTCGCCCCCGAAAACAGACAAGTCTCCCCCTCAGGGGGCAGGCAGTAATCCCCCACCCCCTGTCCTAACTGTGAACAAAACAGATCAAAGTGAAGTGACAGGAAGTCCACAGGAATTACTGATGCAGTTTGATGAATTTACACAAGATCTGCAGGTAAACGAATGTCACGTAGTTTGTAAAGTGTTTGTGTATGTTCCTCTCTATTTTTAGCTTGGCTGTTTTAATCCATTACCACACAATTCCAACTTTTAAAGGCCCTGCAAGAGAAGGGTTTTGAAAACATAGTGGGAAAAGGAGAAAATGCATTTTCTCCTCTTCCCACAATATTTTCTACCCTGTTGAAGAACTTTGGTTGATTTGTATCACTTTCAAAATTGGAGTCTGCAGAAGCCTTCAATTTGGAAGAGTCTAAAATTTGTTGATTGGTAAAGAGTTAACTAAAGAGTTAACTCTTTACCAAACGACAAAACTTTAGACTGGTCCAAATTCAAAGCATTTGCAGACAACAAATAAAAAGTGGCCCAAATGACAAAATCTGTCCACGATAGGGTAGAAAACATTGTGGGAAAAGGAGAAAATGCTGGTTACCAGCATTTTCTCCTTTTCCCACAATGTTTTCAAAAGCCTTCTTTCCCAGGGTCGTGAAAACCCGGGATTGTTTGGTAAAGGGTTAAAGAAAACACAATTTATTGTCAAAGCCTGTTACCATCTGCATCTGCATCATTGTACATAAACTGGACTTTTATCTTTTAACCCTTGACAAAATTTTAGACTTGTCCAATTTGACAGCATTTACAGCCTACACATTAGAAGTGGCTCAAATGTTGGAATTTGTCATTGACAGGTCAGAAAACATTGTGGGAAAAGGAGAAAATGCTGGTCACCAGCATTTTCTCCTTTTTTCCACAATGTTTTCATAACCCTGCTTTATAAGAGATGTTATAATATGGGATTGTTCGGTAAAGGGTTATGACGCAGTACCATATAGTTCTCTGCTGAGCTTCATTTGCGCAGTTGGTGGTGAACAGGACCTGAGAACAGGGGGGTCACTCATTCAAATTCCAAGCTCCGCAAATTTCTTTCGGAGGATTGATGGTAGTCATTGCGACAGGATTCATTCCTCTCTCACCACTGATCACTGTATCTATGATGATTATGTGGGAAAGCAGCTAGTAGCGTGAGAAGAGTGTTGTGCGAAGTACTGGTAGGAGAAAGTCCTGGAAAGCATGGACAGGTGCACTGACTGCCACGATACAACTGAAATACTGTTGAAAACAGTGTTAAACACCATACAATTAATCATAGTTCTACGTACTTTTCAGGCTAGTCTAAAGGGCAGTATAGGCAGCAGCACAAAGAGTGAGAGATCAGAAAGCTCTACAGAAATGTCAGCGTCTGGCGAGGATGGTGCCTCTGTATCAACTCCTAGGTCTTCTCAGCCAGTCTTTATCAAGTAAAAGTTTTGTTAGATTTTTTTGTCCCTATTTTAGCTTGTCTTTTTCCAAAGAAGATTTCTAGATATTGTTGTAGCCCTACTTTCATCTGCATTATCATTCTTGTTGTGGGAAAACGCTGACATTTTCCTGATATCCCCAAAAATACTGAAGATATTTACTGTACACCTTTACCTTACAATCTAGAGTTTAAATAACCCTGAGGAAATAGCCATTTGAAAACCTTGTGGGAAAAGGAGAAAATGCTGGTAATCAGCACTCTCCTTTTCCCACAAACTTTTCTACATTTTCATAGCCAATAACCACTATTTCAGCTAAATGTAACATGTCATCTACAAATGCTTTCAGCTTGAACAAGTCTAAAATTTTGCCATATGGTAAAGAGTTAAACTTAGGTTAGTTGTTAAGTGTTAACTCTTTACCACACATTCCCGGGTTTTAACGACCCTACAGAAAAAGCCTTTTGAAAACATTGTGGGAAAAGGAGAAAATGCTGGTAACCAGCATTTTCTCGTTTTCCCACAATGTTTTCTACCCTTTCAAACACAAATTCCAATTTTTGAGTCACATTTATTTTGTCATCTGCAAATGCTTTGAATTTTGATGAGTCCAAAATTTTGTCCTTTGGTAAAGAGTTAAAAGGTGACCCCATACTGGAAGGGCAGTTTGTCCTCAGAATATTTCGACAGTTACACCTTTTTTCACTCAAATTTTCATTCTCCTCCCCCCCTTCCGAAAAAACAACAGCAGTTTAGCACTGGAAAAGGCATACTGATTTATGTTATCATAAAATATTTAGAGAGCCGAGTTGTAAACATACAGAACAAGAGTGATCTGGGTTTCTCTCAAAATGATGTTTTATGTAGCTGGACGATTTTACCCTTTACCACACAGTCCCAAGTTTTAACGACCCTATAGAAGAAGTCTTTTGAAAACAATGTGGGAAAAGGAGAAAATGCTGGTAACCAGCATTTTCTCCTTTTCCCACAATGTTTTCTACTCTTTTCAAAATAAATGTCATGTTTTGAGTAGCATTTAATTTGTCGTCTGCAAGTGCTTTCAATTTGGACCAGAGTAAAAATTTGTTGTTTGGTAAAGAGTTACTGGTATTTGAACCTTGATGAAATTAGATAGTGATTAGACACTTTGTCACGAGACAAAATTTGAGAGTTTGTCATAATTAACTCTTTACCACACAGTCCCGACTTTTAACGACTCTGAAAAAGAAGGCTTTTGAAAACCTCATGGGAAAAGGAGAAAATGCTGGTAACCAACATTTTCTCCTTTACCCACAAGGTTTTCTATCCTATCAAAGACAGAAATCATCATTTGAGCTACATTTAATTTGTTGTTTGCAAATGCTTTAATTTGGTCAAGTCTAAAATTTTGTTGTGTGGTAAAGAGTTAAAAGCACTTGTAGAGGAATTAAATACTCAAATAATAGTTGTCTCTGAACAAGTTTGAAACATTGCAAGAAAAGGAGAAAATGCTGGTTTCCAGCATTTTCTCCTTTTTCCACAGTGTTTTCAAAGGCTGTCTTCCTGATGGTTGAAAAAAAACAGGAGATTGTTTGGTAAAGGGTCAAGATACCCTGTGAACAATTTAACCACATGCAAGAACCACTCTGCAGAATTCAGCAGACACTGTTAACAAAAAAAAAATGTATGGCAAAGTGGGAATTAAATCTTTGCCGCACAATGCTGACTTTTAACGACCCTGAGGAAGGTGCCTTTTGAAAACATTGTTTGAGCCACATTGAAACTGTCGTCTGCAAATGCTTTCAATTTGGGCTAGTCTAAAATTTTGTTGTGTGGTAAAAAAATTATGGACTGGACCAATTGAAAGCATGTGCAGATGACAAAATGAATGAAGCTCAAATGATGATTTCTGTCTTTGATAGGGTAGAAAACATTGTTACCAGCATTTTCTCCTTTTCGCTTAATGTTTTAAAGAGCCTTACCTCTTTAGGATTGTGTGGTAAAGGGTTAAACACTGTGTTATACATACAGTGTGTTTCCCAAATGGATAGTTGATATTTTTAACCCTTTACTACACAATCACAACTTTTAATGACCCTGAGGAAGAAAGCTTTTAAAAACATTTTGGGAAAAGGAGAAATTGCTGGTTACCAGCATTTTTTCCTTTTCCCACAATTGTTTTCTTCAGTGATTGATAAATTTGATATTTTGAGTTACATTTAATTTTGTCTGTAAATGCTTTCAATTTGGACAAGTCTAAAATTTTGTCATATGGTAGAGAGTTAAACTGTTTTTGTTACAGATCTTTCGTATTTTCTCCTGATGTACCAATTAAATTGGATTACCATGGAAAGTTTGACAGAGAACATGTGAGTAAATTCATTTTTAGCTCGGCGTTTTGCACAAGGTATTGTCATAGCCCTGTCATCATCATGCAAAACCTTGATATCGCTTTTATCCCTGAAGAAGTTCTCTTCAAACCGAGACAGTTTAACCCTTTACCATACAATCCCGACTCTTAAGGACGCAGAGAAAGAAGCCTATTGAAAACATTGTGGGAAAAGGAGAAAATGCTGGTAACCAGCATTTTCTCCTTTCCCCACAATGTTTTCTACTTTTATCAAAACAAATTTCAATTTTACACCCACATTTGTTTTGTCATCTGCAAATGCTTTCAATTTGAACTGGTCTAAAATTTTGTTGTTCGGTAAAGAGTTAATAGATATGAAAAGAGGAACTCACACCAATAGGACCAGTAACTCTGAAAATATTTTGACACAGTCTTGCCCCTTTTGATTTAACCTTTTACCACACAATTTTGGGTTTAACAACCCTTAGAAAGAAACCTTTTGAAAACATTGTTGGAAAAGGAGAAAATGCTGATAACCAGCATTTTTTTTCCTACAATATTTCCTACTCTTTGAAAGGAAAAACTTGTGCTCTTGTTTTGCCTATGCTATAATGATAATGGCTGTTTAACTCTTTACCACATGACAGAAATGTAGACTTCTCCAAATAGAAAGCATTTTGCAGACGACAGTTTCAGTGTGGTTTAAATGATAGAGTTTTTCTTTGATAAAGTAGAAAACATTGTGGGAAAAGGAGAAAATGCTGGTTACCATCATTTTCTCCTTGTCCCACAATGCTTTCAAAAGGCTTCTTCCTGGGGGTCGTTAAAACACGGGATTGTGTGGTAAAGAGTTAATGTACAGTGTCGCCATGACAGTTTGAGTTTGATTTGTTTGTTAACTGTTTACCACATAACACATTTTTAGACTTGTCCAAAATAAAAGCATTTGGAGACAACAAAGTAAATGGGGCCCATAGGATCGGATTTGCTTTGGACCTTTTCCAGCATTTTCTACTTTTCCCACAATGTGTTTATAAGCTTTCTCCTTTAAGAGACCTTTAAAACATGGGATTGAGTGGTAATCTGTCAAGTAATTAATGCAGTTTTAATCATAACGTCAACCATATCACAGCAGTCAGTACACCTATCCATTAGTTCCTGATGATTTTCAGCTGGACTGTTTATGAAGAAAAAATTAGGCATTGTCATAGCCCTGTTGCAAGTATGTCATTGTAGTTGTGCTGAAACTTTGACATTTTCTAATACTGCTATCAATACTGAAGATATTTACTTATACTTAGTCTAGCTATTAATTCTCAAAAGGCTAACAAAACAAGAAGGGCAAGCAACCCTGAAATATTTTTGACACGATCATGCTTCTTTGTTCCTCCCAGAAATTTCAATGAAAAAGCAACTGCCGCTGCTAAGCCTTTGCACCCACATGCGATGTTCTTCATAGCTCTACTGGCTGAAGGACATTTGCAGGAAAAGTTATTCTGAAAATGTGCTTTCTCTATTTTAGGGTGCCATAGCAACTCTTGGAGGCTTGGTGTATCTTCACAGTGCAGAAATTAGGCTGAAGAGGCTTCAGTATAAACAAGGGTTTGTTGAAGTTTCTTAACCATTTTATGTACCCAGGGTAGAATTGAACTGAGCTATGTTCAGTGAAAAGGGGGTTTAATGCATATGCAAAAAGTATCGACCAAGGTCGGCCTGCACAGTCCATGCAGGCTGACCAGGGTCGAAACTTTTTGCTTTTGGTGTATTCTCTGCATGTACAAGGACCTTTCTACCCTAGGACTCAGTGTGCTGTTAGACAAAAATGGATTTTTTTTAATCCTTAACCCTTTCCCAAACAAGCCCTGATTTTCACGTGTCTGCAGTACAAGTCTTTTGAAAACACTGTGGGAAAAGGAGAAATTGCTCGTAACGAGCAATTTCTCCTTTTCCCACAGTGTTTTCTACCCTTTTTGAGACCTTTCTGCCATTTTCATCAAATTTAAAATTGTCGTCTGCAAACTCTTTCAATTTGGACCAGTTCAAAATTTGTCGTTTGGGAAAGGGTTAATCATATGATGACTTGGCATTGATAGGCATTGAGGAACTGCATTAAACCTTGTTTTTCAAGAGTATGGCTTAACTTATTTAGTCTTAAATAACTACTTAATTAATTAGGTGTCTTTGAAAGATTAACCTCAATTTTTGAGTCACCCTTGTTTTGCCCTGTGCATACGCTTTAAATTTGAACCCGTCTAAAGCTTTGTCCTTTGTAGTAGTGGAATAATAATAATGGAAACAAATGGTAGGTCAGTGAATGCATAGAGAAAGATAACTTCATTTTTATTGCTAATTTGATCTCAAATTTTTACTCATATTTCCAGATTACTGGGATCAGACAAGCTTGTCTCATACTGTCTGAATGAATGGCTAACAGATATAAAAGTTAACCAGCTTCCCAACATACTTGGTGGTTTTGGGCCAATGCATTCATTTGTTCAACTTGGTAAGTGCCTCTTGTAATCTGTATAAACACATACTGATTTGCATACACACACATACACATAGAAAGCCTTACGTGGCTAGTAATCACCAATCTTTCTAAATTGCATTCTTGGTCTTATTCTAAATTAACCCTTTACCATGCAATGCCGCCTTTTGACGCCCCTGGGAAAGAAGCCATATGAAAACATTGTGGGAAAAGGAGAAAATGCTGTTAACTAGCATTTTCTCCTTTTCCCACAATGTTTTCTACCCTATCAAAGAAAAATTGTACCATTTGAGCCACATTGAAATTGTCGCCTGTAAATGCTTTTAATTTGGACAAAGCCAAAATTTTGTTGTCTGGTAAAAGGTTAAAGAAGTGACATAATTTCTGATTGACTAACAATCTTGATAGGTGTATCCCTTTACCACAGAATCCCATTTAATGACACAGAGAAAGGAACCTTTTAACCCTTTCCCAAACGAAAAATTTCAGTCCCCTTCCAAATTGAAAGCATCTGCAGACGACAAATTGGAAAGTGGTATACATGAACTTAAGGTTTTTTGACAGGGTAGAAAACATTGTGGGAAAAGGAGAAAATGCTGGTTACCAGCATTTTCTCCTTTTCCCACAATGTTTTTAAAAGGCCTCTTCCTCAGGGACGTGAAAACATGGGATTGTTTGGTAAAGGGTTAAAAAAATAAGGGGGGGGGATGCTGGTAACTAGCGTTTTCTCCCTTTTTCCATAACATTTTCTAACTTTCTAAGTATATATTTCAATTTTTCAGTCACATTAAGAATTTTTAGTCTGCAAAAGCTTTGAATTTGGACAAGACTACAATTTTGTCCTTTGGTAAAGAGTTACCCAAGTTGTTTAGCCAATCAGAAATCATTATATGAAAATTTTTAACAGTCTTGAGAATAAGACTAAAAATGCATTTTAGAATGCTTAATGAAAATGACATCTGATGACTTTCCTGTGTTTGTTTCTGACTATTTTAGTTTTCAACAGAAAGAAAAAACACCAGAGAATGAGAGATTTTACAATCATCATAAAGAGTATTCAATGAAACTGTTGTGCTGCATGTTAAACTCTTTACACATGAGAAAAATGTAGACTTGTCCAAATTGAAAGCATTTGCAGACGACAATTTAAATGAGATTCAAAGGAGGAAATTTGCCTTTGATAGTGTAGAAAACATTGTGGGAAAAGGAGAAAATGCTGGTTACCAGCATTTTCTTCTTTTCCCACAATGTTTTCAAAGGCCTTCTTTGTCAGGGTCATTAAAACTTGGGAAAGGTAAAGGGTTGATTGGGCATGTAAATTTGCCAAAACACCTGTAAGTTTATTAACTCTATACTAAATGACAAAGTTTTAGACATGTTCAAATTGAAAGCATTGGCAGACAACAAATCAAAGGTGGTTGGAAGGATGAAATACGTCCTTGATAGGGTAGAAAAGGAACAAATGAACAATGGCCTGCTAAATTAATGACCAATATCTGATGAAATCAGGGGTGCGTTTTATCAATGGTGGTATAGTATTGAAAATCGTACAGTATAATTATATCATACAATTATCATGTGACAAAATTTACACCTGTTTTACGAAAGATGTTGCATGATAAGCAAATATCATACGATCTCGCTGAGGGTATGATTTGTACATGTGTACGATATGATCGACAAATGCAAAAGGTACTGTAAATGTGGATATTATCATGGGTCTTAAGTTTTACGAATTACCAAGTACTGACCTTATATGTGTTTTAATTTCTGCAAAAACTGCAACAGTCAATCTGCATGTGAAATACATCACCATTTTTTACTTTGATGAAACGTTTTTCATTGGCAGTATTAACTGCCACTAGACTAGTGTTCTGGTCGACTATGATGAGAAAAGACACTCATTAATGTAGACTAGTGTCCTAGTTAATCTGTCCCACATGGGACGGTGTCTAGGTAAAATATACCTTAATGTACATGTAGCTTGAATTTACGCTAGTGGATATCTTTGGGATTTTTATCAATACACGAAAATCGTGAATGTTTCCATGATGCAAACATTTTCAGTTTTACAGTAAAAGCAGCCCATTGAAAATTGTATGACAAAAATTATTTTACAATTATTGATATGATGCATCCAAGGATTTTAGAATTACCGGTACAGTATTTATACTATTCATGTACATAGAAGTTGTTTTATGTTACAGCATAAAACTTCATGAATTTGCTCAATTTCTTTCCCTACCTCTTACTAGCTCAGGGTATCAGAGACTTGTTTTGGTTACCTGTGGAACAGTACCGTAAAGATGGTCGAATTGTCCGAGGTCTACAGCGAGGGGCTGCGTCTTTCACAATGTCTACTGCCATGTCCATGCTAGAACTGACCAATAGAGTTGTCCAGGGAGTTCAGGTAAATGAAAGAACACCGGGGAAAATGGCATGTTTTCATCCTGCTCTCAACTTCTCTCTTACTGTTTTATTCTGTAGCTCTTTACTATACAGCAAAATTTTATACTTGTCCAAATTGGAAATAATTAGATAACATTTTAAAGATACATCTATACTCGTTATCAGCTAGTGTTTAGCCCATTTCATCTTTATTTTATCAAACTATAATCATTCTCGTATATTTATGCCAAATGTTGCCCCTGACGGTTGCAAGGTTGTATAGATTACAACTGATAGAAAATGCTTTTCATTTTCTGGAGGCTATCGGAGAAATCACTGTTGTGATGTTTCTGATTTTAAATGGAAGATTTCCGGTGTGTGTATTTATCGCTTACACCATATATATTGGTTGTTCATTTATGTTTACTCAGCTAACTAAATTCTGAACCATTCTGCTGTCTATCAAATTTTTCTGGCTGTAAGTATGTATCTTTAAATGAGGCCAAAATAATGATGCTTCTCTTTAGAAGGGTAGAAAACGTGGGAAAAGGAGAGAATGCTGGTTCCAAGCCTTTTCTTCTTTCCCCACAATGTTTTCTATTGGCTTCTTCCATAGGGTAGTTAAAAGTTGGGCTTGTGTTGTAAAGTGTTAACTATATGTTGGAAAATTTGGATATTCTAGATAAGAATAAAAAAGAACCAAAAAAACAAAGAAGTAACTTAGTAGTGAAGAGTTTTTTGACAAGGTAATAGGTTAGCTGTTCTGAAAAAAGAAATATCTTTAAAAAAGACGGTGTAAGAGATACAGGAATAGGAATATTGTAACTCATTTGTGGCTCAATATGAAGTAAAGTAATGAAAAGTAACCTGGCAAGCAATTGCTTCTTTTTCCTCACTGTTTTTCATTTTGTTAAAAAGTAGTATTGGCTTACTGGGGAATGCGTATGAAAATATCAAATTTACAAATAGCACAAGAAAAGAATCATTCTCTTCTACATGAGTCTGCTATGGTATGAATCAAAGCTCCAGGATATCGATTAGCGGTAACAGTGCTTATTAATAGTGGTTTCATAAATTTGCAAGCAAATATGCCAGCAGGGGCCTGCCAAATAAACATGTGCACATTTTTGACCAATCGCAAATTACCGTCTATTCATTTTTACTATTACCAAAAAGTAGGTGTAAAGCCAGCACATTCAGCTACGCCGGAAAAGTTACAATGTAAAGTAAATTGACCTAGCTAATGTCCAAAATAATATGTTTTTCTGCTTCAGTGGTGTGCTGAATTGACCTTTGACATGGTATCACCAGGACCAAGGAGGCGGGGCTACTATCCCAGACAACCAGCTGACCTGAGAGAGGGAGTGTCCAATGCATATCTAGTGATAAGAGAGGTATTAGGCTTTTTTTTTTCTATAACTTCTTGAAGAGAAAAGATCATACATACACATGTAGGTTTGAAAAGTAAAAGCATGGTGAATATCTGCACTCATCTTTTTCTTGCATAATAAGGAAAAAATATGTTCAGTAAGTGGTAACCAGTATTTCCCCTTTTCCAACTTGTTTTCTAATCATCAAAGACAACTCCCACCATATGAACCACGTTTACTTTGCTTTCAAGTGTAGGAGTCTAGAATTTGTTTGTCTGGTTAACCGTTAACCACACAATCCAGAGTTTTAACGACCTTGAGGGAAAAGGCTTTGAAAACATGGTGGAAAAAGGAGAAAATGCCGGTAACCAGCTTTTTCTCCTTTTCCAACAGTTTTTTCTATTGTTTTTAGGGCAGTTCCATTATTTGAGCAACATTTAATTTGATTGATTGAATTTGTGTTTATTTATCATTGCCACTGGTTGCCCATATGGGCAACGCCCCCTAAGACTGTTAGTTTTGTCACAGGGGATAGTGCAAGATACAGGACGAAACCCTTCCTAAGTGATGCCTGGTTCTTTAGCTTGCTCAGTGTATAGCACAGTCTCACAGGACCTCGGTTTAACATTCAATCCGAAAGACTATTAGAAATTTTAAATGGCCAGCCATGGGGCTCGAACCCACCCCCTTAAGTGACCAAAGATGCTTACATGTCCTACGCTCTACCACCTAGGCTATTTGGGCTGATCTTACATTTAATTTGTCATATGCAAATGCTTTCAGTTTGTACAAGTGTAAAGTTTTGTTATGTGATAAGGGGTTAACAGGCTAGGGAACTTAGTAACTTGAAGCCCTTTGATGCTTTAAGCTCCACTGGCCAAAGGCCAGCGGGCTTATGTCATGGCCCTGTGTCTGTCGTGCGTCCGTCCATCTCTGTGTACGTTAACTTTTATTTCAAACATATTCTTCTCTGAAACTGCCCATCCGATTTTGATGAAACTTCACAGAAATTATCCTCCTATGGCCCTCTTCAGAAACTCTTCAAAGAATTTGATTCCTCTAAAAAATCTGGTTGCCATGGAAACAAAACTGAAAAATATTAAAAATCTTTGAAAGTCAACTTGTCCTAAATCATAAGGCCTAGGGTTACCAAATTTGGCATGTACTTTCATCTAATAGACCTCTACAAAATGCTTCAAATTATAGCCCTGGGGTCAAAATTGACCACGGAGGTCACAAGATTTACATAGGTTTAGGTAGTGAAAACTTTAAATATATTCTTGTCCTAAACCATATGTCCTAGTGCTACCAAATTTGGCATGTAGCTTCATCTAATGGACCTCTACGTAATTTCTTCAAATTATAGCCCTGGGGCAAAAATTGCCCCCCCCCCCCCCCATCACAAGTTTTACATGGGTTTGTATGGGGTAAAAAATTTAAAAATCTTCTCCTTGTAATCCATATAGGGCTACCAAAATTAGCATGTAATTTCATCTGATAGACCTGTACTTAGATTTTTTCATATTATAGCCATGGGGCCAAAATTGGCCCTGCCCTGGGGGTCACAAGTTTTACATGGGCTTATACAGGGAAAAATTTGAAAAAATTCTGGTTCTAAATCATATGGCCTAGGGCTACCAAAATTAGCATGTAGCTCCATCTAATACACCTCTACTTAGATTCTTCAAATTATAGCCCATGGGCCAAAATTGGCCCCACCCCAGGGGTCACAAGTTTTATATGGGCTTATACAGGGAAAACTTTGAAAATATTCTGGTTCTAAATCCTATGGCCTAGGGCTACTAAATTTGGTATGAAGCTTCACCTAATCGACCTCTACTAAGATTCTACAAATTATAGCCCTTGGGTCAAAATTGGCCGTCCCAGGGGTCACAAGTTTTACAAGGACTTTTATATTGAAAACTTTAAAAATCTTCTTGTTCTTAGCTGTAAGGCCTTGGGCTATCAAATTTGGCATAAAGCTTCATCTAGTGGATCTCTTCTGAATTTGTTCAAAATTTAGCCATTGTTCGAATTGAATTAAACCCCTTCATTGTTTATTAAGGAAACCGAAAATCTTGTTTATAACCATACAGCCTAGTCCCTTATTACTTGATATGTGGTTATATCTTGTTGACCTCAACCAGGATTCAATTAATTATAGCTCATAATTATAACTTGAAATCGTAATCATACATAAAAAATGGACTCGCCCTGGGATCACAATTTTCATGTGGGCTTTTATATAGAAACTTTATCAGTCTTCTTGTTAGAAGCCTTTAGACCTAGAGTTCTAATGTTTGGTGTGGATGGTTTGTTCATATTAGCCAGTGGAGCGATACAGGGCCATCATGGCCCGCTTGTTATTATTGTTGTTATTATTTAAATGATTATTGGATTTATTTTCAGGGCTTTTCTGAAACAGCCACAAACATTGTCGATGTTGCCTCGAAGGAGCACGAATCAAAAGGAGTTATGGGAGCAATGGGAGGGGTTATACGACAGATCCCGCCTACAATAGTACAGCCCCTCATTATACTTCCGGAGGCTACTTCTAATGTGCTAGGTGGACTAAGAAGTCAATTAAAACCAGATGTGAAGAAGGAGGATGAGGAGAAATGGAAGGAAGAAATAATCGATTGATGAAATACTGTGATAAAGACTTCAAAGAGATTTGACGGATGCTTTTTTTACCTGTTGTCTGCCAAGTGTGACCTTGTGTGATTTTACTGACAGTGTAGATCTAGATCAGACTGCATAGAGTCTGCTGTCCTTTTTTTTCTTTATATACAATGACTCTGATTGCAATATTTTGGTTTAACTATTTACTGGTAGTGGAAATTTTCATTTAGTTTTATTTAGCAGTTTAACCCTTAACCATACAATGCCGAGTTTTAATAACCCTGAGAAATAGGCCTCTTGAAAACACAGTGGGAATAGGAGAAAATGCTGGTTATCAGCATTTTCTCCTTTTCCCACAATGTTTCCTATCCTGTCAGAGAACTTCTTTTCCTTTGTATCAATTTTATATTTATTATCCACAGATGCTTTCAGTGTTGGAAAGGCATAAACATGTCATTTGGAAAAGGGTTAACCCTGTACCAGAAGAAAAAAAAATGTGACTCATCCAAATTCATAGCATTTATAGTCTACAAATTAACCCTTTACTGCACAATGCCGCCTTTTGACGCCCCTGGAAAAGAAGCCTTTTGAAAACATTGTGGAAAAAAGAGAAAATGCTGGTAACCAGCATTTTCTCCTTTTCCCACAATGTTTTCTACCCTATCAAAGAAAAGCTGCACCATTTAAGCCACATTGAAATTGTCGTCTGCAAATGCTTTCAATTTGGACAAGGCTAAAATTTTGTCGTCTGGTAATGGGTTAAGTGTGGCTCAGTTTGTGGGATTTGTTGTAGAAAAGTTTGAATGCATTGTAGGAAAAGGACAAAATGTTGGGTACCAGGATTTTCTCCTTTCCAAACCTATGTTTTCAAAAATGCTTCAGGGTTATTAAAACTTTGGGGTTTGTTTTGTAAAGGGTTGGAGAAATGAACTTAACCTCTTTCACTGATCTGAAATGTTTTGCCAACTTTGCTCAGTTAGACTTATACAGTTGAGAAATTTGGCATCAATAACACATGAAATTAATCATTTTTAATACAAATTCTGTAGACTGTCTGTTATCAATGGCAAAGACAGGTTGTTCTATGAAATATTTGAGAATCTTATATGAGTGTTTTTGTTTCATACATAAAGCTTTGGCAAGTATGTTATAATCAATACACTAAGAAAAATGATAGTACATAAATGTAATGATGAAATTTTGTTTATCACACAGAACAAAGGACAGAAAATTTAAAGGTCTGTGTTAACAGGTTTAGTTAGCTTTGAAATGTGCACATACACAAGAAGATAGTTCTGTGATATTCACATCGAAAATAGAATGAAATAGATTCTTAAGCATGTAAACCAAGTTAAGTCCACAATGTAAACCAAGTTAAGTCCACAATTCTACATATTTAGAATTCATGGTGTTATTAAACATGTATATCTTAAAAACTTAAAACAGCATTTTCTCCTTTTCCCACAATATTTTCTACCCTTTCATAGATAAATTTCTTCATTTAATCCACATTTTATTTGTCATCTGCAAAGGTTTTCAGTTTGGACAAGTCTAGAGATTTTGCGCTTGGGATAGAATTGGATAGAATTAACTTGAAAGAGTTTGAAAGACTAGATAAAGGTAACGGTTTAGTTACAATAATGGTTGTTTGTTATAGCTATTTATAACTGAACATTTTGCGATATTTTGCACTACATGACCATGTCTTTCATGAAGATTTGCGTACATAACTCTGTATATAGACTAGATGAAATATTATTATGATGTAGTAACTTTTATGGCTTTTGTATTTAAGTCAGCCTGGGTGGAAAAATTGATATCTTGTGAGAACCAAAGTGAAACAGATGTAAAACTTTTTTTTCACGCAGTGAAATGCAAGAAGCAAATGCAAGCCCCAGGACAGTGACTGCTACTTAACTCTTTACCACACAATCCTGAGTTTTAATGACCCTAAAAAATAAGCCTTTCGAAAACATTGTGGGAAAAGGAGAAAATGCTGATAATCAGCATTTTCTTCTTCTCCCACAATGCTTTCTATCCTATCAAAGACATTTCAGCATTTGAGCTACATTTAAACAGGGATTTTATATTTTCGTCTGCAAATGCTTTCAATTTGAATTGGTCTAAAATTTTGTTGTTTGGTAAAGGGTTAATATATGCATATGTATTCCTTTTATTATATACTTACTAATTTAAACAACAAAATATGACAGTTATAGACAGCCTAATTTAAAAACAGCAGGAAATTAAAACAAATACTAGTTTTAGGCAGTTATAACCGTTTTTTTTTTTTTTTTTATAAATGGCATGTGAATATTATTTCGTGACATTTTGACCAAGATGAAAATAGTCTTCTTGCAGGTTACACCATTACGACATATTTGAGATGGTCAGAAACATTTTTTTTTTGACTTTTTTATTTATCTGCATGCCATGCCTGCTTTTTAACCTTTAAATTTGTAGGTATATAATGTTAAAAAAAAAAAGTATGAGTTATGCTCTGGCAAAAGAGGGTTTAATGCATCTCCCTTTTGCATTATACCAAGCAAGTCATCATAATAACAGATCCACATATGTAGTGTAACAATCATCTGAATCATGAGGTAGACTAGTCCTTTGACATTTAGAAAATTGACAAATAGCAAAAAAAGTCGACCCAGGTTAGCCTACTTGGACTTTGCAGGCTGACATGAGTCGATATGTTTTGCAGATGCACTGAAACCCCTTTTTATAGAGCATGGCTCATATATATAATTTCACTGTTAGATACATACCAGTATGTCTTATTACCTTACTGTTTAGAAATTTCATATTCAGTGTATTTCTTGTGATTTTTCTCATCATTCACTGTTTTTTTTTATCACAGTTGCCAATAACTCTGCTACTTACATGTATAAGTGGCAAACTAACCCTAATGCTAGTCACATTTAATATTGCTTTTGTGTACCATGTGGAGCAAGATCAGACTACACAGAACGTGCAGTCTGATCTTTGGTCTACACCGTACCCTACTTTGTGACAGATTATGGTCAGAAACAACCTTGGAATTGCATTATTTCTGATGCTATTCTTAAACGAAAAAAGTATTTTTTTTATTAACCCTTTACCACACTATCCTGAGTTTCAATAACCCTGAAGAAGAAGAAGGTTTTTGAAAACATTGTGTGAAAAGGAGAAAATGCTGGTAGCCAGCATTTTCTCCTTTTCCCACAATGTTTTCTACCCTATCATAGACAGAAATCATTATTAGAGCTACCTGTAATTTTTCGTCTGCAAATGCTTTCAAGTTGGTGGTGTCCAAACTTTTGTCATTTGGTAAAGAGTTAATTCAGCGCACTAAGGGTAAATGTGATGACAGTGATGTTTATTTATAATGATAATTAGCACCAAACTGTGATGATCAAATAAAATACATGTAATCATGGCAGATAGTTGAATATACATTTTATCTTCACTTTTTAGCTTGGCTGTTTTTGAAGAAAACTTCAAGGTACTGCAGTAGCCCTGACGTTGCCTGCGTCATTGTGTGAAAACTTTGACATTTTACAATATCTCTGTTATTATTGACGATATTTGCTTCAAACATGGGCAAGTTGTTACAACAAAGTATTTTTGACAGAGTCATGTTCCTTTTTCAATTTAGAATTTTCATTGAATATCTTGCATCCGTAGCCTGGCATTGGCAATGCTCTTGTTTGCTAGAAGTTTATCAGTGTATCGGGAGTGGCCAATCCTGAAATGTTAACCAGGTAACAAAGTTTTTAGATCTGACCAATTTCAAAGCATTTGCAGACATCAAAATGCTGTTCAGAAAATTGCCTCTGAAAATGCTTTCTTCTTTTTCCCACATTGTTTTTAAAAGCTGTCTGCCTCAGGGTTTTTGAAATGCGAAATTGGTTTAGGAAGTGTGAATAGAGAAAATAAGGCAAGCAACATTTGTCATTTGTAGCTCAGCTTTTTACAAAGAAAACATTGAGTTATTGTCATAGCCCTGGTTGCGTTGTTGTCTGCGTCGTCATCTACGTCGTCGTGCAAAAACTTTCACATTTTGTAATATCTCTGTTATTACTGAAGATATTTGCTTCAAGCTTAGACAAGTTGTAAACTTTCAAAAGGGGAGCCTACACAACAAGGGCGGACAACCATGAAAGCATTTTGATACAGTTATGCCCCTTTTTTTGACTTCAAATTTTCACTGAAACTTTTCACTGAAAGTCAAGCAACTGCAGCCGAGCGATGGCACCTGCATGTGGTGCTCTGTTTTCATATATCATGAACCTGTCAAAGAATATGAAAGAGTGAAGTAAGAGCTGTTAACCATTTACCATACTATCACCAATCAATTAACGCGGATCCTGAAGGAGAACACTTTCGAAAACACTGTGGGAAAAGGAGGTAAGGCTGGTAACTAGCGTTTTCTCCTTCCTGAACAATGTTTTCTACCCTTTCATAGACAAATAGCATCATTCAAGTCATACGTGTATTGAAATTGTTGCTGAAATGCTTACGATTTGGACATCGTATGTCTTTGATTATCCTTCTCTGTATACACCATTTCACCCATTTACTGTATAATTGAAAATCAACGACCAGATGGAAACCATTTGCTAGTTCCCTTGATTTTTTGAATATTTTTGGAGACGGGTTTATGTGCTGGTTTTCAAAAGCTATCGATACAAACCGGAAAAACACTGCAGCTGTATCTGTCAAAAATTTGTCAGAATTTTACGGATTTCTCTTCGTAGTTCATATGTACACTTGAACAGTTTCGAAACGTGGAAAGCTGAAATTGGTGCAGATCTTTTCATTCAGCAAGATCAGGGTCCTTACTCACTAACCATTCTTTAGAACATTCTCTGTTTTATTCTCTAAGATTTTCTACATTTGAAAGTAACACAACTTCTGAGACTGGCTAAACCAAATCACAAGCCTAATGGGTACTATAAATGACCCATGCTCTGGCAAAGGGGCCCTTTGCATTTTCATGATGCATGATATCAAGCAAGTCATTACATGATCATGGATCCATAAAGTCTATTTTGTCTGACAAATGACTGAATTATGAGGTAAAGTCCTTGGACTTGCCTCTTTCCCTCTTTCACGGACAGAAAACATTAGATTGAGTCATGCTTAGGTAAAAGATGGTTTAATGCATCTGCGTGCTCCATGAAAGTCATCACATAATTGTGGATTTAACCCTTTACCAGACGACAAAATTTCAACCTTGTCCAAATTGAAAGCATTTGCAGACGACAATTTCAATGTGGCTCAAATGGTGCAACTTTTTTTTTTTTTTTTTTTTATAGGGTAGAAAACATTGTGGGAAAAGGAGAAAATGCTGGTTACCAGCATTTTCTCCTTTTCCCACAATGTTTTCAAAAGGCTTCTTTCCAAAGGGCTTCAAAAGGCGGCATTGTGCGGTAAGGGTTAACCCTTTACAGATCACAGTTTGTTTAACCCTTTCAGCGCCAAATATATTTACTTGACCTCTTTAGACGGTTGAAAATACAATCCACTCATACTTAGAAATATTTTTATCTTATAGGCTTAAAGGAACAAGCGGACGGTATAGATCCAAGATCAGACTGCACGTTTTGTGCAGTCTGATCTTGATCTATGCCATCCGCAAAAGTCCCGGTATTCGCCCATGCCGCTGAAAGGGTTAACAATAAAGTGAATTATGGGGTAGAGCGGTCCTTTTACATGCGTAAAATTTACCAGTTTTAGAGAGTTTAAGAGTTAGAAATTTTTTTTTTGGGGGGGGAAATTGTGAAAACACTTCTTTTAGGACCATAGGCAAAAACAAGGGCTTTAGCAGACAGCATAATCAAGATCAGTCTGCACAGAACCGTCCTCTTATTTCGTCGAGCATATGAGACAAAAAAGTTTCGGTGGATTATATTTGAGCCATACTCTGTGAAAAGGGGGCTTAATGCATCTGCGAAAAGTATCGACCCCGGTCAGCCTGCGCAGTCCGCGCAGGCTGACCTGGGCCGAACATTTCGCTATTGGTCAATTTTCTGTATGTCAAAGGACCATTTTACCTTAGGAAACAATCGGTTGTTAGGCATAATGGATTTTATGGGTCTCAAATTATGTAATGACTTGCTTGGTATCATGCATCACGGAGATGCATTAAGCCGCCTTCTGCAAGAGCATGGCTCAGTTTCGTCTGTCGAAAGAGGTCGTATTTATGTTGATCGATTGACTGACTGATTGATCAATGAATCGGTCGGTCGTTTGGCCGTTCGGTCGGACGATTGATTTTTTGGGTTTTTTCGCAGCCATCGACATTATTGCAGTCATAGCACGGTGACAGCTCGCATATAACATGTATGTCCTGGGTTTCGCCAGTACCAGGCTAGGTCTCTGAAGTGTCTTGCCCAAGGACGTTCCGGCGAAAACATCCGTTGCTTCAAGTCAGAATCGAACCCATGGCCTCCAGGTTACGAATCCTACTCTTCATTGAGCCATGCAGGACCCCCGTGGAGTTTACGCGCGTGGATGTTGGAAGAGACGCGGCCACAAAAGGACTACTTATCAGACTCTCTGTAATAGAGAATACCCACAACATGGATTTAACCCTTTTCCGCCCAATGCCACCTTTTAATGACCCTGAGAAAGAAAGCCTTTTGAAAACATAGTGGGAAAAGGAGAAAATGCTGGTAACCAGCATTTTCTCCTTTTCCCACAATGTTTCCTACCGTATCAAAGAAAAATTGCATCATATGACCTACATTGAACATGTCGTCTGCAAATGCTTTGAATTTGGACAAGGCTAAAATTTTGTCGTCTGGTAAAGGGTTAATTTTAAGTGAAAGAGATATAACTGTACCGTGCAAACCTTAGTTGTTACGACCATAAACAAGAAGACTTTTGAAAACTGTGGGAAAAGTAGAAAATAAACCTGCATTTTCTCCTTTTTTTCACAATGTTTTTCTACCTAATGAAAGACATATTTCATGTTTTCAGTAACATTTCAATTGTCGTCTGCAAATGCTTTGCATTTGGACCAGTCTAATATTTTGTCGTTTGGTAATGAAATAAGACAGGAATGGCACTTGCAGTATGACTGCAAACCTGTGGCCTTGTTCAACTTTAGTTTACTCATCGCCGCGGAACAAAAAACTCGGGCATAGTTACATAAAAGAAATAAACAACTTTCAAAATCTATTGTGACGTAAATGCACTAGGTTGTACTTGACTTGGCAGAGCCATGCATGACGTGTTTAAAAATAGATCCGAACTTGAGGGTGTGCCCAAAGTAACCGAAATTGTCTCCCTTGTAAATGTCTTTTGAAATAGGAAATTAACCCTTAACTCTTTACCAAACGACAAAATTTTGGACTGGACCAAATTGAAAGCACTTGCAGACGACATATTAAATGTAACTCAAATGGTGATTTCTGTCTTTGATAGGATAGAAAACATTGTGGGAAAAGGAGAAAATGCTGGTAACCAGCATTTTCTCTTTTTCCACAAGGTTTTCAAAAGCCTTTTCTTTCAGGGTCGTTAAAACTCGGAATTGTGTGGTAAAGGGTTAAGCTACTAAGCGCGATGCACTGACCTTGTGCGGACAGTGTAGACCAAGATCAGACTGCACATAACGTGCAGTCTGATCTTGGTCTACACTGTCCGATAAGGAGATAATTTCCTCAAAAAAAAACTTAAGTTTGAAATAGCCTTGTTCGGGTTTTTACTATCGGCTTGAAAGTTTTATTTAGCAGGGTAAGAGGGTAGAATGTACCTGACTTTCTGTTTTATTGTTACTGTTATTATTTTCTAAAAATAATACTTGTGAAAGAGACGGAGAGAGAATTGGGAAATCTCAAACGGTAATAAAATTGATGTTTGAAGCAGGAAGCATTATTTACACTTTATGACCTTTGCTGTGAAAAACATGTTCTGATAAAGGTGAAACTCTCTCTCTCCTTTTTCTGTCTGTCTCTGTCTCTCTCTCTCTCTCTCAGTGGTGTATACGGCGGGGGTTGGGGAGAAAGGTGGTCGCGTTCTCTATTCCAAGCTCGGCCAAATCTTTCCGCACCGGACGCCGCGGTAAATAACTGAAGTACGGTTGAAAACGGCGTTAAAGACTAAACATCCAATCTCGGTCTGTCTGTTTGTCTGTCTCTCTCTCTCTCATATCCTTTTCGTCTATCGTCTATAGACCACACAAACTGAGTATTCCAGCGTTAATATTGAACTAATTCACATTTAAATAGGCATGTAAGTGAGAAACATCCGAAAAACAAAGACGGAGTACTCTGTTACCTTGCACACGTAAATAGCGCAAATTTATACGCAAATAATACAGTTCCAGTAGAATAGTGCATTGATGTTTACAAACGATAAAAAGGATCTCGGCAAGAAATCCCACAAGAAGTTTGCGACCGTATAGAACAAAGATCAGAAAGCACAGAACGTGCAGTCTGATCTTTACCCCACACTTTCCCAAACAAGAAAGTACTACTATCACGTATTGCTCTCAGCGTGCGAGGAGTAAGTAGTGCTCGTTACCTAAATTAATTAACCCATTACCACACAATCGCCAGTTTTAACGACTCTGAGAAAGAAGGCTCTTGAAAACATCGTGGGAAAAAAAGAAAATGCTGGTGACCAGCATTTTCTTCTTTTCCCACAATGTTTTCAACCTTATCAGAAACAAATGCCATCATTTGAGCCACATCTGAATTGTCTGCGAATGATTTCAGTTTGGACAAGTCCACATTTTTATCGTCTGGTATTGAGTTAACTCTTTACCAATCGGCAAAAAAGTAGACTTGTCTGCATCGAAAGCATCTGTAGACGACAAATTAAATGTGGCTTTTATGATGAATTCAATCTTTGATAGGGTAGAAAACATGGTGGGAAAGGGAGATAATGTTGGTTACCAGCATTTTCTACTTTTCCCACAATGTTTTCGTTAGGTTTCTTCCTCAGGGTCGTTCAAACACGGGATTGTTCGGTAAAGAGTTAACCCTTTACCGCACGATGCCGACTTTTAACGACCCTTGGAAAGAAACCTTTTTGAAAACATTGGGGGAAAAGGAGAAAATGCTGGTAACCAGCATTTTCTCCTGTTTCCACAACATTTTCTATCCTATGAAAGAAAAATTGCACCATTTGAACCACATTGGAATTGTCGTCTGCAAATGCTTTCAATTTGGACAAGGCTAAAATTTTGTCGTCTGGTAAAAGGTTAAAGCCGCTTTCACTGTCTCAGCCCAAAATTTGTGGACTCGACCTTCATCGACGACTGAAAATACAAGATTTTTTACGAATGATAGGCTTGGACTCTGAAATACCTTGTCCGAGGACACTCCCACGGAAACCACAGAGCCTCCAACGAACCCGGGGCCTCCCGGTTACAATCTATCACTAAGCCACGCAGGATCCTGGTTAATTTATGTAACAGTAAGCCTTTCAAATACGCGAAACAGCAGTGTTCATGAACAAGCCAAGGTGACGATCACTACGTGGTTGTTACCCCTTGGCTGATCGTGTCGAAATTTGTTTGCCTCGCGATACGAGTAATCATTGGTTGCAGTCAGGACTGAAAGCACCAATCCAGTAGCGCGTTACATTTGCTATCAAACATCAGCAAAACGTTAATAAAAATGACCACAGGAGAAAGTTATCGGATATGCTGGGAATTATAACCAACGAAATACAGACGAAAAATATTTTCTTCAACATTCACTTTCACAAATCAATTAAATGAAGTTTTAGGATACATCCCAACACCAGATGATGGACTATCAAAGTAAGTGTGTGGCTATTGCTTCGCGAAACTTAAGATTTCGAAAATAAATTTTGACTTGATAAATCGTCTGTCAAGTTTTGCGATCTGAAAAGCAGTCAGTTGTTGCCGAATTACGGAGAAAGCATGCTGAACAAATTATAATTGAACCAAACCTTAGTGGCCAATTGTCAAGGAGCCGCATTAAAACAACAACGCCCCCGAAACCCTTAATCATCGCCCAACACCTAGAAAGGTAAACAAGTCTTTGGCCAAAAGACTTATGTTACCCGACGTTTGATTGGTTTTCGATGACGTAAATCTAGGGATTGATAACAATCAAAATTCAGTAGGTGGCGCGTCTCCGTGTTTACAAATTTCGACACGATCAGCCAAGGGGTAAGATCTACGTAGTGATCGTCACCTTGGCTTGCGAAGATGGAACATATTAAAAGCTGATGTTTTGTCTTTGTTTAAAACCCTGAAGCTGCCAGCCGCGATTCAGTCCAATTTTCCGGACAGAGTAGATTCAAGATCAGACTACATAGAAACTTCCGCCTGATCTGTGATCTACACTGTCCGAAATGGTGAAATATTTCCGGCAAAATTTACATTGAGATAGCGATAGTTGCGTCTTTACTATTGGCTGTATTTGTTTGCTTGTTTGAACGATTGTAGGTTTGTTTGTTTGGGTTGTGTTTGACGCCGTTTTCAACAGTATCTAATGCGACTCGAGTAATCTTGGGCTTGGTCCTTTCGAGCGGTAGAAAACATAATGAGAAAAGGAGAAAATTCTGGTTATCAGCATTTTCTCCTTTTTCCACAATGTTTTTAAGCCCTTTTTCCTCAGGGTCGTTAAAACCAGTGCCCGTATTCAACAACCATTCTTTTAGAACATTCTTGGTCTTACTCTCAAGAATTTTCTAAGTTTGAAAGTAACATAATCTCTGATTGGCTAAACCAAATGGTTTAACCAATCAGAAGTTGCATTACTTTCATATATCTAGAATTAGACTTTGAATGAAACTAAGAATGGTCGGTGAATACAGATCCCGGAATTTTTTTGTGTGTGTGTGTGTGTGTAAAGACTTAAGGACTACTTTAACCCTTTCCCAAACGACAAATTTTAGACTCTTTCAAATTCAAAACATCTGCAGACGACAAATTCAAAATCGTTACTAATGAGCTTAAGCTCTCTGACAGGGTAGAAAACATTCTGGGGAAAGGAGAAAATGCTGGCCACCAGCATTTTCTCCTTTTCACACAACGTTTTCAAAAGCCCTCCTGATCAGGGTCGTAAAAACCCGTGATTGTTTGGTAAAGGGTTAAGACGTTAACTTCGTAAGTAAATGAACCGATGGAAATTAAATTGGGGATGAACACATTATTCCGAAATTAACTGAATCTTCTGTTGTTTGCTCGATTTACTGACAGAACACTTTTTCCTTGTTGTATATCAGCCACGCTCTGTGAAAATGGGGCTAGATGCATCTGCAGAAAGTATCGACTCATGTCAGCCTGCGCATTCAGCGCAGGCTGACATGGGTGGAAACTTTTTGATATTAGTCAATTTTTCTGCAGTCAACCTAATGATACAGTCGGTTGTTAGGTAAAATAGACTTTATGGGTCCATAACTATGTGACGTCTTGCTTGGTACGATGCATTACGGAGATGCATTAAACCCCTTTTCCAGAGCATGCCTCTTATAATTTGTCTCTGTGACTCATGCCTGTAGAGTAGATCAAAGTACTGAAGGTATAAAGCGCGTTTTTTTTTTTCTACGCAGTATAATGAATAACTGAACGGTGTTTAACGCCGCTTTCAACATTATTTGAGTCATATCAAGGACACAGCTTACTCGTGTTGGGTTTCACCTGTTCATGTCTAGAGCACTGAAGTGTCTTGCCCGAGAACTGTCCACGCCAAAAAATCCAACACCTGCAGCGAGGGGAGCGCTATTAAGGTAAACTGGGTATTTTGAGTCGGTTAAATCATAAAAGCTATGCTCTGCAAAAAAGGGGTTTAATGCACCTCTGTGATCCATGACACCAAGCAAGTCATCACATACTTGTAGTTATGGATCCCTAATATCCACTTTGTCTAACAAATGACTGAACCATGAGGGTAGAATGGACCTTTGACATGCAGAAAATTTACCAAAAGCAAAGAGTTTCGACACAGCTCAGCCTGCGCGAATTGCGCAGGCTGAGCTGTGTTGATACTCTTTGCAGTTGCATTACACCGTCTTTTCACAGAGCATGGTTTATATGTAAATCAACTTGAATACGTTTTTTGACAAAACATTCCTTAAAGGATCAGACAGTGTAGATTTAAGATCAGAGATCACGTTCTGTGTAGTCTCATCCTCCTCTACATTTATTTTGTCAGCTAAGAGAACAAAAGAGCTTGGTGTCTTAAACTCATCACCACACAAACCCTCGGTTTAACGACCCCGGGACTATTAAAAACTATTTGGGGAAAAGGAGAAAATGTTGGAAACCAGCAATTTTTCATTTTCCAACGATGTTTTCTACCATTTCAAAGACGAATCCAACTACCCGAACAACAATTAGCTTTTGTCGTCCGCTAATGCTTTAACCCTTTACCACACAATCCTGAGTTTTAACGAGCCTGAAGAAGAGGGATTTTGAAAACATGGTGGGAGAAGGACAAAATGCTGGTAACCAGCATTTTCTCCTTTTCCCACAGTGCTTTCTACCTCATCAGAAATCATCATTTGACCTACATTCAATTTGTCGTCTGCAAATGCTTTTGATTTGGAACAGTCTAAAATCTTGTCGTTTGGTAAAGAGTTAATTGTAGACCAGGCTAAAGCTTATCACCTAGTAAAGGGTTCATGGTTGTTTCCATCATGTAAGAATTGAAAGGAAGAAAAAACAGTGATTCATTTAAGGTTTGTAATGAAATAAACTGCGAACCGGAAATGAAATATACATAGCAACATACATGGTTTTTGGTGAAATGAAGGGGATGTTGGCATAACGTTACTATGGTAATTTTAACAGTCAGTCACTAATTTCGCTCTAAATGTGTGTAAAAGAGATTGCTGACATTTTGCAGTTCGTCTGTTCACAATTGTACTTCATGGGAACACTTTTTAAACCATCCGCAACAGTTAATTTCAAAACTCGTAACTGATACAGAAATAATTCAAAACGAACACTTTATCCATGTTTATAAGTTTTCATAAGGTGTATCTTTAATTTATCAAGTTTTGCTTTAATTTACCACGTTTTTCTGTCTTTTTTTTTCTTTTGCCCGAAGGTAAAAGTGTAAAAGTAATAGTGAAATAAAGTTCTAATCCTAAGAATAGCTGCCACATTTATAGCTCAGTTTACGTATAATGTAGATCAAGATCAGACTTACAGAATGTGCTGTCTGATCTTGAATCTACACTGCTAAATAGTTTGTGACTAAATACAAAAAAGAATCTTAGTATTGCAACATTTCGGTTCTATCGATAAACAGAAAATACAAATTTCATCCATTTGTCAATGTAAGCATACACTCTCTTCCAGACAAAAAAGAAATGAGTCATGCACTGTAAAAAGGGGGCTTAATGCATTTGCGAAAAGTATCGACCCATGTCAGCCTGCGCAGTCCGCGCAGGCTGATATGGGCCGAAACTTTTCGCAGTCTTGGAATTTTCAGCATGTCAAGAGATAATTCTACCTCATAATTCAGTCGGTTGTGTGACAAAATGGATTTTATGGATCCATAACTAGGTGAATTCTTGCTTGGTAAAACGGATCACGGAATTTGCTTTAAGCCCCTTTTGTCGAAGAGCAGCTCGAATAGATTTTTTATTTAAATATTTCACACATAGTAACCATTCGCAGACGACAAATTACGAATTACTCAAACTATTGACTTCCTTTTTCAACCGAAGAGAACTTTGTGGAAAAAGGAAAAAAAAAAACAACTGGTTACCAGCAGTTTATCTTCATTTTCCTACAACGTTTTCACACTGGTCATAGTCAGGGCCCTGGAAAAAAGGGATGGTTTGGAAAGTCATTACTCACTGACATAAATTGAATTGAATTATAACCCTTTTCCACACAAACTCAGGTTTTAACGACCCTGTGGAAGAAGCCTTTGAAAACACTGTAGGAACAGGAGAAAATGCTGGTGACCAGCATTTTCTCCTTATCCTACAATGTTTTCAACTATTTCTATGGCAAATTCCGTCATTTGAGCTTCATTTCAATTGTCGTCTGTAAATGCTTTCAATTTGGGCATGTCAGAAATTTTGTCGTTTGGTAAAGAGTGAAAGCATCCTTGCGAAGCAATGATAATCCATTTTAATTATGGTACAATAGTATACGATGAGGGAACGTTTTGGCATTTGAGAATATCGCTTGTTACAAGCAATTTCCTTCTTTTCCCACAATGATTTCAAAGTCGTTTGTCACAGTTTCAGACGACATATAGTCGTCTGAATAAGAGATGTTGTGACGTGATAGAAAAATGGTCACATAATTTTACTGAATGTGATAAAACAACTATTTGATGCTTGATTGACTTTTTACAAACATAGGAAATTGTTGATGAACAGTAGAACTACAAATTATCAGCTAATTTGTTATTGGAGCCAAAAACTATCATTCGGCAAACCTCGGGTAATCCGGTGATCAAGTAAGATGTGGGTACGGAATTGGCCGAGTTATGACGAATGCAAAACCATGAGATTTAACTCTTTACCAAAAGGTCACGGGTTTTAACAACCCTCATGAAGAAGACTTCTGAAACATGGTGGAAAAAGGAAAAAAAAAAAAACGTTGGCAGCTAGGATTCTATGGTTCCTTCACATTGTTTTCTACCCTTTCAATGACAAATTCCGTCGTTTTAGCCAGAATAATTTGTCGTCTGCAAATGCTTTCAATTTGGGGAAGTATAAAACATTGTCATTTGGTAGAGAGTTAACTCTTTAGTAGCCTAACCCTTAGGCTGCTAAATGCGGCTCACTGACCTCTTGCGGATAGTTTAGACCAAGATCAGACTGCACAAAACGTGCAGTTTAATCATGGATCTACACTGTTCGATTAGAAGATATTTTTCTCTAAAAAATACATTTGAAATAGACATTATCCGGGTTTTTACTATCGGCTTGAAAATTTCGTTTAATTTATTTAGCAGGACAAGGGTTAACCCTTTACCACACAATCCCGACTTTAAACGACCCTGCGAAAGAAGCCTTATGAAAACATTGTGGGAAAAGGAGAAAATGCTGGTAACCAGCATTTTCTCCTTTTCCCACAACGTTTTCTAGCCTCCCCAACCATCAGTTGCTTTTTCAATAAACATCGTAGATAAAAAAATCAACGGTTCAGCGATCTGAAAGCAATGAATCCTGTCGCAATTAATATCATCATTCCTTTAAAAGAGTGGCCGAGTTGGGTTTCGAGTTTACGACCCCTAGTCTACTAGTCCTGTAATTCACTGGCTGGGCCATCGGGCTGAGCAACAAGATGAATAAGAAAAAGAGTTGCCGAGCTGGGTTTCCAACTGACGACCCCTGGTCTACTAGTCCCGTTAGTCCCGTTATTTACTGCTTGGACTACCGGGCTCAGCAACAAGATGAATAACAAACGCTTGAACGAAACGAAAAAGTTATTCTGTGTATGGAAAACATTGGCGGGAAAGGAGCAATTGTGACAAGCAATTACTCCTATTCTCTCAGTGTTTTTTGGAGAAATATGTGCATTTACAGATTAATCCAAAGCCAGGTATCTTAAGTGTAAGAAATTTCAGATAGATACTCAGTCCTTGCTCAGTGAAAAAGTGGTTCAATGCAAATGCAAAAAGTATCGAGTCAGCTCAGCCTGCGCAGTCCGCGCAGGCTGACCTGAATCGAAACTTTTTGATCTCGATGAAAATCTTTGCATGCCCAAGGACTACTTAACCCCAAGATTCGGTCGGTTTTTAAAACGAAATGGGTCAATAAGCCTGTTAGGTAACGACTTGCTTGGTACAATGCATTACAAAGATGTACGTATTCTTGAAATCCCATAATCTTAGAGGACCACTCATACTCGCATGCAAGTCGCATCCAGTAACTCAGTCGGTAACCTACAGGATCCATATTCACCAACCATTCCTAAGAACTTTTGAAGTCTCATTCTCCAGAATTTTCTAAACTTGAAAATAACACAACGTCCGATTGGCCAAACCATTTGGTTTAGCCAATCAGAAATTGTGTTACTTTCAAGTTTAGAAAATCTTTGAGAATAAGACCAACAACGTTCTAAGGAATGGTTGTAAAATGGACACAGGGCTTGAAAGCTGGCACGGGGGGGGGGGGGGGGGGGGTTTGCAGATTCGAAATCCCAGCTCGACCAACTTCTTTCCGAGAATGGTTGATAGTCACTGCGACAGGATTTATTCCCTCTCATCACTAATCATTGTTTCGACGATGACTTTGTTTGAAAGCAGTAAGCGGCTAGATGAGAACATTGTGTAAAGCACTGGTAAAAGAAACTACAGGAAAACATGGACAGATACACTTGCCGCCTCGATATAAAGGAAATCTATTGAAAACGGTATTACCACCAAACAAACAAGCGAACGAACGAAGGAACGAACAAACAAACAAATCATAATTATTAGTATGTGCTTAAAGGACAAAACAGGTACTGTGTTCCACACCATTTTGTTTATTTGTTTGTATTAGAGTTTAACGCCGTTTCAACAGCTTAGGTCATATCACGGCGGTCAATGCACCTATGCATGGGTTTCCTGACTTTCTCACACCAGTACTGACACACTTTTTTTCCGAGCCACTGACTACTTTTCTCACGTGCATCAGAGGTGAGAAGCGAAAAATCGCCGGAAAGAAAGTTTGCCTAAACCGGGTCTCCATCATTATGTGCACCCATGCAGTCTGATCCAGGTCTTCACCCTACAGGACGTCTAACTTGCAAAAAAAAAAAGAGTAATATTGCCGCACTAATGGGTAAATCTAAAACATGGTGCCGCAAGTGCAACAAATTAAGCTAGATAAATACTATCATGACAAAACAGGTACTCCGCTCTTTACTACTACAGTTATAAATACCACCATTATAGATAACTGTCACTGTTAATATCATCTGTCAACACTAATAAGCCATATTTTCTTAGGCAGAATGTGCTGAGTCAGCTCTTTTTGGTTCACATGTTTTATCTTGGTGTCTTAATCCTTAGGCTGCTAAGCGCGACTCACTGACCCTTTGTGGACAGTGTAGATCAAGATCAGACTGCACAGAACGTGCAGTCTGATCTTTGATCTACACTGTCCGACATAGTATTTTCTTTCCTGTAAAATCAACTTTGAAATCGCAATATTTGTTGTTTTTTTTCTACTGAGTGGAAATTTTAGTTGCATTTATATATATATAGAGCTTAAGGGTTAAACAGTATTATTTGATATTTTGTTTATTGATATTTGGTTTTATCTTTTACAAGGTTAAGCGATATCTAATAAATGAACCATGCTCTAGCAACATGGGGTTTAATGCATCGCCGTGATGCATTGCAAGTCATCACATAGTTATGGATCCCAAAAATCCATTTTGTGTAATACCCAACTGAACCATGATCTAGACTGGTCCTTTGACGTGCAGAAAATTTACAAAAAGCAAAAAGTTTCGACTCATGTCAGCCTGCAGGCTGACATGAGTCGATACTTTCCACAGATGCATTAAATCCCCTTTTCATTGAGGGTTTATTAACTAAATCGTTCATAATCACGATGGTAGAACAATGATCTTCTAAGCTATGCTCAACCCAGTCCCCTTTAACATGGCCACATGTTTTTATACTTGACCAATCAATCCTCTGGTTTGACGACTCTGGAAATGAAGGCGTTCGAAACATTGTTTGAAAATAGGAAAATGCTAGTAAGATTTTTCTCAGAAAGTTTTTGACCCTTTACTCTTCTCGGAATTTGTACCAATTTTGAATTTGGCGTTTATATGTACTCTCAGTTTGGAAGGGTAAAAACAGTGCCGTTTAGTAAATGGTCAATAGCTCAACAAACATAACTACATAACTGAGCTGAATGTTTCATTTCATATTTTTGTTCATATCTGTTGACGTACATGTATGTCAGGTATGATTAACACTCCGACGTCACAACCCGGCCGATTCCGTAGGTATATCTAACCTCGTCCATACCATTTTGAAGTACTGTTAGTCACGTGATCTTGAAAAAGGCGGCGCCAATGTAAATCGATTAGCAACGACATCAACAACCTCGGGTAAGTTATTTACATTTATCAACCTGTCGATGAAATCTGCCAGCGGAATTGATAGACCTCGTTAAAAATTGAATGTACAAACTGTTTGTGAACGGAAATGTATTTAGCAAGATTTCGACTGGAAATTGTGACTGATGTTTTCCTTTTTTAGCTTATCTGAGCACAAAGTGCTGAAGGTGAGCTTTTTGGATCGTGCTGTGTCCGTCATCCGCCGTTCGGGCATCAAAATTTACATTGTGTGCACTCTAGTGGCCACATTTTCAGTCGGATACTCATGAAACTTGGTCAGAACGTTTGTCTTGATAAAATCTCGGGCATCTTCGAAATTGGCCATATCAGGTCAAAAAGTAGGTCACTGGACCAAATCTTAGAAAAACCTTGTGTGCACTATAGGACCACATTTTCAGCCAGATACTCATGAAACTGTCAGAATGTTTGTCTTGATAATAGCTCGAACCTGTTCGAAACTGGGTCACATAGAGACAGAATGTAGGTCAGTGGGCCGAATCATGCAGATACCTTGTGTGCACTCTAGAGGCCACACTTTCAGCCGGATACTCATGAAATATAGTCAGAATGTTTTTCTGGATGATATCTCTGACAAGATTGAAAGTGGGTCACACAGGATTAGAAAGTAGGTCACTAGGCCAAATCTTAAAAGCCTTGTGTGCACTGTAGAGGCCACATTTTCAGCCCGATACTCATGAAACTTGGTCAGAACGTTTGTCTTGATAATATCTCGGACAAATGTGAAATTGGATCATGTCAGGTCAAAAAGTAGGTCACTGGGCCAAATCTTAGAAAAAACATTGTAAACACTCTAGAGGCCACATTTTCAGCTCGATTCTCATGAAACTCTGGCAGAATGTGTGTCTTGATGATATCTAGTACGAGTTCAAAATTGGGCCATATCAGGTCAAAAAGTAGGTCATTAGGATAAATCTTAGAGAAACCTTGTGTGCACTCCAGATGCCACACTTTCAGCCCGATATTCACGAAACTCTGTCAGAATGTTTGTCTTAATAATAGCTCGGGCAAGTTCGAAACTGGGTCACATAGGATCAAAATGTAGGTCACTGGGCCAAATCATAGAAAAAATGATTTTCACATTGACAATTCGACGTGAAAAAAAAAAAAAACAGGGAACAATCAGTTATGTCTTAATTTACATTCCCAAGAGCAAGTAAATAAAACCTATACTTCGCATGTCATAGATTCCTTCACAGAGTAAACCGCAATTGTTCCACTACGAACGCTTTACCACACAATCCCGGACGACCCTAATGTAGAAGGCTTTAGAAAACATTGTGGAGAAAATGAGAAAATGCTGCTAATCAGCATTTTCTCAATTTCCCGATATGTTTTCTACCATTTCAAAGACAAACTACATCATAAAAGCCAAATTATACATTGTCGTTTGCTTTCAATTTGGAAAAGTCTTAAATTTTGTCGTTCGGTGAAGAGTTAATCCTTTACCTCATAATCCCGAGTTTTGATGATCCTTGAGCTTTTGAAAACATCGCGGGGAAAGGAGAAAATGCTGGTAATCAGCATTTCCTCCTTTTCACACAATGTTTTCTTCATTTTCTAAGACAAACTTCATCATTAGGGCCACATTTTCTTTGTCACCTGCAAACAGCTTCACTATGTGAGAGTCTAAAATTTTGTCGTTCGGTAAAGAGTAAACAGCTTATCTGCTTGTTGCTTTGTCAGGCTATTATTTATGTGGTATGAAAGCCTGCAGGAATCTGCACACCTTGCTGATATCATGTGATAAGATGTTACGGATTGTCCATGGACGTAGGTGGGGTGTAATACTGGAGTTGTTCTTCAACACTTTATTCACGCACGGAAAAGGACGTAATTGTTTGTGTACGAAGATGTTACACTTCGACATACTTTGTATTTTGTTTGTATTTATAGTTTCAGTGCATGTATTGTAGTAGAAAGCTTGTCCGGTTTAGCACTTTTTTCCACAGTAATTGTAGTCTGCAAAACGAGTTACTCGGACAACAGGCCTTTGAAGCTCCATTGGTCTGTCACGGAACACAAAAATTTTCCATGGTCGATCATCGAATACCCTTGCACTATTGATTAAGACTGACTAGAGTTGTCAGATTCACCTTGTGTGGATTGTATCACAGGCCTTTGAAGCTCCGTTGGTCTGTCAGGGAACTCTAAAATTTTCATTGGTCCATCATCAAAGTGTAGGACCGGAAGTGTACAGTGTTTGAGATTGTATGCGACTTGGAATTCTGTATAGTGGCGGTATGTCACATGGATGTGAAAATTTGTGTTCACATGGCAAGTCAAGCTGGTGAATGTTCTTTTGTTTCGATAGTTATTATAAAATCTTCATAACCAACTATTTGTCTGTTTCTCTGTTATCTATAGACCATATCAGGAACACATATGTGCGACAATTACACGGGTAGCCTACATCGATATAAGACAAGATGTCAAGTATATCTGCCTGAAACTTACACACTACATTGGCCATTATTAAACATATGTCCTTTACTTCCCATAAAAAAAGATAAGTTCTTTTCAACACGACCATGCAAAATGACCCTCTTCATCGGTTGAAAAATGACAATTTTCTCATTAAAATTTGGGCTATAACCTCTATGCATGCTCGAAACACATTTCACCGGGGCCCGACAGAACCGCCTCAATGAGGCGGCCCTAACGAGAAAAACTTGAAACTTATGTATACCCGGATTATACATAAGAAGATAAGCTTTATCCCTGCAAACCCCATCTCACGCTATGTAAAGTGGGTGTACAGGGTCCTTAATGCATAGGTAGGTTAATGGAAAATATTGAATAGTATTGACAAGCAAAGAGCCAGACCTGCATGTGTATCCGCTCATCCCGGTCTTGGTCCCAGCCAGTTGTTATTTACTGGGCAAAAATTTGTCATTCTGTCAAGAACAGACGACAGACAAAACAGCTGCAATAGAATGCAGCCCCAAACGAGAAAGAAGAGAAAACAAAGTACAAAAAAAAAAGAATAAAAATGCAAAGTTATATCGTTTTGAAATTGGTTGAGAAATAATGACATTATGCCCAAAATCTGCTTTGATAGGAATTTTTCTGTAGTATTTATCCTGTCACCTCCTATAAATCCCGACGTTTTACACGGAATCATATAAACTTGGTGATATACGGTCACCTGACCACGTGACTAGGTTCATTATCTCAGTTGGTCACGTGATCAAGCTTTATTAGGCTAGTTGCTCTTGTGACCAGCCGGAACTACTTTTTCAGGGTGCCGGTGCGCGAAATCACTATTGTAAAGTAAAATTATCACATAAAATTCGACGCCTATAGATGTTGATTTTTCTTATAATTTAAGATGTAATATAATTCTTCGCCACAACATTCTTCTGAGGGTAAACGTCACGTTTATGACACATTCGGCATACTTCGGGTGATCCGGTGATCAAATCCCTAGGCTGTATCACGTAGCTTGATATGCACCTACACGGTGCATTTCGCACATTTCGCACACCTCCGGAAGCACACCGCTTTACTGTTATTGAAATTGTAAGGCTCCTCTTTAGAAAGAACGCATGAGTAAATTTTCTATCGTTATCTTTCTAAGAGTATCTCAGTCGGCAAACAGTTTGTACATTCAATTTTTAGCGTGCTTTATCAATTCCGTTAGGAGATTTCATCGACAGATCGATAGAAGTGAATAACTTCACAGTGGTTGTTCATGTCGTTGCTAAGCGATCTACAGGGGCGCCGCCATGTATAAGATCATGTGATTGGTAGTTCAAAATGGAAGCCTCCCTTATACAGACGAGGTTAGATGTAGGTACGGAATCGGCCGAGTTGTGACGAGTGGTTTATGACATAGTCAATGTCATTCATGACGTCATTATTGCAGAGCCCTACATATTCAGAGCGTTTACACGGTTCGCCATTTGTGTGTGTATGTGTGTTTTTTCTTTTATTTTTCTGATAGTGAGAAAGGTGTCAGATGTGCCTTAATTCCGAGCGAAATATTCTATCTAGTCGGATTTTGGATTGTAAACGAGAAATTGGATAAATAGAACAGTGTCTTGGATTGGGAAAGTTGAAGAATAGATGTTAGTGTTTTTGACTGGGAAAGTTTACGGGCTCGGCTCCGGAATTTTATGGTATCAGTACCATAAAATATTGAATAAAAAGTACGGTCTCTATGTCACTGTTTTTCGTTTTGTTTTGATCTTTTATAGTGCGTGACAGGATAAATAAAATAGATTTTTGGTGTCTTGGATGGTTTAAGTTTATCGGGCTCGGCTTCGGAATTTATCCGGTTCGCCTTCGGCTCACCAGATAAATTCCTCCGCCTTGCCCGATAAACTTAACCCATCTAAGACACCAACCATCTATTCCCTATAAGCTCAAGCATTCTAAAAGCACATTCTTAGCCGTATTCCCAGAACTTTTAGAAATTTCAAAGTAACAAAACTTCTGATTGGCTATACTGTTTGAGTGGCGCTCTGGTAAAATGGGTTAAATGCATCTCAGTGATACCGAGCAAGTTATCACATAATAATGGATCCATAAAATTCATTTCTTTTTTCAACAACCAATTCAATTATGAGGTAGAGTGGTCCTTTGACATGGAGAAAATTGACTACTAGTAAAAAGTTTCGGCCCATGTCAGCCTGCTCGGACTACGCAGGCTGACATCGGTCGATACTTTTTGCGGATGCATTAAGCCCCCTTTCGACATAGCATGGCTCAAATACATGTACATGCAGTTTGGAAATAGCCAGTTTGCTCTGAGATTTACTCAAAAAGTACCAGAATTGGCCGAGCCGGGAATCGAACCACCGACCCCCTGTTCTCAAGTCCTTTACGTTACCGTTGGAGCGACTGTGGTTCGGCTGACAAAATTTGTGATTTGTCCACAATGAGAGCAAATGCAGATGACGTTGCTACTCAAAGTACGGTGTTTGTCTTTATAATAGGTCAGAAAACATTGTTGGATGCTTTTTTCTCCTTTTCCCACAATGTTTTCAAAAGCATTTTCCTATCGGTCGTTTAAAATTAGGATTGTCTGGTAGTGGGTAAAGGTCAAGTGATAACAAAAAAGGTGAGAAGTAATTGCGTCATAAGTGATCAGTGTACCGCAAGAAGTTTTCACTGTGTTAGTGATTGATGCTCATTAGACTTAGTATTGAAGAAATCCGGTGAGTAATGTTCACTTAAACAGTAGCAGTTTTCACGAAATCCGGTGAGTAGTGTTCACACAAACGATAAGAAGTATTCACGGAATCCGGTGAGTAATATTCACCTTACTGGTGAGATGTGTTTACGAAGTCCGGTGAGTAATTCTCACTCAAACAATGAGTTGTATTCACAAAAACGCACTGAGTAATGTTCACTTAACCGGTGAGAAGTTTTCACGAAAATCTGATGAGAAGTATTCACGAAATATTCTGAGTAATGTTCACTCAAACGGTGAGGAGTATTCACGAAAGTAATGTTGATGTATATATATATAGGAACCGTTATCGCCCCAGGTATAAATAACTTTTTAATCAGCTTAACCGTTCAAGCATTGATTGGCGTATTTTTTCTTCACCGTTTACCTCTTACCTCGTCAAAAATTTTACTCTTGTTTTTACCTTTGACAATATCAAATACATGGGTCATGCTCAGGCAAAAGGGGACTTAAGGCATCTCCGTGATCAAAGTCATCACATATAATATATGGATCAATAAAATCATTTCGTCTATCAACCGACTGATTCATGAGGTGCTCTGGTCCTTTGACATGCAGATAATTGACCAATAGCGAAAAGTTTCGGCCCACGTTAGCCTGCCCAGT
The DNA here is from genome assembly GCA_945859785.2 of Tridacna gigas. Lineage (NCBI taxonomy): Eukaryota > Metazoa > Mollusca > Bivalvia > Cardiida > Cardiidae > Tridacna > Tridacna gigas. The sequence goes on along the minus strand of OX244029.2, from coordinate 13,415,587 downwards.
CCGCCCGGGATGACCTGGGTCGATAATTTTCGCAGATGCATTAAGCCCCTTTTCACGGAGAATGGCTCAAATACAAATTTTACTTGTTTTCACCGCAAATTGCAGATGCGATTGGGTTATATTGAAGCATCTACTTGCGATAGCTGCACATCAAAAATGAGGCCATGTATTCTCTGCAGTCTGATACCGATCCAAACCATCCGTCTGTTAAAGCGGCAGTGAAAAGATGAAGATATTTACCCTAAGCCTACTAAATAATCTGAATGAAACTTTCAAACCGTTGTTAAAAAGCCAAATGATGCTTTTTCAAAGTTATTTTCGGGCCAAAAAATATCCTATTAGGACAGTGTAGATCCAAGATCAGGCTGCACGTTCTGATCTTAATCTACACTGTCCACAAAAGGTCCTTGAGTCGCGCTTGGCAGCCTAGGGGTTAAACAAATAAAACATAAAACAGACATGCCCTGTCTTAATTAATAGACGGCAAAAATACTGCATACCCGAGAATATTTTTATCCAAATATCGGTCAGATTTTAGATCAGACTGCAAGTTTTCTGCACACTGATCTTGATCTATACTGTACGAAATAAGACCGTCGGTTAAACAAATTGCAGAAGATCCCCTCTGCAGAGGCCCGGTAGCTTTGGGACTATTAATGCCTAGCAATAGTAATCCGGAGGTAGTAGGTTCGATTCAGCTCAGCAAAAGTTCTGGCCGAGGACTCATGACATAAATTACTTCGTATAGACAAAATTCTTCATCTCTCATCAGACAACTTTCGAAACTCTGTGGCAAAACAAGAATTTGTTCGAAAAAATGGACAAAATGTTTTGCATTCGCAGGGGCGTAACAAGAGGTTTAGGATCATTACATACTCCAGATCGCGAGTGCTGTTTAGATCTTAGGTTTCTACGCGCGACTCATCGCGCGTAAAGCTACTGACCGTGTAAATCAAGATCGGACCACAAAGAACGTTCAGTCTGATCTTGTTCTTCACGGTCTGATACAATTCCACTTTGGGCTCCCCTTATGTCTGTGTCTATGACTTTAATTATAGCGCAGTCTCCGGAGATTTTTTTCCACGAATTATTAAAGGCTGAACAAATTTCAGGACATAGCCCAAAATAATAAATCAAAGAAGCAGGATTTAGCCATTGTGTTTATTTAGCAATTATATGAACTAGGCACACAGGAAGGCGGAAGGCCGGGCTTTATCATTAATCATAAAATCACCAAATAAGCGAAACACGCTTTCTCAGTCAAAGTTTAGATTATGGTCGATTTCTCAAAGGGACAACTTCTTCGGTAATTTTTACGATCTATGTTTTGTCGATAAAGTAGATCAAAATCAGATTGCACAAAACTTGCAGACTGATCTACGATGGATGGCTGGCATATAATGCAGGAGAAATTATTGACAAACGAAACCCAGGATTGACTTTTTTTTTTCATATTTCCCACAGGGAAGGGCCGGAAGCAAAATGACCCTCTGTGGGTTGAAAAATGACAATTTCTGATGGAAATTTGGGCTATTACCTCCATCCATGCTAAAAAAAAAAACATTTCACTGGGGCCCGACAGAACGGCCTCAATGAGGCGACCCTAACGAGCAAAAACTGAAACTTATGTATACACGGATTATACATAAGAAGATAAAATTTTATCCCTGCAAACCCCACCTCACGCTATGTAAAGTGGATCTACAGGGGTCCTTAATGCATAGGTAGGTTAATGTAATGGAAAATATTGAACAGTGCTGAAAAGCAAAGAGCCAGACCTGCATGTGTCTCCGCTCATCCCGGTCTTGGTCCCAGCCAGTTGCTATTTACTGTGCAAAACTTTGTCATTCTGCCAAGAACAGACGACAATCAATACAGCTGCAATAGAACTTAGCTGCTCAATGCATCCCCAAACGAGAAAGAAAATAAAAAAATAAAAACCAGAAAAATAATAAATAGTATAATCAATGTACTGAAAGTACTGACAGACTAGCGAATTTGATTGATTGATTGATTGTATGGTGTTTATCCCTGATTTCAACATTATTTCAGGTATGTAGCGGTGGTCAGTGCACATATCCATGCTTTCCTGGTGTTTCTTTTACCAGTACTCCGCACAATATTCTTTCCAAGCCACTTGCTACTTTCCCACATAACCACCGACGTGAGAGAGAAATGAATCCTGTCGCAATGACAATCATCAATCGTGGGAAAGAAATTTTCCGAGTCGGGGATCGAACCAGCGACCTCCTGTTCTCAAGTCCTGTACGCTACCGACTGAGCTACCGGGGCTACATGTGCTATTGGTTAACTATAATCCAGTTTAAGTTTAACCCTTAACCTGCTACAAAATGTTAAATGAAACTTTCAAGCCGATGGTAAACACCTGAATATTGCTATTTCAGAGTTACATTTTGGAGAAAATACATCCTCTTATCTGACAGTGTAGATCCAAGATCAGACTGCACGCTCTGTGCAGTCTGATTGTAATTCACACTGTCCGCAAAAGGTCATTGAATCGCGGTAGGGCTGGTAAAAGAAACTTCAGGAAAGCATGGATAGGTGCTCTGGCCTCCGCAATATCACTAAGGTAATGTTGAAAACGGCGTTAACACCATGTAATCAATTAGTCAATATCCAGTAGCACAAGATGTAGTTAATTATCTAACTCTCTTTACAAATTGAAAATTTTACACTTGTCCAAATTCAAAGCTGTTGCAGACCATAGATTAAATGTGGTTGAAGTGATGAAACCTGATTCCATACAGGCAGAAAACAATGTGGGAAAAGGAGAAAATGATGGTTACCAGCAGTTTCTCCTTTTCCTGCAATGTTTTCATAGGGATTCTTCCCCGGTGTCGTTAAAACTTGTGATTGTTTGGTAAAGGGTTAAGACATTGAATAGCAGTTTAGCATAACAGTTTAACGATACACAATGATCTAAATAATGAATGAATGAAGGAATGACAAGGGTTCACTGTTCAGTAAGGGGTTAATATAGCTTGGATTTGCTACAAGTTACCTAGGTGTATCTATTAATAGATTCATTCATAACGTTACAGTGATGTAGGAATAAGTGATTCTCTGCTTTGCATAGGTCACTTAATTTACATATAAGCAAAGATCTTGTACCTTATGAATGATATCCTGTTCAGTTTATTACTTTGTACGACAACATGTTCAAATTGGAGTGTAAGAGATTTAGTAGTTTTTGTCAAAATTGCCATATATAACAGAATTAAAGATTTCTAACAGAAAGAAGTATTTTCTGTGAGGCAGTATTTGGCGACTGTGAGGTTTTTTGTTTACTTTGACTCTAGGTCAGTCTTGATGCCTATTGACTAGCTTCGCTAGTCTAAAAATGCAAAGTTATATCGTTTTGAAATCGGTTGAGAAATAATGACATTATGCCCCAAAGGTATGAATAACTTTTTAATCGGCTAAACCGTTCAAGCATTGATTGACGTATTTTTTCTTCACCCTTTACTTCTTACCTCGTCAATTTTTTTTTTTTTTTTTTTTGTTGTTGTTTTTACCTTTAACAATATCAAATACGTGGGTAATGCTCTGGCAAAAGGGGTCTTAAGGCATATTCGTGATGAAAGTTATCGCATATAATATATGGATCAATAAAACCATTTTGTCTAACAACCGACTGATTCATGGGGTGCCCTAGTCCTTTGACATGCAGATAATTGACCAGTAGCGAAAAGTTTCGGCCCACGTTAGCCTGCGTAGTCCGCACGGGCTGACCTGGTCGATATTTTTCACAGATTGCATTAAGCCCCTTTTCACGGAGAATGGCTCAAATACAAACTTTACTTTTTTTCGCTGCAAATTGCAGATGCGATTGGGTTATATTGAAGCATCTACTTGTGATAGCTGCACATCAAAAATGAGGCCATGTATTCTCTGCAGTCTGATACCAATCCAAACCATCCGTCTGTTAAAGCGACAGTGAAAAGATGATGATATTTATCCTAAGCCTGCTAAATAAGCTAGATGAAACTTTCAAACCGATTGTAAAAAAACAAATTATGCTATTTTAAAGTTATTTGGGGGCCAAAAAAGTCCTAATAGGACAGTGTAAATCCAAGATCAAACTACACGTTCTGATCTTGATCTACACTGTCCACAAAAGGTCCTTGAGTCGCGCTTGGCAGCCTGGGGGTTAAACAAATAAAACAGATAAAACAGACATGCTCTGTCTTAGTTAATAGACGGCAGAAATACTGCATATCCCGGAATATTTTCATCCAAATATCGGTCAGATTTTAGATCAGACTGCAAGTTTTCTGCATACTGATCTTAATCTAGACTGTACGAAATAACACCGTCGCTTAAGTGAATTGCAGAAGATCCTCTCTGCAGAGGCCCCGTAGCTTTGGGACTATTAATGCGTAATCCGGAGGTAGCAGGTTCGATTACCCAGCTTAGCAAAAGTTCTGGCCGAGGACTCATGACATAAATTACTTCGTATAGACAAAATTCTTCACCTTGCATCAGACACCTTTCGAAACAATGTGGCAAAACAAGACTTTGTTCGTAAAGATGGACTAAATGTTTTGCATTCGCAGGAGCGTAACAAGAGGTTTAGGATCATTACATACTCCAGATCGGGAGTGCTGTTTAGTTCTTAGGTTTCTAAGCGCGACTCATTGCGCGTAAAGCTACTGACAGTGTAAATCAAGACCAGACCGCAAAGAACGTGCAGTCTGATCTTGCTCCACACGGTCTGATACAATTCCATTGTGGGTTCACCTTATGTCTGTGTCTATGACTTTAATTATAGCGCAATCTCCGGAGATTTTTTTCCACGAATTATTAAAACTCTGAACAAATTTCAGGACATAGCCCAAAATAATAAATCAAAGGAGCAGTGTTTAGCCATTATATTTATTCAGCAATTATATGAACCAGGCGCATAGCAAGGCGGAAGACCTGGCTTTAACATTAATCATAAAAGCATAAATAAGCGAAATACGCTTCCTCAATCAAAGTTTAGATTATGGTCGATTTCTCAAAGGGACGACTTCTTCACCAATTTCAACATCACTGTATAGTGGCGGTATGTCACTTGGATGTGAAAATTTGTGTTCACATGGCAAGTCAAGTTGCTGAATGTTCTTTTGTTTCGATAGTTATTATAAAATTTTCATATCCAATTATTTGTCTGTTATGTATAGACCATATCAGGAACACGTATGTGCGCAGTGAATCTTCCATAGATACAATTCCACTTTGGGCTCCACCTATGTCTGGGTCTATGACTTTAATTATAGCGCAATCTCCGGAGATTTTTTTTTTTTTTTTTTTTTCACAAATTATTTAAACAAATTTAAGGACATAGCCGAAAATAATAAATCAAAGGAGCACGGTTTAGCCATTATATTTATTCAGCAATTATATGAACCAGGCGCATAGCAAGGTGGAAGACCGGGCTTCAACATTAATCATAGAAGCATAAAATGAGCGAAATACGCTTCCTCAATCAGTTTAGATTATGGTCGATTTCTCAAAGGGACGACTTTTTCTGCAATTTTAACATCACATGTTAGATCAGATGTTTTGTTGATAATGTAGATCAAAATCGGACTGCACAAAACTTGCAGACTGATCTTGGATAGATGGCTGGCAAATATTGCATGAGAAATTATTGACAAATAAAACACTGTATTGACCCTTTTTTCTCATATTTACCACAGTGTAGGACCGGAAGCCAAATTTTACTCTGTCGTCTGCGAATGCCTTTAAATTTAAAAAAGTCTTAAATTTTGTCGTTCGGTGAAGAGTTAATCTTTCACCACATAATCCCGTGTTTTGGTGACCCTGGAGCTTTTGAAAACATCATGGGAAAAGGAAAAGAATGCTGGTAACCAGCATTTTCTCCTTTTCCCACAATGTTTTCTACATTTTCTAAGACAAACTTCATCATTAGAGCCACATTTACCTTGTCACCCTGTCATCTGCAAATAGCTTCAATATGGGAGTCTAAAATTTTGCCGTTCGGTAAAGAGTAAACAGCTTATCTGCTTGTTGCTTTGTCAGGCTATTACAATAAAAGACAGTATCAATCTCTCGGTATTTATGTGCGATGAAAGCCTTCAGGAATCTGCACACTTTGCTGATTTCATCTGATAAAATTGTCACGGATTGTCCATGGACGTAGGTGGGGTGTTCTACAGCACTATTTTCACGCACGGAAAAGAACATAATTATTTGTGTACGAAGATGTTACACTTCGACACACTTTGTATTTTGTTTGTATTTATACTTTATTTCATGTATTATAGTAGAAACTTTGTCCGGTTTGGCGCTTTTTCAACATTAATCGTAGTCTGCAAAACGAGTTACTCGGACAACAGGCCTTTGAAGCTCCATTGATCTATCACGGAACACTAAAATTTTCCATGGTCGATCATGGAACACCCTTGCACCATTAATTAAGACTGACTAGAGTTGTCAGATTCACCTTGTGTGGATTGTATCACAGGCCTTTGAAGCTCCGTTTGTCTATCAGGGAACTCTAAAATTTTCATCGGTCCATCTTCAAAGTGTTGGACCGGAAGTGTACAGTGTTTGGGACTGTATGCGACTTGGAATTCTGTATAGTGGCGGTATGTCACTTGGATGTGAAAATTTGTGTTCACATGGCAAGTCAAGCTGGTGAACGTTCTTTTGTTTCGATAGTTATTATAAAATCTTCATATCCAATTATTTGTCTGTTATGTATAGACCATTTCAGGAACACGTATGTGCGACAATAACACGGGTAACCCACATCAAGTATATCTGCCTGAAACTTACACACTATACATTGGCCATTATTAAACATATGTCCTTTGCTTCCCATAAAAAAAGATAAGTTCTTTTCAACACGGCCATGCAAAATGACCCTCTTCATGGGTTGAAAAATGACAATTTTCTGATTAAAATTTGGGCTATTACCTCTATCCATGCTTGAAACACATTCACCGGGGCCCGACAGAACCGCCTCAATGAGGCGGCCCTAACGAGAAAAACTTGAAACTTATGTATACCCGGATTATACATAAGAAGATAAAGCTTTATCCCTGCAAACCCCATCTCACGCTATGTAAAGTGGGTCTACAGGGTCCTTAATGCATAGTTAGATTAATGGAAAATATTTGATAGACAAGCAAAGAGCCAGACCTGCATGCGTATCCGCTCATCCCTGTCTTGGTCCCAACCAGTTGCTATTTACTGGGCAAAACTTTATAATTCTGTAAAGAACAGACGACAGACAACACAGCTGCAATAGAACTTAGCCATTCAATGCAGCCCAAAACGAGACAGAAAAGAAAACAAAGTAAAATAAAATAAAATAAAAATGCAAAGTTATATCGTTTTGAAATCGGTTGAGGAATAATGACATTGTGCCCAAAATCTGCTTTGATAGGAATTTTTCTTTAGTATAAGCTCAAGCATTCTAAAAGCACATTCTTAGCCGTATTCCCCGAAACTTTAGAAATTTCAAAGTAACAAAACTTCTGATTGGCTAAACTGTTTGAGCAGCGCTCTGGCAAAAGGGGTTAAATGCATCTCAGTGATACCAAGAAAATTATGACATAATTATGGATCCATAAAATTCTTTTTTTTTTCAGCAACCGATTGAATCATGAGGTAGAGTGGTCCTTTGACATGGAGAAAATTGACCAGTAAAAAAGATTCGGTCCATGGCAGTCAGCACGGACTGCGCAGGCTGACATTGGTCGATACTTTTTGCGGATGCATTAAGCCCGCTTTAGACAGAGCATGGCTCAAATACATGTACATGCAGTTTGGAAATAGTCAACTTGCTCTGAGATTTACTCAAAAAGTACCAGAATTGGCCGAGCCGGGGATCGAACCATCGACCCCATGTTCTCAAGTCCTTTACGCTACCATTGGAGCGACTGTGGTTCGGCCGACAAAAATTGTGATTTGTCCACACTGAGAGCAAATGCAGAAGACGTTGCTACTCAAAGTACGGTGCTTGTTTTTAAACTAGCGAAGCTAGTCTATAGGCATCAAGACTGACCTAGAATCAAAGGAAACAAAAACCCCACAGTTGCCAAATAGTGCCACACAGAAATTCTTCTTTCAGTCAGAAATCTTAATTCTGTTATATATGGCGATTTTGACAAAAGCCACTAAATCTCTACCACTCCAATTTCAACATCTCTTCTTATAAAGTAATAGATTGAACAAGATGTGATTTATAAGGTACAAGATCTTTGCTTATATGTAAATTAAGTGACCTATGCAAAGCAGGCTATATTACCACTTATCCTTACACCACTGTAACATTATGAATGAATCTAAAATTAGATACACCTAGGTAATATGTAGCAAATCCCAGCTACATCAACCCTCACTGGACAGAGAACCCTTGCCATTCCCTCAGTCATTCATTATTTAGATCATTGTGTACCGTTGAAATGTTATGTGTAACTATTATTTTACGTCTTGAATATCAACCCTTAACCACACAATCCCGAGTCTTTATGACACTGGGAAAGAATCCCTTTAAAAACATTGCGGGAAAAGAAGAAACTGCCGGTAACCAGCATTTTCTCCTTGTCCCACGCTGTTTTCTGCCCTTTTGGAATCAGGTTTCATCAATTCAGCCACATTTATTTTGTGGTCTGCAACAGCTATAAATTTGGACGAGTGTAAGATTTTACACTGGTCCAAATTTATAAAGAGTTAAATAGTTAACTACATCTTTACTGATCTTGTGCTATTGGATATTGACTAATTGATTGTATGGTGTTTAACGCCGTTTTCAACATTACCACGACTCAATGACCGTTTGCAGACAGTGTGGATTAAGATCAGACTACACAGAACGTGCAATCTAATATTGAATCTGCACTGTCCGACAAGAGGATATATTTTCTCCAAAATGCAATTTTGAAATAGCAATATTCAGGTGTTTACCATCGACTTTAAAGTTTCATTTAACTTTTTTCTAGTAGGTTCAGGGTTAAACTTAAACTGGATTATAGTTAACCAGTAGCATGCATAATCCTGATACCGCAGCCAGAAGCTTACAAGACTTGAGAACAGGAGGTCGCTGGTTCGATCCGCGGCTCGGCCAATTTTCTGTCTGAGGATTGATGATAGTCATTGCGACAGGTTTCATTACTCTTTCATATTTCGACGATGGTTACGTGGCTTGGGAAGAGTAAATTGTGCGGAGTACTGGTAAAAGAAACCCTAGGAAAGCATGGATATGTGCACTGGCTACCGCCAAATAGCTGAAATAATGTTGAAAACAGTGTTAAACATAAATCAATCAATCAATCAATCATTCAATCAATTTCGCTAGTCTGTCAGTACTTTCAGTACTTTGATTATAATAGGTCAGAAAACATTGTTGGATAAGAAAAGGAATGCTTTTCTCCTTTTCCCACAATGTTTTCAAAAGCATTTTCCTAACGGTCATTTAAAATTGGGATTGTATGGTAATGGGTAACTTAACTTAAACAGTTAAAGTCTTCTCAAAATCCGCTGAATAGTGTTCACTCAAACGATGAAAAGTATTCACGGAAACCGATGAGTAATTTTCACTTTTCACCTTACTGGTGAGATGTGTTCACGAAGTCCGGTGAGTAATTCTCACTCAAACAATGAGTTGTATTCACAAAAAAACGGACTGAGTAATGTTCACTTAACCGGTGAGAAGTATTCACGAAAATCCGATGAGAAGTATTCACTAAATACACTGAGTAATGTTCACTCAAACGGTGAGAAGTATTCACGAAATGTACTGAGTAATGTTCACCCAGACTTTGAGAAGTATTCACGAAATACACTGAGTAATGTTCACTCAAACGGTGAGAAGTATTCACGAAAGTAGTGTTGATGTATACATATATAGGAACCGTTATCGCCTCAGGTATAAATAACTTTTGAATCAGCCAAACCGTTCAAGCATTGAGTGACGTATTTTTTCTTCACCGTTTACCTCTTACCTCGTCAAAAATTTTACTCTTGTTTTTACATTTCACAAGATCAAATAAATGGGTCATGCTCTGGCAAAAGGGGTCTTAAGGCATATCCGTGATGAAAGTCATCACATATAATATATGGATCAATAAAATCATTTTGTCTAACGACCGACTGATTCATGAGGTGCTTAGGTCCTTTGACATGCAGATATTGACCTATAGCGAGAAGTTTCGGCCCACGTTAGCCTGCGCAGTCCGCCCAGGCTGACCTGGCTCGATACTTTTCGCAGATGCATTATGCATTAAGCCCCTTTTCACGAAGTATGGCTCAAATACAAATTTTACTTTTTCTTTCACTGCACATTGCAAATGCGATTGATTTATATTGAAGCATATACTTGCGATAGCTGCACATCAATCAAAGCAGTGAAAGTACTGACAGACTAGCGAATTTGATTGATTGATTGATCGATTAAATGATTGTATGGTGTTTCTTAACCCTGTTTTCAACATTTTTTTCAGTTATGTAGCGGTGGCCAGTGCACATATCCATGCTTTCCTGGAGTTTCTTTTACCAGTACTCCGCACAATATTCTTTCCAAGCCACTGGCTCCTTTCCCACATAACCATCGTCGAAACGTGAGCGAGAAATGAATCCTGTCGCAATAACTATCATCAATCCTTGGAATGAAATTTGTTGAGAATCAAACTAGTGACCTCCTGTTCTCAAGTCCTGTATGCTACCGACTGAACTGTCAGGGCTATATGTGCTTTGGTTAACTATAATCCAGATAAAGTTTAACCCTTAACCTGCTAAAAAATGTTAAATGAAACTTTCAAGCTGATGGTAAACACCTGAATATTGATACTGCTATTTCACCGTTACACTTTGGAGAAAATCTATCCTCTTATCGGACAATGTAGATCCAAGATCAGACTGCACACACTGTCTGCAAAAGGTCATTGAGTCGCGGTAGTGCTGGTAAAAGAAACTCGAGGAAAGCATGGAAAGGTGCTCTGGCCGCTGCAATATCACTGAAATAATGTTGAAAACGGCGTTAAACCCCATGCAGTCAATTAGTCAATATCTAATAGCACAAGATGTAGTTAACTATTTAACTCTCCTTACAAAACGGAAAAAAAAAAAAAAAAAAAATACATCCGTCCAAATTCAAAGCTGTTGCAGACCATGAATTAAATGTGGCTGAACTGATGAAACATGATTCCAGAAGAGCAGAAAACAATGTGGGAAAAGGAGAAAATGATGGTTACCAGCATTTTCTCCTTTCCCCACAATGTTTACAAAGGGACCCTTCCCCAGTCTCGTTAAACTTGGGATTGTTTGGTAAAAGGTTAATAGAATAACAGTTTAACATAAGAGTTCAACTGTACACAATGATCTGAATAATGAATGACTGAAGGAATGACAAGGGTTCCTTGTCCAGTGGGGGTTGATATAGCTGGGATTTGCTTCAAGTTAACCTAGGTGTATCTATTAATAGATTTATTCATAATGTTACAGTTGTGTAGGAATAAGTGATTCTCTGCTTTGCATAGGTCACTCAATTTACATATAAGCAAAGATCTTGTACCTTATAAATGACATCTTATTCAGTTTATTACTTTGTAAGACGACATGTTCAAATCGGAGAGGTAGAGATTTAGTGGTTTATGTCTAAATTGTCATATATAACAGAATTAAGATTTCTAACAGAAAGAAGTATTTTCTGTGTGGCAGTATTTGGCAACTGTGGGGTTTTGAATCTAGGTCAATCTTGATGCCTATAGATTAGTTTCGCTAGTCAAAAATAAGGCCATGTATTCTCTGCAGTCTGATACCGATCCAGACCATACGTCTGTTAAAGCTACAGTGAAAAGATGAAGATATTTACCCTAAGCCGGCTAATTAAGCTAAATGAAACTTTCAAACCGCTGGTAAAAAGCCAAATGATGCTCTTTCAAAGTTATTTTGGGGCCAAAAAAATCCTACGTTCTGATCTTGATCTACACTGTCCACAAAAGGTGCTTGAGTCGCGCTTGGAAGCCTAGGGTTAAACAAATAAAACAGATAAAACACACATGCTTTGTCTTAATTAATAGACGGCAAAAATACAGCATATCCCAGAATACTTTTATCCAAATATCGATCAGATTTTAGATCAGACTGCAAGTTTTCTGCATACTGATCTTAATCTATACTGTACGAAATAACGCCATCGGTGAAGCGAATTGCACATCCCCTCTGCAGAGGCCCGGTAGCTTTGGGACTATTAATGCCTAGCAATAGTAATTCGGAGGTAGCAGGTTCGATTCAGCCTAGCAAAAGTTCTGGCCGAGGACTCATAACATAAATTACTTCATATAGACAAAATTCTTCATCTCTCATCAGACAGCTTTCGAAAACACTGTGGCAAAAGAAGAATTTGTTCGTAAAGATGGACAAAATGTTTTGCATTCGGAGGGGCGTAACAAGAGGTTTAGGATCATTACATACTCCAGATCGGGAGTGCTGTTTAGTTCTTAGGTTTCTACGCGCGACTCATTGTACGTAAAGCTACTGACAGTGTAAATCAAGATCAGACCGCAAAGAACGTGCAGTCTGATCTTGTTCCACACGTTCTGATACAATTCCATTTTGGACTCCCCTTATGTCTTGGCCTATGACTTTAATTATAGCGCAATTTCCGGAGATTTTTTCCACAAATTATTTAAACTCTGAACAAATTTCAGGACATAGCCCAAAATAATAAATCAAAGGAGCAGTGTTTAGCCATTATATTTATTCAGCAATTATATGAACCAGGCGTATAGCGAGGCTCAATCATAAAAGCATGAAATAAGCGAAATACGCTTCCTCAATCAAAGTTTAGATTATGGTCGATTTCTCAAAGGGACGACTTCTTCACCAATTTCAACATCACATGTTAGATCAGATGTTTTACCGATAATGTAGATCAAAATCCGACTGCACAAAATTTGCAGACTGATCTTGGATAGATGGTTGGCAAACAATGCATGAAAAATTATTGACAAATAAAACACTGGATTGACTTTTTCTTCATATTTCCCACAAGTAGGAACGGAAGCCAAATTTTACTTTGTCGTCTGCTAATGCCTTTAAATTTTTGAAAAGTCTTAAATTTTGTCGTTCGGTGAAGAGTGAATCCTTTACCAAATAATCCCGAGTTTTGATGACACTGGAGTTTTTGCAAATATCGTGGGAAAAGGAGAAAATGCTGGTAACCAGCATTTTCTCCTTTTCCAACAATGTTTTCTACATTTTCTAAGATAAACTTCATCATTAGAGCCACATTTACTTTGTCATCTGCAAATAGCTTCAATATGGGAGAGTCTAAAATTTTGCCGTTCGGTAAAGAGTAAACAGCTTATCTGCTTGTTGCCTTGTCAGGCTATTACAATAAAAGACAGTATCAATCTCTCGGTATTTATGTGCAATGAAAGCCTTCAGGAATCTGCACACTTTGCTGATTTCATCTGATAAAATTGTCACGGATTGTCCATGGACGTAGGTGGGGTGTTCTACAGCACTATTTTCACGCACGGAAAGGAACATAATTATTTGTGTACGAAGATGTTACACTTCGACACACTTTGTATTTTGTTTGTATTTATACTTTATTTCATGTATTATAGTAGAAACTTTGTCCGGTTTGGCGCTTTTTCCACATTAAATCGTAGTCTGCAAAACGAGTTACTCGGACAACAGGCCTTTGAAGCTCCATTGGTCTATCACGGAACACTAAAATTTTCCATGGTCGATCATGGAACACCCTTGCACCATTAATTAAGACTGACTAGAGTTGTCAGATTCACCTTATGTGGATTGTATCACAGGCCTTTGAAGCTCCGTTTGTCTATCAGGGAACTCTAAAATTTTCATTGGTCCATCATCAAAGTATAGGACCGGAAGTGTACAGTGTTTGGGACTGTATGCGACTTGGAATTCTGTATAGTGGCGGTATGTCACTTGGATGTGAAAATTTGTGTTCACATGGCAAGTCAAGCTGCTGAACGTTCTTTTGTTTCGATAGTTATTATAAAATTTTCATATCCAATTATTTGTCTGTTATGTATAGACCATTTCAGGAACACGTATGTGCGACAATTACACTGGTAACCCATATCGATATAAGACAAGATCTCTAGTATATCCGTCCGATACTTACACACTATATTTGCCATTATTAAACATGTGTTCTTTGCTTCCCATAAAAAAAGATAAGTTCTTTTCAACACGACCATGCAAAATGATCCTCTTTATGGGTTGAAAAATGACAATTTTCTGATTAAAATTTGGGCTATTACCTCTATCCATGCTCGAAACACATTTCACCGGGGCCCGACAGAACCGCCTCAATGAGGCTGCCCTAACGAGAAAAACTTGAAACTTATGTATACCCGGATTATACATAAGAAGATAAAGCTTTATCCCTGCAAACCCCACCTCACGCTATGTAAAGTGGGTCTAGTTTAAACATATTTTATTGCCAAAATAAAATACAGGTACTTCATGATACAAACAAACAAAGAAAAAGGAGGCAAATGGGTTAAGCCACAAGTTCAAAAACTTAGTTACGGCTCTCCCCATTCATTGATAAAATGACATACATTACTACATGACAGAGAAGTATTTTAGGCAATGTAATAGATGCAAAACAAAACAAAAAAGGGATAGGTCTTTGGAAGTACAGAAAGTAATAAAAAGATAACAGAGCTACAAATACACAGCATTAGCTATAAAGTAAATGAGTATGAGAGAGAGAGAGAGAGAGAGAGTGGGCTACTCAGATGGGTTGCTCAGAGCCGTCTCTACTGTTAGAGACGATAAATTAGTCAATTTGCCATCCTGAAGCGCCCCGTCGCAGCAATGTACTTTTGAACAGTGTCAAAAATTAGAATGTTTGCTTCTGAGGAAAATGCAGGATTTCCACGTAATAAAAGATGGTAATTTAAGGGATGAAAATCTTTTAGAGTATTAAAAAGGTGAAGTCGTTCAAGACGGTATCTGGGACATTTGAAGAAATAATGTTCGGCATCCTCACATTGATTACAAATGGGACAACTATTATCACTAGATATATGATTGAGAAAGAGATCGTTTTTTAGGTTACTGCAATTGTTACGTAATCTTGCGTGAATAACTAATAGGTATCGTGTTCCATAAGAAAAATATGACGGGACAGTGTTTGTTTGAAACATAGTGTTAGAAATTTCTCGTTTAAAGGACGAAATAGTAGGTAAATATCTCACATTGAGAGGAAGATTATTCCAAAGAGATATTAAAGAAGGAACACACGAATTTTCGAACAAAACGGTGCGGCATGGGAGAAGCATAAAATCGTCATTATTTCTCAAATTATAATGAACGGTGTTCCCAACGTTTTGTGGAAAAAGTGAACTTAAGTATTGCGGAACCATATTATGAATGATTTTGTACGCTAGAACAAGCTTTTGATATTTACGTCTCTCTGATAATGTTAACCAACCTAATTCATGAAAAAGATTATATAAACTGGTTGAGCGAGTCAGTCCAGTAACGATTCTTCCAGCTTCGATTTGAATTTTTTCCAATCTGTCCTTTTCATTGAGAGTGCAGTTGTCCCAAACAACAGAAGCATATTCGAGAATCGGTCTTAGGAAAGACATATAGATCTGATTCAATGTTTTACGACGAAGGTAAATTTCAACTTTCGCATAATTCCTAATAACTTTGATGCTGATAGAATAATATTGTCGATGTGTTCATGCCATTTACAATCATCACTAAAAGTCAGTCCTAAATGTTTGTGAGTTTTAGTAACATCTAGAGGGGTATCGTTAAAAATCAAAAGGGGTGGCTGCTGATTTCCAATGTAAAGAACTTCAGTCTTTGCCGCATTAAATGTGACTAACCATTGTCTGGACCACTTCGTGATTACGTCCAGATCATGATTTAGGATACCCTGCAGTTCAGCTGTGTTAGCGGTTGTACAAGCAAGAGAGGTGTCATCTGCAAATAGCCTTACAACACTTAGTAGAGAGTCGGTAATATCGTTCATATAAATCAAAAACAGCAACGGACCAAGAACAGAACCTTGCGGAACTCCGGCTAGAATTCTCTCAGGACGAGAGTAGGAGGTTCCAATGAACACACGTTGACTTCTGTCGGATAAATAATTTTCGATCCAATTAAGCAATTGACCGCATATACCATTCTGCTTTAGTTTGAATATCAACCCTTTGTGCCAAACTCTATCAAAAGCTTTGGATATATCACAAAAGATGACACAGGTTTGAGATTTATTATCAAAAGATTGGACGAGTTGATGGTAAAGTGAAATTAGTTGATATACAGTAGAATGACCAGATAAAAAACCTGATTGATTTGAATGTATTAAATTATTATTGATAAAAAAGTTATACATATATTTGTATACGCATCTCTCCATTAATTTGCCTATGCAACTAAGTAAAGATATGGGTCGATAATTACTAGGACAGTTTTTATCGCCCTTTTTAAAAAGAGGTAGAACCAAGGCAGATTGGTAAAGTGGGTCTACAGGGTCCTTAATGCATAGGTAGGTAAATGGAAAATATTGAATAGTATTGAAAAGCAAAGAGCCAGACCTGCATGCGTATCCGCTCATCCCGGTCTTGGTCCCAGCCAGTTGCTATTTACTGGGCAAAACTTTGTCATTCTGTCAAGAACAGACGACAGACAACACAGCTGCAATAGAACTTAGCTATTCAATGCAGCCCCAAACGAGAAAGAAAAGAAAACAAAGTAAAAAAAAAAAAAACCCAAAAATAATAAATAGAATAAAAATGCAAAGTTATATCGTTTTGAAATCGGATGAGGAATAATGACATTGTGCCCAAACTCTGCTTTGATAGGTATTTTTCTGTAGTATAAGCTCAAGCATTCTAAAGCACATTCTTAGCCGTATTCCTTGAAACATTCAAAATTTCAAATTAACACAACTTCTAATTGGCTAAGCTGTTTGAGGGGCGCTCTGGCAAAAGGGGTTAAATGCATCCCAAGATATGCATTCTACCAAGCAAGTTATCACATAATTATGGATCCATAAAATTCATTTTCTTTTTGTTTTTTTTAACAACCGATTGAATCATAAGGTAGAGTGGTCCTTTGACATGGAGAAAATTGACCAGCTAAAAAGATTCGGTCCATGGCAGCCTGCACGGACTGCGCAAGCTGACATTAGTCGATAGTTTTTGCGGATGCATTAAGCCCCCTATAAACAGAGCATGGCTCAAATACATGTATATGCAGTTTGGAAATAGTCAATTTGCTTTGAGATTTACTCAAAAAGTACCAGAATTGGCCGAGCCGGGGATCAAACCATCGACCCCCTGTTCTCAAGTCCTTTACACTACCAGTGGAGCGACTGTGGTTCGGCTGACAAAATTTGTCATTTGTCCACAGTGAGAGCAAATGCAGACGACGTTGCCACTCAAAGTACGGTGTTTGTCTTTATAGTAGGTTAGAAAACATTGTTGGATAAGAAAGAAAATACTTTTCTCCTTTTCCCACAATGTTTTCAAAAGCATTTTCCTAACGGTCATTTAAAATTGGGATTGTCTGGTAATGGGTCAAGGTCAAGTGACAACAAAAAAGTTCATAAGTGATCAGTGTACCGCAAGAAGTTTTCACTGTGTTAGTGACTGATGCTCATTAGTATTAATATTCACGAAATCCGGTGAGTAATGTTCACTTAAACAGTTAAAGTCTTCTCAAAATCCGCTGAATAGTGTTCACTCAAACGATGAAAAGTATTCACGGAATCCGGTGAGTAATTTTCACTTTTCACCTTACTGGTGAGATGTGTTCACGAAGTCCGGTGAGTAATTCTCACTCAAACAATGAGTTGTATTCACAAAAACGGACTGAGTAATGTTCACTTAACCAGTGAGAAGTATTCACGAAAATCCGATGAGAAGTATTCACGGACTACACTGAGTAATGTTCACTCAAACGGTGAGAAGTATTCACGAAATGTACTGAGTAATGTTCACCCAGACTTTGAGAAGTATTCACGAAATACACTGAGTAATGTTCACTCAAACGGTGAGAAGTATTCACGAAAATCCGATGAGAAGTATTCACTAAATACACTGAGTAATGTTCACTCAAACGTTGAGAAGTATTCACGAAATTAATGTTGATGTATAGATAGAAAGGAACCGTTATCGCCTCAGGTATAAATAACTTTTTAATCAGCCAAACCGTTCAATTATTAATTGACGTATTTTTTCTTCACCTTTACTTCTTACCTCGTCAAAAATTTTACTCTTGTTTTTACTTTTGACAATATCAAATAAATGGGTCATGCTCTGGCAAAAAGGTTCTTAAGGCATATCCGTGATGAAAGCCATCACATATAATATATGGATCAATAAAATCATTTTGTCTAACAACCGACTAATTCATGAGGTGCTTAGGTCCTTTGACATGCAGATGATTGAACAATAGCGAAAAGTTTCGGCCCACGTTAGCCTGCGCAGTCCGCCCAGGCTGACCCGGTCGATACTTTTTGCAGATGCATTAAGCCCATTTTCACAGAGAATGGCTCAAATACAGACTTTTTTTTTTTTTTTTTGCTGCAAATTGCAGATGCGATTGGGTTATATTGAAGCATATACTTGCGATAGCTGTACATCAAAGATGAGGCCATGTATTCTCTGCAGTCTGATACCGATCCAAACCATCCGTCAGTTAAAACTAGTGAAAAGATGATGATATTTACCCTAAGCCTACTAAATAAGCTTAATGAAACTTTCAAACCGATAGTAAATAGTCAAATGATGCTATTTCAAAGTTATTTTGCGGCCAAAAAAATCCTATTAGTACAGTGTAGATCCAAGATCGGACTGCACGTTCTGATCTTGATCTACACTATCCACAAAAGGTCCTTGAGTCGCGCTTGGCAGCCTAGGGGTTAAACAAATAAAACAGACATGCTCTGTCTTAAGTAATAGACGGCAAAAATACTGCATATCCCAGAATAATTTTATCCAAACATCGGTCAGATTTTAGATCAGACTGCAAGTCTTCTGCATATTGATCTTAATCTATACTGTACGAAATAACACCGTCGGTTAATTGCAGAAGATTCCCTCTGCAGAGGCCCGGTAGCTTTGGGACTATTAATGCCGAGTAATACCAAGCCGGAGGTAGCAGGTTTGATTACCCTGCTTAGCAAAAGTTCTGGCCGAGGACTCATAACATAAATTACTTCGTATTAACAAAATTCTTCATCTCTCATCAGACAACTTTCGAAAACACTGTGGCAAAAGAATATGGACAAAATGTTTTGCATTCGCAGGGGCGTAACAAGAGGTTTAGGATCATTACATACTACAGATCGGGAGTGCTGTTTACCACTTAGGTTTCCACGCTCCTCTCATTGCGCGTAAAGCTACTGTCAGTGTAAATGAAGATCAGACGGCAAAGAACGTGCAGTTTGATCTTGTTCTACACGGTCTGATACAATTCCACTTTGGGCTCCCCTTATGTTTGGGTCTATGATTTTAGTTATAGCGCAATCTCCGGAGATTTTTTTCCACGAATTATTTAGACTCTGTACAAATTTCAGGACATAGCCCACAATAATAAATCAAAGGAGCAGGGTTTAGCCATTATATGTATTCAACACTTATATGAACCAGGCGCATAGCAAGGCAGAAGCCCGGGCTTCATCATTAATCATAAAAGCATCAAATAAGCGAAACACGCTTCAAAATTTAGATTATGGTCGATTTCTCAAAGGGACGACTTCTTCGGTAATTTTTACGAGCTATGTTTTATCGATAAAGTAGATCAAAATTGGACTGCACAAAACTTGCAGACTGATCTTGGATAGATGGCTGGCAAATAATGCAGGAGAAATTATTGACAAATTAAACATTGGATTGACTTTTTTCCGATATTTCCAACAGTGTAGGGCCGGAAGCAAAATGACCCTCTTTATGGGGTGAAGAATGAAAATTTTGAGCTATTACCTTCATCCATGTTCGAAACACATTTCACCGGGGCCCGACAGAACGGCCTCAATGAGGCAGCCCTAACGAGAAAAACTGAAACTTATGTATACCCGGATTATACATAAGAAGATAAAGTTTTATCCCTGCAAACCCCATTTCACACTATGTAAAGTGGGCCTACACGGGTCCTTAATGCATCGGTAGGTTAACGCCATGGAAAATATTGAACTGTGTTCAAAACAACAGAGCCAGACCTGCCTGTGTATCCGCTCACCACGGTCTTGGTTCCCGCCAGTTGCTATTTACTGGGCAAAACTTTGTCATTCTGCCAAGAACAGACGATAGATAACACAGCTGCAACAGAACTTAGATATTCAATGCAGTCCCAAACGAGAAAGAAAAGAAGAAAAAAAAAACAAAAAAACATAAAATTAATAAATAGAATAAAAATGCAAAGTTCTATCGTGTTGAAATCGGTTGAGGAATAATGACATTATGCCGAAAATCTGCTTTAACAGGAATTTTTCCGTAGTATAAGCTCAAGCATTCTAAAGCACATTCTTAGCCGTATTCCTCGAAACATTCAAAATTTCAAATTAACACAACTTCTGATTGGCTAAACTGTTTGAGGGGCGCTCTGGCAAAAGGGGTTAAATGCATCCCAGTGATGCATTATACCAAACAAGTTATCACATAATTATGGATCCATAAAATTCTTTTCTTTTTTCAACAACAGATTGAATCATGAGGTAGAGTGGTCCTTTGACATGAAGAAAATTGACCAGCTAAAAAGATTCGCTCTATGGCAGCCTGCACGGACTGCGCAGGCTGACATTGGTCGATAGTTTTTGCGGATGCATTAAGCCCCCTATAAACAGAGCATGGCTCAAATACATGTACATGCAGTTTGGAAATAGTCAATTTGCTTTGAGATTTACTCAAAAAGTACCAGAATTGGCCGAGCCGGGGATCAAACCATCGACCCCCTGTTCTCAAGTCCTTTACGCTACCACTGGAGCGATTGTGGTTCGGCTGACAAAATTTGTCATTTGTCCACAGTGAGAGCAAATGCAGACGACGTTGCTACTCAAAGTACGGTGTTTGTCTTTATAGTAGGTTAGAAAACATTGTTGGATAAGAAAGAAAATACTTTTCTCCTTTTCCCACAATGTTTTCAAAAGCATTTTCCTAACGGTCATTTAAAATTGGGATTGTCTGGTAATGGGTCAAGGTCAAGTGACAACAAAACAGTTCAAAAGTGATCAGTATACCGCAAGAAGTTTTCACTGTGTTAGTGACTGATGCTCATTAGTATTAATATTCACGAAATCCGGTGAGTAATGTTCACTTTAATAGTTAAAGTCTTCTCAAAATCCGCTGAATAGTGTTCACTCAAACGATGAAAAATATTCACGGAATCCGGTGAGTAATTTTCACTTTTCACCTTACTGGTGAGATGTGTTCACGAAGTCCGGTGAGTAATTCTCACTCAAACAATGAGTTGTATTCACAAAAAAAACGGACTGAGTAATGTTCACTTAACCGGTGAGAAGTATTCACGGACTACATTGAGTTATGTTTACTCAAACGGTGAGAAGTATTCACGAAATGTACTGAGTAATGTTCACCCAGACTTTGAGAAGTATTCACGAAATACACTGAGTAATGTTCACTCAAACGTTGAGAAGTATTCACGAAAGTAATGTTGATGTATAGATAGAAAGGAACCGTTATCGCCTCAGGTATAAATAACTTTTTAATCAGCCAAACCGTTCAAGCATTAATTGACGTATTTTTTCTTCACCCTTTACTTCTTACCTCGTCAAAAATTTTACTCTTGTTTTTACTTTTGACAATATCAAATACATGGGTCATGCTCTGGCAAAAGGGGTCTTAAGGCATATCCGTGATGAAAGCCATCACATATAATATATGGATCAATAAAACCATTATGCTAACAACAGACTAATTCATGAGGTGCTTAGGTCCTTTGACATGCAGATAATTGACCAATTGCGAAATGTTTCAGCCCACGTTAGCCTGCGCAGTCCGCCCGGGCTGACCCGGTCGATACTTTTTGCAGATGCATTAAGCCCATTTTCACGGAGAATGGCTCAAATACAAACTTTCATTTTTTTTTTTTTTCGCTGCAAATTCCAGATGCGATTGGGTTATATTGAAGCATATACTTGCGATAGCTGTACATCAAAGATGAGGCCATGTATTCTCTGCAGTCTGATAACGATCCAAACCATCCGTCAGTTAAAGCTACAGTGAAAAGATGATGATATTTACCCTAAGCCTGCTAAATAAGCTTAATGAAACTTTCAAACCGATAGTAAATAGCCAAATGATGCTATTTCAAAGTTATTTCGGGGCCAAAAAAGTCCTATTAGGACAGTGTAGATCCAAGATCGGACTGCACGTTCTGATCTTGATCTACACTATCCACAAAAGGTCCTTGAGTCGCGCTTGGCAGCCTAGGGGTTAAACAAATAAAACAGACATGCTCTGTCTTAATTAATAGACAGCAAAAATACTGCATATCCCAGAATATTTTTATCCAAACATTGGTCAGATTTTAGATCAGACTGCAAGTTTATTGCATACTGATCTTAATCTATACTGTACGAAATAACACCGTCGGTTAATTGCAGAAGATCCCCTCTGCAGAGGCCCGGTAGCTTTGGGACTATTAATGCCGAGTAATACCAAGCCGGAGGAAGCAAGTTTGATTACCCTGCTTAGCAAAAGTTCTGGCCGAGGACTCATAACATAAATTACTTCGTATTAACAAAATTCTTCATCTCTCATCAGACAACTTTCGAAAACACTGTGGCAAAAGAATATGGACAAAATGTTTTGCATTCGCAGGGGCGTAACAAGAGGTTTAGGATCATTACATACTCCAAATCGGGAGTGCTCTTTAGCACTTAGGTTTCCACGCTCCTCTCATTGCGCGTAAAGCTACTGTCAGTGTAAATGAAGATCAGACGGCAAAGAACGTGCAGTTTGATCTTGTTCTACACGGTCTGATACAATTCCACTTTGGGCTTCCCTTATGCCTGGGTCTATGGTTTTAGTTATAGCGCAATCTCCGGTTTTTTTTTTCCACGAATTATTTAGACTCTGTACAAATTTCAGGACATAGCCCACAATAATAAATCAAAGGAGCAGGGTTTAGCCATTATATGTATTCAACAGTTATATGAACCAGGCGCATAGCAGGACAGAAGCCCGGGCTTCATCATTAATCATAAAAGCATCAAATAAGCGAAACACGCTTCAAAGTTTAGATTGTGGTCGATTTCTCAAAGGGACGACTTCTTCGGTAATTTTTACGAGCTATGTTTTATCGATAAAGTAGATCAAAATTGGATTGCGCAAAACTTGCAGACTGATCTTGGATAGATGGCTGGCAAATAATGCAGGAGAAATTATTGACAAATTAAACACTGGATTGACCTTTTTTCTCCCCATATTTCCAACAG
Source organism: Tridacna gigas (assembly GCA_945859785.2). Lineage (NCBI taxonomy): Eukaryota > Metazoa > Mollusca > Bivalvia > Cardiida > Cardiidae > Tridacna > Tridacna gigas. The sequence goes on along the minus strand of OX244029.2, from coordinate 13,392,138 downwards.
TGTAGGGCCGGAAGCAAAATGACCCTCTTTATGGGTTGAAGAATGACAATTTTCTGATGAAAATTTGGGCTATTACCTGCATCCATGGTCGAACCACATTTCACCGGAGCCCGACAGAACCGCCTCAATGAGGCAGCCCTAACGAGCAAAAACTGAAACTTATGTATACCCGGATTATACATAAGAAGATAAAAGTTTTATCCCTGCAAACCCCACCTCACGCTATGTAATGTGGGTCTACACGGGTCCTTAATGCATGGGTAGGTTAACGTAATGGAAAATATTGAACAGTGTTCAAAACAAAAGAGCCAGACCCACCTGTGTATCCGCTCATCACGGTCTTGGTTCCCGCCAGTTGCTATTTACTGGGCAAAAAATTGTCACTCTGCCAAGAACAGACGACAGAAAACACAGCTGCAACAGAACTTAGATATTCAATGCAGTCCCAAACGAGAAAGAAAAGAAAATTAAAAAAAGTAAAAACCATAAAATTAATAAATAGAATAAAAATGCAAAGTTTTATCGGTTTGAAATCGGTTGAGGAATAATGACATTATGCCGAAAATCTGCTTTAACAGGAATTTTTCCGTAGTATAAGCTCAAGCATTCTCAAAGCACATTCTTAGTATTATTCCCCGAAACTTTAGAAATTTCAAAGTAACACAACTTCTGATTGGGTAAGCTGTTTGACCGGCGCTCTGGCGAAAGGGGTTAAATGCATCCCAGTGATGCATTATACCAAACAAGTTATCACATAATTATGGATCCATAAAATTCTTTTCTTTTTTCAACAACCGATTGAATCATGAGGTAGAGTGGTCCTTTGACATGGAGAAAATTGACCAGCAAAAAAGATTCGGTCCATGGCAGCCTGCACGGACTGCGCAGGCTGACATTAGTCGATAGTTTTTGCGGATGCATTAAGCCCCCTTTAGATAGAGCATGGCTCAAATACAGTTACATGCAGTTTGGAAATAGTCAATTTGCTCTGAGATTTACTAGAAAAATTACCAGAATTGGCCGAGCCGGGGATCGAACCACCGACCCCCTGTTCTCAAGTCCTTTACGCTACCATTGCAGCGATTGTGGTTCGGCTGACAAAATTTGAGATTTGTCCACACTGAGAGCAAATGCAGATGACGTTGCTACTCAAAGTACGGTGTTTGTCTTTATAATAGGTCAGAAAACATTGTTGGATAAGAAAAGGAATGCTTTTCTCCTTTTCCCACAATGTTTTCAAAAGCATTTTCCCAACGGCCATTTAAAATTGGGATTATATGGTAATGGGTAAAGGTCAAGTGGTAACAAAATAGGTGAAAAGTAGTTGCATAATAAGTGATCAGTGTACCGCAAGACGTTTTCACTGTGTTAGTGACTGATGCTCATTTGTATTAGCATTCACGAAATCCGCTGAGTAATGTTCACTAATACAGTAAAAGTCTTCTCAAAATCCGCTGAATAGTATTCACTCAAACGATGGGAAGTTTTCACGGAATCTTTGCACGTGCTTTGTGGTCTGGTCTAGATTTACACTGTCAGTAGCTTTACGCGCAATGAGTCGCGCTTAGAAACCTAAGAACTTAACAGCACTCCCGATCTGGAGTATGTAATGATCCTAAACCTCTTGTTACGCTCCTGCGAATACAAAACATTTAGTCCATCTTTACGAACAAAGTCTTGTTTTGCCACATTGTTTCGAAAGGTGTCTGATGCAAGGTGAAGAATTTTGTCTATACGAAGTAATTTATGTCATGAGTCCTCGGCCAAAACTTTTGCTAAGCTGGGTAATCGAACCTGCTACCTCCGGATTACGCATTAATAGTCCCAAAGCTACGGGGCCTCAGCAGAGAGGATCTTCTACAATTCACTTAAGCGACGGTGTTATTTCGTACAGTCTAGATTAGGATCAGTATGCAGAAAACTTGCAGTCTGATCTAAAATCTGACCGATATTTGGATGAAAATATGCCGGGATATGCAGTATTTTTGCCGTCAATTAACTAAGAAGTGTTCACGGAATCCGGTGAGTAATATTCACCTTACTGGTGAGATGTGTTCACGAAGTCCGGTGAGTAATGTTCACTCAAAAGATGAGTAGTGGTCACTAACGGACTGGGTAATGTTCACTTAACCGGTGAGAAGTATTCACGAAAATCCGATGAGAAGTATTCACGAAATACACTGAGTAATGTTCACTCAATTGGTGAGAAGTATTCACGAAAGTAATGTTGATGTATAGATATATAGGAACCGTTATCGCCTCAGGTATAAATAACTTTTTTAATCAGCTAAACCGTTCAAGCATTGGTTGACGTATTTTTTCTTCACCCTTTACTTCTTACCTCGTCAAAAATTTTACTCTTAATTTTACATTTCACAAGATCAAATAAATGGGTCATGCTCTGGCAAAAGGGGTCTTAAGGCATCTCCGTGATGAAAGTCATCACATATAATATATGGATCAATAAAACCATTTTGTCTAACAACCGACTGATTCATGAGGTGCTTAGGTCCTTTGATATGCAGGTAATTGACCAATAGCGAAAAGTTTCGGCCCACGTTAGCCTGCGCAGTCCGCACGGGCTGACCTGGTCGATACTTTTCACAGATGCATTAAGTCCCTTTTCAGGAACATGGCTCAAATACAAATTTTACTTTTTTTCGCTGCAAATTGCAGATGCGATTGGGATATATTGAAGCATCTACTTGCGATAGCTGCACATCAAACATGAGGCTATGTATTCTCTGCAGTCTGATACCGATCCAAACCATCCGTCTGTTAAAGCGGCAGTGAAAAGATGATGATATTTACCCTAAGCCTGCTAAATAAGCTTAATGAAACTTTCAAACCGATTGTAAAAAACCGAATTATGCTATTTTAAAGTTATTTTGGGGCCAAAAAAGTCCCATTAGGACAGTGTAAATCCAAGATCAAACTACACGTTCTGATCTTGATCTACACTGTCCACAAAAGGTCTTTGAGTCGCGCTTGGCAGCCTGGGGGTTAAACAAATAAAACAGATAAAACAGACATGCTCTGTCTTAGTTAATAGACGGCAAAAATACTGCATATCCCGGCATATTTTCATCCAAATATCGGTTTTAGATCAGACTGCAAGTTTTCTGCATACTGATCTTAATCTAGACTGTACGAAATAACACCGTCGCTTAAGTGAATTGTAGAAGATCCTCTCTGCTGAGGCCCCGTAGCTTTGGGACTATTAATGCGTAATCCGGAGGTAGCAGGTTCGATTACCCAGCTTAGCAAAAGTTCTGGCCGAGGACTCATGACATAAATTACTTCGTATAGACAAAATTCTTCACCTTGCATCAGACACCTTTCGAAACAATGTGGCAAAACAAGACTTTGTTCGTAAAGATGGACTAAATGTTTTGCATTCGCAGGAGCGTAACAAGAGGTTTAGGATCATTACATACTCCAGATCGGGAGTGCTGTTTAGTTCTTAGGTTTCTAGGCGCGACTCAATGCGCATAAAGCTACTGACAGCGTAAATCAAGACCGGACCGCAAAGAACGTGCAGTCTGATCTTGCTCCACACGGTCTGATACAATTCCATTGTGGGTTCCCCTTATGTCTGTGTCTATGACTTTAATTATAGCGCAATCTCCGGAGATTTTTTTCCACGAATTATTAAAACTCTGAACAAATTTCAGGACATGGCCGAAAATAATAAATCAAAGGAGCAGTGTTTAGCCATTATATTTATTCAGCAATTATATGAACCAGGCGCATAGCAAGGCGGAAGACCTGGCTTTAACATTAATCATAAAAGCATAAAATGAGCGAAATACGCTTCCTCAATCAAAGTTTAGATTATGGTCGATTTCTCAAAGGTACGACTTTTTCTGCAATTTTAACATCACATGTTGGATCAGATGTTTTATTGATAATGTAGATCAAAATCGGACTGCACAAAACTTGCCGACTGATCTTGGATAGATGGCTGGCAAATATTGCATGAGAAATTATTGACAATAAAACAATGTATTGACCCTTTTTTTTCATATTTACCACAGTGTAGGACCGGAAGCCAAATTTTACTCTGTCGTCTGCGAATGCCTTTGAATTTAAAAAAAGTCTTAAATTTTGTCGTTCGGTGAAGAGTTAATCTTTCACCACATAATCCCGTGTTTTGATGACCCTGGAGCTTTTGGAAACATCGTGGGAAAAGGGAAAAAATGCTGGTAACCAGCATTTTCTCCTTTTCCAACAATGTTTTCTACATTTTCTAAGATAAACTTCATCATTAGAGCCACATTTACTTTGTCATCTGCAAATAGCATCAATATGGGAGAGTCTAAAACGTTGTCGTTCGGTAAAGAGTAAACAGCTTATCTGCTTGTTGCCTTGTCAGGCTATTTCAGTAAAAGACAGTATCAATCTCTCGGTATTTATGTGCAATAAAAGCCTTCAGGAATCTGCACACTTTGCTGATTTCATCTGATAAAATTGTCACGGATTGTCCATGGACGTAGGTGGGGTGTAATACGGGGGTTGTTCTTCAACACTATTTTTCACGCACGGAAAAGGAGGTAATTTTTTGTGTACGAAGATGTTAACACTTCGACATACTTAGTGTTTTGTTTGTATTAATACTTTCAGTGCATGTATTATAGTAGAAAGCTTGTCAGGTTTGGCACTTTTTTTCCCACATTAATCGTAGTCTGCAAAACGAGTTACGCGGACAACAGGCCTTTGAAGCTCCATTGATCTATCACGGAACATTAAAATTTTCCATGGTCGATCATCGAACACCCTTGCACCATTAAGACTGACTAGAGTTGTCAGATTCACCTTATGTGGATTGTATCACAGGCCTTTAAAGCTCTATTTGTCTATCAGGGAACTTTAGAATTTTCATTGGTCCATCATCAAAGTGTAGGACCGGAAGTGTACATTGTTTGAGATTGTATGTGACTTGGAATTCTATATAGTGGCGGTATGTCACTTGGATGTGAAAATTTGCGTTCACATGGCAAGTCAAGCTGGTGATTTTTCTTTTGTTTTGATAATTATTATAAAATCTTCATATTCAACTATTTGTCTGTTATGTATAGACCATATCAGGAACACGTATGTGCGACAATTACACGGGTAGCCCACATCGATATAAGACAAGATCTCAAGTATATCCGCCCGATACTTACACACTATATTTGCCATTATTAAACATGTGTCCTTTGCTTCCCATAATCAAAGTACTGAAAGTACTGCCAAACTAGCGAATTTGATTGTTTGATTGATTGATTGATTGTATGGTATTTATTAACCCTGTGTTCAACATTATTTCAGTTACGTAGCGGTGGCCAGTGCACATATCTATGCTTTCCTGGAGTTTCTTTTACCAGTACTCCGCACAATATTCTTTCCAAGCCACTGGCTCCTTTCCCACATTACCATCGTCGAAACGTGAGCGAGAAATGAATCCTGTAGCAATGACTATCATCAATCCTTGGAAAGAAATTTGTTGATGATCAAACCAGCGACCTCCTGTTCTCAAGTCCTGTATGCTACCGAGTGAACTACCGGGGCTACATGTGCTATTGGTTAACTATAATCCAGTTTAAGTTTAACCCTTAACCTGCTAAAAAATGTTAAATGAAACTTTCAAGCTGATGGTAAACATCTGAATATTGCTATTTCACAGTTACACTTTGGAGAAAACCTACCCTCTTATCGGACAATGTAGATCCAAGATTGGACTGCACACACTGTCTGCAAAAGGTCATTGAGTCGCGGTAGTGCTGGGAAAAGAAACTTGAGGAAAGCATGGACAGGTGCTCTGGCCGCCGCAATATCACTGAAATAATGTTGAAAATGGCGTTAAACACCATGCAGTCAATAAGTCAATATCTAATAGCACAAGATGTAGTTAACTATTTAACTCTCCTTACAAAACGAAAAATTTTACATCAGTCCAAATTCAAAGCTGTTGCAGACCATGAATTAAATGTGGCTGAACTGATGAAACATGATTCCAGAATGGCAGAAAACAATGTGGAAAAAGGAGAAAATGATGGTTACCAGCATTTTCTCCTTTTCCCACAATGTTTACAAAGGGACCCTTCCCCAGTATTGTTAAAACTTGGAATTGCTTGGTAAAAGGTTAATAGAATAACAGTTTAACATAATAGTTCAACTGTACACAATGATCTGAATAATGAATGACTGAAGGAATGACACGGGTTCCGTGTCCAGCGGGGGTTGATATAGCTGGGATTTGCTACAAGTTAACCTAGGTGTATCTATTAATAGATTCATTCATACTGTTACAGTTGTGTAGGAATAAGTGATTCTCTGCTCTGCATAGGTCACTCAATTTACATATAAGCAAAGATCTTGTACCTTATAAATGACATCTTGTTCAGTTTATTACTTTGTAAGACGACATGTTCAAATTGGAGAGGTAGAGATTTAGTGGTTTATGTCTAAATTGTCATGTATAACAGTATTAAGATTTCTAACAGAAAGAAGTATTTTCTGTGTGGCAGTATTTGGCAACTGTGGGGTTTTGAATCTAGGTCATTCTTGATGCCTATAGACTAGCTTCGCTAGACAAAAAGAGATAAGTTCTTTTCAACACGACCATGCAAAATGACCCTCTGTGGGTTTAAAGATGACAATTTTCTGATGAAAATTTGGGCTGTTACCTCTATCATGGCTCGAAACACATTTTACCGTGGCCCGACAGAACCGCCTCAATGAGGCGGCCCTAACGAGAAAAACTGAAACTTATGTATACCCGGATTATACATAAGAAGATAAAGTTTTATCCCTGCAAACTCCACCTTAGGCTATGTAAAGTGGGCCTACACGGGTCCTTAATGCATAGGTAGGTTAACGTAATGGAAAATATTGAACAGTGTTGAAAACAACAGAGCCAGACCTGCCTGTGTATCCGCTCATCACGGTCTTGGTTCCCGCCGGTTGCTATTTACTGGGCAAAAATTTGTCATTCTGCCAAGAACAGACGACAGAAAACACAGCTGCAATATAACTTATAACTTAGCTATTCAATGCAGTCCCAAACGAGTAAGAAAAGAAAATGAAAAAATAAAAACCAAACAATTAATAAATAGAATAAAAAAGCAAAGTTATATCGTTTTGAAATCGGTTGAGAAATAATGACACTATGCCGAAAATTTGCGTTAATAGGAATTTTTCTGTAGTATAAGATCAAGCATCCTAAAAGCACATTCTTAGTCTTAATCCCCTGATTCTTTTTTTTTAATTTCAAGGTAACAGAACTTCTGATTGGCGAAACTGTTTGGCAAAAGGGGGCTAAATGCATCTCAGTGATGCATTATACTAAGCAAGTTATCACATAATTATGGCTCCATTAAAATTCTTTTCTGTTTTTTTCCCCACAACCGATTGAATCATGAGGTAGAGTGGTCCTTTGACATGGAGAAAATTGACCACTAGCAAGAAGTTTCGGTCCATGTCAGCCTGCGCGGACTGACATGAGCCGATACTTTTTGCGGATACATTAAGCCCCCTTTTCACAGAGCATGACTCTGCCCCCAGCTGGGCGGGGGGGATAGAAATAGCTCAGCTGTCGCACTACAGCAGGGGTAAGACCCCCCCCCCCCCACTGTGCCTGCCTGTTTGCCGTGGGCTGCAACTCGTGTCGTTCGATGACGGGATCCTGGTGGTTGAGTGGATTCAGAGCTCGGCCCTTTGATGGCTCTGTTTTCACAACACACTACTTTGGCCTTGAATTGAATTAAACGAGGGGTCAGGAAGGCCCGTTCTGATCAATCGGCTGGTCACGCCGAGCCCTAGGGTGTTTCTCTGACTTTGTTCTCTTTAATCATACACAGATACATCATTTCTTTGTCATCAGTTGCTGTATGTCAATACCCTAGAAGGCGGTGGCTCATGGGCTAATCGAGTGAAGGCTGGTGTTTGATTGACACTTGTAACCGCCCAAAGTTAGTCTATGCTTGGTATGACATTCTGCGGGCCTACATTTGTCCGGTCTAGCCCTTTCACTTCGAGTATATCACCGATGTATCCCTGTCATGATCTGTGTTAGGTTTCCCCAGATCATGTCCCCATGTTGGGCTCCGAGGCGGGTGGGGAGCATCGGTGATGAATATTCAACAACAGTTATGGCTTCTCAAAAAAAGGCCAAGCGTTTACTCTCCGACTCCGATTCAGAATCGGATATTTCAAGACCAACAACATTTGCTCGCTTTTTAGTTATTGAATCAGTTGACTCTTCTAAGCCCGTTACAAAACTGTCTCCTTTCGTAATTGAAAAATCTATCTCATCAATTTTAGGCACTCCTAAATCTGTAAAAAAGCTTAAGAATGAAACCTTGCTTGTTGAATGCTTCTCACAACAACAGGCTAGAAACCTGCTTGGGCACAAAAAACTGTTCAATTGTGAAGTGAAGGTTTTTCCTCACAAGACACTTAATACCTCAAAGGGAGTCATTAGATGCAAAGAATTAAGCTTCTGTGACTCTCTGGAAGAAATTAAATCCAACCTTAAAGGTCAGGCTGTGTCTGATGTAAAAAGAATCTCAGTCCTCAGAAATGGTATACGTAGAGATACACATACATACATTCTGACATTCTTAACACCAACTCTTCCAACTTCAATTAAAATTAGATTCCAATCAGTCAAGGTTGATGTCTATGTGCCTAATCCGTTGCGCTGTTATAAATGCCAACGGTACGGCCATCACGAAAGTAATTGCAAAAGTACCCCTGTATGTCCGAAATGTGCTTTTGAAGGGGAAAACCATGACCAAAAGACTTGCAATAACCCTCTTCTCTGTGTCAATTGCAAGTCTTCTCATCCTACCTATTCCAAAGAATGTTCAGTTTGGAAAGATGAGAAAGAAATCCTATCGATCAAGTTTAAGGAGAATGTTACCTTTTTGGAAGCCAGGAAAACAGTTGAAAAACGCAGGTCTGATCAGGCATTGTTGAGCAAAAGCACAACATATGCAAATGTTGCATCTCCTTTGCCTGCAAATGGACATTGTCCAACCTGCGAACTGTTGGCTAAAAAACTTCTCCAAAAGTTTCCTGAAATGACTAGTGAACTGAAAGCTCTCATTCCCAATGTCGAGGTTACAACACCTTCCACTCAGACTCAGCCTGCGTCTGAAACAAACAAACCCTCTTCTGCACCCCCAAAACCCACAGACTCTCAAAGTATTCCTCCACAAAAAACCCCAAAGCCCTCTTCCTCTTCACAAAATATTTCTTTAAAAAAAGCTTCAAAGCCATCTGCCCCTTCAAAACAGCCTCCTAAGAAACCCCAACCTCCACCTTCACAGTCTACAAATAAATCTAACGCTCCACCTAAAGATAACAAATCTTATCATGTACCCCGATCACCAAAAAGATCTTCCTCGAAATCTAAACCACAGTCCAGAGATAACCATGGATCTTGTGAAATAGCAGTCACAGTAGATGATCCGGTCCCTACCTCCAACAGATTTTCGGAGCTAGAGGACATGGATGCAGATACTGAAAATCTGGAAGGTGAGGCTTCAGATTCAGAAGCCTCTATCTGGTCCAGTTCTAAAGATCTTTGGAACAAGGACACTGACACTTGGCACTCGTCCAAACCCGAGACAACTGTAATTAAATCTTAATCTATTTTGAAATGTATTGGTTTACGGCCTCTTTTTTTACTTTAGCTTTTATACTCTCTTCATGCACTATGGATACCATAATCCAGTGGAATTGTCGAGGTCTAAAGTCAAACTTTGACGAACTTTCCCTTTTAATCAATGATCACAAACCAGTTGTTGTTTGTCTGCAAGAAACCTTCCTTAAGCGGGAGGATGATATTTCTGTCAAATATCATTCCATTTACAATAAAGTCTTTACCGAAGGCGAGAAGGCTAGAGGTGGCGTTTCTATTATTGTCAATAACAACATTCCTCATAAAGTTGTGTCTCTTAACACAAACTTGCAAGCTGTTGCCATCAGGTCTTCTTTACACAGTGCTGTTACACTGTGTTCTTTATATCTCCCCCCAAGCACACCTATCAATGAGAACAATCTGAATGATCTCATTTCCCAATTGCCATCCCCCTATATTCTTGCTGGGGACTTCAATGGTCACAATGTTATGTGGGGTTGCAATGACACTAACCAGAGAGGTTTACAGTTGGAGAACTTCATTTCGAATAACTCTTTATCTTTCATGAATGATAACAAATCCAAAACCTACTTGCATCCAGCAACTGGATCTTACTCTTCTATTGATTTAACCTTATGCAGCCCAGTCTTACTTGCCGATTTCACCTGGAAAGTGACTGAGGATTTGTGTGGAAGTGATCACTTCCCTATTATCTTTTCATCTACACAACCATCCAGCAGTGTAAGACCGCAGAAATGGAAGCTCTCTAAAGCCAATTGGAACAGATTTGAAACCCTCTGTGAACAGACAATTACATATGACAAGTTTGGAGATTGCGATGATCAAGCAAAACTTTTTACTTCGCTGTTAATTGATGCAGCTAAACAGTCTGTCCCTCAGATCTCGACAAATCCAAAACGTCCTGACAAGCCTTGGTACAATGAAGATTGTAAACAGGCTGTCAGAGACAGAAAACAAGCCCTTAGAAAGTTTAACCTCAGACCTACCAAAGAAAATCATGACTTATTCCGTATTTCCAGGGCAAAGGCTCGTCGTACCATTAGAGAAAGTAAGCGCAAGGCTTGGAGACAATATGTCTCTAAATTAAATAGTAGAACTACTACTAAAAAAACCTGGGACATGATCAGAAAGATCAATGGCAAAGGCCAACCCCCTCTTAGTCACCTTGAAGTTAACAATACTTCGTTGGAATCACCCCAGGATATAGCTGATGCTCTTGCCGACACCTTTTGCAAAAAATCTTCCTCTGCAAACTATTCTGAAAAGTTTCAGAGGAATAAAGCCAGAGAAGAAAAGAAAAAACTTAATTTCAATTCTTCTAATTCAGAGCATTATAATAAACTCTTCACCTTTAAAGAATTAAAATCTGCTCTGAATAAAGCTCACGATTTTTCTCCTGGCCAAGATAAAGTTCATTACCAGTTTTTAAAACACTTACCTTTTACTTCTCTCTCTGTTTTACTTGATATTTTTAATGATATCTGGCAGTCCGGTGATTTTCCTTCATCCTGGCGAGAGGCACTAGTCATTCCTATCCCAAAACCTGGCAAGGATGCTAGTGACCCCGCCAACTATCGTCCAATAGCTCTTACTAGTTGTCTCTGCAAGACTCTAGAACGTATGGTCAACGACAGGCTTGTCTGGTTTCTAGAAAAAAAACAACCTCATCGTTGATGTACAGAGTGGATTTCGTCGTCAACGAGGCACCATCGATCATCTTGTCCGCTTTGAAACCTTTGTCAGAGAAGCCTTTATTAATAGACAACATGTAGTATCTGTCTTTTTCGACCTTGAAAGCGCTTATGATACAACTTGGAAATACGGAATTCTTAAAGACTTACATGACTTTGGTCTTCGAGGCCGTCTTCCTCTTTCTATCTCAGCCTTCTTGGATGAACGTCTTTTCCGCGTCCGAGTTGGTAATACTGTCTCGGGAACCCGTGAACAGGAGATGGGTGTGCCCCAAGGATGTATTCTCTCTGTTACACTTTTTAGTGTAAAAATAAACAGTATAATTAAAGCTATCTGTCCTGGTGTAGACTGTTCTCTTTATGTTGATGACTTTGTTATATGCTTCAGATCTCGAAATATGAATATTATTGAGAGACAACTTCAACAGTGTCTCAACAAACTCCAAACGTGGTCTGATGAAAATGGCTTCAAATTTTCAAAGTCCAAAACTAAGTGCATGCACCTATGTAATCTACGTGGTGTTCATCCAGACCCTGAACTGTATTTGGACAAAACTAAAATTGAAGTCGTTTCTGAGTTTAAATTTCTTGGAGTCATCTTTGACAGAAAGCTTTCCTACCTTCCTCACATCACTGCACTTAAAAAGAAGTGCAAGAAGGCTCTTAATCTTCTAAAGGTTGTGGCCCATTCTGAATGGGGAGCAGACCGTAAAGTCCTCTTGCGGCTTTATCGGTCTTTAGTTCGCTCTAAATTGGACTATGGATCTATCGTATACGGATCAGCCCGTAAATCTTACCTTAAAATTCTTGATCCTATACACCACGAAGGCCTGCGTCTTGTACTTGGAGCTTTCAGAACTTCTCCCGTCAATAGTCTCTATGTTGAGGCTAATGAACCTTCTCTTTCTTACAGAAGGGAAAAACTCTCACTTCAATATCTTTTAAAACTGAAATCAAATCGTTTTAATCCAACTCATAAAGTTGTTTTTAAACCTCAGTATAAACGTCTTTTTGAAAGGAAACCAAATGTTATTCCTCATTTGGTATCCGCATGGAGCCCATTGTAGATAACCTTGGCATAGACATTGAGTCTATTGCCGACTATATAATCTCTGATATCCCTCCATGGACACTAAACAGTGCAGAATTCAGATTTGACCTTGCATCCGACAAAAAGTCAGTCACGGATAGAATTGTATTTCATGCTAGATACAACGAGATAAAGGAGCATTATTTTTCCTTCAAACCAATCTATACAGATGGATCTAAAGAGGGAAATTCTGTAGCAGCTGCCGCTATTTATGGAGAAAGGAGCCTTCCAAACAATTCCTCTATCTTCTCTGCAGAAATTAAAGCTATTGATCTTGCCCTTAATCTAGCTGAACATTCTAATTCCAACCGTTTCATTATCTTTTCGGACTCTTTGTCAACATTACAGGCCCTTTCAAATCAACGACTTGAGAATCCCTTGATCTGTGCTTTACTTGAAAGGATCTCACAAATTTCTTCTATGAATAGATTGGTGTTCTGCTGGCTTCCAAGTCATGTAGGCATCAAAGGCAATGAAACTGCCGATAGGTCTGCCAAATCTGCACTTAACCTTCCCATTTCAGATTTTAAAGTTCCACACACTGATTTTAAATCCTCTGTTTTAACACATATCCAATCTTCTTGGCAATCCCAGTGGGATGCTGATGTTTTCAATAAACTGCATTCAGTTAAACCTTCCCTTGGTGAATGGTACTCCGTTTACAGGTCTGTTCGTCGAGAAGAAGTGACAATTGCACGACTTCGAATTGGCCATTCACGCATTACACATTCCTGGCTCTTGACCAGAGATGATGCCCCTGAATGTATTCCATGCAATGCACCCTTCTCTATAAAACACATTCTACTACATTGCATTGACTTTCAGCTATTATCGCTTTCATAAAGGAGATTGGCATTTACAATAAACTGTGATATTTACTCTTTAGTTTCTTATCCACCTTTTTACATTCTTTACACATCTTTATATAAAATACCTTGTCAGCTAATCTAAAACTTTTGAGTAGGCAGGGAATGCCCAGCCACTCAATATCATATTTTATGCACATTGTCAGTTACACGTAATCTTTCTTCATTTAAAGACTCCTTTATTATCAATTTAAGACTGTTCAAATCTTTTTATCGCAGTCTTAACATCATTATTCAAAACCTTTTTGAGTTAATAGGGAAGCCCTGTTGCTCAATTATATCTTTTATACATACTTAGATCACACATGATCCTTCTTAATTTAACTCTTTTACTGTCAGCATGTCTCAAATCTTTTTAGGAAAAAATCCGCCTTAATCGTTCCTTCAACACAGATATGCGCGCTAAATGACCAAAGCTGTCGATGCGCCATAAAACAACATTCATTCATTCATTCAGAGCATGACTCAAATACATGTACATGCAGTTTGGAAATAGCCAATTTGCCCTGAAATTTACTCAAAAAGTACCAGAATTGGCAGAGCCGAGGATCGAACCACCGACCCTCTGTTCTCTAGTCCTGTACGCTACCGACGGAGCTACTGTGGTTCGGCTGACAAAATTTGAGATTTGTCCACACTGAGAGCAAATGCAGACGACGTTGCTGCTCAAAGTACGGTGTTTGTCTGTATAATAGGTCAGAAAACATCGTTGGATAAGAAAAAAAAAATGCTCTTCTCCTTTTCCCACAATGTTTTCAAAAGCATTTTCCTAACGGTCATATAAAATTGGGATTGTTTGGTAATGGGTGTAGGGCAAGTGGTAACAAAATAGGTGAGAAGTGATTGCGTAATAAGTGATCAGTGTACCGCAAGTTTTCACTGTGTCAGGACTGATGCAAAGTCATCACGAAATCTGTGGTTAATGTTCATTCAAACGGTAAGGAGTATTCACGAAACCCGCTGAATAATGTTCACTCAAACGTAAGAAGTATTCACGAAATCCGGTGAGTAATGTTCACTCAAACGATGAGAAGTATTCACAAAAACGCACTGAGTAATGTTCACCAAACCGCTGAGAAGTGTTCATGAAATCCGGTGAGTATTGTTCATTCACGAAATGTATTGAGTACTGTTCACTCAGACGATGAGAAGTATTCACCAAATACACTGAGTAATGCTCACTCAAACGGTGAGAAGTATTCATGAAAGTAATATTGATGTATAGATATAAAAGAACCGTTATCGCCTCAGGTATGAATAACTTTTTAATGAGCTAAACCGTTCAAGCATTGATTGACGTATTATTTCTTCACCCTTTACTTCTTACCTCGTCAAAAATTTAACTCTTGTTTTTACGTTTCACAATATCAAATACATGGGTCATGCTCTGGCAAAAGGGGTCTTAACGCATCTCCGAGATGAAAGTCATCACATATATAAAATCATTTTGTCTAACAACCGACTGATTCATGAGGTGCACTGGCCCTTTGACATGCAGATAATTGACCAATAGCGAAAAGTTTCGGCCCAGGTCAGCCTGGGCAGTCTGTACAGGCTGAACTGGGTCGAAACTTTTCGCAGATGCATTAAGCCCCCTTTTCACAGAGGATGGCTCAAATATAATTTTTTCTTATTTTCGCTGCAAATTGCAGATGCGAATGGGTTATATTGAAGCATCTACTTGCCATAGCTTCACATCAAAGATGAGGCCATATATTCTCTGCAGTCTGATACCGATCCATACCATCCGTCTGTTCAAGCGACAGTGAAAAGATGAAGAGAGTAATCCTAAGCCTGCGGAATAAGTTAAATGAAACTTTCAAACCGTTAGTAAAAAGCCAAATTATGCTATTTCAAAGCTATTTTGGGGCCAAAAAATTCCTATTAGGACGGTGTAGATCCCAGATCAGACTGCACGTTCTGATCTTGATCTGCACTGACCGCAAAAGGTCCTTGAGTCGCGCTTGGCAGCCTAGGGGTTAAACAAATAATACAGATAAAACAGACATGCTCAGTCATAACCTTTAAGCTGCTAAATAAATTAAACTAAAGATTCCCAGCCAATGTTGAAAACCCATAGTTTACGATTTAAAAATTTTGCTCGTCAGAGAAAATCTGAACGTATAGGACGGTGTAGATCCAAGATCAGATTGCACGTTCTGTGCAGTCATAATTATATTGATCTACACTGTCCACAAAAGCCAATAAAGTCGCGCTTAGAAGCCCAAGTGTTAATTAATAGACGGCAAAAATACTGCATATCGCAGAATATTTTTTATCCAAATATAAGTCAGACTTTAGATCAGACTGCAAGTTTTCTGCGGTCTGATCTTGATCTATACTATACGAAATAACACCGTCGGTTAAGCAAACTGCAGACGACCCCCTCTGACAGGCCCGGTAGTTTTGGGACTATTAATGCCTAGTCATAGTAATCCGGAGGTAGCAGGTTCGATTACCCTGCTTAGCAAAAATTCTGGCCGAGGACTCATGACATAAATTACTTCAGACAATTTTCGAAAACACTTTGGCAAAAAAAGAATTTGTTCATCAAGATGGAGAAAATGTTTTGCATTCGGAGGGGCATAACAAGAGGTTTAGGACGATTACATACTGCAGATCGGGAGTGCCGTTTAGTTCTTAGGTTTCTGAGCGCGATTTATTGCCATATGGCTACTGACAGTGTAAATCAAGATCAGACTGCTCAGAACGTGCAGCCTGATCTTGTTCCAGACGGTTTGATACAATTCCACTTTGGGCTCCTCTTATGTCTGGGCCTATGACTTTAATTATAGCGCAATCTCCGGAGATTTCTTTCCACGAATTATTAAAACTCTGAACAAATTTCAGGACATAGCCCAAAATAATAAATCAAAGGAGCAGGGTTTAGCCATTATATGTATTCAACAGTTATATGAACCAGGCGCATAGCAAGGGAGAAGCCCGGGCTTCAACATTAATTATAAAAGCATCAAATAAGCGAAACACGCTTTCTCAATCAAATTATAGATTATGGTCGATTTATCAAAGGGACGACTTCTTCGGTAATTTTTAAGATCTATGTTTTATCGATAAGTAGATCAAAATCGGACTGCACAAAACTTGCGGACTGATCTTGGATCGATGGTTGGCAAATAATGCAGGAGAAATTATTGACAAATTAAACACTGGCTTGTCTTTTTTTTTCATATTTCCCACAGTGTAGGGTCGGAAGCAAAATGACCCTCTTTACGGGTTGAAAAATGACAATTTTCTGATGAATTTGGGCTATTACCTCCATCCATGTTCGAAACACATTTTACCGGGACCAGACAGATCCGCCTCAATGAGGCAGCCCTAACGAGCAAAAACTGAAACTTATGTATACCCGGATTATACATAAGAAGATAAAGTTTAATCCCTGCAAACCCCACCTCACGCTATGTAAAGTAGGTCTATAGGGGTCCTTAATGCATGGGTAGCTTAACGTAATGGAAAATATTGAAATGTGTTGAAAAGTAAAGACCAAGACCTGCCTGAGTATCCACTCAGTCCGGTCTTGGTTCCCGCCGGTTGTTATTTACTGGGCAAAACTTTGTCATTCTGCCAAGAACAGACAACAGACAACACAGCTGCAATAGAACTTAGGTATTCAATGCAGCCCCCCCCCCCCCCCCAAAAAAAAAAAAAAAAATCAATAAATAGAAAAAATGCAAAGTTCAATCGGTTTGAAATCGGTTGAGAAATAATGACACTATGCCCAGAATCTGCTTTAATAGGGTTTTTTCTGTAGTATAAGCTGAAGCATTCTAAAAGCACATTCTTACCCGTATTCCTAGAAACTTTCAAAATTTCAAATTAACACAACTTCTGATTGGCTAAACTGTTTGACCGGCGCTCCGACAAAAGGGGGCTAAATGCATGCCAATGATGCATTATATCAAGCAAGTTATCATATAATTATGGATCCATAAAATTCTTTTTTTTTTTTTTTTTCAACAACCGATTGCATCATGAGGTAGAGTGGTCCTTTGGCATGGAGAAAATTTACTAGCAAAAAAGATTCGGTCCATGGCAGCCTGCACGGGCTGCGCAGGCTGACATGGGCCGATGCTTTTTGCGGATACATTAAGACAGAGCACGGCTCAAATACATTTACATGCAGTTCTGAAATAGTCAATTTGCTCTGAGATTTACTCAAAAAGTACCAGAATTGGCCGAGACGGGGATCGAACCACCGACCCTCTGTTCTCAAGTCCTTTACGTTACCACTGGAGCGACTGTGGTTCGGCTGACAAAATTTGTGATTTGTCCACACTGAGAGCAATTGCAGACGACGTTGCTACTCAAAGCACGGTGTTTGTCTTTATAATAGGTCAGAAAGCATTGTTGGATAAGAAAAAGAATGCTTTTCTCCTTTTCCCACAATGTTTTCAAAAGCATTATCCTAACGGTCATTTAAAATTGGGATAGTCTGGTAATGGGTAAAGGTCAAGTGATAACAAAAAAGGTGAGAAGTAATTGCGTCATAAGTGATCAGTGTACCGCAAGAAGTTTTCACTGTGTTAGCGACTGATCCTCATTAGTATTCACGAAATCCGGTGAGTAATGTTCACTTAAACAGTAAAAGTCTTCTCAAAATCCGCTGAATAGTGTTTATTCAAACGATGAGAAGTATTCATGGAATCCGGTGAGTAATATTCACCTTACTGGTGAGATTTGTTTACGAAGTCCGGTGAGTAATGTTTACTTAAACCGGTGAGAAGTTTTCTCGAAATCCGCTGAGTTATGTTCACTCAAACGATGAGAAGTATTCACGGAATCCGGTGAGTAATATTCACCTTACTGGTGATATGTGTTCACGAAGTCCGGTGAGTAATGTTCACTCAAAAGATGAGAAGTATTCACAAAAACGGACTGAGTAATGTTCACTTAACCGATGAGGAGTATTCGCGAAATACGATGAGTAATGTTCACTCAAATAATGAGAAGTATTCACGAAATACACTGAGTAATGTTCACTCAAACGATGAGAAGTATTCACGAAATACACTGAGTAATGTTCACTCGAACGGTGAGAAGTATTCACGGAAGAAATGTTGATGTATAGATATAAAAGAACCGTTTTCGCCTCAGGTATAAATAACTTTTTTAATCAGCTAAACCGTTCAAGCATTGGTTGACGTATTTTTTCTTCACCCTTTACCTCTTACCTCGTCAAAAATTTTACTCTTGTTTTTATATTTGACAATACATGGGTCATGCTCTGGCAAAAGGGGCCTTAAGGCATATCCGTGATGAAAGTCATCACATATAATATATGGATCAATAAAACCATTGTGTCTAACAACCGACTGATTCATGAGGTGCTCTGGTCCTTTGACATGCAGATAATTGACGAATAGCGAAAACTGTCTCGGCCCAAGTTAGCCTGCACAGTCCGCTCGGGCTGACCTTTTCGATGCTTTTCGCAGATGCATTAAGCCCCTTTTCACGGAGTATGGTTCAAATACAAATTTTACTTTCTTTCGCTGCAAATTGCAGATGCGATTGGGTTATATTGAAGCATCTACTTGCCGTAGCTGCACATCAAAGATGAGGCCATGTATTCTCTGCAGTCTGATACCGATCCAAACCATACGTCAGTTAAAGCTACAGTGAAAAGATAATGATATTTACACTAAGCCTGCTAAATAAGCTAACTGAAACTTTCAAATCGCTGGTAAAAAGCCAAATGATACTATTTTAAAGTTATTTGGGGGGGCCAAAAAATCCTATTAGGACAGTGTAGACCAAGATCAGACTCCACGTTCTGATCTTGATCTACACTGTCCACAAAAGGTCCTTTAGTCGCGCTTGGCAGCCTAGGGGTTAAACAAATAAAACCGATAAAACAGACATGCTCGGTCCTAGTTAATAAACGGCAAAAATACTGCATATCCCAGAATATTTTCATCCAAATATCGGTCAGTTTTTAGATCAGATTGCAAGTTTTCTGCATACTGATCTTAATCTATACTGTACGAAATAACACCGTCGGTTAAGTGAAATGCAGAAGATCCCCTCTGCAGAGGCCCGGTAGCTTTGGGACTATTAATGCCTTGTAATAGCAATCCGGAGATAGCAGGTTCGATTACCCTGCTTAGCAAAAGTTCTGGCCGACGACTCATGACATGAATTACTTCGTATAGACGAAATTCTTCATCTCTCATCAGACAACTTTCGAAACACTGTGGCAAAAAAAGAATTTGTTCGTAAAGATGGACAAAATGTTTTGCATTCGCAGGGGCGTAACAAGAGCTTTAGGATAATTACATACTCCAGATCGGGAGTGCTGTTTAATTCTTAGGTTTCTAAGCGCGAAAAGCTACTGACAGTGTAAATCAAGATCAGACCTCAAAGAACTTGCAGTCTGATCTTGTTCTACACAGTCTGATACAATTCCACTTTGGGCTCCCCTTATGTCTGGGTCTATGACTTTAGTCATAGCGCAATCTCCGGAGATTTTTTCCACGAATAATTTAAACTCTGAACGAATTTCAGGACATAGCCGAAAATAATTAATCAAAGGAACAGAACAGATCATTTTATTAACTTAACCTATACAGGTCATCGTCTCAACATTAATTATCTGACATCAACGACAATGTGAATCATGCAGGAGGTAATAAAATCCTATGTAACAAAACATACGCATATATGGAAACGAAACTGAAATTAATTAACATATAAGCATTTAAGTTTTCATATTTCTGAGGCCTACTGGTAATATGCGAAGTTGTCACCCTAGATAGCTGTTGCAGACTGTAGATCAAGGAGCAGGTTTTAGCCATTATATTTATTCAGCAATTATATGACCAGGCGTATAGCAAAGCAGAAGCGCGGGATTCAACATAATTATAAAAGCATAAAATAAGCGAAATACACTTTTTCGATCAAAGTTTAGATTATGGTCGAGTTCTCAAAGGGACGACTTCTTCAGCAATTTTAACATTAACATTACATGTTATCTCGGATGTTTTATCGATAATGTATAACAAAATCGGACTGCACAAAACTTGCAGACTGATCTTGCATAGATGGCTGGCAAATAAGCATCAGAAATTATTGACAAATAAAACACTGGATTGACTTTTTTCTTCATATTACCCACAGTGTAGGACCGGAAGTGTACAGTGTTGGGGATTGTATCTGACTTGGGATTTTCTACACTGGCGGTATGTCACTTAGATGTGAAAAATTGTCTTCAATTGTCATGCTGGCGATTTTTCATTTGTTGTAATAATTATTATAAAATCTTCATATCCAATTGTTTGTCTGTTATGTTTTGTTATATCAGGTACACATATATGCACTGTGAATCTACCATAGAGCAATGGGGTTGCCTTGATCATTTGACCGTGATAAAAATACAGATGATTTTGTCCCAAAACAATGCTGTTTTTATTCGATTACTCAACATTAAAACCCGTTTTCTGAACGGAAAGTGTATAAACTGTTTCTTTATTCATATTTTTTCGAAAACATGTCAAGGTTTGGTAACAAAGTCGACTACAGTCTTCCATATCCTTCGTTTAAAATGACACGTTGAAAAAAAAAAAAAAAAAACCACACACACACATTGTACAGTCACTTGTGCAGCGGTTGTACAGTCGCCTGAGATCTTTGATATTTAATTTTGGACAATGACTTGAAAAGCCTGTCTTTTGTTACGGTGAATGAAAGTGAAAATTTGACACAAAGTTGCTTTTTTGAAGGGACTTGAGACTTTGACTTGTTTGACTAAATTTTAAAAAGATGGATTTGAGAAATACTCCCTCAAATATTGGTTTCATTCGCTATAATTCGAATACTTTATTAGATACTGAAAATCCCAGTAAGTTTATATTTCAAGGCAACACTACAGGCAAATTTCGAGTTCTTTAAGTGTCTAATGCCGTAGTGTGAACTCTTGTACCCTGCTGATATAGATCCCCAAACTTTATTGTAGCTTCGAGAACTTCTAAACGAGAATAGAGGTTGGCTGGTTTAAGCTTAAACTTCAGACAATTCTGATACAGTACACCATTCAACCTAATAATATCATAATAAGCACACCCTACTTTTTTAGAATATCGAAAATCGTCTTAATATACGCACATGGAACTGATGATATTTCATCTACACCGATAATTTTTAACTTTTAATTAGTTGATTTATAAGGTAATTTAGTGCATGGTGCAACCTTGAAAATTGTGTCTGTTGGCATGATACAAGCATTATACAGGGTTAGTAAATTATGAAGTTCGCATAACTGGAAAAAAATTGTCCCCTAATCGTCGGTAAAAGATTTGAGCGCATAGTGCTACAAATGGTAGCTCTATGCGCTATAAGAACACAGATTTTATTGTAAAATGACGAAATTCCTTTATAAGAACGAAAAAGGTTTTAAAACCGATTCAAGTCACTGTACAAAGTCGTCTCAGGTGACTGTACACATCTAAAAAATTGCTTCTCCAAGTCACTGTACAAAAGTTAGTTGGTAAGCATCGAAGAATTTCGATATTTTGCTCGCTTTTGATGTCACATCTTGGAACTAATTGGTAAAAAGAGAAAGCGTATACATGGACAGACCTTTTTATCGGGAAAGAACACTCTCATGTGTGTTAATGCTATAATGCTGGTATTTTTTGTGGTCAAAAATCATTTCAATTTTTACACGTCAAGATGATCAAGACATTCGTATTGCTCTAAGGAGGTTAAACATCGCACGGTCATGTACCTGGTATGTTCTATGTATATGAAAAGTACAACTGGATGAGAAGATTTTAAATCAACGATCAAAATAAAGGAAAAAACACGAGCTTGACTTTCCGTGTTTAAAACACTTTTTTTAGGTTCAAGTGACATACCGCCACTGTACAGAATCCCAAGTCACATAGAATCCCAAACGCTGTGCACTTCCGGTCCTACACTGTGATCGTCGAACGCTGTTACTAAGTGAATATCACGGAATACTGAAATGTACTTTTGATTGATTGACTGAATTGGAGTTTAACGCCGTTTTAAAAACTTAGGTCATATCACGGCGGTCAGTGCACCTACGCATGTATTTCCTGGCTTTCTCACACCGGTACCTACACAGCTTTCTTCCCAAGTCACCGACTACTTTTCTCACTTGCGTCAGAGGTGAGAGGCGAAAACTTGCCGGAAAGAAAGTTTGCCTCAACCGGGTATCGAACTCACAACCACCAGGTCACGAGTCAGATACGCTAACCACTGAGCTACCCGGTCAGCCACTGAAGTGTGTTATTTATAGTAGCATTGTCCGATGATCGATCAATGAAAATTCGTTATCTCGTGAGAGACCAATGGAGTTTCCGTGGCCTGTGATTGTATCAACAAACCAGTCTCTGCTTTCCCGGGTTTATCCCTTTATCACACAATCCCGACTTGTAAAGACCTTGAGGTAGAAGCTTTTTGAAAACATTATGGAAAAAAGAGAAAATGCTGGTAACCAGCATTTTGCCCCTTTTTTCACAATGTTGTACATCCAAGGCTAGTATATATTTAGTTTTGAGTCTCAAGTGTTTTGTCGTCGGCAAAAGATTTAAATCTGGATTTTTTTTTTTTTTTTTTCGTTTGGTAAAGACTAAGAAGAGGGTATAGTCCTGAATGGGCACAGCACTTAGTTAAGATTGATTGATTGATTGATTGACTGATTGATTGTATGGTGTTTAATGACGTTTCCAGCATTATTTCAATGATATCACGGCGGCCTGTGCACCAATCCGTGCCTTCCGGGCGTGTCTGTTACCGGTACTTCGCACAATGTTTCTTCCCAAGCCACTGGCTGCCTTCTCACATAACCATCGTGGAAACAATGATCAGCGGTTAGAGAAGAATGAATCCTGTCGGAATGACTATCATCGATCCTCAGTAAGAAATTGACCGAGCTGTGGATTCGAACTAGCGATCTCCTGCTCTCAAGTCCTGTACGCTACCGACTGCGCTACCGGGGCTGACCTTTTACCACACAATCCTGAGTTTTGACGACCTTGAGGAAGAAGGCTTTTGAAAACATTGCGGGCACATGAGAAAATGCTGGTATCCAGCATCTTCTCTTTTTCCCACAATGTTCTCTAGTCTTCTAGAGACAAATTACACAATATGAACCATATTTTATTTTTCGTCTACAAATGCTTTGGATTTGGACAGGTCAAAAATTGTGTCTAGTGGAAAAGAGTTACGATACCCATCGGTAGAACACACGGTCAGATGGAAACAAACATGACATGTTATGTTAGCAATAATTGTTTCTGTCATAATAAGTAAGTCAGGCTGACTAGTTGTTATAGACTCTCATTGTGTACTGTATCAATGAAACATTCTCTGCTTTGCTTAGCTTCTCCATTTTGTCACTTGTAATGTAGATCTCATACTACTGATAAAGGCCATGGGAAAGGTTGGGCGATTGCAGCGGTCTGCATGATCTCTGGGCCAAAGTCCAAGAGAATATGCCTGATTGATCGCTATTCCGTTTATCTATCGTCGCCACTCGTTGCCAACATGAGCGACCCCCTTCCCCCCAAGGCTATTAGTTATGTTATGGGGGATAGTGCAAAATACAGGACGAAACCGATCCTAAGTTACGTCTGGTTCTTTACCATGCTCGGTGTACAGCATCGTCACACAGGACCTCGGTTTAGCGTCTCGTCCGAAAGACTATCAGTAATTTGAGATATCCAGCCATGGGGATCGAACCCATACCATCAAGACTTGATTTTTACAAGTCCTACAGTCTACCACATGAGCTACTGTATGTTAGAACCACTTTTGTAATAAAACGGCTTTTTGTAATAAAAATTTCGATCTCACCGTATTCCTTCAATATTCACACAAACAGTTTAAAATTAATATATTCGTGTAATTTTAACCGAATTCTTTTTTGGCTGCTCTATAAAATAAGGCATGCTGGTAAGGACCTATACCGTCATCCAACAAAAACAACAACAGCAGCAACGATAATTTTCAAGTGATACAACAAGGCCATCGGCCAAAACATACAACCAATTCCAATTATTTCTGGATTTCAGTGGAATGTATTTTCAGTGGTCGATAGAGGTCGAGGTATTATGTTGAGGGCCAAAAGAGTTACTATTTACCAAACGACTAACTTTTGAGCGCGACCAAATTGATAGCATTTGCAGACGACAAATTCGATGTTGTTCAAATGACGATTTCTGTCTTTGACAGGGTAGAAAACATTGGGGGAAAAGGAGAAAATGCTGGTTACCAGCATTTTCTCCTTTTCCTACAATGTTTTCAAAAGATTTCTTCTGCTGGGTCGTTAAAACTCGGGATTGTGTGGAAAGTGGTTGATAAAGAGCTAAATACAGGTACTATTGCACCATGTCAGAGAATGCTTCCGAGAAACAATTCCGCCATCACGATAGCAGCAGAATATCATGCCAACTACAATTCGAGATAAACAGGCTAATTTGCGACATGCAAAAGTGGCCAGTGCAGCTATCCATGCTTTTTCTGAGTTTCTCTCCAGTGCAATGGCCGCCGCGATATAGCTGAAATAATGTTGAAAACGGTCTTAACCCTTTACCACACAATCCCGAGTTTTAACGACCCTGAAAAAGAGGCCTTTCGAAAACATTGTGGGAAAAGGAGAAAATGCTGGTAACCAGCATTTTCTCCTTTTCCCACAATGTTTTCTACGCTATTAGAAAGAGAAATCATTATTTTAATAACAATTAATTTGTCGTCTGCAAATGCTTTCAATTTGGTCCATTTTAAAATTTTATCGTTTGGTAAAGAGTTAAACACCATAAATAGACAACCAATACGTCGTCTTCTCTGTTTTGACCCTTTGAACGATAGGCACAAATGCCGTTATTTTTTGTAGACAAATCTTAACCCTCAACCTGCTAAATGAATGAAATAAAACTTTCAAACCGATAGAAAAACCCAAATTTTGCTATTTCAAAGATCTTTTTGGAGGGAATGATATCTCCTTATCGGACAGTGTAGATCCAAGATCAGACTGCACGTTCTGTGCAGTCTGATCTTGATCTACTGTGTCCAGAAAAGGTCAGTGAGTCGCGCCTAGCAGCCTAAGGGTTAATCAAGCTCAGACAGCAGGATGCGGACACTATAGGTCATAATCAACCTGCACGAATCTACGTTTTCCACGATTCTGACAAGAAAATATTCTGGCAAGAACGCCGTTAAACTCGCGCAATGTTTTGGTCTGTTTTTCTGATAAATGAACGTTCGTTTCACTTTGTAACGACGTTGGCGTTATTTTTTTCTGATCCGGCGCCCGACAATGTGCGTTTACATGTGTTTTGTAATTCTCTGTTGAAAATGTATTTCTTTATGAATTTGTATGAAATTTTGAGGATGTTTCGGTAATAGATTGTTTGATATGTATGCTAAAAATGATCTTAATTGGTCTCCTAGTTTTATTTTTACAACAAAATTCCGCGAATTTATCGAACAGCCCTCGTATTAACCCTTTACCAAGCAATTCCGAGTTTACACAAACCTGAAGAAAAAGCGTTTGGAAAACATGGTGGGAAATGGAGAAAATGCTGGTAACCAGCATTTTCTCCTTTTCCCAACAAGTTACCAGCATTTTCTCCTTTTCCCACCAACCTTTCAAAGACAAATTTTAATATGTAAGCCGCACTTCATTTGTCGTCTGCAAATGCTTTCAATTTGGACAAGTCTTAAAATCTGTCGTTTGGTAAAGAATTGAACGCTCAAAATTAATCCACGTTTTCTACCAAAAATCATTACGAGGAAGTAAAGGGGATTCATTATTATGAAAAGAAAACAACTTGTGTGAAAAAAGCTACTCGCAATAATATCTGATTACTGTCTTTAGCACTAATTTAGGATAATAACACGGGAACATTCTGGGAAAAGGTATCTTTATTTTCCCGGCAAAATAAAAGAGGATCATCTCTTATCTGTTGTCTTCATCGCTTTCATGTCCGAGGTTTTTGCCTCATTACTGCAGGTCTATCATTTATTGTCTAAAGGTTTGTAGCAAAACAAAGAACAATATACTTATGTCATGGGCGTAGCGAGGAATGTCTCAGGATGAAGCCCTAAGCCAAAAGCTTGCGTAGCCTTTCCGTCTGTCTGTCTGTCTCTTTCTCTCTCTCTCGTTCTTGCTCTCTGTCTGTCTGTCTGTCTCTCTGTTTCCCCCTGGCAACGCACCTGTTTGTAAATGACTTTCTTGCACTCTTTAAGATCATATTGAGCTGATTATCCGACAAAAAAATGTCTTAGTCTCATTCTTATTGTGGGGAGTGGAGGTCAGTTGACATGAATCGCGAGAGATGTAAAAACTGAGGTAAGAAAGTGACACTGATTTAATCTTAATTAATCAAAGTAACCAGTATATATGAACCATGCTCTGAGAAAAGGTGGCTTAACCCTTTCCTGCACAATGCCGCCTTTCAAGGACCCGGGGAAATAGCCTTTTGAAAACATTGTGGGCAAAGGAGAAAATGCTGGTAAGCATAATTTTCTCCTTTTCACAATGTTTTCTATCCTATCAAAGAAAAATTGCACCATTTGATCCACACTGAAACTATCTTCTGCAGATGCTTTCAATTTAGACAAAGCTAAAATTTTGTCGTCTGGTAAAGGGTCAATGCGTCCACGAAAAGTATCGAACCAGGTCAGCCTGCGCAGTACGCGCAAGCTGATCTCAGCCGAAACTTGTTGCTTTTGATCAATTATCTGTATGTCACATGACACGTCTACCTAATGATTCAATCGGTTGTTAGACAAATTGGACTCTATGGATATATGATAATGTGTTGACTTGCTTGGAACAATGCACCATCACTTAGTACACTCGGAGCTCAAGAAAAATTGTGTTTTAAATATAGAATATAGATGGTGGGTGTTTTGGGTGGGTCAAGTTGTCTCGTTACAGTGCGTGACAGGATAAATAGAATATATGGCTGGTGTCTTGGATGGGTTAAGTTTATCGGGCAAGGCGGAGGAATTTATCTGGTGAGCCGAAGGCGAGCCGGATAATTTCCGGAGCCGAGCCCGATAAACTTAACCCATCCAAGACACCAACCATATATTCTATTTATCCTGTCACGCACTGTAACGGGACACAACAAAACGAAAATAATAAAAACATTGATATATTAACCTTACCTTCAATTCAAAATTTTATGGCTACCAATGCCACAAAATTCCGGAGCCGAGCCCGTTAAACTTTCCCAATCCAAGACACCAACTATCCTGTTTCTCATTTACAATCCAAATCTGTTTAAATAGAATCTTTTGCTCGAAATCAAGGCACATATTGACATCTTCTCACTATGAAAAAAAAAAAAAATGAAGTAACGTTAAGTGTAAGGCGCTCTGGATTTTGCAGCTGAAATAATGACGTCATGAATGATACTGACTAGGTCATAGATGTGATGTTTACACGTGGAAAAAAAAGTTGTGGCGAAGAATTCAGTTTTATTTTAAACAATAAGGAAAGTCAATGTGGGTACCGAATTTAATGCGACAATTTTGCTGTAAAATAATTTCATGTAGACCTCTACCAGCCCCTAAAAAAAGTAATAGCAGCTGGTCACATGCCCCGACTAGCCTGGTAAACCTTGATCACATGACCAACTGACATAATAGACCTGGTCACGTGGTCAAGTGGCCGTATATCTGATCCCGTGTCATACGACCGGGGGAAGACAGGATAAAATTAATCCATGACTAAATGCTTTCAAAATCACTCAGTTTCGTTTAAAACCTTTTCAGTGTAATAAGCAAAAACCGTGGCTTTTGCGGACGGCGTAGATCAAGATCAGACTGCACGGAACGTGGAGTTTAATCTTACATCTACACAATCCGTTTGTTTGGTTTGATCTACAAGATTTGGATCTTATTGAGTTTCAGTGGAATGTAGGTATAAAACTAATGTTTCAGTAGAATGCACTGCAACATTTTTTTTTTTAAACTCCTTAGACTTTGATTAAAAGAAAAAAGAGAAACAAAGCGCTGAAATCGCTGAAAGGACAGCGATTCCTCATCCAAGAGGCTTCTTTTCCGTCAGTATTTTGTCCACGTGCTGAAATATTGTGTCACATAGAATGCAATATATGAAAAGACATGCATTGCTTTTTCATACAATGTAACATATTGAATTCCCACTTCATTGCATGACAAAGAAAAATGTATTAGAGAAAGTGCATAGACAGTATACTCACAGAATAGAAGACTTTCTGCTGAGAAAACTTCGTCCTTACAGTGCTATCAGCGCTTTGATTCTTTTCTCCGGCAAGTGCTACTGTGCATGGCTTGAACCACCGACTACCGATTTTAAGATATGAAGACTATTAACAATGACAGCAATAATCAATTCTTTATCAGAATGTAAGACTCGTCCATGTTAAATGTTGAGGCAGACGACATTCTGTGCAGTCTGATCTTGAACTACATGGCTTCTAAAAGCGTTCTGAGTCAAACTTAGCAGTCTTAGCGTCAAGAAGTTAAGACTTAACCCTTAACTCTTCACCAAATGACAAAATTTTAGACTTGTCCAAATTGAAAGCATTCGCAGACGACTAAATAAACGTGATTCAACTATTGAAATTTTTCAGTGAAAAGGTAGAAAGCAAGGGGGGGGGGGGGGGGGGGCAAGAAGAAAATATAGGTTACCAAGTATTTCTCGTTTTTCCACAATTTTTTAAAAAACCCACTTCTTAAGAGTCGTTAAAAGTCGGGACTGTGTGGTAAAGGGTAAAACTGCGTAATCAAATCAATGAAAATTTCCAGCCTATAGAAGAAACTGAAACGATTTCAAAGTTCCTTTCCCATATCAGACAGAGGAGACACAAGATCTACGTTCTGTGTATCCTCTACGTTCTGTGCAGTCTGATCTTGATCTAGACTGTCTGCACAAGCGCAATGACTCTCACGGTTGGAAGCCTATGAGTTATTGTGCCCAGTTTGTTCATAATCTGTGTTGTTATGACAACTGAAAGCTGACATTTCATTTTATTTCGATATACTGTCTCTGATTTCTCAGAAGGAAACAAAATATGGCTCATTTTACAGTTTGACGACGAGATTATTGTCTTTTTTTTCATTGTTTTTACTTTCAGATTTATAGATCTGAGGTTGAATATATTTTAAACGTGGTTTTTTTTTGTGTGTGTGTGTGGTGGTGGTGGTGAGGGGCTACTGAACTGAAAAAAACCCTGAACGTCTGAGATTTTTTTCTTTTTCGGATTAGCTATTTAAGCTGGCTATTGACCCACTTCTTGGTATTAGGCTCGGACAAATAAATACTCATTTGCGATTGGTCAAAATTTGGGCACGTTTATTCTACGGACCTCAGCGGGCCTATGCACGAACCAGTTTATGAAACAAGCAGACAAGAGTTGCTACCTTCAATCTATACCCGGCGGCGCTCATTCACACCTTAGCGAATTGTTATGATTCGTTATAATTATTTTGTTTTTTAATTGGTCATTTTTTTTTTCAAATACGTTACTCTACAACCGATGACTTTGCAGTCAACATGTATTTTCCGACACCCTAGTTTTAGCTTGCATCGCTCCTTTTCCAACAACATCTAATCTTGAGACATATATGAGCCATTCTCTGTCAAAATGGGTTTTGAGGCATTTCCGTGATTCGTTATACCAAGCAAGTTATTACCGGTACATAATTATTTATCCGTAAATAAAATCCGTTTTGACTAACAACCGACTGAATCATATGAGGTAAATTGGTCTTTTGCCATGCAGAAAATTTATCCTCGACAAAAAGTTTCGACCCATGTCAGCCTTCGCGGACTGCGCAGGCTGAAATGAATCTGTACTTTTTGCACATGCATTAAGCCCCCTTTTTACATGGCCCATATGTAACCGAAAAATTCACTTATTAATAATTTTCAAAACAATGAGGAAAGTCGGAAAACCAAAGATCGATTACCACTGGTGGAGCTAGTTTTATGGGAGTGTTGGTGGGTAAGGTAAGTTGCAGGCCCAGCCTAGAATAGGTAAAACATAGGGAAGACACGAAGAAAAGGGGGGCACTGCCATTGTATGACTGTTTGTTTGTTTACTTGTTTGTTCGTTTGTACGGTGTTTAACATCATTTTTCAACATCATTCAAGTTATATCACGGCGGCCAGTGTACCTATCCACTCTTTTCTTGAGTTTCTTTTTACAAGTACTTCGCACAATATTTTCCCAGAACAAATAGCTGTTTTCCCATATAACCATCGTTGAAAGAATGATCAGCGGTGAGACAGGAATGAATCCCGTTGCAATGACTATCATCAATCCTCTCAAAGAAATTCGCCGAACTGGGGATTCGAACCAGCAAGCCCCTGGTTTCAAGTCCTGGACGTTACCGACTGTGCTACCAGGCTCAGCTTATGATGACTGAAATACCGCACTCGTCACAACTCGGCCGATTCCGTACCTACATCTAACCTCGTCTGTATAAGGGAGGCTTCCATTTTGAACTACCAATCACATGATCTTAAACATGGCGGCGCCCCTGTAGATCGCTTAGCAACGACATGAACAACCAATGTGAAGTTATTCACTTCTATCGATCTGTCGATGAAAGTTCCTAAGGGAATTGATAAACCACGCTAAAAATTGAATGTACGAACTGTTTGCCGACTGAAATAATCTTAGAAAGATAACGATAGAAAATTTACTCATGCGTTCTTTCTAAAGAGGAGCCTTACAATTTCAATAACGGTAAAGCGGTGTGCTTCCGGAGATGTGCGAAATGTACCGTGTAGGTGCATATCAAGCTACGTGATACAGCCGAGGGATTTGATCACCGGATCACCCGAGGTATGCCGAATGTGAAATACCGATTAAAAGCTATGTAAACGCCCATTCGAACAAATCAACGACATGTATCCCACCAGTTCCTGTGTTCATTTGCTCATTATAAATGATCCATGCTCTTGCAAACGGGGGTTTAATGCATCTCCGTGATGCATTATACCAAGCAAGTATTGCGTTATTATGGATTTATAAAATCTATTTTGTCTACCAACCGGCTGAATAATGAGGTAGAATGGTCCTAAGTCATGCAGAAATTTAACAAATAGCAAAAGGTTTCGACCCAGGTCAGCCTGCGCGGACTGCGCATGCTGACATTGGGCGGTACTGTTTGCAGCTGTATTAAAACTCCTTATCATAGAGCCTGGCTCGAATACAATGGCCTCTGGAGACTAACAAACCTGGAACAATGAAATATACGTCTAGAGTTAATGGCCGATAAAGCCATGCACGATTTGTATAGAAACTCGTGTGAACGCACTCTTTGTGAAACAATTTTATTAATTAACTCTTAGAGCGCTTTTCACATTCAGAGTTGCCTTTGCGGCCAGCGTAGATCAAGATCAGACTGCACAAAACGTGCCTTGGGTCCAAGACTTCCGCCTGGCTAGGCGTCTAGTGGCTGTTTTGGGCAAAATAAATCACAAAATTTAGGAAGGTGCAGCACAAAGGTCAGACAGAACTGTGTGGATAGATACAGTCTTATATTGATCAGCATCGCCTTTCAAACGAGTGTTAACCCTTCAACAGCATTTTCTGCTTTTCCACAATGTTTTCTACCCTTCTTTAAACAAATTTCAGTATTTTAGCCACATTTATCTTGTCGTCTGCAAATGCTTTCAATTTGGATTTAGTCTATAACGTCGTTTGGTAAAGAGTTAAAGATTTGATTAGTTTTCAACGGGTAAATACAGAGTCTATATTTACTCTACCATGTCATTATAAACGACATTCTTCTTTCAGATTGGGGAAAAAGAGGTGTAGGAACGTACACAACACTTGATGGGAAAAGCATGAAACGCTGATGACGATGACTGGTATTTCGTCCTTTACCTACAAGATGTTCTACCCTTCAAGCGACAAAACCAACCATCCTAGCAAGATATAGTTGTTGTTAATACTTTCAATTTAGACAAGCATCTCCAAAACTTTGTCGACTGGCAATGAGTTTTCGGATATCAACTTGCTAAAACAAAGGAAAAGCGAGTATTTTGACCTTTCGCTAATTTTCTAGCTGATTGACATATGTACTTAGAATCTGTGTTTTTTTTTTCCCTCAACAAATCGCTGTCATGAAATAAAACATCTAGAGATTTTATATGTGAATGTCTGACTTAGAACCGATGTCTGCGCATGTCACTATTCTTTGAAGATTTGACCTGTCTGCTATGACGCATCACTATCCTGTACAGGATAAATTAATACGCGAAATAGCAAGCGGAAAATGGCTATAAATAATACGTCTGTGGAAAAATCAAGCCAGTTTTTCGATACAAATTCCTTGAAAGTTTAATGATTTCAAACGGGGAAAATAAATTTATAAAATGCCATTGTTTACTGTAAATCTCTGAAGACAGTTTCTAAATATAGACATGGGAAAACTGGTATTTGTGCGACAGACTGACAACAAAGATAACGTCCTCACCTTGCTGTGCTTATTCCGGGGCCTTTTCTCAAGCTTATAGGGACTATGTTTTAAACCGTGTCTGGATGAATCGCTCAAGGAAGGTTTCAGTGAGTAAACGTATATTTTATTTTGAAATTCGTTGCATTGTTTGTCGCCTTCGAAAGTAGTACGGTTCTGTACCCAGAATGCCCATATCAGATAGTTATGTATTTGAAAAATGCCACCTAGCGGGAGATAATGGACTAAGAATACGTCAAGGGGTGTTCCAAATGAACTCTCTTCCCTATCTCGAATGAGATTTTTTTGAAGGTTTATTTGTTTTTCATTTATTTGTTTGCTTGGTGATTAATTTACAATATCATTTTAGATATATCACTGCGGCCAGTGTACCTTTCCGTAGTTTTACTGGAGTTTGTTTTTACCACTATCTCTCACTTCCTTCTTTCCGAGTCGCAGCTTCCTTCCTATGTAAACAATGTATGGCGGTGAGAAAGAAATGCATCCTGTCGCACAATCGTCAATCCTCGGCAAGGATTTGGTCAGGCTCGGTTTTAAAATGTGTTTGTTACCGACAGGGCTATCGGATTCGACAGGTTTTTCGTTTGTTGTATATTCGAATAACATTCCACTGAACCACTGTTGAGTACTTTCAAATTACCTGTTGGTACCAGGGTTTGAAAACAGAGGATCGTAGGTTCAAATCCGCTGCTTGGCCAATTTCTTTCCAAGGACTGACGCGAGCCTTTTCGGTAGGATTAATTTCTGTCTCACCACTGATACTAATTTCAACGATGGATATGCAGGGAAGCAGCAAATGGCTTTGAAAGAATGTTGTGTGAAGTACTGGTATAGGAAACCCTAAGAAAGCGTGGATAGGTACACTGGGTAACTGAAATACAGCCTTATGTTGAAAACGGCGATAACCACTAAATGAATAATGATACAAACAAACAAGCGCTTCTCTTTCTTCACCAAATGATGAGGGTCCGTATTCACCGACCATTCTCAAGAACATTCTTAGTCTCATTCTTCAAGATTTTCTGAATACGAAAGTAACACAACTTCTGATTGGCTAAACCAAGATTTAGCCAATCAGAAGTTGTGTTACTTTCAAATTTCAATATATTTGTAGTATAAGACTAAGAATATTCTTAAGAATGGTTGGTGAATACGGGCCCCGGTGTTTGAATTAACGCTTTACCAAACGACAAAAAATTATACATTTTCATCTTTCCCCCAGAATGTTTTCTATCCTTCATAGACAGATCCTTTCATCTGGCCCACAATCGAAAGTGATAAACAAAAGTTATAAGACCTTGTTTCACAATCGATGTGAAATAAATTGTATACGCTTATGTTTAACTCTTTACCACTCGACAAAAAAAGTAGACTTGTCCAAATTTAAAGCACTTGCAGACGACAACTTAAATATGGCTCACATGACGAAATTCGTTCTTGACAGGGTGGAAAACATTGTGGGAAAAGGAGAAAATGCTGGTAACCAGCATTTTCCCCTTTTTCTCACAATGTTTTCAAAAAGCTTCTTCTTCAGGTGCCGTTAAAACTCGGGATTGTGTTGTAAAGGGTTAAGCAAAATCTGACCCATCTACTAGTATCATTTGTTGTCTGCAAGTGCTTTGAATTAGAACCATTCAAAAAACAGTTTGTCGTCTGATAGAAAAGTTAAAGGTGTTCCTTTCACTGTCGTTATGACAACAAAACGCTGACATTTTCACTTCGATATTTCGCTGTGAATTTCCTCCGAAGACACGTTAAATGGCTCATTTTATATTTTAACTCTTCACTACACAATCCCGATCTTTAACGACCCTGGAGAAAGAAAGCTTTTGAAAACATTGTGGGAAAAGGAGAAAATGCTGATAACCAGCATTTTCTCCTTTTTCCACAACGTTTTCTATTCTTTCAGAGACTAGCATTAACGTTTCAGTCACATTTAGTTTGTCGTCTGCATATGCATATAATTATCGACAAGTCCAAAATTCTGCCGTCTGGTAAAAGGGGAAAAAGAAGAACAAAGCTACAAGCATGTTTTCCTTTTCCCCGCAATGTTTTCAAGAGCCTTTTTCTTTTGCCTCTTGAAAACACGAGACGTTTTGGTAAAGGGTTGACAAAGAGAAAAATTATTGCTCCCTCAGAGATAAATAGCAGTGAATCACAATTTATTATCACAATGTGATTCCCTGAAATACTATAGCTGAGCCCGGTGGCTCCTTCGGTCATTTGCAGGGCTTAAGACCAGGGGGGTCGCTGTTTCAAATCCCGGCCTCGACCAATATCTTTCCGAGGATTCATGATTGATTTTGAGACAGGATTTATTCCTTTCTCGACGCTGATTATTGTTTCGACGATGGTTATTTGGGAAAGCAGCCAGTGGCTTGGGAAGAATATTGTTCGAGTGCAGGTAAAAAAAAAAATACAGGAAAGCAAGGAAAGATCCACTTGCTGCTGCGATATTACTGAAATAATGTTGACAACGGCGTTGAACACCACACAGAGTTAGTAAAGATAACTGTCCCCGAAGGCGATTTTAATTTTTGACTGGTCGGTTCCGGTACGGTGCACAGTAAATATCCAAATGTGAAAATAAGCACCGCAAACGTCTCATTATTATTTTATTGTTTTTCCGCCAAATTGGCGAGCATTATACAATAATGGTAAAATGAACATATTAGAAAAGAATAAAAAAAAAAAAGAGAATAATAATAACTAGCAATTTTGATTGATTGACTGATTGTATGGTGTTTAACCCTATTTCCAACATCATTTTAGTTTTATAACGGCTGCCAGTGCACATATCCATGCTTTCCTGGAGTATCTTTTACCAGTACTCCGCAAAAACTTCTTTCCAAGCCACTGGCTGCTTTCCCACATAACCACCATCGAAACTTGAGAGAGGAATGAATCCTGTCGCAATGGCTATCATCAATCCTCGGAAAAAAACTGGCCGAGCCGGGGATCGAACGAGCGACCTCCTGTTCTCATGTCCTGTATGCTACCGACTGAGCTACCAGGGCTATGCATGCTATTGGTTGACTATCATCCAGATTAAGTTTAAGCCTTAACATGCTAGAAAAATTAAATGAAACTTTCAAGCCAATGGTAAACACCTGAATATTGCTATTTCGAAGTTACATTTTGGAAAAAATATATCTTCTTATCGGACAGTGTAGATCCAAGAAAATACTGCTGTTCTGTGCAGTCTGATCTTAATACACACTGTCCACAAAAGGTCACGGAGTCGCGGTGGTGCTGGTAAAGGAAACTCCAGGAAAGCATGGATAGTTGCACTGGCCTTCATGATACCACCGAAATAATGTTAAAAACGGCGTTAAACACCATACAATCAATAAGTCAATATCCAATAGAGCAAGATGTAGTGAACTACTTAACTTTTTACGAAACAAAATTCAAAGCTGTTACAGACCACAAATTTAATGTGGCTGAGTTAATGAAACCTGATTCCAAAAGGGCAGAAAACAATGTGGGAAAAGGAGAAAATGCTGGTTACCATGGATTCTTCCCCAGTGTCATTAAAACTCCGGATTGTGAGGTAAAGTGTTAATATTCAAGACATAAAATAACAGTTTAACATAACAGTTTAACTGTACACAATGATCTAAATAATGAATGACTGAAGGAATGATCCCTGTCCAGTGAGAGTTAATGCAGCTGGGATTTGCTACAAGTTACCTAGGTGTATCTATTTTTAGATTCATTCATAATGTTACAGTGGTGTAGGAATAACTGATAATAGCCTGCTTTGCATAGGTCACTTAATTTACATATAAGCAAAGATCTTGTACTTTATAAATGACATCTTGTTCAGTCTTTTACTTTGTAGCAAGACCTATTCAAATTGGAGTGGTAGAGATTTAGTGGTTTTGTCTAAATTGTCATATATAATAGAATTAAGATTTCTAATAGAAAGAAGTATTTTACTGTGAGGCAGTATTTGGCAACTGTGGGTTTTTTGTTTACTTTGACTCTGGGTCAGTCATGATGCCTATAGACTAGCTTCGCTAGCCTAAAAAGTATATGGCTAGAAAGAGAGCCAGTGTACTGCCAAACACCAACCAGAAAAAGACCCTTGCAGTAAAAAGACGAAATGCAAAAGTCCTTTTCCCTGATCAGAATGCGGGAGCACATTGTATAAATCCAAATGTTCAAAACAAAGGAGTGTTTTAAGCTTTATATGAAGACAAAAGTTAAAAGAATTATACACGTAAATTTAGTTCTCAAATTATTGGGGACGGGGCGGGGTCATCGAAAAGTGTAAAAAAAAAAGTGTGGAAAACGGAGAAAATGCTGGTCACCAGCATTTTCTCCTTTTCCAACACTATTTTCAAACACCTTTTTTTAGGACTGCAAAAAAAAGGGGGGTTGATAGGTAAAGGGCTAACGAAGGGAATTTTATATCCTCTGCGATAAATAGCTGTGAATCACGATTTGGTATCATAATGCGGATTATTAGTTAGTATGAATTTCTCTCCATAATTATTTCCTTTGTTTCTTTGTGTTTCTCGGAGCTTTGATCCTAACACACAACCCCGAGTTTTAACGACCCCGAGGAAGAAGCCTTTTGAAAACCTTGTGGGAAAAGGAGAAAATGCTAGTAACCAGCATTTTCTCCTTTTCCCGCAATGTTTTCCACCCTATCATAGAACTTATCTTCATTTGCACAAATTTTGAACTTGTTGTCTGCAGATGTTTCAAATTCGGAAGAGTCGAAAAATTGTCTTTTGGGAAAGGGTCAATTCGGCTTTACCAGAAGACTACAGCTTGAAAGCATTTGCAGACGAGAAATTAGTTTTTGTGTCAAAATGATAAGTGTTCATCGAAAACGTATTATAAAATCATTGTGGAAGAAGGAGCCAATTACCGGTTGCAAGGATAAGTATAATAATTATGTGAGGTAGAATGGTCCTTGGACATGCATAAAATTGACAAGTAGCAAAAAGTTTCGACCACGTCAGCCTGCGCAGTCCGCGCAGGCTGACCTTGGTCAATACTTTTTGCAGATGCGTTCACACACACACACACCCCCCCCCCCCCACTTTTACAGAGCATGGCACAAATGTTTTGTTCTGTTCTGTTCTGACAACACTTCGATTTTTATTTTCTATATTTTAATTTTTATGCTCATGTTATAACGAACTTAGACAGAGATTTTTTTCCTTTTTGCCTGTATATTTTCGAAATCGCCCATCTATGTATACATGTATTGAACTGTTAAAATCCCAAGACAAAAACATCATTAAAAAAAACTGCAGTCTACGTCAAACTTGCGATCACAAAACGACTGGAAATATTGTAATTAATTGATCTTAAATGTTCACTCTCTACTGCTTGTTTATTTATTTTTTATTTCGAATCATAATACTTTTCAACTTATTTCTTTCCTATATGTACCACGTAGTTTTTGTGTATTGTAGTGCAACTGACGATGTACTTTGTACAAGTCAAAATAAAATTCTGTTCTGTTCTGTTCTGTTATTTCTTCCCAGGTGAGTGACGCGATCGTGAGCAATGCATTTCATTAATTCTCAGGGTATATTTTATTGCTATAATACTAGTGTGTTGATAAATATATCACAGAAATTCTGATAATAGCTTGTTCCACAGGTTACCGAACTCTGCTGTTCCTTTGTTTCGACAGCTGAAATGAAACAGGTACATTTGTTATTACCTGACTTAGAGATCTAGTTGGGGTTTTCCTACTTTTCTTTTTTCATAGAGACTTTATTATGATTTGAGTCCGCAAACTAAATAGCGAACTTATACAGTATGTTTAGCCAATAGTGACTTCGCGAAGGCATACGTGTGGGCTAGTACCTTATCACATGCCTGTGTAACTACACATGGGTCGTTATATGTGAAAAAGACGTTAAATCTGCAAAAAGTATCGACTCAGGTCAGCCTGCGCAGTCCGCGCAGGCTGACCTGCGTCGAAACTTTTCGCTACTGGTACGTTTTCTGCATGTCAGAGGACCATTCTGCCTCATCATGCAGTTGGTTTTAAACCCTAGGCTGCTAAGCGCGATTCAAAGACCTTTTGCGGACAGTGTAGATCAAGATCAGACTGCACAGAACGTGCAATCTGATCTTGAATCTACACTGTCAGATAAGGAGATATCTTCCCCCCCCCCCAAAAAAAAAGATAAAATTACTAGTACCTTTGAAATAGCAAAATTTGTCCTTTTTCTATCGGCTTGAAAGTTTCATTCCATGTATTTAGCAAGATAAAGGCTCAGAAGAAGTGGGTTTACATTAAGCGATGACTTGCTGGGTACAATGCATTACGGAGATACGTAAAATCCCCCTTTTCCCGTAGCGTCTCTCACTTAACTTTCAGTTCATTTAGCTTTGGGACAAAAACAAACAAACAGACGTACTGGCGGACGTTCTTAAGGATTACGAATAATATGTATTTATTTACAGGTTTTCCGGCCGTCTGTTTCCTAACGTATAACTTTTTATGTAATTTTAAACTGAACTTAAATTTGAAATGAATTCACTTTTGAACTGAGTTTAGTTTTGAAGTGAAATACTAGACAGCTAGTATTGAAATTCGGATAAGAGCAATAATTATTGAGATGAAAATGTTGGTGAAGACATGCACTCGGAGAACTCGAGAGAGAAAGTCCGTTGGAGCACTCTAGATACAGATCTAGTTAGTCAGACAATCACGTGGGCCGCCCAGCCATGTTTATTTCTTGACAGGTAGTTGCTGTTTGAAGAAAACAAAACAGACTCTAAGTACATATTTCATTATAAAAACGTGTAACGTAAAAAACGGCATTCGTTTTCCCTCTGTTTTAGCATGTTGATAAGCGTAATTAACCCACGCACGGCTGTTGCTTTCATTATTTCACGAACAAAGAAAACGATCCGGCGTGTTTTCTTTTTCCCAGATATTCTTTTTACATACTCGAAGGCACATAATATTATTTTATCCTTTAAATGAAATGCACAATGATGACAAACAAATAGACAGATTGATGACAAATAAATAGACAGATAGATAGATAGGTAGGTAGATAGATAGATAGATAGATAGATACTAGTATTATGTTATGAATATGGCCGTCCGTCTGTCCAACCGTTAACAATTTCCCGTGATAAATCTGTTGAAAACGTATTTGTTGTCCGTGATCTAGAATTGTGAGGAATGAAGAATTTCTTTTTGTTGTTGTTGTTGTTTTCATGGAGGTAGGAAAACAAAAAAAAACCCTAATCACATCATGTATTTGCATGAAACCACTTCGCAGTTTCATGCAGTGTGAGTAGGTTTTTTCGTTCTCATACCACCATGAAAACAAAACAAAAAAATCTCTTCATTTCGATAACCCTTTACCGCAGAATGCCGAATTTTAACGGCCCTGGGAAAGAAGCCTTTTGAAAACATCGTAGGAAATGGAGAAAATGATGGTAACCAGCATTTTCTCGTTTTCCCACAATGTTTTCTACCCTGTCAAAGAAAAACTGGACCATTTAAAATTGTCGTCTGCAAATGCTTTCAAGTTGGACAAGGCTAAAATCTTGTCGTCCGGTAAAGGGTTAAGTGAAAGATTCACGTTGAACTATCAAAACAAACGTTTTTTTCCCCAATTCTTTCCTTGCTTGCTCAAACAGCCCACAATGACATCTTTGTCCTTCTGTTAGTGCACTCTCACTTGAAGTCGTCACGTGTTTAATAATGACAAAATTGTTGCGTAATTTAGCCCTAGATTTTAATTTTAGCTTAGAATTAATTCTTTGTCATGAAATCATAAAGTTATGATTCACAAAGAAAACTATAATTACCACATATGAAACTTTACCTTTTTCGTGAAATCATAAGGTTAAAATGTCAGAGAGAGAAAATTTCTATAATAATAATTCTAAAATGAAATTATAGCTTTACTAGAATGAAATTATAGCTTTGTCGTGAAACTGCAAGGTTTAAATTTGCAGGAACATTTTTTTTTTTAATATTCACTAAATAGCATAAACGTAAGAAAATTCGATTGTTTATGACAGAATCATTCAGAAAATCTCCATAAAGAGTTAATCTTTTACGAAACAATTCCGTGTTTTAACGACCCCAAAGAAAGAAGGTTATTGAAAACATTGTGGGAAAAGGAGAAAATGCTGATAAACAGCATTTTCTCCTTTTCCAACAATGTTTTCTGTCTTTTCAGAGAAAAACTTCGTAATTTCTACCACATTTAATTTGTCGTCTGCAGCAGCTTTCAGTTTCGACCAGCCCAAATATTTCTGTCGTTTGATAAAGGGTTAATCCACGACTGTACAGATACGACTTTTTACTCAGCTTTTAATCCATTGTGAGAAAAGGAGCTATTGTTTGTGACAAACAGTTGCTTCTTTTTCCACAGTGTGTTACCAAGCAATTACTCCATTTCCAACCATATTTTCAAAGTTATCCTGGAGAGACAATTTCCTTTTCCTCATGTCTTTTTTTAACCGTCTACCAAACGATTCCATGTTTAACGCTTTACTGCACAATGCCTGAGGAAGAAGGCTTTTGCAAACATTGCTAGAAAAGGAGAAAATGCTAGTAACCAGCATTTTCTCCTTTTCCCATCTATGTATTTTTTTTTTTTTTTTTTTCTTTTTCATGTTTTGAGTAACATTTAATTTGTCGACTGCAAATGCTTCCAATTTGGACAAGACCAACATTTTCTCGTCTGGTAAAGAGTTAACGACCATAAGGAAATTTCCAGTAAATTTCTCTTTTTCTAATAATGTTTTCTGCTATTTCAAATAAGAAATCTTGTTTTGAGTCACATTTAACTCCTTCACTGTCAATATTGCCTTGGATAGCTTTTTGGGATGGCATAGATAAGACTAGACTGCACAAAATGTGCAGTCTGATCTTTGATCTACACCGTCCGCTACCTGATGTTAATCTTTGACCCGAGCCGCCTTTAATCGCAACGAGTATAATTATACTTTTAGACCTCGAGACAAGTCGAAACCATTTAGTTGGCAGGGAAAGAGTCTAAACTGTTGTGTCTGGCAATTAAAAGTAGGTTCGTCGTGTCACCGTGGATTTTTTTGTTCTGTCATGGCTTCAGAAAACACTCACACATGAAACTGATATTTGCAGCGCTCTGGGAAAAAGGTGTTTAACTCTTTACCAAACGACATAATTTTACACTCGTCCAAATTCAAAGTTGTTGCAGACGACAAAGCAAATGTGGCTCAAGTGATGAAACCTGATTCCAATAGGGTAGAAAACATTGTGGGAAAAGGAGAAAATGCTGGTTACCAGCATTTTCTCCTTTTCCCAAAATGTTTTCAAAAGGCTTTCTTTTCAGGGTCGTGAAAATCCGGGATTGTGTGGTAAAGGGTTAATGCATATTCGTTATAATACAAAGCAAGTCCTAGCCTAATATAAGAGCATTCTGTCTACAGACCACAAATTAGAAGGCAGATAGTTCTTTGACATGCAGACAGTTTTACTAACTTAGCAAAAAATTTCGACTCAGGTCAGCCTGCGCGGAATGCGCAGGCTGACATGGGTCGATAATTTTTTGCAGATGCAGACGTATTAAACCCTCTTTTCACAGATCATGGCAGTTTATATGTTAAAAGTATTTTCAGTGTCATTCTGTTCTGTTCTGTCATTAGATTATTGAGAACAGAATAGATTTTTTTTCGCCGTGAATAATTCTGTCTCATTTCTACTGCATGCTTTGAAATGTATTATTCTGATTCTGTTCTGTTATCACATCTGCTCGTGTACAGACGCAAACAACAGTTTATAAATTTTGGACATAAACTGATTATGATCGGTCACAGCTGTGGCTAGATCAAGTGAAGGGCATTATATCGTGTGACCTTTTTCCGGCGCTATTTTCCCGCCTTTCTATTTGCACACGTGTAAAATTATGGACGTATGGCAAAGAGTTGGCCCTTTAACACAATCCTGCGTTTCAACAACCCTGAGAAAGAAAGGTCTTAAAAACGCTGTGTTTACAAGAAATATCTCTAAAAAGATAGACGGCGTAAATTTACCAGCAAATAGGCAGGGGCCCTTACAATAAACTTAGCCGAGCCCCGATAGCTCAGTCGGTAGCGTACAGGACTTTAGAACAGGAGGTCGCTGGTTCGATCTTTGGCTCGGCCAATTTCTTTCCGAGGATTGATGATAGTCATTGCGACAGGATTCAATCCTCTCTCACCGCTTACCATTGTTTGGACGATGGCTATGTGGGAAAGCAGCAAGTGGCTTGGAAAGAATATTGTTCAGAGTACTGGTGAAAGAAACTCCAGGAAAGCATGGATAAGTACACTGGCCGCTGCGATATAACTGAAATAATTTTGAAACGGCTTTAAAAACTATACAATGAACACTGATTTAAAATAAACTTGTCTATATATATTTTTTTTTGACCAATCACAAATTCCTGTTCATTCATTTTTTATCAGTACCAGAAAGTGGGTCAAAAGCCAG
Source organism: Tridacna gigas (assembly GCA_945859785.2). Classification (NCBI taxonomy): domain Eukaryota; kingdom Metazoa; phylum Mollusca; class Bivalvia; order Cardiida; family Cardiidae; genus Tridacna; species Tridacna gigas. The sequence continues at coordinate 13,348,910 of OX244029.2, read as the reverse complement.
CACATTCAGCTACGCCGAAAACGGAGAAAATGCTGGTTACCTGCATTTTCTCCTTTCCCACAATCGGTTGTCTACCCTGTCACAGACAAACCCAAAATAATGTTTTCTACCTTTTAAAAGACAAATCCCAGCGTTGAGCAGCATTTATTTTGTCGTCTGCAATTTGAAAAGGGATGTTAAATGCATCTAAAAAAAGTATCCACTCAGGCCAGCCTGTGCAGTGCACGCAGGCTGACATGGGTCAAAACATTGTTATTTGTGAATTTTTGATATGTCCAAGGACCATTCTACCTCATGATTCAGTCGTTTGTTAGACATAGTGGATTTTATGGATCCATAATTATGTGATAACTTGCTTGGTATAACGCATTACGGAGATACATTAAACACCCCATTGCCAGAGCGCTGCTCAAATGTTTTCACATTGGACCAGTCTAAGATTTTGTCGTCTTGGAGAGGTTAAAAAAGTCAACACAGATGTATTTTCAATGTTGTTGGACAGTCCATCGGCTATGTAGACACCGGCAAACAAAAGTTTATGGTATAAATTTTGGACATCGTCAGATAAACTGATTATAATAGAGCGCAGCTGTGGCTTAGAGCAAGTGCTGGATGCCATATCGTGTGACCTTTTTCCCGCTATATTTGCCGGCCATGCCCTTTCTGTATTTCCGAGCACTCCAGTGTGACACCCAGCATGACCTTTTAACGGCGTCAGTTTCAAGGGTTTCCTGTCGTTAACATTGTAACAGTTAACTGTCCTCACGAAGAAGGCAACTTGAAAACATTGTGTAAAAAAGAACAAAAATGTTGGTAACCAGCATTTTCTCCTTTTCCCACAATTTTTTCTATCCTATCAAAGACAGAAATCATTATTTGAACTGCAGCTAATTTGTCATCAAGGTCATTCAAACATGGATTTTAAAACATGGGTAGGAAAGGGAATATAGCTGCCATTAAGTCTTTACCACGTAGTCCCGAGTTTTTAAGGCCCTGAGGGAAAAAAGACTTTTTAAAACATTGCGGGAAAGAGAGGAAATGCTGGAATTCAGACACAAATTCTATCATTTGAGCCACATTTAAATTTTCGTCTGCAAATGCTTTCAATTTGGACAAGTCCAAAATTTTGTCATTTGGTAAAGAGTTAAGCCGTAGATCACCAGATTATATAGTCTTTTCCAACCCAGCACAAAGAACAATAGACCAGCGGTGAATGGGCGTTAAGCTAAACCCCTTGGTAAGTTCCCACTGTCGATGCCGGGCTGGCCACATGTTTTGTCTGATCCGGATTTTCGGGTTCATTCTGTTCCAGTGTCAGTCTAGTCAAGCCTAATAGATAGAAATCTTTTTGGGATTCAGTGGATGATATTATCCGTCGCCGAAAGGGTCCGCAACATGCGAAATGAGACCTTCTGACTTTTGCGCAAAGTGTCGTCTCGGATTAGCCTGCGCAGTCCGCGCAGGCTAATCCGAGACGGCACTTTGCCACTACATAAGATTTTGTCATACAGTAGACTTTCGTGAAACGGAAATTCACATACGAACGGAAAGTGTCGTCTCGGATTCGTTGATACGGACTGCACAGGCTGATCTGGGACGACACACTTACGCATATGTCCGAAGGCCCCTTTTCGCGTGTTGCACGCCATATTTGACGTAGCCTGGCATTCAGGCCCTGCATTTGAGTCTTCTAATAAACAAGGTACACAACTATTGTAAATCATCAAGAATAGTGTTGTTACTTGCTCTTTGAAAATGCTCTATTTAACGGACTGGTATCAGTCTATATTTGACGCTGAGGGAGTCAATTACTGTTCAAGGTTGCCTTTCACTAAAGTGCGTTCGCACGAAATTTGCGTACGCTGCTTTGGTAAGCAAGCATCAAGTTTGAGTAGAAGTTTCACTAAACTGCAAAACTTTAGGATTTGAGTAAATATTTACGTAACTTTACGCCAGCTCATACCTTTGAGTAAAATGGGAATCGTGTATGTGTATAAAGAATCCCAAATAATCTGCGTAAATTTACGCAGATTAGTGAAAGGCAGTCCAGAACTGTACGAGGGTTGTTCTGGAAGTTCGTAGAATTTTTTTATAGGACAAGTTATAATCGCAGTTTAATAAAATAGAATATACGGGCACAAATTTCAGATTTTATTCTATCCATTCCCTGTGTATTTTTCTAGTATCTTAAATAGCAAAATTTTCCTAACAGAAATAAAACAGCATGTAAGTCATACCCGGAGCACGCCGACGTCATAAGTAACGTCAAGCGTCATTTAAGTCCAACGAACGTCGCACTTTCTCCACATAGTCACCCGCAAGATCCACGCATTTCCGATGCCTGCTTATCCACTTAGTGTACGTTTCTACATACCACTCTTCAGAAAATGACGACACAACTGCTTGGGCTTGTTTAGTAAGGTCGTCAGCTGAATCAAACCGTATTCCGCGTAACTGTGCCTTGAGCTCCGGGAACACGCGAAAATCCATGGGGGCGAGGTCAGGACTGTATGGTGGGTGCTTCAAGACCTCAAAACCCAGCAGAGTGATCTCTAGCTGTGTAGATTCCGCTCGGTGTCCCGTTGCATTATCCTGGTGTAGTATTACTTGGTCATGGTTCAAGTGGGGCCGTTTCTTCCGTATCGCGTTAACGAGATCCCGCCTCAGAACCTAAAGAAAGAAATGCACGGTTCATTAGGTTTGCGTAAATCAATATCTCATTTTTTGTTATTTATTTGATTTATTTATTTATTTATTTAGATTTATTTATTTATTTATTTATTTATTTATTTATTTATTTATCATTTACCTTAGAATAGTATGCCGCTGTGACTGTTTGGCCCTCTGGAATTCGGTGCTGTAATAGCATCCCGTGCCGGTCCATGAAGTAAACGAACATCTGTTTTCCTGCGCTTTTTTGGACCCGAGCCTTTTTTGGTGGAGGGGTACGCGGGGTTTTCCACACCGATGACATGCGCTTAGTTTCCGGGTCAAAGTGGTGCAGCCAGGTCTCATCCGTGGTGATAATCCTGTCTAAAAATGCGTCTCCCTCTGTTTCGTAGCGGGTAAGAAACTCCTGTGAACATCGCACCCGGCATTCTTTTTCACTTTCCTTGAGCAATCGGGGCACCCAACGCGCACTAACTTTAGACATGCCCAGTTCATCTGTCAATATCCCATGCACCGTGGATACCGAAACATCGAGTTCATCTGCAATCGACCTGACAGTAATTCTCCTATCACAATTTACCATGTCTTTCACTCGATCCCTAACTGAACACACTACGACGGCCGGCCGACCAGATCTAGGATCGTCCTCAATAGAATCACGTCCGCTTCTAAAACGCGCATGCCACTTATATACAGTAGCTGGGCTGCATTTTTTATATTTTCCTGTAGATTTGATCATGTTCAGCGTTTCTGTTGGTGATTTTTCCAGCGCGACACAAAATTTCACAACACTTCGCAATTCGACGTCGCCGGTAGACGTCATCTCTTCCGGTCAGCGACTTTTTGATATCTCCTTCAAAATCGTGTAGCTCGTTTGAAAGAACCGAAAACGTTATGAAATTTGCAGGAAATGACGTCATGACGTTGTGTTAACGATTGACGTTTTCGCGCCATTTTGATGCCAATAGAAAGTATAAAAGATACAATGTAAAATCTGTTATACTATGTTATACATTGTTAAGAAATGAACTGCTCCGGTATCCCGATATTGTGTTGCTAGTGTTACCGCTATTTTCGGTTATTGTTGATATTTTCGAATAATCTTTTGGAAATGTAGTCACGGTATGTTTAAGTACTTATACCTTGATATTTACCTATAAATTACAAATAATATGGATTTTAGAGCAAAATTCTACGAACTTCCCGAACAACCCTCGTACATGTATACATCATCAGCTAACTTACCATAATTATGTAAAATGCTATGCACAATGACATTTACATGTAACTTATGCAAGATCATTATGGCGCTAAATACCGGTATGAATTATGTATTTGCATCAATGATGTTGCCGAGTTCGTAAGCTCAGTCCGTAACATACGGGGATTGTAATTCAGGGGTCGCTAGTTCGAGTCAAAGCTCGGTAAAATTCTCTCCGAGAATTGATGATGGTCTTTGCAACAGGATTCATTCCTCTCCAGTCACTGAACATCAATGTTGTTTATGTGGAAAAGCAGCAAGTGCTTTGAAAAGAATGGCGTGCGAAGTACTGGTAAAAGAAATTCTAGGTAAGCATGCATAGGTGCACTGGTCGCCGCAATGTAACTAAGATAATGTTGAAAACGACATATATATCTGTCGTGCTGCGGCCGAGGACACTCTATTGCCAAGAACCGCCAGTGAGGATGGGGACGAACATAATTTGGAGAAAAATAACTGCATTTTTTTTTTTCCGCTTCCTTGTTCTAAATGTAAATCCACTGGAATGTTACTCTATACTTAAAGCAAGCAAAATGCAGTGCTCTGACGACCCCCAGGAAGAAGTCCTCTAAAACGCTATAAGAACCCGCAATTTCTCCTTTTTCCACAATGTTTACCTCCCTTTTGAAGATAAATCCCATTAATTAAACCTCATTAATTTGCCCTCTGCGAATACTTTGTACCGTACGTATGTTTGTCGTATGGTGAAGAGTCAACTCTTTACCGAACGACAAAAATTTAGACTCAACCAAATTGAGAACAATTGCAGGCGACAAATTGAATTTTTTTCAAATGATGTAATTTGCCTTTAAAAAGGTAGAGAACATCGTGGGAAAAAGGAGTAAATGCTGGTTACCAGCATTTTCTCCTTTTCCACAGTGTTTTTGAGAGCTTTCTTTAAAAGGGTCGTTGAAACGCGGGACTGTGTGGTAAAGGTTTAAATTGTGTCACGTTTCAACACGTGACTTTCAAAACCAATCAAACAGTCTCAGAAATTTGTGTTTTGAATTATTTATAGAACCAGTCTTTGTTCCTTTAGATCACTTTAAAACCCTTTACCACACAACCCCAAGTTATGACGACCATGAAAAAAATAACCTTTGGAAAACATTGTGGCAAAAGGAGAAAATGCTGGTAACCAACATTTTCTCCTTTTCTCACAATGTATTCTACCCTTTCAGAGACCAATCCCATCCTTTAAGCAGTATTTACATTGTCGTCTGCACAGGCTTTCAATTTGGACAAGTCTAAAACTTTGTCGTTTGGTAAAGAGTTTTAAACTTCTAAATCAGGACTTTTTTCCTTCTTTCACTTTTAATTATTAATGAGAAATGTGCGCCATTCGACTGAAGTTGTGTCCAAAATATTTTCAGTAATTTGACGCTCAAAGAATCTTGCAAAGTTAATAAAAGTTGCATGGATTTATTTCTGTATGTTTGTTCGTGTGTCAATTCTGGCTCTAACTTTGAAGGCACCTTTTTTTCTCCCTTTTTCTAAGGCATTAGCTACATGAATTTTTAACCCTTTCCCAAACGACAAATGTTGGACTGGTCGAAATTGAAAGAGTTTGCAGACGACAATTTTAAATTTGATGAAAATGGCAGAAAGTTCTCAAAAAGAGTAGAAAACACTGTGGGAAAAGTAGAAATTGCGCGTTACGAGCAATTTCTCCTTTTCCCACAGTGTTTTCAAAAGACTTGTACTGCAAACACGTGAAAACCAGGGCTTGTTTGGGAAAGGGTTAAACGCTTAACTCTTTACCAAACGACAAAATTTTAGAACCAACTAAATTGAAAGCATTGGCAGACGGCAATTTAAATGTGGTTCAAATGATGGAATTTGTCTTTGATAAGGCAGAAAACATCGTTGGAAAAGGAAAAAATGCTGTTTACCAGCATTTTCTTTTTTTTTTTTTTCCCCACAGTATTTTCAAAAGCTGTCTTCCTTGGGGTCGTTAAATCTCGGGACTGTGTGGTAAAGGGTTAATGATACATCTATACTGATTTACAGCCAGTTATAAACCCATTTCAACTTCATCATGTTTATCAAACTATAATCATACTTGCATCTTCATGCCAGATGTTGCCCCTGACGGTTGCAAGGTTGCATAGAGTTCCACCGATAGAAAATGCATTTCATTTTCTGGTGTCCATCAAAGAAATCACTGTAGTGACGTTTCCGGTTTTAAATCGAAGATTTCTTATATATGTATTTATCCCCCACACTCTATATATATATCGGCAATTTTTCTATGTTTACACATTTGACTAATTCTGACCCATTCTACAGTCTATCAAATTTTAACAGCGCTTTTCCTTTCCCTCTCTGGATGTAAGGGTATATCTTTAAAAAGCCAACGAACAAAATGAGTAGTGAGAGATGATCGCTTTAAGATTATACCATCCCCGTTCAACCCTTTTCTAAACAATTTCAAATTTTAACGACCTTGAGGAAATATGCTTTTAAAATCATTGTGAGCAAAGGAAAAAATGCTGGTGACCAGCATTTTTTTTCCCACAATGATTTCTATCCTTTCAAAGAAAATAATCTCAAGAGTTGAGTCATATTTAATTTGTCGTCCGTAAATGCCTTCAATTTGGATACGTCTAAACTTTTGTCGTCTGCTAAAGGTTCAAAGCGACTGGAGATCGAACTCTAATCCCTACGTTTCAAGTCCTTTACCACACAATCCCGATTTTAACGACCCTTCGAAAAAAGGCTTTTGAAAACATTGTGGGAAAAGAAGAAATTGCTTGTGACAAGCAATTTTTCCTTTTCCCACAATGGTGTCTACCCCATCAAAGAACTTAATCTCATTTGTACCAATTTCAAAATTTCCGTCTGTAAATGCTTTCAATTTGGAATGGTCCGAAATCTGTCGATTGGGAAAGGATTAAATCAGCTTTACCTTCTTTGGTAAGAATATTCCTCCCAGCTCTACCACAATATGACTGAAATATTGCTAAAAACGGTACCTTCAGCTCTTTTATTTCCATGAGGCATCTTCTCGTGTCTCGTTGCAAACACAATGTTATAACGAATATTGAGCCTAAACGAGAAATTGTTTATATTTATTTATTTATTTACTTATTTATTAGAGTCTCATTCATGTACAACAACAAATACAAATAGCATAAAAGACATAAAGATAGGTGTACATTACCATTCAATACAATTGACTATCAAGAGACTATCAAAACTAATTTAAAAACAGTGCATAAACATTCTATACATTCTAAATGAGTAGTAAGATTCAGCTGCTAATTGAGCCATAGAACGCATAATTCTTAACCCTTTCCCAACAAGCCCTGGTTTTCACGTGTCTGCAGTACAAGTCTTTTGAAAACATTGTGGGAAAAGGAGAAATTGCTCGTAACGAGCAATTTCTCCTTTTCCCACACTGTTTTCTACCCTTTTTGAAACCTTTCTGCTATTTTCATCAAATTTAAAAGTGTCGTCTGCAAACTCTTTCAATTTGGACCAGTCCAAAATTTGTCGTTTGGGAAAGGGTTAAAACGTATTTAAAAGTTACAGTTTATAGCTAGTTACATTAAAATGGGGGTCGCTTGGACTGTATTTAGGGGTTGTCGGTAAAAATTAGCTGCTGAATCTTTTAAAAACAGAGAAACAAATGAACTTGCAAATAAAACTGTTATTATTTACAGAGATAAATAGACCGTAGGTTAAGAATATCTCGACAGGTTTTGGCACATATTTTCGTTAAATACTGATTAGATAGAAGAAAGTTTAGTTGGTCGGATCGGATTGTTGTGATCGAGTCATTTTTTCTCGTTTACTACAAATGTTTCACTTAATTACTAAAGCTTGATTGATGCTGATTTCTCATATTTTACATAAGTATTTTCGAAGTCGTTAGCAGCGAACTGCTTTCTAAAGGTACACAGTTTAACCCGTAAACTTCTTCATAAAGCAGGCGAAAATTTCCATCCAGTTATTGGCTGTCTATTGTTTCGTTTAAACGAATTCATATTTGGTTTTATCGAACTGGGTTTCGTTTAAACAAATTAACCTTTCGTTTAATCGCAATAGTATTTGTAAGTTATAACGAAATGAAAAATGTGTGACTTATGATACCGACGGGGTTACGTACTATTGACTACATGTATTTCATATCAAAACCCCAAATACGTGTAAATACACATGAGCCATGATCTGGCAAAAGAAGGCTTAATGTATCTCCGTAATGCATTTTACCCAGCAAGTCATCAGATGATTTGGGGTCCATACAATTCATTTTGTCTAAAAACCAAATATATCATAAGGTAGACTGGTCCTTTGACATACAGCCAATTGACCAATAGCGAAAAGTTTCGGCAGACTGCGCAGACTGACCTGGGTCGATACTTTTTAGCAGATGCATTAAGCCGGCTTTCGACCAGGGATCTTATGTCCACACTGTGTATGCAACACACGAAAAGGGGCCTTCGGACATACGCGTAAACGTGTGTCGTCCCAGATCAGCCTGTGCAGTCTGTGACTAATCCGAGACGACAATTTCCGTTTTTGTGCGATTTTCTGTTTCACGAAAGTCTGCTGTATGAAAAAGTCTTATGTAGTCGTAAAGTGCCGTCTCGGATTAGCCTGCGCGAACTGCGCAGGCTAATCCGAGACGACACTTTACGCAAATGCCCGAAGGTCTCATTTCGCATGTTGCCGGCCATATAAGATCCCTGTTTTTGGCAGAGCATGGCTCATAATATACACCTACTGCTATTCCTATGCCCTCACCTCACATTAATAAACAGAAAAAATCTCACCATCTCGTTCACTATAGATCCGAAATACCACCATCTCGGACAATGTAGATCCAAGATCAGACACGTTCTGTGCAGTCTGATCTTGATCTGCACTGCCCTCAAAAGATTACTGGGTTTCGCGAGGTATCCTAACTGTTATTTGCCATCAATTCAAAATCCTCACCTACGTCACAACTGGGGCTCACCTTGTAAGAAGAAAGGGAAAGGTACCGACTTTGCCATACGACAAAATGTTAGACTTGTCAAATTTTGTCTTTGACCGGATAGAAAACATTGTGGGAAAAGGACAAAATGCTTCATACCAGCACTTTCTCCTTTTCCCAGAATGTTTTCAAATGCATTTTCTGTCAGGGTCACTAAATTCGGGATTGCCTGACAAAAGGGTTAAATTTTGTTTTGCGTTTTTCTTAATCCTTTTTTTCTACATTATTTCAGTTACATGTATATCGTGACGGACAGTGCACCTATCCATGCTTACCTAGACTATTTTTTACCGGTACTCAATACTTTTCGCAAGCCACCGGCTGCTTTCCCAGATAACCATCGTCGAAACAATGATCGGTGGTGAGAAAAGAATGAATCCTGTCACAATGACTATCATCAATCCACGGACAGAAATAGGCCGAGCTGGAGATTCGAATCAGCGACCCGCTGGTCTCAAGTCCTGTCTGTTACCAACTAAGCTACGGGGCTGGCTTAACCCTTTACCCACAATCCTGAGTTTTAATGACCCTTAAGAAGAAGCCTTTTGAAAACATTGTGGGAAAAGGAGAAAATGCTGGTAACCAGCATTTTCTCCTTTTCCCACAATGTTTTCTACCCGATCAAAGACAGCAACCATCATTGACCTACATTTAATTTGTCGTCTGCAAATGCTTTCAACTTGGATCAGCTAAAAAATTTGTCGTTTGGTTAAGCGTTAACCCTTTTCCAAACAATCCCGGATTTTCACGACTCTGAGAAGGAAGCCTTTTGAAGAAAACATTGTGGGAAAAGGAGAAAATGCTGGTAACCTGCATTTTCTCCTTTTCCCACAATGTTTTCTACCCTTCTTAAAACAAATTTCAAAATTTGAATTACATTAATACTGTCGTCTGCAAATGCTTTCAATTTGGACCGATCAAAAATTTTGTCGTTTGTTAAAGAGTTAAAGAGTTTTAAAAGCACAGAAAGGATCAGTGCACCCATGTGTTCTCCAGACCAGATTTATAAAAGCTATAAAAAATCTCACGCCGGCTAACCTGTTCATTATTATAATGGTGTCCTGGTTCCTCTGGTTGTTTGTGTTAAAGATAAACAACACAATAGGTCTGGGCTTGTTTTGTACACTTCGAGAACATACCAGTAATCTGAGTGGAAGATTTTTGTGTTGAGAAGAAAATCCCAAAAGTTCCTTAACCACTTTTCCTGCTAAATAAGTTAAAATGAAACGTTCAAGCCGATAGTAAATATCCGAATAATGTTATTTCAAACTTATTTTTTTGGAGAAAAATATCTCCTTATCGGACAGTGTAGATCCAAGATCAGACTGCACTTTCTGTGCAGTCTGATCTTGATCTACCCTGTCCGTAAAAGGTCAGTGAGTCGCGCTTAGCAGCTTAAGGGTTAAAGTTGCTTTTATCCTTTCCCAAGCAATTCCGTGATTTGACGACTCCGAGGAAGAAACTGCTTGAAAACATTGTGGGAGAAGAGAAAATGCTAGTAACCAGCATTTTCTCTTTTTCCAACAATGATTTCTAATATTTGGGAGCAAAATTCCTTTAATCAAACCACATTTAATATGTCTTCTGCAAATGCTTTCAATTTCTTTCGTCCGGTAAAGTGTCAAGAAAACAACGCAATCGGTAGAGAAATTTTTTTTGCACCCCATTTTGAACATAATCTGAGTTGAGATTTTTGCGTTGAGGGGAAAAAATCCTGGTACACAGATACAAGCTGCCTGTCCTATTTCGTCGTTAAAAGCTCCTTATTTCCTTTCCATTAGATAAAGTTTTAGACCTTTCCAGATTGAAAGCAATTGCAGACGACAAATTAAATGTGCTTCAAATGACGAAATTTATCATTGAACTGGTAGAAAACTTTGTGGGGAAAATGATTAAATACTGGCGATCAGCTGTTGGCACCTGGCTGCTTTCCCACAGTCATAGCCATCGTAGAGACAATGATTAGCGGTGAAAGAGGAATGAATCCTGCCGCAATGACTATCATCAGTGCTCGGAAAGAAATTAACCGAGCTGGGGATACGAACCAGCTAACGCCTGGTCTCAAGTCCGGTACCGATAGAGTTACCCGGGCCCGGCAGAAAGATTGTCAAGAGGTGTCTAACACATACATACATGTACTTAAAATGCAAGAGCAGACGTTACATTCCCTTTTGAAAAATAAAAAAAAAACTTCGTCAAAGATGTGTCAGACAACTTCAATCAACGATCAGAATCAAAAGGTCTCAGACAATTTATCTTTTTCAAGATAGAAGGCGTAAGAAAAATTAGAATATTAATAAAATCCAAATTATTTAGTGGTTCAATATGAAGAGAGATTATTGAAAAGTAACCACGCCTGAAAGGGCCTGCAGGTGCCCGCAGAAAAAAATACGTTCACATTTTTGTCCATTCGTAAATTGCTATTCATTCATTCGAATATATCAATACCAAGAAGTAGGTCAAAAACTAGCACATTCAGTTACGCCGAAAAGTAGATCCGGCCTACGTAGACCAGCATTCGGCATACCTCGGGTGATCCGGTGATCAAGTCAAGTTAGACGTAGGTACGGAATCGGCCGAGTTGTGACGAGCGGTAGACCTGTGGAGGCATTCGGCATACCTCAAATGATCCGGTGACCAAATCCCTCGGCTGTATCACGTAGCTTGATATGCACCTACACGGTACATTTCATCGCCGAAAGCTCTCTGTTTTATCGTTATTGAAATTGTAAGACTTCACTTAGAAAAAGAAAGCATGAATCACAATTTTCTGTCGATATCTTTCTAAGATATTTCCGTCGGCAAACAGTTTGTGCATTCAATTTTTAGCATGGTTTATCAATTCCGTTGGGAGCTTTCATCGACAGATCGATAGATGTGAATAACTTCACCGTGGTTGTTCATGTCGTTGCTAAGCGATTTACAGAGGCGCCGCCATGTTTAAGATCATGTTATTGGTAGTTCAAAATGGAAAACTCCTTTATACGGACGAGGTTAGATGTAGGTACGGAATCGGCCGAGTTGTGACGAGTGAAGTGGAGGCGAAACTCAGTATTAATTACACAAAGAACAGACACCTGAGGTTCAGCAGAATTTCTAGTCATTGTGGAAAAATAGCATTTACTTGCAACACGCAATTGCTCCTTTTCCAACTATGCTTTCCAAGGCCATATCATCTGAAGTGGCGGCAAAAACTGATCTTCTACAGTTATGGGTTGAATCCTTTACCACACAATCCTGACTTTTAACGACCCCCCCCCCAAAAAAAAATGTATTTTGAAAACATTGTGGGAATAGAAGAAAATGCTGGTAACCAGCATTTTCTTCTTTTCCCATAATGTTTTCTACCCTTCAAGACACAAATTTTATGTTTTGAGCTACATTTGAAATGTCGTCTGCAAATGCTTTCAATCTGGACTAGTCTACATTTTTGTCGTTTGGTAGAGTAAATGTATAAATATCGTAAAAAACAACACCGAGTTCTAAGGACCCTGACGGAGAAGGCTTCTGAAAACATCGTGCGAAAAGGAGAAAATGCTAGTAACCAGCATTTTCTCCTTTTCCCACAATGTTTTCGATCTTGTCAAAAAACTTAGGTTCATTCGTATCACTTTTGATTTTGTCGTCTGCAGAGGCTTTCAATTTGGCTGGGTTTAAAAAATTGTCGTTTTGTAAAGAGATGGTAAAGAAATCGCATTTCAACGTGACGGTTTTGATACCGTGACAGCAAAATACAGCATGTCAATAACAGACAGATATCTGCTCTGAACATGACAGCGTTACGTGCAGCTATGTCAGAAACAAAACTATTCTCTTTCACTCTTTTACAAAACTAAACAATTTTACACTGTTCCAAAGCACTGAAGACGACAAATTAAATGTGGCACAAAAGATTGGGTAGAAAACTTTGTAGAAAAAGGGGGAAAATGATGGTTACCTACATTTTCTCCTTTTTCCAAAATGTTTTCTTCCTCTGTGTTATCAAACCCTGGATTGTTAAAGAGTTAACCCAACACAAAACAGTTCAGTATTTTAAAAACTATTACCGTAGAGCAGGAGTTTTTTAAAACATTGTGGAAAAATAAGAAAATGCTTGTAATCATTTTTCCACGTTGTTTCCTACCCTTTCACTGTATTAAAAAACACACTTTTTAAGTCACATATAAATTGTGGTCAGCAAATGCTATAGATATGGGCAAAAAGTACAAAGTTTCGCCGTTTGGCACAGAGTAACAACTGTGATGCACAAAAACTCAGTTTACATATGTATGTACATCTCTGATTTGAAGAGATACCTTCTTATATTATTTCCATTTTTTTTTTTTGTTATTGTAATCTGTATTCAGAGGCCACCCAGGGAAAGTTAGAAAATCGGTCTATAGAGCAGGCGATCTTTTAACGCAAGTACAATTAATTAGGTTGGTATGTGTAATAAAAAGTTGGTCTCTTAAAGCAGCAGGTCGTTTAACACAGGTGGTATCTAAGATAGGTTCTACCGGACTAGACTTCGGTAAATAAATTACATGTACTCAATTTACACTTTATAAAAGTGGGATTATATTCTTTTTTTTTTCACTGACTTGGTTTTAATTTTGCATTGAATTACACCGCACTCTGCTGGTGTACTTATATCACATCTATGGATCAGTTAACCCTTTCACAAACGACAAATTTTGGACTAGTCCAAATTCAAAAAGTTTGCAGACGACAATTTTAAATTTGATGAAAATGGCAGAAAGTTCTCAAAAAGGGTAGAAAACACTGTGGGAAAAGGAGAAATTGCTCGTTACGAGCAATTTCTCCTTTTCCCACTGTGTTTTCAAAAGACTTGTACTGCAGACACGTGAAAACCAGGGCTTGTTTGGGAAAGGGTTAACTGATACATTCAAGTCGATAGTAAAAACCCAAATATTGCTATTTCAAAATTATTTTCTAGAGAAAAATATTTCCTTGTCGGACAGTGTAGATCCAAGATCAGACTGCACGTTCTGTGCAGTCTGATCTTGGATATACACTGTCCGCAAAAGGTCCTCGAGAGTAGCGCTTAGCAGCCTTAGGCTTAACATATTTTCATAAGCTTTCGTTTTGTTTAATTCCTTCCCAAACGAAAAAAATTTAGACTGGTCCAAATTGACAGCATTTGCAGACGACAAACTGTATGTTGCACAAATTAGGAAATTTTCTTTGAAAGGGTAGAAAACATTGGTGGGAAAAGGAGAAAATGCTGGAAACCAGCATTTTCTCCTTTTCCGATAATGTTTTCAAAAGTCGTTTTCCTTTAGGTGGTTCAAACCTAGGACTCTGTGGCAAAGGGTTAATACCTCTCTCTCTCTTTGAACACGACCAAACTTATCAGATTTCATCAACATAGTTATTACAGTGCGAAAAGATGAAATTAACATGATGTCACATTTACAATGGTGATAATTTCTACTGGAGGCTACATTTGAAATTTCCTCAATCGATACGTCATATCGCAAACCCTTGACTCCACGGACATACACAATATTTGCCAAAGAACTAACCTTTTAACCCTTTCCCAAACGACAAAATTTGGACTAGTCCAAATTGAAAGAGTTTGCAGATGACAATTTTAAATTTGAAGAAAAATGGCAGAAAAGTCTCAAAATGGGTAGAAAACACTGTGGGAAAAGGAGAAATTGCTCGTTACGAGCAATTTCTCCTTTTCCCACAGTGTTTTCAAAAGACTTGTACTGCAGACATGTGAAAACCAGGGCTTGTTTGGAAAAGGGTTAACCCTTTACCAAACAATCCCGGGTTTTTACGACCTTGCGGAAGAAGGATTTTGAAACATTGTGGGAAAAAAGGAGAAAATGCTGGTAACCAGCATTTTCTCCTTTTTCCACAATGTTTTCTACCCGTCCAAAAGCAGATTCAATTTTTGAGTCACAAATATTTAGTCGTCTGCAAATGGGGTCAATTTGGACGAGTCTAAAACTTTGTCATTTAGTAACGAGTCAAGAGGCTAAACACAACATAAATAACCTTCTCTGAGAGTGTAGATTCTGATCAGACTCTGTAGGACGAGTAGTCTTATCTTTGTTCTATGTACTGTTTCCTTTCGTCTGTGAAACATGCTCTTGTTCCGTATTATTCCTGGGAGAAAAAGGGTATAACTACTGCAGACACAATAAAAAGGGTGCGTGTGTGAAACGGTTAGATTTCCCTGATTATTTGCTCTATAACATTTCTAACATTACTCCCTTATGCTAGAAATGTCGTCAGTGTCAAATTTCATCAAATATGTGAACCATTGTCACTCGTCACAACTCGGCCGATTCCGTAACTAAATCTAGCATCGACATATCACGCGAAGTTTGTCGACTGGATGCATGAGTTCTACTACCCGTAAAAGGATAGCTCTACTGCGAATCCTAAGTATAAACTTGTCTTTTCAAAGCCCGCATAATGTACCTTTAATTCTTTACTGGGTCAGACGACAAACTTTTAGACTTGTCAAATGGAAATCGACAAATTTACGATGAAATGATGGGATTCGACTTTGAAAGGATAGGAAATTCTGTGACTTGATGCCGCTGGCAAAAGCATTCAATCATATCACAGCAACAGCACATTTACGGTGTTTGCCTGGATTTCAACATCACAGTAAGCTAGGGCTCTGTAGTAACTTGTCAAAGAACACATCTGCATAATCAGCATCACCGGGGGTTGTATCCGCCAATGATTTCAGGTTATAAGCCTCTACGCAAGGATGGAACCAAATGTTGTGAAGGGTAAAGAGGATGTATAAAACGGGAGGTATAACACGGATAAAGTGGATGTATAGCACAGGAGGTATAACAAAGATAAAGTGGAGGTATTGCATGGGAGGTATAACACGGATAAAGTGGAGGTATAACACTGAACGTATAACAAGTGAGGTATAACACGGGGCTTTAACACGGGAAGTAAGGCACGGAAAGTAGAACACGCATAAGGTAAATGTATAACACGGGATGTATAGCACGAATAAAGGGGATGTATAACACGGGAGGTTTAACACGGATAAAGTGGATGTAGGCCTATAAGACGGGACGTATGGCACGGATAAAGTGAAGGTATGACAAGGGAGGTAAAACAAATGAGGTATAACTCGGGGCTTTAAAAGGGGAAGTAAGGCACGGAAACTAGAACCCGGATAACACGGGAGGTATGACAGGGGAGGTATAACATGGGTAAAGTGGATGTAGGCCTATAAGACGGGACGTATAGCACGGATAAACTGAAGGTATGACAAGGGAGGTAAAACAAATGAGGTATAACTCGGGGCTTTAAAAGGGGAAGTAAGGCACGGAAGCTAGAACCCGGATAACACGGGAGGTATGACACGGGAGGTATAACACGGATAAAGTAGAGGTATAGCATGGGCGGAATAACACGGATAAAGTGGAGGTGTAACACGGGAAGTAAAACTAAGAGGAGATATAACACAACGTTTATATAAGGCTTGCGCTTTAATATTGTAAAATCAAACATCTGCATGAATATTTATTTTCTAAAAAAAATAACACATGTACACACAAAAATAAACTGGTTAATTACATAAAAATAAAAGGCAAAAATTACAAAATGATATGTTATCTGAGCAAAGTAAAGGCAAGTATGGTGGTAGAGAAACAATACTTAACTCGTTACCTTTCGCAGAAAACCTCAGAAAACCTTGTGGCAAAAGGAGAAATTGCTCGTGACGAGCAATTTCTCCTTTTGCTACAATGTTTTCACGCGTATTCATGTAATTAAACCCATTATTCGTGGCGATTATCACAAGTTGTTTTAAGTCGACGGCTGCATTTTTAGGAGGAATTTGGTTAATGTCGTCTTTAACCATTGAAGCGCCTTTCGCAACCTCAGTCGTCTTTGTGGACATGTGTAGATCAAGATCAGACTTCACGTAACGAGCAGTCTGAACTTTGATCTACACTGTCCGCTTTCCAGTGACAAACACTATAGAGAAAACCAACCTTGATATTGCAATTATCTGGATTTTAATCCTTGATTGAACATTTTTCTGTTGGGTTTATCAGGCGCTCTAAGTTTTGACTTATTTTAATTTAAAAACAACTCTTTTTTTTCCCCTAGCATCTTATCTTGGGCCAAATTTTAAAAGCACTGTATAAAAAGCGGAAAAGGCTACTTACAAGCGAATTTTGCTCCTTTTCAGTGCAAAAGTTTTCAGTGCAGTTCACAAAGTTAAAATATTTCACGTATGAATCACTTGTACATTTTTTTTTTTTTTTTTTAATTTCTAAAATTAGCCTGCGTGGTAAAGGGTTAATTTTTATCAATCTAATTTACTTTAAGTAAGCATGTTGGGATTCTAAAAAATAGAGAGAACTTGTACAATGTAGGCAAAAATTGCTTTTTTTCAAATGTTTTTGATGTTCTAGTTATAATTTCCAAAATTTCTCCTATATTTGCCGATAAGGCACCAAAGCAATTTAAACTTTCTCAAACAAATTTCTCCGATCTCGTCTAGGTTATAGAATCTGACTTTCCTCTTCTACTATCCTCGGCACACTCCGTGCACGATCGGTTGGCAGTTACCGTTCTCTCGGCAGTTTTCGCTCATTGCAGCCAATCATGGATATCATGCTCGGAATATGGTGACGTGTTGTCGGACACAGGCGATTAAGGCGGATACAGCCTTGCCTATGTTATTGTTATCCCACACAATTATCTCGAGGCTAAATAAAATAAAACTTACTTGATAAAATCAAACGAAATACAAGTATCACATTTAACCATAATACCCCAAAATTAAAAAAAGTTAAAGCACCAACGAAATTTTGAAAATATATCATACAATAGTCACACACATCTCAATAAAAATCTGCAAAAAATGACACATGCTTTCGTTCATTCTAGCTCATGAACATACGAATTTTCAAACAACGATTTTGGTAGACTTAGACTTTGTAAGCATTGTCGAAAATTGTGGGAAAAAAAAAAGAGCAATAAGCTTGTTACACGCACTTGCTCCTTTTCGAAAAAAGTTCCATGTCATCTTTAATTTTCTTAATTCATTTGTGAGTATCGAGGTGAAAAATAAAACGTTGTTGTAAAAAAGGAATGAGAGCCATTCTTCAGTTATTTCCCTTGATTCCTCTCCAGTACTACATTGGTCCTGATCAGGGGATTACTTGGATTTTATTCTTGATTTTCTTGCACTACACAAATATATTCTTGAGATAATATCTCTGGAAAATCGGGCTAGATTGTTTTACAAGTCGAGATATATGCATTTCTCTGATGATTGAGAACATGATTTGCTTTAAAATTACATGGGGACCTTACATAATGTCATAAATCAAATTATTTTTATCGCAATATCCCCAAAAGAATCAAGGATAAAAACAAAGGAATACAGGTAAAAGGACCAATCTGTTATTTGGTTACCTTTAGTCTTTATCTGGTAAGGGAGATAATTTTATTTACAAGAATGGCCCTCATTGTTCGTAACGAGCAATTTCTCATTTTGTCTGAATGCATTTACTTGAAACATTGTAGGGAAAGGGAAAACATGCTGGTAAACAGCATATGCTCCCTCTCCAACGACGTTTTAACCCTTTTCCAAACAAGCCCTGGTTTTCACGTGTCTGCAGTACAAGTCTTTTGAAAACACTGTGGGAAAAGGAGAAATTGCTCGTAACGAGCAATTTCTCCTTTTCCCATAGTGTTTTCTACCCGTTTTGAGACCTTTCTGCCATTTTCATCAAATTTAAAAACGGTCGTCTGCAAACTGTTTCAATTTGGACTAGTCCAAAATTTGTCGTTTGGGAAAGGGTTAAACAATTCTGAAAAAAAAAAAATCTGAATCACCTGAAATTTGGGTAAATCTAAAATTTTGTCATTTAGTAAAAAGTTATTCACAAAATACAGTTATAGTCCCTTATATGTGAACATGTACTAAACAAAAGAGAACATGTTCACGTACATGTATATATCAGCCACGCTCTGGCAAAATGGGGCTTAATGCATCTCCGTGATACATTACACCTATCAAGCCATCACATAATTATGGATACATGATAGCGTTTTTTTTTTTTAACAACCGACTTCATCGTGAGGTAGAATGGTCCTTGGACATACAGAAAATTTACCAATAGCGAAAAGTTTCGGCCCAGGTCAGCCTGCGCGGACTGTGCAGGCTGACCTGGGTCGATACTTTTCGCAGATGTATTAAGCTCCCTTTTCACAGAGCATGGCTTATATATATATATATTCGATACAGTTCAATTAAATCACATTAAATATACATGGAGTAACTTTCTAAAAATTAATGCTTAACGATCAGGAATGGCTTCGTCTTAGCTAGAATGTACAATTTATAAATACATAATGAGGGTTTGAGTCCGTTTGGTCGATTTTCATCCTTTCGTGCCATGCATCATTTTAACTCTTTACCAGACGACAAAAATTTTAGACTTGTCCAAACTGAAAGTATTTACAGCCGGCAAATAAATGGTGGCTTAAGTTTGATGAACTTGAAAACAATGTGGAAAAATGTTAAACACTGGTCATCAGCGTTTCTTCTTTCCCCATAGAGTTTTCAAATGATTTTTCTACCGAGCGGTAAAAAAACAGGATTGTTTGGTAAAGGTTTAACTCTTTACCACACAACCCCGAGTTTTAACGACCCTGTGCAGGAAGGCCTTTGAAAACATTGTGGGAAAAGAAGAAAATGCTGGTCACCCAGCATTTTCTTCTTTTCCCACTATGTTTTCAACTCTTCCTAAAACAAATTTCAATTTTTGAGTAACATTTATTTTGTCGTCTGCAAAAGCTTTGAATCTGGACTGGTCTAAACTTTTGTCGTTTGGTAAAGGATTAAGAAATCGAGTTCTTTGCCATACAAAAAATATAAGCTTAAAGACTAAGTTTCAATAGCATGCAACTTTTGAACTTTCGAGAGAAACTGTGGTAAAAAAAGGCGGGGGCAAATTTAACTCACTCAGCGCCTAATATATGAGCCATACCCTGTGAAAAGCGGGTTTAAAGCACATGTCTGCAAAAAGTATCGACCCAGATCTGCCTGCGTAGTCCGCGAAGGTTGACCTGAGTAAATACCTTTTGCTATTTATAAGTTTTCTGCATGTACAAGAGCCATTCTAGTAATCTGTCTCAGGATTCAGCCGATTGTAAGACATGATGGATTTTGTGGATTCATAATTACGTGATGACTTGCTTTGTGCATCACAGGCATGCATTAAACCCCCCTTTGACCAGACCGTCGCTCATATAATTTTGATAACATTCTAGTTTGACATTTACGTGTTCATAGATGCAAGAGCTTACCGTGAAATATTTGCCTCGAGACTGTTTTGTAAAAACGCATGCATTTAGAGATCTACTTTTTTAATGCGGAAATACATTTTCTACATAGTTGCGCGTCCTACGTTTCCAGTCACCAAAAAAACTACCGTGCCAGGACAAACCTGAGAGAGCTTTTGAAAACAGTTGCGGGAAAAGGGAAACAGCTGGTAAAATTTTGTTGTCTGTTAACCCTTTATCGAACGACAAAATTTTAGACTCGTCTGAATGAGCACTTGCAGACGATAAATGGAAGGTGGGTCAAGTTTTGGGCGTTGTCTGTGAAATGGTAGAAAACATTGTGAGAAAAGGAGAGAATGCTGATTATCAGCATTTTCTCCTTTTCTCACAATGTTTTCAAAGGCATTCTCGGCAAGGTCATCAAGGCCTTGATGTCAAGAGTTAAATAGGTAAACATCGTGAATAAAGAAGGCTAAAAGCTGGTTACAAAGACTCGCATGTTTGTTCGCAAAAAAAAAAGGAATATGTAAAACACAGGTTTAAAAAGGGGAAATAAAACTATGGGTCAGAAGAATTTTGAACTCATGTAGAGACAGGAGAAAATAACGGTTACCAGCTTTTTCTTCTTTTCCCACGATGTTTTCTATTCTTCAAAGGCAAATGGTACCATTTCACCAAAATTTAAAGAGTTGAGATAAAGGGTGGTGGGACAAACGGATTAGTCCCTATCAAGACAAAACACGCTTCTTATCTCCGCACCAAACACTCTCACTAAATTTTAATCCTTTGCCAAACAATCCCAAGTTTAAACGAGTCTGAGAGAGAAGGCTTTTGAAAACATTGTGGGAAAAGGAGAACATGCTGGTAACCAGCATGTTCTCCTTTTCCCATAATGTTTTCTGTCCTTTCATAGACGAATCCCATAATTTGAATCGGAATGATTATGTCGTCTGCAAATGCTTCCAATTTGGAAAAGTGTAAAATTTTGTCGTCTGACTCTTTGCCGAACGATAAAATTTTTGACGCGTTTATTTGCAGACGAAAAATGAAATGCGGCTCACATTGGCACTTTTCTCACAAATAGTAGAAAACATTGTGAGAACAGAAGAAAATGCTGGTTGCTAGCAATCTATCCTTTTTCGGCTTTGTTTTTCAATTTCAAACCATTTCCTCTCTACGGTCGTAAAAACACGGGATAGTTTGTTTAACGCTCACCAGATGACAAAATTGTACTCTCATCCAAATTGAAAGCATTTGCAGACGACAAATTAAAGGTAACTTAAATGACCGGATTCGTTTTCGATAGGGTAGAAAACATTGTGAGGAAGAAGATAACCAGGAAAAGGCTGGCTATCAGCAGTTTCTCCTTTTCCCACTAAGTTTTCACAAGCTATCTTTCTCGGGGGTTTCAACCCTTTATCAAACAATAACGACTTTCAATGAACCTGAGGAAGAAGGCCGCTGAAAACAGTGTGGGAAAAGGAAAAAATGCTGGTGATAACATTTTTTACTTTTCCTGCAATATTTTCTATCCGTTCTAGAAAAATTCCGAGTTTTGTGAAACATTTAACTTATCGTCTGCAAATGCTTTCAATTTCGACAACGCTAAAATTTTGCTGTCTGGTAGAGAGTTGAAATACGGTATAATATTGTTTGGTACAGGGTTAAGGGTAATACTCTTATCCTTTTTATGTGCCAAACAAAGGGAGAGAATATCATTTATCGATAAATAAGCGCCAAATAACGAAATATTAGGTGTTCATTGTTTTCGCATTCTTCGCAATTCGATCTTCATCTATACTTCCGCTGAAATAATTCGAAATTGTTAGGTGAATCACCCGAAGGTTTAACCGTCGTTCACAATCTCGCTAGCAGAAATAAGGCGCAGGTGTCTTCCACATTTTGGTCCCTTATTTTCTTCGTAACTCTGTACCAGACAACATTATTTTTGACCTGTCCAAATTGGAAGCAAATTGCAGACGATAAATTAAAGGTCACTTAAAAAACTAAAATTTCTCTTCAGGGGTGTAGAAAAAATTATGGAGAAATTACAAAATGATAGTTACAAAGCATTCTCTCCTTTTCACATAATGCCTTCTACCAGATTCAGTCGTTTAAGCCATATGTTATTTGTCGTCTGCAAGTGCTTCCGTTATGGATGGGTCTAAAATTTTGTGGTCTGGTAAAGAATAAAGCTATTTATTTGCGACGCGAACAAACTCCCTTCACCCTTCGTCATCTTAGAAAACCTCCAGATAGCGGCAATCTATCCAAGTCTTTCATCAGGGCCATGATATTAGTTTCCTTGCAGATATTGTTGGTCAAAAGTTTATCTATGTACTTTTCTGCCTTTCTGTTTAAATCCTGCAGTCCAGGTCTCGAACCTGGGTCACTCCGTAGGCACTCACACATCAATTTTGAAAGCTCTCTTGTACATGTTACGGCTTGATTGTAACACACCGGTGGAAACTGGCTGAGTCCAGTGTTCGATAGAGATCGAGTTAATTTTGAATTTATCTCATAAAGAATACATCCTAACCCCCACACTAAAGTTTTCGAGGTTGGGCTATCTCCCTTCACCTGCTCCGGGGATAAGTGTTTTGACGGGTTGGGTTGGTATTTTGCCCCGGGCAGGGTGGGGAGATAAAGTAACAGGTTTTCCAGTTTGATCTCTCCTTGATTCGTAATGATCACGTTTTGAGGGTGACACAGTTCCCATGGAAGGATCCCATTCTGTTCGAGGTAGATAAATACTGAGGAAAGTTTGAGCAAAACCTGCCAAGAGATTATATCTGGGACTCGCTGTTTAGCGAGAAACATTCGAAAGACGAAATCATGCAACGTGATCCCTGGAAACTCGAACACAAGACAGACCCGCTGTCTGGTCGGATCTTGCATTGAAATATGGCAAGTCATTAAATTGCTGTGTCTAAGGTTGAGCCACTGGCTTCTTTCTTTCGTTGATTCCATTTTACATTTACCCGACGCGTCACAGGTGTGGCAGCCGTGATAAAGGTGTTGAGATTTAATTAGAACCTTCGATCCGTCAATTAGACATCTTCCTGGGTGAATTTGATGGACTTTGTGATGAACATGGTTTGGAAAATTACAGTGATAGTCGATGTAAAATCCGTCCAGGTCGAAATCGTCAGGTATAAAGAAAGAGCACAGGTACTCTTTCAAAAGATTAGGCAACGTCGTTATGTTTCGAATCTCCTTAACGCGCTTTAAAGTTACATTCGTTAATACAGTAGCGCGACACAAACTTTGCAAAGTATCCACCCGTGATAAATTTGAATTTTGATTCGTAGTCGTGCCTAAATCCTTTTTATTCATCAAAAGATCCACAAATGCCATTTTTACACAAACATTCACTATTATTCGTCGGTTTTCTCACTCAACTACACACGTCCACATTCGTCTGCCTTTAGCGTCACTCTGTTACTAATGATAACCTGTCAGCCTGGGGGATTTTCCGAAGTGACGTATATGCAACCGGGCTACTTTGATTTTATCCTCTCTGACAGGGTTTTCCCATGATTCTCGCGGGTAGTATACTGGTACCCTGTTTCAACGCAGACTTTCTCAATGGTAAGTGGCTGTCGAATTTAAAGCCGGATACCGTTTAAATGAAATGTACATAAAATAGAAATGGCGGCTAGCATGGAAAATGAATCGACGGGGACCTTCTCGATCTTGGGGGCGAAAACGAAACGACAATAAATCTCGAACTCAACAAAGAGAGCAACAGTCATTTCATCGACGAAATTTCCGAATAGTCGCTGCGCCATTGTTGTTTATCTTTTCCCTACTGCGGACAGTTGCCCTTCAGTTGTGGATTGTTTTGGGAATTTTGGTCTGCCGAGGAAGTGCCATTGCTGGACGTTCGAGTACCCGGTCCTCGCGCCATTCTGACAGGGATGCTGAAGCCGGAACTCCAATGAACCACAAGTCTCGTAACACCCCAGGTCCAGGGGAACCAGTCCTGGCCACACAAAAACACCATCACCGAAAGGCTTTTGAATACATCTCGAAAGCTCTAAAAATAGATGAAGAGGATGCAGGTTTTCACTTTGATACATTATCCCCGAACACTTTACCACACGAGAAAATTGTGGACTTGCCCAAATCGAAAATATCTGCAGACAACAATTTAACTGCAGCTCATTTAATCCAATTTGTATTTGATTGGGTAGAAAACATTGTGGGAAAAGGAGAAAATACAGCTTAACAGCATTTTCTCCTTTTCCAACAATGTTTTCAAACACTTTCAATCTATGGGTAGTTAAAACTCATGATTGTGTGGTAGAGGGTTAACTCTTTAAGACAAGAAAATTTTAGACTGATGGAAATTGAAAGCATTTGCAGATGACAAAATTTATGTGGCGAAAAGTGAAGAGGTGGTTACCAGCATTTTCTCCTTTTCCTATAATGTTTTCTAAAGCCTTTCTCCTCAGGATTGCTAAACCACAAGGCTGTTTGTTGAAGGGTTTATTCCCTACTATACATTTCAGACTTAGGGGTATTGAAAACATTTGTAGAGGACAAATGTAGAGTGGACCCAAATGATTGACTTTGCCAATGAAAGAGTGGAAAACTTGGGGACACGGAGAAAATTCTGAAAACCACAATTTTCTTTTATTTTCTACAATGTTTTTCAGAAGCTGCCTTCTTCAGTTATGTAAAAATAATGGCTTTTCTGGTAAATGATCATTGGTGATATTTTATCTGCAAATGGTTTCAATATGGCCATCTGGCAAGTCTAAAATTTTGGTGTCTGGTAAAGAGTTACGTACATTTTATACCCCCGCAAAACAATTGTTTTCGTTATACCCCCGCTAAATGAATGTTTTCAGGGGTATACTGGAATCAGCCTGTCTGTCCATCCGTCCGTGTGTCCGTCTGTGTACAAAATACTAGCAGTTTTGTGTCACAAACTCCTCCTAGAGTTTTCCTTCAATTGCAGTGAAACTTTGCACATATATTGATCATATATTGAAGATTTGCAAGACGTAATTTTCAAGTGTCAAATCCCCCCTGGTTGAGGAATTATCTCCCTTTGAACTTGACACTTTTTTTCTGTCAAAGTGCTGGCGGGGGTATTAAGTCACATTCAGTGACAGCTCTAGTTTTATTTAACCCTGTACCTACCAATCTTGTGTTTCAAAAACCATGAATAAATAAGCTTATGAAAGCACTTTGGGAAAAGGAGAAAACAGAAAAGGAATTTCTTCATTGCCCATAATCTGTTTTACCCTACCATAGATAAATCCCATTGATACCATGTTTAATCTGTACACTACAAAATCTTCAAAGTAAATAAGTATAAAAGCAAAAAGTTTAAAATTTCACTGCTGGTAAAGAGTTAACTATCCCATTTGAAAGAAAGATGAATGTCTTTGTTAACCCTTTACCGCACAATGCTGCCTTTTAACGACCCTGAGAAAGAAGCCTTTTGAAAACATTGTGGGAAAAGGAGAAAATGGTGGTAATTGGCATTTTCTCCTTTTCCCACAATGTTTTCTATCCTATGAAAGAAAAATTGCACTATGTTAGTCATATTGATATTATCATCTGCAAATGCTTTCAATTTGGACAAGACTAACATTTTGTTGCTGATAAAAGGTTAAATGGTTTGACAGAATGAATTCAGCAGGAAACAAAGTTGGTAAAACTTTGCCTATGAGATTTGTAGGATTTTATTTTTTAAATGATGCTGAAAGTAAATTATCTCTTTCACTAAATGTAAACGATATATTGCCAAAAAGCAGAATTAAATGTTACCTATAAAAAAAAAAAAAATCCTATGCACCACCGTCGATACTTTTTGAAAACATAGATTGAGTTTGAATATGTAAAGCAGGAATGAAAAACATGATTTCTATTTATGATCCAGAAAGATTTGATGAGCATCGTAGATGCTTTTGGAAAGAGGAGCAAATGCTCTAACGGATCATTAGCTTCTCTTCCACATTGTTCTCAAAAGCTCATATTGGGTTAAAAGTCATATATGTGTGTGAAAATGGGTTTGGCATTTGACTTCACTCAAACTTGTCCAGTTTGCAGCTTTGTAAATGTGATGTTGACTTCTTGTGATCTGCTGAAAACACTAGTGTGCAAGTGTGAAAAATACATGCTAACTTGATTATGTCAAAGCAGAATGTAAAATCTTTTACATTGGGATATAAAGATATTTTAAACAAGATATGACTTTCAGAATGAGTTCCTCTCAAACTTTGACTTCCAGCATTCAGAGCACTTCTAATGTTGTTTATGCAGACAGTGCATATCAATATTGCACACCACAGTCCATCTGATTTGGCTCTACACTGCCCACCTTTAGTGTGGTTTTGTACTAGGAAAAAAAAAAAACTTTGAAATTACAATGTATAGATGTATCTTTTTTCCAACAAATGAAAATAAACATATCCTGTTTTTGGCTTTGTGTGAATGAAGCCTTTCTGTTACGCAACTGATTCTGAATGCATCTTAACTCTATCATATTAATAGGACAATGTAAAAGTGCATTTGACAAAATCAGATTTTGCTTAGATGATGAGCTCTGTCTCTGAAAGGGTAGAAAATATTGTGTAAAAAGGAGAAAATACTGTTCACCAACATTATCTCTTTTTCCCATAATGATATCAAAAGCTTACTTCATTAGGGTTTTTAAAACACAGGATACTGTTTGGTAATGCGTTTGGAACATGTTTAACCCTTTACCACACAATAAACAGTTTGAACAAACTTTAAGAAAAAAATATTGTGGGGTTAAAGGCAAAAGTGCTGGTTGCCAATAAGTTTTCCTTCTCTTACAATGTTTTCAAAAGCCTTCTCCCTCAGGGTTGTTAAAACTTAGGCTTGTGTGGTAAAGGACTATTCTTTACATGGTTTTCAGTGAATGAGAATTTTTAGAATTTTTAAATATTGGACCATGTTAGAGAGAGATCAGACTCTGTATTTGATGCAGCCTGTGCTTGATCTACACTTCCTACCGGTATATAGGTACATGATGTCTTCTTTTAGAGTGGTCCAATTGAACACATTTCTCATCATGGATGACAAATTAGATATGGCTCAAACGAAGGAAATTCTCTTTGAAAGGATAGAAAACTACAGAAAAAGGAAAAAATGTTGGTTACCATTATTATCTCCATCCCTCAATATTTCCGAAATCATTTGTGATGAGCCCCTATAACCTGGTTAGAAGCATACAGGACTTGAAACCAGGGGGTGGCTGGTTGGAATCCCTAGCTTGGCCAGTTTCTTTGGGAGGGTTGATGAGAGTCATTGGGACAGGATAGTCATTGAATCAGGATTCATTCCTCTCTTACCATTGATAACTGTTTCGATAATGGTTATGTGGGAAAACAGCTAGTTGCTTAACCTTTTACCACACAATCCTGAGTTTTAACAACCCTTAGGAAGAAAGTGATGGGGAAACCAGCTGGTAACCAGCATTTTCTCCTTTTCCCACAATGTTTTCTATCCTTGTAAAGACTCATCATTTGAGACATTTATTGTCTGCAAATGCTTTCAATTTGGTCCAGTCTCAAATTTTGTTGTTTGGTAAAGAGTTAAGAAGGGTATTGTGTGAAGAAGAGTATTGTGTGAAGAACCAGTGACAGAAACTCCAGGAAAGCATGGATATGTGCACTAGCGGCTGCGATATAAGCTATAACTTCATTGTTGTTGAAAACGGTGTTAAATACTATACAGTGAATCAGTCAACCAATCCTTTCTCAAATCCTTTCTTTTTTTGGGTGTTTAAAACCCAGTGAAGTTTTGTAAAAGGCAAAGGTCTTTGCAGTGGGCAATTGTCCATACATCCAAAAGGTTAACATTACTGAAAGGTATTTGTTGTTATCTAAAAACTAAAAAAAAAAATTTAAACCCCAACTGTGAATTGAACTTGCGTTTATTTCAAATTCTTAGTAATCACCTGTCAAAAATTTTAGACCTGTTTACATTGAAAGCAGTTGCAAGGGAAAAATTAAATGTTGCCCAACTGATAGGATATTGAAAGGGCAGAAAATATCATGGGAAATGGACAGACTGCTGGTTACTAGCATTTTCTTCTTTTCTCAAAATGTTTTCTACTCTTTCAAAGACATGTCCCATTATTTGAATTATTTGAATATAATATAGATTATGTTGTGTGGTAACAAGTTAATTAAAAGGAGATGGGAAGTGGTGCTTTGAACAAAAACACCTGCATTTAAGAGGCTCTCCAGCTGACCTCAGGAACATAAATGTCCACAGGGCTGCTATATGGTTCTGCTTAACCCTTTACCAGACAACAAAATATTAGCCTTGTCCAAATTGAAAGTATTTGCAGTCCACAATTTCAATAAGGTACATATAAGGCAATTTTTGTTTGATAGGGTAGAAAACTTTGTGGGAAAAGGAGAAAATGCTGGTTACCAGCATTTTCTCCTTTTCCCACAATGTTTTCAAAAGGCTTCTTTCCTAGGGTCATTAAAAGGCGGCATTGTGCGGAAAAGGGAAAATTGTACTTGTCTCAAATGAAAGCATTTGCAGACTAAAATTGAAATTTGGCTGAAATGATGGAATTTGTCCTTGATAGGGTAGAAAAGCATGAGGGAAAAGGAGAAAATGCTGTTACCAGCATTTTCTCGATTTTCCACAATGTTTTCAAAGTGCTTCTTCCTCAGGGCTTGGATTGTGGGGTAAAGAGTTAACCCTTCCGCCAAAAATCCAGATTTTTAATGACCCTGAAAAAAAGCCTTTTGAAAACATTGTGGAAAAAGGAGAAAATGCTGGTAAAGTGTTATCTACCTTATCAAAAGGAAATTCGATCTTTTAAGTAAGCTAAGTTTAAATTGTCTTCTGCAAAATTCAATGCTTCCAATTTGGACAAATCGATATTTCGCTCATGTCAGAAAGAGTTAGTCCTTTACAAGATGGAAATTTTTCAAGCTCATCAAATTCAAAAGTATTCACAGAAAACAAATGGTTCTCAAAAGATTGTATTTGTCTTTGAAAGGGTAGAAAACATTGTGGAAAAAGGAGAAAGTGCTGGTTACTAGAATTTTCCCCTATTCTCACAACGTTTTCAAAATTCTTCGTTCTCAAAGTCGTCAAAACTGTGGATCATGTGGTAAAGATTTAAACCATTACAAAATAATATTATGTTTATATGGTTCTGAAGAAGAAGGTTTTTTGAAAACATTGTGGGAAAAGCAGAAGATGCTGGTAACCAGAATTCAGATCTTAATAGGAGTAGTTGTTAAAAAGAGACACACAAAATGAATTATAACTGTTGGGATATGTTAATAACTTTTCTTGCTCCCACCAAAGACTACTTTTTATATACATTGTGGTAAAAACAATTTCTATGTAACAGTCAGTTGCTTTTTTCATCATGATATGTTAATAACTTTTCTTGCTCCCACCAAAGACTACTTTTTATATACATTGTGGTAAAAACAATTTCTATGTAACAGTCAGTTGCTTTTTTCATCATGTTTCTATACTTAGAAAAAGATCAGGGGATGCTTGTTCGATTCCCAAGCTTGCCCAATTTCTTTCCAAGCATTGATGATAGTCACTTATTGTGACAGGATTCATTCCCCTCTCGCTGCTGATCATTGTTTTGACAATGATTATGTGGGAAAGCAGCCAGTAGCTTGGGAAGAATATTGCACAAAGTACTGGTCAAGGAAACTCCAGGAAAGCATGGATAGATGGGCCAGTAAACTGAAATAATGTTGAAAACGATGTTAACCCTTTCCCAAACGACAAATTTTGGACTGGTCCAAATTAAAAGAGTTTGCAGACGACAATTTTAAATTTGATAAAAAAGGCAGAAAGGTATCAAAAAGGGTAGAAAACACTGTGGGAAAAGGAGAAATTGCTCGTTACGAGCAATTTCTCCTTTTCCCGCAGTGTTTTCAAAAGACTTGTACTGCAGACCCGTGAAAACCAGGGCTTGTTTGGGAAAGGGTTAAACAACATTCATATAACATATATAGAAAACAGTATTTTCCCATCTTTTAACCCTTTACCAAACGACAAAATTTTAGACCAGTCCAAATTGAAAGCTTTTGCAGATGACAAAATAAATGTGACTCAAAAGTTAAAATTTGTTTTGGGAAGAGTAGAAAACATTGTGGGGAAAGGAGAAAATGCTGGTTACCAGCATTTTCTCCTTTTCCCACAATGTTTTCAAAAAGCTTCTTCCTCAGGGTCGTTAAAAGTCTGGATTGTGTGGTAAAGGGTTAAATGGTTGTATTTATGTTAAATGTAATTACAGTGCAGTGCTGTATATTTTCAGGGCGTAAGGATATCGCCATTGAATTATATAGAAAAGGTATCACTGAACTACAGAAAGGTATTGCTCTGGAGATCAGAGGTCAAGGTAAGAAATTTATTCCTATACCAAACAATTACATGTAGGATATATACTGACCCTGAGGAACTAGGCTTTTGAAAACATTGTGGGAAAAGGAGAAAATGCTGATAATCAGCATTTTCTCCTTTTCATACAGTGTTTTCCAAAGCCTCTTTCCATGGGATCAATTGTTTGCTTGTGCCAAGTATTTATAGAAGAAATGTCAGAAATGCATGGATAGATGAACTGACCATTATGATACAACTGATGATGTTGAAAACAGCAATAAAAACCCTTTGTTAAACGATCATTTGTTTTAAGGACCCTGAAAAATAAAGCTTTTGAAAACATTGTGGCAAGTGGAGAAAATGCTGGTCGCTAGACTTGTTCAGTTTGAAAGCATTTGCAGAATACATATCAAATATGGCTCAGATCATTGGATATGTCTTTGGAAGGGGGGAGAAAAGAAAAAAGCTTTCTTTTTCCACCCTCGTTAACCCAGGTGTGAAGTATTACCATTCATCACCCCTGGGACATTCAATTGCAAAACGGTCGTTTCTATGAATATTCATAAGATTGCGAATTACACCCGATAGCCAATCAAATTTGTCGATAACATAACAATACTCTCTTGTAGTGGAGAATAATCACATTTCTTCCATTAATATCAATAAACCGGGTAAAACCCACATCATTATCAACGAATATGGCGGCCGCCGGTGGGCCTTCCTTCTGTGGCATTTGCCTTACAACAATCCAGGGCAGACATTATAAATTCCTGTATATAAAGGCAAATATTCAGAATTACAGGGTGCTGCTGCAGTCCTTAGGGGTATGTAGCAGGGGTGACGTCATCCTCGATGACCCAGTTCCAATGTACTCCGTAAACTACATTCATCGATTTGATGGTTGTAGACGAGGTAAAAATAGAAATGATGGCATGTTGTTGATAAAAATAGATTAAATTATCTCACTGAAAACCTGAGATTACCAATCAGAATGCCTCATGAATAATTCATGAAAACGAGAAAACATATGCGAGATAACCCAGGGGCGATGGATGTAGTTTACGGAATTCATCGGAACTGGGTTAACGACGATGTCTTTTTCAGGGTTGTTAAAACTTGGTAATGTGTTAACCCTTTACCACACAACAAAATTTTAGACTTGTCCAAATTGAAAGAATTTGCAGACTACAAATTAAATGCGACTCACAATATGCAATCTCTCTAGCATAGGGTAGAAAACATTTTGGGAAAAGGAGAAAATGCTGGTTACCAGCATTTTCTCCTTTCCCACAATGTTTTCAAAAGTGTTCAAGCCCAGGGCTGTTAAATGACATGATTGTGTGGTAAAGGTTTAAAGGGTTGATTCATCATGAAAAAATCCTGTGTTTTTATGATTCTGAAGAATAAGGCTTTTGAAAACATTGCAGGAAAAGGGGAATTTTGTTTTCCCTTTCAAAGACTTATCCAATGATTGGACTCAAATTGAGCAATATGTGATATGTACATGTAGTCTGTAAACGCTTTTAATTTGAAGTCTGAAATTTTGTTGTCTGATAAAGAGTTATGTATTGAAATGGTCATGTTTCACAAGGTCTAATTGGTTAGTGGGGTTGTTATTTAACTCTTTACCACACAATCGCAAGTGTAATGACCCTGAAAGAGAAGCCTTTTGAAAACATTGTGGGAAAAGGAGAAAATGCTGGTCACCATCTTTCTCCATTTTTGTGATGTACTTACCGTGTATACATATTTCAGGTGATCCATGGGACAGAGCTAAAAGATTGCAGGAGAAGATGATGACCAACTTAGCCATGGCCCAAGAGAGACTGGATGTTTTAGGTATCCTGTTGTAATCAGTTCTTTGTCAATATATATCAGTCAATATATACACTTATTCATTGTTGTTCTTTGAGGTTTTGTGTTGTAAGCTTCTTGAAAAATATGTTTGGAATTTTCCTTTATTTTTCTTTAAATTGTTTTTGATCATATCATTTCTCATCCCCATAAGGTGTCTTAATTAGCTTCTTGTTCGACTCAGAATGTCTCAATAGAATTGAAAGAAGTACATGTAAGTAGAATTATAATAAATATGAGATAGTAAAAACTTGAAAATTTTATCTTCATATTTGCTGTAAAAAATAAATACATATCTCAGGGCTGAAAAATAGTGATATAACTAGCTGGGTCTGGGACCTTTTGGCCCTTATAACAGGAGGGTCCAAAGTACAATTGGGCAGGACCATACTTTATTTCAGTCATTATAATACAGAGTAGTATGGTATCTCAGGAGGTGACCAAAAAAAGAAAAACCTTACTATTTAAATTTGCTTTTACTCTGGTAGCTTCAATGGAAGAAAGATATTCAAACAGTTGTACAATTAGCGTTATTAGACACCAACAGGAAATTGGAAATTTGGAATATTTTTGATTGTGCTTGTCTTCTTACAGAGCAACTCAGTTGAACAGTTGCATCATAGAACAAAACCCATGATCATCTTTCATTTCCATGTTGTTAGTAGGTTCCAACTCCCTTTTTGTTCTCATATTTTCTGTCTCTCTCCAATTTTGAAAGCTCTGTTTTATTTTCCTCTGGAGTTTTCTGTTTAATATTTGATGAAAACGGAATTTAAATAAACTCTTTTTCGTAAACTTTTAGCAAAAAGCATATAGACAATGAATCACTTGTACATTTCAATTGACTTCACCGCATGTACCTGTTTATTGATTGTACACAAATCGGGATCCAGGAAAAACTGTTGATATACGATGACTTAAATGAGTTTATGTGATAGTGTTCTCTGGCCCGGCATACGGAAAATTTAAAGTAGTTCACTTTAACACAAAGATTGTCCAAAACAAGCAGACATGAATTATCATTGGAAGGATTATTCTAAATTCAGGTCATTCTGATTTTACTTTCGGGCATCAGATTTTTTATTTTGAAGACTAAACAGGTTCGACCTCCAATTTGACAGGTCCATCGGACCCTCATCTTGTTTTTTCCGTGGGTCCAATCTCCATTTCAGTAGGCCCCGGACCTTGGACCAGCACTATTTTTCAGCCCTGTTATCTGAAAAAAGTGGTGGTGGGGGAAACAGTCATAGATAATTATTAGATTGTGAAAATTAAAAAAGACTTGTTGAAGTAATTTAGGCTATTTAAGAATGTGACGTCTGTTTTTGGATTCCCCCTTCAAAGTTCAGATTTTGGTTGCCTGGGTAGGTTAAACATATTTAATAATGCTATTAGACAGTGATTCTTGAAAAGGAAAATTAATATCATACAGTATTTTGTGAAAATGTATAAACAAGCAGCAATGCTAGTTCTTTCCAGTTCTTTGATAACATAAAGCTTTCATATGGTCAAAAAGTGATTGCACATTGTTGTATTCATAGCTGTAGTGTGATTTCTTTCAAATTAGAGTTAAAGTTACATTTCTTTAACCCTTTACCACATGATCCCGACTTTTGATGACCCTGAGGGAGAAGGCTTTTGATATCATTTTTGAAAATGGAGAAAATGCTGGTAACCAGCATTTTGTCCTTTTCCAACAATGTTTTCTAACCTATCAAGGATAATTTTGTCATTTGGGCAACCTTTAATTTGTTGTCTGCAATTGTTTTTAGTTTGGACCAGTCTAAAATTTTGTCGTTGGGTAAAGAGTGAAGCATTATACTCTCATTTCTCATTTTCAGCCCTTTACCAATTGGAAAAATTTTAGAGTGGTCCAATCTGAAAACATTTTCAGACGAAATATTAACCCTTTCCCGAACAAGCCCTGGTTTTCACGTGTCTGCAGTACAAGTCTTTTGAAAACACTGTGGGAAAAGGAGAAATTACTCGTAACGAGCAATTTCTCCTTTTCCCACAGTGTTTTCTACCCATTTTGAGACCTTTCTGCCATTTTCATCAAATGTAAAATTGTCGTCTGCAAACTCTTTCAATTTGAACTAGTCCAAAATTTGTCGTTTGGGAAAGGGTTAAATGTTGCTCAAATGTTGAGATTTGTCTTTGAAAAGCTAGAAATAATGGTTTAAAAAGTAGAAAACATAGTTCGAAAAGGAGAAAACGCTGGTTACCAGCATATTCTCCTTTTCTGCCATTGTTTTCAAAAGGCTTCTTTCCCGGGGTTGTTAAATCTTGCAGTTGTTTGGTGTAGGGTTAATATTCTGTGTATTACTATATCTGTGTTCAGAAAAACTTCTCAGGGAGACCCATATAGGCTCTGAAGCAGAAGCTACATGCAATTCCAATCCCAGAGAGGAGGCAGGACCCTCCAAAGCCCCAAATCTGAGAGAACGCAAGCCCCATGTGCCCACAAATGTAACTGTTCGTCGACCTCATTCTGCCAGCAAACATTCCACGCCATCTGTGATACCTAAACCTTCTGTGATACCGAAATCAACAGGTAGTTATGTACAGTGTAACTTTTTCGCCATGTGAAACAATTTTAAACTTGTGTATGGTGACAAGCATTTTGCCTTCAACAAATGAAGTGGTGCTCAAATGATGGTGTTTTTTTTTGAAATGGTAGAAAGCAGTGTGGAAAAGGAGAAAATTTTGGTAACCATGAAATCAGCATTTTCTCTTATTGCCACAAAGTTTTAGGCAGCCATTTTCCTCATGGTTGTAAAATAGCATTGGTTTGCTTGGTAACGGATGAATACTAATCTGTTTAACCCTGGTAACCAGCATGTTCTCCTTTTCCCACAATGTTTTCCACCCTTTGAAATAAAAAATTCATGTTTTGAATAACAATTAATATGTCATCTGCCAATGCTTTCAATTTAGACAAGGCATCAATTTTATCGTTCAGTAAAGAATTTACATACGCATAACAATGGCAGGTTGAATTAAACCTTTACCACACAATCCGACTTTTAATGACCCTGAGAAAGAAGCCTTTTGAAAACATGGTGGAAAAAGGAGAAAATGCTGGTAACCAGCATTTTCTCTTTTTCCCACAATGTTTTCTAACCTTTCAGAAACAAATGCAATATTTTAGCCACATTTGATTTGTCATCTGCAATGCTTTCAGTTTAGACCAGTCCAAAATACTGTCGTTTGGTAAAGAGTTAAAGTGGACTTCATCATCATCATCATCATGATCAACATCATAAGCACCTACACCATCATTATCATCATCATCATTTTATTCAGTTTTTCTGTCAGTTCTTCATTTTGCATGTATTTTGTAGTATGCTTTCATTACTTTCTTGCTTGTAGTGTTATGTGTAGACGGTAAGAATTCTTGTATTAGAACATGTTTGTTTGGTTTATTCAGGGCTCTAAAGGGTAAAAACATCTGTGTTGTGAAGAAAGATGTTAGTGAATTTAGAACGTCTGCTCTTTTATTATCCATTTCAGACATGCAGGGGATGGATGGAAAAAAATTTTTTCTTCTTTCTTCCAATCCAGACATTTTGGTGTTTAGGGAATCACATTTTGTGGAAAATCTACAGAGAGACCTCTTAACCCTTTAATCCAAACGATCAGAGATTTCAACGACCCTGAGGAAGACAGCTTTTGAAAACATTGTGGGAAAAGAAGAAAATGCTGGTATCCTGCATTTTCTCCTTTTCTCAAAGTGTTTTCTGCTCTTTGAAAGACAAATTTCATGTTTTTAGTAACATGTAATTTTTTGTCTACAAATGCTTTTAATTTGGACAAGTTTATGATTCTTTCTTCTGGTAAAGGGTTAAGTATGAAATGGTGTAAATAGAATTTTCAGGCGCTTGTAGATTCTTTTCTATTATGAGGATTTAATTCATCTTCAAGAAAACAACAAGCTGTCGAATATACAGTGTTACCGCTATGTAGCCTTAAGGGAAATTCAAAGGAAAAGTACCAAAGAACGATAAATCTTTATTTTACATGCACCTTTATACTGAGTAACATTAAAGAATATAACAAATGCTTAGTTTACACTTTGCTTGCGATGAGCTTATGGTGCCTGTGGGATGCCTGTATTCCTGTTTCCATGCAGACACATGCTGATGACTGTACACTTATGCTACAGATTCAGGGGTGCTGTAGCCTGTACAATTTCGTTAAACTCTTAACAATGACAAATTTTAAAAGTCACAAGTCAGTAGCACATCAACACTTAATGATAACACGAACCATCCCTGCACGGGTACCATACGGTGGGCTGTACCAGTAGTTATGCAGACAATGTGCAGTTTTAGATGCTGATTTTGGCTGAAAAAGGGTATGCTCTCCATAAGGCTTTGCCCCTTTCTGTAGTTGAAAGATAGCACAAGGAATTGCATGATGCTTGTATTAAATGTAAAAGCATATACCATGGTCTGTAGCCACCTACAAGGCCTGAAAGAGTCACAGACCATCACAGACAAATAATTTTTACAGCGACTGAAGCAAAAGTAACCCAAGCATTAAATACGAATGTTTCCCTCCTTTTTGCAGTTTCCAGTAAACCTATGAAAATGAAGCAGCCTATAGCAATACACAAAAGCAATACGTTACCCAGGAGCAATAGCAGCGGGGGATCTTCTCCACGAGCAACAAGGACCAACTCTCCGTCAGGGTCACCCTATGCATGGCGAAAAGGATCTCTTACACGACAAAACTCGAATCCGAATGTAATAATCCACCTTTATTGTACACTTATACAGTTTTGTTTCTGTAGAAGCTAGTTTTATAAAATGAGGTAGAAATTAGAATCTGGCTGCTGCATGCACTAACAGACCAGTCTTTTGCCTATAAAATGAACTTAACTGAGGTATTCCTTGACCTCATGGTAAGTAGGAAGTTTTTGCTTAGGTATTGCTTTCAAAAGGGAAGCTCTTCAGTTTGGTTAATAACTGGGAATTTAATGTAGAAATAAAACTTATGACAGATTGAAAGTGACCTGCAGAGAATGGGCACACAAAAACAGTTAATATTGCATACTTTAGCCCAGGGCTTGCAGAACAGCTTGCAGTCTTTGTCTCATACCTCTCACAAGAAGTTGAAACAGCTCAATCAGTAGCGGCTACCATGAGCTAAAGGGATACCTCAGTTCAGTTCATTTCAGAGGAAACAGACTGGTTTGTTGGTGTACCAGTATGCAGCAGCCAGATTCTAATTTCCACCCCATTTCATATCATTCACGCCAGAAAATCAAACCCAGTAAAAACACAGGGGGTGCAACACTTTTTTTACTATGGATGCGTTCTTGTTATAATTTTCAAAAGTTTTCTAAATTGGAAGAAGAACACAATATTGATATGCTGAACAATTTGGTTAACCCTTTACCACACAATGCTGACTTTTAACAATCCTAGGAAAGAAGCCTTTTGAAAACATTGTTGGAAAAGGAGAAAATGCTCATAACCAGCATTTTCTCCTTTTCCCACAATGTTTTCTACCCTATCAAAGAAAAACTGCACCATTTGAGCCACACTGAAATTGTTGTCTGCAAATGCTTTCAGTTTGGACAAGGCTAAAATTTTGTCATCTGGAAAAGGGTTAAGCCCATCAGAAATGGTGTTACTCTCTAAATTACTAAGATTTAGACAA
Source organism: Tridacna gigas (assembly GCA_945859785.2). Taxonomy (NCBI): domain Eukaryota; kingdom Metazoa; phylum Mollusca; class Bivalvia; order Cardiida; family Cardiidae; genus Tridacna; species Tridacna gigas. The sequence continues at coordinate 13,310,823 of OX244029.2, read as the reverse complement.
AGAATGCTTTCTAAAATGGTTGGTGAAATTATAATACAGGCCTGGGTCTGTATTCACCAACCAGTCTTAAGAATGTTCTTTGTCTTGTTCTCCAGAATTTTCTACATTTGAAAGTAACACAACTCTTGATTGGCTAAACCAATGGTTTAGCCAATCAAGAGTTGTGTTACTTTCAAATGTAGAAAATCTTGGAGAATAAGACAAAGAATATTCTTACAAATGGTTGGTGAATACAGTCCCTAGTTTTACGAAAAAACTTAAGTCTCTTAGTTTGCTCAAATCCACTAGCACCTCAGTGTCTGACTTAAGTTGAGTTTGTTAAATGTGACGCATTTCACAAACATTGACAGACTTTTATAACATTCTCAAATCCTTAGCGGACACAATAGTTCAGATTTATCTCAGCAAAATAGATGGACTTAACCTAGTTAACTCTTTACCATAGGGAAAAATTTTAGACTTGTTCAAATTGAAAGCATTTTCAGACAACAAATGTGACCGAAAATTTGAAATATATTTTGTGAAGGGTAGAAAACATTGTGGGAAAAAGAGAAAATGCTGTTTATCAGCATCTTCTCTTTTTTCCACTATATTTTCAAAAGGTTTCTTTCTGAGGGTTGTTAAAACTTGGGATTTGGTGGTAAAGGATTAACAGACTTTAGTCCATTATATTGCTAACTTGAATCTGATACATTGTGTTATCTCTGTCTGAATTGTATTGTATTGTATTGGAGTTTAACAACATTCTAACAACTGTTAGTGCACCTACTCGTGTTTTCTGGCTTTCTCACTCCAGTAGTGACACAATTTTTTTTCCAAGCCACAGACTACTTTTTCTCACATGCATCAGAGGTGAGAGGCTGGAAAGAAATTTTGCCTATCGAACCAGCAATCACCAGGTCATGAGTCAGTTACGCTAACCACTGAGCTACCTGGCTGGGCCAGACTGAGTCTGAAACATTGTGTCACTTCGGGAGTTGAGATCATTACTTAAGTCTGTAAATGTTGGTGAAATGTATCTCAAGTAACAAACCCAACTAAATCTGGAAAATCATTTTGCAAGTGAATGTGAGCAAAATAAAAGACTTAGGTTTTTTTGTGGGCCTTGTTTTATGTGCACAGGTCCAGATAGGTGCTAGACATAATTTCAACCAAGGTTCGACTTCAAAGCTAGGAAATATTTCTATTTCTGTTACAGTCCAATCGCAGCACCCCTACCCCAAAACGAAAGGCAAAGGACATAAAGAATCTAAATTTGAAGGGTGTGGACAAAAAACTTGCGGAGATGATCTTGAATGAGGTCATAGATTCAGGACCCCCAGTCAGCTTCCAGGATATTGGTAGGTTTCAATTGCTATTTTTCTTGTTAGGCTCGGCTGTTTTTGAAGAAAACAGCAAAGTATAGTCATAGTCCTGTCATCCTTGTTGATGTAGTGTGAAAACCTAGACATTTTATAATATCTCTATCATTACTGAAGATATTTACTTCAAACTTTGACTAGTTGTTCACTGTTAAAAGGGGAAACCCATACTATAGGTGCAGATAAATATCGAAATATTTTTGACACAGTAATGCCCACTTTTGGACTTGGAATTTTCAATGAATTTTCAATAAGAGCAGCTGCAGCCGAATGTTTGGACCCACATGTGATGCTCTTGTTTTCTTTTTGAAACTAGATTAACCCTTTACCACACAATCCAGAGTTTTAACAACCCTCAGCAAGAAAGTTCTGGAAAACACTGTAAGAAAATTGAAAAATGCTGGTAACCAGCATTTTCTCCTTTTCCCAAAATGTTTTCTACTGTATCATAGACAGAAATCATGATTTGAGCTATGTTTGTGTTGTTGTCTATAAATGCCTTCTATTTGGTGGAGTTCAAAATTTTGTCGTGGACAAGAGTTAAGAGACATAATCACATGCTAACACATTTCTGTCTTAGAAGGGCAGGTTATTCAAAATATTTTGAGATAGTTATGCCCCTTTTTCAACGTAGAATTTTATTTTTTTTTAAGCAAATGCAGCCAATTAATTCCACTTAACCCTTTACCACACAATCCCGACTTTTAATGACTCTAAACAAGAAGGCTTTTGAAAAGATTGTGGGATAGGAGAAAATGCTGGTAACCAGCATTAATTTTTCTCCTTTTCCCACAAACATTTTTTACCCTTTCAAAGAACTTCAGCTCATTTGCACCAATTTGAAATTGAGGTCTGCATATCATTTAACTTTGGAAGAGTCTAAAATTTGTTGTTATAGGAAGGGTTTTTAAGCAAGTGCAGCCAGGTATTAGCAAGGGCATTCAATGCTTTTGTTATTTTGCAACAGTCATCTCTATAAATGTAAATCATTGTTTTTCTGCAGTAAAAGTGAAGCAGCTCATCTGATTGCTCAATAATAGCACTGCGAAGACATAACCACCCCTGTCAGTACAGCGATTTTGACCTTTTTGAAACTGGTCATGTAATGATTGGGTAGTCTGATATCTGAATTTACCAAATGATAAAATTTTAGACTGGTCCAAATTGAAAGCATTTGCAGACGACAAATAAATAGTGGCCCAAATGACAAAATTTGTCCATGATAGGGTAGAAAACATTGTGAGAAAAGGAGAAAATGTTGATTACCAGCATTTTCTCCTTTTCCCACAATGTTTTCAAAAGCCTTCCTTCCCAGGGTTGTGAAAACCCGGGATTGTTTGGTGAAGAGTTGAATTATTTAAAAAATGGCCAAATAAAACATACAGTTGATAAATAAATTTATTTGATAGGTGCGTTATCATATTCTTGCATAACGAGTGTTTTAATATTGCTACATCATCTCTATTTTCAGCGGGTCAGGACACTGCAAAACAAGCTCTTCAGGAAATTGTTATACTTCCAGCTCTGAGACCAGAGGTAAGAAAAATACAAGTAAAGTCCACACTGCTGATTGTATGTAACTCATTACCACACAACAAAATTTTAGACTGGTTCATACTCATTCATTTGCTTCAGGTTTGGATATGAAATTGTTGACTGTGCACCACTAAGTGGATAAGCCATTGCTGTACAAGTTATTTTGCTTTAAATTATATAAAGTATAATTTTTTTTCCTACAGTGTGGACAAATTGTGGGAAATGGAGTAATTGCTGGTCACAAGCAAATGCTTCTTTTGCCACAATGTTTTAAAAAGATGTCGAATGTAAGGATAAAAACCTTGCATATGTACAGTAATTGGGTAACTATGAGAAAATACCATGTAACCTTGTACCAAATGATCGAGTTTTAACAACTCATAAGAATAAAGCTATTGAAAACATTATGGGAAAAGGAGAAAATGCTAGTAAACAGCATTTTTTCCTCTTCTCACAATGCTTTCTACCATATCACAAACAGATTCTATCATTTGAGTCACATTAAATTTTGTCATCTGCAAATGTGTATTCAATTTTGACTAGTCTAAAATTTTGTTGTTTGGCAAAGAGTTGAAGTAAATTATTAGGAAAAGACTTAAATAAAATACTTGGAAGTTAGAATGTACATGTACTTTGCATATGCTTACTTTCCTGTTTGTATGTTTCAGCTGTTCACTGGTCTAAGAGCCCCAGCCAGAGGGTTGTTGCTGTTTGGTCCCCCAGGGAATGGTAAAACTATGTTAGCCAAAGCCGTGGCTAATGAATCCAATGCTACATTCTTCAATATTAGTGCCTCTAGTCTTACTTCTAAATGGGTAAGTCAAGTTTTAGTTTGTTTAGTGCATTGATTTCCATTCGTAATGTGCTGTGCAAATTAGCTCAGTCAATAAGGATTAGGGCTTGAAACCAGGAAGTCCCAGGTTTGAATCCCAATCTCTGCCATTTTTTTCTATGAGGATTTAGAAAAGTCATTGTGACAGGACTCATTCCTCTTTCACTGCTGACAGTTGTAGACTATTTAGACAATGTTATGCCGGAAAGCAGCCAGTGGCTTGGGAAGAATATTGCTTGGAGTAGTGGTAAAAGAAACTCCAGGAAATCATGGAAAAGTGCACTGGCTGGCACCATATAACTAAAGTAATGTTGAAAACGCTGTTCCATTCCATAAAAGCAAACAATCATTTGTGATGTCCTGCATTGAAATCTTCAAACTAAATGCTGTATGGATATTCAGGAATATAAAAGACCCAACTCTAACCTGTTTTGGTCAGAATATATCCGACAGTATTGATTCAATATCAGAATGCGTGTACTATGGTGAATTTCAGATCAAGGCAGATCAAGATTAGACTGCAAAAAAGGCCTAAAAACTATGTTTTTGATCTTTTGCTTTTGTCAGAGTGAAAACATCTGTTACTTAATCAAGCTTTCATCAAACAAACCTGCAATCTAAAGACCCTGAGTAAGAAATCTTACATAAACATGAAAACAGTGCAAAAAAAAAAAAAAAAAAAAATGGAAAAAATTCTGCTTACTAGCAGTTTCTTCTTTTTGTTAATGTTTTCAAAAGCCTTTCTCTTCAGGTTACTAAATCCGAGAATTGTATGGTTAAGGGTTAAAGCTCAACTGTTACTGATTATCCCCATTTACAAGGATTCTTTCAAAGTTTTTTTCTGTTTTACAAGAGGTTTTTCAAAGTTTTCTGCTGCAAGTTGTGTATCAGGGGCAAATGAGTGAAGCAAAATTTAATCTCTGTGGGCTTTCATTTACACAAAATTTTTCTATATTCCAGGTTGGTGAGGGAGAAAAATTAGTTCGAGCCATGTTTGCAGTAGCTAAAGAACTTCAACCATCAGTTGTGTTCATGGGTATGTTGTAGCTTCTCATTTACTTAAAAGTTGTTTAATTGTTTGTGCTTATTTGTGCAGTGGTGAAAATTTGGTAGCTTTAATCTTTTTTCTGAGCTACATAGTTTTTGCATCTTCAAAAGACTGAAATCATCTTTGAAAGGAGAACACAATCTCTTTTCTACGTGATGAAATTCTGGACTCATACATATTGAAAGCATCTGTAAACTAAACAGGGCTCAAATGATGAGATTTGTTTCTGAGAAAATAAAAAACATGGTGGAAAAAGGAGAAAGCAGCATTTTCTTTTTTTCCCACAATGTTTTCAAGGGACCATTTCCCCTAGGGCTGTTAAAACACGGGATTGTTTGGTCAAGGGTTCACTCTACCAAACAATCCCGCATTTTCATGAACCTGAGAAAGAAGCCTCTTGAAAACATTGTGGGAAAAGGAGAAAATTTTCTCCTTTTCCCACAATGTTTTCTGTCCGTCCCAAAACAAGTTTCAATTTTGGAGTCACATTTATATTGTCATCTGCAAATGCTTTGAATTTGGACGAGTCTAAAATTTTGTCGTTTGGTAAAGAGTTAGGGCAATAAACACACATAGTAACAAAAATAGACTTTCTTGATCAGGAAAGCAATCATATATAGTGCCATTTTAAGGGTATTTTTGCTGAAATATTTCACAAAACAGTTGTTAGCATATATAAAATACAGACTACACAAAACATGTAGTCTGCTCTTGATCTGCACATTTTGCAAAAGCCAGCCTAACCCTTATCTACATTGCATATAGAAATCACAAAACTTGGCCCTAGTGCTATAAGGGTTTACCTTTCATGAAACATGCACTTTCTAAACATACCACAAACCATTGTAGCCGACTCAAAGAGTGAATCATTGGAAGAGAAGGAAAAGTAGCTGTTTAACTCCATACCAAGTGAGAATTTCTTCTTTTGCCACAAATGTTTTCAAAGCTTGTCTGGTGCGAGACAAAAAAATGGTGTGCAGGTGGTCTCTTCTACAACTACAGTGTTTCTCAAAAGTTGCCAGGTGTAAGATGAAAAAGTTAAATCCAGATGGTCACTGTGAGAAATAGTTACTGTTTGTGTTTTAATCTTTTCAGATGAGATAGACTCTGTGCTTTGTGAAAGAAAGGAGGGAGAAAATGATGCTAGTCGTCGTCTGAAAACAGAGTTTCTGGTGCAGTTTGATGGGGTAAGTTACAGTGTTCTTTCTTAATCGGTTACCAAATGATCCCATGATCCTAACAACCACAGTGCTTTTGAAAACATCATAGAAAAAGGAGAAAATATGTGACACATGGAGTTGTTGTTGTAGCTCAGTCTTCAACTATGTCATTGTAGTGGGAAATTTTGTAAGTTTTCCATATATGACGGAAGAGATTTACTTCAAACTCAACTCTTTACCACACAGTCCCGACTTTTAACAACCCTGAAAGAAAAAGCTTTTGAAAACACAGTTGGAAAAGGAGAAAATGCTGGTAATCAGCATTTTCTCCTTTTCCCACAATGTTTTCTATCCTATTAAAGACAAAAATCATCATTGTATCAACATTTGATTTGTCCTCTGCAAATGCTTTCAATTTGGACCAGTCTAAAATTTTGTCGTTTAGTAAAGGGTTAAGCTAGTTCTTAACTGTCAAAAGAGAAACCCTTACCACAAGGGCAGGTAATTGTCAGTTTATTTTCATAGTTATGCCCCTTTATCTACTTTGAATTATCACTGAAAAGCAACTGAAGCAGCCCAAGCATTGTTATGAAAAAAATGCTTTCCCTTTGAGTACATATAAATTTTGTCATCTTGTAAAGGTGTAAATGTCTTCTTTTGAACCAGATTTGTCACAGTCTATTTGTAGACTCTTCTCCTACTACTAAATGTGAATAAGTGTGATGTCACACTGGTATGATAGAAATACTGTTGAAAGCAGGACCAACACCATTCACACATTGACAGTTTACACTAATTGTAGGATTTTATTGACTGAAAACTGAGTGTATCTCTTTGAAAGCCCTCAACGATCCTAGTAGCCCGGTTGATAAGTTGATAATGATTAACTCTTACCACATGACAGAATTTCAGACTTGTCCAAAATGAAAGCATTTGCAGACAACAAATTAAAGGTGGCTCAAATGATAGAATGTCCTTGATAGGGTAGAAAACATTGTGGGAAAAGGAGAAAGTGCTGGTTACAAGTATTTCTTCTTTTACCACAGTCTTTTCAAAAGATTCCTAACTTAAAGTTGTTAAAACCTGGGATTGTGTGGTAAAGGGTTAAAAACATAATAGAATGTTCTTTTTAGCTCACCTTAGCACAACGTGCTAAAGGTGAGCTATTGTGATCGCCCTGTGTCCGGCATCCGTCGTCCGTCGTCTGTCGTCCATCGTCCGTCAACAATTTCTTTAAACATCTTCTTCTCCTAAACCACTGGGCCAATCTTGATGAAACTTGGCAGGGATGTTCCTTGGGTGAAGCTCTACCAAAATTGTTCAAAGAATTGAAATCAACCCACAACTCTGGTTGCCATGGCAACAAAAAGGAAAAATAGGGAAAATCTTTGAAAATCTTCTTCTCTGAAACTAGAAGGCGCAGAGCTTTGATATTTGGTATGTAGCATCTCCTAGTGGACCTCTACCAAGTTTGTTCATTTGATGCCCCTGGGGTCAAAACTGGCCCCGCCCCAGGGGTCACAAGTTTGAGCATAGTCACAAAGAAGGAAAACTTTAAAAATCTTCTTCTCTAAAACTTGAAGGCGTAGAGCTTTGATATTTGGCATGTAGCATCTCCCAGTGGACCTCTACCAAGTTTGTTCATATGATGCCCCTGGGGTCAAAACTGGCCCCGCCCAGGGTTCACAATTTCCAACATAGGAACAAAGAAGGAAAATTTTAAAAATCTTCTTCTGTAAAACTAGAAGGCATAGAGCTTTGATATTTGGCATGAAGCATCTACTAGTGGACCTCTACCAAGTTTGTTCATATGATGCCTTTGGGGTCAAAACTGGCCCTGCCCCGGGGGTCACAAGTTCGAACATAGGAACAAAGAGGGGAAACTTTAAAAATCATCTTCTCTGAAACTGGAAGGCGTAGAGCTTTGATCTTTGGTATGTAGCATTGCCTAGTGGACCTCTACCAAGTTTGTTCATATGATGTCCCTGGGGTCAAAACTGGCCCTGCCCCGGGGGTCACAAGTTTGAGAATAGTCACAAAGAAGGAAAACTTTTAAAATCTTCTTCTCTGAAACTTGAATGCGTAGAGCTTTGATATTTGGCATGTAGCATCTCCTAGTAGACCTCTACCAAGTTTGTTCATATGATGCCCCTGGGGTCAAAATTGGCCCCACCCCGGGGGTCACAAGTTTGAGAATAGTCACAAAGAAGGAAAACTTTTAAAATCTTCTTCTCTGAAACTTGAATGCGTAGAGCTTTGATATTTGGCATGTAGCATCTCCTAGTGGACCTCTACCAAGTTTGTTCATATGATGCCCCTGGGGTCAAAACTGGCCCCGCCCCGGGGATCGCAATTTCCAACATAGGAACAAAGAAGGAAAACTTTAAAAATTATCTTCTGTAAAACTAGAAGGCATACAGCTTTGATATTTGGCATAAAGCATCTCCTAGTGGACCTCTACCAAGTTTGTTCATATGATGCCCTTGGGGTCAAAACTGGCCCTGCCCCGGGGGTCACAAGTTCGAACATAGGAACAAAGAGGGGAAACTTTAAAAATCATCTTCTCTGAAACTGGAAGGCGTAGAGCTTTGATATTTGGTATGTAGCATTGCCAAGTGGACCTCTACCAAGTTTGTTCATATGATGTCCCTGGGGTCAAAACTGGCCCCGCCCCGGGGGTCACAAGTTTGAGAATAGTCACAAAGAAGGAAAGCTTTAAAAATCTGTTCTTCTCTGAAACTTGAAGGCGTAGAGCTTTGATATTTGGCATGTAGCATCTCCTAGTGGACCTCTACCAAGTTTGTTCATATGATGCCCCTGGGGTCAAAACTGGCCCCGCCCCGGGGATCGCAATTTCCAACATAGGAACAAAGAAGGAAAACTTTAAAAATTATCTTCTGTAAAACTAGAAGGCATAGAGCTTTGATATTTGGCATGAAGCATCTCCTAGTGGACCTCTACCAAGTTTGTTCATATGATGCCTTCGGGGTCAAAACTGGCCCTGCCCCGGGGGTCACAAGTTCAAACATAGGAACAAAGAGGGGAAACTTTAAAAATCATCTTCTCTGAAACTGGAAGGCGTAGAGCTTTGATATTTGGTATGTAGCATTGCCTAGTGGACCTCTACCAAGTTTGTTCATATGATGTCCCTGGGGTCAAAACTGGCCCCACCCCGGGGGTCACAAGTTTGAGAATAGTCACAAAGAAGGAAAACTTTTAAAATCTTCTTCTCTGAAACTTGAATGCGTAGAGCTTTGATATTTGGCATGTAGCATCTCCTAGTGGACCTCTACCAAGTTTGTTCATATGATGCCCCTGGGGTCAAAACTGGCCCCACCCCGGGGGTCACAAGTTTGAGAATAGTCACAAAGAAGGAAAACTTTTAAAATCTTCTTCTCTGAAACTTGAATGCGTAGAGCTTTGATATTTGGCATGTAGCATCTCCTAGTGGACCTCTACCAAGTTTGTTCATATGATGCCCCTGGGGTCAAAACTGGCCCCGCCCGGGGGATCGCAATTTCCAACATAGGAACAAAGAAGGAAAACTTTAAAAATTATCTTCTGTAAAACTAGAAGGCATACAGCTTTGATATTTGGCATAAAGCATCTCCTAGTGGACCTCTACCAAGTTTGTTCATATGATGCCCTTGGGGTCAAAACTGGCCCTGCCCCGGGGGTCACAAGTTCGAACATAGGAACAAAGAGGGGAAACTTTAAAAATCATCTTATCTGAAACTGGAAGGCGTAGAGCTTTGATATTTGGTATGTAGCATTGCCAAGTGGACCTCTACCAAGTTTGTTCATATGATGTCCCTGGGGTCAAAACTGGCCCCGCCCCGGGGGTCACAAGTTTGAGAATAGTCACAAAGAAGGAAAGCTTTAAAAATCTGTTCTTCTCTGAAACTTGAAGGCGTAGAGCTTTGATATTTGGCATGTAGCATCTCCTAGTGGACCTCTACCAAGTTTGTTCATATGATGCCCCTGGGGGTCAAAACTGGCCCCGCCCCGGGGATCGCAATTTCCAACATAGGAACAAAGAAGGAAAACTTTAAAAATTATCTTCTGTAAAACTAGAAGACATAGAGCTTTGATATTTGGCATGAAGCATCTCCTAGTGGACCTCTACCAAGTTTGTTCATATGATGCCTTCGGGGTCAAAACTGGCCCTGCCCCGGGGGTCACAAGTTCGAACATAGGAACAAAGAGGGGAAACTTTAAAAATCATCTTCTCTGAAACTGGAAGGCGTAGAGCTTTGATATTTGGTATGTAGCATTGCCTAGTGGACCTCTACCAAGTTTGTTCATATGATGTCCCTGGGGTCAAAACTGGCCCCACTCCGGGGGTCACAAGTTTGAGAATAGTCACAAAGAAGGAAAACTTTTAAAATCTTCTTCTCTGAAACTTGAATGCGTAGAGCTTTGATATTTGGCATGTAGCATCTCCTAGTAGACCTCTACCAAGTTTGTTCATATGATGCCCCTGGGGTCAAAACTGGCCCCGCCCCGGGGATCGCAATTTCCAACATAGGAACAAAGAAGGAAAACTTTAAAAATTATCTTCTGTAAAACTAGAAGGCATACAGCTTTGATATTTGGCATAAAGCATCTCCTAGTGGACCTCTACCAAGTTTGTTCATATGATGCCCTTGGGGTCAAAACTGGCCCTGCCCCGGGGGTCACAAGTTCGAACATAGGAACAAAGAGGGGAAACTTTAAAAATCATCTTCTCTGAAACTGGAAGGCGTAGAGCTTTGATATTTGGTATGTAGCATTGCCAAGTGGACCTCTACCAAGTTTGTTCATATGATGTCCCTGGGGTCAAAACTGGCCCCGCCCCGGGGGTCACAAGTTTGAGAATAGTCACAAAGAAGGAAAGCTTTAAAAATCTGTTCTTCTCTGAAACTTGAAGGCGTAGAGCTTTGATATTTGGCATGTAGCATCTCCTAGTGGACCTCTACCAAGTTTGTTCATATGATGCCCCTGGGGTCAAAACTGGCCCCGCCCCGGGGATCGCAATTTCCAACATAGGAACAAAGAAGGAAAACTTTAAAAATTATCTTCTGTAAAACTAGAAGGCATAGAGCTTTGATATTTGGCATGAAGCATCTCCTAGTGGACCTCTACCAAGTTTGTTCATATGATGCCTTTGGGGTCAAAACTGGCCCTGCCCCGGGGGTCACAAGTTCGAACATAGGAACAAAGAGGGGAAACTTTAAAAATCATCTTCTCTGAAACTGGAAGGCGTAGAGCTTTGATATTTGGTATGTAGCATTGCCTAGTGGACCTCTACCAAGTTTGTTCATATGATGTCCCTGGGGTCAAAACTGGCCCCACCCCGGGGGTCACAAGTTTGAGAATAGTCACAAAGAAGGAAAACTTTTAAAATCTTCTTCTCTGAAACTTGAATGCGTAGAGCTTTGATATTTGGCATGTAGCATCTCCTAGTGGACCTCTACCAAGTTTGTTCATATGATGCCCCTGGGGTCAAAACTGGCCCCACCCCGGGGGTCACAAGTTTGAGAATAGTCACAAAGAAGGAAAACTTTTAAAATCTTCTTCTCTGAAACTTGAATGCGTAGAGCTTTGATATTTGGCATGTAGCATCTCCTAGTGGACCTCTACCAAGTTTGTTCATATGATGCCCCTGGGGTCAAAACTGGCCCCGCCCGGGGGATCGCAATTTCCAACATAGGAACAAAGAAGGAAAACTTTAAAAATTATCTTCTGTAAAACTAGAAGGCATACAGCTTTGATATTTGGCATAAAGCATCTCCTAGTGGACCTCTACCAAGTTTGTTCATATGATGCCCTTGGGGTCAAAACTGGCCCTGCCCCGGGGGTCACAAGTTCGAACATAGGAACAAAGAGGGGAAACTTTAAAAATCATCTTATCTGAAACTGGAAGGCGTAGAGCTTTGATATTTGGTATGTAGCATTGCCAAGTGGACCTCTACCAAGTTTGTTCATATGATGTCCCTGGGGTCAAAACTGGCCCCGCCCCGGGGGTCACAAGTTTGAGAATAGTCACAAAGAAGGAAAGCTTTAAAAATCTGTTCTTCTCTGAAACTTGAAGGCGTAGAGCTTTGATATTTGGCATGTAGCATCTCCTAGTGGACCTCTACCAAGTTTGTTCATATGATGCCCCTGGGGTCAAAACTGGCCCCGCCCCGGGGATCGCAATTTCCAACATAGGAACAAAGAAGGAAAACTTTAAAAATTATCTTCTGTAAAACTAGAAGGCATAGAGCTTTGATATTTGGCATGAAGCATCTCCTAGTGGACCTCTACCAAGTTTGTTCATATGATGCCTTCGGGGTCAAAACTGGCCCTGCCCAGGGGGTCACAAGTTCGAACATAGGAACAAAGAGGGGAAACTTTAAAAATCATCTTCTCTGAAACTGGAAGGCGTAGAGCTTTGATATTTGGTATGTAGCATTGCCTAGTGGACCTCTACCAAATTTGTTCATATGATGTCCCTGGGGTCAAAACTGGCCCCGCCCCGGGGGTCACAAGTTTGAGCGTAGTAACAGAGAAGGAAAACTTTAAAAATCTTCTTCTCTGAAACTTGAAGGCATAGAGCTTTGATATTTGGTATGTAGTATCGCCTAGTGGACCTCTACCAAGTTTGTTCATATGATGCCCCTGGGTCAAAACTGGCCCCGCCCCGGGGGTCACAAGTTCGAACATAGGAACAAGAAGGAAAACTTTGAAAATCTTCTTCTCTGAAACAGGAAGGCATGGAGCTTTGATATTTGGTATGTAGCATCTTCTAGTGGATCTCTACCAAGTTTGTACATATGATGCCCTTGGGGCAAAAGTTGGCCCTGCCCCGGGGGTCACAAGTTCGAACATAGGAACAGAGAAGGAAAACTTTAAGAATCATCTTCTCTGAAACTGGAAGGCTTAGAGCTTTGATATTTGGTATGTAGCATTGCCTAGTAGACCTCTACTAAGTTTGTTCATATGATGCCCTTGGGGTCAAAATTGGCACTGCCCAGGGGGTCATAAGTTCAAACATAGGAACAAAGAAGGAAAACTTTAATTTTTTTTTTCTCTTAAATGGGAAGGCATAGAGCTTTGATATTTGGTATGTAGCATCTCCTAGTGGACTTCTACCAAGTTTGTTCCAAGGATGCTGCTTGGGTCAAAACTGGCCCAGCCCCTGGGGTCACAAGTTGGAACATAGGAACAAAGAAGGGAAAATTTAAAATTCTTCTTTTCTGAAACCGAAAGGTGTGGAGCTTTGATATTTGGTATGTTGCATCTCCTAGTGGGCCTCTACCAAGTTTGTTCATATGATGCCCCTGGGTCAAAACTGGCCCCGCCCCGGGTCTTGGTCACAAGTTCGAAGATAGGAACAAAGAAGGAAATCTTTAAATTTCTTTTTCTCTTAAACGGGAAGGTGTAGAGCTTTGATATTTGGTATGTAGCATTTCCTAGTGGACCTCTACCAATCTCCTAGTGGGCCTAGTGGGCCTCTACCAAGTTTGTTCATATGATGCCCCTGGGTCAAAACTGGCCCCGCCCCGGGGGTCACAAGTTTGAAGATAGGAACAAAGAAGGAAAACTTTAAATTTCTTTTTCTCTTAAACGGGAAGGTGTAGAGCTTTGATATTTGGTATGTAGCATTTCCTAGTGGACCTCTACCAAGTTTGTTCATATGATGCCCCTGGGTCAAAACTGGCCCAGCCCTGGGGGTCACAAGTTCGAACATAGGAACGAAGAAGGAAAACTTTAAAATTCTTCTTTAAAACTGGAAGGCGTAGGGCTTTGATATTTGGTATGTAGTGATTCTCTTCTAAGTTTGTTTGCCCATCTAAGCGCAACAAGTTCATTGAGTTCAAAATTGGGTCATCTTGGGTCATAAACTAGGTCACTAGGTCAAATTAAAGAAATACCTTGTTGGCACTCTCGAGGCCACATTATTTGCTCAGTTGCCTTGAAAATTAGTTAGAAAGTTTGTCTTTATAAAGTCTCACATAAGATTAATTTGGGTCAACTTGGGTCATAAACTAGTTCACTGGGTCAAATAAAGAAATACCTTGTTTGCACTCTGGAGGCCACATTTATTGCTCAAATGACCTGTAATTTGACCAAAATGTTTGTCTTGATGAAATACCAGATGAGTTTGGATTTGGGTCACCTGGAACCATAAACTAGGTCACTAGGTCAAAATAAAGAAATACCTTGTGGGCACTCTAGAGGCCACATTCTTTGCTTAATTGCCTTGAAAATTGGTCAGAATGTTTGTCTATGTAAAATCTCACATCGGTCTGAATTTGGGTCAACTGGGTCATAAACTAGGTCACTTGGTCAAATTAAAGAAATAGCTAGTGGGCACTCTAGAGGCCACATTTATTATTCATTTGATTTGAAAATTGGTTAAAATGTTTCTTTTGATATAGTCAATGACCAGTTCAAATTTGGGTCACCTGGGGTCGTAATCTAGGTCACTAGGTCAAATTAAAGAAATATCTTTAGGGCACTCGAGGCCACATTGTTTGCTCAATTGACTTGAAAATTGGTCAGAATGTTTGTCTTCATGAAATATGAGTTTGAAATTGGGTCACCTGTGGTCAAAAACTAGGTCACATGGTCAAATTAAAGAAAAACCTTTAAGGCACTGTACTAAGGTGAGCGACCAGGGCCATCATGGCCCTCTTGTTTTGAATGTTGGAATTTCAAACTGAGGTACTTGTAGTGAATTAACCTTGTACAGAACAATCTCATGTTGTAAAAAATTTAGAGGAAGAAACCTTTTGAAAAAAAAGTTTAACCCTTTTCCAAACAAGCCCTGGTTTTCACGTGTCTGCAGTACAAGTCTTTTGAAAACACTGTGGGAAAAGGAGAAATTGCTCGTAATGAGCAATTTCTCCTTTTCCCACAGTGTTTTCTACCCTTTTTGAGACCTTTCTGCCATTTTCATCAAATTTAAAATAGTCGTCTGCAAACTCTTTGAATTTGGACCAGTCCAAAATTTGTCGTTTGGGAAAGGGTGAAGGGAAAGGAGAAAATGTTGGTAACCCAGATTTGCTCCTTTTTCCCACAATGTTTAACCCTTTCCAAGACAAATTTCATCACTTGAATGGTGTTAAATTGTCTGCTGCAAATGCTTTGAATATGGACAAGTGTAAAATTTTTTAGACTGATAGATAGTTAAATACAAAATTTAGTATTAATACACAGGTAGCTGGTTGTACAGATGATAAAGTGCTTATAATGGGAGCAACAAACAGGCCTCAGGAGTTAGATGATGCTGTTTTAAGGTACTGGAACCTTTTTCATTTGTTTTTCTTGTCAGGGATGGGAAGTAGGGATAAGTATGGATACTTGTTTAAGTTAGTTCCATACATGGTTGTAAAAGTAAGCACAAGCCATCTGATTGGATGAGATTAAGCATTTCAGCGAATCAGGAAGCTAGATTTTGAATTAAGAATATAAATTGTTGACCTACCTAAATTGAAAGCACTTGCAAACAAATGATTAAATGTAGTTCAAGTCATAGACTGTAATTTAGAAAGGGTAGAAAACATTGTGAGAAAAGAAGACAATCAAGGTAACTAGCATTCTGTCCTTTTCTCTCAGTGTTTTAAGAGCACTCATTCAAACTGAGGATTGTTGCATTAAGGGTTATGGAGTGTAAAAATGATATTTAAAGTGTCACCAGTTACTTACTGAACAATGTTGATACATAGTGAAAAAATACCCATAAAGAACTGAAGTGAGATCTATGTTGATGTAAGAAGCACAAAATAAGATGAAAGGTGTCAGAGATCTTTTTAGGAACAAAATGCATCATCTGTTGGATTTTTCTGAAAACCTGTGACAGTTTTAAGTGAAAAGGTTTTTTTAAAGACATTGTATCTTTGAAATTTGGAGAAACTGCTAAATATTTTGTAGTATCAGGATACTATAACATTGTAAAAATTGTTACCAAACATTGTAATTAAAAATGGAAGGAACATGATGAACAATGTAAATTTTGTTTGATTAAAAGATGTAAAAATTTTGCCACTGAATACCGAATTCCTATTTTCCAGACGATTTTCCAAACGAGTGTACATTTCCATGCCAGACTTTACAACACGAAGGCTATTGTTAAAGCATTTACTCAGCAAGCACCATAACACATTAAATGAGAAGGACCTGGATCAGCTAGCAAGGTAGGCCTTAATCGTGGTGATCTGTTACATGAAACACCTGTCGTGCAACAGGAGAAACTCATTAACCCTTTACCACACAATGCCAAATTTTAACAACCCAGAGGAAGAAGCCTTTTGAAAACATTGTGGGAAAAGGAGAAAATGCTGGTAACCAGCATTTTCTCCTCTTCCCACCATGTTTTCTACCCTATCAAAGAAAAATCACAATATTCGAGTCACATTGAAATTGTTGTCTGCAAATGCTTTCAATGTGGATGGGTCTAACATTTTGTTGTGTGGTAAAGGGTTAACTTACTGATCGAGAGATTTTACATTCTTCGACACATTTTCAGTATGTGTTGAGGTCAAGTTTTTTAGCTTAGATGTTTTCGAAGAAACATTAAGGTGTTGTCATAGCCCTGTTGTGGTCTGTGTATAGTTGTTAAAAAACTGTGACATTTTATGATATCCCTGTCATTACTGAAGATTTTCATACGCCCACCTATGAGCCAGATGTAGAGGGGGTTATACTGGTTTCACTATGTGTCTGTCTGTCTGTCCATCAATTCGTCCAGGTTTTCGTTTTGGTTCTTTAACTCAAAAGCCATTTGACCTTGGCGCCCTCAAACCTTATACAAGTGTTGCTCATGACCCAAGGAGGTGATCTATTGTTCTTGGATCACATGGGTCAAAGGTCATTGTCACAGGTGAACTTTGTTTGGGAATTGTTTCTGTGCTCTAAACTCAAAGCAGTTTGGCTGAAGACCTGAAACTTAATACAAGTGTTGCTCATGACCGAAAGAGGTGCCCAGTTGCAATTGGGTCAAAGGTCAAAGTCAACGGTGAAGTTCGTTGTGAAAATCATTTCCATTCTCTGATTGTGCAGCTTCAGTGACAAGGTGCTGGTGGGGGTATTTGTCCATTTTGTGACAGTTCTAGTTTACTTAAACTTGAGTGTATTGTTAACTGTTGAAAGTAAAGCCCATACTAAAGGGGCAGGTAACCCTTAACTCATTACCAAACAAAAAAAAAAAATTAGACTGGTCCAAGTTGAAAGCATTTGCAGACAACAAACAATGTTGCACAAATTAAGGAATTTTTTATTTGAAAGGGTAGAAAAGATTGTGGGAAGTTACCAGCATTTTCTCCTTTTCCTGGAATGTTTTCAAAAGTCCTTTTCCTTTGGGGGTCGTTAAAACTAGGGATTGTGTGGTAAAAATAGGGATTGTGTGATAAAAGGTTAAAACGTCATTGATACGGATATGCCGCTTAGAATTTTCCCTGGAAAAGCAAACACAACCGAGCGTTGGCATCCTCATGCATTGCACTTACAGTAAAACCTCGATATTTCCAGTCTCGAAAATTCGAGAACCCCGCATTATTCGAGGAATTTCCATAGTCCCGGCAAAAACTCCACTATATTGCACCAAAAGCAGATCGGTAATTTTGAGTCTAGATAATCTGAAAATTCGAACATGTATGTTGGTCCCTGTCATCATTTTGCTTCTTTAAATTGATTGTTAATTCGAACACAATACTTTCTCACCTCTCGAGTAATTGTTTTCACACCTTTTTCTGCTCAAAGGATTTGGCGAGTCCGCCCGTGTGGTGTAAGTTTTACAATCCATGACAATTACTACAGGGGATTCACATTACCCAATAATTTGGGAAGAAATTGACATTGATTTGATGATGAGAGATTAATGATGACAAGTTGTGATGACCTCCCCATCTCATTTAGGTTGTCTGATATAGTTCGTCTTATAAAATTCACAAAATTATCTTATTCCTGATTAAACAAGTCATTTTATCTCCCGACTACAATTTTCTGTAGTATGTTCGTACATCAACGGTTCAAAGTCATTGTTGACGCTAAAAAGACAGTTTGAAGCGTTTGTGATCGGACGATGTTTAATTTCTTATCCATTTTCGTGTCTATCTATTTATAGCATAAGGGTTTTCCCAAGTTGCTTCGTCACAAAATAAAAAAAAAAAAAAAGTCTGATCACATTTTTCCCCATCTTGTTACGATGACGTGGTGTTTCAAGTTTGCGTGAATATCATTGGTTTATTTACATGTCACAGAAATTTTCCTGACTTTGACACTGACAGGTTAATGTTATTTTTCACGGGTGTGTAGATATCATGGTGCGTTCTTCTTTCATGGACATTGAAAAGCACCGTGGAACACAGAACCGCTTGTAAACATTTACATATATCGACACCAAAATAACTTTTCCTTACATTCTTGAGTTTTAGTGAGAACTAAATCGCACATTCTCTCTTTTTTTAAAATTTTTTGACATCTTGCCGACATCTTGCCCGCTTTCATTCTTCGATCGTTTTCAACTCATTTCTAGTTGCATGTCGCCGTATCCAAATATATTGTGACGATCCTGATCACTTCGTATGAGAGATCAGTATGGTAGAGTGTGGGGCGTCCAATAATCAGCACAGACTTAATACATTTCCAGTTCTTTCTTTTATTCTCATATATTTATTATTATTCTATATGTAAATCTTATTGTTTATTATTTTTATTCAATTTTCGTAAGGAGGCTAAATAATCCTTACCCAAGGAGAGACCCGATAGTTCTGACTCTTCCAGGGAAAAATCGGCCCTTATATACTCTTGTGAGTCCTCCTGGCAGAATGCACGTGCTTGCAGAAAAACGGCAGGAAAATGCGGAACTCTGCAGAATAGCTGCGCTATCTGGCAGAATTCCGCCGTCACCTGACAGTGGAGAAACTCGACTCTTAAAAACTAGATTTTTGTATGGGAAAAGGCATTATTAAACCTCAAACATATATAAAAGTATATTATCTACAATTACCTAAATGATGATACTTTAACAATGTTGTTTTCGATAAATGCAAGCGATTTGAAAAGTTGAACTACCGCAGAATTCTGCAACTGACAGCTCGGAATAAACATAAACAAGCGCGCACGTGACTCAGAAATTGATGACGTAGTCACGATGTGTGCACATTTCTGCCATTCCGCCAATGTGCATCACGGCTGACGTCTGCAATAATCCGACGTGGAAATTAAGGATTTACAATGTAAACAAGTGGATTCGACAATAATCGGACAATCACACAAGGTAATCTGATCTTAAACGTTGTGGGAATGTAAAGTGAATCGACTGACAATCCAAATTGAGACTGTGATCGGCGACAGATTTCCACTGTTTACAAGACAAACCCCCACCCGTAATATTTATCAAGCGTTAAAATCAAATCTAACTTTAAGGAAATGAAAAATACTGACAAGACAGCGTGCGTAATGAGAAATTGTTACAACAAATAACATTTCTATAACCCAGGGGGTCACATTACCTCCCCCTACAAAAAAAAATTTGTGTCCCCACAAATAAACAACATTTATTATGAAAAAAAAACATTTGGAGACAAATGTAAAGTTTATATCTATCAACTTATTTTGATACCCAGCAAGGCATAAGCACTCAGATTCCAGACCATAGCTGTCTGTGTTAATGCTCGCTACCTTGTTAGATAAGTAAGTATGGAACTCTGATGCAACAGAACTTCTAGACTCAAGAAAAAGCTTTCGAATGCACTTAATTACATCCAAGCTCTTAAATTTGATAGATATGACATAACTAATTTCATATACACAAATACAAGTTAAATTGTTACTTGACATACATGACTATATGCTATATCTATAATGATGATAATGAAATATTTCATACAATTTTTAACTAGAGATGATTTTAAATATCAACAAGCAATAAGTATTTAACACAAATACTTGTCACAAACATACATCTGTAAACCATTGTCATTCTAACTATACTAACATCTGGTAATCAATGTATATATATCGCAAATAATAACAAGAATCGTTGAAAGACATATTGTCTTAAAGACCAAAGATTGTATTAAACAATCATTCCAGTATATCACTTAAACTTCCATGAAATGTTCTAATCCCAATTGATTACTGAACATTTCTGTAAACTCAAGGCATTTTTCTCATTTAACTAATACCTTTACAGTTAGTAGTTTCCTTAAATAACTTATTCTCATAGGACTATGTATTCCCCATGAAAATTATTTATTCAAAGTATCAAAACTTCATGAACCAATACTGGTACTCAAACAAATATGTCCACCTTTATAAAGTGACGACTTCAACCTCAATGTTGTATCTGTTAAATCAGTACATTTTCATACATAACTTGTATTCTGAATTACAATTTTTGTAATAAAGCATTATAAATGCTTACATATATTATACAACATGAATGATTCTTATCCGACATAAACATTACGGTTTCTAGTTATACATGAAACCTATATTTAACTAGCTCAATATATATCCCATATATATCTCAAATGTTCAGATAATAAACATAGTGCTTAACAGCCTAACCTCATGATACACATGAGCATGGAAATATTCACATCCAATAATCAAATGGACAAAACCAGTTCATTTTAATAAGTGAACTATTGTTATATACTCCCTTTAATGAATAGGGATGGAAACCAACTATATTTTTCTATTGTGCTCAAACTAGAAAGAGCTGATACTAGTTTTCAAATAATTGCAATGAATGCAAATACTTGTATCACAATGAAGATAAAACAAGATACTATAACATGTCATATACAGTAGTAAGAACAAGCAGCAAACTGTTCATAATGTACAAAGAGCAATGATTTATGTTACATATGTTACATATGTGTACTATAAACATGTCAGTATATTGACAGGGTAACTCATTGTGCTTTACAGCAACAGTAGAATATCAATGTTTCCCAGTTTTATGCAATTACCATATAGTTGTAAACCATGCATTAGGAAATAACTTATCATAAGTGTAGCTATTACACATAAGTAATGAAATTTGTAATACTTCTCAGGCAACAGAAGGATACTGAAATATCTTAATTATTCTACAACTATGTTTAGTAATAATCTTATTATTTAACTATTTTAATCTCTAAATCTAATGTGTGTGTTCTGCCTGCCATGGGAGTGTCTGTGATATGGTTGTGTGCGTATGTACCTGTTGTGATATGGTTGGTAGTGGTTCCTGTATGTAAATGCATGTGTTGTGTGCCTGTGTGTTTGTGTTTATATGCGTGCCTCTGTCTGTGTTTCCTTACTTGTAGTGGTAATATCTTTCTTATCTAATCTTTTATTTAGAGTTTCAAGTTCACTGACCATTTGTGCCATTGCAGCTCCCATTGTTTGTATTTCTTTTCTTAAAAAGGCCACTTCCTGAGACAACCTGCTGTTACTGGTGTTGGCACTAGAGGAGGAGCTTGAGCTGGAGCTATCAGACATAGAGTCAGAGAATGTGTCATTTACCTTTACCGGACTTTTTCTAGGGGATGGATTGATACGTTTCACAGAGAACGGAGATAGTTGATTGTCACCTAACATGTCATCCAAAATATTCACCGTTCTCAGTGAACTTGCATCATCCTCCTCGTCAAGCTCCTTCAAAGCATCATTTGTAACATCTAAATTATATGGAGAAACAATAGAATTTTTTATATAACTAGGTGGCTTCTGCCTGCTTAAAAAGATTCTGTCGCTGTCATCTGTAGATAAACGGACAATGTCGTTCTCAGTTGGTACGTAATGTTGTAGATTCTGCAATAGACTAGAGCTCTCATTAACAGCTTCTCCATTGGCCAACATGGCGTTTACAGTTGCAGCATGGGATGGAAAGTGTTTCGGAAGGACGTGGCTCTCCAAATCTCTCTGAGAAGTAGTAACAAACTTGCAAATAGAACAATAAAATGGCACTGCATCTAATGCTACGTGCTTCCTGTAGAAATGCATCAATACTTTCGACCTTTCCCCTTCATATTTTTCAACCTGACATCTCTGGCATTGGTAGACTCTACCTCTGCTGTTAGCTTTGGTTTCCATTTTTCTGATTGGTCTTGTGTTTGGGAAGGTTTGTTCCATTCTGGAAATAACAAAGGGTTTACCTTTATCATATTTTGAATTTACATTCTAATATTGTACCAAACTGTATGGTTATAATTTATTATTCTTGCTTGCGACGTTTTTATCATTTGATTGATGTGTTATATACTGCTATATTAGTATGACTGCAGGTCAGTGTACTCATAAAACTTTGATTACATTGTTTACTACTGTTTTTATAAATCTTTTGTTTAATTTTGACTGTTTTATTCTTCATAAGTTCCTTTTGGAATTAAACTATTCTCTAGTTTCTGGAACTTTTGCCCATTTTGGCACTAAATTGCCTTTATAAGGTTTTAGCTTGTCGTAATGTACAACTTTTACATCACTTTTTGATTTCGACATTTGGATTACATAGTTATGTTCACTAATTTTTTTCTGTATTTGAAAAGGACCAGTATATGGTGTTTGCAATTTTGGACACATTGCTTCTTTTCTCTTAATGTTTAAATACCACACAATATCTCCTGTATTATACACATGGTACGATTTATCCATGTCAGCTTTTTCAGTTTGCCTCTTTGCACAGTTTGTTAAGTACTTTCGACATAATTCATGTGCTTTGTGCATTTTATCTTTTAAGCTAATTACATACTGTCCGTATGAAGAAATGTTTTCTGCATCATTTCCATGACTTGCAAAAGCTATCTCTGCAGGTAACCTAACTTCTCTACCTAGCATGATCAAATTTGGCGTTAATTTTGTAGTTTCGTGTGGTGTTGCCCTATATGCTGCTGCTAAGCATCCCAAGTTTAAATCCCAATCGGTTTGAACATCTGCTAGATATGCTCTAATCATCCTTATCAAAGTTTTATTGAATCTTTCAGTTTTACCATTACATTTTGGGTTTCTCGGTGATGTTCTAGTCTTTTTAATTTCTAATAGATGACATAGATCTGTGAAAATTTTACTTTCATAATTTGACCCCTGGTCACTATGTATACTGAGTGGACAACCATATCTTGATATCACTTCATTCAGTATAACTCTAGCGGTTGTTTCAGCACTTTGATCTGGGATAGGAATAATTTCTACCCACTGTGAGAAATGATCTGTCACAGTTAATATATATCTGTTTTTCCTAGGAGTTTGCGGTAACGGACCTAGTAAATCGGTTGAAAGCCGGTCAAGTATGGACCCTACTGGCATTTTGCCTGAGTGAATTTTAGGATTTTTTGAAGGTGTCTTATTTGCACCACAATTTTCACACTGTTCTATCCATAAGTTTATGTCTTCCTTTACTCCAAACCAATAATACCTTTGGAGAAGTTTTTCTTTTGTCTTTTTTCTCCCTAAATGACCAGACAAAAGACTATTATGCATTTGATACAAAACATCCCTCTGCAGGGCTTTAGGTACAATAAGTTGCAAGAAAGATCCAGAATTATCTTTCTTAACAAATTTCCTTAACAGCAAACCATCTTTAATAGCCAATGCACCCCAGCATTGAACATAATGCCTAGTAGTGAGACTTGCTACTTTTAATAAATCACCGGTAGGCCTAACTCCTACCTGAAACCATCTTATAACTTGTCCTAAATCTTTATCATCCCTTTGCATTTCCTGCAAATCACTTGAACTAAATTCACCTGCCCACGGGACATAAAATTCACAAGAATTTGTGTTTGACCTAGTCTGTACCTCACGACAGAACTTCATCAAACATACCTTAATTCCACCATACACAAATGGTTTAATCTTAATACTCCATATATGGAAATACCCCATATATTTACTTTCTTGTGTATACTTTTTACACAATATTTCAATAATTCATATATGAACAAAAACAATATTGCTATTTCCTTGTTCATATTTTTCACCCAGTGCTTTACTATTACATACTTGAAAAACAAATATTCTATCATTTCCTTGTATCTACTTTTCAAACAGTGTTTTAATCTAACTTTTCTCCATGACTTGTACATTTTTGTTATGCAACAAATGTATGTTTCCTTTATACATGAATTTGGCATTTTCATCAAATTCACTAAACTTGACTTGTTTGTCACATTGCATTTTGTCAATTTTGAAAAAATATACTTGTTACTACAGACTATGAACATAGTAATTTATCAAAATTATTTTGTAGTATAGTGTGCTAATGATAGATGTTAAATATTCTGTCTTAAATTCATACGACTTGTGTATGCATTTGACAGATTGATTTTTCCTATAGAAATCAGACTCGAAATTAATTGCTCTCTGTTTACATTTTTTGCAGGGTCCACATTTTAAATCTTCCTCAGAGTTGAAATCATCACAGGAACAGTCCTGTGGATTTGGGCATCGTGAGAGACTATCTGCATTACCATGTTTTGAACCTTTACGGTACTCTATACTAAATGAATATGAGGATAGAATTTCGATCCACCTAGCAATTCTGCCGTTTGGATTTTTCATGCTGAATAGCCATTGCAATGCCTTATGATCAGACCGTACTGTAAAGTTTCTACCTAAAAGGTAGTGTCGGAAATATTCGACAAAATATCTGATGGCTAAAAGTTCCTTGTCTGTTACACAGAAATTTCTTTCTGATTTACTTAATGACCTACTACCATATGCAATTACTTTTTCCTGTCCATTTTGGATCTGACTTAACACTGCTCCTATACCAGTGTTACATGCATCACAGTCGAGGATAAACTCGTCCTCATGATTAGGTAATGCTATGAAATTTGGATTAGTTAGTGCTCCTTTCAATGTGTTAAATGATTCTTGACATTCTTCAGTCCATTTCAGATTGCTATCATTTTTTGTTAATTCAAATAAGGGATGTGCTATTTGACTGAAATTCTTAACATATTTTCTGTAATAAGAGCACAGGCCCAGAAATTGTTTCACTTCAGTAACATTTTCAGGTACTTTCCATGATAGGACTTTAGATATGTTACATGGGTCAGGTTTAGTACCATCCTTTGTAATTCTGTGACCTAGGAATGTGACTTGTTTTTTTATCAACTCACACTTTTTTGGTTTTAATTTTAGATTCGCTTGTCTGAACCTATCTAGAACTTGTTGAAGTCTAACCATATGCTCTTCAAATGTTTCACCAAATACTATACAATCATCAATATATATTAGACATATTTGCCATTGCAGACCTTTGAGAGCCAGTTCCATTATTCTTTCAAATGTGGCACCACTATTGACCATTCCAAATGGAAGAGATGTGAATTCAAATAGACCATGTTTGGAAATAAAAGCTGATTTTGGTATATCACTCTCTCTAAGTGGAATTTGGAAGTAACCCGATGTGAGATCAAGTGTTGAAAATAGTTTTGCACCGCCCAGTGAATCAATACATTCATCAATCTTTGGTAAAGGAAAGGCGTCTACTTTAGTAACCTTGTTCAAAAGCCTGTAATCTACACATGGTCTCACTGTCCCATCTTTTTTCTTTGTTAAAACAAGCGGTGATGCCCATGGGCTGCATGAAGGTCTAATAACACCTTGATCTAGCATTTTATCAATTGCCTTTTTCTCATCTTTTTGGAAAGCTATTGGTACTCTCCTGAATTGCTGCTTTATTGGTTTGGCATTGCCTGTATCAATTTCATGTTCAGCTAAATGTGTTAAGCCTAAGTCAGTATCACTTTTAGAGAACACATCTTGATATTCAATAAGAGTACTAGCAATTGCTTGTTTTTGTCTGAATGTCTTATCTTGTATAGCATCTATATACAACTCTTTTAAATGGTCAGGTATATTTTGTTCTTGGGCTATTTTTGAATCTGTATTGTTTTTATCTGTAATGACTTGTCTTAAACCTGATTGAGTAAGTTGTTTGTCAATCTCTATTCTTCTAGCAGAAGCAAAATTATTAGGATCTCCATTTTCTTGACTAAATAAGACTACTGGTTCAGTTGTAATAAACTCTGCCATGCCTATTACTGTATCTTGTTTAATGGAAACATCATAAGGGAAAGGGTTAATTAACCTTACTTTGACAGTGGGTGCCCTTTTTATATTAACTACACTAGAAGCCATTGAAATTGGATGTTTTTCCTGAAATGCCTTTGTAGGCTCAATTATCATATCTGAATTATTTCTAAGGTCATCCATTTCATACCTCTCTACAAATGCATCTATGATTTGTTCCGTGTAGCCTTGTACAATATAATGATCTGCTGAGGTAACTTTTCTTAAATTGTTGTCTGAATAATGTTTACAATCAATAGTAAAACCATCAAGTATAATTTTTCCTTCACTTAGAATAATATCTGCTGGTTTTCCATTTGAGCCCTTAAGTACATCCATACCTAATAGGACATCGTCTTTAATTTCAGCTATCATGACTTCTTTCTTAATTTTGAATTTATCAATGCACAGTTCAAGTTCACATTTTCCCACATTGTTTAATGGTTCACCTCCTGCATGTAATAATCTACCTTTTTGTATTACATTTGGCTTTATTGCACTATCTATTTTATTGAAAACATTCTTTGAAACAACTGTTTGCTCTGCGCCAGTATCCACAACATAGTTTACTGGTACATTTTGTACTTTTCCTACCATATAAATACTATCTGAGAAGTAACCACGTCTTGTGAAATTTGTCTTATTTTGGCCACTTTTACCCATTTGGACTGTATCTAGGCCATCAAGATCAGTCCCTAACAGTTTAAATTTTGTTTTGAATTATCCGCAGCATTTTGAGCTGTGTGTCTTTGATCCTGGATTTGGTTTCTGTCTGTATACTGTGGGATCCGTATATTTCTCTGGTTTTGGTCCCATTGTTTTGTTAATGCCAGTAATTTTGGGCAGTTCCTTTTTAAGTGTGTTGGGTCTTTGCAATAATAACAATGCCTATAATTTGGTGTATGATTTGAGCCATTATAATTTGTATTATTCTGGCTAGTCTGTGGGGTTTTGTATTGTATCCCTTGATTATTGCTATTTGTATCTTTATTCGAAGAAGTCAATGCTTTCAATTCTTCTTTGATTATTTCTCTTAATTTTTCCATGTCATTTGCTTCAATTTTCTGAGACGGGCTATTTTCGTGTGTTATACTTCTATTTTTATTTTTACCGGGTATCACTCTGCCTATTTCTGCTTCATCTTCACTATTCTCATTTTCAAATACATTTCTAACCCTTTGGTCTGTACTTGAGGTTTTATTTCTTGTTTCTTGGAAACATACGGTATAATAAACAGCTTCATCTATGTCTTTTGGTTCTTTTATGAATTCTACATGGAACCTAGCTTTATCATCTAAAAGGCCATCTAGAAATCTACGTAACAGGTCTTCCTGTCTCGTTTGTTTATCTCTTTTTGAGTGTGCTTTATCGTAAAGTTTCTTTAATTCGGCTGAATATTCCTCAACCGTTTCACCGTGTTTTTGATTTCTGTGGCTAAACTGAGCCCAAAATGTTTTTGAAGTTTCTACCACTCTGAATCTACTTGATAATTCTTTGCAAAGTGATCTGTAATTTGATCGGATATCATAAGACAATTGACCATATACAAAATCACCTGCTGGACCTTGTAATCTAGGTAACATTTCATCTAGCATTTCTTCTGCATTCCATTTTTGTCTCTTAGCTACATCCTCAAATCTGTTAAACCAAATATGCCAAGATTCTTTTCCTGTAAATGGTGGTAATTTAGGGCTATTCTTATTTTTCATACCAACTGTGGTTGACGATAATGATAAAACATTATCAGTACCACATTCTGATTCTGTGTCTGTCCCACAGTCTGATCTATATCTATTATGTCTTACTCTATTTCTGTATCTTGATTTTTCCTTATGTGCAGGTACACATTCATTTTGAGTGATATTTTTTATTACATTTTTCAACTCTTGAGTAACATTTACTAATGAGCTCTCTAGCTTTTCTACTTTTTCCTCAATGTTACTCATGAACTGATCTACATCTTTACTTTGTGCACCTCTCTGTTCAAGGCTATAATTAATACTATCACCTCTACTAAGGTGGTTCATATTTACTCTTGATCCTGGTGATCCATGAGAGTCATTGTAATTTTCATCACATAAATCTATTTCATGTGTACTCATAGTACCAATTGTTAATCTTTCACTCTCCTTTTGTTTTTCATTCTGATCACTATGAGTGCTAACACTGACCTTCTCTACGAGCTCCTTTTCTCGTTACTACCTTGTCTTTTTCCATGTTTATTCAGAAAAAGTTATAAACAAAAATAAAACTTGAAATCATATGAGAACTGTCTTCCTTGGGTTGCTGAATAACTATAGTGCAATACAACTAATATATATATTTTTTTTTATATATATATACTGTATATAAATCATTCATGTAAGTCTAATGTGCCTTTGCCTCTGCCACCAAAAATAGCTGTGACGATCCTGATCACTTCGTATGAGAGATCAGTATGGTAGAGTGTGGGGCGTCCAATAATCAGCACAGACTTAATACATTTCCAGTTCTTTCTTTTATTCTCATATATTTATTATTATTCTATATGTAAATCTTATTGTTTATTATTTTTATTCAATTTTCGTAAGGAGGCTAAATAATCCTTACCCAAGGAGAGACCCGATAGTTCTGACTCTTCCAGGGAAAAATCGGCCCTTATATACTCTTGTGAGTCCTCCTGGCAGAATGCACGTGCTTGCAGAAAAACGGCAGGAAAATGCGGAACTATGCAGAATAGCTGCGCTATCTGGCAGAATTCCGCCGTCACCTGACAGTGGAGAAACTCGACTCTTAAAAACTAGATTTTGTATGGGAAAAGGCATTATTAAACCTCAAACATATATAAAAATATATTATCTACAATTACCTAAATGATGATACTTTAACAATGTTGTTTTCGATAAATGCAAGCGATTTGAAAAGTTGAACTACCGCAGAATTCTGCAACTGACAGCTCGGAATAAACATAAACAAGCGCGCACGTGACTCAGAAATTGATGACGTAGTCACGATGTGTGCACATTTCTGCCATTCCGCCAATGTGCATCACGGCTGACGTCTGCAATAATCCGACGTGGAAATTAAGGATTTACAATGTAAACAAGTGGATTCGACAATAATCGGACAATCACACAAGGTAATCTGATCTTAAACGTTGTGGGAATGTAAAGTGAATCGACTGACAATCCAAATTGAGACTGTGATCGGCGACAGATTTCCACTGTTTACAAGACAAACCCCCACCAGTAATATTTATCAAGCGTTAAAATCAAATCTAACTTTAAGAAAATGAAAAATACTGACAAGACAGCGTGCGTAATGAGAAATTGTTACAACAAATAACATTTCTATAACCCAGGGGGTCACATTATTTCAGGGAAACACCAGCGTTAGAGGAAGATATAAGTGTAAATTTTCGAATTTTTATTTTCTAGAATAGTGCAAGCACCATATCAATATTACCTTCTGACGTTTTCTCAGTAAACAAACCAAAGTTTGCGTACTTTCCTGTGGGGTGACAGTTATTGGGGGCGAATGCAACAGGCGAAATTTTACGATTTCGTAAAGACTACAGTACCGACCTTCATGGAAAAAAGGTGACTTGAGAGTGATTAATTTCCAAGAACTCATACAATCAAACACATGAATTTACAAAAACAATCACTGGATGTGATATTCTTTGAATGTTATGAAAAAAAAAAGGAACAAAAATTCGGTTGTATTGCTCGGGGAAGTATACTTTGATTGCCGATCTTAAACGGAATGCAACTTTGTTTTCACTGATATTTTGGATAATTCGAGAACTGCGATAATTCGAGCATTTTGCTTGTCCCCGTGGGACTTCGAATTATCGAGGTTTTACTGTATTTATATTTTACTACAGTGCTACAGATGGTTATTCTGGCAGTGACTTGAATGCTCTTGCTAAAGATGCTGCCTTAGGACCAATTAGAGGTTAGTTTTTTAGTCTTTGATTACTGTAGAAGTAACAAGGTTCCTGATTTGGACACTTTTAACCTTTGACTAGATGACAAAATTTTAGGCTTGTCCAAAATGAAAGCATTTGCAGACTACAAATTAAATATGACTCCAGTGATTGGTTTCTTCCTTGAAAAGGTAGAAAAACTTTGTGAGACACAGAAAAAATATTGGTTATCAGCATTTTGCCTTTTCACACATTGCTTTTAAAATCTTGGGGTTGTTAAAGCATAAGATTGCTCTGCAAAGGTTTAAGTGAAAATTAGAATGTGCAGACTGTTCTTAGATCTGTTACAGTGATAATTTGTGAGATATACAGGCCATCACATTTGCAATATGTAGATCTGGGTATGTATTCACCAAACACTCTTTGGAATATTCTTTCTCTTATTCTTCAAGATTTTCTAAACTAGAAAGTTACACAATGTCTGATTGGCTAAACCATTTTGGATTAGTCAAACAGAAGTTCTGTTACTTTCAAATTTAGAAAATTCTGGAAAATAAGACGAAGGACTTTGGTAAGAATGGTTGGTGAATACAGGCTGTACTCTTGATCTAGAAGAAATTTTCATTTGATTTATGTTGCAATCTGAAGGATCAATATCATTGGTCAACTTCATTGTGGGAAAAGGAGAAAATTCTTGTAAGCAGTATTTTCTCTTTTGCCCAGTATGTTTTTTATCCTGTCAAAGAGAAATTTCATCACTTGAAACATATTTATTTCGTCGTCTGCAAATGCTTTCAATTTGGGACAAGTCTAAAATTTTGTCATTATGTAAAGAGTTAATAAATGAAGACAGGTGAAAACTGTGTCAAAGGGAGAAATTGCTTCCTGCCAGACTGTCCTATGTCCAATTTGCTTTTCTAGAAAAAAGTTTTCATACTTGTATTCGAAAGAAAAGGATTCATACTCCTATATCTGGTCAATAGAAGACTTGTTTCACTTTGTTTTCAACAATAGTCTGCTGCAGGACTTGTTTAACCCTTTACCACACAATCCTGACTTAACGACCCCAAAAAAGAAAGCTTTTGAAAACATTGTGGGAAAAGGAGAAAATGCTGGTAACCAGCATTTTCTCCTTTTCCCACAATGTTTTCTACCCTTCCTAAAACAAATTTCAATTTTTGAGTAACACTTATTTTGTCGTCTGCAAATGCTTTCAAATTGGACGAGGCTAAAACTTTGTTGTTTGGTAAAGAGTTGAGAGTTACCTGCATCAGGCGTGATTTATCACATAACCCCCCCCTGTTTTCAACGTATTACAGCTATGACGAATTTTCTTGCCTCGCACATTTTGAGATAAAAAAATAGTGCCATATTTGGTCAACACTGTAATTATACACCTCATTTCTAAATCATTGCTGACCTAGATTCCTGTTTGAAAGTAACGGTCAACATTTGTAATCATGATAAAGTTGCAAATTTAATCACTTTTCGATTCAAAACAAAATCAGTACATGCAAGTTTCTTTTGAACTATATTTTGTTCGTAATGTACCTGTCAAAGATGTGAATAGGCTTCATGTAAATTTCATTACACATTATACATGTATGCCTATGTTTTAAAACATCATGGACTATATTTCTCGTTGTACAGATATATGATAAAAAGAATCTGACATTCATTGGCTTTTGAGGTAAAAATTTATTAAACTTGTTCAGGAAAATTGTCATTAAGCTCGCCAAAGGCGTGCTTAATAACATTTTTTGTAGACTTGTTTAATAAAATTTTATCTGAAACACCAACTTCTGCCATATCCTATATATAAGCTTAAACTCTGACTTTCAGAACTTTCTGTTCATGAAGTAAAAGAAGTGGATGCAAACAAGGTAAGTCTAAATAGTACATGTACACATCGATTGAGCTGGATTGATCATAATTTATTACCATATAGTACAAGCAGCAGGTTTGAGCCACACATTCTACCAATATTAGCTGTGTTTCCTTTCAAACTGCGATGGCGTTGCACATGGTCAACCCTTTACCAAACAACAAAATTTTGAAGTCATTCAAATTGAACGCATTTACAGATGACAATTAAAATGTGGCTGAAATTTTGAGATTTGGCAGTGAAAGATTTGACTTCAGGGTCCTTAAAAGTTACAATTGTTTTGTAAAAGTTTAAATTATTGTGTTATTTTCTTTTCCAGAAAAATTTTATTTCTATGAATTTTTATACCCCCCACATATGGAATAGAGAGGGGTATACTGGTTTCACCATGTCTGTCCTGTCTGTCCACCCATCCGTCCGTCTGTCAGTCCGTCCATCTTTTTGTTTCTGTGCTTGAACTCAAAAGCCGTTTGACCTAGGACCCTGAAACTTTATACAAGTGTTGTTCATGGCCCAACAAAGTGCCTAATAAGGGGGGGCCATTCTTCAGTTACTTCCCTTGATTCCTCTCCAGTACTACATTGGTCCTAATTAAGGGGTGACTTGGGTTTTATCCTCGATTTTCTTGCTCTAGATAGGTATGTTTTTGAGGTAATATCTCAACTAAATCTGATCAGATTGCTTTACAAATCGATTACATGTTTTTCTCTGATGATTGAAAACAAAATTGCTTTCAAATTATGTGGGGTCCTTAGATATATATCATAACCAAATTATATTTATCGCAACATCCTCAAAGAAATCAATGATAAAAACAAAGGAATACAGGTAAAAGGACCAATCTGTTTTTTGGTTACCTTTAGTCTTCATCTGGCAAGGGAGATAATATGACTTACAGGAATGGCCCCCATTGTATTTAGGTCACATTGGTCAAATGTCAGGGTCACAGGTGAACTTTGTTTTGAAAATCATTTCCGTTCTCTGATTGTGCTGATTCAGTGACAAGGTGCTGGTGGGGGGTATTTATCCACTTAACAACAGTTCTAGTGTTAATGGGAAGGAAATCAGTGTTTTTAAATTACACCATGCTGTTTCAAAAATTCTGTCATTGACTCTTGACCATATGACACAATGTTGGACCTTTCCATTTTGAAAGCAGTATCTGTTGCAGATGATAAATCAAGGGTGGCTAAAATGATGGGACTTTCTTTAATTCTTTACCAAACTACAAAATTTTAGACTGGTCCAGAATGAAAGCATTTGCAGAAGACAAATGAAATATTGGTCAGGTGGAAAGATTTTTCTATGATAGGATAGAAAACATGGTAGGAAAAGTGAGAAAATGCTGGTTACCAGCATTTTCTCCTTTTCCTACAATTTTTTCAAAAGTTTTCTTCTTCAGGGTCGTTAACACTCAGGATTTTGTGGTAAAGGGTTACAGAATCTTTAAGGATGAAGGAAAAAATACAGGTTACCAGCATTTTCTCCTTTTCCGACAATGTTTTTAAAAGCCTTCTGGGCTACCACACAATAAAATTTTAGACCTTACCAAATTGAAAGCATTTGCAGACGACAATTTCATTGTGGTGCAATTTTTGTTTGATAGGGTAGAAAACATTGTGGGAAAAGGAGAAAATGCTGGTTACCAGCATTTTCTCCTTTTCCCACAATGTTTTCAAAAGCCTTCTTTCCCAGGGGCGTCAAAAGGCGGCATTATGCGGTAAAGGGTTAAAACATGGGATTATTTTTGGTGAAGGGTAAGTATTTTAACATAATTATCTTGAAAGCAACAGGTAGAAAGTTAATGTATATGAATTAGAGTTGAAGGCTATTCTTTTTACAAATAGTGTGTAAAGTATAGAAATGCTTTTCTATTGCAGGTTCGGGAAATAAAACTAGCAGATTTCTTAGATTCGGTGAAAAGGATTCGACGTAGTGTACCACAAGAAACTTTAGCAAAGTATTTTGAGTGGAATGAACAATATGGGGATATGACTGTTTGAAAATCAACAATGATCTGTGTTTAGGAGACTTATATAGATGAAGCTTTGAATTATCACACTTATGCATTTATAACAATCACTTAAATAGAATAAATACAAGAATAGAACATAGTCAATCAAATTTGTGAAAAGGAAAAAGAGGCTCAAACTGTCTTGAACTTTTGCCAGATGTGTTTAAATGTGTCTACTTGACTGAATCCAATAGACTGTTAACTTTATACCTGACGACAAAAGTTTTAGACTACAAAGCATGTGCATAGGACAAAAATGTGGTTCAAACGTTAAAACTTGTCTTTGAAACATGGTATTGTTTGGCAAAGGGTTATAGGACAGGTGGATGAATTAAGTTTATATGCTACAGTGTCAAGGAAAGTCTGAAAGTTTAATTTTATTGATGGAACTCGAGAGTCCACTGCCAGTGTATTGAAATGTTTGGGCATTAACTCTTTACCAAATGACAAAATTTTAGACTGGTCCAAATTGAAAGTATTTGCAGACAACACAATAAATGTGATTGAAAAATTGAAATTTGATTTTGGAAGGGTAGAAAACATTGTGGTTACCAGCATTTTCTCCTTTTCCCATAATGTTTTCAAAAGGCTTCTTTCACAGGGTCGTTAAAAGTTAGGATTGTTTGGTAAAGAGTTAAGATCAGTTTGCTTATATGGTTTTAAATAAGGTACGTTTTTTGACGAATGTATATGTTATGTTTTTTGTCATTGAACCGTCTGTATTTTGATTGAATTTGTTACGCAGTATTAGGATGAGTACAGTACTACATGATATGATTTGTATTTGTTTAGTGTTATTTAACTCTTTACCAAACACCAAAATTTTAGAATTGTCCAAATAGAAAGCATTTGCAGATGAAGAAATAAACATAACTAAAAAATTGATATTAGTTTTTGGCAGGGAAGAAAACATTGCAAGAAAAGGAGAAAATGCTGGTCACATGTTTTCAAAAGGCCCTCTTCGTCAGGGTTGTTAAAACTTGGGATTGTTTGGTAAAGGGTTAAAGGTTACTGGGACCAATCTATGTATTGGAGGTTTGCAGCCCTCCACCATACAATCATATGTTTATCCACTCTGAGAAAGAAAACAGCATTTTGCGTTTTCCTACAATTTTTTCAACCTTCTTCAAATTCCATCATTTGTGCCCAGTCTTAGTTATCAACTGCAAATGTTTGTCATGAATGAGTCAAAAATTGTATTATCTGGTGAAGAATTAACCTGGTTGAGGAAAACTCTATGTGTGGCGATCGTTCGCCTCTCACCTGATGTATGTGAGAAAAGTAGTCAGTGGCTTGGAAAGAAAGTTGTGTCAGTACTGGTGTGAGAAAGCCAGGAAACACATGCGTAAGTGCACTGACTGCTGTGATATGGCCTAAGCTGTTAAAATGGCATTAAACTCCAGTACAAACAATACATAAAAGATTTAACCCTTAATCACATGTCAGAATTTCAGACTCGTCTAAACTGAAAGCACTTGCAGATTACAGATTGAATGTGGCTCAAATGGTGGAAATTGTCTTTGATAGGGTAGAAAATATTGTGGAAAAAGGAGAAAATGCTGGTTGCCAGCAATTTTTCCTTTTCCCATAATGTTTTCAAAAGTCTTGTTTCACATAGTCATTAAAAGTAGGGATTGTGTGGTAAAGAGTTAAATGCAGAGGTGAACTGGCTCAGCCAGTAGCATACATGGCTTAAAGCTCTAGGGTTTCTGGTTCACTTCCAGACTTTACAAATTTTTTTTTCAGAGGGTTGATGGTAGTTATTGCTATTGGAAACATCTTTTTGTCACAGCTGACTATCATTTCAACAATGTTTTTGTGCAAAAGCGGCTATAGTTTGGAAAGAAACATTGTGCAAAGTTCTGGTGAATGAAAGTCCAGGAAAGCATGGACGGTTGCAATGGGTTCTATGATAGAACTACAATAATATTTAAAACCATGTTAAAACCAAACAGCTGCGCAGGGTAGCTCAGTGGTTAGGGTATCTGACTTGCGACCTGGTGGTTGCAAGTTCGATACCTGGTTGAGACAAACTGTCTTTTTTGGTGATTTTTCGCCTCTCAACTCTGATGCATGTGAGAAAAATAGTCAGTGACTGGGAAAGAAAGTTGCGTCAGTGCTGGTGTGAGAAAGCCAGGAAACATGCATAGGTGCTATGAATGCTGGGATATGACCTAAGCTGTTTAAATGGTGTTTAACTCCAATACAAACAAACAAGATAAAACCAAACAAAAAATATGAAGAGATGTTGCATTAGCAGTTAAGATAGATATAATGAACAAAAAAAAGTGACTTTAGTAAGAATTTTAAGAGATTTATTAGAAGTTTTCAAATGCATTTATGAAAAAATGTATGTTTACTAAATGTTGTGCCACTTTTTTGTACTTTTTGTATGGTTGATATGTTTTGTATATGTGTTCTGAATTTCAAGGGAATATTAACACAGTGATGTGTATATGTGAGTTTTGAACTATGGGTAATATTTTTTTTTTCTAAACCCTTGGACTGCACAATTAATGCTTTACCAAATAATCAGGAGTTTTGATGATCCTAAGGAAGAGCCCTTTTGAAAACATAGCGGGAAAAGAAGAAAATGCTGTTTTACCAGCATTTTCTCCTGTTCCCACAATGTTTTCAAGAGGTATCTTTCTTCCTCAGGGTCATTAAAACATAGAATTGTTTGGTAAAGGGCTAAAAGCAAGGCTTTTAACATTGTCATGTTTAACTCATTACTGGATGACAAAATTTGAGCCTAGTCCAAACTGAAAGCATTTGCAGAAGACAAATATTACTAGGAACATAAAATTTTTGTCTTTCGTAGGGTAGAAAACATTGTGGGAAAAGGAGAAAATGCTGGTTACCAGCATTTTCTTCTTTTCCCACATTGTTTTCAAAATCTGTCTTTCTCATCGTTGATAAAAAGTCAACATTGTGTGGTAATGGGTTAAGAGTCATTCCACTTTTGCAGTATTATAAAATTGAATTTAAACTATATGTTCATGCAATTTGAAATTTTAATTTAATACAAAAAAAATGAAAATAAGCTAATGTTATACAGAGATTTATTCCTTGGGCTTGCCAAAGACATTTTTGTTTGTATTTCTTAAGCTATCCCTCTCTTTGGATTTGTGTGGGAGGGCAGTTTTAAAAGATTCTTTCCATAGTTTATCACAGATTCAAAAATGATTGTTTTCTTATCAAAGCAGAATTGCTGAACAGAAAATTCACTGCCTTTCAAATGCTTCCAAAGGATTGTTGAATATTTTTTTTATTATTATCTGTACCAAAATGGATCATGTTGAATTTTATATAACGGTATGTTGTATCAAGAAATATGGAAACCAAATAACCCTTTACCAAACAGGTTTTAAGGACCTTGGGGCAGTTGTTTTTTGAAAACAATACTGGGAAAGGTGAAAGCCAAATTTCATTGTTTGAGCCATATTTTTAATGTTGAGTCTGCAAAGGCTTTGAATTATTGATAAGTCTAAAATTTTGTTGTCTGGTAAGGGATTCAGATGTTAGTTATTTCAGAATTTTATGTAGGTAAATGTTTTTCCTTACCTTTTCAGTACGACTACTTTTATCAGGGCAATTGTTGATGAATTATGCGAATTTTAATTTTTCATTTGTTTTGTTCCATAGACAAAAGGCAGAGACTGTTTATAATCTCATTGAAATCAGATCTGTGTTCTGACATGATTATGTTTGTAAATCTCTTCAGAGTGACGGTTTAAATCTACCCTTAACCCTTTACCAAACGACAAAATATATAGTTGTTAGAATTGAAAGCATTTGCAGACGACAAAATAATTGTGACACAAAAATTTAAATTTGTGGGAAAAGGAGAAAATGCTGGTCACCAGCATTTTGTCCTTTTCCCACAATGTTTTCAAAAGGCTTTTTATTTAATTAAGTAAGGATTTTGTGGTAAAGGGTTAAAGCACCTTTCACAAGTATCGGTGCCTTTGCAGCCAGTGTAGATCAAAGATCTTGCTGCACAAAATGTGCAGTCTGATTTTTAGCTGACCTGAGCACAACATGCTCAAGATGAGCTTTTGTGGTTGTCCAATGTCCGTCGTCCATCGTGCATCATCCGTTGTCGGTCGTCAACATTTACTTTGTGGACACTCTAGAGGCCACATTTCTTACTCAACTGACCTGAAATTTGGTCAGAATGTTTGTCTTGATGAAATCTCGGATGAGTTTGAATTTGGGTCACCTAGGGTCATAAACTAGGTTACTAGGTCAAATTAAAGAAATACCTTGTGGACACTCTAGAGGCCACATTTTTTGCTCAATTGACTTGAAAATTAGTCAGAATGTTTGTCATAATTAAATCTCAGATGAGTTTGAAATTGGGTCACCTGGGGTCATAAACTAGGTCACTAAGTCAAAGAAATACCATGTGGGCAATCTATAGGCCACATTTATTATTCAGTTGACCTGAAAATTGATCAGACTGTTTGTCTAGATAAAATCTCGGATGATTTCGAATTGGGTCACCTAGGATCATAAACTAGGTCACTAGGTCAAATTAAAGAAATACTTTGTGGGTACTCTAGAGGCCACATTTTTTGCTGAATTGACTTGAAAATTGGTCAGGATGTTTGTCTTAATTAAATGTAGGACGAGTTTGAAATTGGGTCACATGGGTGGGGGTCATAAACTAGGTCACTAGGTCAAGTTAAGGAAAGACCTTGTGGGCACTCTAGAGGCCACATTTCGTACTCAATTGACCTGAAAATTGATCAGAATGTTTGTCTAGATGAAATCCAGATGATTTCGAATTTAGCTCACCTTGGGTCATAAACTAGGTCACTAGGTCAAATTAAAGGAATACCTTGTGGACACTCTAGAGGCCACATTTATTACTCAATTGACCTGAAAATTGGTCAGAATGTTTGTCTTGATGAAATCTCAGATGAGTTTGAATTTGGGTCACTTGGGGTCATAAACTAGGTCACTTGGTCAAATTAAAGAATAGCTTGTTGGCACTCTAGAGGCCACATGTTTTGCTCAGTTGACTTGAAAATTGGTCATAATTTTTGTCTTCATTAAGTTTGAAATCGGGTCACCTGGGTGGGGTCATAAACTAGGCCACAAGGTCAAACTAAAGAAACACCTTGTGGGCACTGTAGAGGCCACATTTCGTACGCAATTGACCTGAAAATTGGTCAGAATGTTTGTCTTAATTAAATCTCGGACGAGTTTGAAATTTGGTCACCTTGGGTCATAAACTAGGTACTAGGTCAAATTAAAGGAATACCTTGTGGACACTCTAGAGGCCACATTTATTGCTCAACTGACCTGAAAATTGGTCAGAATGTTTGTCTTGATGAAATCTCGGACGAGTTTGAATTTGGGTCACTTAGGGTCATAAACTAGGTCACTAGGTCCAATTAAAGAAATACCTTGTGGGCAGTCTAGAGACCACATTTATTTCTCAATTGCCTTGAAAATTGGTCAGAATCTTTGTCTCAATAAAATCTCGGATGAGTTCTAATATGGGATACCTTGAGTCATAAAGTAGGTCACAAGGTCAAATTAAAGAAATACCTTATGGGCACTTCAGAGGCCACATTTATTTCTCAATTGACTTGAAAATTGGTCAGAATGTTTTTCTTGCTGAAATCTCAGATGAGTTGGAAATTTGGGTCAACTTGGGTCATTAACTAGGTCGCTAGGTCAACTTACAGAAATTCCTTGTGGGCGCTCTAGAGGCTAATTTTTACTCAGTTGACCTGAAAATTGATCAGCACGTTTGTCTTGATAAAATCTTGGATGAGTTCAAATTGGGTCACATAGGGTCATAAACAGGGTCACTAGGTCAGAATTTAAGAAATACCTTATGGGCACTCTAGTGGCCACAGTTCTTGCTTAATTGACCTGAAAATTGGTCAGCGTGTTTGTCTTGATGATATCTCGGATTAGTTCAAAATTGGGTCACATAGGGTCATAAACAAGGTCACTGGGTCACTTTGAAGAAAATATGTTGTGGGCACTCTAGAGGCCACAGTTCTAGCTAAATTGACCTGGAAATTGGTCTGTATATTGGACTTGATGATACCTTGGATCACTTATAAATTTGGTTTCATAGGATCATAAACTAGGTCACTAGGTCAAATTAAGAAACGTATTGTGGGCGCTGTCGAGGCCACAATTTTTGCTCAACTGACCTGAAAATTTGTCAGCATGTTTGACTTGATGGTATCTTGAATTGGTTTGAAATTGGGTCACAGAGGGTCATAATCTAGGTCACTAGGTCAAATTACAGAAATACCTTGTGGGCACTCTAGAGGCGGCAATTCTTGCCCAATTCACCTGTGAACCTTGGTCAACAAGTTTGTTATGGTATCTCGGATGATTTTGAAATATGGTGACGTGGGGTCATAAACTAGGTCACTAAGTCAAATTGAAGAAATACATGTTGGACACTCCAGAGGCCATATTTTCAGCTCAGTTGACCTGACAATTGATCAGAATGATTGTCTTAATAAATCTGAGATGAGTTTTAAATTGGGTCATTATGACGAGTGAAATTTGCCCTATTTACTCAGGTGAGCGATCCAGGGCCATCATGGCCCTCTTGTTTATCTACACTAACCTATTAAATACAACACAGCAACTATGAAATTACAGATATTAGTGTCGTATTTCTGGACTAAAAGCGTCTATTGGGTTTATTCAGTGCTCAAAGTGTTAACTCTTTACCATATGACAAAATCTGAGGCTAGTCCAAATTGAAAGCATTTGCAGACAACAAATTAAATGTTGCTAATATGATGCAATTTGTCTATAACTGAGTAGAAAACATGGAAGGAAAAGGAGAAAATGCTGATAACCAGCATTTTTTCTTTTTCCCACAATGTTTTCAAAGCCTTTTTACCTCAAGGTCTTTAATACATGGGATTGTGTGGTAAAGGGTTAAATGCAGTTCTCAATATAAGACAGTGATAAAAGTTTATAGCTCCACTGGCCAGCGAGTCCAGTTAAGAACAAGAGTCCATCAAGAACACCAGTTGCTATGGCAACAGAATAAGAAATTTTCTTAAATACTTTCCACACCATTATGGCATGGAATTATGCGCAAAGTTGAGGATATTTCCTGGGATGGGCAACTTTCAGCTTTCTAGATAAAATTTGGATTTGCAAAAAAAAAAAACCTACTCAATGGCTACTCTCTCACTATTGGGAATC
The DNA here is from genome assembly GCA_945859785.2 of Tridacna gigas. Lineage (NCBI taxonomy): Eukaryota > Metazoa > Mollusca > Bivalvia > Cardiida > Cardiidae > Tridacna > Tridacna gigas. Next base: position 13,269,843 of record OX244029.2, on the reverse strand, counting down.
AGTGGCGCATGTAACGAAATTTCTTTACGCGTGTCAATCGCCAAGAACTGAGGCATATATTGTTCAAAATTAAAGACATGGGGTATTTTTGGCGTTTGTGTGGCATATCTGTGTTCGTATGGAGTTAAAGGGACACATAGTACAGCATACTGAGACGTAAGCGTGGCGTATGACGCATTGCCGTGGCGTAACCGCTTAGTTAGCATGACGTTCCTTTCCTATGTGTGGCCTTGCCATTGTGTAAATACGGCGGTCACTGATGAAAAACAGCTGTGCTTACATTTGTTGCTGTCATTCGTTCAGAAGAAGTCAAAGGAAGATGCCATCGAAATCATTTCTTACAATCGGTCCTGATGCATCAAGTCTGGCATTTCTTAGCCTAGTCGTTTGAGATTTATTTGCATCTTCAAGGCATAAAAATGTCCAAGTTAGACCAACAACAGCTACTTGAATGTCAGATTCTTCCTGGTCCATGACTTTGGAAATAATAAAAACCAAAGAATATGTCATGTGAAAAGGTATTATTCAAACACAAAACGTATGTACTCTTAAAAACGCCACAAATACTTCGAGAGTGCAACAATTAGGCAGCGGCAAGAACTCAGCAGCGAAATGTATGTGGACCATACACAGTAAATACGTGGAATAAATCATTTGTATGCAACTAATACGCAACAGATTAAAAAAGAAGGTCAAGGGTACGCAGAGACGTTTTTTACGCCACACATACGCCATGGTTACCTATCATGTTAACCAATACGTTTGCATGACATAATAAGTGTTCGAGCGACGTTCTCACGGCGTCCTGGATGTGTTGTTTTTGCTTTTGTGGCACATGTATGACGTAAGTATGGCGTATCTAGAGCTGCTACATACGTGCTACGTATTTTTAAATGCAGACTCCTCATATAAGGAGATCGTGCTACGTACCAAAGAGTATGGGCTACGTAAGTTGACGTTACTGCGGCGTTGTTGCATTGTTCCTTTCGTATGGCGATACGCCATACAAATGCAAGCCGATATGCAATAGTGAGAGTGTCGTTAGATTGCATTTATCATACCTTGAAATAATCTCTTGATAAGCTATAATGATGGTCTGAGGGAAATAAGCAATATTTCCTTATAAAGTAAGTTGTTGACATTTATTTCACTTGCTTTCTTGTGCTGTACTATAAAAAGTTTGGTTTTGTATTACGTAGCAAATTTCTGGCTTTCACACATAATCAGTTGCAGAGTATCTTGATTTATAAGGTTATGCTTAGATGTATTCAAATTAACATGACACAGTTTTTCTAATCTTTCTTTTTTTATGCCAAAACCATTTACGCTGGGGAAAAAATGATTTACAGCAACACTATTTCGTAGGTGCTTTTGCCTAAAAATGCATGTCTGGGTTTATTTACATTTGGCAACATGGCCCTTTGTAAGATCTTTTTCATGTCACATGGTGTCATCTTGGTACATGTACATAGACAAGTGAAACATGGCTGATGTAATCTCGGGTTATTTTCACTATAAAATATTGACTGGATTAACTCCATGAGAAAACAACATTTTAGACATTTTTATATTCAATTTTTATATTCAAAGCTGTTGCACATAAGAGTGTCCTTATGTTGTAAAGCATTGAATATGGAGTGGACCAATTCAATTTGAATTAAAAGAAATATAGCTATATCAAAGTTCTTTTTGCGAGAATATATAATAATGTACCTGACAGTTTAGATCAAGATCAGACTGCACATTCTGTGCAGTCTGATCTTGATCTATATTGTCAGCATAAGCCACTCAAGCTGGGCTCAGCTCTTTAGTTCTTTACCACACAGTCCCGAGTTTTAACAACCCTGAAAGAGAAGGCCTTTGAAAACATTGGGAAAAGGATAAAATGCTGGTAGCCAGTATTTTCTCCCTTTCCCACAACGTTTTCTACCCTATCAAAGACAGAAATCATAATTTAATTTGTCATCTGCAAATGGTTTCAATTTGGTCCAGTCTAGAATTCTGTCACCTGGTAAAGAGTTAATGATGAAATTTATAAAACTAGTCCAAATTGAAAGCATTTGCAGATGACAAAATGAATGCGACTCAAAAATTGAAATTTCTTTTTTGAAGGGTAAAAAACATTGTGGGAAAAGGAGAAAATGCTGGTTATAAGCATTTTCTCCTTTTCCCACATTGTTTTTAAAAGACGTTTTCGTCAGGGTCTTTTAAAGTTGGGATTGTATGGTAAAGGGTTAAGGGTTATGTTCAATGATAAGTGTTTAGTAAAGGGTTTACAGTATGGTTATGTACAGGTATGTGTAGTCTGGTACCCCACCATACATCGAAAGTACGTCAGGCAAAGCGCAATAATGCAGAAGTAACTGATTAATGTTATTTCACTTAATCAAATCCTACTAGAGGGTGAATTGAAAATAGATCGATTGCAAAAAAGTAATGGAAGTTAGTTTTTTTAAGTGTTGTTCTTATTTAGCGAGAAAAACCATGTATCAGAATGCTTTAAGTATCCGAAATTTCAATGGACCGATATAACGTCCAAAAACAGGGCTACTTTTAAAATGATTCATAGTCAAATGTAAATATACACCCCAACAGCAGGTTTTAGATTCGGTAATGTATATTTTGTACAAAATTGATCTCATTTTATTCACTGATCAAACTGGATCACATAAAATTAAGAAAAACAGGAAAGCATTTAGTGCCAAGCTTGAGGTCGCCATGGAGGCCGCCATATTGCGCTTTGCCTGACCCTATAACGTAGTGGTAGGGGCAGGTAATCCAGACTAAGGTATTTGCTTCTTGTTGTGATTTTCTTGTGCTTTTGTATTTTGTTATGCTTTCAGCAAAATTTAATAAACTGCTGATCAGTAATGTCTATGAAAGTATCAGTTTTGCCAAATTCAAGTGTGTTCAGCAGGATAGGAAGACAATGTGAGAAAAAGATGAAAAGTCACTTTTTTCTAATAAAGATATATATACCTCTCCTTGGTTTATTTCTGTACAGTTTTGACTTTAGATTCCCCCACAGAAGCCAACTTTTGAAAACATTTTGGGAAAAGGAGCAATGGGCAATGGATTGTTACAGGTGAATGATCATCTTCCTGCAATATTTTTTCTGTAACACTGAAAAGGAGCTTTTTTATTTCCTTCATTTTTTCCTCCTTTGTCACATTTTGTACGTATTACTCGACTCTTTACTAAACGACAATATTTTAGACTGGTCCAAATTGAAAGCATTTGCAGATGATAAAATAAATGTGATTGAAAAATTGAAATTTGTTTTGGGAAGGGTAGAAAACATTGTGGGAAAAGGAGAAAATGCTGGTTACCAGCATTTTCTCCTTTTCCCACAAAGTTTTCAAAAGGCTTCTTCCTCAGGGTCGTTAAAAGTTGGGATTGTGTGGTAAAGGGTTAACCCTTAGGCTGCTAAGTGCGACTCAAGGACCTTTTGCAGACAGTATAGATCAAGATCAGACTGTACAGAACATGCAGTCTGATCTTGAATCTACCATGTCTGATATGGAGATATCTTTCCCCAAAAAATACCTATGAAATAGTAAAATTTGGGTTTGTTCTATTGGCAGGATAAGGGTTAATTCTTTATTGAATGAGAAAAATTATACTCCTACATATTGAAAGCTTTAGCAGGCGACAAACTGGTTGAGGTTTAAATGATGAGATTTGTCTGTGAGAGGGTAGAAAACATTGTTGGACAAAAACAAAATGCTGGTTACCAGCATTTTCTCCTCGTCCCACAATGTTTTCAAAAACCTTCTCTATCAGGGTTGTTCAAAATAGGGATTGGGTGGTAAAGGGTCAGAATGAGTGGTTTGTCTCTCCTTTTGCCATGATTTTCTTTCTTGCCACATTATTGTTTTTGTGTGTGTGAAAGATTTTAAATCTTGTGTCCATTAGAGTCATTGTCACAACTTTTGTATTGAAAAGATCTATACTCCTTGGAGTACAATAAACTTTGTAAAGCTTTGGAATTATCTACTGAAATACATTTATTGAGAAAAAATGCAGCTCTTCCTGTGTAATGTTCTGCCAAGCCCCATTAGTGTAGTCAGTAGCTTATAGAATTTGAGACCAAGGGGTTACTGGATTGAATCCCAAGCTTGGTGAATTTCTTGCTGAGGGTTGATGATAGTCATTGCAACAGGATTTATTCCCCTCTCACCACTGATCACTGTTTCGACAAAGATTTGTGGGAAAGCAACCGGTGGTTTGGGAAGAATATTGTGTGAAGTACTGGGAACAGAAAATCCAGGGAAGCATGGATAGATGCACTGGGCGCGGCAATATAATTGAAATAATGTTGAAAATGGCAAAGAAAACAACAAATAAATTTATGTTATTCTGACAGATATTGCTAAATCTGGTATTTTTGTAACAAAAACACTTTTTTTAAAATCCAGGGATTGCTGGCTGCATTTCCCTCATAGCCAAATTCTTATCAAGGATTAATTGTTTACAACACAAACCCGAGTCTTAATGACTCAAAGAAAGAGTTTGAAAACATTTTGGGAAAAGTAGAAAATGCTGGTTACCAGCATTCTCCTTTTCCCAATACTAGTATGTTTTGTAACCTTTCAGAGACAACTCCAGTCATCTGAACCTCATTTGTCATACCAAACTGGCAATTCATTTGGGCAACCTTTTCACTGCTGATCATTGTTTCTATCTCATAACTGTGGAAAAGTAGCCAATGGCTTGGAAAGAATGTTTTGCAAGTTCTGGTGCAGGAAACTCCATGAAAGTAAGGAGTGTCAAATAGTTATGATACATAAACACTTGTGTAAAATCCTCTGTAAAACAAGCATTTTAGGTCACTTGACCCTTCTCGTAGTTTGAAGAAACAAGATTATCTCTCACAATACTGATAGGAGTAGATCAATGATCAGACTGCACATGATTCTGTACAATCTGATCTTGATCTACACTGCTTAAGCGCCTCCTCTTACCCATAACATAATAAAATTTACGAAGTATATGGGTTTGATGTGTTTGTAAAAACAGTTGTCCAACACTGAAAATCGACAAGCAATAACAATTAGTCATACAAGTAATCATTTTGTTTAATGAATTATACTATCTTTTACAGTTTAAAAAAAACATTACTTTGGTTTATCAACATTGACATACAAAATATACACAACTGCCCATACATATTCTAACCCTTTTTTAACGACATATTTTATTAGGCTCTTGAACATTAAAAGTATCTGCAGACGACAAACTTGAATGTGAAAGAAATGAAATTAATGTCTTTGACAATTTAGAAAACCTTGTGGGAAAAGGAGAAAATGCTGGTTACCAGCATTTTGTCCTTTTCCTACAATATTTTCAAAAGGCTTTTTCTTCAGCATTGTTAAATCATGGGATTGTTTGTCAGAGGGTTAATAAAAAACATGAAACCTATTTATGAAACCTAGTTCATGAACATCTATATATCACAATTAAAACAATTTTTACCTCTTTGAAACAATGAAATTTTCAATTTTTCCGTTATAGCATGCATGACAATGAAGAAAGTGTGACTCAAATAATGGGATTTGTCATAGAAAGTGGGGAAAACTTTGTGAGTAAAGAAGAAAATGCTGGTAACCAGAATTTTCTCCTTCCCCAAAATGTTTTCAACAATCTTCATTGCTCAGGCTCATGAAAATTCATGTTTTTTGAAAAAAAAATTAAAAAATAATGAACATTTAGAAACAAAACAATGTCTCAACCCATTATGAAACTATCCTATTTTATTGACCTTGGAGAAAAAAGTATTTGAAACAACCCATACGACAGCAAAGCCCACCTGGTAAGGTTAAGGGTTGGGGCTGGCAGTGCCTTGAAACAACAAACAGGGTCCCAGCCTAGACAGAAGACCCAACACCAAATCCAGGGTTAGTGCAATAGCTCTCTCTGGACTTTGTCCAGGAAATTGTCTGTGACCTTGACCTACTGGCCACAAGCATAGGCAAGGATATAGAAAAATGAAACTGTGGACCTGTATCAATCATCATACTCAATATGAACTGAGTCAATTCTTTTGTCTGGAAAGTAGGAGTTCTAGAAAAATCAAGCATAAAATTTTAAAATCTGTGACCTTGGCCTTAAGATCATAGGCATGGATATGGTCAATGAAACTTTGGACCTGTTTCTGTAATCAAGCCAAATATAAACCAAATGCATCATTTAGTTAGTAAAATATGAGCTCTTAAAAAACTTGTACAATATCGAAGTCTATGACCTTGACCTTAAGATCATGGACCTGTGCATTGCTGAAAGAAACTTTGGACCTATATCATCATACCAAATAGCTCTTATAAAACTTTAACATAAGTAAGGATGCCAACACCAGTGCCACTGAGGTATGTGTTAGTGCAATAGTTTGACCACCCAGGCTGGCCAACCACTGTTGGAAAAGCAGAAAATGCTTGCAACCAAAACCAATGTGTAATCAATATCTAATCATTTAAAAGGCATACAAATATGTACAGCCTTACAATACTTACAACCATGTGGACTTAACTCTACCAAATGACAACATTTTAGAGCTACCAATACTAAAATCATTTGCAGCGGATATTACGTATGGCTCAATTGATTGGGTTTGTCTTTTAAAAAACATTGCGAGAAAACAAAAAATGCTCCTTTTCCCATGATGATCTCAAACTTTCTTTATCTTTGTAATGACACATGACTGTTTGGTATAGCACTATAAACCAATTAACCCTCTACCAGAGAATTCTGAGTTTTAAAAACCCTGAGAAAGAAGGCTTTTAAAAACATTGTGGGCAAAGGAGACAATGCTGGATACCAGCATTTCATACCAGCATTTTTCTCCTTTTGCCACAATGTTTTCTCCCCTTTCAAAGAATATTAGCACCTTTTGAGCCACATTTGATTTGTCATATGCAAATGCTTTGGTTTTGGAAAGGTCCAAAATTTTGCTAATTGGTAAAGAATTAATTCTATACATTATTTCAATCAGCATTAAATTTACAAAAAGCAAGTCAACAAAATTTATACAAGCAATTACTAGTATATACAATGAAGATTTTATGTACAATTATAAGCAACAAGGGTACGTTTCTCTAAACTGCATACCCACGAAATTTGTGTATGCAATTTAGGTAAGCAAGCATCAAATCTGACCAGTATCACTGAACTACTATTTGAGAAAATATTTGCATAACATAACTGTACACCAGCTCATACCTTTAGGTAAAACTGGGATTGTATCTGTGTAGATTCAATCCAAAAAAATTTGCGTAAATCTACACAGTTTAGAGAAAGGTACCCCTGGGGAACTATTCTCACAATTGCAGAAATGTTCTCTGCAAAATGGAAGAATGTTAACAACGGTTACCAGTATTTTCTACTTTTCCCACAATTATTTTTCAAAGCTGTCTTCTTTAGGGTAGTAAAGATTCATGATTGTTTGGTAGCCGGTATAGTAAACAATGACTGAATATGTGTCCAAGTAAACAGGTCGAACAAGACATATTTGTAAAATTACCTATTCACAAATTTTAGAAAATGAAGTATTTGGGCAATGTTCTTGCAAAAGTGGGCTAATTGCATCTCCAAGATAAATGATACCAAGCAAGTCATCACACGATCATGGATCCATAGTCCATTTTGTCTAACAACCGACTGAATCATGAGGTAGACTGGTCTGTAAGGATGTATCTGTAAGATACTACATTTTGTGAGCCAACATTAGATTGACTCTGCTTTATATTCCTTCACTGTAGACAAGTCTATTATATTGAAATACATCCACACCTCAGTGCATGTGGTTTATTCAACTCAACAGCAAAATGTAATTTTATAAGAATTTAACAAAAACAATTTCATAGCATTTAATCGTTATATATTTAAGGTTTAACAAGAACCACACATGGGTGCCAACGATTGGCTGTGGATGCTTGATTTTCAGAGAAAATTCGAAGACAAAAAAGGGGCATAACTGTGTCAGAGATACTTTGATGGTTACCTGCCCTTGTTGTACAGGTCCCCATTTTGATAGTGACCAAATAGACCAAGTCTGAAGCAAATATTTTCAGTAAAAACAGAAATTATGAAATGTCAAGTTTTTTGCAAAACCAAGCAGACGATGATGACGAAGCCGATGCCAGGGCTATGATAATACCTTGATGTTTCTCTTCGAAAACAGCCAAGCTAAAAATACACCCATTGTGTCCATGGATCAGGTATCATGGACTGAAAAATAAGCCTCAAAATAACTCATCTCTGTCTCAAAACATATTGCACAACTTGTCCTATTTTGAGTCCTATTTTGACAACAGAGTCCACAGATGACTTCTCATAAATAAAAAATATAGTACTCTATATATTATTACTCTAATGTTTTTTAACCCTTTACCACACAATCTTGTGTTTTAACGACCCTGAGGAAGACAGTTTTTGAAGACATTCAAGGCAAAAAAGCTTTTGAAAACATTGTGGGCAACCAGCATTTTCTCCTTTTCCCACAATGTTTTTTATCCTTTAAAAGTTAGAAAATCATCATATTTGTCGTCTGCAAATGCTTTGAATTTGGACAGGTATAGCATGTTGTCTTTTGGTAAAGAATTAACTCTTTACCAAACAATAAAACATTCGACTTGCCCAAATTAAAAGCCTCTGCAGATGACAAAATAAATTTGACTCAAGAACTTAAAATTTGTTTTTGAAAAGGTTGAAAACAGTGGGAAAAGAAATTGCTGGTAACCAGCATTTTCTCCTTTTCTCACAAAGTTTTCAAAGTTCTTCTTAAGGGTCATTAAAAGTCGAGATTGTGTGGTAAAGGGTTAAGGCAATGTTGTATTGCATTTTTAAAAATGTCTAAAAATGTTCTATACAATGGTGGAAAACCGTATTTTATTTCATTCAGGTCTTCCCAAAGTTTCCAAAGTTTGTTTTCAGTGTGATAGATGGCTTGACAGGCTGTGCAGCTAGTCTTGCCTTCTCCTGGGCCTTCACCTGGGCATGTTTGGCTGCCTGGCTGAGTTTGATGGCCGCCTCTAGTCTGTGCTTTAACTCGCTTTGGCTGGTCATTATTTCTTTGAACTGGGCAGAGTAAATTGGCCCTATTTTCATCAGTTTTGAAAGACTTTCTTCATGAATTTTGCGGACAAGTTTATTGGCAGCTGGCAGTGATTTTTCATCCAGCAGGTATGATACCAGTATTGGAAGGAATACAGTCAACAGTGTTTTTCCTGCAATAGAAAGTTTTACTGCAGCACAAGATTCTACACTGTAGTACAGCATGCGCATGCTAAACTTCTACTGCAGTTGCTTTTCGGAATAGATTGATTTTTAGAGAAAATTTTTAGCCAGAAAAGGGGCATAACTGTGAAAAATATTTTGATGGTTACCTGTCCCTGTTGTAAAAGTTTCCCTTTTGATAGTTAACAACCAGTCCAGTTTTGAAGTAAATACCTTCAGTAACAACAGAGATATTATGAAATGTAAAAGTTTTTGCACAATGACACAGACGAAAAGAGGGCTATGACAATACCTGGACATTTTCTTCAAAATCAGCTCAGCTAAAAAGAGCCCATGATGGCCTGGGATTGTTCACCTGATTTGTCCTAAGTCTAAGAGCTCCATGAACAATTTCTTTGTGCTGAATGACTGATCTTGGTTGCCTGATCTTGGATCTACACTGTCTGGTCTTGGATCTAAATTAATGTCACTGATGTATGTATTCACCTTAACTCTATTCCAAATGACACATTTAGACTTGTCCAAATTGAAAGCATCTGCAGATGACAAATGAAATGTGGCTCAAATGACAAACTGTTTCCTTGATATGATAGAAAACATTGTGAGAAAAGGAGAAAATGCTGTTATCAGCATTTTTTTCTCTTTTTGCCACTCTTTTCAAAACCTCTCTTTCTCAGGGTGGTTAAAACTCGGGATGGTGTGATAAAGACTTAATGAAGTGGTTACTTACGTTTACTTTCTTCAGCTACACCAATTAGGAGCTCAAAGATATTAAAACATGACAAGAGTAGGTCCCTTTCCATTTCAGTGTGGGGTGGGGAGGTGGTACAAATATACAAATATTCTATGATCTTTGGTGCCATCACATGGATATAAGGCATGGAGTCATCGGTATTCAACTGGTTAATGAGTGAAGTGAACATCTGCCCACATCTATACTTCACCTGTAACCAATCAGAATGAAACACTTAAGTAAACTGCAACCTGCATATGTAAACCAAACAATACCTTACATTTAACTCTTTACCAGACTACAAAATTTTAGACTTGTCCAAATTGAAAGAATTTGCAGACAACAAAATAACTATGATTCAAAAATTGAAATTTGTTTCGGGGAGGGTAGAAAACATGGTGGGAAAAGGAGAAAATGCTGGTTACCAGCATTTTCTCCTTTTCCCACAATTTTTTCAAAAGGCTTCTTACTCAGGGTCGTTAAAAGTCGGGATTGTGTGGTAAAGAGTTAATTAACCCCTTTACCACACAATCCCAACTCATAACGACCCTGGAAGACAAGAGTTTTGAAAACATCGTTGAAAAAGGAGAAAATGCTAGTAACCAGCATTTTCTCCTTTTCCCACAATGTTTTCTTACCTTTCAGAGACTAATTCCATTATTTGTGCCACATTTTAATTGTCGTCTGCGAATGCTTTCGATTTGGACCAATCTAAGATTTTGTCGTTTGGTAACGGGTTTAAAAAAAACGTCCTAAAAAAATATTTTTTGTCTGTTTTATGCTCTTGGTAGTTGTATGCATTCAGATAGCGTGCCTGTGGGTTATCTTCTTTTTTCCCTTTTTTTTCCTACATATATCTCATATTCAAAATTTTAACAGAATCATCTCATTTATGCTTTAACTCTTTACCACACGACAAAAATGTACACTTGTCCAAACTGGAAGTATTTGCAGACACCAAATTAAATGTGGTCCCAGGTATGGAATTTCTCTTTGATAGGGTAGAAAAAATTGTGGGAAAAGGAGAAAATGCATGTTACCAGCATTTTCTCATTTTCCCACAATGTTTTTAAAAGCTTTCTCTATCACAGTCATTCAAAACTCAGGACTGTGTGGTGAAGGGTTAACCTTAGAATTAATTAACTGCATAAGTAGCCTTCTTAAAAGGCAAAATTCTGGATGGAAAAAGAAGATTTAAAAAAACAAAAAAAAATCGGGGATGAATTTAACTCGAAGATATGTTAACATTGTCAAACCAACCAACAAATAAACTAAAAATTAATAAATAAATACACTACAATTATACTCAAGTATTAAGAAAATGGCCCATAGCAATTTACGAAAGAATAAGATGAAAACAGAAAAAAAGAAAAATAACTGAATACTTTATGTGTATTAAACTAATTAATGCACATGTTTATTAGACTCTGGGATGTCACAAATATAAACAAATACTTTTCCAAGGAGAACTGTGTCGCAGTAGTTCTGACACCTTGCATAACAAATCAGGGCAAGTACTGCTGCTGCACTGTTTTCAGAAGACATTTTCAATCCAGTTTAAACTTTACAGAAACAAAGGGGGGGGGGGGGTGTTATCATTGTCACAAGTGCTATGAAGTTCCACTATACTTTACCTCAGGGTCTTTTGACTGCCAGCAGTCAAGGAAAGCTTGTATACAAGGTTCTACGAGGGCCGTATATCTGTTGACACACTGTGGGGCACACATTATAAACACAGTCATTGTACATAACAGTGTTGTCTCATCCATACCAGGGTAATCTGTATCTGTGAGAGAATGCAGAACAAAGGTTACCTCTTTACCAAACGACAAAATATGGGACACAACCAAACTGAAAGCATTTGCAGACAACAAAAAAAAGTGTAGCTAAAATTTTGATTTCTGTCTTTGATAGGGTAGAAAACATTGTGGGAAAAGGAGAAAATACTGTTATCAGCATTTTCTCCTTTTGCCACAATGTTTTCATAAGCTTTCTTCATCAGGGTTGTTAAAACTCAGGATTGTGTGATAAAGGGTTAAGTAAAAAAGACTTACATACAGGGCCCCATAAGGGTTGTGGTGAGGGCTCTATAAAGGGTGTATATCTGTTGACACTGTGAGGCACACTTTATAAACACTTTCATTGTACACAGTAGTGTTGTCTCATCCATGCCAGGGTCCATATTCACCAACCATTCTTCAGAACATTCTTAGTCTTATGCTGAAGAATTTTCTAAATTTGAAAGTAACACAATTTCTGACTGGCTAAACCATTTGGTTTTGCCAAAAATGGTTTAGCCAATCAGAAGTTGTGTTACTTTCAAATTTAGAAAATTCTTGAGAGTAAGACTAAGAACGTTCCTCAGAATAGTTTGTGAATACGGACCCTGGATAATCCATGTTGATAGAGATATAATTACGTGACAAACATTAACCATTTATCACACAATCACATGTTTTAACTCTATACCAAATGACAAACTTTTGGACTGGGCCAAATTCAAAGCATCTGCAGATGACAAATCTTGCTAAAAATGATGATTTCTATCTTTCTCCTTTTCCAACAATGTTTTTCAAAAACCCTCTCTTTCCGGGTCATTAAAAGGTGGGATTGTTTGGAAAAGGGTTAATGACCCTATGGAAGAAAGCTTTGAAAAGTATCGTGGGAAAAAGGAGAAAATGTTCGTTATCAGCATTTTTTCCTTTTCTGACAATGTTTCAATCTGAGAATTTCAGTTCATTTGTACAAAATCTGAACTTGTCTCTAAATGTTTTGAGTCAAGACAAGTCTAAAATTTGTCATTTGATCAATTGTTCACCAAATGATCCTATGTTTTAATGACCCTGATGGAAAAAGACGAAACAATTTTGGAAAAATGAGACAATGCTGGTAACTAGCAAGTTTCCTATCCTTTCATCTGCAAGGGCTATCAATTTGGACCAGTCTAAAATTTTGTTGTCTGGTCTGAATGTTCTATACAGCTATATACAAGTATACTTTGAAACATTTTTGACTTGCAATACTGTTTTCACTATTCTTCTACAACTAACTTAAGCTGTGTGTATCTAAAAACAAGAGCACCCGTTGCTTTTAGTAAAAAGATTGATTTCAGCGAAAATTCTAAGAGGAAAAAGGGGAATAATTGTGTTAAAAATACACTGATGTATGCAACTTGTATGGGTTTCACCTTTAGAAAGTTAACACCTTGTCCGAATTTGAAATAAATATCTTCAGTTATATGAGAGATACTACAAAATGTCAAAGTTTTTGCCCTACAACAGCAACGCAGATGACAATAGTTGGTTGGTTGGTTATTTCCGTTTATTTATCGTCGCTACCGGTTGCCCATCTGAGCGACGCCCCCAGAAGACGGTTAGTTGTTACGGGGGATAGTGCAAGGATACAGGTCGAAACTACTGAGAGCTTCGCCTGGTTCTTTAACGTGCTCGGCGTATAGCACCGTCACACGGGACCTCGGTATAATGTCTCATCTGAAAGACTATTAGTAATTTTTAGTTGGCTAGCCGGGGATACGAACCCACAATCTGTAGGACATTGTGTTCACGAGTCCTACGCTCTACCTACTGAGCTATATCAGCTGGTGATGACAATAGTTATGGCAATAGCTAACAGTTATGACAATACCACAATGTTTTCTTCCAAAACAGCCAAGCTAATAATTACCTGGTTTTGATTGGTTTATCACAGTTGCTAGGGAACTCTGCAATAATTTCTGCCACTCTGTATATCTTTTATCATCCTCAAACCGTGTTGAACTAAACACACTTTTTATGCAACCTATACAAGCATTCACAACAATACTGTTCTTCTTGTCCATTGGTTTTGATGACATTTCACGTAAAAGTCCGATATCTAACTGTAAAACTGTTGGTAATATGGCAAGACAACCTGTAATATCACAATACATGTGAGTAATATTCTGGAAAAGGGGGCCTAATGCATCTGTACAAAGTAACCAACCCAAGTTAGCCTGTGGAGTCCGCGCACGCTGACCGGTGTTGAAACTTTTTGCTTTAAGTAAATTTTTGGTTTGACATAGGACCAGTCTACCTCATGATTCAGCACGTCCTTGGACAAAATGGATTTTGCGGACCCATAAGTGAGTGATGACTTGCTTGGTATAATGCAACGTGGAGATGCACTACGCCTTTCTTGCCAGAGCATGACTTAAATATATTAACGAACAAGTCACTGCACCTTCTAGTTCGTATTCTTGGACCAACATAAAAATGAGCCATACTCTGTGAAAAGGGGGCTTAATGCATCTGCGAAGAGTATCGACCCAGGTCAGCCTGTGCCTTCTGCACAGGCTGACCTGGGCCAAAACTTTTCGCTACTGCTCAATTTTCTGCATGTCAAAGGACCAATCTACCCCTGGATTTAGTCTGTTGTTAGACAATATGGACTTTATGGTTCCATGATAATGTGATGATTTTCTTTGTATCATGGATCACGGAGATGCATTAACCCTTTCCCAAACGACAAATTTTAGACCCTTCCAAACTGAAAGAGTTTGCAGACGACAATTTTAAATTTGATGAAAATGGCAGAAAGTTCTTCAAAAGGGTAGAAAACACTGTGGAAAAAGGAGAAATTGCTCGTAACGAGCAATTTCTCCTTTTCCCACAGTGTTTTCAAGACTTGTACTGCAGACACGTGAAAACCAGGGCTTGTTTGGGAAAGGGTTAAGTTCCCTTTTGCCAGAGCATGGCTCATATATCAAGGCTCATATATATTGAAAGCATTTACAATCAAAAAATGAAATGTGGAAACGAAAAAATGAAATGTTGAAAAAAAAAGGAACGAGTCTTGGAAGGGGAACAAAAACACCTGTGAGAAAAAGGAAAAATGCTGTTTACGAGCATCTGCCCCTTTATCACGATGTTTTTAAAAGCCTCTTTTTTCAGGGTAGTGAAAACAGGAGATTTCTGCCTCTGAGCAAAAAGATTTTTTGAGTGAATGATTAAGTCTCTTTACCAAATGACAAAATTCTAGACTGGTCAAAATTCAAAGCATTTGCAGACAACAAATAAAATGATACACAAATGATGGGATTTGTATCGGACAGAATGGGTAGAAAACATTCAGAGAAAAGGAGAAAATGCTGGTTATCAATATTTTCTCCTTTTCTCACAATGTTTTCATATTCCTTTTACTATGTGGTTGTAAAAACTCTGAATTGTATGGTAAAGGCTTAACCTTTTCAAAAGAAGGTCTCTGTATATTTTACCTTTTACCACACGATCATCAGTTTTAATGACCCTGAAGTAGAAGCTTTTAGAAAACATGGAAGAAAACAAGAAAATGCTGGTAACCAGCATTTTCTCCTTTTTGCACAATGTTTTCTACCCTTTAAAGTCAGATTCCACAAATTGAGCCACACTTGGATTGTTGTCTCCAAATGCTTTCAATTTGGGCAAATCTACATTTTTTTGTCATGTGGTAAAGAGTTTGACCTTTTACCACACAATCCCGAGTTTTAACGGCCCTTAAGAAGAATGCTTTTGAAAATACTGTCGGAAAAGGAGAAAATGCTGGTAACCAGCATTTTCTCCTTTGCCCACAATGTTTTCTGCCCGTTCAGCGTCAAGCTTTATGATTTGAGCCACGTATAATTTGTCTTCTGCAAAAGCCTTAAATTTTGTCATTTGGTAAAGAGTTAAAGATGTTATGGGAAATGAAAGTGCCAGTATTACCTGGTATTGAACACAAACTGGGTAGATCTGTCATAACTTGAACAACAGAGGCCAGCAACTGACAAACTTCCTCTGTCATTCTACTTAATCTAGTAGGCAGCTGGAAACCAGTGCTCTGTGCTGCTGGATTGAGAGCTGGTACTCGTTGTGATATAACACACATGCACACCTCTAGAGTTGCAAAGACGATTGATTGTCCTGGAATTATCTCCCCTGTCTCTCCACCTTCACCACCAGGTGGGATGATAACTGCCTGTTCTTTGGCCTTTTCATCTTGCTGATTATCTAAAATACATCACAGGGGATATTTTTACAAAAACAGTTGACAAAAATAAATGACACACAAAACAACGATTTTGTGTCTGTGGTACACAAAGTTTATGTGTCTATGGTACATAAAAGCTTTGCACAAATTAACTCATCGAAAGCTTAATCTTTACATTTAGCACAGCTATAGTTTTTCTTACAGACAGTGTTGATCACCATCGGACCATAATTCAATTTGAAAAGGCGTCTAACAGTGATGGAGGAAAGAAACTTGGGTTCATATTCACCAACCATTCTTAAGAAATTCTTAGTCTTATTCTCAAGAATTTTCGAAATTTGAAAATAAAATAAGTTTGATTCGCTAAGCCATTTGGTTTAGCCAATAACAGTTTAGCCAATTAGAATTTGCATTACATTCTAAATCTAGAATAAAACAAAGAATACTCTTGAGAATGGTTGGTGAATATGAGCCCTGCTGCTCTATCTAACCTCAGTCCTTAGAATGAATTTTGGCCGGTCAAAGATTCAAACACTCACCCCCTCCACCCCTCTTCCCAGAAATAAATATACTGATAAATAAGGTGTTTGTGGCATAAACACTGAATATGATACCTGTCTGAGAGAGAAATTCCAAATGTTCCTTCATGGCTGTAACTGCACACCTGACAACATCCAAAACTGCTAGGTGTACTGTGGCACCTTCATGTGTCAATAACTCTCTGAAAGATATATATACATGCAATACTATCATTAACTCATTACCAAACGACAAAAGATTACCACCTTTTCAAACTGAAAGTATTTGCAATCAAATTAAATGTCCCTCGAATCATGGAATTTATCCTTAAAAAGAGCAGAAAACATCATCAGCCAAAAAGTATTTGAGCTGAAACACTTAAGCTTTTTCTGGGAAAGGGCTTAACCCTTTACCACATAATGCCATAATAAACATTGTGGGAAAAGGGGAAACTGCTGATAACCAGCATTTGCTCCCTTCCCCACAATATTTTCTAACCTTCCAGAGGCACCTTTCAGTTTTTGAGTCACATGTAAGCCTGCAAATGTTTTCAATTTGGATGAGTCATTACTTCTGTTGTGAAAAAATTCAAGGACCATGGCAGGATAATTTCTGTCAAAATTGTAAAAATTTGATTGGTAGTTTTAGAGGAGAAAATGTTTGCAATAAAAGTTAATGCATGGACAGACCAACGCACTGTTGGACATATGCACAACAGACACAGGCAATGAAACAAGCTCGCTGGCCTTCAGCCATTGGAGCTAGAAAAATCCAAGGGCCATAACCCTTGTAAGTCTACCAATCATACTGAAAATTGCAGGTGTACCAGGTCCAGTAAAAGGACAACTTACATCATACATTAAAATTTCAGTCTAACTGGTTGAAACCTAATGTAGGAGAAGAAGACTCAAAAGTGTGCTTCCAAACGAACACACAAATTGATTTTAGTATATCTTCCCCCATTTAGTTGTATGGGATATCATAATTTCCCCCATTTAGTTGTATGGGATATCATAATTTTAAGGGGAACATTTAACATACCTATGCATAACATTAAGAAGTTCCTTGTACAGGACTGGTTTCTTGGCAATCTGTGCCCTTGCCCAGGGAGACTCCAGTAAAGCATGTATGGCATGAAGACATGTCTCTGCTGTAACTTCAGGTAACTGGTGTGTCGTGTTGCACATAGCCTCTATACATATACCTGAAAAAAAAAAAAAAAAAAAAAAAAAAAAAAAAAACTGTACTAAATTGTGTTTCATATAAATACCTGAGCTTTTACCATTAAGCAAACAATCCAAAGTTTCAAGGACCCAGACCCAGAGGAAGAAGACTTTGGAAAACCTTGTGGAAAAAGGTAACCAGGATTCCATCCTATTCAACAATATTTAACACCCTTTCTACAAATTCCCTGATTTCAGCCATATCTAACCCTTTACCACACAGTCCCGATTTTTAACGACCCTGAGGAAGAAGTCTTTTGAAAACATTGTGGGAAACCAGCATTTTCTCCTTTTCACACAATGTTTTCTAACTTACCAAACAAAAATCACATCATTTGAGCCCCATTAAAATTGTCGTCTGCAAATGCTTTCAGTTTGGGCTGGTTAAAATGTTAACCAGCATTTTCTCCTTTTCACACAATGTTTTCTACTCTTTGAAAGACAAATTTTACGTTTTGAATTCAGTTTGTCTTCTGCAAATGCTTTCAATTTGGACAAGTCTTAAATTTTGTTGTGAGGTAAAGGGTCAAAAGACTCCAAAAGTTGCCTGCAGGAGGGAATGGTTTGACTAATTTTACCTGCTTCTAATCGATATTCAAACAGTCATGTCTGGTCCCGGACATTAGCCTATTACTATTAACTCTTTACTGAACAACAAAATTTTAAAGTAGTCCAAACTGAAAGCATTTGCAAGACAAAAAAACTAAATGTGACTGACAAATTGAAATTTGTTTTAAGAAGGGCAGAAAACATTGTGGGAAAAGGCAAAAAATGCAGGTTACCAGCATTTTTGCCTTTTCCCATCATGTTTTTAAAAGACTTCTTTCTCATGATTGTTAAAAGTCAGGATTGTGTGCTAAAGGGTTAATATATGACTTTTTGCACCACAGAAGTATGTGTACTTAGCTTTTAAACATTTCAAAGACAAAGTAAAAAAATGCTCTTTACAAAAACAGCTTTTGCATTTCAATGGGTTAAATCTACTTAATCTAAAAAAGAATCATTTTCCTATCTCTTCAATACCTTTCAAGTTTTGTCAATGATGTAAGCATATTTGTACATCTATAAATAGCTTGCATGGTGACTAATACTGCCCCTCTACCAGAAAACAAAAGTTTAGTCCATCCAAAACGAAAGAATCTGCAGACGACAAAATAAATGTGGCTCAAATAATGAGACAGAGCTTTGTGAATAAACACATTTTGGGGAAAGAAAGACATGCTGGTTACCAGAATTTTCTCTTTTTCCTACAATGTTTCGATAGTGTTCTTCCCCAGGGTTGTTTGAAGCAGGGATTGTGCATTAAATGATTAAGTATTCTTGGGCAAACAGTCCATTTAAAAGCCCTAATCAGAATTCATGTAAACATCCAAACCAATAGGCACAATTGATACTGTACAATTAACTAATGTGTCTACAAACCCATTATTAAGTACAGTCTCTCAGCATTAGCCTCCTCAGAGTACACATTAGCCGGGGCGTTTGCTGGCTGTGAGAGTTTGTCTCCTTCAATCTGTCCCAGATCTTTGTTCAGTTTGGCAAAGCCTGCCTCTTTTAACCATATAGCCAAAGCATGTAGGATAGAAGGCCAGGACTTTCTGTAGTGGGTTTTAGCTGACTCTATAGTATCTACATGGTAGAAAGCTCCGCCCTCTTGTGGTAACTGCCCAGAATATTCTGGAAATAGACATGAAACTTTCAAGCTCCTTACTGAAGAAGCTTAACCCTTTACCACACAATCCTATGTTTAAATAATGCAAAAGATAAATTACATGTTCTGGGTCTTCTGATTTCAGACAAACATAGGCAATTAAATTTTTCATCTTTGTCAAGGGGATACAGCTTACAAATAAACTTTGACAAAGAACCCATCAATAAATACTGGTTCTAAGACGAGGAAATTTTTCACAGTTTCCCATTAAATCTAGGAAAATCATTGGACAGAGACCATCTTTAATTCATGGGATGGAATATAACCCTTTCCCAAACAACAAATTTTGGACTGGTCCAAATTGAAAGAGTTTGCAGACGACAATTTTAAATTTGATGAAATTGGCAGGAAGTTCTCAAAAAGGATAGAAAACACAGTGGGAAAAGGAGAAATTGCTCGTTACGAGCAATTTCTCCTTTTCCCACAGTGTTTTCAAAAGACTTGTACTGCAGACACATGAAAACCAGGGCTGTTTGGGAAAGGGATAAACAACTAGAAAAAAAAAAAGGTTTAGAAAAAAAAAAAAAGACAACGATATGATTATATAAAATAGCAGAGTCTGATAATTCAGCAAAAATCGCCTTTATACATACCAGAGGGGAGTGAGAGCAATGCATGATCTTTTAAAGCATAGAACCAGTTCTGACTCAGGGTGGGTAACTCTGCCTGTACAAGAGTTAACAAACTCTCTCCAGAATGTTCCACAAATTCATCTTCCTCTGCCACCTTGGACTGGGTCAGTTTCTCATTTTCTCTACCCACTGCTACTATATACACCTAAATGACGTAAAAAAATTCATTTACCCTTTACCAGACGACAAAATTTTAGCCTTCTCCAAATTGAAAGCATTTGCAGATGACAATTTCAATTTGGCTAAAATGGTGCAATTTTTCTTTGATATGGTAGAAAACATTGTGGGAAAAGGAGAAAATGCTGGTTACCAGCATTTTCTCCTTTTCCCACAATGTTTTCAAAAGGCTTCTTTCCCAGGGGCATCATAAGGTGTCATTGTGTGGTAAAGGGTTCAATATGTGGGGATAGGAACACTTACTATCATGAAAAGAAAATTCACATTGGGTAAAAAGTTGACTTAGAGCGCTCAAAAAATGCACTATCTATACACTCTGTCTGGCTCAACATGACCTAATAACAAGATTTAAATAAGTTTTAATGTTTCAAACAAAATGCAAGGATAAAAATTAAGTATTCTTGAATCTTTTTCAGGACCCTGTACATTGTAAATAAAATACAGATAAAAAATCTTTAGAGACATTATTTCAGACTTGTCAAAATCGAAAGCATTTGCAGGCGAAAAATTAAATATGGCTCAAATTACAAATTTCTCTTTGTAAGGATAGAAAACATTGTCAGAAATGGAGAAAATGCTAGTTATCAGCATCTTCTCCTTTTCTTATGTTTTTAAAAGCCTTCTCTCCAAGTGTCGTGAAAAATTGGGAATGTGAGGTAGAGAGTTTAGAGCAATGATTGACTGCATGACTGATTAACTACATGATTAATTTTAACTATACATGTATTAATGCCTACCTTTTCTTCCTTAAACCTTTACCAAACAGTCCCGTGTTTTCACGTCCCCAAGGAAGAGGCCTTTTGAAAACATTGTGGGAAAAGAAGAAAATGCTGGTAACCAGCATTTTCTCCTTTTCCCACGTTGTTTTCTACTCTGTCAAAAAACCTTAAGTTCATTTGTACCACTTTAAAATTTGTCGTCTGCAGATGCTTTGAATTTGGAAGGGGCTAAAATTTGTCGTTTGGTAAAGGGTTAATCTCTCACAAAACACTGAAATTGAAAAGATAATACTGTAAAATAATTCATACCTCTGCCCATGCCCGAAGTACTGCTAATTTCTCCATGGTATTTGCTGATTCGTTGTACAGTGCACTCTGGGATTTCCCAGAGTTCATTTTTGATAATGATGATACCAGTAACTGATGTACTCTGCGCAAGTCATTTAGATCTCTTGCTACGCCACTACCTATCCATGTGCTGCAAACCTAAAATACAGATTATATGTTTTTGTATGGTGTTTAACATCTTTCAAAATTATTTCATTTATATCATGGTGGCCAGTGCACCCATCCATGCTTTCCTGGAGGTTCTGTTACCAGTACTGTGCTTAATATTCTTCCCCAGCCACTGGCTGCTTTTGCCACATAATCACCATGAAAACAATAATCAGTGATGAGAGCAGAATGAATCCTGTCACAAAGACCACCATCAATCCTCAGAAAGAAATTGGCCGAGCTTGGGATTCGAGCCAGCAACCACAGATGATATATCTCTTATACCAGACAACAAAATTTTAGACTCGTCCATGAAGAAAGCATCTATAGATGACACGTTAATTGTTGCTAAAATAATGGATTTGCATTTGCAATCCATAGGAAACAATATGGAAAAAGGAGAAAATGGTGGTAACCCAAATATTCTCCATCCCTAACAATCATTCAAAACTCTCCATCACAAGGGTTGTTAAAACCCAGGGATTGTTTTGTACAGCACTAAGGAGCTTTAGACAGCTGACATCAACATGCACACACAGGGACAATAGAAACCTTGGACCTGCAACAATTGTAGAGTTTATACAAAGGGTGCACACAGGAAACCTGTATACATTTTCTCTTTACCACACCACGATAAATGTAGACTTTTCCAATTGAAAGCAGTTTCAGATGATCCAAGTTTGGCTAAAATGATGGAATTTGTCTTCGAAAGGGTAGAAAACATTGGGGAAAAAGGAGAAAATGCTGATTACCAGCATTTTCTCCTTTTCCCACAATGTTTTCAAAAGGCTCCTTCCTCAGGGGAGTTAAAACTCGGGATTGTGTGGTAAAGGGTTAACACATCAAATATCTGTCATTAACTAGGTTCCTTTTTGGGACACTGTCAGTCAAGATCAGAATACACAGAACTTCCCATCTGATCTTGGATTTCCATTTTCCATTTTCATTTCTAGAGATATTCTGACCAAAAAAGTCTTGAATTTGAAAATTTGTCTCCTTTTTTTTTTTTTTTTTTTTTTTTTTTTTTGTTTGCTTAACCCTTTACCAAACGACAAAATTTTAGAGTAGTCCAAATTGACAGCACTTGCAGACCACAAAATAATGTGACTCAATAACTGAAATTTGAGTTGGGAAGGGTAGAAAACATTGTGGGAAAAGGAGAAAATGCTGTTTACCAGCATTTTCTTGTTTTTCCACAATGTTTTCAAAAGGCTTCTTTTCAGGGTCGTTAAAAGTAGGGATTGTGTGGTAAAGGGTTAATATGTCTATTTTCTTTTCATCGTTTTAGCAATCTTTCATCTAACAACATTTAGAATTGAGCCATGCTCTGGCAAATGGTGGGGGGGGGGGGGGCTTAATTCATCTCTGTGATGGATCATGATGTGGACTGGTCCTCTGACATGCAAAAAATAGATAGCAAAAAGTTTCGGCCCAGGTTAGCCTGCACGGACTGCGTAGGCCACCTAGGTCGATACTTTTTTGCAGATACTTTCTGCAGATGCATTAAGTACCCTTTCCCCCAAAGCATGGTTTTGATATTAACTCACATCACAAGCCGCTGCTGTCACATCAGATGGTGTTTCTGGGGAAAATGCTGGTCTTAGTGCAGCACTCACCTACAAATAAAAAGGGATGTTGAGGACTTTTGTCAGCTTTTTAAAACTCACCACCAAACAATTCCTAGTTTTAATGCCCTTGAGAAAGGCAGCTTTTAAATGAATTTTGGGGAAATGAGAAAATTCTCCTTTTCCAAAAATGTTTTCTTCTCTTTCAAAGTCGAATTCCACCATTTGAGCCAAAGTAAGATTGTCACCTGCATACACTTTCAATTTAGAGAAGTCTAGAATTCTGTCATCTGGTACAGAATTAACTCTTTACCAAATGACAAAATTTTGGATGCAAAGAAATTGAAAGCATTTGCAGACAATAAATTAAATGTAGCTCAAATGATGATTTCTGTCTTTAAATGATCATTACAACTCAGGATTGTGTGGTAAAGGCTTAATAATGGTTGCCTTCTTTTCATTTTTATGAAGTTATTACATAAAACCAGTAAAAACACCTCTGCATACTATAAATATCCGCAAACAGGTGAGTTTCAAGCTATGCACACAAAGTCATTGTATAACATAACAGAACCTGCAGCTAATTGATATGGTCTTGCAGAGTGGGGGATAGTCTCACTTAAGACAATATTAAATCAGTTCCAAAGAGTCTTAAGTTTAAATCATCACAGGGGGAAAAGTTTCTTAAAACATTGTAGGAAAAGGAGAAAATGCTGGTAACCAGTATTTTCTCTTTTTCACACAATGTTTTTAACCCTTTCCAAGACAAATTCCACCATCATTTAGGCCACATTTAATTTTGCAAATGATTTCAATTTGAACAAGTCCTCGGGTAAAAAGTTAATTTTGAATTAACTCTTTACCAAGCGACAAAATTTTTGACTGGTCCAAATTGAAAGCATTTGCAGATAACACAATAAATGTGACTCAAAAACTGAAATTTGTTTTGGGAAGGTTAGAAAACATTTTGGAAAAAAGAGAAAATGCTGGTTACCAGCATTTTCTCCTTTTCCCACAATGTTTTCAAAAGGCTTCTTCTTCAGGGTCGTTAAAACTTGTGATTGTGCGGTAAAAGGTTAAACAGAATGTCATCAAAAGCAATTTTTTCCAGCTTTTAAAATAACACTTAGGTGTTACTGGATAAGCAAAGTCATCACTTGATACTTTGCTTTCAATTCTCTTTGTGACTTAGTTTCAAAACTGTCTAAAATGTTAATTCTGTGCCACAAAAACCCCTGTTTTAACGACCCTGAGAAAAAGAGCCTTTTGAAAACATTGTGGGAAAAAGAAGAAAATGCTAGTCACCAGCATTTTCTCCTTTTTTCCACAATGTTTTCTACCCTCTCAAGGACATGTCTTGTCCTTTGAGTCATCTTTAATATGTCGTCTGCAAATGCTCTCAATCTGGACTAGTATAAATTTTTGTCGTTTGGTAATGAGTTAAATAAGACTGGGTTAAGGAACTGGCTGGACTCGATCATACCTGAGCTTGATATTGCTCTAAGATCACATGACCTGGAAATTCTGGTTCTGGTACAGCACAAAACTTTGTTATTATATCCTGAAAAAAGTAAGTTAGAAAAAGTTAGTTTTCATGACTATCAATCATCTAGGCAATTTCTTTTAAACTTTTTACAAGATGACAAAATTTTCAACTTGCCCAAACTGTAAAAGCATTTCCTAACACCAAATTCAACAGGACTGAAATGATACTATTAGGCTCGATGCAGAGAAAACATTGTGTAGAAAAAGGAGGAAATGCTGGAGGCCAGCATTTTCTCCTTTTTCCCCACTATGTTTTTGAAGCTTTCTTCATAAGGATCATTTAACATACAACGGTACTCATTTTCAGACAGTTTTTAACCCATTTCATCTTTATTTTATGAAACTATAATCATTCTTGTATCTTCATACCAAATGTTGCCCCTGATGGCTGCAAGGTTGCGTAGATTATAAAGGATAGGAATTGAATTTCATTTTTTGGCAGTCTTTAAAAAATCACAGATGTCATTTCCGGTTTAAATTGAGGGCAGATCCCTTGAGTTTCTCTATCCCTTACGCCATGTATTGGTAAATTATCTACGTTTACACAGCTGACAAAATTCTGAGCCATTCTACACATTTTCAAGTTTTAACAGCATTTTTTCTCTGGATGTAAGGGTGTACCTTTATAACATGGGATTGTTTTGTAAAGAGTTGACTGGTTCACACACAAAGAAGACAAACCCTGTCTAACTGTACCAATATCCACACTTTCGATGTTTTGACTCTGGTCAGAGGCTTTGTCTTATCTCATGCTATATTATACTTTGGGTAGGATTAGAATTCTACCATCTGACAACTACTGCTTTGTTTGTATTGGAGTTTAATGCCCTTTTAACAGCTTATGCCATATCACAGCAGTCAGTGCACCTACACATGTTTCCTGGCTTTCTCACACCAGTACTGACACAACTTTCTTTCCAAGCCACCTGACCACTTTCCTCACATGCATCAGAGGTGAGAGGTGAAAGATCACCAGAAAGGAAGTCTACCTCAACAGGGTATCAAACCCATACCCACCAGGTCACAAGTCCGATATGCTAACCACTGAGCTACCCAACATCTACTGCATGTAAACCAACCATTCATTTAATTGGAATTAGCAAAGTTGTGACTACAACAAACTGGGAAATTTCAAACATTCCAAAAATGTAATATAGAATAATTAAAACAAACCTGTAGAGCTGCCAAACCAGCTAGACGGAGTTGATTACTATCTGATGTGGCTGCTATAAACGCCATTCTAACAAGCTCTGACAAATGTAGAACCAGAAAATCTCCTACATAAAGAAAATGATAAAAATTTAATATGTCCTGTTTATCATTTTCTTTGCACAACTTTGTCAATAATCACATCCTAATATTCTACAGAATAAAGTGAAAAACAAGAGCATTGCATGTGGGTGCCAACACACAGCTACAGTTGCTTTTAGAAATAAATTGATTTTCAGTGAAAATTCTAAGTGAAAAAAGAGGCATAACTGTGTCAAAAATATTTTGATGGTTATGGTATTGATTCCCCTTTTGACAGTTAACAACTGGTTCAAGTTTAAAGTAAAGGTCTTCAATAATAACACAATGACAGGCTATGACAATACCTCAATTGTTTTCTTAGAAAATAGCCAAGCTAAAAAAGGTATGTGTAATAGACAAAGAATAACAATTACTGAGTAAAGAAACTGATTCATAGTACAAAACAATGAAGTATTCTTTCCAGAATTCATTCAACTTTGATTAATTTTGAAATTCAGTTGCTAGCCTGCTATTGTAAGACAGTATCAATCTAAAGCAATGGCTTACCCTTAATCCCAGTTTGTTTCTTTGCTTCTCTAGCTTTCTCCAGATCAAAATGTCTCTCATCCTCTTCACAAGCATGTATAATCTTTCTCAGACATTCTGTGGCAAATACCCTTGTGGGCCACCTGTAATATATAGGAACCATGCTCTGTGAAAAGGAGTTTTAATGCATCGACACTCCCCTCACCCTATCAAGGACAGATTTTGTCATTTGGCCCACATTTAATTTGTCATTTGCAAATGCTTTCAATTTGGGCAAGTCTAAAATTTTGTTGTTTGGTAAAGATTTAATTTATTGTCTGCAAAAGCTTTCAATACCATCCAGCATTCTTTCACCTGCAGTGGGTTTACTAACCTAGGTGATACAGTTGGATGGGTGACGTCTGCTTCAGGTGCGGTAAACTCCACATCATCATTCTCTGCTGTTTCATCGTCATCATCATCATCTTTTCCAGACTGTTCTTCTTCTTGCTGGACAGCTGTTGAGTCTGAAATAGATTTATATCACTGTTTGGCAAAACTTAATCTGTACATTTGTATAGTTATCTATGTGGTTTTAACTATTTACTACACAACAAAAATGTAGAATTGTCCAACTTGAAGGCATTTGCAGACAAGTTAAATATGGCTTAACCCTTTACCACACAATCCCGACTTTAAACGACCCTGAGGAAGAAGCCTTTTGAAAACATTGTGGGAAAAGGAGAAAATGCTGGTAACCAGCATTTTTTCCTTTTCCCACAATGTTTTCTACCCTATCAGAGAAATATCATATCATTTGAGCCACACTAAAATTGTTGTCTGCAAATGCTTTCAATTTGGACAGGTCTAAAATTTTGTTGTGTGGTAAAGAGTTCAATGATGAAATTTGGAAGGGAAGAAAACACAGTGGGAAAAAGAGAAAATGCTGGTAGCCAGCATTTTCTCCTTTTCCCACAATGTTTTTTAAGGCTTCTTCTTCTGCGCTAAAACTCATGATTGTGTGGTGAAGGGGTAAGCAAAATTTTACACAACTTTTAACATTATTGCAGCAAAATCATTGCAATAGTTCATTCAATCATCTTTTTTTTCTTTCATGTTCCATGATTGCTAGGCTCAGAAACTGCAGTGCCTTGCCAATCAGATATCAGGAACTGAATCACAATTTCATAAAAGCTTATCTAATGCCTCAAAGAGTGCAATTCAGTTTTTTCATTTCTTAATACAAACTCATCACACTTCAAAAATGCTTTATACTGAATTAAGTAAGGCTATAGGTGGCAAACCATCAGTAAAGAAGAAAGACAAATGAAAGAAAATATTTTTCAGTGTATTTTCTTAATTGGGTATACAGTCTGTTGGGGTAATTTTAGATTTTATGCCACAATTTAGCAAAGATTAAATTTTGTGGAAATATCACATGATCAATGACATGCAAGTTATGTGGGGTCATATTCAAATAAGCATGATGGTGTTATATATGATAACTTAAAACAGATGGATTTACCAATTGCAAACCAACCAAACGATTATTGAAATGACAAATTTGCTTCTATTTACTACTTGTAGGGGTCCAGTTTCTTTATGTTTGCAGGGAAAGGTTTGTTTTGTAGTATATATTGTTATATTCTCTGTAGTTCAGCATAAGTTTAAAAATCAAATTTTACCAGTAGATGAAGAGAGGACCTCTCGGACAAGGTTGAGCCATCTGGTCAGATCTTTGGTTGCCAATGTTTGTAACAAACTGATTAGAGTATCTTTGAGATCTGAGATCAGTTTTCCATCCACCTCTGTATCCAGCATAGCAAACAGAGCTCCCTCCAAACCACTCTCACTAATGCCGTATTTAGATTCTTTGGCATCTTTTCCGGGTTCAATCTCGTCAGCCAACTTCAGTGCATGATCGCTGACTTCTTTGGCTTCCCGTGTGACAAGCTGACGTAAACATGCCACAGCTGCTCTTCTCAACAGTAAGTGTGGGCTTCTCAGAGTAAGCTATTTGAAAAAATATTGTAAAAAAATAATTCACTCTTTACCTCAAATTAGAGGACTCATCCAAATTGAAATCACTTGCTGACGACAAATGTGGCTCTAATCATGGAATTTGTGTATGAAAGGGCTGAAAACGATGTGGGAAGAGGAGAAAATGCTGGTAACCAACATTTTCTCCTTTTCTTACATGGTTTTCAAAAGCTTTCTTCCACAGGGTTGTTAATACACGGCTAAAGAGTTACTCAATAACATCACATAAATGATTTTTTACCCCCTCCAGTTGATAGTTTTGAAAAACATTGAGAGGAAAACGAGCATTTGCTTGTTACAAGTTACATACAGTCAAGAAAGTATTTCTGTTTAACTCTTTACCAAACGAAAACATTTTAGACTAGTCGAAATTGAAAGCATTTGCAGATGACAAATTAAATGTTACTTAAAGCATGAAACTTGTCATTTAAAGGGTAGGAAACATTGTGGGAAAAGAAGAAAATGCTGGTTTCCAGCATTTTCTCCTTTTCCTACAATGTTTTCAAAAGGCTTACCATTCAGAGTCGTTAAAAGTCAGGATTGTGTAGTATAGAGTTAAAGTCAGGAAAACGGAAATGAAAATAGTCTATATAAATGCCTCTTTTCTTATTCAGTGTAGAAAATGAACAAAAAAAAAAACATATGACTAACACAGAGATGGGGTACAAGAGTTCCCAGGTTGACATGGCGTGGTGCAAACATATGCAACTGCTGTAGACAAGCTATAGCCTCCGCCTGTACTAGAGAGTCTGTGTGATCTTGCATAATGGCACAACATACCAAACATGACATTCTCGCTGTTGCTATTGAACCAGAATTACCTGAAAAAAATCAAGAATACAAAAATCTTAACAACTTACATGGTAGAGAGAACAAGAAAGAGAATTCTTCTCCGAAAAACAATGATGCAGTAGTTCTCATTGCTCATACGGGCATCAGAACTGCTACCAGACCTCCAGATAAGAGGGAGTGATAATATTCTAAATCCATTATTTCTCTTCCAAACCATATCTTGTGTGTACTCATTAGAATCGTCTCGATGAGACGATTCTAATGAGTACCCATAACATAGGGTTTAGTGGGGAGTATTTAATATCTTCAATTTTCATATCAAAATCACTCCCTCTATCTGGTGCTCTGTGCTACATTGGGAGAACAACAACTACTGTCTTGAATCTGACACCCAAAATAACCAAATAACGGTACTTGATGTCCAAAAAACTGACATGAATAAAGAAATGTGGGCTATTTCTCTTATCATGTATAATAAGGAATAGTTAACACAAGTTATCAGAACCTGTAACAGATCAAGTTGACTTTAAGACCAAATCCTACCATATACAATTTAAACACTCATAGTGGTTGACATGATTTCGTTCTTGCTTAGACTGAGATTGGTACAGGCAGAGAGGTGTGACTTTTTGGCAGAGCTCTGGAATAAATGGTCACTTAAACCAGAAAATACATAAACCCTTACCCTGTAGTTCTGGCCCTATGGATGTGATAAGGGCAGACAGACACTTGCCCAGACACTGATGGACATCTACAGTGGAAGGTGGGACAGACAGCAGAAGTTGTAAAACCAGGGACAGAGTGGGTTCTACATACCCACGGAACATGGGCCCTCCACTGTCGGCAATCAGGGCTAGGGCATGCAATGCCCAAACCTGTAAAACATATGACATGTGTACTTAAAAATAAACTGTTATAATCAGCAATAGTTCAATTGGATTATTTTAAGTCTTTCCCAAAATTAACCCTCTACCAAACAATCTAGATTTTTAAAGACCATCAAAATGGAGGCTTTTGGACACATTGTGGGAAAAGGAGAAAATGCTGGTAACCAGCATTTTCTCCTTTTCTCACAATGTTTTCTACTCTTTCAAAGACAGACTGCATCTTTTGAGTCATGTTTCATTGATTGTGAAAGTTTTCAATATAGACAAAGTCTAAAATTTTGTGGTTTGGTAAAGAGTTGACCATTTACCAAACACACTTGTGTTTTAACAACCTGGAGGAAGCAGGCTTTTGAAAATGTGCTGGTCACCAGGATTTTCTCCTTTTTCCACAATATTTTCCACTCTTTTTAAAGACAAATCTCATCATTTCAGTAACACTTAATCTTTCTTCTGCAAATGCTTTCATATTTAACAATTCTACAATTCTGCAGTCTGGTAAAGGGTTAATTACCTCCCATGGTCAATTTTACTTAACCCTTTCCCAAACGACAAACTTTGGACTGGTCCAAATTGAAAGAGTTTGCAGACGACAATTTTAAATTTCATGAAAATGGCAGAAAGGTCTCAAAAAGGGTAGAAAACACTTTGGGAAAAGGAGAAATTGCTCGTTACGAGCAATTTCTCCTTTTCCCACAGTGTTTTCAAAAGACTTGTATTGCAGACACGTGAAAACCAGGGCTTGTTTGGGAAAGGGTTAACTTGCAGCAGACTTCTTTTGAACACAAAAACAATCGGTTGCAATGTGTGATTCCACTTTTAGCCACAATGTTTTCCCATGTTTTTGACTACTACACTGTAATTAATTCACATTGTTTCTAAACTTTTTATGTTACAAATTTGTTTAGCTCTACCAAACAACAGTGACAGTATTGAGAAAGAAAGAATGATTGAATGGTGTTTCGTGCCACCATCAACGTTATTTCAGTCACATTACGGCCATAACTCACATATTCATGTTCTGTGTATCACTGATAGTAGGCAGGGGTCAAAAGTGTCTTGCCCAAGGACAATCCAACAAAAAAAATCCAAGTGCTTGGAGTGATTATCAATCCCAAAGCCTCCATATTACGAATCCTATACTTGTGAGGGCAAGGTCAATCAAGCTTACCTGTACAACTG
The DNA here is from genome assembly GCA_945859785.2 of Tridacna gigas. NCBI lineage: Eukaryota > Metazoa > Mollusca > Bivalvia > Cardiida > Cardiidae > Tridacna > Tridacna gigas. The sequence continues at coordinate 13,238,658 of OX244029.2, read as the reverse complement.
GAGAGTTAAAGTCCTGTGCCAAAGCCAGTAAGATGGACACACTGGTGTTCAGGTGCTGACCTGACCCCATACCACCCACATATCTGTGCAAACAGCCAAGGGCCAGTGAGTTACCTGTCCTACTGACAACATCACGAGCTGACTTCAGTCTGTGGAGAAAGGAAAAGAGTAACAGATAACCTTGAAAACAATGTGACAGATGGACAAACTGCTGGCTTATCTCTGCAGTAGAAACTTATTTACCATAAAATTATCGTCTTCACTCGGTTGGGTATATGAAATAAATATCATGCACAAGTTTTTCTCAACAGAACCTTAACTCTTTCCCATATGACAACATTTTAGACTTGTCCAAATTCAAAGCATGTGTAGACGTCAAATCCAAGGTGGCCCAAATGAAGCAACTTGCTTTAATTGAGTAGAAAGAATTGTGGAAATTGGAGAAAATGATGGTTACCAGCATTTTCGTTTTTCCCAAAATGTTTTCAAAAGCTTTCTTTCTCAGGGTTTTTAACTTTGGGATTGGTAAAGGGTTAAACACAGTGACATATAAGGCTTGACACCCAGAGGTCACTGGTTGAATTCCAGAGCTGGCAAAATCTTTTTGAGAACTGATGATAGTGATTGGGACAAAATTCTTTCCTCTCTCATAGGTGCCCAGTGTTTCCACAATGTCTATGAGGAAAAGCATATACATCTGAGCCATGCTCTGTGAAAAGGAGGAGGTTTAATAACATCTGCAAAAGAATCAACCCAGGTAAGCCTGTTTGTGCAGGCTGAACTGGGTTGAAACTTTTTGGTTTTGGTAAATTTCTGTATGTACATGGACCAGTTCACCTTATGATCCAATTGGTTGTTATATGAAAGGGATTTTATGGATCCATAATTATGTGAAGACTTACTTGGTATCACGCATCACAGAGATGCATTAAACCTTCTTTTCCCAGAGCATGACTCATTTTATGGTGGTAAGTAAATTTAAGTCAGGACTGCATTAAATGTGTACTCACTTATCAAAGCTATATTGGGCCATTTCTGCAATAAACTTGCTGTCTCCAACAACCTGGGCCATTCTTCCAAGAGCTTCACCCGCTGCACAGCGTAATATTGGGTTTGTGCTGCCCAGGGCACCCTGAAAATACATATTTAATTCTTTATCCTGACTTTAAACAATCTTGAAAAAAGGATTTCGAAAACATTGTGCGAATATGAAAAAATAGGGGTTCCCTCTCTGATAGTCAACAACTAGCCTGAGTTTGAAGTAATTATCTTCAGTGATAACATAGATATCGACAAGGGCACCACATGCAGGTGCCAACCCTCTACCGCCGTTGCTTGATTTTCAGTGAAAATTCTGATTGAATAGGGGCATAAAATAGTTTGATGGTTACCTTGTTGTTGTACGGGTTTCCCTTTTGATAGTTAACAACTTGTCCAAGTTTGAGGTAAATATCTTCGGTAATAAGTGATATGAAATGTATAAGTTTTTGCATGACAATACCAAGGCTTAAACAATACCTGGATGTTTTCTTCCAAAACGGCTGAGATAAACATGTCAGGGTCCCCCTTCGATAGTTTTCAACTAACCCAAAGTTTGAAGTAAATATCTTCAGTAATGACAGAGATAATAAGATAACAGCAAAGTTTTTGTACCAAAATGAAGGGAACAAAGGGATATGACAAAATCTAACAATTTTCTTTGAGAAACAGCTATGCTAATAGTAGGAAGAAGCTTGGTAAAAGGAACACTAGCAAATGTCAAAGTTTGTACATGACAACAACCTTGATGCCTATATTGCAGATGTAGATGACACAAACAACGACAGGGTAACGTTAACATCTCAAAGTTTTCTTCCAAAATACCATAGCTAATAAAAAATCATCAAAATAGTATGCCTACCAGAATAAGGTTAAACGCAGCCTTTTTCACTTCATCTGGACCCAGTTTTGTTTTGGTATCTGCGAGGCTCTGGAATAGAGAAGGGCAAAATAAGGTTAATGCATTACAGGGCAAATATAACTGTATTATGCTTCTTGAAAAAGGGGGCTTAATGCATCTGCAAAGGCTGACCTGGGCAGAGACTTTTTGCTATTGGTCAATTTTCTGCATTTCAAAGGACTGGTGTACCTCATGAATCAGTTGGTTGTTTGATGAAATAGATTTTCATGGATCCATAATTATGTGATGACTTGATTGGTATCATGTGTCACAAGGATGCATCAAGCCCTCTTTTGCCAGAGCATGGTTTATTATTTTTTACATACTTGCGGTTAATAGCTCTGGAAAACCTTGTGAGAAAAAGTACAAATGCTTTTCACAAGCCATCGTCCTTTTCACACAATATGTAACACACAAGAGCACAGCTTGCGGGTGCCAAGGCTTGGCTTCGGTTGCTTGATTTTCAGTGAAAATTCTAAGTTGAAAACGGGGCATAACTATGTCAAAAATACTTTAATGGTTACCTGCCTTTGTTGTATGGGTTCCCCTTTTGATAATTAACAACTTGTCCAAGTTTCAAACATATATCTTCAGTAATAACAGAGATATTATAAAATGTCAAAGTTTTCACACAACAACACAGAAGACGCCACGGCTACGACAATACCTGTAAGTTTTCTTCGAAAACAGATAAGCTAATAAAATGGTAATGAAAATTATATCACTTTCTTCCATTGAATCTTTTAGTCTTTGGTAGATCAAAAAAGAAATGTGTGTAGTTAACTCTATACCCAACAACTCAACCACATTCAAAGCCCACGCAGACAACAAGTTATCTTTGGCTCAAATGGTTATTTCAGATTATTTCTTTGCAAGGGTAGAAAACATGAGAAGAGGAGAAAATCAAGACTACCATAATGTTGGTTACCAGCCTTTTTGCTTTTTCGCCTCTATGTTTTCAAAAGCCTTCTACCTCAGGACTGTAAAATCTGAGAAAGTTTCATGAGTATTGGACTGAAAATGTAGCCTCTAGAGTGAACACAAGGTAACTGTTGATGCCTGGACAACGCACAATGGACACTGCAGGTGAGCCAAAAACGGTTGAATCATAAGGTAGAATGGTTCTCTGACATTCAGAAAATTTAATTATAGTAAAAACTTTCGACTCATGTCAGCCTGCGCAGACTGTGCAGGTTGACATAAGTCGAAACTTTTTGCAGATGCATTACCACTTTTTCACAGAGCATGAGTCAAATTTAACCCTTAAGCTGCTGAAAAAATGGAATGTAAAATTTCTATTCAATACTAAATGCCCAAACATTGAGGTTCCAAAGTTAATTTCACCAGAAAGAAAATACCGTATTGGACAGTGTAGATCAAAGATCAGACTGCATGTTCTGTGCAGTCTGATCTTGATCTACACTATCCGCAAAAGGTCAGTGAGTAGCAAAGAGCAGCTTAAGGGTTAAACTATAACAGCATTTACCTTCAGCGCACACAGAACTGCAGTAAATATGTTCATCTGAACTGCCTGCTGTCTTGATGATTTGGCCTGTCTGATGCACTCATTGAAGTGCTGTAACATCTGAAATCTGTGCTTGTGTGCCACCCTGGGAAATATCAGCCCATACAGTCGCACAGAGCTGTCAATTACAGCCACGCCCAGAGGAAGGGGTCCTGGTATTGGATCAGTCTAGAGAAAAGAAGTTGTATAATCATTTAACTCATTACTGTACATACAGGACCATTCAAAATCGTTTTTCAAAGTAGTCATACACATATTCTGCTACCTGACCTTGATCTAAACTGTCCGTACAGTGTCCTGTGTGGCTCAGTGGTAAAGTGTAGGACTCCCAACGTGAGGGCCATGGTTCAACCCTCACTGAAAGCACTTGATTTTCATGAAATTGCCCTTGAGCAAGACATTTCAGAGCCCTAGTCTAGTATTGGTAAAACCCCGTAAATATGTGGGCTGTCAATGTGATATGACAGAAATAATGTTGAAAGTAGTGTAAAAAGACAACAACATGTTGTGTAAAAAAGACAACAACATCGGTCGGTTGGTCAGTCGGTCAGTCGGTCGGTCGGTCGGTCAGTCAGACAGTCAGTCAGTCAGTAAGGCAGGCATGCAGGAAGTCAGTCAGTCATCAATCAATTAATCAATCAATCAATCAACCACTACACATTCTGCGAAAAATAACTAATTGTCTGGTTGTTTAACCCTTTACCACACAATACCACCTTTTAACGACTCTGAGAAAGAAAGCCTTTTGAAAACATTGTCTGAAAAGGAGAAAGTGCTGGTAACCAGCATTTTCTCCTTTTCCCACAATGCTTTCTACCTCCCCAAAATAAATTTAAACTTTTTCAGTCATATTTATTATGTCGTCTGCAAAAGCTTTGAATTTTGACTAATCTAAAATTTTGTCGTATGGTAAAGAGTTAAAACAATAAAACATCCAAAGAACAAAGCATGAGCATCTTGTTCACAATCTAGTAAAATAACCCTAATATATTTCATTTCAAGGCTGCTATGGGGTAAAATATCTTAGTGTAGCTGATAGTGTGGATCAAAGACCTCACTCTCTTTTTAGTTCGGTCTGATTTTGATCTGTATACAGTAACTGATTGTAAAAGACGCTGTGGGTTAATACTTACAATAGGGCATCTGAAGAACAAAGCATGGGAGTCATGTTCAAGCGCCCCAGAGCCAGCTGCACTGTTTGGCTGTAGCTGTAAATTAAGCAGAAAAATTATCAGGTCATGCAAGTTATCTACATGTATGTATTTATCTGAGCCATGCTCTGTGAAAAGGTGGCTTAATTCATCTGCACAAAAATATCGACCCAGGTCAGCCTACGCAGTCCGCGCAGACTGACCTGAGTCGAAACGTTTTGCTATTTTTAATTTCTCTGCATGTCAAAGGACCATTCAGCCTCCAGATTCAGTCAGCTGATAAACAAAATGGATTTTATGGATCCATAATCCTGTCATGACTTGCTTGGTATAATGTATCGTGGAGATACATTAAACACCCTTTTAACAGAGCACAGCTTAATTCTATATTTCAACTTTCCTCTACAGTCCTAAATAAACACAATGGAGAAAAAGACACAAATATTGCAGTTCAATGGCTACTCTTTATCTAAACATTCTGTATGTAGTGATTAGTCTATATCTCATATCAGACTGCAGTTTATAAGTTTGAACTTAACCCTTAACCAAACAATCCTGAGTTTTAACGACACTGAGAAAGAAGTCTTTCATAAAACGTTGTTGAAAAGGAGAGAATGCTGGTTAACAGCATTTTCTCCTTTTCCTAAAGTCTTTCTATTCTTCCAACAACAAGTTTCAATTTTTGAGTCACATTTATTTTGTTGTCTGCAAATGTTATCAATCTGGACAAGTCTACAATTTTGCTGTTTGGTAAAGGGTTAAGAATAGTTTTATGGATTTTTATCTCTTCACTGTTACTTTCTGTTGTGGACTTGTTTTTTAACCCTTTCCCAAACAATCCCTGGTTTTCACGTGTCTGCAGTACAAGTCTTTTGAAAACACTGTGGGAAAAGGAGAAATTGCTCGTAACAAGCAATTTCTCCTTTTCCCACAGTGTTTTCTACCCTTTTTGAGAACTTTCTGCCATTTTCATCAAATTTGAAATTGTCGTCTGCAAACTCTTTCAATTTGGACCAGACCAAAATTTGTTGTTTGGAAAAAGGTTAATCAACTTACACTGTACTATCGATTTGGTACATATACAGTTGAACTCAATTCTGAACCTTTTAACACATGCAGACATGACTAGCCTTAACAATCTGCACTTTTTACCATTTATTACAACAACAAAATTCTCCATATTGACCATCTACAAAATCATCTTCGTCAACCCTTTACCAAAAATCCCAAGTTTAACCCTTTACCAAACGACAAAATTGTACACTGATCCAAACCGAAAGTATCTGCAGACACCATAATAAATCTGACAAAAATACTGGGATTTGCCTTTAACCCTTTACCAGACGACAAAATTTTAGCCTTGTCCAAATTGAAAGCATTTGCAGATGACAATTTCATTGTGGCTCAAATGGTGCAGCTTTTCTTTGATATGGTAGAAAACATTGTGGGAAAAGGAGAAAATGCTGGTTACCAGCATTTTCTCCTTTTCCCACAATGTTTTCAAACGGCTTCTTTCCCAGGGGTGTCAAAAGGCGGCATTGTGCGGTAAAGGGTTAACAGATTTGGAAACATTTTGGGAGGAGGAGAAAATGCTGGGTTACCAGCATTTTCTCCTTTTTTAACAATGTTTTCAAAAGCTTTCTTTCTCAGGGTTGTTAAAACTTGGGATAAAGTGTTAAACAAACTCAAGGAAAAAGGCCTTTGAAAAGATTGCGGTAACCAGAAAATTCTTTTTATCCCACATTGTTTTCTATCCCTTCACTCTTTACCAAACGACAAAATTTTAGACTTGTCCGAATTGAAAGCATTTGCAGACAACAAAATAAATGTGAATAAAAATTGAAATTTGTTTTGGAAAGGGTAGAAAACATTGTGGGAAAAGGAGAAATTGCTGGTCAGTTACAAGCATTTTATCCTTTTCCCACAATGTTTTCAAAAGCCTTCTCTCTCAGGGTTGTTAACAGTCGGGATTGCGTGGGAAAGAGTTAAAAGACAAATTTGATCATCTGAGTTACCGGTACATCTGATTTGCTATCTGCAAGTACTTTCTGTCTAGATGATGTTTGGTGAAGAGTTAAATCGCTACCCCCTACAACAAATTGTAAGCAGACCACATTTTAAAATGATATCCTTTTAAAATAATGGATATCATCATGAACCAAGGTTAAACAAGTGAATTCATATTAAAACACTGTGGCAAAATGAAAGATTCCACATTGGGCAATGCCTCATTTTTTGCACAATGTTTTCCAGCATGGTTCCTTGCATGTTGAAAGGAAAGCCGTCTGCTGTCTGTGGGGGATTAACCCTTACTCAGGCAGCAAATACTGGACTCTTTCAAACTGAAGGCATCTGCAGTCAACAGATTTAAAATGAGCAAAAATGAACTAAATTTCCCTAACAGGGAAGAAAATGTGACCATAGGAGAAAATGCTGGTTACCAGCCTTTTCTCCTTTTCCCACAATGTTTTCAAAAAGCTAACTGCTCTGGGTTATTAAAACTTGGGATTCTTTGTTAAGAAGGTTAAGAAATTATTATGCATAACAGTTTTATCTTGGGAAAGATATTTTAGATTTACCACAAACACTATCGGGAGGAAATCACAATATTCATAAATTCATAACTAACAAACTTACAGTCTCACTGCTTCATTTATTATAAACCCATGCTATCTGTATTAGAATTTAAGATGTTTGATAGAAATACCATCATGAAAAAGAAACCACTTCTCAAAAAGCCAACAATCAACTTAAGTCTATACAAAACAACAAAAACTTCTGGCTATGTTTGAATTGAAAGTATCTGCAGGTGACAAACTAAACGTTACTCAAAACAGGGTATAAAACATTGTGGGAAAGGAAGCAAAAACCCTTATATACCTGCATTTTCTCATTTTCTACCTGTTTTTTTCATAAGCCTTCTACTTCAGGGTTGTAAAAATTCTGGATTGTTTTGGCAAAGGGTTAACTCTTTACCAAACGACCAAATTTTAGACTTTTCCAAATTGAAGGCTTTTGTAGACAACAAAACAAAATGTGACTCAAAAATTTGAATTGGTTTATAGGGGGTAGAAAACATTGTGAGAAAAAGAGAAAATGCTGGTTACCAGCATTTTCTCCTTTTTCCACAGTGTTTTCAGAAGGCTTACTTTTCAGAGTTGTTAAAACTTGGGATTGTGTGGTAAAGGGCTGACATGGATTTAAGACACAGTAGAAAATGATAACACTTCAAAGAACATGAAATCTCATCATAGATCTACACTGTCCAAAAGTTTATTTCAAAATCTGACATAAATAGCCAAATTACAAAATTTTGGTCTTGATGTCCATTCCATTTGTTACCACAAAATCCCGAGTTTAAACAACCCTGAGAAAGAAAGCCCATTTTCTTCTTTTCCCACAATGATTTGTACTCTTTCATTGCCAATCTCATAATTCCAGCCACATTTAAATTGTTGTCTGCCAATGTTTTAAATTTGGATGACTCCAAATTTTTACCATTTGGTAAGGAATTAAACACCACATTTAAATTTTAATTACTGACAGGTGAAAAATAAACACAAGATGACCATGGCGGCTCTATATTGCCCTACTGGCTTACAAGGTTAGATAACACAACAGATCAAACACAGAAATAAACCATACCAACAACAGCCATGCTTTTTTGGATGTATCAAAGGAAATAAGAAACAAAAACCAAAGCTTACTGAATCTAAAATTGGTTTAACTAAGGGTCATTTAATGAAAAATATTGATGAATTCCACCAAACAGTTTTGACAAGAACTGCACATTAAGCCTATAGAGAATATAAGCTGTGCCTAAAAAACCAGAATTCTTTCCCAGACCACGCTGCCATCCAAAAGTCTACTCATGCTTCAACCTAAGACCATCTTCAACAAATATTAAGTTCTGACCAATATTTTTTGACAAAAAGACTAGTAAATGAGTTCAGATGAAAGGTTTCCGAAGAAATACTAAAAACATCTTTTCTCTAATGCTTCTCTCTCTTATTTGTTTCAGCTATTAAATTACTAAATTCACAGATAAGTCTCATTTGATTATAGAAATATAAAAAGCCCGCTTTTAAGCTTTTTCAACATTTCTTCAGCCATATTACTGTGGCTAGTGTACCCATCCATGGATTCCTCTAGTTTCTCCTACCAGTACGTTGCATAACAGTCTTTTCAAGCCAGTGGTTGTTTTCCTGCATTTACATAAACAAAACAGTGCTAAGCAGTAAACATGGCATTATTTTCGTAGCAATGACTATAACCAATCCATCAACAGGGTTTGAGAACATTGGAGCTCCATTCCAACATCCCTTTTATTACAAGGCCTGTATGTTTCCATTAACTCTTTACCAAACAACAAAATTTTAGACCAGTCCAAATTGAAAGCCTTAGCAGATGAGAAAATGTTACTCAAAACTTGAAATTTGTTTTGGAAAGAGTAGAAAACATTGTGGGAAAAGGAGAAAATGCTGGTTACCAGCATTTTCTCCTTTTCCCACAATGTTTTCAAAAGGCTTTTTCATCAGGATCATTAAAAGTCGGGATTGTGTGGTAAAGGGTTACAGGTATCAGGCTGAACCTACTAGTTGATAAATCAAGATTCTATTCAAAAACATGAAGAAACAATCACTTATGCTACGTGTTGTTATTTTCTGACAATGATTTATGATTACAACATGCTAAAAGATTGCACTTTCAGCCATGCCAAATAAATACCTGTAAGCTATGCATTAGACTTTACACATCAAGAAATTAGAAAGAGGTCCACCCCAAAGATCATTAAATTTTACACAAAATGGCATAGTCATGGAAAATTAGATTTTTTAGTGTACATGTATTCAATTATGTTGCCAGAGGATAAAAAATTAACAGAGGAGTAGAGAAATGATAGGGTATAGATGCATAACAGATATATGGCCATGACATAAGCTCACTTGCCTTTGCCTAGTAGAGCCAACTGAACATAGAGTGCAAATGGATAGAAATAATAACATAAAAAGTCTTATATGATTCTAACAAAGCATGAAAGCTTGAGAAAATATTACCATGATACTCTCATATTCAAGCAAACTGTTTTAGTAGTTTCTCTTATTTCAACGATGACCAACCCTGCTAGCCCAAACTTAAATACACAGGACTTTTAACACAGGACTATTTCTTCTGGCAATGACTATCTTTACAAATGATCTTGAAATAAATAAAAGCAAAAAGAAAAAGAAAAAAGAGGCCCACATAGGCCTGAATCATTCAACTGGCTGCAACTTTTAGGAGCATTTCCCTCACAAGGTAACCTTTCATCATGTAAAGAGTTGCAGCTTCTAATGAATGATTGAAAATTCCTTTTCTAATAGGGTCTAAACCACCAATCCTTATAACATGTCTATAGGATTGCATGCACTTTAAGTACAGAAGAACAACACTTGAAAAGTCTTGATAGAATTTCAACAACAATCCCTCATGTTCACACTGTAATAAAATTCATTTAATTTGCTTTCTCTTACTTACAATCCTATTTCCTCTATTTTCCATAAGACTAAATCCATCACTAATATGAACAATCTGTACATGTCTCATAAATATCAGACAGAAACTGAATGCTTTCTCAAGAAAAAGTTGGACAAACAATGAACGTGGGAAACCACCCCATGACATAAGTTCTTCTGGCTTTCTGTCAGCAGAGCTTTTAATTCTCTTATTTTTAAAAAATAACTAATTTTATAGCAGGAGACACAGGTTTCAACAAAAAAAAAAAGCAAACAAAGTAAGAGTAGGTTACATAATTCATTACAATACATAGGTCATTTTTCATGCGCCTGCAGAGAAAAACTTTTGAGGCCATTGTGGAAAAAAAGATCCTCACTTTCTGTAAAAAAAGGCTATGTCCCACAAATTTTTTTTTATATCACAGATGAAAATACATTTACTTTCCCAGCCACATATTTCATTTCTCAAAATTGCAACAGTTATTAATCCTCAGAGTATCTTTCACAACTTAAGCTGCCTTTGTGGCCAGCATAGGTCAAGATCAGACTGCAGAGACTGTGCAATCTGATCTATTATCTAGACTGTCTCCTTCACCTTTTCTTTGATATTCTGGACCAAAACAACCTTGAAACCGTAATTCCTTTGGTCTTATTTCTACAATGATAATTCCCCTTGGGTTGAGTCAGCTCTCTTAGGGTTAACATGTCAAAATTAAAGCCTTTATGGTGATGGATTGATACAACATCTAGCCATGCTTATCTTCAATCAAATATTTTTTACACTAGCTTTCTTTTCCAAATGTACATGACTTAACCCTTTCCCAAACGACAAATTTTGGACTGGTCCAAATTGAAAGAGTTTGCAGACGACAATTTTAAATTTGATGAAAATTGCAGAAAGTTCTCAAAAAGGGTAGAAAACACTGTGGGAAAAGGAGAAATTGCTCATTACGAGCAATTTCTCCTTTTCCCACAGTGTTTTCAAAAGACTTTTACTGCAAACACGTGAAAACCAGGGCTTGTTTGGGAAAGGGTTAATGTTAAAAGGGTAAAGTAAAATCTAGGCAATGAAGATAGCATTGTTCTTTCCATAAATAAAATAGAACATTTACTCAAGACAGTTATTACACTACTGCACTGAAATTTCAAAACAATTTCTAAACAACATGTAAATAGAGTAAAACACAAAAACATGAAAATGTGAAGCCTATAACAAAAATAAATCAACAGAAAATGAAAGTAAAAGCTGAAAATCAATGAAATTTTCATCCACCTGTTCCTACAGAGTTTAACATTCAAAATCCTTTTTTATCTAATTCTTTACCAAACGACAAAATTTTAGACTGGCCTAAATTGAAAGCATTTGCAGACGACAACATAAATGCGACTGAAAAAAACGAAACTGTTTTGGGAAGGGTAGAAAACATTGTGGGAAAAGGAAAAAATGCTGGTTACGAGCACTTTCTCCTTTTCCCTTAATGTTTTCAAAAGGCTTCTTTCACAGGGTCGTTAAAAGTTGGGATTGTGTTGTAAAGGGTTAACTTAAAATGAAGAAGGATTATAGCAATCCTGGTTGACCAATTTCAATTTTTCTTTAATCACTTTTTCCTTCAACATTTACATTTCATGATTGTACCTAGTTGTATCACGAATTATAACCATAGGACATCTCTATTAATAACAAAAGATTATTTTATACTTGGTCATAAATTTGACAAAGGTATTCCAATTTGACAAAGGTATTCCCTCAGTTTAAGAATAACTGTTGAATAAAGTTTTATGCTATATGACTTTTTCCATCAGTCAAGTAGCTAGTTGCAAGATAAAACACAATATTTGCATACAATTTTTCAGAGACAGAAAAAGCAATGATATATTACAGAAATAAATCTGTTCGGCCCATATATGACATAATGACATACATGCAATGTGGAACTTCCAAGCACTATGGAACTTTCAATAACAATGTAACAAAGGGCAAAATTTTTCATAATGAGTATCGTCCCTTTCTCGCTTCTCAACTTTAATCTTTACCAAATGACACAATTTTGGATGTGTCCAAATCCAAACCATTTGCAAATGATAAGTTTAGCTAAAATAGTGGAAATTGTATTTGGAAGGGGAGAAGAGATTGTGGGAAATGGAGAATATACAGCTCATAAATCTGGTTTGTATGGTAAAGGATTAAATTTGGAATTGGCCAAAAGCTGCAGAGGAAGTAAATTTATTTGGATTAGATGATTTTCTCAAAAGTTCATGTCAAGAAATGGTTAGGCAAGGCAAAACAGTATTTAAAGATACTTTTTAATGCTTTCATTCCTTTGCATGCATGTAAGATTCAACAGAAGAAAGGTACAAAATGATAAAAAGAACTGGACTCAGTGTCAAGGCCCTGGCCTTGACCTCTAACTAAGGATATACTCACTATCTCTTTGTTCACTCTACGATTTGGTTCATACTACAACAAGAGGCGGGGAGCCATAGGTCAATAGGTCATATACAGGCTTTCTTATGGTGCTATGAGTAAATAACAGCAGGCTTTACTGACAGTGTCGACCAAGATCAGACTGCATAGAAGATGGTGTCCGGTGTTGGATAAACACTGCCTGATTTTCATGAGATATTTGGATGGCGGCATGAAAATTGCATATTTTTTAAACTAATGCACTATGTTTGTTTCATACATTTGGCAGTCAAAGGTAAACTTAAGAAAAATGGGTAAAAACAGGCAATAGTGAGACTGTAAGTTTTTTATTTTAATCTAATCATGTTTTCTTATTCTATCTATGCTCTGATCGATTGGTTCCCCATTGATTTTGATAAAACTCCCAATAATACCTTGGCTATGAAACAAAAGGTAACAGTAACACAGCAAGAAATATGGCTATCACAAATAAATACAGTTACATGATTACACAGAATACTACCTTGAAACAAAACACACAAAATGTTGCTATAACAAAATACCTAAAGATATGAGCCATACTCTGGCAAAAGGGGGTTAAATGCATCTCTGTGATGCATTGTACAAATCGAGCCATCACATAATTATGGATCCATAATAGTCACTTCTTTTAATAACCGACGGAATCATGAGGTAGACTGGTCTTTGGATATACAGAAAATTGACCGGTAGCGAAAAGTGTCGGCTCAGGTCAGCTTGCGCGGACTGCGCAGGCTAACCTGGGTCGATACTTTTTGCAAATGCATTCAGCCCCATTTTCACAGAGCATGGCTCATAAACTTATTCATAGTAAAGCTTTATTAATATGACAAAACAAAAGGAAATGAATTTATCAACATTCTTAAAATAGCTAAACCATGTTTTGATCTCCTAAACCATCTGAAATAAATCTACTGAAGTTGACTTTGAAAATATTATTGTAAATTGATATCAAACATGAATTCAGGTTTTATCCATGAATATTTGTAAAACACAGTTACATGGAGGGGTTCCTATGTTACTATTTAACTCTTTCCCAAACGACAAAATTTTAGACTAGTCCAAATTGAAAGCATTTGCAGACAACAAATTAAATGCAACTTAAAAATTGAAATTTGCTATGGGACGGGTAGAAAACATTGTGGGAGAATTGGTTACCAGCATTTTCTCCTTTTCCCACAATTCTTTCAAAAGGGTTCCTTTTTAGAGTCGTTAAAAGTCGGGATTGTGTGGTAAAGAGGTAATGACCTCAGACTAGATCCTGGTAAAGTTCAAGTAACAGATCTTCCACCAAGCATCAAAATGTGACAGAGCTATACCTTGCTGATGTACTTTTAACCTTCTACTGAACAATCCCTTTTTTACAAAGCTGAACAAAAAGGCTTAAGGAAACATTGTGGAAAAATGGAGAAAATGCTGGTATACAGCATTTTCTTCTTTTCCTACAATGTTTTCTACCATTTCAAAGACAAAAATAACCCACCGAGCCATTTTTCACTTGCAAATGCTCTCAATATGAGGGAAATCTGAAATTTTGTCATTGGTTACTTCTTAACCCTTTCCAAAACAAGCCCTGGTTTTCACGTGTCTGCAGTAGAAGTCTTTTGAAAACACTGTGGGAAAAGGAGAAATTGCTCGTAACAAGCAATTTCTCCTTTTCCCACAGTGTTTTCTACCCTTTTTGATAACTTTGTGCCATTTTCATCAAATTTAAAATTGTCATCTGCAAACTCTTTCAATTTGGACCAGTCCAACATATGTCGTTTGGGAAAGGGTTAATTTTACCTGATCCTCCACAGCTTTATGGTCAGTTTCCTGTAGCCAGGAACCAAGAATGACGCTGTCATCTACATGACACAGGGCCCTTAATTGTGATGTGGTTGTATTGGCTGGGTTGTCTGTCAGTGTGAACTCTGCAACTAGCTCTCTCAGCAAACTTGTATAGGTTCCTGTGGTCAAGACAGAGCATGGGTCTGTTCAACTCTTTACCATATGCAAAATTTTAAACCAGTCCAATTTTAGAAATTTGCAGACAAAAATTAAATGTGTCTAAAATGACGCTCTGTTGCTTGTAATTAATACTCCTTTTCCTCCAATAATTTCAACATCAATTAAAACAAAAAAAGCATTTTCCTTTTCTCCTTCATGCTTTTTACCTTATCAACACAGAATAAAAAGAGCAAAATGAAACCGTCTTGAGATTAAGCATCTGACAAAAACTTTCCATTTAACCACTTTTAAATGGACTTACACATGCTGCTCTTATGAAAAGAAACGAAAATAATCTTTCTACAAAATAAAAAAACTTGTCCAGTAAACTGTACTACTTCAAGCAACTCTTTCAATTTCTCAAACAGAACACTTACAGTGTTCCACACTTTAATTAATGATAGACTAAGACTCATACCTTCATAAGACTGGGTAGGAAGAAGTGCTAAAACATCATACATTCTCAGCCGGACCATTGCAGCACAAGCCTTGAGGTGGGTGCCATACATCTTCACAACATCTGGTAAACTATGGTAGAAAATACACAGATGAGTAAAATATGAACTTAGAGGAGATGATTTTGATAAATCACTTAATTCTTAGTCAAACAACAAAATTTAAGTTCAAATCAAAAACACTTGCAAAAGACAAGTAAAATGCAGTTCAAATAATGGGATTTGTCTATGTGAGAAAAGGAGAACATGCTGTTTAATTCAAGGCAAGTATTGAGACACATATAAACAAAATGGAAATAACATTATTAATATCACTAGTAATTCCAACCTTGTCAAAAGTTATTTGAGAACATTTTTAGTAACTCTCATGTCATAGATGAATACTTAAGCATCTAATTTCCTTTTAGATGGTCTTGCTGAGATACTGTTTATAGTTTAATTCATTGTATTATTCCATTTATCCAAAAAAACATATCTACAAATAGAATAAATCATTATTATCTTATAACTAACCGCAAATTCATGCATTTGCACCTATGCAACATTTATTTTTGATATACCACAGATGTTTACAGATTTTTGATACGCCATAGATATTTATGGAACAGTATCTTCGACAGACTCCGCCCCCATCAACCACAGATGGATGGAATGTACTTCGAATATGGTAACGATTACTACAGAAAGCCCGTGAGAAAAGAATGATTTCATAGCACTTGCTCTACTTTCCAATGATTTGCCTATATAATTCCTGCCTGTGATGTCATTTGAATGCCTGTTTACCGTGTTTTCTCACATAGAGTAATCAAAAGCGATCTCAATCGCAATTTTTGGATGTTTAATTACTACTATAAAGTATTATATGTGGGTAATACCATTTCAAAATGCAAGCTCCGATAAAAATGAACTTTCAGTTTGTATTGTTCAGCCACATGTTAACAATATAATGAACACAAACAAATCAGACGTTAAATGATAAATATAATACATGTACATACATAGTATTGTTGTATATCAAAAGTATCTCTAACTTGCCAAGGCTCGACAATTATCATCTCTCCCAACCTCATTAGATATTTTTTTATACGACAACACTCTGTGCGTATTATATATATACTAATTCCATCGGTGTGAGGGATGCTATGAATACTACTCACTGAGCTAACATGGTTAGAGCACACTCTAACGGAGCAAGCAACCTCCTTATAACATCCTCTGTTACCAGCTCTCTACAGTACATCAGGAAACTATGCATGGCTGCAAAACAAACATTTACATGCATTATGCTGTCATATCAAACAACTAAAATCAAAACAAGATTTATATGATTAATGCATGTCTCATCCTTCTCTTCAGTGCCGTATCAATTACTACTGTGACATTTAGCACTTACTGACCAAAAATTCAACTGGCATCATCAATATAATTAATATTATGTAATGTGACCCTTCATAGAAGGTGATTTATAATCTCTTCAAAAGCTTGGATTGAGCAGACGGACATACAAACCTAACATGCATTACACAAAAAAGTTGAAGGGAAGATAATTCAACAATGCTTAGATGGATAAACAGACAGAAAAGATAGATGGAGAAACATGCTGATTCAAGAATGCTAGTGAAAACATTTGTTTTGCAGGGGTATAGGAAGTTTTAAGAAGCTAGGTCAAACCAGCTTCTTCTTAAGACAAGTATGGTATTTGCCTAAAGGGCAAACTGATCAGAGCATCCCCTGTTCTTCAAAAAGAGGCATAAAAATTCGAGGAAAATACATGAGTGGCACTCTGGGAAAAGGGGTTTTAATGTATCTCCATGGTACATTATACCAAGCGAGTCATCACTTAATTATGGATCCATAAAGTCCATTTT
This sequence comes from Tridacna gigas, assembly GCA_945859785.2. Taxonomy (NCBI): domain Eukaryota; kingdom Metazoa; phylum Mollusca; class Bivalvia; order Cardiida; family Cardiidae; genus Tridacna; species Tridacna gigas. Next base: position 13,221,793 of record OX244029.2, on the reverse strand, counting down.
GTGTAACATTCCACTGAATTATAAGGTAGGATGGTCCTTAGACATGCAGAAAATTTGTAAATAGCAAAAAGTTTCGGCCCATGTCAGCCTGTGCGGATTGTGCAGGCTGACATGGGCGGGTACCGTTTGCAGATGCATTAAACCCCCTTTTCACAGAGCATGGGTCATTTATATTAATCTATCCTTTGACTGCTTCGTGAATAAAGAAAGAAGAATGAAACAATGCAACATACCTCCAAGGGCCCCTGCTCTACCTTCAAGTGTCACCTGCCATGTAAAAGAATCACCACGGGCTTTTTCAGAATCTAGTTCCTTCATTGACCTTGGAAATGCATTTCTCCATAACAGCAACATTCTTGGTAGGTGGCCTTTCACTACAGGAGGCCCTATAAAATATAATAGGGTCAGCAGTTTTCAAAACTATTTAACTTGACAACATTGATTGATTGACCGTTTGGTAGTTAAGGCCATTTTCAACATCATCTCAGTTATAGTGGTGGCCAGAGCACCTTTTCATGCCTTCCTTGAGTTTCTTTTACCAGTACTTTGAACAATATTCTTTCCGAGCCACTAGCTGCTTTCCCACATAGGTATTGTCAGAACAATGATGAGTGGAATGAATCCTGTCACACCATCATCAATCCTTGGAAAGAAATTGGCCTAGCTGGGAAGTTGAACCAGCAACCCCCTATTCTCAAGTCCTGTACCCTACAGACTCTGCTACCAGGGCTTGGCTGCCTTGACAAGATGTGAAATCTTGAAAATCAAAGCTCTTAAGTGGATGGCTGGAATCCTTCCCTTGGATAATCAACACGGTTATATCGGTTAATTCTTTACAAAAGGAATATATTTTAGACTTGTCCGATTTAGACTTGTCCGAATTGAAATCATTTGCAGACAACAAAATAATAGCTAACAGTTTCGACCCAGGTCAGTCTGCGCAGTTCCCACAGGCTGACCTGGGTCAAAACTTTCTTGTTACTAGTCAATTTTCTGCATGACAAAGGACCATTCTGCCTCATGTTTCAGTCAGTAGCTAGACAGAATGGATTTGATGCCTGGTATAAGGCATCATGGAGGTGCATTAAGCCTCCTTTTGCCAGAGCATGGCAAGTTGTAGATCTTAACTTACCAAGAGTCATGAGGGCTCCAAACAACAACCAGCCTGATTGTGTCCTTTGTAATGAGAGGCGGCTGTTCTGTGAAGCAGATCTCAGTAAGTCTTCTGCTATACTGAAAATTTGCTGTGGGTAAGATAAAACAAGGATTTTACAACATGTATTATTTGAAGGTATACTTGATGTCTAGAACCCATTTTATTTTAACAGTATTTTAGTTAGGTCAAGCAGCCACTGCACCAACCCATGCATTCCTGGAATTTCTTCGACCCTTTACCAAATAATCCAGAATTTTAACGACCCTGAGAGAGAAGGATTTTGAAAACAATGTGGGAAAAGGAGAAAATTCTGGTAACCACCATTTCCTCCTTTTCCCACAATGTTTTCTACCCTATCCTCGACAGAAATTATCATTTTAGCAACATTTAATTTATGGTCTGCAAATGTTTTCAATTTAGTGCAGTCCAAAATTTTGTTGTTTGGTAAAGAGTTAATAACCACATTGCATCCTTCAAAGCCTGTGGCTGCTATTCCATGTAAAAACAGAGTCAACATTTTATTTAGTGGTGAGAGAGGAACCTGTTTCTATAACCTTCATTTGAATGACTTTTGGTCCAGCTTTGAGCAGAACTTACATCTCCTCGATAATCATCTATAAACCCAACTGCTGAGAAGGACAAGTAAGGCATTAGGAATAGTTTTCTTAACCCTTTCCCAAACGACAAATTTTGGACTGGTCCAAATTGAAAGAGTTTGCAGACGACAATTTTAAATTTGATGAAAATGGTAGAAAGTTATCAAAAAGGGTAGAAAACACTGTGGGAAAAGGAGAAATTGCTCGTTACGAGTGATTTCTCCTTTTCCCACAGTGTTTTCAATAGACTTGTACTGCAGACACGTGAAAACCAGGGCTTGTTTGGGAAAGGGTTAAACCTTAGACCTCCAAGCACATTTCTGGTTACTAAGTATGATCCTATTCTTCACTGTCCTCAAAAGCAAGACGTAAGCTCTCTGGGGATCAAAATGATCTCCAAAATTTGTACATCCCAAAGAAACCAATAATTATAATATCTATGTTATCAACAGAAACATTGCCATACACCAGAAAATCAAATAAATTCACCTTTCCTTTGGCATGGGGTATACCAAGTGGGCACTGATATACACGACCTAGGAGAGCTGCTATTGCACTGCTGTATCCTGAAACTGCCTCGGGGGAGGACTTGAGTTTGTTCATCCTTTCCGTGCACCTGTCCAGCAACGGGGTCAGCTGTGAGGGCAGGGCAACAGATATACTACCCAGACACCACGAGGCAGACAAACGGGCAGAAGCACTTGGGTGTATTAAAACTGATACCACTGGTTCTATGATTCCTGTAGTGCAGAAATAAGAGCATTTATACCAACAGGCAGCTGCTTGTGCTTGTGTGGTGAATTTAATTGTATAAAAAGGGGCGTAACTGTGTCAAATTATTGAGGGTTATCTCCCCTTCTGGTATGGGTTCCCATTTTGATAGTTATCAGCTAGCCCAAGTTTGATGTGTATATTTTTCAGCAAAACCAGAGATCTGAGAAGATGTCAAATTTTCTGTACTGTGATGACAATAATAATGATGATGACAACGACGCAAGTGTAGATGTCAACAGGGCTATGGCAATGCCTCAACATGTTCTTCGAAAAGACCCCAGCCTATAATGGGAGATATAGAGGATATATTTTTTTTCGGTGAAAGATCGAAATTTATTTCATCGAGTGAACATCATTGGTAATACTTTCACTCGTGGCTGCATCCCTCGAGTGAAAATATTACCAATGATGTTTACTCGTTGAAATAAATTTTGATCTTTCACAGAAAAAAAAACCAAAAATTCTATTTATTCTATACTACTAACCCCTTTTTTGTTGGAACTTTCATCAAAATCCAGTACAGTTGTTTTCAGCAATTCCTCGTGGCATACCCCCCTCACATAACAACGCATTACAATATTACATAAAGCCAGAGAAATATAGCATGAATTACGTCATATTTCCCTCCATTTGAATGGCACACACTGATTACCTAGGTAGCCTTCAATTGAAGAATTAGACAATATAAAATCATATTTTCACTGGTCGTAACTATGAAATATCAAACCATAATCCACTATTACTTCTTGATAAACTACTGAAAAGCATGAAATAAGTACAAATTCTTTATAGGATGGGAAAGGATAAGAGCACTGATACAAAAGGAAAGGAATGCACTGAATATTCAAAATTCATTAAAATTTCCGGGTAACTGACTAAAGGTTGGCATGTCACTAAATGATCTTTTTCCTTTATAAAATTTGTAATCAAAATTATTATGTAACGAAGACTAGTCAGGGCATTCAAGTGAGCAAACATCGCTATAACTCCATACCTCCTCAGACAAATTTGAAAAAGAGGCCTTTGTAAATATCTTTCAAAAATAGAGACAATCAATATGATTTCAGCTTAACTCTTTACCAGACAAAAAGATCTTTGATTTGTCTGATTACAGTCATTTCCAAACAAGGACCTTAACCCTTTTCTACACAATGCCACCTTTTAACGACCCTGAAGGTTTTGGAAAACATCGTGGGAGAAGAAGAAAATGCCGGTAACCACCATTTTCTCCTTTTCACACAATGTTTTCAACCCTTTCAAAGACAAACCCTATCATTTATAAACCATATTTTAAATTTCGGCCTGCAAATGCTTTTAATTTGGACATGTCTAAAATATTGCCATGTGGTAAAGGGTTAATATGGCTTACATGATAGAAGTTGTCATTTAAAGGCAGACAACAACCAGTATTGTTTCCTTTTCCTGCAATTTTTTCAAAAATACCTTTTTTAATGGTTGTAAAAACAAAGGATTGTTTAGTAGAGGGTTGAATACATTAATAAAAGTGAAAAGATGGCAGATAAATGTGGAAATGCTCATTATGAGCAACTTCTAAATAGCTCATTATGAGAAACTACTCTTGATGTTTACACAATGTTTACAAAAAGATGTCTGCTGCAAGAAATAAGTAAAGAAGCCATCTAAAATGAATAAATTGGAACAATGTGTTCCACAATAATTCTAAATTCTGACCTGTGGCTGGTTCTGATACAAGTGGACTGGCTGATGTGCCTAGACTGAGAACCAAACAGCCCAGTTCATGTAGTGCACACACCAATACATGCTGGCTCCCAGAGATGTCTGTATTGTTAGATTTTATATCCAAGGCATCTGCGCTCGCCTCACCTATAGTGATCCATAACAGAATTCATTATGGAAACATAAAGCTTATTGCAATTAAAATCAGTCATTAATAATCAAAATGGTCGTAATAATATCTCAGGAAATATTATGTCTTATCTTCAAGTACAATTTGCAAGTATATGTATATGTCACTTTTTAATGGTGCTTCTTCTATGTCCATACATCTGAAAAGAACCAAGAACTGAAAACAAGAAGACCTAGAGACCATGCCACAAATATGCATTAAACTTGTATTCTAATCATAAAACAAGGCATACACAGCATTACCTTTAACACTTCACCATACAAATCCCGAGATAAACAACCCTGAGAATGAAAACTTCTGAAAACATAGTGGAAAAAGGAGAACTGTTTATTTTCCTACGATGTTTTCTACACTTACAAAGAAAAGTCTAATCATTTGGGAACATCTAAGTTGTCCTCTGCAATGCTTTCAATTTTGAAAAGCCTAAAATTTTGACTTCTGGTAAAGAGTTAAATTAGAGTTAACTCTTTCCAGCAAAGGAAAAATGTACACGTGTCCAAATTGAAAACATGTGCAGACGATAATTTACATATGACCCAAATGACGGAATTTGTCTTTAATAGGGTATAAAACATTGTGGAAAAAGGAGAAAATGCTGGTTCCTAGCATTTTCTCCTTTTCCCACAATGTTTTCAATAGCCGTCTCCTGCGGGGTCGTTAAAACTCAGGATTGTGAGGCAAAGGGTTAAATACCAGTACAGGAAGCATACAAAAATTTTTCGTTAGGAAACTGATTGATTGGGGTAGACTGATCAATGTCTACACAGAAAAGAAAGTCACAATTCAATAACAACATCTCCCTTACCTATGGCATTCATCTGTTTAATGATAATTTTACAAATCTCTTTAGCCGCAGCAATCTGGGCCTTTTCCCCAAGCAGACCTCCAATAACCGACCTCATGATAAAGGACACACATTTCCTTGCGTAGACAGCATCCACATGGGTAGGCGTGGCCCGTGGATTGGACACAAGTTCAAGCACATGATCTAGGAACGTCTCAATATTTCTCTCTAGCCACAGACCACCCATACACTTGATGAATTCAACGTAAGCCTGAAATAGAACAATCTAGATACCTAAGTAAACAAGGCATGTACATCTGGTCATTCAACAAGACTCAAATTGTGGCCATTTCGAGTCTGTTTTAACCCTTTACCACAAAATCCCAACTTTTAACAACCCTGAAAAAGAAGCCTTTTGAAAACATTGTGGGAAAAGAAGAAAATGCTGGTAACCAGCATTTTCTCCTTTTCCCACAATGTTTTCTATCCTTCCCAAAACAAACTTTGAAGTTCGAATTATATTTTTTTTGTTGTCTGCAAATGCTTTTAATTTGGACCAGTCTAAAATTTTGTTGTTAGGTAAAGAGTTTACCCTTTAGCAAACAATCAAATCCTTCAACAGTCTCGACGAAGAAGGCTTTTGAAAACATATTGAAAAAGGAGTACATGCTGGTAACTAGTATTTTCTCCTTTTCCCACAATGTTTTCCACTCTTCAGAGATCTTTGGCCAATTTGTTCAATTTCGAAATTATCATCTGCAATTACTCTCCACTTGGTTAAGTCTAAATTTTGTCATTTGGTAAAGAATTGTGTAGATCAATTATCAGATTTCAATGGGTAACCTTATCACCAAATGTTTTCTGTTGAAAGAAAAATCCCATCAACTAGACTTCATTTCATTAATTCCTTTGCAAATACATTCAACATGGACAAGACTAAAATCTTGACACTGGGTACAGAATGAAAGCTGTATATTCCTGGTTATCCTTTAACTCTTTACCAAACGACAAAATTTTAGATGGGTCCAAATTGAAAGCATTTGCAGACGACAGAACAAATGTGATTGAAAAATTGAAATTTGTTTTGGGAAGGGTAGAAAACATTGTGGGAAAAGGAGAAAATGCTGGTTACCAGCATTTTCTCCTTTTTCCACAAGGTTTTCAAAAGGCTTCTTTCACAGGATCATTAATAGTCAGGATTGAGTGGTAAAGAGCACAAGACCAGGATATACAATAACGTACATGCGTAACTCCCACTCTGATCTCTCTGTTCACACTGCCGGCTCCCTTTATCATCTCTCCAGCTGAACTGCTCTTCAGAAATCCAAAACCACCACGCAGGAAACCAGCTGACAGCAATCCCAGCACATCCTCTAACTTGACTTGTTTTCCGCGTGCTGAAGTGCCCAACAAAAAGTAAGTAAATTTACATGTATTAGGGTTTCCATTTACATGAATTTCTGCTTTGACAAAATTATCAGAGCTCCATACGTCCTAGGTACCAAGACACAAATGAGTAGAAATATGAAATTAATCTGACTGCATCAATGACGAAATCAATGAAAAATGCCAAGTTTTTTTCTCTTAGTACAAAAATTGACCAATTCCAAATTTTCTACGAATGTATCTCTACCTGCATGTAAACTGTGATGTAATCAAGATTATTGGATTGCACTTCCATTTAACCCTTTAACACACAATCATGAGTTTTAATGACCCCCAAAGAAAAAGCCTTTTTAAAACATTGTGGGAAAAGGAGAAAATGCTGGTAACCAGCATTTTCTCCCTTTCCCACTATGTTTTCTAACCGTTCAGTCACAAATCCAATAATCTGAGCCACACTAAATTTGTTGTCTGCAAATGCTTTCAGTTTGCACCAGTCCGAAATACTGTCGTTTGGTAGAGTTAAATCAATGATGTCACAACTCTCTAGTGGCTACCCACAATACTACTACTGCTGTTGTCAAGCAATCTAGTTTTAAAGTTGATAAGTTTGATCTTGATCTACACTGTCTGCAGAAACATGTGCAGTCACTTTCAAGTTTCTGTATGCTGAATTGCCAATCAACCCCTTAACACACAATACGGAGTTTTAACAACCAAGCGGGAGAAGGTTTTTGAAACATTACGGTAAAAGGAGAAAATGTTGGTTACCAGCATTTTCTCCTTTTACCACAATTTTTTCTTCCCTTTCAAGAGCAATTTCCATCATCTTAGCCACATTTCATTTGTCATCTGCAAATGCTTTGGATTTGGACAAGTCCACAATTTTGTTGTCCAGTGATGAGTTATTTGAATGTCATATTCTTTACCAAATGACAAAATAATAGACGTGTCTAAACTGAAAGCATTTGCAGACAGCACAATAAATATGACTTAAAATTGAAATTTGTTTCAGGAAGGGTAGACAACATTATGGGAAAAGGAGAAAAATATTGGTAAACAGCATTTTCTCCTTTTCTACAATGTTTTCAAAGATTTTCTTTCTCCAGGTCGTTAAGTCAGGATTTTGTAGTAAAGGCTTAATCAGAAATGTTGGTGAAGGTGTAGAATCAGAAGATGATATCAGTCTCCTTCACTTACCTGGGGTGGTACTGGGTTTTGGGTTCAGAGCTGTTGCCAACAGGTTGCCTAGCAACTCAGCCACAGCATATCTAGCGTCATAGTTAGAGCCATCCAGGGCTCGCAGGCTAAGCGACACGACAGTCTCTAATTCTGTTGTTGACATGAAGGGCGCCTCTGTTGCCAGTTGATACATGCACTGCAAAGTTAGAATTTCATCATTCACTGTGCTTCAAGAATTCACAGGATGATTAACACCATTTTAAACATTATTTCAGATACAATGTGGTGGCCAGTGCATCTATCCATGCTTTCCTGGAGTTACTTTGCGCAACATTCTTCCAAAGCCACTGGTTGCTTTCCCACATAACCACCATAAACTAGAGGCGCTTGAGCGCCTGTATCGCTCCACAGGCCTGATATTTCTATAATGGCGAAAAGAAGTTTTTAACAATTACCATTCAATCCTGCATTTTAGCTCACTGAAGAAAAAAGGTATGGAAAAAACTTGTGAGAAAAGAAAAAAAAAATGGTAACCAGCATTTTCTTAGTTTCCCACAATAATTTCTATCCTTTTTTATATATGTCTTACTAATTTGAAGATATGTTGTCTGCAACAGGTCCTTTCACAAACCATTTTGGGTGGGGAAACATCAAAATATAGAAAATATGTCTTTCTCAGGGTCGTTAAAAGTTGTGATTGTGTGGTAAAGGGGTAATCTAAAAGAACAGCTAGGAGGGCAAATGAATGAATGTTATAGCAATATAGATCAACTTACATCAATACACCAGATAGAATGAAATATGCTGGCATACAATGAACACCTAATCCCTAATAATCAACTTTTCACAGTCACAGTTAGAATGTCTTCTGTGGCAAACAACACAAAATGGTCTACAAATGCATTTACATAAATCAAATATCCTGCTCCAGGGCACAGATTAATTCTGGTGTACTGAAGTTGCGGGATCAGTTTGACTGGATAACATTAATGCCTTATCACAAATGTAAAGCCCTGTCCCACTTTGTACCAGGTCACCAGGATTTACACCCCTTCTGTCCACTCTGCATTTACTCATTAGTAGGTCAACAAACCTTTACCAGAACTAATAAAAGTGCAGAGGTTCTCTTGTTCTATATCAAAAGGACTATAAAGTACCTACAACATGGGGGTTTTGTTATTAAAATACTTTTTCTTTTTTATCTTGGCATGGTTACTCAGGCTTAGTAATAAGGCAAAATTGAAAAGCTCAAGTTGTGAAAGGTGCTCAAGCTTTTACCTTATTTATGGCCAGTGATATTTTATTACTAGTACTAACTAATAGCATATCATTGGAGTAAATTGTGATCTTAATACCAAGGAAAATGTGTGGGCTTAAATAGGACAGCCCTGACTAGGTCAAGTCAATCCAATTTTCTTCCTTTTTCTTTGTTAGTCGATAAAACTAACACAATAAATAGTTTTGGAGAAGAACATTTTTTTGAAATATAAGCCTTGTCTATAAAAAAATGTGTTTTTAGGTGTATCATTTTTTTAAAAGGAATTTGGTATACAACCACCATAGAAACAATTTGGCAGACAACCACCATAGGAACTTACCTGCAAAACAACAATGAAATCCAATGAATAGTTTTAGAGAAGAAATTTTTCAAAGATTTTACTTTATACCATAAAAGGAAAATGAGTCTCCCATAAAAGCCATGTTTTTTGACAGATCATTTTTTTTAAAGGAATTCTGTAAACCTGTATCTAAGGAACATTCCTGCAAAATAATAATGCTATCCAAATAGCGGTTTGGGAGGAGAAGATTTTTAAAGGTTTTTTACTTTGGTTGCCATGGCAACCAGAATTCTTCATGGAACACAATTATTTGAAGGAATTTGAAAGAGGACCACCAAAGGAACATTCCTGTGAAATTTGGTAAAAATCCAGTCAATAGTTTCTGAGGAGAAGTTTTTTAAAGAAAAAGTTTACGGACGCACGCACGGACGAACGGACGGACGGACGGACGCACGACGGACACAACGCCATGACAATAGCTCGCTGGCCTTCGGCCAGTGGAGCTAAAAAAAATGATCAGTGGTGAGAGAGGAATGAATCCTGTTGCAATGACTATCATCAATCCTCTGTAATAATTCAAGAGAGCTGGGTTTTGAACCAGCAAACCCCTGCTTTCAAGTCCTGTATGTTACCAACTACACTACTGGGGCCCGGCTCAAAGTTATTACTATAATATTAGCATGGACCAACAAGGGAGGCAACTCTAAATGTGTTATCATTCTTGCGTCAAAAAAAAATGGTGCAAAATTCTTGCCCTTTGGGTGGGGTTGAATTACGCCAATTTATAGTATTTTCTCAAACTATTTTTCTGGAGTAAAGCTTGTTTAATTGTAGCCAACGCATTGAAGAACACATGCACTTTACTCTTAAACAGTGGCGAACTCATTTGCCTGTTAAAAATTGATTTTGAAAAAAGGAAATAAGTTTTTTAAAAGGAAAGAGATGGTGCACATTTGTAAGACTGGCTTAATTTTGTTCCCCAATCCAATTTTTCATCATTACACTACCAAGATTGCCTTTAAATGGACGTAATATGTGTGTTTTTTCACTTTTTTCCAATTCTGGTGAAACCGTAAGTGGAATTTTCAAAATAGCGGCGCTGCTGTTTTCTTTTCTGTTGAACAAAATTCGGTTTGTTTTTATGCTATAAATCTCATTGCAGTTATTGCAAACTGTCAATGAACAATCAGAAATCATATAAAAGTGAAAAGAAAAATGTATTTCATATATCTTTCTTGTGTTATAAAACGAAATACTGGTTTTACTTATTCCTGCCGGTTTCGTTTTTTTTTTTTACGGAAATCCTCCGATATTTTTTAAATTGTGATTATGATACCAAGAAATCTTCATACACCCAAACGTCTTTGAGTATCTCATTTAATCTTTATCTTTTGAAAACTTTGGGGAATCACATTAGCAAAGAAAACAATAGGGGAAAATAAGTAAGATTTAAGCATGCAGTTTGCTACATATAGGCTAATGTAAAGCAGGTGAGACAGACAGGCATTTGCCAGTCCAGTTGAAGTACTTCTTTCTATTTAAAAGCAACCTTTAATGAATGTTAAGCAAATGGTCTTTAAAAACATTGTGGAAAAAGTAATTTCTCCCGCTTCTCAGAGTTCTTAGTGCAACAGTTGCTTCAGATTCATACTTCTTTGGGCATTTGAAAATACAGGCACAGCTGATCACCGACTCATTGTTTGTAGATACCAGTAAATACTATTCATATAAAGGAATGAAATTATCTCTGAGACAGAAAAGTGTAAATGTAGGAATGCACTAATTTAAATCAGATTTTAGACATGCTAAAGTTCTGTAAATCCTTGACTGGTCACATTTCATTTGTGATAAGTTTTTTTTATAAAGTCATGTATCTCTGCTTTCGTTTCAACATCAAGGTTTTTTTCATCAAAATAGTATTGTGGCTGGATGGTGTACAAAGTCTGAAACAAATGGCCACAGACATGGCCCATATTTATATCTGTTCCATGTGTGTTTTAATCCACCCAATTAAGGAGAAAACCAAGCTTGAAATTCTTTGCAGGGGCCCTTTGTCTCCCCTCCCATAACCCGGCAATATGATCATGTATAAAACAGCAATAAATGTACATTTACTATTGTTTCATAAACTTTCATAGAGGAAAGGAAGAAGGTAAGAAGGATAAGAAAGAGGCAGGGCACATGTTTAAGTCTGATTTTAGTTTTTAGTACATTTACCTGTCAGTTACACTGTTAATTGATCACATAGATGGTCATTGTGCGAATTCAGTGCTCAGTGTATATTTTAAAAAAAAATTGAATAAAAATACTGCATTGAATTGCAGGCATTATTTCTGGGTATTTTTTGTACAGTATAAGTAGTAGGACAGGCTGGTGTAAAAAAGAAAAAGAATTGAAATTGATTTGGCTAATTCTATGAGGTTTAGGTGAAATTTACCACTTTTTCTGTGTAAATAATTAAGCTTTTTGTCAATGCATGGCAACAGACCATACTAAAAAATTCATAAAAAGTAAACTCCTGCCTTGATATGGAAAAACTTAAGTGTTTTGAATTTCTCAAATCCTACTTGTGATATGTGGAAAGTTTCAGTTTTCTATTCCACTACATAAAAAATCATTGTTCCATGCTAATTAATAATATTGGTGAAATCTACATTATCACCAAAATCCTTAAAAAAGTTTTAGCTAAATAGTTATTGCATCAAATAACAAATAAAGAAATCTAAATCCTATCCCTTTACCAAACAAGCCTGTGTTTTAACTACCCTCCTGAAGAGGGCTTAGAAAAAAATTGTGTTAACTAGAACTGTCGCAAAGCAGACAACAGACAACCCCCCCCCCAACACCTTGTCACTGAAGCAGCACAATCAGAGAACGGAAATGATTTTCAAAACAAAGATCACCAGTGACCTTGAGCTTTGGCCCATGTGACCCCAAAACAACAGGGCATCTCCCTGGGTCATGAGCAACGTTTGTATAAAGTTTCAGGGTCCTAGGTCAAACAGTTATTGAGTTGGAGCACAGAAACGATTTTCAAACAAAGTTCACCTGTGACCTTGACCTTGGACCCATGTGAACCAAAAACAATTGGGCACATCCTTGGGTCATGAGCACCATGAGCAAGCTTCAGGGTCCTAGGCCAACAACTTTTGAGTTAGCACACGGAAATGAAAAAGTCTACCGATGGGCGCATTGGGCGGACTGACGGATGGATGGACAGACGGACAGACATGGTGAAACCAGTATCCCCCCCTCTACTTCTTAGGTGGGGGATATAAATAGAGGAAATGCTGGTAACCAACATTTTCTGGTTAAGGATTAAATGATGCAAGGAAAATTATGTGCATGCACTTTGAACCTTTTTACCTTTCTGACATGGTTACATACTTTCAAATTTTGATACAAGTTTTTTATCAGTTCCATTACTTGTCATTTGTCAAAAACTTACAAGTTTATCTTTTTTATTGAAAAAAAAAAAGTAACCATGGACATAAACAATGAAGACAATGATGATGATGACAACTACATCAATAATGATGATGATAAATTTACCTAATTGCACTTTTTCCATTTTGGAAAAGAAGGACAATTCACTGTAATTTTAAAGGTTTGTATCAACATTGTTCACAAAACAGTCAACAGTGTAGATCCAAAATCAGAATGATAATTCTTTGCAGTCAGATTTTGATCTACAATGTCCACAAAAGGCAATCTGATCATGAACTCTGCAGGTTAAAGTATTTTTACAATCTGTTCTGTCACCTACCTTTGCAGCCCCAGTTCTAACAGCCATGGCTCTGTCTGTCATAGCTTGTTTAGCTGCCTTGTAAATGTCCTTATACGATGAACTACCAGCAGTCCCCAGACCTTTAACAACTTTTTCAAGAGTAAGCATCACCTCACCACGACACTGAGACTGAAATAAAATAAATGAATTATCTCATCAACTCCTGGAGACCTACGGTGAAAACAGTATAGCAATGAGGAATTTTGCTAGTTACATGCAACAGCTGCTTGTCCTACAAGTTTTTCTGTGTTCATATGTATTAGACATTCATTCATGTTGACACTGAGAAGGCGTGTTTAACTCTTTACCAAAATCTCAGACTGGTCCAAACTGAAAGCATTTGCAGATGACAAATTAAATAATGATTGGATGGTAAGATTTGTGTGTGGTAGGATAGAAAACATTGTGGTTACCATCATTTTCTCCTTTTCCCTGAATGTTTTCAAAAGGTTTCTCCCTCAGGGTTGTTAAAACTTGGAATTGTGTGGTTAAGAGTTAAATACCCTGAGAAAAATGGCTTTTGAAACATTGTAGGCAAAGAGGAACATGCTGGTTACCAGCATTTCTTCCTTTTCCCCCACTTTTTTCTTTTTTTTTTCACTCTTTCATAAACAAACCCTGTCAATTAATTCTTTACCACAAAATCCCGAGTTTTAACGACCCTGAAAGAAAAGGCTTTTGAAAACATTGTTGGAAAAGAAGAAAATGATGGTAACCAGCATTTTCTCCTTTTCCCACAATGTTTTCTATCCTATCAAAGACATAAATTACAAATTGAGTCACAATTAATGTGTCGTCTGCAAATGCTTTCAAATTGGTCGAGTAAAAAATTTTGTTGTTTGGTAAAGAGTTAAGTAACATTTACAATTTTATCTGCAACTATTTTCAATAGTGACATGTCTACAATTTTGGTGTCTGGCAAAGTGTGACATGTGCTATCTCAGCACCTCATGCAGCCATTTCTTTTATCCTTTTACCAGACGACAGAGTTTTAGCCTTGTCCAGATTGAAAGCATTTGCAGACGACAATTTCAATGTGGCTAAAATGGAGCAATTTTTCTAATATAGGAGAGAAAATATTGTTTGAAAAGGAGAAAATGCTGGTTACCAGCATTTTCTCCTTTTCCCACTATGTTTTCAAAAAGCTTCTTTCCTAGGGTTGTTAAAAAGCGGCATTGTGCTGTAAAGGGTTAATCTACTACAGACCACTGTTGAAAATACTGTTGCAGGAGAAATTCATGGTAACAAACAACAAATCCTTCTCTCAGAATGTTTTTGATTATGATTTTACACAGGGATATGAAAAAATCAGATTTGTACGATGATGGGTTAACCCTTTACCGCACAATCCTAAGATTTAATGACCTTGAGGCTTTCAAAAACATGAAGGAAAAGGGGGAAAGGTGGCAAAGACCTTTTTTTTTTTCCTTTTTACACGATATTTCCTCCCCTATTCAACACGAATCTCATTACTAGAGAGACAATACATGGATCCGTGGAAATCGATATTTGACCAATCAGGTCATCGCATTTATTTGGCCCGATGTCCAGGCTTGCTGTCTGCTATTTCGGCTCACAAACAAGCGACTGTTAATGTTGGAGAAGTGCGATATCATGTGTGTTTACAACGCTTAAATTTTAGGAAAAAGTTTAAAAGATGTGCTTTGTGATCTTGTACTGCTTACGTGAGATATACGAAGAGATTATGGGTTTGGATTATGATTGAAAATGGGACATCAGCAAAGAGTTTCGATCAACGCTGTATTACGCAATGGATTAATAAATGTTAGTTTTTTTTTCCTCTGAAACTCTCCGAAAAAAAACTTACAGTGGAAAACAAAGGTAAAATATATGAAATACTAATAAAGAGAAAGTACGTTCACTCAAATAGCTAATCTTGTTTAATAACATCTGCACATCTAAAAAGGGGCATGTGTCATCAGTGTTTCAGTTTGACGTTAACACTAACCCTTGGTGCTTGAAGAATGCTGAATGTGTAGATACAGATCAGAGTGCAAAAAATGCAGTTAATTCTTGCATTCAAACCATCTGCTACTTAAATTAAGTACATTTACGTGTATTCTTTACTGAAGGTACATGTAGATTTCAATTATGAAATAGACCAAGTTCTGTTTTGTACAGTTTTGGAAGTTCAGCTCAAAAGGCAACTTATGTTAATTAAATCAGCTTTTGACTCAGCCATATATAGGTGGATTAGCACATCTGCCATTTCAAAGGGTATGTCGGTAAACTGTTAACTGATGTGTGTTTGATTGCCGCTGTAATCCACTCGACCACCCGTTGTCTTCAGTGTATCATAAGATAAAACAAACTACCACCAATGATATTAACAAGTTTGTTAATTGACAACACACTTTACACTTTTTAAAATCATCAGGCAACCATTTTCCCTTAACTTGAAATTTAAACATTTCTCAGACTTCCACCTCTCTGTTGAATGAGACAATCTATAGATATTTCAAAATGCTTGTAATTTGGTGTTATTTATTATCGAATACGATGTTGAGACAACCTAACAAGCCTTACAAAAATATTAATCTTTAATTCTATCATTTTTAAGCAAAACTGAGTATTATGAGGTGTTTCATTCTCTCTCGTAGAAGTTCAAAACTTTGCTGGCATAGGTATTAAATTGTCCGTAGCTCCTGAAATTCACATTTTTTGTACAAATCCTTGTTTAAATAAGTTCAAGTATTCATATATTTCTTGCCGAGAATCCATCATCGGCAGAAACATATGAAAAGGAATATTTTTCCGGAATTAAATCGAAAGAAACACTCATGACAGCACGATTTAAGTAGCCTTCCTGCTATACTGTATATGTATTTACTGCGTTTGTTTGTGAGCCCTTAACGACGGTAACCAAGGAAGTAGGTTTATCTCATCGCCACGGATCCATGTATTAATTTTTGTCTGCCAATGCTTTTAACTTGGACCAAATCTAACAGTATGATGTCTTCTTAATTCTTAAAGTGCCTTTCACAACTATAGTTGCACTTGCGGTCAGTGTAGATCAAGATCAGACTGCACAAAATATGCAGTCTGATCTTTGATCTACACTGTTCACACTGTTAGCCGTTCTGGACAAAAGCAACCTTGAAACTGCAATTTTTCAGTCTTAATTCTGGGAATAAAAATGTTTGTAGGGTTTATTCTGCCCTCTATGGGATAAGAGCTGAGTGAAATTCTAAACGGCCTCTTTCCCTACCCAAGGGCAATAATTCACCATGTCTCTATGAAGAGAACAAAGTCATCCTTGGCAAGCAAAAGATAGATGGGGGAGGGCATGGTTGTTCAGCTACTTGTGAAACATATATTGATCTATAATTAACACTAACTGCACCTTGCATTGCATGTTTTTGCTATAGAAAATGTTCAAATGTTGTCATTAAGTGCCATTAAAATGTTTTGTTCACACTCCCTCTCTGTGAAATCCTGAATAGTTCGAGCTCCTAGATCCTTTTGTTTTGTCCTTACTAAATATAAGTACTTGAACTCATATTTATATTTATCTTAATGATGGGTCCTATTTGCCAGCACTTGTAAATTAAACATAAACTCTTTACCAGACGACAAAATTTTAGCCTTGCTTAAATTGAAAGCATTTGTAGATGACAATTTCAGTGTGGCTCAAATGATGCAACTTTACTTTGACAGGGTAGAAAACATTGTGGGAAAAGGAGAAAATGCTGGTTACCAGCATTTTCTCCTTTTCCCACAATGTTTTCACAGGGCTTCTTTCCCAGGGGCGTTAAAAGGCGGCATTGTGTGGTAAAGGGTTAACAACAAACAACAAAAATTTTTACTTGTCCGAATTCAAAGCATTTGTAGACAACATATTAAATGTGACTAACCTGATGGTATTTGTTTCTCTAAGGTTAGAAAGTATCATGGGAAAAGGAGAAAATGCCAATAGCCAGCATTTCTTCAAAATAATGCTGGTAATCAGCATTTCCTCAAAATCTATTTAATGCTGGTGTTGACAGTTCCTCTTTTTCTCATGGAGTTTCCAAATGATTTTTTCCTAAGGGTCCTTAAAAGATGGCATTGTTTGGTAATGGGTTAATTGTACTTCCCAAGAATTTTCTAGATTTCAAAGGAACACAGTTTCTGATTGGCCAGAGCACACAGTATGCAGTTCAACCAATCAGAAATTGTTTTATATTCTACAGTCAGACCAATTTAGACTCAGACTCAGAATAATACCACAATGGTTGGTGAATACTGCTCAAGGTATCAAAGAAAACAAGTACAGGCACTATCTAAAAGATCCCAGGTTTTAAAGTCCCCATGAAAGAAAAACTTTTAAAAAAAAAATGTTGTGGGAGCAAAGGAAAATGCTGGTAACCAACATTTTCTCCTTTTCCTCAAATGTGTTCTACTCTTTCACACAAAAATGCCACCAAGTAACTCTTTAATGTTGACTTGTCCAAATTGAAAGCATTTGCAGACAATAATTTAAATGTGGCACAAATGATGGACTTTGTCTTTGATGGGATAGAAAACATTGTGGGAAAAGGAGAAAACCCTGGTTACCAGCATCTTCTCCTTTTCCAACACTGTTTTCAAAGGCCTCTTTCTCAGGGCTGTTTAAACTTGGGTTTGTCTGGTACAAGGATAAGTCACATTTCATTTGTCATCTGCAAATGCTTTGAAAATGAAAAAGATGTACAAGGAGACAAAATTTTAGATCTGTCAAATTTGTAAGCATTTGCAGACGACAGAAATGTGGTTCAAATGATGGTATTTGTCTTTGAACAGGAATAAAACACTGTGAGAAAAGGAAAAATGCTGGTTACCACAATGTTTTCAAAAGGCCTGTCTCAACATCCTTAAAACTTGAGATTTTTCTGCAAAAGTTAACACAATATGGAACAGACTGGGATGAGAATAGAAAGCTTACCTCTGCATTTCTAAGTGATTTGATTAGAGCCTGCACTGTGTCCTCATAGGATCTGCCAGTCATGCGCCCCATCTTCTCAAATATCCCACCCTGACATGACACAGCTGCCCTGAAATTATATCAAAAACGATCAACCATTTACTAATCAATCTGAGCCCCAGATAGAGGGAGTGATTTTGATTTCAAAATTGAAAATACTAAGCACTCTCCGCTAAACCCTATGTTATGGGTATTCATTAGAATCGTCTCATCGAGACGATTCTAATGAGTACCCACAACATAGGGTTTGGAAGAGAAATAATGGATTTAAATACTATCACGCCTGCTTATCTGGAGGTCTGTCAATCCTATGCTTTCAGAACCCTGAGGATGACTGCTTCTAAAACATTGTCGGAAAAGGAGAAAACACTGTTAACCAGCATTTACTTTCTTACCCACTTTGCTTCTTTCATATCAGAGATATCAAGTTAACCCTTTCCCAAACAAGCCCTGGTTTTCATGTGTCTGCAGTACAAGTCTTTTGAAAACACTGTGGGAAAAGGAGAAATTGCTCGTAACGAGCAATTTCTCCTTTTCCCACAGTGTTTTCTACCGTTTTTGAGAACTTTCTGCCATATTCATGAAATTTAAAATTGTCGTCTGCAAACTCTTTCAATTTGGACCAGTCTAAAATTTATCGTTTGGGAAAGGGTTAATATATACCAAGATACAATATGCCATCTGCAGATGCTTACAATTTGGACATAGCCTTAACTCTTTACCACTCAATCCCGACTTTTAACAACCTTGAGAAAGAAGCATTTTGAAAATATTGTGGGAAAAGGAGAAAATGTGGGTAATCACCATTTTCTCCTTTTTCCACAATGTTTTCTACCCTTCCCAAAACAAATTTCAATTTTTAAGTCACATATATTTGTCGTCTGCAACTGCTTTCAATTTGGTCCAGTCTAAAATTTTGTTGTCTGGTAAAGAGTTAACACTTTACCACAAAATTTTGTGTTTTGAAAACTTAGTTGGGGAAGAAGAAAACACTGGTTACCAGTATTTTTTTCCTTTTCTCAAAACATTACCAAAAGCATTCTTGCTCAGGGTCATTAAAATTGGGGATTGCTTCTATAAAGTGCAGACATATCAAATCATCCTGAAAGAGGATTTGTCTTGGAAATCTTCCGAATACTTTTGCTTTGCACTGTTTCATAATTTCTCTTTAGTGCCTGGAAATTAACCTTTTCCTAAATGGCTTTATAAAGTCAGTCAGCCATTATACACCTTTTGGAAACAATTTAGACTTGTCTGAATTGAAAGCATTCGCAGATGATAGAATAAATTTGACTGAAAAATTGAAACTTGTATTTGTAAGGGTAGAAAACATTGTGGAAAATGGAGAAAATGCTGGGAACCAGCATTTTCTGCTTTGTCCACAATGTCTTTAAAGGTCTTATTAAAGCTCAAGATTGTTTGGTATAGGGCTTAACTCAGTATTGTGTAGTAGAGGGTTAACTCTTTACCACACAATCCCGACTTTTAACGACCCTGGGAAAGAAGCCTTTAGAAAACATTGTGGGAAAAGGAGAAAATGCTGGTCCTTTTCCCACAATGTTTTCTACCCTTCCCCAAACGAATTTCAATTTTTTTTATCACAACTATTTTGTCGTCTGCAAATGCTTTCAATTTGGACCAGTCTAACATTTTGTCGTTTGGTAAAGAGTTAAGTGCTTCCTGATAAAAAAGAGCCTGTGTGGCAAAGGGTTGAAAGGTACCTGTGTTGCATTCCATCATGATTACTAAATGCTGATACAGACCACCTCAGCAATAAATTACTAGAGTCAATCCCACAAGATCATAAAAACACTGCTAATTTTCTAGGAGGAATTCGGTGAATTAATCCCTAGTGCCACACAGGTTATGCAGTCTGATCTTGAATCCAGTGAAATACATTTTCTGTTTAGCTGACACAGTGGTGAATTGTTTCATATACTTTGTTGGTGTAATTCTGATAGCTGTGTAATTGCAGTTTCAGACAATGTTTCATAACATTGTCTCACACGTTTTTAAATAGCATACATTCAAAATGAGACACCACAATCTGTATGGTCTGTACCTAAAATATGTTGCCCTTAACTTTATACCAAATGACAAGAATTTTAGACTTGTCCAGATTGAAAGCCTTAAATATGGTTCTAATGACTCTATAGATAGAATTTTTTTTTTTTTCCAGTCATTGAAGTAAGCAATTGAGTCGGTAAATTTATACATGTACGAGGGGTGTTCAATAAATACGCAGAAAAGTACTGTCATTCTCTCAAATATTTCTTAAATACAGTACAATTGATATATATTGTAGACAAATCAATTCTGTATTGGCAGCATGAATTTACTGTGAATATCTCAACAACTTAAAAAGATATGGTTGCTGTAGCAACGTCATCGCTCAAAAACCGGCCCAATGTCATCCAGCGTCAATTTTATGTCGCTTTATTTGCATTACTTATTAACTGTTTCTTTCACATACTTAGATGAGATAACTTTCTAAAGAATTTCATCATTTTCAAAGTACTTTCCTTGAATCGTAGTACACTTTTTGCATCATTTCACCCATGAACAGAAGCTTTTCCTGTCGGCACCAGACTCAAAGGAAACAATCGCAGGCTGCACTGCACTCTTAACGTTGTGTTATCAACGTCGACCGTTCGCTCCTCTGGTCATCTGTTACACTTTCATGACCGTCTTCATTACACCCATACCATTTGTATAAAGCCATTTTCTTCATTGTTGAATCGCCGTATGCCTTGATTAACATTTCCATTGTTTCTTTTCTGCATTAATTTTTCCATTTAAAACACAAAACTTAACTGCAGTTCTCTGCTCGGTACTCATTTTGATGCACATGAATAAACAAAATGGCCGCCAAACGCTCAAATGACGTCAGACATAAATGTGACTTCATGAACATCATACCAAGAGTTGGTGCTAAATCAAGACAAAATTTGGTGAAGATATCTGATCAAACACAAAACAGACATGTTGTTTTCTTTTGATTTGTTGCATTCTGGGCCAGGTTCTGGAATACGATGTTGCCATAACTACCATATCTTCATAAGATGTTGAAAAAATGACTTGAAATTCATTCTCTCAGTACAGTATTAATTTGTCTACAATATGTATCAATTTTACTGTATTCAAGCAATATTGGAGAGAATTACTGTACTTTTCCATGTATTTTTTGAACAGCCCTCGTATGTGTATAATAAATCAAAATACCACCATGTGCAAATATCACTTAACTAATCCAAACTAAAATATTTTACACTATCTTGAATTGAAAGCACTGGAGAGATGACAAAATAGATGTGCCTAAAAAAGTGAAATTTTTATTGGGAACAGTGGTAAACATGTGGGAAAAAAGAGAAAATGGTTAGCATCATTTTCTCTTTTTCCCACAATGTTTTCGACAGTCCCCATTTTCAAGGTCTTCAACATTTGGGATTGTGTGGCACAGGGTCTATCAGTCTGACCAATTCTGTGTATATTGATGAAAATTTTCTGATTCAATCAACGAAAATGAGAAAGGTTTCAATCAGTCTATTCCATACAGAACACAGTATCTGACAAAAACTGATATCTAACACATACCATCAAACTGAAATCAAAGTTTTTATTACAACTCTGCAAAACAAAAGGAGTAGGCTCTTGAAAAAATTGTGGTAACCAGCATTTTCTCTTCTACCCACAATGTTTTCTATCCACCCAAAGCAAATCTCATCAATTTAGCCACATTTTGCTTGTTGTCTGCAAATCACTTCAATTTGGAACAGTCTAAATATTTTGTTAGGTAGCTTTGGACTTAGCTCTTTACCACACAATCCCGACTTTTAACGACCCTGAGAAAGAAGCCTTTTGAAAACATTGTGGGAAAAGGAGAAAATGCTGGTAACCAGCATTTTCTCCTTTTCCCACAATGTTTTCTACCCGTCCCAAAACAACTTGTAATTTTTCAGTTGCACATATTTTGTCGTCTGCAACTGCTTTCAATTTGGATGAGTCTAAAATTTTGTCATTTGGTAAAGAGTTAAATGTAGATAATCAACATAGGTGAAGCTTTAATAAAATAACACATGTCAAATCATTGTGGTAAAAGGACAAATTGCTTTGTAAAAGCAATTTCTCCCATTGCCCCAGTCAGTGTTTTCAGAACAGATCTGCAGCAAATTAAAGTTATCTGCAGATGGAAACATAATAATCAGAAAATGGAGAGTGTCAAGGTGTAGGCAATGAAATAACTCTTCACCACACAACCCCCACCTCAAATGACCCTGGAGACGACAGGTAACCAGCATTTTCTCTTTTTCCCACAATCTTTTCTCTCCTTCCAAAAACAATTTTCAATTTTTGAGTCACATTTATTTTGTCATCTGGTAATGCTTTCCATTTTGGACAAATCTAAAATTTTGTCGTTTGGTACAGGGATAAAAGAAGTAGCTGGGTGAGTCATCCTTGCATTTGTCGTCTGCAAATACTTTCGATTTGGACAAGTCTAAAATTTTGTCGTTTGGTACAGGGATAAAGGACAACAACCAAAAACTTAGTCAAGTTGGTAAGTAGCTGGGTGAGTCATCCTTGCATTTATTTTGTCATCTATGAATGCTTTCAATTTGGACAAGTCAAAAATTCTGTCGTTGGGTATAAATATAAGTATATAGAAATACACAACAAACAGGTTTCCAATAACTTACAGTCTAGTTGGTAAGTAGCTGGGTGAGTCATCCTTGCATTTCACAATTTCATTACATTTATTGATAACATCAAACATAGCATAGCTATCCCCCACACTAAACAGCGTGGCCAAACATCTTGCCAGCAACTTTCTTGTTGGGGGACCAGGAGATTCGCTGATCTGGTGTGTTAATTGTTCCGCAAGTCTTTTTTGTTTTTCTTTGATATCAGACTGCAAAAGAAACGATTAATGACATTTAACAAACTGTTTCTACATAATTGTCAACCCCTAAGTGTTTACCAAATGACAAAAATGTAGAAAGCAAAATTTTGCATCCGACAAATCAAATGTAGCTCAAATGATGATGATTTCTGTCTTTGATCAGGTAGAAAACATTGTGGAAAATGGAGAAAATGCTGGTTACCAGCATTTTCTCTTTTTTCTACAATGTTTTTAAAAGTCTTTTCTGTCAGGGTTGTTAAAAGTCTGGATTGCGTGGTAAAGTCTTTAACCGGATGACAAAATGTGCAAGCGGTTGCAGGCAACAAATGAAATGTTGCTAAATTGAGGGGAAGTGTCTTTCATAGGGTAGAAAACATTATGGGAAAATGAAAAAATGCTGGTAACCAGCATTTACTCCTTTTCCCTCAATATTTTCAAAAGCTTTTTTTTCTTTAAAACTATTAAAACGGGATTGTTTGGTAAAGGGTATAACTCTTTACCACATGACAAAATTATATCTGGTCCAAATTGAAAGCATTTGCAGACGACAATTTAAATATAGTTCAAAGATAGAATTAGTTTTTTGATAGGGTAGAAAACATTGTGGGACACGGAGAAAATGCTGGTTACCAGCATTTTCTCCTTTTCCCACAATGTTTTTAAAAGGTCCTTCGCCAGGTTCTTTAAAACTCTGGATTGTTTGGTAAAGTGCTAACTGCTGAATACAATGCTGAAATTTCCAGCCAGATGTAGAAATCCAAATATTGCTCTTTCCGAATGAAAACCTACCATATCAGACACTGTAGTGTAAACCCAAGATCAGACTGCATAGATGTGAATTCTGATGTTGAACTACAATGTCTGCAAAAGCCCACTAAATTGCACTTTGCAGCCTTATCAGACACTGTAGTGTAAACCCAAGATCAGACTGCATAGATGTGAATTGTGATGTTGAAATACAATGTCTGCAAAGCCCACTGAATTGCACTTTGCAGCCTAAAGATAAAGTTTATGGAGAACATAAAGATCATTTTTAATGTTACAAAGATCGTGTGATGAAAAAAAACAAACACAATTCCAGTTTCTTTCTTTAAAACAAAAAAAATGCTCAGGTACATGCATGTTTTATCTCCATGAGAGGAAGTGACATTAAAAATAAAGAGAAAAATTTCAAAGTAAATTATAGATTTTCAGCCAAATCGATATCAAAGAGGGAAAGCAATGCTACATTGTTATATGTAGCTAAAGGCAATCTTGATCTATCCATCATGTACTTTTACTATTTACCACACAATCCCGAGTTTTAACGACCCTGAGGAAGATGGCTTTTGAAAACATTGGGGGGAAAAGAAGAAAATTCTGGTAACTAGCATTTTCTCCCTTTCTACAATTTTTTCTACCCTATCAAAGACACACCTCATCACTTTGGCCCTGTCATGTTGGTTATCATTTGTAAATGCTTTCAGTACAACCAAGTCCAAAATTTTGTTGTTTGGTAAAGGGTTACTGGTAATATAATTAAAATTTTTGTCCAAATTCAGACTCTCAAAATTTCAAACTTTAACTTTTTACCAAACGACAAAATTTTAGACTGGTCCAAATTGAAAGCATTTGCAGACAACTATATAAATGTGACTCAAAAATTGAAATTTGTTTTGGGAAGGGTAGAAAACATTGTGAGAAAAGGAGAAAATGGTGGTTACCAGCATTTTCTCTTTTTCCCAAAATGTTTTCAAAAGGCTTCTTTCTCAGGATCGTTAAAAGTTGGGATTGTGTGGTAAAGGGTTAAGAAATTTGACTGAAATTTAATGCTGTTTGGAGGCCAGTGCACCTATCCATACTTTCCCAGAGTTTCTTTTACCAGTAACTGTTGTTTGCAAAATATTCTTATTTCTCTTTACCAGATAATGAAATTATAGACACGCCTAAATTGAGAGCATATCAGATGACAAATTTAATGTGGCTAAAATGACAGAAGTTGTGCAAAGAATGACAGAAAATATTGTGGGAAAAGGAGAAAATGCTGGTTACCCGGATTTTCTCCTTTTCCCATAAGTTTTACAAAAGCTTTCTTTCATGAGGATATGAAAACAAGGGATTGTTTTGTAAAGGGTTAAAGCAACTAACTGCTTTCTTGAATCCTATTGCAATGACCATCATCAAATTTTCAGAGAGAACTGGACCATACTTCCAATCAAATCACAACTCCTGGGTTACGATCGATTTTCAGAAAGAATTGGGCCAAGCTTCCAATCAAATCACAACCCCTGGGTTGCAATCAATTTTCAGAAAGAATTGGGCTAAGCTTGCAATCAAATCACAACTCCTTTATTACAATCAATTTTCAGAAAGAATTGGGCCAAGCTTCCAATCAAATCACAACCCTGGGTTACAATCAATTTTTTAGAAAAAAATGGGCAGAACTTGCAATCAAATAACAACCCCTGGTTTATAATCAATTTTCGGAAAGAATACGGCAAAGCTCGTAATTAAATCACAACTCCTTTATTACAATCAATTTTCTGGGAGACACTGGCCAGGACTTGCAATCGAATCACAACCCCTGGTTTACAATAAATTTTCAGAGAGAAGTGGGCCAAGCTCACCATCAAATCACAACTCCTTTATTCCCCTGTGAAACAGTTCATGAAGTTCATTAACTTTTCATGAATTTATGCAAAGTTCATGAACATTTGATGAATCTTGTAAAAAATTCATGAAACTTTGTTTTGATTTATATAAAGTTCATGAACTTTGCTTGAGGTTGTAGAACAATTCATGAACCCCGATGCAAGTTCTTGAACTACTATGTTAATGAACTCCAGTTCATGAAACATTCAGAATGTCTAAAAAAAGTTCTT